>CM071845.1:5498187-7998187 GCA_036507285.1 Trichosanthes cucumerina
TTTGTTTCTGGAAAAAACCTAGTCCTATAACTATATTTTGCCCTCAACAGGGGAAGGTGGGCCCTCTTAGCTCCTCACTTGCTATGGCATTCAAGTCATGGTGGAAACCTTCATTTACTTTCAGCATCTCAGGTATTTTTATGGACAGATTTTTACAGACTGTAGGGTCCGTAGGTTTGTGCGGTATTCAAGTAAGAGTGTTTCATGTGCTACTGAATTATACACTGATAAATGCCAGGCTACACTTTTGTAATATAACTATATGCTACCTTAATTTTATTGCCAACATTCTTGTACACTCTAATGCAACTATCCCAAAATCGATTGAACTCTGGACATGTAAACTAGCATCTACAAGTTTTACTTGTACCTAGATTTTTCCATGCATGAACTGCACATTAATTTTGAGGACAACTGGGCGCTTTCAACTTTCTAAGGATTTGATCTCTACTCAGGGCACTGCGTATTAGATCCAGGATTAGGATACGTGCAACTGGCTCCTAAATTTTGCAATTTTTTTAAGATGGGGACATGTCCGGTAAAAAGGTAAAAAAGGAAGATAAAAGATCCTCCCACTAGGCATGAGACTTCCGTCACTCAATAGTTAAAAATGGACGCCGGCGTAGTTACCACATCTCTAAATAAACAGCTCCACGAGTAGCTATAGAAAGATCCCACAGTTCCCCTTTATCCACAATTAGTCCATCACAGTTCAAACTTTCCTTTAAAAATTTAATGTAGCATAGCTTGACTGTAGAATTCTCTGACTGTGCACCAATTAAAGACCAAAGGTGCTAAAAGCAACCTAACTGAGGAGTGACAGAAAAGGTGGTGTGATCTCCATGCTCATTGACTCGGAAAGAGAGAAATTTAGCTTCTTGACTCAGTCAGTCTTCATATGATATTAACTTTTTATTAGTTTCTATTACCTCTTTCTGAAGGGCCTTGACCTGTTATGGATGATTTGGTAAGTAAAGTACCAGAGATGAGTGATGAATCATCTGATTGCATCATTTTTATTTATTTTTTTTTAGTACAATAAATGTGGCGAGGATTTGAATCTCTGATTTCAAGAGAAAGAGTACATATCAATTATCGTTGAACTATGCTTACTTTGTTGCATCTTTCTCTTTGAGTCTTTACATGCCATAATGCATCATAATTATAAATTATCATACAAATAATGATTACTCAAATTGTTATGCAGCTACCAGGGATCGTATAGTTGGAAGAACTGCATATGGATTTGGCATCCGTGTTGAAAATCTCAGAGAAGCCAGGTTGTATGAAAGCCTTATTTCAATTTTATCTTCTATCCTTTTTCCATATATAATAAGCATCTCTTCACTATATATGATCCACCATTGTTGTAAATGCCATAGAGTGTTAAACATTCTTATTGAAAAATATGAAATTCTGGCTTGCCTCAGCTACTTGGTCACTGAGTTCTGAATCTTTCGAGCAAATGAGGCATATCATTCAAGCTCCTCTGCTAACTAGGTTCACTTCACTGTTTTTCAGTTATCAAAGAGCTGATCCAAACTTTGTGATGCTTACACCGAGCAAGGAGCACCTGGCTGAAGGCATGGTTTGGAAAATTGGGAAGAGACCGATGCTGCAGTCGGATATAAATGCTGGAAATTTTGATGGCATACCCAAGGAATTAAGACCCTTGAACAAAATTTTGTGAACAATTTCCTGCCAATTTTTTAGCTGACACAAAAGCAAGCTTTGCTTCTTATCCTGAAGAACAGAAATTGATGGTTTAGTAATCTTGGATTAGAGTTGACTCTGCTAGTATAGTGACTTAGAGAACTGTTATTCCCTTCCCTCTTCTGGCATCTTCCACTGAGTAGAAATTGTCATAGGAATTCAAATGGCATATTTGCCAATTACCTTTTTTTTTGGCCCCTTATTTTGTTTCTTTTTGCATTTTGTTAAGTTCATAATGTTCGAATCTAGACAGCAAAGTTCGGGTATGTTTGTTCGTTCTAGAGGTAGAAGTTCTGAAATTTTTAACAAATGCACTCTGTTTGATTCTAAAATGTGTTCTTTCATCTACCTTGACTAACCATAGCCGTGGTTTGAAACTGATGTTTAAATTATTATTATTATTTTTTAAATAATTGTTCTTTTAACTAATAAATGGGTGGGAATTCAAATCACTTGGGCCTCTTTTAATTACCCTTTAGTTTTTGAGATTAAGCTTATAACTACTTTTTTTTATCTATGAATTTTGTTGTCTACCTTGGACCTCATTTAATTACTTTAGTTTTCTAGTTTTAAAAAAAATTATTTTTATTTTTAGAATTTAGCTAAGAATTCAGATATAGAGAAATGAAGAGAAAATAATTACAATTTTAAAAATTCAAAACCAAAGGGTTCCTTAATGATTTATTATAAACTTCTTTTTAAAAATTCTTGTCCTTGTAATATGTTTTTATGAGAATGAGGTGTATTTGTCTATTTAAACTATACTCATATTAGA
The DNA here is from genome assembly GCA_036507285.1 of Trichosanthes cucumerina. Classification (NCBI taxonomy): domain Eukaryota; kingdom Viridiplantae; phylum Streptophyta; class Magnoliopsida; order Cucurbitales; family Cucurbitaceae; genus Trichosanthes; species Trichosanthes cucumerina. Next base: position 5,500,676 of record CM071845.1, read on the forward strand.
AAAAAAAGTTATAAACAAAAAAATAAAACAAATTATGTATGAACTATATCAAAACAGGTAAATAGAAAATTTGATTTTTGAATCTAATTTAAGGATCTTATATATATATGTACGTTCCGATCTTTTTCTTTATAGTTTCTCCAGAAATTTGAGTGTGTATATATAATATGTTATCCGTGGACCTACAAGCACAAAACTCAAAATTATCTTAAGCTGATTAAGAGAAAAAATGATTCAACATGATATGTCATATTTTATAATCATATAAATTAGAAAGAAAAAAAATCAATCATATATATTTTATGATCATAAAAATTGACTTTATATCCACCATATAAAAAACATGAGAAATGCTTGTCCTGTCCACCAATAAGTTAACAATTGCAGGTACAACAGTGGACATCAAAATTTGTACACCAAATTTATTATAATTTTAATATTATCACAAAACTGGTTGAATTGGATTCAGCAATCCAATTTGCGGCAAAACTGTCCAAACAGAAAAGTAATGGCTGCTGCATTTTCCCTCGCTTCTAGTTTCTCCCATTTCTCCCCACTTTCTCGGCCTCCAAACACAAGACCCACTTCCTTTTTTCTCTCTAAATCCATTTCTTTTCACAGTTTCTCGAACCCCAGTTGCCATTTTAGATATCCCATCTTCGCTCTTCTCGGCCACAACAAGAAGCACAGTCAAATTTCTGCTTCAACTGACCCGAAACTCACCAATCCCTCGAACCCCGTTGCTTCAATTTGCGAGTCGCTGCTTATTTTCTCCACTTCGGTGCTCTTGTCCTTTTCTCTCTTTGTTACAGATGTTGATCCGGCGGCTGCTTTTGTTGTCACCACGCCGAGAAAATTGCAGACGGATGAGCTCGCAACAGTTCGTCTTTTCCAGGAGAATACTCCTTCTGTGGTGTATATCACAAATCTTGCTGCAAGGTAATTGTACCTTTTGGAGCTGAATTCTGATTGCAACTTGGGTTGTTCTTTTGGGGTCTAATTTTGGTACGATTGTCTCTTTGAAATGTGATTTTGATGTGGGGTTTAGGCAGGATGCTTTTACTTTAGACGTGTTGGAGGTCCCACAGGGTTCGGGTTCTGGATTTGTGTGGGATAAAGATGGTCATATTGTCACTAATTACCATGTAATTCGCGGTGCTTCTGATCTCAGGTTAGTTATGAACACTCTCTCAAGTGTCGAACTAGATTCCATTGCAGTTCATTTTTAATATGCCAGAGTGATTGGTGACTTTATGCATAACTTCCATGGTTTGTAATTGCTGATTTTTGGTTATGTTTAAACTTAAAGTATATTTATTAGTAGTTTGAGATTTGGACCTTCTTCAGTTTGTATTTATTTGTGTGTCATTACCTTTTTTTTGGTATAAGAAACAATTTCATTGATGAATGAAATGGAGAAAAACTCCAAAAGGTGTTTTACAAGAAAATACCAAAAGGAAATAAAAAAGAACAACCAAAAAGGCTAAATGGATGAACAATCTTGCACCATGAATAAACAAATAGAAGAAACTTTGTCCATAAAACCCCAACAGGAACAGAAAAAACCCTGAAAAGACAACTATTTCTCTCAAACCAAAGTAAAGCTACCAATCCTGAGTGACTTCTTTAACAGCAGAAATATGTGCATCAAGGAAAGCCCGACCAAGCTCCAGATAGAGTTTATCAGTTGGTGACTAACAGAAGATACTTAGTTTCTGAACAATTCCGAATTTTGTTTGAGAATGAATTCCTTAAACAAGAATTGTTTCTTCCAAGAAACTAAACCCCGAACATTCAAGTGATAAATTTCATTTTACAACTGAAGATCCTCTCCATTAGAGCCAATGTGGCGATTTGTCATAGTGAGCAGTGATTTGTAAATTTCAGAAACTCCTCTTTAATTTGTCTTTCTTCCCATTTCTATTATAAGTCTTTTTAGGCTTGGTAGGTGGGGGTAGGGTTGGAATGTGCATGATACATAACCCATGCTTAGTGAGAAGGTGAGCAATGTCACGCAACTCACACGGAAAAGTGTTGGTATGATGTTTCGCAGAGAGAAGGTTGGAGAAAATGTTTCAATGGAAGGTTCCAAGGAGGGAGAAAAAGGTAAAGGTGGTTTGTTTAAAAACCGAGGTTGATTCACAGTGACACTTGAATTCAAGTCCTGTGGAATTGGAGGTAAAGTGTCTAAGGGAATGGCAGAATCAATGGATGGATTATCCCCGAAAATAGCGAAATCCAAGGGTTCTGGTTGGAAAACAACATCATGGCCTGATCGAATAGAATTGGGACTAGAGAGATACGCCTCTGTATCCGAAGCATTGAAGGGTAGATTTGGCTTTCCATCTGATGTAGAGTGTTTCGATCCAATATGGAGTGTTGAAGGGATCCGGTCAACTGTGGGCCCCCCAATAAATAAAATGGAGGAGAGAGTTGGTTGTATCAGAGCAGGGGAGCTCGTGTTCGATGATTCCCCAATTAAAACCGAAGAATAAGATGCTTTAGAGATACCCAAATGATTCATACCTTGTAAAGGTGGGTCCATCAGAATCGGGGAATTTGGTAAATCAATCAAAACCGAAATTTTAGGAGAAGAATTAACAACCAAATCACTCAAAACTGAAATTTTAGGAGGAGAATCAGCAACCAAATCATTCAAAACCGAAATTTTAGGAGAGAATCGTGAACCAAATTACTCAAAACAGAAATTTTAGGAGGAGAATCAACAACCAAATCACTCAAGCACGAATTACGATTTCCTTCAACAACAGGATCTTCGGAAATTAAAGGTTGGTTGCCTTTTTTATCTGCGTGATCATAGGAAACCGACGAGTCAACATTAACTGCAATTAAAGATTCCATAATAGTAGGATTTTCCTTTAATTGTTCGCTAGCCGTTATCGATCGGATGTGAACGGAGATCGAGACTCCGGCAATGGATTCCGGTACAACAATCACCGTTGGAATGAAACCAGTTGAATTTCTTCTGACTTTCAACCGCGCCGCCATGAGGGATAACCACCTTTCTGTGTGATTTGAAACTTGAACAAAGCCGCCACATTGATCTCGAATGAACCTAAAAATTTCCTCTGTCCATAGGTTGAGAGGGAGATCCAACACCTCAATCCAATCACCATAAGAGGCAATCATCCTGTCTTGCAAAAAGGAAGAAGTAGAGAAAGCATGAAATTTGAGCTTGAAATCCCCAACCAAATGCCAAGAGGAACTAGTGCTGAAATCAGCACGGGAAGATAAGCATCATAAATATGAATCACCGCCTTGTTATCCCGAAATGGATTGATAGTACATCGAGGAGAAAAGCCTTCTAGTAGGCAATTCAATATTTGGCCAAGAATCTTTTTGAGAAAAATGACAAATGAGAACTCCACTCCAAATCTTTGTTGAATTTGTCGTTTGTTGATGGGAGTTGGTTGGTAGGTCACCACAATCAACATAGTTTTCCTTAAGAAATGGCTTACGTGACACCGCACTAAAAGACATAGAAGCGAATCCTTTTTGTGAGCCTCACTGTGGTAATCGAAATAAGAGAAAAGAAAGAAAACCATCCTTGCTTCTTGTCCTCAGATGGAATAAGAAGTTTCTTCCTTTCTCCATTAGTGTGACTAAGTTGGGTGAACTCCACATAAAAACCATACTTGTTACTAAGTTTCTCCACCAAAAAGTATCATTGGTAGTCCGATGTTTCTTAAAAATTTGTAAGAGAAAGGGTCTTTGTAAAGAGCCTCAAAAGAGCTAGAAAGCCATTTGAGAGAGCTCCAAGAGAGGAATAAAGAGTAAGGTGAGAATCTTCCAAGTTCAGTGATTCTTGCTCTACTTCCCCTAGAAGACTCATCGAAAGCTATCGTGAAGGTTTTTCGACCAATGAGGACCGATCGAGTGGAGTAATTCCAAATAGAAGAGGATTGTTGGGGAGCAGCAGACATGGTGGTCGGAGATGCTCAGGTGAAGGAGAAAGCATTTCCGCTCATTCCTTAGGGAAGAAGATGTAAAAATTATTACTCTTGAGCTTAATTCTGGGTGTATTTTAATCTAGAGATTGATCTGTCACTGTCTGATGCAAATCCACACAAATTTGGAATCATTGAATATAGCTCTTGATTGTGTGTCATTACCTTGAGGGCTTTATCCATTTAAGGTTGTGGTACTTCTGGGATTAAGCACTCAAGCAGCCTGTTCATATTCATTGAAGTATCATCAAAGTATTTAATTGTAAATGGTCCTCAGAAAATGCTTTTAGGCTTTATATTTTCAGAAATGTGAAGCCACATTCGGTAGGCTGTGTCATATTGTTTGGCTATGTGATTTTGGTTTAGTGATTATTTATTGTGAGTGGTGTCTTTGAAATGAAAATTGTAAGAAGTGTCTCTAAATGCTAACCTATGACTATCTGAAAGTGAATAAAAGATATTGGATAGTCTCAAAGTGACGCTGTTGTAGGATTTAGTGGCTTGAAGATGGAGATGATAACCCCCATAGTTCTTATATAAGCGTTTATCAGTAAAATTTTTACAAAGAAATGTAAAAAATGCTACTTTTTCCACCTCTCCTTTAGGTAAAGGGAAAATCTTGGAACACTTTCAAGAACTCTACTCTGAACTTCTTGATCAAAGATTTTTCCCTGAAGGCTTGAACTGACACTTTGTTATTTAGTCCAGAAAATGGTCCCGTAGGTGCCCTGTGAAGAAAAGTAGACTTTCGATGCTTTTCTTGCGGGAAATTTGGAGTTTTTTTAGTAAACTAGATTTTCTCAAGTTTGAGATATTCAAGATCTTAATCAAGTCAAGTAGAGAGCTTTTCTAGAACTCTTTTTGCCTCAGGAAAATGAGGATTACCATCAAGTTCTTTTATACATGTAATGAGCTAACATTTGGATTTGAATTTAGACTTAAGACTTAGTGGTGGCTCCTTATTATTCACATTTAAACTGGTTTTAGTTATGTACAGAGTCACTCTAGCTGACCAAACTACTTTCGATGCAAAAGTTGTTGGATTTGACCAAGACAAGGATGTTGCTGTCTTGAGTATTGATGCACCTAAAGACAAACTAAGACCTATACCTGTTGGTATCTCAGCAGATTTGCTTGTTGGTCAGAAAGTTTTTGCTATTGGAAACCCTGTAAGTTTTTCTATTCACTGCCTTGGCCCTCTGGTGTATGTGTATGTTCACATTGTCATGTCCATTCGTCTAGTATATTGAAGTTCAGGTTACTGATTTCTTAAAAGAAAAATGAATAATCTAGGATGAAGCATTTTCTGGAAAGAGGATTCACCATTAAGATGATTCTAAAAAGTATTACTGTTTTGATTGCACAACACTCCGCTGCTACTTATATGCAATAGTGTCATCTAGGATATTAGTCAGAAAGAGCACTGCGAGCAAAAATTTTATTTTTGCATCCCAGGTCTTAGTCTTCACATGTAAAAAAAAAAAAAAAAAAAAAAAAAAAGAGAGAGAGAGAGAGAGAGAGAGAGAGAGAGAGAGAGAAGAAAGAAAGAAAGAAAAGAGAAAAAGAACTCTGGCTTAGTTTCCACATGAACATCATTTTCTTCATTGGCCCTGAAGCCAGTCTCATCATGGTAGCTTCTTTGTTATCTTGTTCATTCCCCATTTGATGTCCTAAAATTGAATAACTATTGTCTGTGCAGTTTGGACTTGATCATACTCTTACAACTGGGGTAATCAGGTATGAAACCCCCACAGATTTGACTATACACTAAATTCTTTTGAAAATTATCTTTTAATTTGGTTATATATATCTTATGCTATAATTGAGCCCCAAAAAATTGTTAGAGCTTGCAATTACGTTATAATAATCACAAAGATGATATTTATTCTAGAGTTGGAAAGAATTATAAATATAATGGGTTCAGCCTACATGAGATATGCTAATCATATATTTTACTGTTTGATTGCTGTTAGAACCTGTATTTCCAAGCTTTAAAATTGTTATACTAAGCATTCATCTTGCTCTTGACAGTGGTCTTCGCAGAGAAATTAGTTCTGCTGCTACTGGTAGGCCCATTCAAGATGTCATACAGACAGATGCTGCCATTAATCCAGGAAACAGTGGAGGGCCGCTTCTCGATAGTTCCGGGAACCTTATCGGAATAAATACAGCAATATATTCTCCATCTGGGGCATCCTCAGGTGTTGGATTTTCAATCCCAGTTGACACTGTTAGTAAACATATGACATATATTTTACAAGCTGCTGAAGTTCCCTGGTTTGAACTTTGAAGTCAATGATTCATCAACATTCTGTCAATTTAGGTGAGCGGCATTGTTGATCAGTTGGTGCGATTTGGGAAGGTGACAAGACCAATCTTAGGAATCAAGTTTGCTCCCGATCAGTCTGTCGAGCAGTTGGGCGTAAGTGGAGTGCTCGTCTTAGATGCTCCTGCAAATGGTCCTGCTGGGAAAGCTGTATTCATTTCCTCTCTTTTTCTCTTTGCATTTCTGTTCTTATACCTTTAGGTTTCAATATTCCATTATGGTTCCAAGAACTTGAGAACACCACCAACCTCAATACTTCAGTTCAAGAAGATCTGATCTCTTCACATTATGCAGGGTCTGCAACCGACTAAGAGGGATGCTTATGGTAGACTTATATTGGGAGACATAATAACGTCAGTGAACGGGAAGAAGGTCACAAATGGAAGCGATTTGTATAGAATTCTTGACCAGTGTAAAGTTGGTGAAAAGGTACTCTGAACTTTCCTGTTTGATCTTTTTACTTTAGCTTGTTTAAACTCTCAACTTTTGATGAAAGGCTTTATAATTTTTTTTTTCTTTATTGAGAAATCGAACTAAAAATGAAAGAATGTACTAGCGCATAAAATCGAAAAAGCCCACCAAAGGAGTCCCCAAACAACCTATAAGAACGGACTTCCATTCAAAAGAATGTGACCAAGCTGATAATTACAAAAAGCTCAATTGACAAATGTCCATAAAGAAGGTACTAAACATTACAACCTCTCACACTTCTCCAAGTTTTTCTCAATCCTTCTAAAAATTCTACTATTCCTCTCAAGCCACACTCTCCACAAAATAGCAAAAGAACAAGTTTGCCCCAAAACTCTTCTCTCATCCTGAATAAAGTTAACTTTATACTGCTTTTATTTTAAGATGATGACTGTTGGGAAATAATTCAAAACTTTAGTTCATACCTGAGTGGATCCATAATAAAGTTAACTAAGAGGCTGGTTTCATAGAATCAGTTGAATCCATGCACTGTTTTCCATAGAAAATTTTGGTTGGCACACACACATGGAGCAACTTTCAATAACTAAAGGTATCTTGTTTTTCTGTTCAAAAACTAGGGAGAGGTTTAGAATGACTTAGAAAACTACTTTTTCAGCACTTTTTTTTAATAGAAATGTCTAAGAAGTGTTTCTTCCTAGAGTATTGAAAATTTCTTTATATATATATATATATAGTCCGTTAAAAGTTCAAATACCTTTTTATGTAGCATGATCATGTGTCTTATCAAATTTTATTTGACTAAATATTATAATACAAGTTTATGTATCATAATGTGAAATATTAAATGGTTCAATCAACTTGAACTAATGAAATCTCTTCAAAACTCTGAGTTCTGAAAAGGACAGCAAGACCCCATGTGATGAAGCCAATTACCTTTGGATAGGATATATTGCCTCATGATTCTGAACAGTTGCATACCATGTGGCTTTTAGGGACACTACAAAGCCACAAACCTTTGGATTAGGCTTTTTACATAGGACAAAAAAGAATGAAATTTTAAATCATATTTTCGTTCATGAACCTTTCGTCTATTTCATTTTGGTCCCCAAATTTTCAAAAATTTTGTTTTAACTTTTAAGCATTTAGTTTTAGTACCTAAACTTTGTATGAAGAGTTATGAAATCCGTACCATTAAATTAAATTCAATGAAATACACCGAAATAAAATAAGTTAGAAAGTTTGAGAATTGAAATAGGATTCAATATAACCAATTAAGATTGACCATGAATGAACTTGAAGTTTTAACAATTTTGATCAAATTTTGTGGTAATGTTGAGAAAAGAATATGTTTGATGGTCAGGTGACAGTGGAGGTGCTACGTGGTGATCATATGGAGAAAATTCCAGTAATTCTGGAGCCAAAGCCTGACGAATCTTGAGCCAAAAACAGTTGGGAATTGTTTGTATTTTTGTACATTACATTAATTAATATTATTAGACTCTTGTAAATAGTCCATTCTGACTTCTCACCTTTTTCTTTTTTAAAAAAATTAATCACACTTATACTTCCAGCTCCACTCCTGGCTTTTCATTTTTCAACTGGAGAATCTAATATCAAATCTAGTATGATTGAGATAAAAGTGTTGTAAACTTTATGATTATAAGTAATTCTTGTGATTATAGTTAATTAATATTTAAGTTAATTAGTAATTTGTTTTTTACTATTATAGTAAATCAATATTTTTGTAAATCACATTGGTTAGGATTATAGTAAATCAATATTTTGGTTTATTGGTAATTTTTAGGATTTCAGTATTAATGATTACCACTTTTAAAAATGGTAGTTATTTTATAAATATACATTATATTTGTAATCAATTTTATAAAAAGACATTTACAAATGTTTTTTTAATTACCTATTCAAATAATCTACGAGATAACTACAATCATACTCAACTGTTAATTTTTTCTGTGGAGTTATAATAAAGTGTGTTGCAGAGTACATATTTTTTATATATATAAAGAAACTTGTTTGTGTCAGTTTTTGTTTAAAATTGATCCAAGAAAAAATTATGGATTAAAATGTTTTCTATATGAAAAGTTTGAGTAAAATATAATTTATAATAAATGTTTTTTTAATAATTTCTTTATCATGATTTTCATCTTTTTAAGAAAACAATTAAATTATTAATCACTTTTTTAAAAAAAAAAAAAACTTTTTTTTTAGTTTTCAAAACTTAACTTAGATTTTGGAAACTTTTGTAATTGGTAGAAAATAAAATAAAAAAACTCATAGGTATAAGTAATGTTTATAAGTTGCTTAATATTAAAAAAATCTAATGGTTATCCAACGAAATTTAATAATCTAAAATAGGATAAGTTAAAAGGTTCATGAACTTCAAACCTCAATAATAAGACATAAGCAAGAGTTTGAGACTAAACTTGTTTTTCAAATAAAGAAAGAAAAAAAATAATTAAAAAAGCGACAACATAGGTCTGTAGGCAAGAGTTTCTATCAACTTTCTAATACAATATATTAAATTTAATATAGCAAAAATAAACCAATAAAAATATACCACATTAGAAAGTCACTTGTTGTTACCCACTAATGTATATAAGAATGCAGTATTTTCCTAAGAAAATTTTCAATACTACACTATCGAAACAAGTCTCGTTTATTGTCAGTCACGTCACTATCATTTAAAAATGACGTGAAGTTTAATTATATTAAAATATCACTTTATAAAACAAAATTTATAATATAAACGAAAATAGAAAGTCCCTTCCTCCCTATGGGAGTAGGGAAGGAAGTATTGTTGGAGTTGGAGGTGTTTAGGCTAAGAGTTTTTAAATTTAAAAGAAGAAAAAAAAAAATATGTGTAGAAATAATTAATTTTGTGGTTTGTGTGGACTTTTCTTAACTGTCAATCCAATATGAAGATATTAGGTGTAGCGTTGGAAAAGATTATGGCATCACATCAATCCCCACCTTTCTCACTTCTCCTTCTCCCCCACCACCACCTATTTGTTGCCACAATCCCACCTTCCACCCTATCCATCCCCAACTCGACCCCTAATATCTTCATATTGGATTATGTGGTAACTCGTTACTATGTGGCTGTTAATTTTATACCGTTGAATATGTCTGATGAAAATTGTAACAGACCTGTATTTTTGTATCTAATGGTTATTAAGAACAATCATGATAGGGTGACTTTATTAAATAATTTGTCACCCATTACTGTTAAATTATCAAATTACATCTCAACATTTTCACTTCTATCTTTCTTTCTTATTCTTGCTTTGCTCACCAACATCCGAGAATCTACTAAAAAAATTAAAGTTCTAGAAGTGTTTAATTAATTAAACTAATCACCTTTGGTCAACTCCTCCATCATTCAAGTGTTTTCTAGTGTCTTGTCATATACATATGCCATTTATTATTACTTTGCATTACAAGAAAGTCAATGTATGCCACTTGGTGAAAGAGAGCTCAAACCTCATGATGAAAATTATGCAAGACTCTTCTAACTTCATTCATTTAAGATAGGTTATATTACAAATTTAATTTATTCTTAAACTCTTAAAAAGTATTAATAAATTATTAAATTTTATCTCTAAATTTTAAAATTGTCAAATAAGGCATCATTTGATAACCATTTTGTTTTTTGTTTTTAGTTTTTGAAAGTTAAGCTTATTTTCACCTAATTTCTCTACAAAGATATCATCTCACTTAGGTAAGCATTTGAACTCTTAGCCAAATTTTAAAAACAAAGTCAAGTTTTTTAAAACTATTTTTTTTAGTTTTCAAAAATTAGTTTGATTTTTAAAAACATAGCTACAAAATAGATAAGAAAACATATAACTAATTGGTAGAAGTAGTATTTTTTTTGTTTAAATTTCAAAAACTAGAAATAAAAAACAAAATGGTTATCAAACGGGCCTTAGTTTTTTGTTTTTAGTTTTTGAAAATTAAGTTTATAAATATTAGGCCACCTAAGAATTTACTTGTTTTGTTACCTACATTTTACTTATATTTTAAAAAATCAAGTCATATTTTAAAAACTAAAAAAATAGTTTTCAAAAACTTGTTTTTCTTTTTAGAATTTAGCTAAGAATTCAAATGTTTCCTTAAGGGAGATGAAAACCATTGTAAAAAAAAAAAAAAAAAAAAGCAAACTTAATTTTTAAAAATCAAAAATCAAAAGCAAAATGGTTATCCCTAACCTTAAAAAAAAAAATGAATAGTTTAAAAATTAATAAATAAATTAATTAATAGTTTAAAAGTTAATGAATTTTCAATTTCATATCTAATAAGTTTCTAGCATATTCAACATTTTTAAAAATTAACAAATCGATAAAATTAAATTTTGTGTTTGAAAGGAAATTAAACTTTCAATTTTTTATACCATAGTTTATGAATTTTAAAAATGCCGAATATATCAATAACTTATTAGATACAAAATTGAAAGTTCACACAAAATCAAAAGTTAGGTCGATAACCATTTGGTTTTTTAAAATTATACTTATTTTTTCACAATTTCTCTCCATCCATTTTCATATTTCTTGAGATATCATTTTAGTTTTTAGCTAAATTTCAAAAATAAAAATAAAATTTTTAAAACTATTTTTTAGTTTTCAAAATTTAGGTTAGTTTTTGAGAACATAGATATAAAATAGATAAATAAAACATAGAAACTCAACTGAGTAGTAGTATTTCTTTTGGCTTAAATTTTAAAAATCAAAACCTAGAAATCAAATAGAGTCTTAGAAACCTATTTGCTCAAATTTTAGCCTAAACTTTAATTTAATCCTAAAGAAATCACTGATTAAAGATCAAACATCTACTACATAAATATAAATTATATAATATATATATACACAATCAAACAATCCAATCGTCTCTGTGTTTAAAGATCAAAACTCATGAATATATTTCAAGTAAAGGATTATAAAAATTAACAAAATAATTAATCTAAACCATCCAATTTAGCAGAACCTGTTGAGAGGCTTAGAATGGAGGCAACGCTTTGCTCACGCTATTGAGATTAGCCCAAAATCCGACGAGGTCTTGCCGGTACGGAAGGTACGATCGTCTCTTATCTCCTTCCTTCAACATTCTGTTCCGAACGTAAAACAATTCGTGTGCCGACGATGCCTTCTCTACGGAGCCTCCTTTGGCCTTTGATTTTCCGGCGACGGCGTTGGCCTCTGAACCTCTCTTCTTTCCCTTTGCATCTTCGCCTAATTTCTCTGTTTTCTCTTCTTTCTTCTTCCTTGTCGATTCCGATTTCGCAGACGGCGTTAAGAAGACAAACGGATTCTTTCCTCCTTCGCTGTTGCTTCGTCGAAGCAAATTTCGGAGCCTCCACCGTCTTGAAGACGACGATCCTGATCCTGATCCAGTGGACTTGCTCTTCTTGCATTTTCCTCGCTCCGCCGCTTGCACTGACTTAGGCGTCCAAACGCAGTACGTTCCCGGTGGAATACCGTCCAATTCGTCGGCCTCAGACGACGACGACGATGGAAAATCACGATCGAGGTCACGTTCACGCTCGCGATCATCGATTATAAGCTTCTCCAGAGAAATCCTTACTATCGGAGCATTTCCGTGGTTCAATCCATTCACCGCCGTTCCATCGCTCTTCTCCAACAGGTGGTGATTGAAGATGGGAAAAACAGGACCAATCGGACAGTCTAAAATCATCTGTTCCTCAGTCTTCTGAAACAAAACGAATTCAAAATCATCATCCTCACCGCCATCCCCATCGCCGCCCATTCCTTCGAACTCCATGGTAACTCTCGCGGCAGTTTCTGCAAGTCCGTCGATAGAGTAGCTGTTGAAGCTAGGACAGAGATCCAAACCTCCATCTTCTTGCATAGTTGGATTAGAAGATAGTTTCTTCGAGAATTGAGACGATCCTTCTTCCTCTGTCTCTTCTGCTTCCATGGCAGCCATTGAAGGAGTTAAAGAGGCTTCTTCACATTTATATAAAGGGAGGTTGTTGAAGAGTGAAAATGACATAAAAAGAAAAAATAGTCGGGTAAAAAGTAAAAAATTATAAAATTTAAATTTAAATCAATTTTATTATTCGTCGGCAATTAATGAACGCCTGTTGTGCAAATAAACCACAATTTATACTTAAATAGTAACTAATTTATCATCCTTTCAATACACGATTTTGTAAAAAAAAAAACTTAAATTGTTTAATATAAAAAAAAATAGACAATTTGATTTCTTTTATGCTTTGGAAATTTATATTTATCTCGTTGGCTAAAAAAATATAAACTTCACCCATTTTGGGCATAGCTCTCAAATTTTCACCCCATTTCTTTCAAACTCCAACAAAAAAAAAAAATTACAAATTTTAGTTGATTAACTTTATAAGATTATATTTAATAAATTTTAAAATTTTAAAAAACATCTCTAAACTTTTTGTTTGTTTCCAACTGATTTTTGATTGTACAGGTCTTTTTAGATCCTTGAACTTGTATAATAATATGTTCTTATATGGATATTTAGTAATACCAACTAAGAAAAAAAACTAGCAATAATCATTATTAAATGATATTCCTCTATTATTGAAACATATTAATAATAATAAATAACATGCGAAATGATAAATATATCAAATTGGATGCTGCATCAATTTGTTTACAAATTTATAATATTTTATCAACATAAAAAAGATTAATCATTATACTCCAAAAAAAAAGTGTACTTCATTAATAAAACAATTAGTTGTATCCTATAATTTTGAATTCTTAGATAAATTTTAATAAAATATATATATTTAATAAAGAAAACTTTTTATAGTTTATAAAATTTTACATTAATTTTAGAAATGGTTTTACCAATTAGATTTCTATTTTCTTCCTTTTGCTTGAAGGTGGATAATTAGTTTTCAAAAGAAAAAAAAAAAGTTTGGATGGATATGGATTATAAGTCGTAGTGTATCCATAGTTATTATTAGACTGAAAATATTGAATTGAAAAAAAAACTGGATAGATTAAAAGTCCCAATATATTAATTTTCAATCTAATAATAATTATGGACACGAGAAATTTTAAGGGCATGTTTAATAATCTACATTAATGTATGGTATATATATTGTGCTACAAAGGAGAAAGGGCGTGTTTACTAATAAATTCACCCTTCAATTTTTGCATGACTTCTACCTTGTCCTTTATTTAACTTTTGCTTTTTCACCCTTTTTTAGTTCACTTTATTTACTAAACTTAAAACAATATCAAGTTATTTTAATCCCTAATGCATCTACTAATTATGGCATGGCTACCGCATTCTATAAAATTTTTATCATTATAAATATAACTGTTATCCTTAATATCAATGTGTACTAAAAAAATCCTTAACATGTCATTTTTTAATTTAACTCACAATGACTCTTTATTTCATCCATATAGATTTAGATTAAATTACAAATTGAATCTATATGATTTTGAAAAAAATTTAATTTAGTCTTTACGATTTTAAATGTTTAAAATTAGTTTCTATGGTTTGATAGAACTCTCATAATAGTCCTTACGACGAAATTCTAACTTTTAAAATAATATGAACTAGATTTTAACTCCTCTAAACTCATAGAGTCTAAATTTATAATTTAATCTAAATTTAATCTAAATGTAATCAGATCAAAATGAAAGGGTTACAGGGGTTCATAACACCGACCTCATAATAAAGATATTAGAACAATGTGGGAGGTTTTTTTTTTTTCAGAAAAAGAAAAGGGCAACAACGTGAGAGTTAAAAAGTGTTTTTTTTTTCAATGATGTAAGTGTACGTAACTAGTTGTCGATATTCAAACATTTATAGTAGGTCTATTTTTTATAACGGTAATCAACTTTTAATTCAATAAGTTATTGTTTTTACACATAGGATTATATAATGTGAGTAGACATTTTTTTAAAAAAATGTGAGTAGGCATTTGATTTGAAGAGAAAGAATCTCCAATCCAAAAAAAACACATTAACTTAGTATTTCTAATCCATTAATATACTATTTCAATATCGCATTATTATTTGATCAATTAATTTTAATTTATAGTTCTAAAACTTTATTAATAAAAATTATCTCAGTAAATGTGCAAATATCAATTTTTAAAAAATTATATATTTAGATGAATTTTTGAAAAGATAGTGCGCAAACCTAGGAATTGGTTTGGCATTTGGGTGGGGTGTGTTTTTAGCTTCTAGAAGGCCAAAAATAGTGGACTTTATAAGAAAAAAAAATATCCATAAATGAAGAAGAAAGAAAAAATAAATTATTGGAAAAAAAGAAAAAAAAAACGTGTATGTTTGGGGAAGGAAGTTGACCCACAATCTAAGGTAACTGTTTAGGAACACAAGAAAGCCAAATTATGATCACTAAATTAATATAAATTATTAATTCATTATTCTTCCATAATACTAAAATAATTGGATTTGCCGACCCACCCCTTTGTTATAAATCTTCTTTTTATGTCTAAAAGGAAGTTAGAACCAGTCGTGCTCGAGTTTTACAATTTTTTTTTTTTTTTGGCAAAATGCATTCTTGCTCTCGATAATTATAATTATCTATTTATATTTATTTGTATGACTTTCAAAAGATACATTTTAATCCTCGGGTTTGTAAAACCATTTTAAATGGTCCCTGACTTAATTTTAACCTAACAAAATGCTGACTAAACCGTTATTTGATGACGTGAGGATGACAAGTGTACATTTGTTGAGGTGGATGAAATGTCATTTGATTATTTGAAAAATTAATTAAAAATTATTAAATTATTAAGTAAAATAATTTAACTGGCCGAAGATAATTCTTCTGCAAACCCTCATTTTATTTCTCAGAATGTCGTCGTGGATCCACCGGCAACGAATGCATCCATTTGGACACATTTATAAGACCAAACCACCATGAAAATACTCTGCTCCACTCAGATGACTTGCTATTCCACAACTCAAATTCACACCGATTTTAAATCAAAAGGTTGCATTTCCATATGGATATCAAAATCCACCCAAATTCAACGAGCTTTGTAATGCAAGGAAAAAAAAGGTAGAATAAACTAGGGCATTAAATTGTATTCTAAACATTTCTAAATTTACTTAATAATTTAATAATTTAAATTAATTTTCCATGTAACCAAATGACATTTCATCCACCTCAACAAATATAGACTTGTCATCCTATCTACGTCATCAGATAATGGTCTAATCAGCATTCTGTTAGGTTAAAGTTAAGTTAGGGACCATTTAGAATGATTTTACAAACCTAAGCGACTAAAATGTATCTTTTAAAACCTCAGGGACCAAATAGACATCAACTCCAAACCTGGGGGACCAAAAATGCATTTTACCCATTTTTTTTTTAATTTTTCACTTCGCCCTCGATAATTATAATTATCTATTTATATTTATTTGTATGACTTGAGATTTCTAACATTATTTAATTGATTAAGACATATATTTTAATAAGAGGCTAAAGATTCAAATTCTTTCATCTCTAAATATTGTAATTATTATTTTTTAATTAAAGACCAATTTGTTGTCATTTTTAACATTTAAAGATTGAATTATTATAAATAGAACTAATCAAAATGTTATATTGTGAGAACATGATTAGTTTCAATTTAACAAATCAAAAACAAAGTGAAAAGCAATAATTCAGTTGTTTTTATAAATAAAAGAGAATAAAAGACTATCACAAATTAGCTTGTTTATGTGGTAAAAATAAAAGAAATGAAGGTACTTGATTTATGTATCTTGTAAATCAAGTTCATTTATTAAAAAATAGTTTAAAATGTGTGATTTGTAAATTTATAATTATACTATTTTTAAACTGTATATATTAGGTAATTTAATTATCCAACTGACAAAAAAAGTAGGTGACGATTGGGACTTCTCCCCGAAGATAGGAGACCTCATTTTTCAAGTTGGTAATAATATAAATATAGGTGAAAAAAGGGGAGAGTTTGCTTTCTATTTTTGTAATTACTCATTCAAGAGAAAGGTTATTTGTTAATTAATTATATTAAATAAAATTTCTTGGTTAGTTATTTAAGAATGGATAATTCAAATTTATGACATCTTAATCATAAGTCTATATTTTATATAGTCGAGCGTTGTTGGGTATTAACTAAAATTTGTAATTAGCCATAAATAATCAATTGTGTCGACTATTTTCTTCTTTTAGTTAATAGTATGATTAACTTTTTATAATAAAAAATTTAGTTTGTGGGGTTTATATCCCCCGTTGGTGGATAATTTTGAAATAAAAGAAGCTGATTTGTGTGGGTGCACGAGGTAGTCAAAACATTTTAATAATTGAACATGGCTTCCTAAGATTTCAACTCTATACCATATAATAATAATAATAATAATAATAATTTAATTATTAAACCTCAAGACTAGAAATGACAATGGAATAAGCTGAGATCAAAGATACGTGGTAAAAAAATTTCATCTCTATATATCCGCTCTATTCTCCCTTTCAAAAATTTGGAGTCAGAGAATGTCTATTCACAGATCAAGTCCCATGGGAAAAAATTTTCGTTTCTCATTATTTATTTTTAATTATTTTTATTAAAATTTCAAATATATTAGGATTATTATATACTTTTATGTTAAAGTTAGTATTATTATTGTTTTATTTATTAAATAAACAAGTTTAAAAAATATTTAGCAGTTTTGTTATAAAATTAATATAAAATTTAAAAAAAAAATAGAAGACTATTTAATAAATTAGGTAATTTGAAGTTATATTTTATAAAATATTCAAAAACTTATTTTTAGAATTCTATTTTAAAAATTAAAAAATTGAAGTCTATTTAAGGGATTAGAAAATTTAAAATTTTATTTTACAAAGTAACTCTAATAAGAAAAATGATGATTGGACACAAGTTAGATCGTTAGGGTAGTTGATTGCTCGGTGATCGGGTTGTTGGGGTAGGCGTATACAAGTCTATTTAGTGGTTGTCGAAAGTAGTTGTTAGTAGTGGTTAGGTCGTCGATGTAGTCATTAGAGTTGTCGTCGAAGGTAGTCATCAATGGTGATTGGGGTCGCCGGTGTGGTCGTTGGAGTTGTCGTCAGCGGTGGTTGGGGTCGTCAGAGTTATCATCGGAGGTAGTCGTCAGCTGTGGTCGGGGTCATCGGTATGGTCGTCGGAGGTAGTCGTCAGCGTTGGCAGGGGTCGTCGGTATGGTCATCGGAGTTGCCATCGGAGGTAGTCGTCGACGGTGGTTGGAGTCGCTGGAGTTGTCGTCGGAGGTAGTCGCGGCCGGTGGTCGGGTCACCGGGTGTGTCATCGAGTTGTTATCTGAGGTAGTCGTCGGCGGTGGTTGGGGTCGCCAGATGTGGTCGCGTCGAGTTGTCGTCGGGGTAATCGTCAGCGGTTGTTGGGATCGTCGGTGTGGTCATCATAATTTTTGTCGGAGGTAGTTTTGTCGGAGGTAGTCGTCAGCGGTGGTCGGGGTCGTCGGAATTTTCGCCGGAGGTAATCGTCAGCGATGACAAATAAAATAAGAAAACTTGGAACAAACCCATGGGTTGCACTGTTGTAACCCATGAGGTTGTGTTTCAAAACCAATGGTTTTGAACACATTAGGTCAAACATGGTTTTGGATTTAGAATTCAAAACCATCCAAATCCAAAACAGGGGGCCAAACGACCCCCACAAATTTTGGGAGTAGGAAGTGTTCGTATAGGTCTTGAGATATGAAAGATAAAAAAATTAATATTAGGAGAATTTCGACAATGAGAGACTGATTAAAATGTATGTAAAAATATGTAAAAAAACTATGTATGTTATAAAGAACTGTTGCAAGAAGATAAAATTTTATGATAAAGATTGTGTGAAGATCGAAAGATGGAATAATATATATATAACAAAATACAAGGCAACCATGAAATACTTAGTCATTTTGTCTGTGTCGAATAAAGATGTTGCGTATATTTTATAAATGGGAATAGAGACTTCTAGATTAAAGTGACTTTGGCTAGAGGATTGTTATCTCTAAAGTAAAAGTATTTTGAAAAAAAAAAAAAAATGTAGAAATGACATATTTACTATTCTATTTATTCTCAAGTCAAGCTTAAGCGTTGCCAACAAAAACATAGCTCAATTGACATCAAGTATGATTCATGACCAAGAAATCATAGGTTCGAATCCTCCACCCCCATTGTTGATGTACTAAAAAAAAGTCAAGCTTAAGCATTAACAAACGTATATTTAAAAAAATATAGAGAAATTGGTGTCGACAAAATTCAAATATATAAAAAAATAAAAAAATTATGAAATGAAATTTGGATTATACAAACATGATGAGAAATATTATAAAATTAGAGAATCCTTGCATATTGGAAGCATCTTCTTAGAAGAAAGCATCGTTCTATTTGTTTAAATCATAATTATTTTCAATTGTGACATATGTCAAAATATTAATCTCCTTTTTTCCTCTTTCTTCTTCCCGCCATATTCCCATCCTAATGTGCAAAAACGGAATTGATATTGAAAAATCTGGAAAAATAAATAATTATATATTAATTGAAATATCCATATCAAATAATTAAATAGTTATGCTTTTAGTTCAACAACACATGGAATAGAGATATTTCAAATCTCTAATCTTTTAATCGAGTAAATATGTCTAATTAATAAGTTGAATTATGCTTAAATTGATAATAATTAAATAACTATAAAAATTTATAATCATTAATTACATATATGTAATGATTAAAAAACGAACAAATATTTATCACACAATTCAACATTAATAAGACATCTAATCTGAGTATAACTTAACTAGTTAAGGCACATATATATCGCGACCTAAAAACGCGAGAGATTCGAATTCCCACACCCTCACATGTTGTTGAACTATAATAATAATAATAATAATAATACATCTATTTATAAACTCTTGAGACCAAAAGTTCAAATTTTCATCTCCATATTTATTAGGCATAATTTAGTGTTTAAGACATTTTTACTCCATTTAAGATTTTTTTATTCAACAACTCACATTAAAGGGCAAGATTGGAAATTTTGACCTTTCATCGATGGTGTAGGACTAAACCAATTTAGCTAAACTCAAGTTGGCTCACTTTAAGAGGTTGTAAGATTGAGTTTTCATCCTTGTATTTTAGATATAATATTTAAACTAAAAATATAATTAGTATTAAATACTTAAAATTAAATAGTTAATTATGCATTTTTTTAGTACAAAAGGGTTGAGAAATTCGAACTACTTAACACAATCGATATAGGTCAGTTGAGGTGTACTTTTTCTAGTAATCATACGTACTTCTTTACCTTTATTTTTCAGGTATACACAATTTTCCTATATAGAAGGTAATAAAAGCTCCTAATGAATAATACTAGGGAAAAAAAGTCCTAATGAACGGGTATTTTTGTTAGACATTAATGGGTTTTGAGTACCACTCTATTGGTGTTGTATATGTTTATTAAAATTTGACCCCTTTTTGTGTTAGGGGCAAAACAGTAATTTTAATCTCAATCGTTCATTAATGCTATTAGGGATTTAGCTTTGTCGCTCTTCATTTCTTAAAGGAAAGAAAATGTAAGGAAGCTCTCGCTTGTCGCTCTTCACTTCTTAAAGGAAAGAAAAGGTTAGGAAGCTCTCGCTCTTTTTCACCTTATTTTGTGAGGCTAAACCTAATTTAACTCTGAAGGTCTTGCCAATAAGAGCAAGCTCAACTGACATCAAGTATGACTCATGATCAAAAGGTCATGGGTTCGAATCCCCCCTTCAATTGTTGATGTACTAAAAAAAATTCTTCGAGCCAAAAAAAACAATGACCTAAAAAATCCAATCAAGTACTTTATCTTTTCAATTTGTTAATTAATTTTAATTTTTAAAATTAATTTCGATTGAATTGGATTTATCTTTTCAATTTGTTAATTAAAAAAAATATTATCTCATATGATTCCTTCAAGTTAGATTAAAAACTTCCCAAACACAGCAAAAAAAAAAATTTGAACAAAATTTCTATATACTAATTGTGAAGTTGTTATCATATTAAATGAACAATCATCTCTGCCTCTTTAATTGTAATTTACTATTTACACTTGAAAAAATAGACATAAAACATGAAAAATAAGAATTAAATATCCATCAACATGTGAATATCTAAAATATTAGACATTGCAAGTGAAATATAACACTCAGAAGTTGGTCAAAATCGTTCAATCGCTATCGAAATAGGGAGGGGGTGAGGAGGCTAAGTTTTTCTCCCAAAAAAATTTAATACAAATGATGTTGATCTATGAGGAAGATGATTTGTCTAATGATGGGATCGATATATAGACATAAAAATTTCCCACCTAATTTCTCTGTTGTTTTTATCTAATTATTTTCAACATTTGGGGATTGAAATGGTTTTGAGTTCTTCCTTTTCTTTTCTTTTTTTTTTTTTTTTTGACAATTAAATGGGGGATTGGAAAAGAAATATACATAATTTTCCCACTAGGTTCTTAACAATGTCATTAAAATTCAACAACCATATTGTGATTTCACATTTAATAATTTAATTTAATATTAGTTGATAGTCTTTTTAACTCTAGCAATCTACTTTACACACACCTCTCCCTAATTTTCCTTACCTGAGAATGAATTCAGATGTCTATACTACTAAAATAGAAGAGTTGCAAGAACTAAGAAAGGGAAATAAATTAGTTGAATCATTTTTATTTTGTTCCATAAATTATAAATTATCATTTTTTAATCAATGTAAGAATGTAAAAATTAATAAATATATTTAAGGTTTAAGTACTATTTCAGTTAATATATTTTAAGTTTGGATTAATCTAAATCTCTACACTTTCAAAATGCTCTTTGTAATATCAAATTTTGTTCATTATTTTAGTTTCAATAAGTTCGAAAGTCTGTTTTGGTCTTCCTATTTTTTTAAAAGTGACCATTTTATTCCATATTTGCAAAATTCAAATACAAATTGATTTTTATACAACAAAAAAACTCTTCCATACAAAGTTATTCTAACATTTGAAGAAATTTATTAAATGTAGTGTTGTGCTAAATATTGCGATCTAAAAAAGTTAATAATAATAAGAAAATAAAGGAACCAAATCAGTCAATTTTTAAAATCATATAAACTAAAAAGTGAACATTTAGAAAGTATATGAACTGCCAAAGAGAACATAGCAATTGTCAACCGATACGATAAATGTGTTAATCTGATACGGCGCCCCGTGGTTCAATCCTTCAAATCCCAATCGTACTAAAAAAAAGTATAAGAACTATACTAATTGGTGCATTTTATCCACTAAATTATGTTCTGATTGACAAATCAATCAAAGTTAAAGGATGAAAACTAAAATAATATCTAAAACTAACTTATCCTCCTTTGATATATATTTAAATTATGCCTATAAATACTATTTCTACTCCCATCTATGAGTTTTCTTGTTTTATTATTTTTACATGTATTTTCAAAAATCAAATCAATTTTTAAAAACCAAAAATAAAAAACAGGCCTAAAATTTTTGGAGTCGAGGTCATCCCAAAATTAAATGGGAGAACAACATTTTTCCATCTCCCGACCCCAATCCTATATGTCCACAATTTTTTTTTTTTTTTGAAACTTATATGTCCACCATTAAATAAGGGAATCCCAACCCTAGTTTGTAGGTCTCAAACAGGCAAAATTACTTTCCCTAATAGGGGAAGAAACTACATGGAAACTACTTATACTCATAAAAGTTTGATCAATAGGCCACATTTTCTCAACTTGGTTGTCATCTTCAAATGTCATTCTCCTCCTTTTCAATATTTTCTATCAAACAAAGAAAAAAACCTACCAACCTAATAAAGCTACTTGATCCCAATGCAAATTCTAGAGCCAATAAAGACTATGGAAGAAGTATATATATATATATATATAAAAAAAAAAACTTTCCCGTTGATTAAATTATAAGCTTAGTCTTTAAATGCTTAGCTTTGTGTCTAATAAATTTTTAAATTTTAAAAAGTATTGATATGTTCACAAACTTTTAATTTTGCTCTAATAGAGCCTTTAACCTAATCAACATTTAGACTTATTAGACATAAGATCGAAAGTTTTATGTCCTCTTAAGCACAAAATTCAATTTTATGTCTAATAAATATGTTAATTTTTTAAAAAATGTCAAATATGTTAGAAATTTATTAAACCAAAAATTGAAAGTCTATGCACTTATTAGACATGACATTGAAAGTTTGGTTCTATTAGACACAAATTTTAATTCATATGTTTTTTAAAAAAAATTATATGTATAATAGATTTGTTAATTTCAAAAAGGTCAAATATGTGTTAAGGATTTGTTAGACACAAAATTGAAAGTTATTGGCTTATCTATTAAACACATATTGAAAGTTTAAAGATATATTAGACACTTTTTAAGGTTTAAGATAGGAGTGTAAATAGTTCATTCGGCTTGGTTTGAGTGTAAAACCGAAACCAAACCACCAAATATATAAATTTGATTTGAACCGGTTGGAATAAAACTTCAAACTACTACCCACTAGTAGAAAATAGAGATACAATGATAGACGAAAAAAACAAGGGGCAAGAAACAATGACGGACGGAGGGGATTGACGCTGAAAAAAAAATTTCGGAGATACAATGACGGGCATTGCCCATCATAGTAATCGGTGTTTAATGACGGGCATTGCCCGTCATCATAGGCTAATTTAAAAAAAAAATGCATCACTTTTTTTTTTTCGATTCCACGCTGAGACATTTTCCACTTTTCCCTTTTCGATTCTTCTTCTCTCTCACAGCTCACGCCTCCATCCTCGCCACCGACCGAATCGTTCTTCCCGAATCGCCTTGCCGTCGCCGACCGATTGCCTCGCCGCTGCCGACCCTCTCTCTTTTCCTTGAATCGCTCGCCGCCGACCAATCTCTCTCTCTCTCACAGCCGCAATGTTTCAGGTTATGGTTAGCTGATGTTCTGTAGAGGTCATGCCGAAATTTTTACTTATTGACTTGATTTCGTGTTAGTTTTAGAGTTTATTGTTTTTGTGATATAGGTGTTGATATACGACTTTATAATTTTAGAGTTATGTTTAAGGTGTAATTTGGAGTTTTGGATATAAGAGTTTTCTATGTGCATTGTTTTGGTTAAAAAAGAATTTTGTTGGATGTTGTTATGGATTAGTGATTTCATGTATGTTTTGGATATAAAATTGTTTTTGTTGCATGTTTGTAAATTTGTATAGTGATTTCATGTGTGGTTTCAATATAAAAGTTAATATATTTGCAATATTTCGTAATTAGTTATTAAATATTGTTGGTTAGCCATCGGGCTATCAACTTTTTTTTTATTAAATTATGCTAAAAAGCGATGATTTGGCATTGCACATCATTAAATAAAAAATTAATGACAGACAACAATAAAATGACGGGCAATGGATTTTTAATTTTTTTTTTTCAAATATAAATGACGCATAATGCCCGTCATGAAAAGTGACTTGGATTTTTAATGACGGACATTGCCTCGTCATTAAAAGAACTTTCCATGACGCAATGCCCGCCATTTAAAATCGGGTTCCAACTCACTTTTAATGATTCGCAATGCCTGCATTAAAAACCGCCCGCCATCAAAACATACAATGACACTCGCATAGATGACGAGGCGTGCGATCGCTCACATCAAAACCCTTTTTCCTTCTAGTGACCGTATGAATAAGCAGAAATACAACTAAGAAATAAAAGAAAGCAACAAAATAAGAAACACAAAAATTTACGCGAAAAAACTCCAAAACCGGAGAAAAACCATAAACAGAAAAAAAAAAAAAAAGATCTACTATGTACAAAATAATGACAATTACACAAAAATCTCGCCCCAATCCAAATTACAAAAACACTCTCCTAAATTGTATGCCACTCACACCCTTTTTGAGCTAGTATGCATACACCAAACTTAAAGTGTTTCTAAATGAGATACTTTGAAATCAAAACCATATGCTTCTCTTATAATACTTGGAGCCCATTACTTCCTTGTACCCTTTCAGACATGGTACAATTACTTTTTTTAATATATTGCCAAAAACTTACAAAATCGCCCTAGATATATATAATGAACGACCTCGAATTAATTAACTCACGGTTTAGTCTAGCGGTTCATGTCGAACTCTTTGATTTACGAATATATCGAAAATATTTTCATCCTTGCCTGTGAGTTAGAAATGAGTCGCGCTGACATTCATTTGGGGTGCTAGGGCTGGATGAACTAAAGAGTTGCATATATTTAATAATAAGTTGCATTCCTTCGAATCAAACGTGTGGCCTTATGATTACAAGCCTGATTATCAGGACTACTCCACTAGCGTTGTTTGATATATTCTCCGACTTTTTAATATAAATAACATTGACTAGCTCGATTATATTGGATTTAACCTTCCAAAACCCAAAACCAACCGAAATTTTTATTTTCAGACTCGAATTGCCAAACCGAACCAACATCAATTTCAATTACTTTCAATGGTTTTTCAGTTTTCTCTTTATACCCCTAGTTTAAGACATATCAGACGTAAACTTGAAAGTTAATATTAAACTCGTAATGTAACTTTCTTTTTCAACTCAAATATGCATTTATGTGAGGGTAATATTATTTTATTCTCTTGTTGGTTTGGTTTCATCTTTCATTGGAGGTGTGACCAATTCTAAGCCATAAAAATTTTCATTCTTTTCCTAATATAATAATGTCTAGTTACATGACCACGAAAAGTTACTAAAGAAAACAAATGAGTTTGGTATATAACTTTTAGAATAGTGAAAATATTTTTAACCAAAGTGAAATAGGTTACATATTCGAATTATGCAAAAACACAGGCCAACCCTTATGACTTGGTATATTAATAGTGAACATTGTCTAGAGATCCTACCTAAAATCCAAGCCTAGAGAGAGTATCCAAGCTATGTATTTGAGACAAACACCCTTGAATCAACGTCAAAGTTTAATTGTTATATGTGCCAAAAACAAGAGAGCTCAACAATTTCTCTATCCATCATTTACTTCCTACTTAACAATTTTTGCAAGCTAAAATGTTCTTGAAGAATTTGTTTTCAACTTTCCAAAATTATAGAATTTAGGATTCATCAGCAACTCGAATACTCTTTTGAGACTTTGATAGCTTTTACGACATCTACATCAATAATATAGATGCTTGATTGAAATGACTTTTTAAGTGTTTAAAATGTTTTCGTACGCTAAAAAAAAAAAAAAACTTTTTAAGCACTTAGAAACTCATTCCAAACACACCCAACATTTCTCTTCTCGATTTTCTTATAGAAGCTCTAATTCTCATTCTATTTGGAGAAAAGTGGTTTCAAACATCTATACATATTTAACTTTATATTAGAATGAATGATTTTTTAATTTAGTTTCTGTTAAAGACAATTGTATCTCTACACATCTCTACAATAATATGATATTGTTCACTTTGAACATAAGTTATCATGACTTTGATTTAGGTTTCACCCAAAAAAAAGTCTCACACTTATAATGAAGGTGTTATCTCTCGTTTATATTATATACCGATGATCTTTCCTTTTAGCTAATGCGAGACTTTGATTGTATTTCCAATATTTTTTTTAAAAAAATTAATTTTGTCCTTCATTGTTAATGAATGTTAACCATATGATAATAAACTTACACAATATAATACTTAGTGAATCTACAAAAATTTAGAAGAGGAAGCAAATCATTTGAGAGGTATAAGAGTTTCTAATTCTCCTCTAAAATTGTAAAACTAAATTTCTGCTAATTTGTAAATTTAAACATCGGCCGATTTTGACATTCACCAACTGTTATTGAGAAAATTGAAAAATTATTAATACATAAAACATCTAATTGAAACTTTTAACCAATGAAACTAAATTGAAAAAAATATCAAAACATTAGTAACTAAAATATATTTAGTAGTCACAATTCAAGTCTCGTTTAATAGATAAAGGACGAATTACCATCTCAAAAGTTAATGTCGAATCCTCCTTGCAATTGTTAAACTAGAAAAAAAAAACATATATCTGGTAACTTTATAAAAAAATGAATGGGAGAGATTTCCACTATATATTTATAATAGAATTTCGTTAGAACTACCCGTCAACTCCAAGGTAAAATGTTTTACTTGTTGAGTTCTTGAAATGTCCAAGATAATTCTATTTATCTCCTAACTAGATCGATACTATCCTCCTCCAAATCACAACTACTTCTCTCATTTCACAAAATCCAAACCCATCACTATACAAATTCTCACACCAACATTAAACTCAAATTTCGTTTAGTATATGCTACCCGTAGTAAACAATACTTGGCTATAGACTTCATGCCACCATTTAAATTTCAATAGATAGAAGAGACAAAATAAAATAGTTTCAATTTCTCATTTTTTACCTTTTCGCAAAATTTTAATGATGGTGTGTAGGAAGAAACCTATATACTGGTGTGTAGCTAAGTAATGTTCACTTGAGTATAATTCTTCGACTAAGAAGTCGGAAGTTAAAATTCCAACACCAATGGACCGTTGAACTAAAAAAGAATTGTTTTGTATATTTTGTATTCTTGAGAAATTTTCACAAAATTATAGCCTACTCATTTAGTGAAAGATAAAACCATCTCCATCCGAAGAAGCTAAAATTAATCATATCCACTTTTAACAATCTTCCATTTTTTCCATGGTGCCAAATAAATTTGTTTTCTATACCCTTTAAGCTAATTGAACCAAAAAACCAACTTATAAGTTTAAACTCCTGGTTCTTGCAAGTTTTAGTAGTTTCTTTTTTTTTTTTTGTTTAAAAAAAATTCCTATAAACATGTGTGTCCAAAAAATCGCCGATCCGAAAACCCATTGCCGATGTTTTTCAACCGCTGAACTCGGAAGCGCTTTGTTCCTGGGGCCCTACCTACCGAGCTCCACTTGCACGATCTTATATTATTACCATTATTATTTTTTTTTTATTTAATTAATTAATTTATTATTTCTCTTCGCTCTCTTAAAAAACCATTACATTTGCATCAAATCAAAGTCGACTCCATTCATATTTTCTGGAATTCTTATTAAATTCCAGAAATAATTAATTTTCTTTTTTTCGCTCTTTTTTTTTTTGGTTTCTGTATTTTTAATAGCGGCGAGTCGGCGACGGCGAGAGATTCGATCACGGGAACTCAGGCTCAATAATTAGTTGGATGCAGAGAAAAAGAAAAAAAAACGAAAAAAAAAGGTAAAATTCATTCATAGTCATTGCAGAGCCCAAATCTGAAGCTTCATCGTCTATCTCTACTTGGACTGCAACCTGAAATCCACTTCGATTCATTTTTCTGTGTGCTTCTTCTACTTCTATTTTCGTTTGGACTTCTTTTTTAGCTTCCCTTGCTTAACCCTAGGTACGTTTGACATTGTCGGGAATTCAATTTCTGTGGTATTCTCTCGTCATCTGATTCCTATCTTGTTCTGTTTATTCCAATCTGATGTTGAATTTTCTTTTTGTTCGTTTTAGCTGCTTCTCTTGTGTAATTTGTGTTTGTTTGTACTTTATACTAAAAGAATGCTAGTGGTAGTTGCTGTTGAGTGTTAATTGTGCATCGTGGAGTTTGAATTGTGTTGGTTGCGTTTTGAAGTTCAAATTCGGTAGTTTGTGGCATTTGAATGTGGTTTTTGGATTGGGGAATTGGGGTTTTTGTCAGTGTTTGCTGTAAGTTTCTAGTTTGAAGATTTGAAAATTGGGATTATTGTCTTTGTCGAAATTTTATTCATTTCTATTGTTGTGCTACAGATAGGATGTATTTACTAGGTAGTTAGTTGACCCAGTGAAGTAAGCAAAATTGGAGAAACTTGTTGGGATTGGGCATTTTGGTTATGGATCTTTAAGTTTTACAATGTAAGAGAGAAATTACAATTGAGCTGTATGATTTTGGCTTAGTTCTAATGGTCGTTGCTATAATTAGGGTTTGACTTCTAGCTTTCAATTAGATGCGGGGAATTGGCAAAGCAATATTTATATTACCAAGGTTGGAATGAAGTTGAGGTTTCCACTTTCCTGGTGAGATGGATGCCGTTGGAGGGCGGTGTAGCGAATTTGGCAGGGGTGGTGAATGTAAAATTAAGGAATCTTCCTAAGCAAGCAAACATACAAAGAAGGTTGGAACTGGGATGTGTTTCCAAGAAAGATGGAAGCAATTGGAGTTTGGTGTAGCAAATTTGACGGGGGGTGGTAGTGAATGATGAAGTTATGCATGTTGGGGAATCTTCATAAGCAAGCAAACGTAGAAGAAATATCAAATGTAGAAGAGAAGGAAAGAGGCTAACTACGGAGTATGTGGGGTTTTCTTTTTTCCTTCTATTCTCCCTAAGGAGCTGTTATTATTACCTTTGACTAGTGTATATTTTCATACATTAATGAGAAATGTTTTTGTTATAAAAGTAACAATTATAGCTGCAATGTGGGGGTAGTATATTGCCAATCATGGCCAACTAATTGTAGATGGTGTAATATATATCCGAATGGTTAAGGGTGACAATGGAAAGGAGCCAATATTAGTGTAGGAGTTTGAAACTGGCTCTAATGGAAGGTTTAGATGATGGTATGCAAGCTACTGTTGCAATGCAATGGGAGAAAGTTTTGGGAGAATGTTTGGTCTAGAGCATCCTTTCAACCTCATACAATTTGTCACAGTCCCCGGTCAAAACCTTATTTTATGCTCTACTGGCAAGCTTCCAAATCTATCACCTTGAATTTGGGAGGAGATGGCGCTAGTCAATTATTAACACTTGTGCACATCTTGAGGACAAGGTGTGTTTGGGGGGTGAGTAATGATAGTATTGTAATTAAGGTTATATTAGTCATAATCAGGGAGTTTGGTTAGTCTGAAGATGATTATATAAATGGTGGAGTATGCAAGAGCGGTTGGTGTTAGGAAAGTTTTAGCTTGGCATTGAGCTTGCTCATGAAGGAGGCTATCCTAGTTCCTTGGATTACTTCAGATTACTTTACTCTATTTTTTTGTTCTATAGAATTTCTATTCTAATTTTATAGATCCTATCGATACTTAACCTTCTTAGTTAGTGTAGCTACTATACCATCATGTATACCTTGTATGACCTCTGGGCTTAGTTGGCTGTCTAGTGTTTATAAGCCTCAAAATACAGGCTTTAATTGCTTATTCTTGGAAGCTGTTAGGATGGAATATTATTTATTTATTTATTTATTTTGATGAGTAACATTAGAAGCATTTCATTGATAGTATGAAATGTACAAAAGGGCAAGAGAACCCAATTACAAAAGGCTTTCCCAGAAGTTGAGGAGGGAAGTAAGACTATAATCACAAAAAAGAAATGAGAGAATTTACACCAAGATAAAGCCAAAAAGAGTAGATGTTCTAAGTGCATGTTTGGGAATGCTTATAGAAATATTGATTTTAGTGCAATTGATTTGTCTATAATTGATTTATTAAAAGTGATTTTCATATAATCATTTTCATGTTTGGTTCTATACTTTTAATAATGATTTTCATACAATTAAGTGATTTTTATAAGGCATATTTGAGAAACAACTTTAAGCTAATTGATTTAATTATAAATAATTTGTTTAAAAGGTATTTGGTTA
This sequence comes from Trichosanthes cucumerina, assembly GCA_036507285.1. Lineage (NCBI taxonomy): Eukaryota > Viridiplantae > Streptophyta > Magnoliopsida > Cucurbitales > Cucurbitaceae > Trichosanthes > Trichosanthes cucumerina. Next base: position 5,531,025 of record CM071845.1, read on the forward strand.
TAAATTATTCTATTGTTTAAAAGGTATTTAGTTATAAATTATTCTAATATTTGAAAGTATAAAAATCAGAAATATGGAAGGATAAAAATTTTTAAAAGAAGGGATAAAAAATTCAGAGAGAGAATTTTAATAAATATAGTGAAATTCAAAGATAGAGAGATAAGAAAAAGACCAAAATTTTAGGAAGAAAAACTAAAATGAGGAGAAAAAAAGTTAAGAGTTAGGGACAAATAGATCAAGAGATAAAAAAAACATTAGAGAGAAAAATTTAAAAGATATGAAAATTATAGGGAGGAACAAAAAAAAATAGAAATAAAAAAATTCAAAGAGAGTTAAAACCATTAGAGAGAAAGGAAAGTGAAAAATATGAATAAAAAGACAAAAAATGAAATAATAGTAATGGTGACGGTTTTGAGAAAGAAAAATTGTCATTTTATAAACAATGAAGGATGAATTTAATGGTGATGGTTTTTGAGAAAATTCACTTTTTTATAGAAATTTATGAATTTTTACAAAAGATGACGGTTTTTACCCTTCATTAAAAGTATACTATTTCTAAAAATGAAATAATAGTAATTTTAAATTACAATCACTTGATAAAAATCATTTGGAAATCACCTCCCAAGTGATTGATCGAGAATCACTTCAAGTGATTTTGGATTTTTCCAAAATCACTTACTCAATATAGCCAAACATCATATTTTTAGAAGGAAAGTGATTTTAGACATGTCAAAAGTGATTTTGGTAATTCCAAAATCACTCCCAATGATGAGGGAAGACCAGAATTTTAAAAATGCCCCTTCAGGAAAATTTCTTCTTCTTCTTAAGTTGTTGTTGTTGTTTTTTTTTTTTTTTTTTTTTTAGTAAAACGTATTGTTTTACTTATTTTAAATATATATTTAAAAAAAAAACCAAAACACAAGAAACACACTTCATTTAGGGTTTACATATACAACTTTTACGTTAAAACTTAAAAGAATTGCAACCCATAGTCGACAGTCCCATACTTTCTGTCTTCTCCTTCAATCTATGTTCAAAGACTAATACTTGAATCTTATTTCTTTTACCTATTTTTCTGGGTTAAAACTTAATTTCTTGCATGAAGGGTTTTTTCTTATTGTGTATGTATACATATATATTTTATATTTTTTTTATATATAGTGCGCCTTAGAAAAAAAACCCGCGCCTTTTGGTGCACCTTGCGCCTAGGCTCCAGAGGGCTATTGCGCCTTAGTGCGCTTTGAGCCTTTAAAAACATTGCCTAAGACTAAGTGCGAGTCTCTGGCCTTGTCAAGGAAGATCCAGTTGTTTTGTTCGAGCCAAATGGACCATAGGAGAGTTTTAACAATTTTGTCCCATAGGCATGCCTTTCCGAGGGTGAAGGGATGTCCAAGCAAGAGATAATCAAAGAGGGCCATCATATTTCCAGGGAAAACAAGTTGCAGTCTGGATGCATGAAGGATTTTTTCCCAAATACTAGTTGTGTAAGTGCAGGTCGTGAAGATGTGCCGTGCTGTTTCATTGTTCTTTTTGCATAGTACACACCAATTTGAGGACTGTTAGGATGGAATAATTGAATATAAAATTCACACTAGTCATGATTATTACTAGAATAAACAGGGAAGACAAGTCACCAGTTAAATAATTTTCAATCTTAGCAAATCTAATTTGAAATTTGGAATTTTGTGCAAGATATTTTGACCCTGAGAACTGTTTCGTGTTTCAGAGAGTTCATGAAGTGAAGTATCTTTTGTTGTTTGATTTTATTCGTTCATTTTCAATTGTGTAAATCTAAAATTAAGTCTTTGTTGGAAGCTTTGTTGAATTTTCTGCTTTTTTTTCCCTTTTGAGTTTGTTACCAAACTTGTTCTTTTTTCCCTTTAATGTCTTGTTATTCATCATGTTTATATTTGCTGAATTTTTTTCAGTGGTCTTGGAAGCTTGGCTGGTTGTTTGCTGGTAGATGGTCTTAGAATTTAACCTGCTGAGGGCTAAAGAGATGGCAAGCTTATTGATATCAACTTTTTGGGGTTCATCAGATGAGCTCATTTTCCATTTGTCTTGATGCAGTTACGAGTTATTTACAGTGTCCCGCTGATCTGAGAAAAATGCTATCAAAATGGAAGATTCCTTACATTGATTTGAAGATTATTTCTTCAGAATATATTTTATTTAGTTTTACATCAGTTGGGACATCTTGGGGCAAAAAAGGGTCACTGCTGTAATGTAAAAGGAAAATTATGGAGAATTCTTCAGAAAAAAGATATCCAGTGAATGCCAAGGATTATAACTTACATGAAGAAGTTGGTGAAGGTGTCAGTGCCACTGTGTACAAGGCACTGTGCATTCCATTAAATGAAATTGTCGCTATAAAGGTTCTTGATTTGGAGAAGTGCAACAATGACCTAGTATGTTGATCAATCTCCTGTATTTTTTCCCCCTCTCATTTTAAAGGTTTCTGGACCTTTTTTCACCCTTTCAGATATGGTTACCTTGCTTCATAAGTCATAATTGTATCCTTAAGAAGAAAGTTCATATATATGTCTTTTATATCGTAACTTAAATGTTTTATTTTATCAAAGTGTAGTTCCGTTTCTCAAGTAATCAGTGTCATCATTTTGGAATCAAGATTCTAAAAGGACCATAAGAGCTAGGATTATTTTGTTCTACATTGATGGTTCTGTTATGTCTACTATTCTTTCTCCTTCCATTTATGTCTTTCTTGATCTGAACTAGCATAAATGCATTTCACCATTCAATTTACTTTGTAGAAAATTTTAAGGTCACTGGATTAAGGTTATCACGTTGAGGACATTCCTTTTTTCTTCTAATTTCCTCCAATATTATTCCTATATTTTTTATTTACATTCGGAATGCATTTGTAGACTTACCCACTCAATTTTGTTGGATGTCCCAAAGGGACTGTAGACTTACTTACTGGCGTATTGGACAAACTCATTTTAAGACAAGCAGCTAATCTGATAAATCTATTTTTATATATATATATATATATATACACACACAACTAATGTTGGAGGAAATTGTGCAGGATGGTATTCGGCGAGAGGTTCAAACAATGACCTTGATTGATCATCCAAATTTATTAAGAGCACATTGTTCTTTCACTGCTGGTCACCACCTGTGGGTTGTGATGCCATACATGTCTGGGGGATCTTGTCTTCATATTATGAAATCTGCTTATTCTGAAGGTTTTGATGAGCCTGTCATAGCTACCCTATTGCGGGAGGTTCTGAAAGCTCTTGTTTATCTTCATGCTCATGGCCACATCCATAGAGATGTGAAGGTTGAGTATAGCTCCTAGATCTTATTATATTTTGACAAAGATATTTTTAATAACTGCAGATGGTTCCCCCCAATTGTGCTGCTGTATACCATTGCAACGTTCAGTATAAGAAATGAAACAATAGCATCCTAGAAACTAATGTCACAAGTATTTAATATAGATTGTTTGAAATACATGTAAAGTGTTTGCAAGACTAGATGTCTTCATTATGGAGGATGCAAAACTCTTTTTCTCTTCTAACTTTGTTTTTTTCAAGTAATGAACTTTTCCTGGAGAAGAGCTAATTTCCTTCTTTATCCATATGAACTCCAGTAAGGAGATGAGAGGTGAAAGAAACAGAACCTTCTTGTGTTAGAGATTATATAATTTTCAACTCCTTCCCACCTAAGATAACTGATGCCTTGCATTGAACATCTCGACGCAGTTGCTAGCAACAATGTTAGTTCCACATAAACCTCGAGTTTTCTATTAAACTAAATGCCAATGAATAAATACAGATCAATCTAGCTCATTTTTGTATTTTGTCCATTGGATGGCATTGGAGTTTCTTCTCCTGCATATCAAGACATTACTTAAGACAAATGTTGTTAGGTGGTTTTCTCCTTTTTGTGGGTAAAGGCATTTACAAGCCTTGTTTTTTTGCAGGCTGGGAATATTTTGCTTGATTCTAATGGTACAGTCAAGTTAGCGGATTTTGGAGTTTCAGCTTGCATGTTTGATACTGGAGATAGGCAACGCTCAAGAAACACATTTGTTGGAACTCCTTGCTGGTACCCTTCTATTCCTCACTTTTGTGCCTTGAGATTTTGGGGTTGTTCAGTTCTTCCTTGATCTAGAGCTAGAATTAAAAAGAATGGAAGTAATTGTGGACATTTCCTGTTTTGAAATCCTCAGGATGGCACCTGAAGTTATGCAGCAATTACATGGATATGACTTCAAGTGAGTAGGTTGCTCATCTGCATGTGATGTGATATCTCATCACTTATATTATAGTATTTCTTTTCTTGTGATTTGTATCATGCAGAAGGGTAAGCTAAAAGTTCTTTCTGCCATATGTTTTCTTTTATGTATCTTTTTCTTTCTCTCTGCAATAGGGCAGACATTTGGTCATTTGGAATAACAGCGCTTGAACTGGCTCATGGGCATGCTCCGTTTTCTAAATACCCACCAATGAAAGTATGTATTCAATATCCTCATTATTTTTTCCATGAACGTGTAAACTTGTGAAATAACTGATGTATATGACTGCTGTAGTTGTGTGAGTTAAACTTTCTTACGTCACTTGCTCTTTGGCATTATCATTTTTTCTGTGAACATGGAAACCTTTTGGGAATTAGTCTATGACTGCTGTAGTTGACTGAGTTCAACTTTTGTATGTCACTCGGTTCTTCGGCATTACAGGTTTTGCTAATGACATTACAGAATGCTCCTCCTGGTCTTGACTATGAAAGAGATAGGAGATTTTCCAAGGTATGTAATCTCGCAGGGAGCTTTAAATACCCAACAATTTGTATAGTTTTGTAATTTCTGGAGCTTTCCATATATATTTCTCTCCCCTCTCTTGTTTATATCTTCCTTTTGTAATTAAAATTTAACTCAACGGTAATTGGTATCACTCCTTCCCTTGAGGTCGGAGGCTCAAATTTCCATACCTTTGCATTTGTTGTACTCACAAATAAAATTTTCTTATCCAAAAACAAAATATTTATTTTGACTTCAGTCGTTCAAAGAAATGGTTGCTACATGCCTAGTGAAGGATCCAAAGAAACGGCCAAGTTCAGAGAAGCTTTTAAAGCACCCTTTTTTCAAACATGCCCGTTCAGTTGATTATCTTGCTCGAACAATCCTGGATGGCCTCGATCCATTAGGGGAACGTTTTAAGAAGCTAAAGGTCTCACTGCTTATCTCAGGCCTTTCTTTTACCAGCTTTGATTACTTTCTGAAACGCATGGATAGTTTTTTCAACCGTTTGTCTTGCCATATCTTCTTTACAGGCAAAAGAGGCTGATCTTCTGGGGCAGAACAAGGCTTTGTATGGAGATAAGGAGCATTTGTCACAGGTGCTAATTATGAAAACTCATTATCTGAAATGTTAAAGGCATTGCATGTAATTTTTCTATGATGGTTTAAGATGCATGTTTGTGCTATTGTCTGGAGGCTTTGGCCCCTATATTTCAAGTTTGTTGCACTCAACAAAAGCACGTGGTGGATCTTTTTTCCTCCCCTCTAATCTTCTCTCCTATTAAATAATATTTCATTTAAGTGAGAAGAGTGGAAAGTGTATTTTATGTTAAATGTAATATATCCTAAAATACATCAATCCCAAGCCGTGTCCTAGTTTTTTAAAATTGGATTACAAAAAAATTCATCCAGTTGGTGTATGTTAAAAAGTAACCATAATTAGAAAGAAGATTGGATAAAAGAAAATCCTCTTGGAGCTATCGGAATGAATGATGTCCCTACAGTTCTCAAAATTTCTAGAAGCATCTTGTAGATTTCACAATTCTATCATACCAAATCTCTCATAAAATTGATAGGACCACATTTTCCCAAAAAAGTTTAGCTTCTTTTAAACGGATGTCCTTGTACAAGTTGCTCAATACAACTCATAGACTTCTTTGGGAAGCACCAGGACATGCTAACTCTTCAAAAGTTTCTTCCAACACCTGTAAGCAAATGGCATTGCCCCAAAAGGCGGTGTTAGGCTTTCCTGCTTGTTTTACACTTCACAGCAATGGGGAGAATGTGCCTATATGGTGTATCATGTATTTTCTGCACTAAATCAGTCGTTTTAATCCCCTCTAGGATCAAAGTCCTCGAGAAGAATCTCAACTTTTTGGGGCTATTGTTTCGAAAATTTTCTTAACGAACGTGCCACTCAAGATGTTCAGTTTTTTGCCCGTTCTTTAAAGAAAGAGGTGCTCAGAAAATGTCCTGTAGGGTCCAGCTTTAGGACTCCTCTGTTCTTCCTTACCATCCGTCTCAGCTAGTGCTTTTATGGTCTGAGATTTTCTCCCGGAAGATCTCTGAAGGTAGCTTTGTTTTGCTCCTTAAGGTTATGTTCCAAAATTCTCAGCTTTTGGAATAATTCTAGGCTCTAGCCCTGTCTCATCCCGCTACTTCACTAGTGTATTGATTTTGGGCAGAGGATGCCTAAGCTGGAAGTTCTCTTATTTAAAAGCAGTTGGGCCACAGGAACATGACCCATGTCAAGGAGAACCCTAGTGATCCAAAGTAGTTCTTGTTTCTCTAGTAATTGGAATGATGAAACGTATTAGACCATTCACGAGAGACAAATTTTCTAAATGTAAGAAAAAAGGATAAATTAGTTGTCTTATCCTCGATTTATTTGTGCATCTCAAGTCCTTGCATTGAATGTGCTTCTGCTGATCCAATGTAGTTCTTGCTTTTCTAGTGATTGGGAGATGGTGTAACTTATCAGACCATCCATTGGAGGCAAATAATTTGTCAAAATAAGAGCAAACAGGAGTAACTAGTTTTCCAATCCTTGGATTATTTGTGCATCTGTTTCCCTTTGGACATCGGTGTCAAAGCTTTTTTGTAATTATTCTTTAAGTCTCATCTTGCTTGACTAGAGCTCATTTTTATAGTCAGCTCCCTTTTTGTGGGCTTTTCTTTTGTATGCCCTTGTATTCTTTCATTCTTATCTCAATGAAATTCGGGTATTCATCAAAAAAAATGTACCTTAGTGTGTTAATCGTAAAAGTTAGTATCTGCCGTCTTGGCGTTGTGTCGTTGTTATCTAAATTCCGTTGTCCTGCACAGCAAGAGTATATTCGAGGAATTAGTGCCTGGAACTTCAACCTTGAGGATTTAAAGAATCAGGCTGCCCTTGTAAGTATCAATATTGCTTGGTTTAGTGGTGTACATATATTTATCAGTTGCTTAGAAGAATGGTTACTGCAGTCTTCCTTTCATTATGACTACTGAGTTTCTTGCAGATTCAAGATGACGATATGTCAAACATAGAAGATCTTGATGTACATACAACAAAGCAAAGAAACAAGAATAATGATTTTAGCTTTCCAGTAGAGGGTTCATCCCTTGTAAGGCTGAATCACCCAACTGCTGCAGCTAATCAGGAGGTTTTACTTTCTATGATAACCTTTAATAAAATCTTTTTATTATTGACATGGAAAAACTAGCCTTTGTTCTTTGAATCAATAGCTCAAATAGTCTGGTTGCTAAAAAGCACGGATACGATCACGACATGGACACGTGACGCATCATTTTGTAAAAATCTAGGACACGGACACAACAAGGACATGTTTATTAAAGGGACAAAATACTTTTTTGGTTCCTCAGTTTTGCGTTTAGTTTCCTTTTAGTCTCTCAGTTTTCAAATTCAACAATTTAGCCCGTGAGTTTTACATCTAGTTACATTGTTAGTCCTTCCATCCAATTTTCTGTTAGTCCCTAACAGAACGTTGACATGACACCTATTTTTAAATATAAAATATATTATTTTATTAATATTAATTATATTTAATTTAAAATTTATTTTTATTTGACAAAATACTTTTTTAATCTCTTAGTTTTGTATTTGGTTCTATTTTGGTCCCTAAGTTTTAAAAAACTCAACAAATTTACACTATTAGTCCTTCCATTTAATTATTTTAATTTTTTAATTAAAAATTTATTTTTAATTTTTTTCCTTCTCCTTTCTTTTTCTTCCTTTCACGACGTGCATTTGGGTGTGAGCGGACGAGCGTCCGACAACGGTCGACTAAGTTTAAGAAGAAAAAGGCGAAAAATGAGGAAGGAAGAACAAGAAAGGACAACGAAATAAAAATAAAAAATAAAATTAATTAAAAATTAATAAAATAATAATTTTAATAAAAAATAGATGTCACATTATTATTTTAGACTAACAAAAAATTGAATGGAAGGACTAATAATGTAACTAAATGCAAAGAAAAAGAAAAGGAGAACGAAAAGGAGAACGAAATAAAAAATAAAAAAAGTTAAATTTTAATTAAGAACTAAAAATAATTAAATATTAATAAAAAAATATTTTTAATAAAAAAATAGGAGTCACATCACTATTTTAGACTGACGAAAAATTGAATGGAAGGACTAATAGTGTAACTAAATGCAAAACTTGAGGGTAAATTTGTTGAGTTTTTGAAAACTTAGGGACCAACTTAGAACCAAATACAAAATTGAGAGATTAAAAAAGTATTTTGTCAAATAAAAAATAAATTTTAAATTAAATATAATTAATATTAGTAAAATAATAAATTTATATATATAAAAATAGGTGCCACGTGAGCATTCTGTTAAGGCTAACGAAAAATTGGATGGAAGAACTAAGAATGTAACTAAATGCAAAACTCATGGGCTAAATTGTTGAGTTTGAAAATTGAGAGACTAAAAGAAAACTAAACGCAAAACTTAGGGACCAAAAAGTATTTTGCCCTTTATTAAAATATACATTTAAAAAAATATCATTTTTACATTCAATCCCTTGTGGAGTTTGTATCTTTTGAGCATTTGTCTCTTTTCATTTTTTCAATGAAAAGTTTTGTTTCTAGTTCAAAAAGAAAAATATATCACTTTTATACAAGAGTGAAATTCAAAATCGATAAGTTTATGCATTTATATGCTTAAGAAAATGAGTTTGGTGTATTCCACTCGCAAATTTTATTATTTTTGTCCTAATTGTACAACTAGTGTTTTTTTAACACATATCTATTGTGCTAACAAGGGTTCGATACATGTCCAACAAGTGTTGGAGTGTCCAAGTATCCAACATTTGTTAAACATGGAAACACTAGCCAAGCTAAAGTATCCTAGCTTCTTAGATCTGTTGACTATGAACAACACATTTTCTGACATCTTTTTTCCTGTTCTTTTGTTTTAGGATGGTTTCAATGATCTTCATGATTTGGAGAGTTCCCTTGCTTCTTTCCCGATAAAACCTCTTGAAGCACTCAAGTATGGTTATTTTAAACTCTGAACAATTTGTCAGTTTTCCATTTTATATTGCATTCGTATTTTACTTTATAATTTTTAAAACTTGAGGTGAATTTTGATCTGAAGGAGAAATCGAAATGACAGTTTCTCTTTATTGTAATTTTATGTCTTGATACTCCAATGCAGAGATTGTTTTGACATCTATGAAGATATAAGCACGGACAGTGTAAGACCAGTGGAGAGAGAAAATGGAAGAACCGAGGGTGAGAGTTCAGGGCAAAGTGGTTCCTTACCACGCCATTACATGTCAGAGACTAAGAGGTCTTTCAGTGGTTCATTAATTTCTGACAATGCTCTTTCTCCTAAAAAAAATATTGTAGATGGTGATAGGTATGATTTATTCTGATTAATATTTATATTATTGTGTATGCATTATGTTTTTCTGGTCATGGTTTTATAGTTCCAGAGAAGTCATCGTCCATCTGCCCTCACCTACTATATTAGATGATAAGCTTGTTACTTGAGAATGGGTTTTGTTTGTTCTACTGGATATTTGAATTTGGGTTTCAAGTTCAAATGGACTTATTATTTTATTTTCTTTATATTAAGTGTGAGGGATCCTTGGTCATCTCCTCACACAAGGAACGCCATTACTGCCAAAGACAAAAGACTGCCAGTATCTTAATGGAATCTATGATGTTGCTTTAATTTTAAATTTGAGAAGAACTTTATCAGTCGAAGATACTTGTTTTCTTTTGGTTGATTAATTGTTTCTGTTTTGGACGTTCGCAATGTGGTTTAGGCAAGTCTGACCTTAATTTGTTTTTTCAAACTTCAATGAAGGGATTATTTGCAGTCGAAACTTCCATCTGAGCGTAATTACAGTGGTCCATTATTATATCGCCAGAAAAGAGACACAAATAACGTTTCATCTGGTATGTTTTCAGGCTTCTCTTTCTCTCTGGGCTTGAATTATTTCATATAACAACTTTAAGGTCATAATATTCTTACCTATCTTATTCAGTTGAGGATTCATCAGATGGAACAGTTGTTCAACGTAAGGGGCGGTTTAAAGTTACTTCAGCAGAGCTTAGTCCGAAGGTATTTTTGCATTATTTTGAAATCTTGTACAAAACTCAATCGCATTGCAGGTTCTGATCATGTCTAGAGAAGTGAAGTATTGTATTGTATTTATTATCATTATTATTATTTTAATGAGAAACAAGTAATCATTTCATTGATGGTATGAAATGTACAAAATAAAGGGAATGTGGAACCCCAGTGTCCCAACTATTAATAAGTGAGGTGAGACTATAATCACAAAAGAAAGGAGAGAATTTACACCAAGAGAGTGCTAGGAAAATAATGTGATCAAAGACTTGTTGGACCTCCCTTTCCTTTTCTTGAAAGAGACTGCCATTCCGCTCAAGCCATATGGTCCATTGAAACGATTTGAGTAGATTGGTCCAGATGCAAGCCTCTTTGGCAGTGAAGGGATGACCCAATAAGAGATTTGCCAGGAGCAGAGTCATGGTTTGGATGTGCCATTTGCAAGTTCAAAGCCTGTAGGATTTTGCTCCATATGTGTGTAGTGAATGAACAAGAAGTGAAGAGATGACTCATTGTCTCACAATTGGCTCTACAAAGAACACACCAATTTGGGGAAGAGACAATCCATGGGGTCGTTTTTCAATAGTGTGTCCGCCGTACTTATCCCTTCATGGACTTTCTTTGGGATGGGTCTCTTCCATAAGCTCACATATAGCTCCTTATGTGTTAGGTTGTTACATGAAACCAACCTGTTGGAAAGAGATTTTGTTTTGTAGCTCACTGATTTGTCCAATGCCCATTTCCATGAATCTTGGTGTGGCCGTGTCGGAGGAGGAGGGAGCAAAGATGAAAGTCTAGTCCATTCTTCATGTTAGTGTTGATTTAATTAAATTTGTCATAAACTATCAGTTTAAACTTTTAGGTTAATTGGTGATGTACATGGTATCAGAGCAGGAGGTCTTGTGTTCGAACCCTAGTGAAGTTGTTTTCACCCAATTAATATCGATTTGTACTTGTTGGGCCTTTGTTCAAATTTCCAAGCCCACAAGTTAGGGGGGATTGTTTGATTTCCACTTGTTGGGCCTTTGTTCAAATTTCTAAGTCTACAAGTGAGGGGGAGTGTTAGTGTTGATATAATTAAATTTTCCATAACCTATCCGCTTAAGCTTTTAGGTTAATTGGTGATTTACACTTCAATCTCATTGTCCTTGAGATTCTGTCGAAAGCCTAGGTCCCAAGAGACACCATCATCACTTTTCATTTCTGCAATGGAACCATGTTGTTTTTGAGAGATTGCAAAAAGAAGAGGGAAAGCAAGTTGGAGCATGTTGTCACCAATCTAAGTGTCATTCGAGAAAGATGTGTGTTCCCCATTTTCAACTATAGATAATGTGTTGTTGTAAATTTGCTCTCTTTGTGCCATTATGGATTTCCAAGGGCCCCTGTAATATTTAATTTTTTTGATTTATGGATGAAGATCAAAGTGTCCAGTCCCATACTTGGTTGCTATGAATCTTCTCCAAAGTGAAGACTTCTGTTTGGAATCTCCAAATCCATTTGGCAAGGAGGCTCCTATTCTTAGCTCGTAAATCAATAAGGCCAAGGTCTCCTCCTTCCAATGGGCTGCAAACGGTTCTCTAGTTGATGGAATGCCATCCCTTTTCTCATTATTTCCGGTCCATAGGAATGAGCGGTACAATTTCTCTATGGTGTTGGCCGCCTCAGCTGATATCTTGAAAATTGATAAGTAATATGTGGGGAGATTGGGTAGGGTGGCTTGAATAAGAGTTAACTGACCACCCTTGGAGATATAAGCGTCGTTGCATCCTTTGAGGCGCCTTGCAATCTTTTCAATGATAGGGTCCTGCCATTCAGGGGAAGACCTAAGTAAATCATAGGCCATTCAACAACCTTACAACCAAAATCATTTGCCAGTGCAGTAACTTCAAGGGGGCGGAGATGAACCCCAACGAATTCAGATTTATGGTGAAGTGAAGTATTGTAGAGATATAATTTTAGTAATTTGCCGCATGCTTGTCTATAGTGAATCGGCCCATGATAGAAAGCATACTAAATTACTAACTGTTAGAAGTGAAGTGTTGGCTCAAACGTAATAATCAAATTTTTAGAGAAGTTGAGAGGTCTTGTGATGAGGTTTGGGAGCTTGTGAAATTTCATGCGTCTTTGTGGGCGTCGGTTACTAATCCTTTTTGTAATTATGATCTTGGTTTGATTTTGTTGGATTGGAGTATGTTTCTTTAGTTTCTATAGTTTTTCGGACTTTCTTTCTAATGGGCTTGTTTTTTGTATGCCCTTTCTTTTTCATTTCTTCTCAATGAAAGCTCGGTTTCGTACTAAAAAAAATAACCATTATCTCTGTTTGTTTTTCTTGGCCAATGCTACATTTTTCTTTGGAAAACCATCAAGTTTGATCGCCCCAAGGGGCAACCTTGTTGGTAAGGACTTAGGGTCTCTTAGTCATATCGGCTTAGAGGTTTAGGTTTGAACTATTGGGTGAGCTTAATAAATAAAACCTTTGATGTTTCTTGGGTTCGGGCCTTGGGGTGGGTGTGGGTACCCCCGAATATAGGGGAGCAAAACTCCGACTCCCGGCTATCAAAAAAAAACCATCAAGTTTGATCCTTATTGTATTTGACCAATTATGTGAACATGTTAGGAGAGAAAAAAACTCGAAGGTCAGGTGGTTTGGTCACGTTCTTTCTTCTTGTGCTGTTTGATTATTTTCAGAAAGACGGAACTTTTTTTTGCAAATTTTCATTATGGTCGTGAAAACATGCTGGCTTCTCTAGTTTAAGATCATTTTTTTTCCTAATTGTGATTTGTGAATGATTTATTTTGAAAAAATTTAGTCAAAGTTTTACAATAAGATATTTCTCCTTACATTGAAATTGGGGTTTATTTTCCTCTTTTTTAGTTTCTTTGTTACGGTGAATAAATGTTGTACTTGATTTTGTTGCCTTTCTATTTCATGTCACGCATGCTGATCGTACTTGTTTTTTTGCGACCAATTGAATATCTTGAGTTTCCTTCTGCATTATTGACTAGAGTTGAGGCTCTTGGTACTTTTGATTGGTTGAAATTTCCCATCAAACCTACCCCTGCTTTTAAGTGAATTTTTCATCATATTATTCTTCAACTCATTTTTCACTTTTATCAATTTGGGTTTTGTGCAACTTAGGATATGACTATTTTACACAATTTGAGCAAATTTTTGTGACTTTAAACATGTATCTTACACAGAATTTGGAGTACGTCATCTTTTATAAGTTTTATATGTTATAATGAAGTAGTGGTGACCCCTCTGGATTTGGTACCCGTTATTTCGATTTTATCCATGGCTGCATTCATGTTCACATTTGAGTTTCGTGCACTTTGTTCTGCATTTATTAACTTTTTATGAGGCTCTTGGTACTTTTGGTTGGTTGAAAATTTTCCCGTCAAATGTACCATTGCTTTTAAGTGGACTTTTGATCTTTATTAGTTTTCATCTCATTTCCTACCTAATCAATTTGGTTATTGTATGACTTAGGATTTTGTGCATTCTTACTTCTCATATAACCAATGAACTTAGACATTTACCTTTTAGGCAATGGCTTTGTAACCATTGCCATTCTATTTTTGTATTTAGGGTCCTATGACGGGCTCATTTAGCCCAGTCTGTGGAGGGACGATAAGTCCAACATCCCTGAACCTTACGCCTGCTCTACTCCTCCCATCAATGCAATGCATTTTACAGCAGAACATCCTGCAACGGGTCTGTTTTGCTTACCCTTCTTATTTGTATTGGCAATGCTTCAAAATAAATTTCTTATTTTTATCCATTATTGCTCACAGGAAGAAATTGTTAAATTGATCAAGTATTTGGAACAAATGACTGGTATTTCTTCTCCTCTTTTTGTTGTTATAATTGGCTTTTTCGGCACCTTTTCCTCTATTATATTTTTGTTGAGTCATTGACTGACACAGGTAAAACTTCAGATGTATCAGAGACGGTCACCAGTGACCTTCTGCAGGTATATAATATTGATGAATTTGATTTCTTTATTAATTTTGCAAAAAGCTGCTAACTACTGGTACATAATTGACCTTGTTTTTCTAAAAAGGAAATTATGAAGAAACCAACTTTTATACACGAGAGAATACAAAAAAAAGGAAATCCCATAACAAAAGGAGCAAAAAACAAACAACCAACAACAAAAGGTAATAAACTACGCAATTACAGAAAGGACCCAATTTAAAAGGACAAGAGATAAAGCATAGTCATAGAAATCCTTAGTAACTAAGAACAAGATATTTCATGTCAAAGGCTACCGGATCATGGCCTTGGCTCATTATCGAATGCAGTTATTTGTACTTTTAATGTGACATTTTCTAGGCTACCCAGCAAGTGATAGTTTCTATGATGTCCAGATACCACCGGCTTCCTTGAGGGAAAGAGAGTTACAGTCTCAGATCGTTCATCTGCAACAGAGGTATAACTTCAAGTTCAATGAAGTCAATTTACCTTTTTATTTCTAACAAAATTCTCATGAAACTAATGTTCTGTTATTCTCTAATTTCAGAATTGATAATCTCGTGGAGGAATTAGAGAAGCAGAAGTTGAAAAATGCAGAGGTTTTGTATCATACTTGACTTGGAAACACAAGTTTATTCTGTTTAATTGCCTCGAATCTGGTGGGTTTTGTGATGAAAGCAATCGGTCTTTATGTATTTCTCCTTTTGTTTTCACAGTTTGAAAGACGCATGATCTCTATGGCAAATTAAGAGTAAACATAAAAGAAAGCACGTAAATCATCCTGATGCATTTGCTCCTTGATTATTCTTTAGCAATTCATGTGTGGCTGTCTCTGTCTGCAAGAAATTCCAGTGGATGATATGAGCCAATCTTTATTGTATTTGTAGTGTACTATAAGTGTGATGTCAAAAGGCAGACACCGCAAAATTTTGTGATGTTCTTTAATGTATTCCCTATGTATCTTGTAATGCTGATCTTGTAATATATTGCTGTTTCTGTTTTTTCTTGCTTTTTCACTCTTCTTATAACGATACGTCAAACTGAACCCACAGTTAATATACAGAATATTGAATGATATTCTTCTGCAAACCAATAGCATTGGAAGTTGCCATTTTTATTGCCTATATGCTTGAAATTTTATTTGGCCTGCATTTCTACCCTAATATGTGACTTACTATATTGTTCACTATTGATTTTTAAGATGGTAATTAGTGTCTTACCCATCGATATATTTTATTTGCTTACTATAAGTTTAAGTTCATAGGTCCTGCTTTTAAACTTTGCTTAAAAGACTATATTAATGGAGATGTAGCATTTTTAACAATATGTGCCCACATCATTAACTTGCATCCGTCATCAATTACCATTTGGCTTGGATTCGTTGCATCAAAATGTTGAGATCATAGTTTGTGCCAAATTTGTGTACTCTAACAACATCAATATCTGAGTTTAAACCAACAAGAATGGAATAAATTGCCATTCTTAATGGGCAACATTTGAAGTAGATAGCACGTTTATTATAGATGTCAAACCTTTAATTTTATGGAAGAAGTTAATAGGTGTTTTATGTTTCACACTGGTGTTTACAATTGCAAACTTATTTTCTAAATGAGATTTATGTTTTTCCTTTTTCCTTATTTTTTAGGGAAAAAATATATCTAAACTTTTTTTAAGTGACAAATAAATCCCTGTAAAAGAGTAGTAAACAAATAGTAAAATGAGCCTAAAATATTTAATTTTTCTAAAAAGTCCATGTATTTACAATCATTACATTGGAATAATACTTGTCAGAAGTGGGATTTGAACCCACGCCCTCTTTCGAAGACCAGAACTTGAGTCTAGCGCCTTAGACCACTCGGCCATCCTGACATTGATTAATCTCTGAATATAGTAATTTAAAATTTAACCAAATCTGTAAATTTCACATATAGCCTCACAATTAGATTGGAAGGCTAAATTATAAAAATACTCTTGAACTTTTTCTACTTTTTTTAAAAGTTGCAATATTATCATTGGTTTTTCATAAAAGTTTCAAAACTATCTTTGAAGTAGAAACTCCGTTAGAAAAAATGTTGTTCTTTCAAGCTTAATCCATGAAAGATCTCAGTCAAACTATTTTTGAAGTAGATGATGGAAAAGAAAAAAGAGAAAGAAGAAGAAGAAACCAAGGAAGAGAAAGGAGGGAAATCGAAGAGAAAACGAAAAATAAAAAAAAAAAAAGGTATTCCAGAAGGGTAGAAAGGAGTTTTTTTTTATTATTATTATTTTTAATTAAAAAATTATTAGTTTAATATTAA
The DNA here is from genome assembly GCA_036507285.1 of Trichosanthes cucumerina. Classification (NCBI taxonomy): domain Eukaryota; kingdom Viridiplantae; phylum Streptophyta; class Magnoliopsida; order Cucurbitales; family Cucurbitaceae; genus Trichosanthes; species Trichosanthes cucumerina. The sequence goes on from CM071845.1 coordinate 5,547,649, forward strand.
AAATTACCACGTTAACCTCAGTCTAAAAGTTAACGATGGAGAGACTTTATAAAATCCAAGTACTTGATACTTTGATTTTGAAACAATAGCCTCAACAGACAATCCCCAAACACGAGGGACCAAAAGATATTTTTCCCAAATTTTTTAGATTATGAATATCTCTATTTCCATACTTGGAATTATTATATTGTTCGAAATTATTATCTAAATTCAAATAGGAAAAACAAAGAAGAGAGATTATGTCAACAAGAGCATAATTCAACTGACATCAAGTAAGATTTATGATTAAGAGATCATGAGTTCGAATCCACCACCCCTAAATGTTGATGTACTAAAAAAAAGAAAGAGAGATTATATCCAACTAGGGGTGATATTGGTTCTCCCACCCTTTTTAATGTTGAATGTATCCTCGGCTTTCTTAAAGAGGAATCAACCAAAGTCCAAGAGAGATTATATCCAACTACTAATTGGTTTGACATTTTTTTGTTTGTTTTGTTTAGTTCAAATCTTATGTCATTTTAGTTTCATCCCATTTTATTTTTTTTCCCTAAATTTCTCAATATCTCAATAAGAATTCATAGAGCTATTAATCTCATTTTGTTATTTTCAAATTAATTGAAGATGAAACAATGCAATAATGGATAGGGATTCAATTTAAGATTTTTTGAGGTACATATATATATATACTTGGTTTGGTTCGATTTTTAATGATTTTTCTAAACAAACCGAACTAAACTAATATTTTTCAGCTTTTCTAAAATAAAACCGAGATGTCCAATTTTCTTCTAAAAAATCAAACCAATTGGTTTTCTGTTAAGACTATCACCCCATAAATCTAATATTTTATTGTTTGTTTATAATAATATATTATATTCGATTGCTAACCATTTTAAATTTTGATTTAAAATTATATCGTGTAGAAGATTTATTATTCTAATTTAATTTAATTAATTTATTATTATAATAAATATTTTTAACTCATTTATCGATATTTATTTTCTAATTTAAAATATTTTTAATTTTTTTCAGAAATATCCAACATTTTCATATTTTCATCGACATTTCCATTAAATTGAGATTTGACGATTTAAAACATTTTAAAACTCCTGACTACCAACGGAACATTTTATCACTTGTTTTGTTTAATTCAATAGTTACGGCCAACGAGATATTCATATGAAAATTGGTAATAATAGTTCGAAATTATTATATTCCGACATTTTTATTCATTTTATAAGATTAATTATGCTAGCATGACAATGAAATTTATTCTTTAAAAAAATAATTTAATACTTTCTTATTATGTTAACATAAATATATATATAAAAAAGCTCTTTTCTCTCTCATTTCGACCCTGTCTTCCATATGGCCAATAAAGAAATGATTTTAGCAGCCACCTTTTGAGACGTGATACTGATAACCAATTAGGTAACAGCTAACCTGAGTAATGTCCCAATAGATTAGGACATTATATATTTATTTTAAAACTAGATGTTCGAATTTTCATTGTTGAACTAAAATAACAGCTAACTTTTGAAATCTCGTCCTTGTCAGTCATCTTATTGGTCGGAAAAAAGTTTCGAACACAATAGAGGGATGTTCCCTCCACCCACTCACCAAAAAAAATATGTTACAGAGTAGAAATATAAACATGTATAACTTACTAAATGTAAACAAAATGAGGGTTCTAATGCAAATTCCTAACATTTTCCTTTCTATTTTCCCTAAGTAGCAAAAGTCAAATATTACCAAAGTCTATTCTCAGACACGGCAGTAACAATGCCTCTCATCGTCTCCTGCAAAACAGGAAGAACCCATTTAAACTCATCCCATTTACTAAACCTGGAAAACGACATGATTGAGTAATTACCACAGAATGGTCTTTAAGGCCAAGTGAGATTAATAATGGCATGTATGAACCTGATAAACTGCAGAAACAAAAGAATAATTTCAGCATCTTATTTGAATATGGTTATCTTGATGGGATCTTAAAAAGTTCTAGGCTTCGAATATTCAAACATCAATAAAATGTATCCTGAAAGTACTTCTACAGGTGGTTCTACTCCAAGTAAATGTCTGAAGTAGTAGTCAAAAGTCCTTCTTTCCATAAAGCTCACCCTCCCAGAGAAAGTTGAATTACCCAGCATCACCACAAAAAGATCCTACCCTTCTAGTTAGTCACAGTACCCACTCAAAAAAAGTTAAAAGACCTTGGGCTGCATATTGAGACTTTAGAAATAAGCAATGGGTTGAAAAAGATGAAAGTAATCCTCTCCACTAAAGTCTTTTTTGTAGAGGAGATGCCGCTAAAGATTGAAGACACGTGGAAAGGTTCCTCCCATTGAGGCCTCTGATTCCGCAAACTTACCATAGTTAGCGAGCAGGGGGATCGTGCGTTGTATGGAGCAGGACGTTCTGTGAGTTTTTGTAGGGGAAGGAAGAAGTCAGTGGTCATTGTGGAATTTTGGAGCAAACTGTAGCCTGGGAGGGGAGGACCAGCTCTCTCAAATAGCTAGGAAGTTATCTTTGTTGCTTCTACTCGTTATTTACTGTCTTGTTGTTATTGTGATGTTGAGAAACTTGAACTCTTGCTGGAATTTCTCAATAGAACAGTGTTGTTCGTGCCCATTGTTGTCTTGTGTGTGTTTTATTGACATTTGCAGGAAGTTTCGAAGGAGGGAACCTAACACTCTCTCATTAAAGCCTTAACCCATGTTAAAGAAGCAAATCTTTTAGAAGCGTCTCTTGAAGGACAACCAGGAAAGCTCAAAGAAACCAAATATGGAAAGTAGCATTTCCATAAATCAGAACTTGACAAGTCAAGGTCCCAAACTTTTACAAGTAGCTACTGCTTTTACAGTAAGACAGGTTATCTACTTAATAGAATTGTATATATTGCCAAAGAGCGTATGTATACATGTCCAGAAGTCCATCACCATAAGCAGAAGTATTCAAACTGTAAAGTTTGACAATGATGAATTGGAAGGTTTACCTGATTTGTTCGACCAACTGACGTGCACATGCGACCAGCATCGGCTGCAAATTCCACGTGTGTCAATCGCAGCATTATTCAGTAATCAACTACTATAACATGGCTGACTTACCTCATCTCTTTTTCCAAAAACGGTTGACACTGAGAAGGTTGGATTAATTGCCATCCCCTCCTCCTTCCTGGGGCATTGAACATATAGCTGTCTAAGAAGCTTCCAATGTAGCATAACCATAGAACAAAATGCTATAATTTTAGCCTTTATTGCATTGCAATGTTTTATTTGTAACCTATGAATCTGAATATACTATCAAGTCATTAATGTAGGTCTTTCTCCCAAACCATCTCAAGCATTTTTTTTTAGTTCAACAATTGTGGGGTGGATAATTGAACTATTGACCTTTGAGATAGTGATAAGTGTTTTATTCACCAAGCTATGCTCAAGTATTTTTAGCACAAAAAAAGAAAAGTACTTTTGTGATGATATTGGAACCTTTATGTATTTAGGAAGTGAGCCATGTAGTTTGTTAATAGCATAAATCATTAGTTCCAATAACTTGGGCAATTGATTTATTGAGCTTTCAAAAAAAAAAATTAAGCATTATTTCAGCCACAGAGGTTGTATATGCCTACGAAGTGTAATAGTTGTGATCTCAATTGATAGCAAATATGAGTGTGTTTGGGGGTTCCCTAAACTTGTGTAGAAATGGCCAGTAATTGCTCACCTGGCTTGCAGCATTGTCCCCATTGCTCCAATTTGAGTTGCAATAACCTTAAAATCAGTTTCAAATATCAGAGATGGAAATAACTGCTAGTAGATACCAAAAACCCCATTTCCCCATCCTCCCCAAACAAAAACATATGCACTAGTAATAATAAAAACCAAACATCTACTGACGAGAAAATGATCATCGTGGCGACAAATGACTATATCCGTTTTGATTCCCTGAAAGCAGAAGATATAAATGAGGTTATTTACTGCCTGAGCTAACAAAAATGAGTAGTAAAGTGCCTTGAACTTGAACTACAACATAGGCAATGGAATTCACAGATGCTCAGAAAATAGGAATACAATGACAGTTGTAGAATCTTGCAAGAGATGTATTGCTTCATCAAAATCAAATAACCTAGATGAAAGGCAATAAGCCACAAGGAGAATTGGTAGTTTAGCCACTACGTAGAATCAAGCATTATCTTCAAATGATTAATACGAGAGTTACTTTTCCTAATTAAACAAAACCCCTTTAACCGATTCTACAATATCAAGCAGGAAGAAACTATTTACTTTCGGTACACATCCTCATCCCTAATTCGAATTCACCAAAAAAAAAGGGGGAACAAATGTCCCATTTAAAATCTCAAATCACTTAACCCCACTTTAAATTCGTTTCTATATCATCCAAATTCAAGCTTCCCATCTGCAACTTGCAGGCGATTCACCAGTCCGTTCAACAAAAAGCTAATAAAGCTAGCAGCGGCATTAAAGCAAACAGGTTGTGGGCAAACATGAATCCTTTAGATTAACCCTTAAGAACAATGCTTCTACAGGGAAAATCAGAAAACCCAAATCCCGAATTCCTTCAAGGACTGTGGAAGATGGATTAATTGAATCACAGAGCAAGTAAACGATACCTTAATTTCCATTGACGCCTGTTTGTGGGAAACCGGAAAGTGGATAGCCGAAGTTTCCATTGGGGAAGGAAGAATCAAAGTCGCTGTGTTCTGACTTGGGTCAAGTGAATGAAGTTGCTTCCCACGCTAACTTTGAACTTCGAAGTCAATGCACCTACCCACCAATTGCTCTATTGCAAATATTGAGCCACCCTGTAGTTAATTAAAAAATTTCATATCCATTAAAATATCATTTTGTTATATTTTGATGATAATATTTTAAATATTTAAATTTAATTCTGGTATAAAGTTTAAAATGGTTCCTACCTTTATTTCAAAGTTAATTTTTATTAAAATAGATTAAATAATAATAATATTTTTATGAAAAAAAAACATAATATGAATATATTTTTAAAATTGATAGAGCAAATGCTAAAAGAGGCTAATATTTTTAGAAAATTAATAATAAACTATCCATAAAGGCTAATTTTAAACTTTTTTAAACTTTATTAAAAGTATGCGAACAAAATTTAGATATTTAAAAGTATTAAGATTAATATAAAATTAAAGACATCAAAATATTATTATAACCTTGCTTAATTTGTAGATTTATTTGAGGTTTAAATTTCTTTTTTTTTCTGGAATACGTTTAAATTTCTGTTTTAACCTATTGATCTTATTATTATTCTATCAGTGACTTTGGTTGTTTTATTTTAGGTATGAATTTAAAAATTTTGATTTTAGTTTTAATTTTTTTAAAGAAACAAATTTGGTCAGAGCTATTATTTTGTCATTTATGAATACATGACTTTAAATATATAATCTAATTTAAACGTTATGTGAACATGTATTGAAATTACTTAAGTTAACTTAAATAGAACTTAAATTTGAGAATGCGAGATGACAAAATAATAAAAATAATTATTTTTTAGAATCGAAAATCTAAAATATATATTTTAAAAGTTGAACCAAAATAAAGATAAAAATAAGATTTTGTTCTTTTTGAAAGTTTGTGGACTAGAATAAGTCAGTGATCAAAATGAAATAGACTTCAAAATTCATTATTTTGTATTTTCAAGGTTTAAAATATCTATTTTCATCTTTGGACATTTAAAAAATAACCACTTTTTTTTGTCACTACTATTTTTTAATCACAAATTATTAATAGATAGATGAGGAATTCTTGTGTTTGTACCTGTCTGTATATATAATGTATTGGCATGGATATATGTATCGAAGCCACCGTTGCTGACACATGGATATGTATTCACACGTGATTTCAAAATCGATAAGACACATGTAATTGTATTAATTTGTGTGTGGTATAATCTCTAATTTATTTCTTTTATTCTCTCTCAAGTATAATTCGTCTAAAGGCTTTTATAGCATGTTCTTGGACGTAGATTTGATTTGAATGTTTCACAACTTATTCTTGAAAGTGAGTTTGTCTCAATAGGTCTATAACTTATTCTCGAGTGTGAAGTTGTCTTGAGGGTTTTAAGTTTTCTCGAATTTAGAAATACATTATTCACTCTTCTTCAAATTAAAAATAAACAAACACACTACAAAAAGAGTTGTTACACTATAGACGGATAAATTTTTTTAATAATATTTGTAAACAAAAATATATAACAATATCAACAAATTATATTGAATAAATTTTTAAGAGAGAGCACAAAATGGAAATAAAAATATTGAACAATATTAATGAATCATATAAATATAAAATATAAGTCTGGTTTTTTTCCAAATCTAAATTCGAACATATCACCTTTAAAATAAATAATGCATAATATCATTTTTTTAAAAATAACAAATACATAATGTCTTGACGAAACTAAAATACTCATAAATGAGTAATAAGCCGATTATTAATTTTAAGTAAATTTAACATTGATTTCATAAACTATATGCGTAGCTCAATTATTTCTTTCCACATAGTAAAAACATTGAATTTGGCATGAGTTAGTCAATAAAACTTGGCATCATTAAAAAAAAAAAAAAAAAAAAAAAAAAAAAAAACTTGGCATGGGCATGTGAATGTGCAACAAATATTATTGGCCAAACTACCCTATCCTATCAGAGTTGGTACTCAGCTAACTACCCAATTAAATCAACTTTAATTAGTCCAATTCTTTGATTTTAGCTTCAATTTTTTTTTTTTTTAATTTGAATAAGCGGCAAAATTTATGCCCCTAAAAATGAATTGAATAATCCTTAAAAATTAATTCATAAATTTTACAAAATTCAATCGATTAAGCATTCAAAGTCAAGTCATGAAAATATTGTTTTAAAAGTACTCGAACCAAATTAGAATGTCAAGTCGGTAAAATTCATCCAAATTCAACCACAAAACGTCTGAACTCAGTCAAAAACATCCAACATGACTAAAACAATATGCAAAAATAATTTCATTTAATAACAAGAATGCTTATAATTCAACATGCCATAATCTTTGTGTTAGGAAAAATGAAAATTTAACCTATCAATGATATTAATTTGACTATTTATTCAAGTTTTTTTAATGGTCAATTTATTCAAATTTAAACTTTAAATTCAACGTTAAAAGTTGCCAACAAAAGCATAACTCAACTGAAATCAAATATAACTCATGACCAAAAATCATGAGTTTGGAGTTAAAAGTTAAAATGGAATACAAAATGATTTTTAAAAAAATTAATACACTCATATTAATATTTAAAAATATTTATTTTTAAATGATTTATTTTAGCTTTGTCTTCCTCAATCAAAGGAATATAGTGATTTAATCATCCTTTTCTATTATTTTTCAAGTATGAAGGAGCTAAAAGAAATTGCTTTCATATGTTATTGACTAGGACTAGTTTCCTAAATAGGAAAAAAAAAAAAAAAAAACAACTCTATTTTGTTTCCATTATAAAACTTTAAAATGATTTTTTATGCAAAATATATAAACTAAAATAAAATATTAGGACAAAAATCATAATATATATTTAAAACAAATTTTGCTCCAATTCCAATTGTTAAGTTTTTTTTTTTAAAAATAATATTTTAGAGTATTTCTAGTTTAAGTATTTTGGGGAAAAAATAAATTTTTAATAAAAATGATACTATATCTTACTTGTTTTAAAAATATTTTAAATAATGAATTTGTTTAGTTAATATACTCAAAAGTGATTCTATTTAATTATAAATATGTTTTTATTCCTTACTGCATATTTGGAAGATTTTTTGTTAATCCTAATAAAAAGTCATTTTTGGATAATCTATCTCTAGAGTGTTTCTTCAAAAAAAAAATTTTTTTAAATTAATCCAATTTTTAAAGCACTCTTTATTTACTAATATTTTTTTAATACTACTTTTGATCATCTAAAATCATTCCATTAGCTATAGTAAACATACTTTAAATTATTAGTTTTTTTTTCAAAGGTGCTTATAAAAATATATATTTTATTTAAAATGAATTTTCTATCAAAAGTTATTCTAAATACACTATTATTAGTCTCTCAATTCCGACTAAGTTTTAGATAGTTTAGTCGTTGTTACTAAAACCTTTTAGTGAAAAAGTAACTTGATTTGTTTTTTTTGTTGTCTAACTTCTATCTTGAGAGAAATTATTTGGTGTAAACGTTATAATGTAATTAAACAATTTTTTACTATTGGATATATATATGGAAAAAGTACCTTGAATTTATATCTATAGTTATTAGGGAGCATGAAAATTTTTGAATCCACATCTAATGATTATTATGAATCATGTATAGAAAAGTTTCATTAAATAATAAATTATCCTATAGTGATTAAGGTTATAAACTCCCTTAAGATTTTCTTTGTTTAATTTTTTCCCCTTCCTTTGATTATGAGATATATTATAATGCTTTTTAATTATATCAAATAGTTATCAATGATAACAAGAGTATAGCTCTCTCTAACATCAAATAACACTTATAACTAGAAGGTCATTAGTTCGAATCTCCCTACTTCGATGCACTAAAATAAATAAACCTATAATTTTTAAAACTTTAAAACTCAAAGATAAAATCAGAAATGAAATAAATTTTAAAGACAAAAACTATATTTGTGCACATTGAAATCATTATTCATACAGGTTTAAAAAAAACATTATTCATACAATCATGATTTTAAAAATAATAATTTTAATTTTTTTTTTTAAAAAAATATTATTGATAATTTTGTCTGGCAACATTAAAAGAATTTGAGAAACTATCATCAACTATACTTTTATAGATTTTTTATTCTAAGAAGATAAAATCATTTTGAAAACAATCTCTAGTCTAACATCTCCTCTTTGACTTCACCCAACTACCAATTATAGCTCTTAACTTGATCCTTTTTAATTAGATAAAAATATGTTACTAAAATGTAAAATCCATATATTTGTTAAGTCCATCCATTTTTAAAGTTTGTCTTTCTAACTTTCCATTTTAAACTTTAAAAAGCGTTTAAGTTCTTAAACTTTCAATTTCATGTTTAATAGGTAATTAAATTTTCAATTTTATGTTTAATAAGTTTTTGGTTACATTTTTTAAAAAAAATAATTGAACTACTAGACACAAAATTAAAAATTTAATTTTTAATAATTTTAAAAATGTCAGGAACTTATCAAACACAAAATTGAAAATCTTAAGGATTTATTAGATATTTTAAAAGTTCACAAACTTTTATATACAAAAATTTTTAAACATGGAGAGTATAGAGATTTTTTTAATATAAATTTAAAAATTTTAGAATTAAATTTATAATTTAACCTTAAAATAATTATCAATCTTGAAAAGATGAACCATATGGTCCATATCACAAAATGTGGACTTGGTAATTTGTCATGTTTTTTCAACATTATATTTTAACTACACACAACAAGGAAGCTAAGCTGATGGACTTTATCCACTCAGTTGAAAGTAAATTTATAGTCAAAATATACATTTGAATTTTATATTTTTTTTTTGAAAAACATTTGAATTTTATACTTTGACTTTCATATAAGCTTTTGATTCACATGCTTGTTTTTAATAATATACTCTTTATAATTTTATAAACGCAGTGGATGAGTTGTTTTTTTAAATTAAAATTTTAATTAAAAACTAACGCGTAGGCAGGCATGGAATTGGCAAATGGCAAACCAAATCTCCATCATCTAAGTATTTATTTTATTTTATTCATGTAACTTGATTTGATTGCAACAATTTTTTTAATGTTCATTACAAAATATAGTTGAAAGGAATACGATAACAAAGCTAAATCTAAAGGAGTATGTTTTAACTTCAAAATCAAAAGTTTTTAGGATAAGGTGTTAGTCACACACGATTCTTAGGATAAGATATTGCAAACTATGTTCAAAATACTTATATTTACACGAGATTTCAAAGAGAAATTTGATACGTGTAATTGAACTTAATTTTATATTAATTTTATGTGGATGTAGTACAATTTTTAATATTTATCCTCCGATTCTTTTTCTCTCATATATAAATGTTTTGAGGGTTATGGTCAACTTTTTGTTTTCAAGCACACTTGTTGATCTATTTTGATCAATCTTTGAGCTTGTTGACTTACGCTTAGATCTGTCTCTGACTCGTTGATTTGTTGGATCGGTCATATTTTAATTGACCCTTGACTTATTCTCTTTGCTTATTATCTTTAGATCAACCTTTTGGCTTGTTAATCGTTGGATGATCGACTTTTGACTTGTTGATCTTCTTGAATAATCGACCTTTAGTTGTTGTTGGTGTGATCGGTCTCTGGCTTGTGTTGATCTTCTTGGATGATTGACCCCTAGGCTTGTTGATTCGAAGAATCAATCAAAGTGTTGAAGTCTTTTGATCTTCCTAACATCTTTGATAGCATGCAATGTTTTTGGAATCTATTATAAATTCTCTAAATTCTTCATGTTTTTGAATGAGTGATGACCACTTCTATTTATAGGAGGTCAAATGTGCTTAGGTCTTTCTAATTGTGACCTTGTTGTCACATAATGCAATCTGATTGAGCCAATTTATGTCATCAGATACACACATGACGTAGTTTGATTGGATTAACTTGTGTCATCATCGAGATATGATAAATTTTGATTGATCGAAATTTCTCATCCAACAACTTAAAGTTAAAATTTAGGTTAAGTTACGAGTTTAGTCTTTCAATCTTTATAGTTATGTCTATTAGGCCATTAAACTTTAAAAAATATCTAATAGATATATAAACTTCTTCAAAAAAGTGTTTAATAGATTTTAGAAACTTCACTAAAGTCATTAATCTATTAGACCTATTTAAATTAAAGTTCAAACACTTACCTAAAATTAAAAGTTGATGAACCTATTAACCTTTTTTAGGCCTTGAAAACTGAAAATCTAAAGATCTATCCACCAAATTTTAAATTTTAGATACGTATTAAATACAAAGTTTGTAATTTAATCTAAAAATTTGTCAATCTAAACACATATACTATTAATCAAGATATCTAAAGTTTGAATTCCTATACTTCAAAGATTGTTTAACTAAAAAAATTTAAATTAAAAAATAAAATAAAATAGATTTTTTCACATGCAGAAAAGCACGTGCCTAAACCCTAATACATTGTAGCTACCTATTTTTGCTTGTTTCATTTTTTAATTAAATTGTTAGATTACCATTATTTATATTTTTTTTAGTATCTAAATTTGTTCACTTTGTTTTTATTTGTTATTTGTTAATTTTATTTTTTTATATTTTTTTAGAGAAATCATAATTTTTTTGGAGAAAAGACAAAATTTTAATTGAGTAGTAAGTTTTGTTTTAAATTTGATTGATCAAAAAGTGCTATTGATCTTTTTAGGTATAAATTCTTTTTTGGCATGAATTTTTAAATTGGAACAATTGTGGTTTTTGATTTTATGCACAAAATGAATTGTTTTTGGATTTATATGCTTCTTTTCCCTCTTCTTCAAAAGAAGGGAAAAACATTCACATTGGCAAAAAATAATAAAAAAAATAATAATTCAACTTCTATCATATGTCCACCCACACTTTTATTCTCCACCATTTAGGAAGAGCTCTAAAGTCATACCAAAAAAAAAAAAAAAAACCAACCATCCATTCTCAACTCTACAAATCTCATACCCAACAAACACTTCTACAATCATAAAGATGGATATATTTGTAAAAATGAACCCCAAAATCTCATGACACAACAAATCATTCTAGCTTAATTGGAAGTTGCATTTGGTAGGGTCCCGTTCCAAGGATTCACACCTCAAACAACAAGCTTAGTTTGTTGTTCTTGATATCAACTTCTAGATGATCTTCATCCTTATTTCAAAATGTCCCTGAAAAACAATAGTTAAGTAAGAGTTTATGAGTTTAGATTTCATTTTTGTTGTTTATTGCATCACTTCTTACTTTTATTACAATGTGAATCCTTGTATATTTTATTGTTATGTTGATACTACTAACTTTATCTTCATCTCCATCTCTAAATGTCACAGAAAAACAATAGTTGAATAAAAGTTTTATGAGTTTTGCTTTCATTTTTTTTATTACATCTTTTCTTACTTCTATTACAATGTGAATCTTTGGCTATTTTATTGTTATGTTGATGCTACTAACTTTATTTTATGCTTTATCTCCCCTATTTATCTATCATTTTTCTTCATGTTTTTTTTCTTGGATCTTGAGTTCATTGTACTAAAAGAGAGAGAAAAAAAAGACAAAGAAAAAAAGGAGCAAAGTGTTGTGAAATAAAAAAGAAATTATTGTGTAGTGTAACATACCTTACATTAGGTAGAGATTTACTTCTAAAAAAAATGTTGTTGCCTTTATGGTGAGATAGAGAGTTTTGTTTCTCATTTGAAAAAAACCAAAAAGTTGAGAAAGACAAATAAGTTGAAAAAGAATATCATAGACAAAATGTGAGAGAGTGAAAAGATAATTGAAATAAAAAATAAAAAAAGTAAATAGCTAATAAAAACAAAAGTTATAAAAAAAAAAGTTTAATTTTGATTTTTTTTTACATCTATCCCTGAGTGTTGTTTTCAAAATTTATATAAGGTCAAATCATGAATAGTGTCACTAACACAAATTTTATTATTTTTCATTTATTTCCTCTTTCTTTTTATTATTATTATTATTATTATTATTCTCTTCCTTTATCATTTGATTTTTCATCTATTTAAATATTTTTTTTCTTACATCCTATCTATTTATTTATCATTTTATTTTTAGTAGATTCATCGTGTTGTAAATTTCATGTGAATGATTTTTAATTCATATTTACTTCTTATAAAAAAATTATGTTGGCATGAAATTTATAAATATTTAAGAGTTCGATTTTTTTGTTTTCTTGAGGTGAGAAATTGATTCTTTGGAAATCGAAGATCAACTTCAATACGTTGTTTTTTTTATAAAATTTAAACGTGTTTGTATATTATGTTTGTTTACTTATTTGCTATGAATAAATTATTATACATTTTTATTTTATCTTTTAATTACATTTACTTCTCATGTTTAACTGATTTCCTTGATTTTTTTTTTGGTAACCTGACTTTCTTGATTTTTCTCAACTTTTCCAATCTCTTTTTTAACTCTATTCTTTTTTTTATTTGTATAATTTATTTCTCAATTTCTTTAAAATATATTGTTTTAGTGTTTACAAAGGTTTTTTTTAACTCAAGTTTTTTTAAAAAAATTAAAAATCTTTTTTAAAAACTAATTTTTTAAGACCGTTTTTTCTTAAAAAAAAACTATGACGGAATCTAGAAATATTTGGAAGTCCAATTTTCTATAATCCTTAAGGTGAGAGATCGTTATCTTTGGAAGTCCGAGATTTCGAGCTCAAGAAAAAATGAATTTGATTAAAAATATTTTTCTTTAAAAAAACTTTATATTATAAAATGCTATCATGTGATGAATTTGAAAAATTGTAATTTTTTCTCATATTTTGAGGTGATATTATTTTTCCAAAGTCTTGGAAATAATTTCAATATAACCAAATTGATGGATTTTTATCCACTTATTTTATTGGATCATGACTCCAAATATTAGAGAAATTGAGGTAAAATAACATATTATTTTTTTAAAATCTCTTTTTCCCTAAATAATTTTTTTTTTTCCTAAATATTTTTGTAATTCAAGATTAAAATTTGGCCACTATTTTAAACGAGTGTTGTGAGGTGTTAATACATTCCCCATACACTAACAACTCCTAAATCCAAATCTAATTAGTGCATACCATTTTTTTTTTTTTGATGTCCAATCATACCATAAAAAAGGTTGGTGATGACTCCTTTTTAAATCTCTTTTTTAGAGGATGTGAGTCGTTCTACATCGCATGTACGTGGCGACATACATTACTAAAGATTTTTGAAAACTCACACAAATATTTTGTATGAATAAATAGTAAATTAAAAAAATTTCTCTCTCTCTATCTCGATCGTACTAGAAATTTTCTTTCTTAGAAAAATTTATTACCACATTAACATAGTTTTAAAAATTATATGAGATCTACCGAAAATTAGATAGGATAGGATGTACGTGTATCCTCATTAAAAATTTATTTATAAATTGAACAAAAGGAGCATGTGTTCATATTACTAGAAATTTTGCCGTCCCGGTGTGCACCTTCCGGGAAAATGAGGCGAAGATGATTGGCTTGAGCCGATGCCTAATCCTAATAATTCCACAACCACTTTTAAAATCTTTATTTTTAATATTATTTTCCCGCAGTCAAGATTGAACGCGCACAAATACTATTTTTCTCTTTATTTATTTATTTATTTCTTTCTTTCTTTCTATTTTGTCGTCTCGTGTGGGCTCTGTTTGTTTTGTTATAAATAAGTGAAAATCCACGCAGTTAACGACCACGAACAAATTTTTCATTACTCATTTTCCTCTCTCTCTCTCTCTCTAGATTTTCAGTGTAATCGGCGAAATGGGCGTTTTATTTCGTTCCGAAGAGACCTTGGTGTCGGAGTTGGAGCAGCTCCGCCGCATGCTCGTCGCCTGCGGCGGCGTCCAGAGAAGGAAGGACGGCGAAGAATTTAAAAGCCTGAAATCGAAGCCGATGGACGATGCAGAGGAGAAGATCGTGTGTGTAACTAGCGGCGTTTCGTTTCTCGGTTCCGCCATCGTTGACGAGCTCTTGATTCATGGATACTCTGTTCGAGTCATTGTTGAGAATCCTGGTGAGTAATTTTGAAGTGCTTTGATTCTTCGATTTGAAGTACTTAATTTCATGAATCGAGTTTCGTAATCGATTAATTTCAATTGCTAATGATTGATCGGAATGGAAGGTTGTTGAGTAGTTGTTTTGGATTAATAGACTAATGGAATCCCTAAATGGCAGAGGACGTGAACAAATTGGAAGAGACGACGAGCGGCCGCCATAACGTGACGGTGGTTGTAGCGAAGCTTACAGATGTAAATAGCTTAGTGGAAGCCTTCAATGGCTGCCGTGGCGTTTTTCACACCTCTTCCTCCATTGATCCTGCTGGTCTTTCTGGTTATACGGTGAGGGCTTTTTCTCCCTCCCGTCTTCATCTCATCGATAAGATAGTTTTAAATGTGTTTTTTCCATTTGCATTAGAGATTTTGAAAACATTAAAATCACTTCTATCCTCAAAATATGTTCTTAATTATTCTAAAATTAATTTATATGATATAAAGATCACACTTAGAAATATAAAATAATTAAAGTTAATTTTGAATAATTAAAAGTATATTTTAAAATAATTTTGAATATGACAAAAATGATTTTAACAATTTCAAAATTACTCCTAAACATATTTATTAGCATATGCATGTTCTTTTTTAACAACAAAAGTAAGAGTGAGAGTGAGAATTAAAACCTCTTTTTTTAAAAAAATGTAGTATATACTTCAACCTATGAATTATACTTATGAGCTAATACATGTGTTTTATAATTAACATGTAAAATTATAAATTTAGCCACTAAAGTTTGAAGTTTGTGTTAATTTAATCTCTATATTTTTAAAATTATAAATTTAGTGTTTGCAACTTTTAAATTTTTAAAATTAACGAATTTACTATATATAAAATTAAAAATCTTATTATTCTATTAGACATAAAATTCAAATTCATATATAATAGATCAATTAATTTTTAAAATTTCAAACTTATTAGATAAAAAATTGAAAATTCAAGACCTATCAAATATAAGATTCAAAATTTAGAGAGTTATTAGGCACTTTTGAAGATGAAGAGACCAAATGACCTCGAGCTAAGAATATATTTCTTTGATAAAATTTTAAAATAAAAACCTAAACATGATTGAAAATAAAATTGCAACACTAATCGAAGATTAGAGCTATTTGTAAGTTTTGTAAAGAGATTTGGGGATTGGACTTTGATACAGAAAGTAATGAGCGAAGTGGAAATGAGGATGACTGAGAATGTGATGGCGGCGTGCGCAAGAACAGAGACAGTACGAAATTGTGTTCTTACATCTTCTCTTCTTGCTTGCATCTGGGGGGACCAAACCTCACGAATTGTCAACCATGGCTGCTGGAGCAGCTTGCAGCTCTGCCAAGACAAAAAGGTCAGTCCTTTTCTTTCTCCTTCCTTGACTGACTGACCATTATCAATTTAATGATTATCAAAGAGGCTTAATCCTTTTGTGCTTTTTGAAAGATTTAGAATTGAGAGTTATGTGGAAAAATTGAAACCAAGAACTAATTTGTACAATCTAGATAGGATAGAGACAGAGTTTTATGTTGATGGATTTCTAAGAAACAAGTTGATGATGATTATGCAGCTATGGTTGGCATTGGGAAACTCAAATCTGAAAAAGTAGCATGGAAAATAGCACAAGAAAGTGGCCTAAAACTAGCCACCATCTGTTCTGCTCTCATAACTGGCCCCAACTTTCACCGCAGAAATTCAACTCCAACAATGGCTTATCTCAAAGGTAAAACTTCAAAAACCAAAGAAAATTACAACCCACCAAAAAAAACTTTCATCAATTCCACATCCATTAACAACAAATATGCATATTAAACTCAAAAATCCTCATTACTGTCAATGCAGGAGCTCGAGAGATGTACACAAATGGTCTACTCGCCACAGTGGACGTTACCAAATTGGCCAAAGCACATGTTTGTGTGTATGAAGGAATGAAGGAAAATGCTTCCAGCAGATACATTTGCTTCGACCGAGTTATCTCGACCGTCGACGAGGCGATGAAGTTGGCAGCGGAGATCGGAGTCCCCGTCGGGACCATAGTCCAAACCACCCCTCCAATTGACTCTCCGATTTCGTTTCAATTGTCGAACAAGAAACTGTCTGATCTAATGTCCAGAAGTAACCTTCAACGAAGCTGTTTGAATGAAAACAAATTTTCTTGAAGGAAAGGAAAAAACTTGCATCTTGACACTGGGAAGGAGGAGTTCTTGGACCAAAAATATGAGTGGGATCTATTTGTTTATCAAATGTGATATAATAGTCTCATAAAAGTAGAT
Source organism: Trichosanthes cucumerina (assembly GCA_036507285.1). NCBI lineage: Eukaryota > Viridiplantae > Streptophyta > Magnoliopsida > Cucurbitales > Cucurbitaceae > Trichosanthes > Trichosanthes cucumerina. Next base: position 5,564,692 of record CM071845.1, read on the forward strand.
TATTGTAGAAATGAGCTCCTTCACGAGGAAATATATGTTTTATTCTTTCTTTTAAACTATCATTCATATATAGAATATAAGATGTTTGCCAATTTTTAATTATTACTTTGTTTATATTGAAGAGAGAAATTGCCATTTTTCTATTCTACATTCCTACTTAAAATTGCCTTTGTACAAAAGCAAAGATAAACAGAAGTCCCTAATCTTTTAGTATATTCTCAAATTTTGGTTGATATGATGTTACAAACTAGGTTCAATTTTAAATTTAGACTTAAACTTTGAGATTTGTATTTATTTAATCTTTGAACTTTTAAAATAACAAATTTAGTTCCTAAACCTTCAATTTTTTTCACAAATCTACTCGATACAAAATTGAAATTTTAGAGTTTCATTCGATAAAAAATTCAAATTTATATTTAATAGATCAATTAATTTTTTTAAAAATTGAAATTTTTAAAATTTGATAGACATAAAATTTAAAGTTTAGAGATCTATTAGACACCAAATTGAAAGTTTAGAGACTTATTATAGACACTTTTGAAAATTGAATAACCAAATAGACACAAACCTCAAATTGTTCCTGGACTAAATTTGTAATTTAACCTAAAAATTATCACTTACACGTGTCTAGAAAAAGAATTATTAGAGTTCCATTTTAAAATTATCAATTACACATTTTTTAAAATTAAGAGATCTACTTGATACAACATAAAAATTTTAGAGTTTCATTAGACATAAAATTCAAATTTATATTTAATAGATCATTTCATTTTTAAAACTTTAAATTTGTCAAGACATGTTAGACATAAAATTTAAAGTTAAAAGATTAATTAGACATCAAATTAAAAGTTTATGAATTTATTAGATCAAATAGAAATTTGAGCGTTGAGAGTCTAAACTTCTAATTTAATCTAAAAAATATCACTTACACACTTCTATAAAAAGAATTATTAAAATTTGTTGGCAAAAGCTTGAAGTGTTATTATTATTATTATTATTTTGTTTATGTATTTAGACGGTGAATATATGTCACTAAAATGCTACTTGACCTACCAAACATAATTTATCCATCAACAAAATTTACTCTATTAATTATCAAAATCTATTTCTTCTCAATAGCATGTCAAACTAACATGATCACGTAATCAAATATATTAATAAAATAATGATGTAATGATGGGTGTGTTGAGAATCTCACATTGGAAAAGTGGAGAGAAACCTCACAATATATAAGATATATGAGTTATTCCTTTCATAGTCAATTGGTTTTGAGATGCAACCTCATATAATCTAATATGGCACAGAGCCCATTAAACCCAAACGGGTATTCGGTTCAAAAAATTGAAATTGAGATCCAATCTAAGAATGGTGAACCCAAAGTAAAAGGTAAACAGTCTCAAAGAACATATCATGTCTAAGTTCTCGAAATTTGTTCATAACAGGATCCTCCTCGTGACTCCATCATCTTCTTAATCAATTCTTGCATTTTTGCTCGATATTGCTTCATCCGTTGTTCCAATCGTTCCTCCATCCTTTCTTCAACCCTTGCCAATTTTTCATTTGCTTCTACCAGTTGCGCCATTAGCTTGTCAACTTCTCGACTTGAGGACCCACCTGATGAACTGCTACTCGATCTCCTAGTTAATTTAGCGGGCTTAGGCCCTCAACCAAGGCCTTTAACGTGGCTTGGACGTCTCCCTAACACTGACTCACAAATTTATGCTTGCAAAGGTGGTTCAGCCTCTTCTTGATTGAAGGATTCTTGCAATTGAATCATTTTATTCTACAAATATAATGTTGGGATGTATGTTTTCATCTCGTGTAGTTTGTAATACTTTATTGTGGTAAATAAATAAGAGTTATTTATTCGAACTTTGTGTCTCACATATTTTATAAACTTAATCCAATAAACTAAGCTCCAAGGTCATTGTGTTATGAGAGAACTAAGAACTTGAATGGTGTGTAGTGGACACACGGGGAAGATCACGTTTGAGTTAATGACCCGAACGGTCTACAGTATATGGATAGGGTTGGAGACCTAATCCTGAATACGCTGTGGATGCGACCCATTTTGTATTAGATACAAACGAGATGATCCAGCTCATTCATGTGGTTGACATGCGAGTGGGGGCATCCTGTGCAATGAGTTTGTACAAGACCGGACCGTGAATTATTAGACTTACTGATGTAACATCGTTGACAGTATAAGACTAATAAATTCGTAGATGACCATTAGTGACTCGACCTTAATTATGAGCGTGTTACGGACTCCTGTCTGCGGGTGTCTGTCCTTTGACTAGTACGGGTGAGGGTGGTCACCGCTGCTTTCGCCCAATATGCCTATCTTTTTAGGACAAGACCACACTGGAGTCGGAAACTTGACTACGCAAAAGAATTCACTCGTTCCCGATTTAAGGAAACTAGAGGGGTTGTTCCCTTAAGTGTTGTCTCTAGGGCTTGAACAAACGGGGCCTCACCCTCTCACTGGCCCGAGAGGGTTGTTGTTTATGGTAGGACCATGCAACGTAGTTGTTCATTAGAGAAGCAGTGGGACTTAAGGAGAAAGAGGTAGATACAGAGGTAAAACGGTAATTTGACCCAGCAGCGTCTACGAACAACCTGTGAAGGGTCGACTCACGGGCATTGGTTATATCGATGGACACAACTTGTCCTACAGTGATGAGAGTGCAACTACGGATTTAGCAGAGTGTTACCGTAGCTAATGAATGTTGAATAACCGGGTCAAAGAGTTTGACAGGTTAGTCTCGGATCATTGGAGCTCGTCATCCGTAGGTCCATTAGGTCCCTCGGTTGCTCAAATTGGACAAATTGAGGGTTTACAGTTTGGTATGAATTTGAAGAGTTAAAATTCATTATTTGGGCATTTATGTCATTTATATGAGATATAGATGACATAATATATAGTTTGATGTGAAATGAGATTCATAATAAACTATAGTATAGCTTAATTGATTAATTAGTGCTAATTGGAGAAATTGAATTGGGAGAAATTAAATTGAATGTGATTCAATTTAAAATTCCACATTTATGCAAATGAGATTTGTATAATAAGGTATGAGATACCTTATATTATGTGATATGCAAATATGATTTGCATATCATATAGTTGGGTAAAATGGTGAATTGATGGAGATTTTAACTCCACCACACTCCATTATAAAAAGGTGCAACCAAAGGCATTTGGTTAAACTTTTGCCATTTTTTGGATTTTCATCCAAAGAGAGCAAAGAACACTTCTCTCATTCTCTCTCAAACTCTCCCCACCCAAAAGTCAAAGGAAGTCTCACTCACTCTCCCTCAACCTTCCGAGAACAACCGAGAAGACATTTTGGAAGTGTCTCACTGTTCGATTCGAGGATCGAGTTCGTAGAGATCGTTGGTTCGAGAGGGATCGAGATCGTGACCGGAGGAACAAAGCTTTGAAGAAGAGTTCTTCAACAAGTAAGTAACGTGTTACTTTCTGTGTTTCTTCTTTATTTGCATGTTTAGCCTAGGATCTATGAGATAGGTTCATTTTTAAGATACGTTTTACACAACGAAACAACGACGTTTCACAACGTCTTCCGCTGCGGGAATTTCTAATCCCTTCATATAATTGAAATAAACACATGAGATAATCTTTGAATCTAGAAACACAAATAACCTTAAATAACCTTTACTAAGAACATACTTACATGTTCATCATCGACAGCTGGATTGACCCACTTTTCACGTTTCGAGTGTGTCAGCTAGAATAGGTCGACATGTAACGACCCTAAAATTCGAGACGAACCTATGTTAGGGAAGTTACTCTACCACACCGCTCACGCTGAAATTTCAGCAGCATAACGACATAGCTAGAAGAAAACCAAAAATTATCCTAAAACCTATCAAACGGAAAACACTTCAAAAGTTTCAAGGAATGCCCAACTCCCAACAAACTTCAATCAGAAAATGGGTTGGGCAACAACCAGAGTTCCAACGCAACTTCTCAGCTAGAGAAATAAGCAGCAAAATTCTATCTAAGACAAAGAGAACCAACATCTATGGAACAACACAGAGAAGAGAACTGAACTGTCGAGCAACTAAATGAAAGAAATAATGACAAGAATAAACTCAAGAAAAGTAAATTAAGCCTAAAGATAAGAGACAAGAAGTCTTCACAGCCTCGTCAGGTTGTCGTCGTTGTCATCAACTGTCTCGGGGTTCCTTACCTGCAACCAAAAACATTAAAGTAGACGAGTGAGTATGAAATACTCAGTAAGCAGCCCACTTCATCCAAGCACAAATAACACAAAAGAATAGGCCTTAGACCTAGCCAGACACGACACTTAGCCCGCCACAAAACTTCCACAAGCACCCCGAACCTAATCTCGCTCAGAATCTCACTCTTGTCCTACCCTTAGCTTCTGAACTAGGTTGGCACAACCGACCACGAGACTCATTCTCGGGTCTGCACTAGGGCGAAGGATTGTATCCAACCCCTCTGACTCTGGGGATCATTTCCTGAGTCACACAACTGGATGGAGAACGGATCACCACATCCCATATCAACATCAACTGTGGTATTACCGCGCACAATCGACCACGGGCTCGTTCCCGGGCCTACACTAGGGTGAAGGACTGTATCCAACCCCCTCTTACTCTGGAAACATTTCCCGAACCACACATCTGGATAGGGGTCGAATATCATCATCTCGCCAACCTCGAGTCTCAGTCTGATAAGTGTTACACAGAGACTTAGGCCTACACTAGGACTGATTGTGCTAGCTATGATCCTAAGACCACACAACACTTTTCCGGGTTACTTCAATATTAGGCACGAACTTATCAAACTCCTACTTGAGGGAACAAACATCCATCCCCGGATTTCCACAGAAATAGGTACAGAATTATCAAACCCTTACTTGAGGAAACAAACATCCAACTTCATACTAGCACACTCATAGTCATCATCACAAGCTTACATCGATGCTACTAGATACAATCACATCCAAGCACGAAGGAATAACAACAATCAAGACTTCGATCTAACATGCACGGTAATTCAACACAGATAAATATCAAACATAATCAAGTGAAACATAAGGCTAGGCACAACAACGAGCGTCACGTCCTAACATGCTACTACAAGTTCAAAACTGACTCATTCTCGATCTCGATGGTTCGCTACCAATTTACAAATCATTCCATCTCCAATCAGTTAACTGCATGCAATGGTGTCCCTAAGCCCTACACTTAGGGGTAGTATAGTCCAAATGACCACTTACCTCGGGTCGGGGTCCCACCAACTCACCCACCATTTCTAACCAGTGACAACCCTTGCTATGGACACGTGCCAAGGGAACTAAACCTCACCTGACTCTTCGGACGTTTAATTAATTAAGCTTGATGGTTCACCAAAACTTTCTAAACCTCAAGCGTCAATGTCACTCCAAAACATTGGCACTTGCCCATTTATGGCTTACTCGTGACTCACAAATTCCAAATACGAACCTCGAGGTGGAACCCGAGCATAATACTACTTTTCCATTGCATCCATCTCAGACCCACGATGCTCGTTCTCAACTCATTACGATCAAAGGATTTAAGTCTCACCCTTGACTTAAAGCCTTAAGCCCCTATCTCCATAACAATTACTTTCTTAGACCATTCATAATCCATACAACACTAGCATAAACTCGATATTAACGGTATGCATCAAAACACCATTTCAACGCATTAACTTAGCTTTCACAGATTACCATAAACAAACAAGCATTTGATAACTTTAGGGGCTTAAACCCAAATGACTACTTACTTGGATAATAGAGGTTTGGTAGTTCGGTCCCGAGCTCCACACACTTCCTTAACGCGCTCGAGCCCCTAATTAACCAACAATTATTTAAGAACACGCTCCTAACATCCAACATCGAACTCATTTGTCTTAAACAAACAAACTAATGTATGGAGGTTTAAAACGGGATCGAGAAAATGAAAACGACACTGCACATAATCGACGACGGCGGATTCCGGTGACCGGTGGCTTCCGACGAGTGGTAGCGCGTGGAACACAAATTTGGGATGCTCGTTGGCCGATCTATTCAAAACCAAACTCCAAATTAAGAGAACCAGTCTAAAATCTAATGAACCAAATGAACCAAAACTCAAAGGATTCTTGAAAAACTTACCGGCGAAGTTTGCGGCGATCGGAGAGGCGACGAGGGTGGAAAGAGAGTAAGGAACCGGTGAGAGGACGGGTGTTCAGACACTAACCGACCAAAAACTCGAACAAATCGAGGCTCTCGGTTGTTGCGGTTGTGTGTATCGCGTTCTGTGCAACTCCAGTCTATGTGTGCCGACGTGAGGTTGGACGGTCGGAGAAGAAGCTACTGGCAAGGGGAGAAGGAAGCGGAAAAACATGGGCGACGGAGAGAAGGAGAAGAAGAAGAAGAAGAAGGGTCTCATCGCACGCCATCAAAAAACGATTTCGATTTTTTTTTTTTTTTTTTTTTTTTTAACCGTTACGTTACGCACGTCTTATATCTCGACCTTCTTTTTCTTTCTATAACTCAAGTCAAAAGAAAATTATATCATTAAAGATTTGTAAAATCATATATATATATAGATGTGATATTTAAGCATAAATAAAAAGGATTTTTAAATAGATGTGATATTTAAGCATAAATAAATATAAAATATTTCACAATAAAATTCGTAGTCATCTAACAAAATTATATAATGAAAATTATAAGCATTATCTAATTAAAAGATAAAATATAATTGTTCTTAAACAAAGATAAATTATAATTTAAGTAAGTTTTATACCATAAAATTCTCTCTATATGATTGAAATTAATGAAATAATAATATTTTAAAATAAAGTATAATAATAGGAAACTTTATGATGTAAAATACATGAGTATTAATTATAAGGTTTTGTTTATTAAATTTCTATAAATTAATTATACTTGTATAACTTAAAATCTATTTATAATTAAATGGTAGGATAATTTAGAAAGTTTTGTAACGTGCATAATGAGCTTAATTTCCTAGCAGATGACTTGGCTGGTTCGGGATTATCAAATTGCCTGATGCTTTAAACAAAAGATTTTCCGTTTTGGATTGTTAATTTGTTTTCTTCTATTACTTCTTCTGTTGTATATCTAACAAATAGTTTTGTTTAATATTATATGTTTCTAATTTTTGTTTTAAAAAAAAAGTTTTGCAACATTCTCCAACTTCTTCTAACCACAATTATATAAAGATTCTTCCTACTTTTTTTTTTACAAAAATTTTCTTTCAAAGTTTTTTAGTTTTGCAAAGCAGCGTTAACTACAAAAAAAAAAAAAAATGAAGATGATTCAAGAAAACAATCTCCAACATGGGTACCAATTCTGAGCATAATTGTTTTCATTATAACATTATTATTCTTTCTTTTTCTTTATTCTAACTCTAATAATTAAAAGTAATATAATATATTCAAATCATTAGTTATGAACAAAACAATATTCTATAACAAATTTTTCCTGTGAATTTAAAAGTTAAGAAGATAAAGTTTTGCATTTATTTATATAGGTTAATTCTAAAATTAAAGTTTTTACATTTAATTAAGTTTAATGGTAGAATATAAAAATTAAAATATTGGAATCCAAAAAGTTTTGCAATTTCTCTATTTCCAACCACTATAAAATGATTCTCTCTCATTAATTTTTTATATTAATTTGAGTCCTAATGTTTTTCTCATGTGTATATATACTTTTTTCTCTTTATTAATTATTTTAAAGATTACTGAATTTGGTATAATAAAATAGTAATATGTAAATCTTTTTTAAGTTGGAATTGGTGTTATTTAGCAATAGTAGATCATTAGATCTTGGAAAGCAGTTGTTGATTTGATATTAAACATCGACGAGAATTAAATTGGTCGAACCGACTTCGATTCGGTCGGTCGATTTCGACAAAAAAATGGATGTTCTTAATATATTTATTTATTTAACTTATATTTATATGTATTATATGTTTTTTATTTATTTTATTTTATTTTATCATTATTCATAATATATACTATATGAATATATAAAACTTCACCATCTTTATATTTTAATATTATGTATATTATATAATATATAAATAATCTCATTATTATTTATAATCTAATATATATAGGTATTAAAAAAATTCGGTCGATCACAAAATCGGTTGCTAACGTCCTTTCTAAATCGCGCGACCGATGTCAGTTCATTCGATTTTTGATCGATCGTGTCGATTTTCGAACTTTCTTTGTTCACTCCTATTTTGGACTATTTCATAGTTAATATTTTTTATTATTTTTATTTTGTGTTCTTTCATGGTCTATCTTAATATTATTGTTATATTGTTATTTTAATTAAATGTTTAGACAAGCTAAAAATCACAATTAAAAAAAGCTAAAAAGTTGTAATGTTTAAAATTCAAAATGAGTATGATTAAATTATTTGTAACTGAAAAATTAATTACGACATTTAAATCATTGGGCTAAATAATGTCGTTATAGAAATTTACTTATTATCTTTAATAAAAAAAAACATAAACTTATTATCATTAGGATTAAAATAAAAACTTATAACTATTAAAATTCTAATAAAATATATAAAAATGTTAAATCATAGAAAATTACAAATTTACTTCTAATTTTTATTACTACTAAATAATAATAAACTTTTCTTTTAAAAAAGTAAAAAAAAAAAAAAAACTATTAACCTTCTACATAAAATAATATGTCAATCTTGCCTCTGATATTGCACTCTTGAATAAGGAGAGCTACATTAAGGTATATACATACATTTTCTTACCTTTTTTAAGAATTTTTTAAAAATATATATAGAATATACTGATATAAAAAGTGTGATCATTTTAGTGATTTTACTAAATTAATTAATAATGGGCAGTTCAAAAGTTTTGAAATTCTAAAATATTTATATATTTTTTTCTTCTACTCTTATAAAAGGGGTTTCTTCCATTTTTTTTACCAACATTCTTTTAGCATAGTTGGGGTTAGGAGATTTAAATTCATAGAACTCGTGTTCGTTAATACATTCATTATATCAGCTATGCTTTCTTTGGCTTTTACCAACATTTAATTTTGAGTTTCATTTTTGTTAATTCTCTCTTATTAAAGTCACATATGAACGCATGTATCAAATATATATCAATAATGGTGTTTGTTGAACGCATGTATCAAATATATATCAATGATGGTGTTTGTTGAACAATTGTAGAAATGAGATAAATTTATTTCAAGAATGTGTATATATTGAGTTTTGATCTTTTATGTTACCATAATATTTTTTTAATTTTATAATTACTATATTATTGTGTTTTTTCCAACATTGTGTTTATAATAACTATAAAGATACTTAGAATTATTATATTTTTATTTATTTAAAATCATTTGTGCATGCTTTAATTTGAATTTAGTAATTCATTGTATCTTCTAGATTTAAATTTCATAAGGAATTTAGCAAGTTTATTAAATTATTTTTTCTTATTTTTAATAGCAAGAATTAAAATGTATTATTATAATTATTTATTTAAGAAAATAATATTTGAGGTAAATAATAGACAAAAAAAATATATATTTTAGCTCCAAATAAACCTCCAATCTTTTTTACAGTGAGTTTATTAGAATTAAAAAAAGCAACCATAGAATTTATAATTTTTAATATATAATTTTTCATTTTAATGAAAAGTTTCACAAGTTTGTTTTTGTCTCTAAAATATAATGATTTTTTTAATTACAAAATAAGAGGTATGAATGATGTAAAAGTAAAATTTAGATAAATTAGTTTTAATTATTAAAAAATGTATATATTGTATGATATCATGTTAATATTTCATCTATATTTTTATTTTATTTTGGAATCTGTTTCATTAATTATAAGGAAAAAAAATACATGATTAGATATATAAACGATCGCAGGTGATTAAATGTAAAGTGGATTTTACTAATAATTAAGACCAAAAGAAATCTTAACCATAATAACTCGATCTACCAGTACAAGCTTCAATGTGTTATCCTTAATGTACCATATTCATAAAAATTTTAGAGGAAAAAAAATCAATTTTAATCCCTAAATTTGTCCTGTTGAGTCACTTTTTATTCTAAGCTCTCATTCATTAAATTGCATCTGAAAATTGAATAAATATTGCAATCTTAACTATACACTTTAAAAAATGTTGCAATTTGTAACCCTCTCATAAGCTTTTGTTTGAAACGGCATTCAATTAAACTTGTTTAGGATACAATAATAAGATTTTAAAGAAAAATGGTAATATAGTTTTTTTTTCTTGGTTGAAATTTGTAAATCTTGGCAAGGTTATGCAATATAGAGGTTTATTTTTTGGTACTTAGTTGGCAATCAATATACGAGAATTGAATAGAGGGAAAAAATATTATGGGTAGATTTGAGGTGTAATTTGATGAAATTGAAATTTTAGGATAAAAATTGATACAACTAAGCAATTCAAGGGATAAAATTAAAAATTTTCCTAAATTGATAAAAATTTAATTTTTTCCTAAATTAGGACGATTAAATACGAGCTAGATGAGTAAACTAACGCCCTACAAGATGGCAACTTCCGTTTTTTATTACTCTTTCCTTTTTGAGGAGAAGTATTGGGGGATATACAACTTCAAAAAAAAAAATTGTATCTCTTAGAGAAATTTTACTTATTATTATTATTATTATTATTATTATTATTATTATTATTATTATTTGAGTTCTAGATAAATTTTACTAATACTTAAATTCTTCTCTCCTTTATTAAGAGGATGTTCTTGTGAGAAAGAAAAATTAGACACAAGTAGGGTGTAAATTGATGTTTCAATTGTTATCATCCATTTAAGATTTCTCTCCATTTTAGTGTGTGAAATATCTATAAGTCAAATTTGTTAGTTAATGTGCACAATTTAAAATTTAAGAAAGAAGATTACGTAATAATACAATTAGAATGAGATGTATAATCAATCGAAAGGTTAGAAGAATAAATTATACTCTATATAGTACAATAGAATTGACAGTTAACTACTATTCTAATAAGAAACTAACAACAAAGAAATAAGATAGATCAATGTGCTTTCATACCTTTTTTCTTGTTTAATATAAAGTTCATACTTAGACCCCATTTAATAACTATTAGGTTTTTTAAGATTGAGTTTATAAATACTACTTTCATCTATGAGTTTCTTTTGTTTTTGTTACCTACTTCTCACCTTTGTTTTCAAAACTCAACTCTTGAAAACTAAAAGATAATAGTTTTCAAAAACTTGTGTTTTATTTTTGAAATTTGGCTGAGAATTCAAATGTTTTCTTAAAAAGATGAAATTCATTATTAGAGAAAATAAACGCAATTTTCAAAAACAAAAAACTAATTGGTTATCAAACGAGACTTTAGTAATTATTCTCTATAAATGCTCTACTAGCTAGTACATTTTTTTTAATACTCTACTTTTTCTCATACTAGATTCTTTTAAAAGAAAAAACCTTAAGACAAATGCAAATCAATTTTCGAAAGAGGCAAGCACCACAACATTAAAGGTGAGAAACACAATGTTGAAGGATTATGCAAAAAATAGGTTTTCTTTTTCGTGTAATCTTCGTCTTCGTATGATAAAATACATTATTAAATGAACTCTTAAATTTTTATACATCCATCCCCTTGAGCCCTTTTTAATTCTCTCCCAATAATATGATCATGCCCAAAGAAAAATGTAGAGAAAAAAAAGATAAAAAGAAATATAATGTAATGTTGCAAAGGTCCAAAGGATAAATGTATAATTATAACATGTGGATATAGAACAAATGCTCATTGTTACATGACAATTGATTAGTAAAACCACGCTAACTCCTAGGAATGACCTTAGCAATAGTTACTATACTCGAATTTAATTAATGTCTATAAATATATAAGAACAAATAAAATGTTGTTTGTTGTTTGTCATGTCGATCTATATATATATATATATTTGTATGTTAAATGGAAAAAAAAAATCTTAGTGGGCTTAAGGGCCATAAGAAATGTGAGGCGGACTTAGATTAGCCCAATTTACGCTTAAAATATAATTAATTGTAGTATAAAATAATATTCAATTTCAAAATTAAAAAATAAAATAAAGAAAAGTCGACAAAACAAATGATGATAGGAATTCTATAGTAATTAAAAAAATGTTGTTTAACCCCATTAGATTGGAAAAAAAAATTAGATAAATAAAATTCAACTCTCCATTTTTATGTAAGGGGCATTCAATATTATGTTTTTTTAGTTCAACAATATTTGGTTGTTGTAGGACTTAAACTTTTTAGAGCCCGTTTGATAACGTTCTCATTTCTCGTTTCTTGTTTCTTAAAAATTAAAAACAAAAACATGTTTGATAACTATTTATGTTTCTTGTTTATTTGAAAAAAGAAATAGAAACAAACATGTGTTTGATAACTATTTCTTGTTTTTTGTTTGTTTAGTAAAAATAAATTTAGTACATAGAAAATAATAAAAATATATAACTTGCGTTAAAATAAATATAAAATAATTATAAAGAGTTTATAGTATTTTATTCCAAACCAACACAATTAATAATAATAATGAATTTTATCTTGTTCAAATTTGATTTGTAATGTCATTTATCATTCAAATCAATTCACTTTATACTATTTTGACTTATCAACTTAGATCAATTAGACTAATTTATGAATTGTAAGGTTAGTCAATTGAGCATACACACATTTCTTTAATTTAATAATAAACTTTTTTTTTCCTTTAAAAATGCAGTAGTCATACTCATACACACAAAGTAAAATCATAAAAAAAAAAGAGAGAATACATATATTTTTTATATTTAATCGTAACAAAAGAAAAAAAAATAATCAAGGTTTAAATAAAAAATAATAACAAAAATAAAAAAAAAAAAAAAATAAAAGAGAAAATAAAAAAAGAACTATTAAAAGAAAAAAGATTAGGATGGAAAAGAGAGAAACAAGAGAGAAAAAAAAAAAAAGAAAAACTAAAAGAAAAAAGTATTAAAAAAATAGAGTGGAAGAGGGAAAAAGAGGAGGGAGGAGAGGGATGAGAGATGGGTGTAGAGAGTAGGAGTAGGGATACATGCATGAAACATAAGAAAAGAAACATGAAAAGAATTTGATAAACTACTTTTTGTAGTTTCTCAAAATCTGCCAATTTTAACGTTTCTAAAAAAATAGAAACAAGAAACATGAATGTTTATCAAACAAATCTGTTTCTGGAAAATGAGAAACGATAACAAGAAACAGGAAACAAGAACGTTATCATACGAGCCCTTAATTTCTTAGTCTAGAGTACATGTCAATTATCATTGAGCTATGCTCACTTTGATAACTTTCAATGTTAAGTTGAATGTCACTTAAATCTATCTCTTCACTTTGATGCAAAATTTGATTTCTTCGCTACTTTGTCTATAAATAAACAAGACATCAATTGAATTGAATAAAATTACAATCAAAGTAGTTAATGTCTCGTTTGATAACTATTTAGGGTTGCTTGAGACGTTGGGTGAATTATAATTATATTTTGTGGAGTTATATAGTCTCTATGTCTAAGATATAGAGTTATTTAGCATAGATTATAATAGTATGTGTTTGTGGTGCATAATACTATTATAACCTAAATTATTATAATTCATGCCCAAACAATCCATTGGTTTTTTAAAATTATGCGTGTTTTCTCACCATTTTTCTTACCATGATTTTTATCTTTCTAAATAAAACATATGAATTCTTAACTAAATTTCAAAAACAAAACACAAGGTTTTAAAAACTATTTTTTTAGTTTTCAAAACTTGGCTTGAATTTTGAAAATATATTTAAATATTAATAGCAAAAGAAATTCATAGGTGGAAGTAGTGTCATTTAGGGGTGTACATAAGTCGGATTGGGTTGAGTTGGGGAAGATTTTTGGACCAAACCAAAAATTCGGGTTGGTCATTTCTTCAACTCAACCAACCATTTTCATAAGAGTAACCCAACCCAACCTAACTCAATATTTTCGGGTTAGGTTGGGTTGGGTCACCGGATTAACTTTTTATTTTTTTATAATTTTTAAATTATTTAAAATATTTTTTTCTTGAATTAATAATTAAAATCACATAAAATTCAAATATCAAACTTCAAAATTCATAACATTTTAACATTTGTTAGAAGTCTAGAAAAAAAATATAAGAATTTGACAATAATTCATTTATAAGTATATATTTAATTAAAATAAAATTAAAAAATTATAAACTTTGGATTTAGTTGGGTCAACCCGAGAACCAACTCGAACTTTTCGGTTCTCCAAACTTCTAACCCAACCCGAACCGGAAAAAAAAATCTAATAAGAAACTAACAAAAAAGAAATAAGATAGATCCATGTGCTTTCATACCTTTTTCTTGTTTAATATAAAGTTCATACTTAGACCCCATTTAATAACTATTAGGTTTTTTAAGATTGAGCTTATAAATACTACTTTCACCTTTGTTTTCAAAACCCAACTCTTGAAAACTAAAAGAGAAACGTTTTCAAAAACTTGTGTTTTATTTTTGAAATTTAGCTGAGAATTCAAATGCTTTTCTTAAAAAAGATGAAATTCATTATTAGAAAAATAAACGCAATTTTCAAAAACAAAAAACTAAATGATTATCAAACGAGAATTTAGTAATTATTATCTATAAATGCTCTACTAGCTAGTATATTTTTTTAATACTCTCCTTTTTCTCTTACTAGATTCTTTTAAAAGAAAAAACCTTAAGACAAATGCAAATCAATATTCGAAACAGGCAAGCACCACAACATTAAAGGTGAGAGACGCAATGTTGAAGGATTATGCAAAAAAATAGGTTTTCTTTTTCGCGTAATGTTCATCTTCGTATGATAAAATACATTATTAAATGAACTCTTAAAATTTTATACATCATCCCCTTTAGCCCTTTTTAATTTTCTCCCAATGATATGCTCATGCACAAAGAAAAATGTAGGAAAAAAAGGTAAAAAGAAATATAATGTAATGTTGCAAAGGTCCAAAGGATAAATGTATAACTAATAACATGTGGATATAGAACAAATGTTCATTGTTACATGACAATTGATTAGTAAAACCACGCCAACTCTTAAGAATGATCTTAGCAATAGTTGCTCTGCTCGAATTTAATTGTCTATAAATATACCGGAACAACAAAAAAAAATATAACAATTAGGGATAGGGGATTCAAACTCATTGATCTCTCTGTTGTTGAAATGTTGTATGTTGTTTGTCATATATATATATATATATATATATATATATATATTTATTTATTTATTTATTTATTTATTGCATTTTAAATGGAAAAAATCTTAGTGGGCTTTAGGGCCATAAGAAATGTGAGGCGGACTTAGAATAGATTGGGCTCCCAATTTACGTTTAAAATATAATTAATTGTAGTATAAAATAATATTCAATTTCAAAATTAAAAAATAAAAGAAATAAAAGTCGACAAAACAAATGATGATAAGAATTCTATAGTAATTAAAAAAAATGTTGTTTAACCCATTAGATTGGAAAAAAAAAACACAGATAAATAAAATTCAACTCTCCGTTTTAATGTAAGAGACTTTTAATGTTATGTTTTTTTTTAGTTCAACAATATTTGGTTGTAGAAGGACTTAAACCTTTTAATTTCTTACTCTAGAGTACATGTCAATTACCATTGAACTATACTCACTTTGATAACTTCAATGTTAAGTTGAATGCCACTTAAATCTATCTCTTCACTTTGATGCAAAGTTTGATTTCTTCGTTACTTTGTCTGTAAATAAACAAGACATCAATGGAATCGAATAAAATTACAATCATAGTAGTTAATGTCTCGTTTGAAGTCTGTGTATGTAGAGTTATTTAGCCTAGATGATAATAGTATGTGTTTGTGGTGAAGAATACTATTATAACTTAAATTATTATAATTCATGCCCCAAACAATCCATTAGCTTTTTAAAATTATGCATGTTTTCTCACATTTTTCTACCATGATTTTTATTTTTCTAAAGAAAACATATGAATTCTTAACCAAATTTCAAGAAAAAAAAGTTTTAAAAACTAATTTTTTTAGTTTTCAAAACTTGTCTTGAATTTTGAAAGCATATTTAAATATTAAATAGCAAAAAAAAAAAAAAATCATAAGTGGAATTAGTGTTATTTATATATAGCTTAATTTTCAAAAATAAAATACCAAACAATTATCAAACATGGTCTAAATGAATTCAAATTGTCCTCTAACTTAACCTAGCCTAACCTAATATAATCCAATTGAACAATTTAGCTCAAAGTCTTGTGATAATGAAAATGAAATGAATAGTAAATGTTGTGTCATTGTTATATGTTGAAGACACAGCCATGTTGGCCCTGTTCTCCATATAGTGTGGTCTTCATAAGACCACATTGCATATATATTGTATATGGTCACTCTTCACTTTTATTTGATTGGATATCATTATTTATATTTAAAAAATATTGATAGATTCAAATTCAAATGGATCTTTATAATTAATTTGATATACCTATGAAACTTAATGATTGATTCAAGATTGAAAAGATATTTGACTTTACATTTCAACAATTAAAAAAAAGTACAATTATTATGCATCAATTATACCACAATGTCGAGGAATGGTCACATTCGTTAAGGAACAATTTTGCTTTGGTTTGCTTCCTGTCTAATTTTTATGAAATTTTGGAACTCTATTGCGTAGCCCGTAGGGTTTTGTTTAAAAAAGTTTCTTCTTTTTTTTTTTTTACCAATTTAAAAAAGAAATTAATTAATTTGATGGCATATTTGTTTTTTTTTTTTTTTGGGTTAAAAAATATTGTTTTCTTAATTTATAAAAATAATAATAATAACATAAAAAAGAAATGAGCTATAAGCAAAAAGAAGTTATTGAGAAATATGAGAAAAAATGTTGGAAAGAATATGCAAAAATTTAAAGAAATTTAAGATTATAGGTTGTGACTTGAAAAAAAAACATTTACTTTTTTTTTTTTTTTTTGGTATAGCAAAAATAAATAAATTAATAAATTATACATAACAATTTTCGGAAGAAGAAAAAAGGAAATTAATAAAGTTGTTTACCAAATGGTTTGACTTAGTTTCATTTCCAAATTATTGATTAGAGCAAATTTTAGGTCAATTTAATCATTCCCATAATCATTATTGTATATATATATATCAATATTTCTAGAAAAAAGTGAAAAAGAAATATATAACAAAAAATATGAATAGATTGAAGGCGATGTAGGAACCTCTAAAAAAATAATTAAGTGAAGCTAATAAATATGGTGTGATAAAAAAAAATTTAATTTTGTTCGTCTCTTTTCTACTGGAAGATTAAAAACAATGATTTTATTGCACTCAATCTGTTTTTTTCTTTAAAAAAAAATGTGAATTCTTATTCTAGGGAGATAGCTTTAGTTTATATTATATGGATTCTAGGTTTACAATATTTTTTTCACAATTAAATGTTAATAAGTAAGAGTTAGATAATGTGATTTTTTTCTTTTTTTAGTTAAAAAATATTTAGGTTTGAGAAATTTGAACCCTTTAACCCTCTTATTTGTGGATAAGTATCAACGGGGTGGAGAGATTCAAACTCATGACTTTTTAGTCATGAATTATACTTGATGACAGTTGAACTATGATCTTGTTGGTGGATACATATCAATTATCGTAAGTTAAGTTTAGTTTAACGAGTTTTTTCTCTAATAATGAGAAAAATATAACATCACAGTAAAATATTTGAGAATTGAATATTAAATTATTAGATTATTTATTCATAAAAAATAGAATAAATTAAAACATAAAATACTCCACTGTCATTTTAAAACTCGTTATTGGATTTGATTTAAATTTAACAACGTTAATTGTCAATCACGTGAATGACACACTTCAACTGAATAAATTTGGCCCAATTCAAGCCCAAATCAGTGAAGTTATTTATTGTTTTTTTTTAAATCAAAAAACAACAAGAGTCAACCAACAAGGTGCGTACTCACCAAAAATAAACCTGTCAGCTACAACAGAAGAGGGGAGGGAAAACTCCCTACCAAAATCACCATAATTACAAACTCCTCTAGCTAAACAATGGACTAGCGAATTAGAAGACCTAGGGCATTTGGAAAAAACAACTTCAGTAAAAAAACTAACTAATCTAGAGATCGCCAAGGTATAGTTAGACAACTCCAACAGATCATCAACACTTCTGTTTAAGCAATTGATCACCTCACTCGAGTCGGATTCAACGATCAACGAAGCACAACGATCGTCTTTAGCTTTGAGAAAAGCCTTCATTCCATCCAAGACAACAATCGCCTCAAGAGTCTTGATAGGCCAATTCCTTTTTACTTGTTTCTCACCTGCACAAATCAAAGAACCATTAGAGTCACGGATTGCCTTGTTCTTATTCTTATTATTATTTGATAAGAAAGACTTCATTAAAGATGATTAAAGAGTACGACTAGGACTAAGATAGGAAAATCAGAGTTCTAAAAAAAAGGCATCTTCTACCAAAGAAGGAGGACTCTGAAAACACTCCAAAAATCTTTCATTGGCATCACGAACAATACAGTGAGAGATACTGAATTTGTATTCTTAAGGTAGTGATCGAAGATCACGATACCTATCTCAGACGCCTAAAAAATGAATAGCTTATGTGAAGTTCTTCAATCATTCAAGATCTTCTATTATTCTCATTCAAAGCAACCTTTCGTTGATCTCAAAAAGTTATTTATCTAAAGTTATTTATTGTTATTAGTAGTAGTATCATTATCATTATTATATTTTAAGGAGCAAAGTTTTTTTCTCCTTTTTTCTTTGGTAGTGAGGTTTGAATCTCCAAACTCAAAAAAAAGAATATGTATCAATTATCGATAAGCTAAACTCACTTTGATATCTTAAGAAGAAAAGTTAGCTTAGGCACATATAGGTAAGATTAGATGGAGTTACATAATATTTTTCTACGATGCAATTATGCTTTTTTTTTTTTAGTATAACAAATGTAAGTATATGAATTTGAACGCATACGACGTCAAAGGAGATAATACATGTTAATTATTGTTGAACTATACTCATTTTGGCACAATTATGCTTGCTATATTATAGTCATGATATTATAAGTCAAATACAGGTTGAAGAAGGGTATGCTTAGGCCAATTTGAGCTTTACTTAGTGGAAAATATACCTATTACCTTTGATATCATTCACCATACCATATGGTTTGTATACATACATCTAGGAGTACCATTCATGTAGTTTGGACGTTATAGGTCAAAATGAAAGAATCTTAACTAATCATTTAATTATTCATGTCGGGTTAGGTTTCAACTCATATATATTATGTATGTATTTTTTTTAATAAACAAAAATTTCGAATATGGATGATTATCAAACCTTCGACTTTAAAGAAGATAAATTTGTATCTTATCTATTTAGCAATACTAAAATTGACCATCCATACATGAATATTGTTATTTTTATCGTTGTTTTTTAACGAATATGATAATAGATTAAAGACTTAAATATTCGCATGAAAATCCACACTAATTATTAATTAACAAACCTAGAAGTACCAATTTAAGCAAAGAAAATATTGATTCAAAAAGCAAGAGGGGCCGGCTGGATGTGGGCGCACGTGCCGCGGCGTCGCCTCCGAGTGCAACACCATCAGCCATGCACACTAAAAAGAAACTGATTTTTTTATTACATAATTCATTCGTTAAATAAACAATTCTCTTGGGCTACTTTTTTAACTTCATCTTTAATCCTTTACCTGTTTTTTTTTTCAACCAAGTCCTTGTGTTTTTTTTTAGTTCAAGTTCTTGTGACTATAAAATTAAAACATTAAAAATTTACTGACAGAATATATATGATATTAATTAAAATGCATTATGTTAATCAGTTGCAAATATTTTGTATTTTGTATTTTGATAAAATAGGGACGCCTGTTTTATAGCATCGAAACCCACCTACTTTATATGACTTTGACCAGTAGTCTAGTAGTAATTTATTTGATCTGAAATGTTTTGTCAGAAAATAAATCGGTTTAAAATATTAGGCAAAACAGGCAAATTCTCAGTTTTGTCCATAATTATTTTTTAATTTCAGTTTTATCCTTGATGTTATATTCAAATGGTTATTTTGTAAAAAAAAAAAAATAAAAAATAAATTTTTTTAGTTCAACAACATTGGGAGATAAGAGGTTTAATCATATGAGATATGACTTCTTGATCATAAGTCTATAGTTTATGTTAATTCAATTATGCTTTTGTTGGTGTTAACTAAAAATTGATGAATCATTAAATTATTGTTTAATATATACCTATTTGGACACAAAAATATATATCTCTCAAATACAATACGACTGTTGTGACAAAAATATGACATTTGCTTCAATAAAATTCATCTTCCTAAGTTGGCCATACACATACATTAATAAAACAATAGGTAAAGACATCAAAATTTTTAAATATTTTTTAGCTAAATTGATCTAAGTGAGAATTTAAAAAAACATTAAGTGATAAAATTGAGACTTTCAAGAGATTAAAAATCAAACTAAGAGTTAATTAAAAAAATTGAGAGTTATTTAATATATGGTTAAATTATAAGTTTAGTATATGAACTTTTAAGTTTGTGTCTATTTTGTCTTTAAACTTTAAAAAGTGTCTAATAAGTTCTTGAGACCCAATTTGATAAACATTTGGTTTTCGAAAATTATAATTGTTTTTTCACAATTTCTCTTCATCTTCTCTACAATAATTTTCATCTTTCTTGAGGCACCATTTAAATTTCTAGCCAAATTTCGAGAACAAAAACAAGTTTTTGAAAACTTTTTTTTTTAAGTTTTCAAAACTTAGCTTGGTTTTTTGGGGTATTTGTACGGATAACCCATTTTTCAATGCATTAATGTCATTTGACCTGACATTTCAAAATAATGAAATATGACCTATTCTGACGTGGCAAAGCGCGCAAAATGACTCATAAGGGTAATATGAAGCGATCTTTCTTGTTCACGCTCCCGCACGTTGTTCACGCTCTCGCTCCCGTTGTCTCGCTCTCGCTCTCGCTCAAATGAATGGAAAAAAATATAAAGAAAAAATGACAAAAAAGACAGAAGAGAAGAGTAGCGAGAGAAGCGAGCGAGAGACGAGAACGAGAGCGAGACTTGAGCGGAAAACCCAATGCACTGAAGACAAGGCGAGCGAGCGAGAGAGCGAGAGCGAGAACGAGGAGAGCGGAATGCTTGAGCGAGAGCGAGAACGAGACGAGACTTGAGCGAGCGAGAACGTGACTGAGCGAAAGCGAGAGAGATGAGTCGAAGATGATGCCCTAATTAATTTGCCGCCACGAAATGCACAGAATGCAAAAAAAGGGTCAAATGTCATTAATTTGAACATGGGTCAAATCACATTAATGTATGTGAAAAGAGGTTTTCATGCAAATTTCTCCAGTTTTTTAAACATAGGTACAAAATAGATAAGAAAACATAGAAACTCAGGGGTGAAAGTAGTATTTTTGGGCTTAATTTTGAAAAACTAACAATAAAAAACTAAATGGTTATCAAATGGGCTCAAACGTTTAGATTTGTATCTATTGAGTCCCTAAACTTCAAGAACTATCTATAGGTCCGTGATTTTTCAATTTTGCATACTCTAATAGATCTTAAACTTTAAATTTTGTATCTCATATATACTCTTAAATTTTCAATTTTATCTATAATAGATCTTTGATATACTCAACATTTTTAAATGTCACAAATCACTAGACACAAAACTAAAAATTTATTAGACACTTTTAAAATTCAACCAGATAAACACAAACATGAAATTGATTCAAACTAATTGTAATTTAACCTTAGTATATTTACCGAAAATAATTATTATTCTAACAACCGCCAACCTTGTAAAAAAAAAAGAATTATTTATTAAACCCACCCCTAACAAATTTAGATTCTCCTAAAAATGAGTGCATTGAAATCGAAATCTCAAGAAAATTAAAAAAATATTAGGGAACAAATAAACAAATGGGAATTTCGGGTATTTTAAATAGGAACAAAAGTGAAAGGCGGGTTTTTGAAAGAGAGAAGCAGTTCCCAATATTCGCTGTCACTCACTCCCCATCGGTACTCATGAATATCAACCCTCTTCCTTCTTCTTCTTTCCCTCTCCTCTTTTTTCTTTTTTCTTTTCTTTTTTAATTCTCTCTCTCTCTCTCTCTCTCTCTCTCTTCGTCAGTTTTTTAATGCATGCTTCTCTTCACACTCTCATATTATAATCCCAAACCCTTCCTTCCTTGATCATCATCGTTTTTAAAAATCCAAGAAATGCCTCATACACATTTCTGATCAACTTCAATTTCGATTCTCTATTTTTTTATATCGCGCAGAAGAGAGAGAAATAGACTTCAGATTTAAACCAGATTCCTCATTAACTTACTTAATTCACTCAGAAACCGAGATCCATCGAAATTCAGAAACCGTTCTAGATCGAATCTAACGACCGTCGCTTAATTTTGATCGAAGAATCGACGCGCGATCGAGGACTTTTGCCGCATTCGTCTCCTTCTTCCGGTGAGTTTTCCGATCGCTTTGTTTCATATGATTTCGCTTAATTAGGGCTTTTAATTGCGCGCATTTTCTTTTTGTTTTTTAGATGCTTTTCTGTTTTGATCTTGTTGAGTCATTCTTTTTTAATTGGTTTTGGTATATTTGAATTTAAAATGCAATTCAAATATCATAGATTATTTTGCATTTTGCATTTTTTGCATTTTTTTTGAATTTGTGTTGTTTGGATGTTGGTGTGTTTTGTTCTCAAATATAGAAATGCTGGCCATGTCCAATCAATTTTTTTTGTTCTATATTTTTATTTATTGAATCAGTTATTTTCTAATAACTACTTCTTTTCTTCCTATTCAAGTTCAAAACTATATATATTTATTCAGTATTTTGAAAAATAAACTCATTATTATTATTATTATTTTTAATTTGTGTTGTTTGGATGGTAGAAGTGTTTTCTTCTCAAATATAGGAATACTGGCCATCCAATATAATTTCTTTAATTTGTTTTCTTGAGTTTTATTTATTTATATTTTTTTTGTGTGTGTGTTGGCTTGCATTGTGTAAACATGGGTCTGAGCAAAATTTTGAATTCGCATATAGTTGGTGTTTGAATTATGTAAAAGACTAAGATATGGATACCAACTTAGTTTTAATATAGTATATATATATATATTTTCTCTCCTTTTCCTTTTTTATTTATTATATTTTTGTTTTGCCAGTTTATGTCTAAGTTTATTTAATCTATTGAATCAGAAAATTAAAACCAATTAGTGTTAAACAAATCAACAAATGGCAACCATTTAAGCTTAGCTTCACAACTAAAAAAAAAAAAAAAATCAGCCCATTTATCAATTATAGAGTTTTCAGAATTTATTTTTAGTTTTAAAAACGATGTAAAAAAATAAAATTAAAAAAAAAAAACAAAAACAAAAACACATTAGAATTATAAATATTTAATTTTTAAAAAACGATAATTATGTAGACTTTTATTTTTTCTGAAAGATAGACCGTGGAATAATAATATAAATAAAGAAATAAATATTAGTGCACGATAAAGTTCGAAAACTTACTATTTTTCCCTACTTATCAACGTCTCATAAGCTAGAAGCCTAGAAAAATAGGCTATAAAATTGAAATTGCTATTTATACGAAAAATATTAAAAATTGGAAGAAATTACTAATTAGAAAGTACCCGATTATCGTCCTCTAAAATGGAAGTAACCTTAGTTTAATTATCAGACAAATTGTCAAATATCTAATTTTAATTATATGATTGAAATTACTTCGTCGTGACTGGTAGCCAAAATTGTTTTAACAAGTAGATATGGTAGGTTTTCCAAAGATGATACAACAAATCAAAAGCATAGTACTTTTTTTTCTTTAAAATACATTGCATAGTTAATTTCATTTCTCTTTCAAGTTGGTTTGAACTTTAAATAAAGTTTATTACTATTGTTATTTTGTCTTGGAGATATTAAAGCAGCTTTATTTTTCTGAATCCTAGAGTATTCTCAGTATAATTTAATAAAATATTAAAAAACAAAACACATATGTGTGTTAGTGGATGGGCACCTAGAAAAATAGATAGTATTAATTTAAATGTTAAGTTATAAATTTGGTCTCTATAGTTTGATGAGAAGTTAGAGTTTAGTTTCTATAATTTAAAAAGTTTAGAATTTCGTCTTTATGATTTGATAAAGTCTTATAAATAGTTCTCGTAGATTGGTAAAACCTTCATAAACAATATCAAATTTTATCACATCAAAGAGATTATTGATGGGGTTTTAAACTATAGATACTAAATTCTAATTCAATTTAATCTAATTTAAATGAAAAATGAAGAAATAAAATAGGAGTAATTTGGGTGGGCCATGTTGTTGGGCTATCCTAGTCATGAAGTTTGACCCATCATCCCATGTGAATAAGAGCATAATCCTTCTACATTATTGTTGAATTTAAAACAACAAAAACCCTTGTTTGCTGCTGCCCATTACAGACAAAGGATCCACTTTAATGCCATGTTATTTACTTATCTTCAAAAAAAAAAAGAAAAAAAAAAGGACATGGGTTTGTCCTATTTTTCCTTCTTTGCCAAAGAAAAATTATAATTTTTAATTTTTTTTCATTATATATATATGTTCCTTATCCATTTATAAACTAGGCTAAATGCCTTATTTGGTCTTTAAAATATAGACATCATTTTTCAACTTCATGTGTTTTTTTTTAAGTACATTTTCAACTTCATCTCTAATGTTTTAAAGTTTTGACTTTATATTTTAGGCATAAAAAAATTTCATTCAGATTTCTAGCAATAGTGATGTTGGAAGTTGGGATAAGGAAATGATGAGAAATGTGAGGTATGGAGAAGTTGAAGAGGGGAAAAATGATAGCTAGATTGGAGATGGAATAGAGAAAATGATAAGACACTACTTAGAATTTTATATAATATTATTTAATTAAAAGGTAATTTACTGATTTTTTATCCGTATGTTTTAAATTTAGTAAGCCTAATTCGACTTTAAAGTTTTAGTTGTATCAAATTGTGAACCCTAAATTTAAATAGGTGATGAAATTAATATCCTTACACCTGATTAAATAGAGTTTATATTTTGTAAAAGATTTGCAGTGAGACATTTTTGTTTACTGAATTTGGATAATTTTTTGATTACTTGATTTTGGTAGTTACCGTTAGACAATGTTGTGAGTTGGCTTTGGACATTTTTTGAAATTATTTCGTGTGCATTGTTGGCTGAATCTGTAATTTATTATAATTTCTTAATTTGATTGTGAGAATATATTAACTAATATTCTTTAAGGAAATAAAACTTTTACTTGAAAATAATTATTAAAAATATAGTATTAAAAAATTCTAGGTCATTTTTTAAATTTATATTTTATATACTTATAAAGTATTTTAAAAGTCAAAATGCTAAAATAGCATTTCTATTTATTTACGTTTTTGAAAACCTAAAAATGATAAGCAAAAAAAAAAAAAAAAAAGATATAATTCAAAAAATATTTAATATTTTCGGAAAACTAAAATTAATAAAAAAAAACAAATAATTTTGTTTTCCTAAAATTTGTATAATTAAAAAAATAAAAATTAAAAACAATAAATAAGTAATGGGAATTTATCAAAAAAATGTACTCCCACTTATTAAGCTAAATTTAGTACGTTTTTGTACATCCATTAAAGAAAAGGGGAAAAGGCTGAATTTTTAGAAATATTGTTACATATAGAAAGAATTTCATGGTGGCAACTGCCCTCATAGCAAGTTCCAATTACATTAATATGTGAAAGTCATTAAATTAGGTAACACCTCTAATTCATAAATAGTGGAATATATACATGCCCCATCAAAATAATCTAGCTAAAAAATATTACTCAACTTATAGGGAAAACCCCCGACAATTAACATCTCCTACCATCAATTTTTTTTTTTATTAAAAACAGTAAAGAAATATATATGCATAATCACTTTGGGTTATAACTTATAACCTGTTTTTAACACCAACAGTTCATATATATATTGTTTCTATATATCAGTTTTAGGTTAAGTTAAAAGATGAGAACTTTAACTTTTAGGTTTATTATGTGTTATAGGTTTTTAAATTAGTTTAAAAGATTATTTAATAAATTTATAAATGTTAATTTTATATCTAATAAATATTTAAATTTTAAAAGAATTTGTCCAAATAGATTCTTATAAAATATTTTCCATTTTAAAACTTAATCAATCTATTAGATATAATATTATAAATTCAAACGTTGAACAATTTCTAAAGTTTAGAATCATATAAAACACAATGTCATGATACTTGTTATTCAACTTTAAAATTCTTTCACCAAATAAAATTTCCTACATCAAACACACATTTTTTTTTATTCTTTTAAAAGGAAATTATTTAGACTCTATTTGATAATTATTTAATTTTTAATTTTTTTTTTGTTGATTTTTAAAAATTAAGCCTATAAATATTACTTTTAATTTCTATGTTTTTTTCATCGCTTTTCATATATGTTTTCAAAAACTAATTCAAGTTTTGAAAGCGAAAAAAATAGTTTAAAATTTTTATTTTTGGTTTTAGATTATGGCTAGAGACACAAATGTTTCCTTGAGAAACATAAAAACTATTGTAGTGAAATTGTGAGAAAACAAACACAATTTTTAAAAACTAAATGTCTATCAAATGAAACCTTATAAAAATACAAATAAAATTCTTGAAAATAAAATTTAGGTTAAAATACCATTTTGAGGAGTTCTCATAATTTCAAATATCCAAATAATAGTCTATATCTTTAATAAATTTTAAATTTAGTTCTTATAAGTTTAAAAGTTAATATTTAATCAAGTTTGGTAAGATAATAAGAATAATCTCTATTCAAGAAAGACACAATACACAATGTAAATATCTTTCTAAAATATAGAAGGAATAAAGCTATTAAAAGTACAATAACTAAAAGAAAATAAGTTGTGAAGTACACGAACCAAAATGACATTTTAATTATAACTTAAAATTTACCATGTACTTACATATAAATGTTGACATTTGAGTTTAGATGGGCAAAAGACCTATTTATTGCAATAATATTTTTTAATGAAACTATCATGGATTTGTCTTAGTAGTCAAATAAGGTTGAAAGAATAAGTTCAATCCATAGTGACTATTTATTTAGAATTTAAGATCTTACGTGTTTTCCAACCTCAAATGTAGTAGGGTCAAACGGTTGTCCCGTGAGATTAGTCGAGATGCACATATAAGTTAGTCTAGATCAAAAAATATATATTTTAATGAAAAATTTATTCATTCCAATACAATATAAAAATACATGAGCCAAACCTTTGCCAAAGAAAATCGTATAAAAACCAAAACGTTATAAGAATTAAAGTAGGGAACTAAAAGTTAGGTAATAAATGGTAACAAAGCTAAAATAGAAATGTGACACATGAAATAATAATTCTATTTACTAAATAACAAAAGGAGGAATATTTTTCACAAACTTAGGCTCTGATGTGAATTGGCTAGTCTCACTCACATTCCCCATTTCATAGCTCACCTTTTTCATTCATGGAAATTTGTTATTAATGTCTTTTTTTCCTTGTTATAATTTGTTGTGGTCACCACATCTCACTTCTTCATTTTTCCAATTAATACCTTATTCTTTTTACTCATTTTTCTCTCTCTTCCATTTTTATATCTCTCTTTATCTTTTTCCTATTCAAGTGTTGGGGAAAAAGAAGAACATAGATGGGCCCTCATTCTTTGAATGGGACTATGCTTTGAATGGGTGAGTTTTCTTGTAAATGAAGATTTGGTTTTAATCTAATGTTTCAAATTTATTTCCTTGTGTATATTATGGAGTGAAAAATATAATTTGATTAAGAAAAAAACTCAAGCTATTCCATGATTGATGAGGAGTTATAAGGTTGTTTTGTGTGTGTGCTTTTTTTTCCTTGGGAAAATAAGTTTTTGTTTCTAAGTTTATCAATATTGTTTTTGTGAGTATTATTATTATTTTACCATATGAGATACTTTTTACTTAATTTGAATGTTATGGTGTTGATTTTGGAGCACTTTCTTATCGGTTTGATTTTTTGTGGTTAGGCGATTGTATTTTTTATATTTTCCTGATTTTGTATGTGTTTTATTAGTTGCATTTTTAAATTATAATATGAGATATATTAAATATTATGTAATGTTAGGATTCAAACTTATAAAAACTAGGAATATTAATTGCTTAATCAATTGAAATATACTCAATGTGTTTAAAATTAAAATAACCAAAATAAACAATTCAATAGATAAGATATAAACGATTTGTTTGGAGTGCAGGTTATAATAGTCTGATATAGACTATTATAATCTAAACTATTATAACTCATTTAGGGGTTGTTTGGGATGTTGAATGAATTATAATATGGTATGTAGAGTTATATAATTTGTGCTTAGGATGCATAATTATTTAGTCTAGATTATAATAGATTGTGTTTGAGGTGCAAACTATTCCATAGACTATTAGAACACGAGTTTTTATAATATGTACAAAAAACAAACCCTTAACACTCCAAACAATCTTTTTTGGGTTGTTTGGGACGTTGGGTGCGTTATAATCAAGGTTTTAAATGTCGATGTCGATAGAAATATCGAAGTTTAAATTTCATGAAAATGTTAATGGAAATATCTATATCGATGGATATTTTTGAAAAAAATTAAAATATTAAAATATATTTAAATTATAAAATAAATTTTCTACATTTTTTAAATGAGTTAAAATACTTGTTATAATATAATATTCACATTATATTACATTTTGTTACTATTTTCTTTAATATTTCATCAATTTTGTACGATATAATGGAAATGTCGATTCACCCTTAATGTCGATATCGAACTCATGGATATGTAGAAATATCGTTGGAAATGTCGACATGTCGATGGAAAGTTAATAACATGAGTTATAATAGTTTATGAGTTATTATAATATGTGGAATCATATAATATTATTTAAAATGCAAGTTGTTTAGTTTAGAGTTATAATATTATATGTTTATAGTGCAAAGTATTTCATAAATTATAATAACACTGATTCTTATGAGCTATGCTCCCATCTAGGCCCTTAAGTTCCTTCCTATTGTTAAACTCAAAACAAATATGTGTATATATATATATATTTATTTATTTATTTGTGTTTTATTTTTTGAAAGTTATATTTTTGTGTTAGTATGTACTATATTAGCATGGGGCAGTAAAAACAGTTTTAACCCACGCGCATAAACCAGAGACGCGAGGGGGAAGTTCCTAATTCTTAAAGTCCGTTTATTCAAAACGGCTTATTTTGTAAATCTCTGTCACGCGCTGCCACGCTTTCTAAAACTGGTAACTCTCCTTTTCTTTTTCTCACCCAATCCTTCTATTCACCCCCTTTTCACTCGAAAAATCTACTCATTTCCTTCCTTTTTTTTTTTTTTTTAACTTAGCCTTAGATCTTAGTACAAGTTATGAGATTAAATAGAAGATACCAACTATCATGAAGTAAATAAAAAAAGCGTAGTTCACATTTAATGTGATAACGACACTTATAAACATCAATGGGTAAAGTTTGACCATATCATACCAGATCTAGATATAACTTTTTACTTATGATTAAGTTAAAAAGATGCTTTAATGATTTTTATGTAATTTTAAAATTATGTAAAAAAATTTAAGAGTTTTTTCATTGGGTTAAACTAAATGCACTTTTTACCTTACCTCCACTTTTTATGTCATTCATATAATGTACAAAAGGGTGTTAAATGAGAGAGAGAATACAAGTTTTTCATTTCCTAAACTTTCACTTATAAAATTATAAATAAGGTCATAAAGGCATTTTCCAAGGGAATTTATGTAAGTCCCCAAACTCTAAAACCCAAACCAAAAAAAAAAAAAAAGTGAGAAAGGAAGAAGAATAAATTCTAAGTTTTCAACTAAATTTCATTTTCCCCTTGTCTTTGTTCTTGCAGCCTCTAATCAAGAAAGAAAATAAAGTCTCAAAAATGGAAGAAAACCCATCTCGAGCCACACGGCGGCGGAGATTCGCCGTGGACGACGGCGCCGATCTAATCGACTGCTCCGGCAAGCATTGCCGGTCGTGCACCGCCGGGCTGGTGGCCGATTGCGTCGCCGTCTGCTGCTGCCCGTGCTCCGTGGTCAGCTTCTTGGCTCTGGCCCTCATCAAACTGCCGTGGATGCTCGGCCGGCGGTGTCTGCAGCGGGCGAGGAAGAAGAGGAAATTGATTCGCCGGAAAGGGGAACCCGATGGCGCCACGGCGGCGGCCGAAACTAGTGGGGGTCCAACGGGAGAGGAGGGAATGCCGGAAATTTCGCCGGGGTCCGGCGAGGAAGAAGAAGAGATGGGGAATTTCAGTGCGAGATTTGAAGCAGAGAGAATTTGGTTGCAATTGTATCAGGTGGGTCAGTTGGGTTTTGGAAGAGTTTCATTCACTGGGAATACAAATCTATGGCCCAACTCCAATTAGATCAAATTTAATTGCTCTAATTTGTAAAGTTAGAAATGAGGTAAATTATTAATTTAGTATTTTATTTTCAAGCATCCTCCCTATTTAGTTTCTAAAATTTTAAA
Organism: Trichosanthes cucumerina; assembly: GCA_036507285.1. Lineage (NCBI taxonomy): Eukaryota > Viridiplantae > Streptophyta > Magnoliopsida > Cucurbitales > Cucurbitaceae > Trichosanthes > Trichosanthes cucumerina. Next base: position 5,595,419 of record CM071845.1, read on the forward strand.
AATATTTAATTACATTTCCAGAATTTAGAATGTCTCTCTCATCTATTTGTACAATGTAGTTGAGTCGATCAAAATTTATCTACTGTTTAGTTAATAGTATAGAAGACAAGTACTAATAGAATCATTAAGTTTAGGAGTTGAATTGTTAAGGCCTGGTTTTTTAAAATTAAACCTAAAAATACTACTTTTATCCGTAAGTGTCTAAGTTAAGTTTTGAAAACTAGAAAAAATAGTTTTTAAAAACTTGTTTTTGTGTTTTCAAATTTGGGTAGAAACTTAAATTGTATTTCAAAAAAGATGAAAATTGTTGTAGAAAAAAATGAGAGAAATTATGAAAAAATAAATATAATTTTAAAAAATAAAAAGCTAAAAACTAAATAGTAGTAAAACGGGGCCTAAAATCCTATTGAATTGCTGAAAAAAAATTATAATTTGAAGCCAAAAAAGTACTATATTTTGAAGTTGAAAGGTAGTAGGATTTTCCCCTAACAAAGAAGTTGGGGAGTAGGGAAATTGAAAGTGATAGAAGGAGAACATTTGGTTAATTAATGAGGGGGGGGGATTGAATTTTCCATTTGATGCAGCTGGAATAGTAAGATCCTCAAGTGAATAGCATCTGTGCTGTGCATATTTACTGTATTCCATAATAAGTTCATTTTTTCCTCTTTATATTTCTAATATGCCCTTTCCCTTTTCTGACTTTCGTTTTAAAACATATTAATTCCATTTTGTTGATAATAATTTTGTTTTTAGTTTTATGTTTTTAAAATTTACGATTGTTTTTCATATATATATTTTTAACTTTTTTAATTTTCTTTAAAAAAAAATTAAATTTTTAGTCACTTTTTGATAATGAAAAAATTACTTTTTAAAAAAATTACATTTTCTAAATTTCGTTTGATAATCATTTAATTTTTGTTTGTTTTTTTTTTAAATTAAGTTTATAAACATTACTTCTACCAATAAATTCTCTTGTTTTTCTATTTACTTTTTATAGAAGCTAAAAACTAAAATAAATAAATAAATAATAACTTTTAAAAACTTGTTTTTGGAATTTGAAATTTGGAGAAGAAGTCAAATGTTTTCTTAAAAAATATTTAAAAAACACACATGATAAAGAAATTAGAGAAAACAAACATAATTTTGAAAACTCAAAAACCAAATGATAATAAAGCAGGGCCTTGATTTTTAAACTTGACTCAGATTTTGAAAAATCTATAGAAGGTAGATAAGAAAGTTATGAAATTTAAAGAAAACACACCTGATAAAGAAATTAGAGAAAACAAGCATAATTTTGAAAACCCAAAAACCAAATGATAATAAAACAGGCCTTGGTTTTGTAAACTTGACTCTAGATTTTGAAAAATCTATAGAATGTAGATAAGAAAGTTATGAAATTTAAAGTAGTATTTATAAGTTGAAAATTTTAAAATAAAATAGTTATAATTAAGACTTGAGTGGTTTTTGTTCTTAGTGTTCATAATTCCTGAAAAGCAAACAACAACTTGAAAAATGAAAATATGTGAATCTTGTTAATTAATATTTTATTGAAAGAATGAGGTACATTACTATTTTTTAATATATATATATATATATATTAAAAATAATATAAGTGGTTATTGTTGAAACGGGAAAATGTGTGCATTATTAGAGAATATGTGGTCATGTTAGAATGTGTATTGTGTTGTTTCTTATTGCATGTGATGTGTGAGCATGTTAGAATGTGTATTGTGTTGTTTCTTATTGCAAGAGGTTTGATGATGTGAGCAAGGATAGCGAGCATCTTCTCTTTTAGAACTTTGAATAAAGGTTGCATTTGATCATTTTGACCACAAGGTGATTTTTGTGTGGATACTCTTGCCTTTTCTCATGGCAATTTTCACGATTAGATTTATGAAGAAAAAATTTAGAAGCAATTGTTAATGTTTCTTCCTAAGATATTTGGTTTCAACACTAATGGATATCCACTTTACGAAATTTAAATAGAAAGAGATGCTCATTTACATAATACTAAAAGTAGAAAAGATGCTCATATATGAATTTCACATGAATTACACATTTTGTTAAATTTTGCATATTATTAATCTATCATACTTAAAGTATTGATTTAAGGATATTGACGAGCAACTGAAAATAGAGATTCGACTTCACATGATGTGATATCGGTGAGAGATTCGATTTCATGTTAACCATAACCAACTACAAAGGACCACTAAAACTTAGGATGAACCTAATTAAGAAGGTTACTCACCATGCCGTCTAATGAAATTTCAAGTGACATAACGACATAACTAGGAGATAACCAAAATTTCTCCAAAACACAGTAAATCCCAACAATCACTCAAAGTATTTTATAGTTTCCAACTTGAGTTTACATATTCTCCTAAAAGCCTTCTTCCAATTTAAATAGTCTCAAACATCTATTCTTCCTTACACTATTGAGAAACTTGGTCTTTTTAAGAAACCAAATAATAGAAAAACATGTAACTGTAAACTATGAAAGCCTGCATTCACATTTTCTTGGCTTAGAGACTCTCTATGTCCATGTCTTCCTCAGAAATAACCCCACAAACTCAATGTATCCAATCGGTTATTAAGGGATATGAAAAAAGGGTTTGAGGTTCTTTTTCTTTTAATAATAGGAAAGGTAAAACGGCGTCGTTTTATCTTTCCTAATTTTCGTTATTTTTTTAAATTTCAAATCTACATCCAACGATTAATAAAAAGATAAATTACATTTGTAAGTTGGTCAATTTTAACCGTCACGTTTTTATAATGGTCTTATTGAATCAATCATCAAGGTGATAAAGGTAGAATCATTTTCTCCATTCTTTAGAGTGTTTTTTAGCTAAAGTCACTCATGATAATATCAAAGTTAGTTCATGATTGGAGTTGTGTTTACTATTAGTCTAGAAGTTAAAGAGTGTCTCATGGACAGAAATGAAAACCTATATGAGAAAGCTTCCATTATTGATGATTTTCAAGTTTTTACACCAAAGAATAATTGTCTTTCATTTATTTATGCTTGAGGTGTTGAGTAGGGGCAGACAAGACATTTCAACCTCTTCTCTTACTAATCTATCATTATTTAGTTCTATAATTGTCCAAATTTTGAATCACTACTCAACCTTTAGAATTTTTTTTAAAAAAGTTTTTTGAGAGTGCAATCAAGTCGGTTCAAAATTATTTAGGAATAGGTTGAAGTAAATCCCCCTCCCCCAACACATATATTGACTATACGTGAGAGTTGGAGATTTAAATCTCTAACTTTTTGATCAAAGGATATATATTTTATGTTAGGTGAACTATTTTCATGTTAGTAAATCCATTTAAAATAAGACTTTAGTAAATCTATTTAAAATAAGACTCAAAACACAACTTACATGTTTTTTTGAATGATTAGTATTTAAAAAATGTTGTTAACATTGAGTGAAATTTCTTAGATATGTAAAATGATTAACTGACAAGGGACCAAATATAGATTACAAGTTGTTGCATGACACTTGATTTGATGATATTTTTTATGGTAGTGATTAAATTGTTATAAATTTTAAATTACATGAACTAAATTGTTACGTACTAAAGTTTAAAGATTAAACTGTTACCCATTCAAAAATATAAAAACGAAAATATTACAAATCAAAATTCAAGTACTTAAGTAGATTATTACTAAGATAAGATTTGAGTTTTAATTCATTACAAATAATGAATGGGAAATGAAATATTATTATGAGATTAAACTAGTAATTAATTTGAATAGAATCCAACTATCTTGGGTTAGAAAAACTTAAAAAAGGAGAGAGAGATAGAGAGAGTAAAAACAACAGACGAAATGGTTCAACTACAACAAATAAAGAAATGCATTTCAAATTTTTAAGGATTTAATATTCCATTAAAGCATAAAGGTTTAAGTATAAATTTCACCTGCAACCTAACATAACTAGAACTCAATTGATTTAAACATATATGTTTGATCAAAAGTTTAGAGGTTAATCTCTCATCTTATTAAAATATATATATATATATATATATAACTTTAACTTTTTTATGCTCTTAAAATTTTCATTTGCTATCTATACTTTTAAAAGGTTCAATTTAATCTCTATAATTTAAACTTGATTTTAACTTGATTCTCGAATTTTAAAAATTTTATTTATTTATTTATTTATTTTATGATTTCGTTAGATACTTAAGGGTTATATGTTGTGTGAGTTATAGTAGTTTATATTATAATAGTCTATGGAATATTTTACGTACATTCAAACACAAACTATTATAACTTAGACTAAATAACTCTAGTCTTAAACACAAATTGCATAACTCCACATACTATTATAACCTACCCAACACCCGAAACAACCCCTTAGACTTCACAAACTATTCCTAAATTATCTTTTATTCACCAAAAAGTCCACCTCTTTCTTTATACTTTTAACTCACTTTAAACTTAATATATAGTTAACTATAATACATTTAACGACAGAAGAAGGATGTCAAAGTGAGCTTAACTCACTGGTGATTGATATGTATTTCTCTCAATGAGGTTGAAGGTTCAAATCTACATCCCATTAATTGTACTAAAAAAAACTACATAGAAAATATTAATTTATTGTCACTTAAAAAGAGTTTCAATTAAATAATGATAGACACATTTATATTGGAAGTGAAGATTCGAACGTCTGACCTCTTAGTTGAAAGTATATGTCAATTATAATTAAGCTAAACTCACCCTAACATAAATATGAAGTTAAAACCATTATCAAACTACTAAGATCAAAATTATAAATTAACCCATCCAAAAAAATAGTAAAAAGATTGAGAAGCAAAATTAAACATTAAGATTTGGTTGTGCGGTGAAATTAATACTCTTTAAAAGAAAACAAGATATAGTCAAAAGAAAAAAGGAGAACAAGATATTTTTTTAGTACATAAAAAAGAGGGTTGAGAATGAAACAAATATATAAATACATAAATACATAAATTAAAAAGAGTGATCGAAAAACTAGTAAAATAATCCCCAAGAAAGTTTTAAATGTATAAATGTTTACATTGATAAACTATCAACGTCGATGATGAAAAGTTAAGGGTGTACACGAGTTGGGTTGGATTGAAGGGTTTTTTTGGAACCAACCCGAAAATTCGGGTTGGTCGGGTTGACAACCCAAATTACCCGATTAAGGGTTGCAATCCAACTCAACCCAACCCTATATTTTCGGGTTGAGTTATCAGGTTGATTTTTTTATTTTTTTAATTATTTAAAATAATTTTTTTTGAATTTATAACTAAAATCACATAAAATTCATAACATTTTAATATTGGTTAGAATCTTATAAGAAAATATTAAAATTGACAAATAATTTATTTATAAATAAATATATATATAAATTTAAAAAAAAAAACATAAATTTTAGGTTGGGTTAGGTCAACGCGAGCCTAAGAGGGTCAACCCGAGAACCGACCCGAAAATTCAGTTATCTAAAATTCTAATCCAACCCAAATCGAAAAAAAACTTAACCCAACTCAACCATTATAGTTTGGGTTGGGTAGTCCAATTTCTCGGGTTATCGGATTATTTGTACACCCCTAATGAAAACGTCGATATATCAGTCAAGAAAAGTTAATGTGTTGTGTATTTCTAGAAAAATAAGAAAATAAAAATTTCCATTTTTTAAATCAACCAATAAACATTTTACTTTTGTTTTTTTTTTTTTTTTTATAAAATATATAACATTTGCAAAAAAAAAAAAAAAGTGGGGCTTTACTTTGTCGAAGACAAAAAAAATTGTGGGGGTCGTGGAAGCAGCAGAAGCCAGGCGACCATTAAGCATCGAGAATCGAGAGAAAGAGAGATCGGCTGAAGAAGCGATTACAGAGACAACGATGGAGGGAGAACCGACTCGAATAATGCTTGCAGTGAATCAATCAACCATCAAGGGCTATCCACACGCTTCCATAAGCAGCAGTAGGGCCTTCGAATGGACTCTCCAGAAGATCGTCCGTTCCAACACCTCTGGTTTCAAGTTCCTCTTCCTCCATGTTCTAGTGCCCGATGAAGACGGTTTGCTCTCCTTCTCTCGCTTGCTTTTTTCTTTCATGGCCTCTTTGCTTGATGCTGATTGACTCTGTGAAAATGCGATGTTATTCTGTTGCTTGTTTCTTGTTTTGCGTAATCTTGAACTTCGTTAGATGATCTCCGACTTTTAGTCTGATGAATTCTTGGTTAATTGGAAGCAGAGAAGGGACTTGTTGTCTTATAAGTGGTGTTTAATGGCGTTCAGTCACGTATAAGGCAAGAAGGTTTTAAAGTACGGTTTATTATAAGTCTTTGTTGTAATATATGCCCTAGAATTTTTTTTTCTGCTTCCATCTAATCGCCCTTTTTGATCTGAACTTGTGTAAATTAGACACCAAGAAACATAGAGATCGCGCTGATGACTGATTTAGATGATTAGTGGATTCTTTGTTTTAAAATTTCTTGAATTTTCGAATCTATAAATAGGAAATGAGCTTCCTCTGTCCTTTTCTTTATGTATCTTTCCTGTCAGATACAGATGCGCGTAAGCTTCAGGTGATTGGGTTTTTATATATTCATTTTTTTTTGATGGTAATTGGTAAAGAAAAAATTGGTAAAGCACTTTTTTTCTACATTATTGGTAGAAATACAAGCTATTTCGTCGCAATGTTTTTTCTTTTAATTTTTTTTTATTAAATCGGTGTACTAGCCATTTGAAAATTTTGAAAAATGTTTGTAATTATTTAGGAATAACTTTTGAAAAGCAAAAGTTCTCTAAATAAATAAAAAGACATAAGTTATAGTTTTCTTGCAGTATTGCAGCACATGCTTACTGCTTCTATTTCTATTATTGGGGGGATATGGATGTGAGATACAAAAGCTTAGGACATGGCCTTAGCAGAGACAGATTGAATCAAATTTGTTTTAGAAGGAAGATCAATTTTTTTTTAGTTTAACAAAAACAAGCTTTTGAAAGCTACTTTTTTTTAGTTTTTAAAACTTGGCTTAGTTTTTGAAAACATATGTAAAAAAAAAGATAACAAGTAAGGAAACCCATAGGTGGAGCGATCCAAGTTGTTCTAGTTCTTTTGAAAATATCAGACTTGTGAACAATGATTTAAACTGTAGACAAATGCTAATTTTTTCAATTCACTGAATCACAACTCTATGAATTATCTTATATAACAAAATTCCGTAGAACCACTAAGCATAATACATGTAGTCACGTTGCAATATTCAATTTTAAGCAATCTTTATTCTCCGAAGGTTGCATCTCTCTTCTACTGCAAAATATGGTCAAATGTCCTACAAAGAAAAAACTTCTCTGTCTAATATTAATCTTCATGTCTTCTCACGTAACTTCATTGGATTTATCAAGTCTTGCCCCTCTCTTACTCTAGTCTTTTGCCCCCTGTTTAGTTTCTACAAGGTGTTCGTTTATTTCTTAGTACTACTCTTATTAAAGAATTGTTAGTGTCTTCTTCCTTCATTTTCTCTCCTAAGCATGTCTCCTATGTGCCTGAACATGCCCCGTGTTCTTTAGAATTTGAGGACACATAAACAGAGGTCCAACATGTTATCCTGTTCTGGTAAGGCCATAGCATGCCTCCATTTTCCGAACATGCCCAAAATTCAAATTAAAAAAACAATTTGAAAGACATGCATCCAAATCACATGTAGAGCACGTTTTTCTCTAGATATTCTGTACAAAAACACTTTGCTTGATTTGATGTTTGTGCTTCCCTTGGTTTTGTATTTGGTTTCTGAATCTTTTGCCATACTTGGATATTTTTCTTAGAATGAGTTTGGATGGCTTTTAAGACGGTGAAAAGTACTTTTCAAAATTTTTAATTTTTCGTTTGATTAACAAAAGTAGTTTAAAAAAATTCTAAAAACACTCACTCAACATGCCATTTAGGGGAGCATTTAATTGATATTTCTTCTATAAGCACTCTTAGGAGTGCTTCAACCTAAAAACACTTCTGCTCAATAGTCATCCCAAATTCAATGTTCAGGTTAGATAATCAGACACCAACATTTATGCTCAATTTGATGCTTGTGCTGCCTTGAGCTTCGCATGTGGTCTGTGAGTTTTTTGGTCATATTTGGATGTTTTGCAGTTAATTTAACTCTATCATAAAGGTCATATAATACCAGCAATTTATACAAGATAAATTGCAAATAGATTGTTTTCTTGTGTGGATATAACTTTTACCCTATTCTTGAAATTTTAGATTCATTGACCATGGCTGAGAAAGATTATCTCCTTTTTCACTGTTTCACAATAGTTCTGAACATAAGTTTTACCGGTCTTGTTAGCTGGTACTATACTATACTATGACTTGAGGGAGTGGATCAAACTTTTTGCAGTATTAGTGTAATGCTATATTTCTTGGAAAACTTTCAATAGTTTGACCTTCTTGATGACTTCTCCCATCTCTCTGATTTTTCTCTTATTTTCCTTACACAATTACAATGAGAACTATGGTGTGGGATGACAGTGTTCTATATTTCAAAATGATACTGATTGCATATATCATATGTTAGAAAATAACTACTAACCAAAACAGTACTCTGCTCATTTTATTTCTGGTAGGTTTTGACGACGTAGATAGTGTTTTTGCATCACCTGATGATTTTAGAGACTTGAAGCAAAGGGACGATGCAAGGGGGCTTCGACTACTGGAGTTCTTTGTCAATAGATGCCATCAAATTGGGGTAATCCATATTTATACGACTTTTCCTGCTGGATTGATCTGTCAATATAAATATGCGAAATTATACAGTCACACTCTACATGCTGTTCGTACACCAGAAAAAATCAAACAATGTTATTGTCTGTTTAAACGCCAAAAAGAACCAAAAAGAACGCAATGTTATTTTTTTCTTCCTGACATAGTTCTATTGGAAGTTGGTCGTGTTCATTTTGTTGCAATTCTGTTTGTAGGTTTCTTGTGAAGCTTGGCTTAAGAAAGGCGATCCCACTGAAGTAATTTGCCTTGAGGCAAAACGCGTGCAACCTGATTTTCTGGTTGTGGGAAGCAGGGGCCTTGGTCCGTTCAAAAGGTATGCTCGAGTTGTATTAGCTCTTCAACATTATTGATTCTCAAATATAAGAAACATTTTATCATTTCTTAGCCTGTTATTACTATTGACCTTAATGGAATTGAAAGCCTAACTGCCTAGCAAATCCTCTTGTGGATGTCTGCAGGGTTTTTGTAGGCACTGTAAGTGAATTCTGTGCAAAGCATGCCGAGTGCCCTGTAATTACAGTCAAACGCAGGGAGGACGAGACGCCCGAAGATCCCGTTGACGACTGACTTTCCAGCCGTTAAAACTCATAGCATCTTTGATTTCGTTTCATCCTGTTTATAAATAAGAAACTTTTGGTGAGGGTTGTGTATTTAGTGTGCAAAAGTTACCAATTCGCCATTGATTTGCATTTGTGTTGTGATTGGTTCAATTATTATACAGTCATTGTTTTGTTCAATTGATTGATGACCCATTTGGGAATTGGTAACATCCTTCCCATGTGAGATAACTAAACTAAAACCATTCTCTCTCTCTAGAAAAACAGGTCTATTATATGAAATTTCAGAAACAGATGTTGAAATACAAGTTTATGTAATTTTACAGACCCAAACAAGGAAGAAGAAGAACAAGACAACAATTTGGCGAACAACATAAAACAAGCAAAAGATTCTAAGTGGGCATATGTCAGAACGATGATTTCACAGTTCACATCAAGAAAAAAAATGGCAAAATCCGCAAGTTTTTCTAAAACAAATAAACTCTTGTTTCCTTTCCCCTCCCGCCATTAAACAATGGCGATTTTAGCTCCAGCTTCTTCAAGCTGTTTCTTTGCATCCTCAGCCTCTTCTTTCGAAATCCCTTCCTTGAACTTCTTAGGCAGACCTTCGATGAGTTCTTTGGCTTCCTTCAAAGCCAAGCTTGTCAATGCCCTCACTGCCTTAATCACTGCAATTCTGGCATTGCTAGGCACATCCTCAATCACCACATCGAATTCTGTCTTCTCCTCCACCGCCTCGGCGGCCGCGTCCCCGCCCGCGGCGGCGCCGGGTGCTGCCACGACGGCGGCGGGGGCGAAGGCGGCAGCGGAGACCCCAAGCTTGTCTTGGAGGAAGTCGACCAGAAGCCGGGCTTCTTCTAGTGTGAGGTTGGAGATGTCAGAGCCAAGCTTTTCGATTTTCTCAGGGGCTGACACGGCGGCGATGGGGCGGAGGTGGGTGGCGCGGTGGGAGGTGACGGTGGAAGAAGGGTTGAATGGGAATTGGAGGGCTGTGGATTTGGAGGACTGAGTGGAAAAGGAGGAATGGGAATAAGAAAGGTGAGATGGGGAACGCAGGGTTGTGAGAGTGGAGAGTGTGGAAGCCATTTTCTTCTTTCTGGTGTGAAGAAGAAAAGAAGGACGAACTGAACAGAGGAGAGAAAATAGGATAAGGAGTTGATAGGAAGAATTGGATATAGAAGGCCTAGTGACACGACTGATATTTTGTTTTCCTTAAGAGTACCCCTCATTTTTGTTCATTTATAATGCTACTCCTGAGTGGAGGGTAAAATAGGGATTAACAAAAAGGGGCAAGTTTTATTACATTAAAAAAAAGGGGCATTCCGAGAATCGAACTCGGGACCTCTCGCACCCAAAGCGAGAATCATACCACTAGACCAAATGCCCAGTTCTGGAAAACAAAATGTTACGTATACACATGAACTATTAAATTTGACTTTTGTAATTTTCTTTTTTGAGTAAATTCCAATAAAGATAAGGACTAAACTTATTATTATTTTTTTTTTAATCTGAAGTACTAAATAGAAACCTATCATCAAATTTGGAAAATAAAAGTGTATTTAGGTGTAGATTTTATAATATTTTTTTTTAAAAAAGATACTTTTAAATGGTGAAAGTATAGTTTATTTTAAATATTCATGTTTGGTTATTGAAAGTATAGTTTATTTTAAATATTCATGTTTGGTTATTTTAAATATTCATGTTTAGTTATAATTTTAACCGAACTAAAAAAAAAAGAGGCAATGAAAGTTGAAATTATTTAGAAATGTTTTTCAACAATGGAGTAATTCTTAAATGTTCTATTCTTAGTTTATCATGACAAATACTCTTTTTTTTTTCTAATAATTGTGACATACTCTAAGTAAATTACACACAACTTTTCTTACAAATCTCTAATTATCTCATGCTTTTTTTTTATTCATTTTTATCATTACAAGCTAATTTGCATATAATTCAATAATCAAAAGCATTAGTAATTTTTAAATAAAAGGTTCAAATCTTCATCTCATACTTATAATGTTATACTTGAAAAAAAGATCTCATTATAGAATTGCTTTTACCACGCTTATTTCTCTGCTTTCATGGGTCTTTTCTTTCCACATACTCCTCGTACTAGTTGTCAACCTATCTCAAAATACAACTAATTTTACAATTGAGATCGATGTTTGAATCACTCATTATATGTTATTGAACTAAAAAACCTCATTTATCTCTTAATACATATCATTTCTCTTACTAATCTCTACTTTCTCTTGTTTATTTTATTTTCTTTTTTTTAAAAAAAAAATTTAATTTATTTAACAATTTTAATTATATTAAAGAACTTTTCAAATATTAAAATCAACAACAAACGAAACTCCCACCTTTCAAGCTTGAGTTTTTTTTTTTAAAAAAAAAAACAGGTTCAAGACGTGGGAAATCAAATATGAAACTGAATAGTCTCCAACTGTGGCTAAACATTTTCCACCATACGACAATGTTCGTGCAATGAGTACATCGGTAAACTATAAATTATGAACTTTTTAGCTTTTTATAATTAAATATAGATTTTCTCTAGCATTCAATATGTTACGAATGATACCAAGTCCAAAGTTGGTACATCATCAAAACTGTAATGCTTGTTATAAGCCCAAAAAGTAATTAAATATTCCATATTAGGCCATCAAATTTAATTAAGATAACGAAATTTGTTAATTCAAGTTGATGTTACATTCATACAACACAATATAATAGCTACCAGATTTATAGAAATCTTTCAATTGCAAAAAGAATGCCTCAATGGGAGAATTTACTTGCAAAAAGTCGACTCCTATTTTGATTGAAGTGGAATCGTGTAAGTCTCTCAAGATGACATAATAAAACGAGGTGAAAATTGTTATTTGAGATGAGCTTAGGAGCATTACAAAAATAATAATTTTCTAATGATTTACCCATCAAAATTGTATTTTTGAATGTTTATTACAACTATAATTTTACAGTTGAACAAATAAAAATATATACAAATATATAGTCTTACTAAAATACACAACTTTTTTTCTCTAATCTCTTATTTTCACACATTTTTGCATTATTGATTTATCATTATAAGATAATTTAGTATAACTCAATAATAATTATTGAATTAGTAACTTGAATATGAAACTCCACGAACTGATAATGGTGACCACTATTAATGACAGTTTTCATGAAAAGCAATGAATCCATCGGTGAAGTAAATTATAAATTATGAACTTTTAAGCTTTTCTATAATTGAATATAGATTTTCTAGCATTCAATATTTGCTATTGTTATGAATGATACCAAGTACAAGATTGGTACACATAAAAATTTTAATGCTTGATGCTTGCTGAACTAGGAAAACGAGTCTTCTCACCATCGGCGACGTCTCCTCCCGTACCAATATGCAAATGCAGCAATCGATCCAGCAAGGATAACCCCAGCGGTCGCATGCCATCGATACACTGGTTTTTCTAGAACAAGGGACGGACCAGAACCAGAATCACCAACATTAGTGACTTGTGATGGAGGTGGTTCACGACTAACTGCCACAGCATAACTCAGTCCCTGGCTTTCCAACTCGGCCAAATCCTCAATTACAGGTTTCAAACTGGTGACCATGGCTATAGCTGCATACTCTTCTTTTGTTCCACCTTCGAGAAAAGATCCAACTAGGTGACCTTTATTTACCCAATAAGCTCCAAATGTGTTTTCTGTGAAATCCCCGAAATGTACGACCTCCCCAACATTGTCCCCGTAAAATTGCCATGAGAGTGCGAATACTCTCGAGTAGAAAAATGGTACATAGTCAAAGTCTCCAGTTTTTTCTGGTTCCATAATGGCAGCAACAGCATGTCTAGCAGATTTTCTGGCAGAATCGACATGCTCAAGTCTCCGGGTTTCACTGAAAAGCTTGACTGGAAATGCTGCTACATCTCCAACTGCATAGACCGAGCTGTTACTCGACTGCATCTTTCCATTCACCTTGATTCCACCCTTTTCCAAAGTCAGTTGGCCTTCAAAGAGGCCTGTATTCGGGCGAATTCCTATTCCAACAACAACCATATCTACAGGTAGCCGCTTTCCATCTCTTAGATCGACAGCAACAACCTGAAAATGGTTATTTAATCAATCAAATTTACAATTACGCTAAAATTGTATTCTGAATCCAAAGTGTCTAGCCTGTTGGTCATTCTACAAAGAATCTGGAGGAAAATCATTAAGAAACAGAGAATTTTATGGAATCCAGGGTCAATGAAAGCTACACAATTTTCACTGGGGATTGGTTCCTCTTCCTCTCATCAAAAGCTTAGTTTTTCACCCCATAATATCCCCAAACATTAAAGTAGCGTCTGAAGTACCTTTCCGTTAGAGTCCATATCAAATGATGACAAGACAGTTCCTTTGACAAACTCAACTCCTTTAGCCTTGTAATAATCTTCATAAAAGCTTGCAATCTTGGAGGTAAATAAACGAGGCACTATAAAGACGAAAAGATCCTTAAGTTTATGAATCATCTATTCATTTCCCAATTATATAATATAGGGCAAGATCAACTGTGCATACACCAAAGAAGATTAATGACTAATCAATAAAAGAAAGCATCATAACTAGGTTACTTACTGCACTGTGCTTCAGGGAAAACCATTGTAACATTAATTTTGTTAATCACTAGAGATGCAGCACACTCCATTCCTATGTAGCCACCACCAATTACAACAGCATTACCCCCCGAACAAGAATGCATTGAATCGACAAGCCTATTTGCATCAGTTAGGTCACGTAGATAACATACATTGTCTGCATCTGATCCATTCACTCCAAATTCTTCTAGCTTCAAAGCCTACACTCGAAGAAGAAAAAAAAAAAATACTTAACCCATTGTGAGAACGAGAAGTCATTTACGCAATGGCTACTCACTTATTTTGAAGCTATGGACTATGATTCTATGAATATTACTAGACTACCATGAACTATGAGATATATTTGATCAGTGAAATGCATCTCCATGATATGCAACTAGTTTTAACCACTTAAAACTCAGATATTAACTAAACAAAGTGAAGATATTAGACTATCACCTAATGCTAAGGGTGAATACATGAGATGTTGTGCTTTCTTTAAAAGATCGGTTCTATACCCGAGCACCTGTTGCAACGATGAGAATCTTGTAACTAATAGTCTCTCCAGCTGCTGTTAACAAGGTCCTGCGCCTAACATCAGCAGATATAACTCGAGTCCCAAGAACTAATTCAATTCCTGAAAAGAAGCCAAAATCATACAACATTTTACAACAAAGAGAAAATGGTTACCAGGCTCTACAATTTATACCTGCCTGAATCAAGAGATATACAAATTTCTATTTGAAAAGACAGAAATGATATCAAATGATCTAAACAATCACATTCTTTGTTTTCTGGTGTCTAAAGTTTTGTGCACTTCAACATACAAAGGATAAAAGGCATAAATTGATATGAAATTACTCAATAAAAGGTGAACATAAGTAGAAAATGATCGGTTTGCTCAAATGGTCCATAAGCTTTTTACGTCTACATAGATTAGAATTACATATCAAGCAAGGTACGAATCACTTGCCATGTTCTTTGTACCATTTTGGAGTTAACCGTTCCTCATTAGCACCAACACATGTGTGGAATGCTGGAAGGCGTGCCGGAGCTGCAAATTAGCATAGAATTCTACATTACACAAGTGTCCTATAAAAAAAACAAGCAAAAAGCAATGACAATGCCAAAGGGTTCTTTCTGGTGCTACTCAAGACGGAATACAAAAACAAGAACAACGTCAGTAGAAAATATTCATCAGACTAGCTAGACAGGGCAAGCACCCTTGCTCAAGGAAACGTCTGACTTTCAACAATCCTTGAAGATATGTATCCTTAAAGGCTTTAGTCATCTTCAAATGGTATTATTTGTTCTATGTCCTTTTCTACCCTATTGATACATAAATAGCCGGTGATACAGCGAGATTAGAAGTCCTACCTTCTGGAAGTAAATACCCTTTACTTAAAGCAGGTCTCTCATAAGGTGCAACCTATCAGAGATTTAAAGAAACTTTCTATTATAAAAAATCAAAGAAATTTCTCACTTGGCACATAGCTACCAGATGAAAGAAAATAATAAAACATTAATCCATGAATATCAATGAAGAACTTTAAGGCTTTTACAATAAACACCAATTTATCTTCTAGTTTACATGTTTAATCCAACTCAGATGCTCCACAACAACCGGGAATCAACACTTCAGCAGACAAATTCTGTATCATATGTGGTAATTAATGATATCCAAATCATACGGAACACTTTTCTATTTGTGAAGAAAAGAACACCGGCAGAATTACAAGTACCAAAATCAGTTAAACCTATTTGTTTCATATTAGACCATCAAATTTCATTAACTTTTCAGTTAAGTTAATGAAATTTTCTATTTTCAGTTGATGACAAATTACATATGCAAAACAGGTATAATAAGGACTAAGCTTAAAAAATCTTTAGATTTAAAAAACAAAAACGTCTCAATGGAAGAATTTATTTTTGAAAATGCGACTCTTATTTTGAACTAAAAGTGGAATCATAAATGTGACCATTATTAAATGAAAGATTGAAGTAATCAGATGAAATTGCGAGATACAGAGAAAGGATTGCTCACTGTTTCCTCAGAAATTATGCAGAGTTCGCCATGAGCGATTCCTCTCTTGGTGAATTCAAGGGCTGCATATCCAGCTGCTACACCTCCACCAAGAATCACATATACGAACGCCCTTCCCATCTCTCTCGTTATTGGAGGTGCAGTCGATTCTGGGCATGCGCCCTTCGAAGAAGCATTCCAAGAAAGAAGATGATAGAATTACAATAATTTATTTGTTTTTTGCTAAGGTCAAATTACCATTTTAGACCCTCGATTTTATTCCTTCCTAATTGCAATTTATTATATATATCTAAAAAAGTTTTAATTTAGTCAAAGTTGTAAATCTCATTCATTTTTCCTTTCGATTTTTTCTCTCTCTTTCCCAAATTTTAGTTTTTTTCACCAACCATTTTTTCCCCTTTTTGAGTTTAGTAGTAGAAAGATTCCAATATTTAACTTTTTGATAAGAAATATGTGCATGGAATCATTTTAAATTAATTATTTCTTCCTTACTTTAATACTCGTTTTTTTCTATTTTTTTATCCAATTAATATATTAATTATCACTCTAATACAACTATTTTTGTTCAATAAATATTGGGTGAATATTTTTTCAAAAAAAAGTGGAGTAAAATATAATCTTCCAGCTTAAAAAAAACTAGTATATATTTTATCTATCGAGCTATATTCGAATTGGTTAATCTAATACAATCGATTAATTTAATTTGTAGATGTATCTTATAATGAACATCAACTTATTACTTACTACATCTAAAAAAATGTCGCGTAATGAAATAGTCAACATTTATACTCCGTTTGATAACTATTTTATTTTTCGTTTTTAGTTTTTGAAAGTTAAGCTTATTTTCATCTAATTTCTCTACAATAAATATCATCTTCCTTAAGTAAACATTTGAACTCTTAGCCAAATTTTAAAAACAAAATCAAGTTTTTGAAAGCTACTTTTTTTAATTTTCAAAAATTAGTTTGATTTTTGAAAACATAAGTACAAAGTAGATAAGATAACATATAAACTCATTGGTAGAAATAATATTTTTAAGTTTAAATTTCAAAAATTAAAAAGAAAAAATATTATCAAACGGAGGCTTAATAATTAGTAAAATATTAAAGATATTTATCACTTTAAGTCACTCAACTAGTTAAAGTATATACCTTTGATAAGAAGTGAAGGTTTTTTAAACTTATAAAATAAAATATTTGATAGATTTAACTGAATGTCGAGATTATATTAACCAATTTATAATTATAGAGACTAAATCAAAACTCAACCTAAACTATAAGGCTAAAATGGTAATTTAATATTCTTTTAAATATTATTTCGGCAGATAGAGGATAATCGGCTTCCAGCGACCCTACATCGGCGACGTGTGGCAGTAAGAATTTACCATTTTATCCTTTGTAATCCAGTGTTTCTAGATGTACCAAAATCATTGTGATAGTGCAATCTCAGCCATTGACTATTTTGCTGATCTGTTCGAATTGCGGGAAGATTCCTTTTACGCCAAGAAAACCAACAGAAGTGGGACCAGAGGGAGGTCGTTCAACAAACCAAATTGTGCCACGTGGCTTTGTCGTGAATGTAACGGACAACAAACGTCGTGTGAGATGAGCGGTGGTCAGAGATCAAATTGAAGCATGGGGCTAAGGGGAAGGATAACGATAACGATACCGATACCGGTTCTATGTCTGCCACATACTACCTTTTCTCTTTTTTATTTTTCTTTTGTTTCTCATTATTTTTGCACATTGCAAAAATATACAATGATATAGTTTTTAGAAGTTAAATTCGATGAATTGCACTCTTAAATATTGAGAACCTCTTAACATCTATATTGCCAAAAACGAAATTGATTAAAAATATTAACTTGTGAGTTGTGAACAAATAATTATTATAGTATTAGTAACTTATAATTTATGTTTGTTTAGATTGTATTTATCAATTTTTTTTTTAAGAAAAAGAATAGTAAAAAATACATTTTTTGTTTCCGAGTTTACAGTTTGGTATCATTTGGTTTTCGAGGTTTCAAAAGGGACATTTTTGGTTTTAAATGGTCTTTAAATCATTTGATCATTAATTGATCTAATAATAATATTGACTTGACCACTTATTTTCCTTTCTCCTTCCCAACCATTGTCATTTCTATTTTTCCATATTTAAAGTCTTTAATGCTTTGTTGGTATAAGCTCTTACCATCATCAACGTTGAGGGCTCCTCTTTGTGATCTAGATCTGAACAAGAAGCATTGTTCTTGAATGAGGATGAGCCATAACTATCCGCGACAATAATCTTGAATACTTCCAACATCAAACGACAACAAACAACAATGGCCAACAATGGCCAAAGAAGGAAGGAGAGGGAGAAAGAAGAAAATAGGGAAAGGAGTGGCCACATCATCATTCTATTAAACAAAAAATTATATAATTTTTTTTCATAAGTTAAGATTGTCATATAATCAAAGTTTCAGTTAACATGTTTACCAACTACGTCAACATTCCATTAGATCAACTAAAGATAAATGACTTACAGAATCATTTAGAACCATTTTGATAAACTTCATAGATTAAAAATATCATTTTTGAAAGCTCAAAGTTTAAATAGACACCAAACTCAAACCTCAAGAACGCTAAAAGTACATTTTGTCAAAATATATATATATATATATATATATATATATATATATATACATCACAAATAAAGGTCTGATAGTGTTGAAACCTACAAGTACTACTTGTTTTTTTTTTCCTAGAATAACCTAGTTTGTTACCCTAGAGAATTATTTAATGAAAATTGGGCCAAGCCCAACCCAAAGGAAGATTCTTGAACCCTTCTCATCAAATAAATGATTCAATAATAATAGGAAGCCTAGATAAATGGGCTTTTTTTTATTAATATTGCAACTTTTCAAATTTATTATAAAAATATTATATTTTTCAAACTATTTATAATAATATTGTAGTTTTAATGTGTTGGCAATTGTCGTCTCATCTTGTGCATGGAAGATAAGAGACGACCAAATTGTCATCAGTCGCAAAATTTAAAAAACTTGTGGATAGTCGTCTTTTGAAGAGACAATTATCTCAAAATTTTTAACAAAATCTGCTTAAGGAAAAAAGAAAGAGAGAAAAAGGAAAAAAAAAATTGCGTTCTATTTAACTTAAATTAAACCCAAGTAGATTAGTAAGAGTACAACCAACCACTATGCTAGAAGCAAATTTTATTCAAATTTTTTAGATGGTTATCTCTTCAAGAGACGACCATCCACAATTTTTTTTAAATTTTGTGATAGATGACAATTTGGTTCTCTTGGAGAGATGATCATCTTTCACGCACGAGATGGTCGTCTCTTGAACGCATTAAAACTACAATGTTATTATAAATAGTTTGAAAAATGCAATATTTTTATAAAAAGTTCAAAATTTAGCAATATTAATAATAATAAAAAAAAGCCCCTTGATAAGGTTATAAATTAAATGCAAACATACATATACATATATGCAAACATATACATAACTCAAAAATCTAGTGGCCATGGAATGCATTTTAAAACACAACACCATGGATATGTGGTTTATATGGCCGACCTTAACATGTGATGGAATTTTCCAAATGTTCCACGTGCATGTCATGTATTTCATGACTTATATATATTTTTTTTCTGGCTCATATTAAACACGTGCTTATATAATAAAATAGAATAAGAGAGAGGATTTTGATTTAATATAGAGATATGGGTGTTGGGGACAAAATGCAAAAAGAGGTTTCCTTTAGCCCTTTTATGTTTTGTCCTTTTTTTTTTTTTTTCTAAATGTTTAAGTAATAATTTTAAATTTTTTTTTAGACAGCTACCTTCATTATTATACGTACCTATATGTCTCTCTCTTTGATAATGCTGTTTTTGCTTGCAAAATCTAGGTTTTTGTTTATTGAAATTTAAAATATATGACGCTCTAATAAACTTGGAGAGTTGAGACTTTGACATATTTGCTTTGTCATAATCTATATATGCATATATTGCTGGCTCAGCTACACTTGCTTTTGAGGACTTTTTGAGTTTGCTTTATGTTTTTAGTAAAAAGTGTCATTTCATGTTTGGTTGTGATGTATGGGACTATGTCATAATTGAGTGCTTGTGTTTTTTGGGAGGCTCTCTTTGTTGTTTATGCATTTTTTTTTTAATATTTGGTTTGTGATTTTAATAAATATAAGTTTATGATAATAGATCATAGATGTGTGTGGAGGATGGTGCAAAGAAATATGTGGTAGAAATTTGGGTTTGTGTAACTTCATCTTTAGTTTTTATAGGTTTTTGATTGCGGGAAGTTTTGGGTATGTAGTATAAAAAGTGAGATTTGATTTATATAACCTGTATTATGTTGGAAAAAATACATTGAAGTTTGGATTTTGTAACATTTTGAAATCTTTTCAAACTCAGTAATTTAATTTGTGAGTTTTGGATTTAGTTGCATTTTTGTCTTTCCATTCTTTTTTTGGGTTAATTCTTAACAAAATGTGATGTGATATTCGTTTCTTAATTGTTGTTGCCAAAATTCGGACAACTCACTTGACCTTCACGTGACGACCACTGTGAATTTGTTTTGAAGAGGGGAAGAACGTGACATGCAAAAAAAAAGATCTAAACACTGATGTGATGTTATCCACACAGGCTCCAATGCTTAAGTCAGAGAGTGTTTAGATGAGTTTAGCGAGAGTTTCTAGAATGAGGAAGAAGTTCTCTTTCTTTTGATAAGAGAAATATTTATAGGTTTTTCTATGGTGTCAACCCTAATCCATCATAAGCAGGAAAAGAAGAGGGTCCTTTTTTTTTGGGGATCGAGGCCTAGAAGAGGAAGAAGAAAACGGATCGATCACACCGAGAGGTCAACCTCGGCCTCGGTTGGGTCGTGGTCGGCCTCGGCTTTGGCGAGGCTGAGGCCGATCAGAGATCCGACTTTCAAGCCCGATCCTCACCTCGAAGGAGAAAAAGAAAAAAGATTTTTTTATTTTTAGAAACATGTCTTTTTATTTTAAAACTAAAAATTTTAAAAAATATCTTTTTAATATGTCCATATTCCGTTAGGAATTAACAAAAAAAAATATGATAGAGGGATAAAAACTGCAACTAAATACAAAATTCATAGTCAAATTGTTGAGTTTGAAAAGTCATAGACTTAACTGCTATCGAATCCAAAAGGTCTGAAACTAAAAGTGTATTTTTCCTATTAAGTTAATTTATGCATGATTTTCATTAAAAAAATATTTAAATTCTTAACTAAATTATTTAAAAAAACAAAAATAAATTTTTTAAAACTATTTTTTTTTAGTTTCTACAACTTGGATTGGTTTTTTGAAAAATAGGTATAAAGTAGATAACAAAACAATGGATTCATAAGTAGAAGTATTTATAGGCTTAATTTTCAAAAACAAAAATCAAAATCAAATAGTTATCAAATGGACATTAGATACTAAATATAGATTCAACTTCTAAACCATTCACTAGGTTACCATAAACCTAACTCATGCGGGCAAACACACCTCCTTTTACTTAGGGTACAATTTTGATTTTAAATTTGAATTATTTATGACTTTCACCCGCTTAAGTTTTCAGATTGGATTTGAAATTTAAATTGTATCATGACAACTAGGATTTTATCATAATTCTCATATGTATTCTCTGTTACAACTCGAATTTTTTAGTCTAATGAAATGTAGAACTTTTTAATCTAGAGATGATTTAATGTGATTTGAACAAAAAGAAATCTAAAATTAAATTCAAACAATGTCATTTCCATCTTATTCCATCTATATATGCATTAACTTTATGTACGACCAAATTAATATATAAGTCTACACGTGAAGGAAAAGGGAAAAATGAATTGAAAAAAAAAAAAACCATAAATTTACCTTAGATCTAAACCTAAATTAACATATGTTTCTACCAATCAATTTAACTTTTTTTTTTCTGTGAACCAATCAATTTTTACCTTTTTTTTTTTAAACACAATCAATTTTTACTTAAATAAATACTACACTGAAAAGAAATCAAGGATTGAACTGCATTCAATTTTTAGCAAACCAAAGTCAACAATTTAATAAGAAAATCAACAATATATATACATATTCTCATAATTAGAGTTCAACGAATTAAAGAGAAGGAAGAGTGGCGCAAAGGCCATGCAAAGTGAGATAAACGAAATCAAATTTAGGTCCACTTCTAAGAAATTTTACCGAGCATGAGTTATATATATATATACGTGGTAGAAGTGTGATACGAATCCTACCATGCTATGCAAGACGAGAGAAAAGCTTCAAAATAGAGTTGAAATAAATGTTGTCCAACTTCATTTATGACGAATTGAAGATGCATTAAATGAACTCAAGTGCAATAAATGCATCTTTAAAGATAACTCAACCTCCATTTATGCAACAAGGGTTTCAATTTAAATCAAGTGAAGCTTCATTTATGCATGGAAGGCTACAAAGACTTTCAAGATTAGTACAAGATTTCAATCTCGGATTTATGGATATTTTTATGTAAATTTCAGTTTAAAAGTCTTGTTTTCAATAATTTAGGTTACAATTTGGTTAGTGGAGATCATGGTATTGATGGGGATGTAAGTTACAACCTTTCAATTGACCATAGGTTACTCTAGGGTTTATTTTGAGGCTATATAAAGCCATGTACCTTGTAAGGAAAAAAAAAGATTAAAAATGTAATCAAAAGAGGTCATGAGCTTTTTTATAGCCTTTGAGCTATTTCTTTGCAATTCCATGTAGATTAGGTTGTATGCTTAGAATCATTCAAGCTTGACTTGATCAATCTTGCTCGTGGAGTGATTCGGATCTCATACAAGTTCTCTTGCCTTGAGATGTTTGATCGACAAGGTAATCCGATTTTACTTTCCTGGGTTGATTTTCAAAATTGATTTTGGGGTCTTTGAGATTGAGTTATCTAGAGGTCTTGTTTCTTTAAGTAAGGTTGTTAGATCCAATTGTCAAGGGTTACTTAACATTTTGACATTAGAATCTTTGGTTTCTTTGATTTCATTTTGATTTGTGAGTTTTTTTTGGGTTTAAATCTAATAGTCTTGTTTGTTGTTAACAAGGTAGATTAGATTTTTCAAATTCCTCTTAAATTTCTCATCAAAGTGTTTGAGTCTCATTCTAATTTGCATTAGTTTAGAGAACTCAATATTTTCGCATCAAGTTTTTGGCGCCGTTGCCGGGGACTAATTTTGATTCTTATCTTGTTTGAGTTGATTTTAATGAATTTTATCCTTGTTTCTTGTTGTATTTGTTTCGTGTTTTTATCTTTGTTGAGTCTTTGTTTTTCTTTCTGGTTGTGTTGGTGCATATTGTATTTGTTGAGCCTGTTATAATTTATATTCATTATTTTACCATGGCTTATGATAACTTTGGGTATATATATATATATTCAAGAAAGATAACAAACTAAAATCTTTTTGGGTAAAATATAATTTACTTTCAGTTTGATTTCATTTTAGTCTATTTTTAAAGGTTTAAATTTAGTTAACCTACTTTCAATAAAACTTAAAATTAGTCATTTGTTTGAAGTTTATTTTTAATTGAAATTTATTAAATAATAATAATTTCAATATAAGATAATATACCATGTAAACATATTTCTAAAACTTTTTGACGAAAGACTAATAGAGACAAAAAAAAATTAGAAAAATTAACAATTCGGGATCACTTTTAAACTTTATTGAAAATATAAGAAATAAACTTGAACATTTGATAATACATAGACTAAAATTAAATCAAATCAAGACTAAAATAATATTTTATCTTTTTAAAGAAAATTTCAAAATCACTGGTCGTTTGACACATGACAAAATATTAATAAATATTTGCTCATTCAATGGAAGTTCAGCACACCTTTGTACTGGTATTGTCCAAAAAAAAACAGTTGAATTAAATGGGAATAGTTCAGTAACACTTATCAATTTGTTTTTTTATTTTTAAGAATTGTAATTCTATCTTATCATTTCTCTTTATTATGTTTCATCTTTCTTAAAAAATATATTTAAATTTTTTGGTTAAATTTTAAAAACAAAAACAAATTTTTTTTTAAAACTTCTTTATTTAATTGTCAAAACATGGTTTAATTTTTAAAAATATTTATAAAAAGTAGATAATAAAACAAAAAAATAAAATAATATTTATAAGTTTAATTTTTAAAACTAAAAACTAAAAAGAAAAGGTTCATCAAACCTAACATTTACTCATTGGATGGGCTTGGAACAGTGGAGATTGCTAATTGAATTTCCAATTCTGAGATGGAAAATTTATTGTTAACAAATCGTTTAAATTCAGTGTTAAAAAGTCAAAATAAAATAAAATAAAATCTATGATTATATAATTTTAATATTGTTAATCAATTTGAGCATATCTCAATTGATTAAAACATATATATACCAAAAACTCAAAACAGCTATTATTCCGAGATTGGTTATTGATTCCGAAGACAAATTTCTTTATTCACCCAAAAAAAACAAAATCACTGAATTTGATTATGGTAATAATAACATCTCTATGGTAGTTGATTATTTATTTTGTTAATTAATAAATAGCCATGATCAAAAGTTCTTGTTTAATCTATGGTCGATTTTCAATTCTAGTTAATAAAAATGAAACTAGATTAGCTGCGGTAGCATAAATTAAAATAGGGCAAAAATTAATTTATCCTCCTCATACAATAAACTTTGTATATCCCATTTGATAGTAAATTTCGTCTTTAGTTTTTAAAAATTGTTTTTGTTTTCTCACAAGTTATCTCCAATGATTTTTGTTGATAGAGAAATTTCGGACAATCTCCAATTGTCACGTTATTATTCCAAATTAATGACAAAATTACAAATAATTAAATTTAGGACAAATTATAAATTGACATGTGTGACGTGTCTCAAATTTAATTTGAAGATAAAAAAAAATGACAAATTCTAAAAATTAAAATGACCTATGTCTTTCATCATGACAATTTGACCAAACAATTAAATTTAATTTGGTCAAATTGGGTTATATGAAATTTGAGTCAAAGTTAAACAAAATCTAAATTCAAATGACTAGGTCAAAAGCCAACAAAACACAAGTCCAGGTGATTAGGCCCAAAAGCCTAAAAAGTCCAAGCTCACGTGTCAAGGAAAAGTTCTATAAATAGGAAAGTTTTCCTTCATTTAAAAGGTTCAGAAATCAAACTCTCCAAACTCTCCATAGAACTCAAAAGTCCTTAGGCGTTAAACAGTCCCTAAAGTTCTTGGGTGTCAACTCCATGAAGTTCTTAGGTGTTGAAAGCTTCTTGAAGACCAACGACTCTTTAAGACTTGAAGACTTCAAAACCCTAAAAATTGGTTGAAACTTTAACCTCGAGAACAAAATGTGAAACCATCGAGACAAATGTACGTTCGAGAACAAGGAGCAAAACCCTTGAAATAGTTGTACAGGAAAGGGAAAGAATCAGAGAACCAAATTAAAGATTGTACTCCACTACATTCAAATTTTTTAAAAAAAAATTACAACTTTTATTTACACGTGTCTCGTTCTATTTCTTTTTCGAAATTACGTGTGAACAATGTTCATTTTCTCTTCAATGGTTTCCATCTTTTTTAAGGAAACATTTAAGTTTCTAGCCAAATTCCAAAAACAAAAACAAGAAACTACTTTATTTAGTTTTCAAAACTTGACTTAATTTTTTAAAACATATTTAAAAAGTAGATAAGTAAACATGAAAACTCATAGATGAAAGTAGTAATTGTTTAAAAAACCAAAAACTAGGGTCCGTTTGATAACCATTTGATTTTTAGTTTTTGGTTTTTGAAAATTAAGCCTATAAATACCAATTCCACCTATGACTTTTCATGTTTTCTTATCTACTTTTTTGATGTTTTTTAAAAAATCAAGTAAACTTTTGAAAACTAAAAATAGTAGTTTCCAAAAACTTGTTTTTGTTTTTGAAATTTAGCTAAAAATTAAAGTGTTTTCTTAAGAGAGATGGGAACCTCTATAGGAAAGATGAAAACCCTTGTAGAGAGAAATGGTGAGAAAACAATTACAATTTTCAACAACCAAATGGTTATTAAACGGGGCCTAGACCCACATTTGATAACTATTTGGTTTTTGAAAATTTAGCCTAAAAATACTATTTCTACTTATGTATTTTTATGTTTTCTTATCTACTCTGTACCTATGTGTTTCAAAAATCATGCTAAGTTTTGAAAACTAAAAAAAATAGTTTTCAAAAATTTGTTTTTGTTTTTTAAATTTTGCTATAAACTTAAACAGTACTTAAATAAAGATAGAAAATATGGTAGAGAAGATGAAGAGAAATTGTGAAAAAAAGTATATAATTTTAAAAAATCTGATGGTTGTCAAACGGGGCCTAAATGGTTATCAAACAGGCCTTAATTTTCATATGTGTATTAATGTACCCCTTCTATTAGATTCCGTTTAAAATACATTAGTTCACATGTGTGCAAACTTATAATTATATATATTATTGAACTCTTGATTTTTCCAGATGTAAAACCAATTTAGACCTTCGGCTTCATATATGGATGAATATCAAATTGAGGGTCTAAATGTTTTAACAAGTCTATATACATGTAAGGAATGATACACGAATGATTTTCAAATTCAAGGTATAAATTAATTCATTTATGAAAGTTTAGGAGAGTTTAATTGATACAATTATATGTCTGTATACGAGTGAACTAACATTTTTCAAATGAAAACTAATAGTGTAAATTGATACACTTATAAAAATTCATACCATTCTTAGTTTAGGGTTTTAATTGATAGCAACCGAAAGTTTAAGATATAAATTGATTTTTGCCATTAAAATTTATTGGTGGTTAATTATATAATTTCATCACTTAGCTTAAAATATGTTTAGATAAATTTAATTGTTGATTTAAAGTTCTAAATAACAATATGTTGTAGGGGTGAGCATAGAACCTGAAAAAACCAATCGATTGATCGAATCGAAGTTGATCGAATGGTTTATAAGTTGAAGCGATCAGTGGCCTAAAAAAACTCAACCCGATCGGTCGACCGACATAAGCTTAAAAAGATAATTTTATATATTCATAAAACTTAAAAAACAAAAAACAAACAAACTAGGTAGATACATCACTTCTTCTTCACCTTGGTGTGTCAGTCTCCTCTATTCTCTCTCTTTGTTTCTATTATGACTTTGGGGGCGTTTGGATCGCAGAGTTGGGTTGAGTTGGGTTGAGTTGTGCAGAGTTGTTTTGTTGGTGAGTTCTGTAAATCAGTGTTTGGTTTGCAGAGTTGAGTTATTATGTCAGGGGTATCTGATGCAGTTTTTTGTAAAGTGAATAACTCTGATTTTTTTGTGACTTTTTTCTTTACTTTTTTTTATTTCCACCAAATCAATTGCAAACATATTTGTCTACAATTTCAAAACTTCATTATGAGATCAATTACAAATTTATAATATATATTACCATTTGCAAGATATATGAGATATTTAGAAAAGTACTGAATATTGAGATTGATATCAATTTTCTTCTCCCCTAAAAATGATTTTTATCTTATGTAAAGTGAAAGGTCTTAATTTTTTTGTGACTTTTTTTCCTTACTTTGTATTCACAACAAATCAAATACAAACACATTTGTGTACAATTTCAAAACTCAATTATGTGATCAATTATAAAATTACAATATATATTACCATTTGCCAAATGTATGTTAGGGGTATTTGCAAAAGTAATGGATATTGGGTTTGATATCAATATTTATTTTCCAATAAAATTCATTATTTATAACTTTTACTCTTCAATATGAACTTTATTCCTTTTGTTATACACATGTTCACCACTACTTTTTTATTTTAATTTAGGTAGGTCTTAATTTAGTATTAATACTTTGCATATGAAGACGGAAGAGTGTTTATTTAAATTTGTCTAAACACATGCATTGTCTATGAACATCTTTAGAATGGAATAAATAGTTTACCTTGTGAAGATGTTAAAAATATGTCAATATACTTAAATATTTTATGTCATATTGAAGTTGCATATCTACAAAACAAGATTATAAAATGGTTTAATTGTATTTTTATTGAAAATATGTTAAAAATATGTCAACATACTTAAATATTTTATGCCCCGTAAAATTAGATGTTTTAATTGTATTTGTTTTAAATTTGAATATTTGGATAATCAGAATAAGATTATAAAATGGTGTTTCAAAGTTTAAAAAATGATTAGGATTTCTGTTTGTTTAGGATTTCTTTTTCTAAAACGATTAGAATTCCTTGTTCTAAAAGGATTAAGACTTTTTGGTGTCTATTTAAACTAGAGTATTAGCAACTTAAAGACACACTTCAAAACTCTCATTATCTTCTTCTTTTCTCCACTTTCTTCATCTCGTCGGACAAGTCGCCGGGAAGTCACCATCGAACCATCGAACGATCGTCGGAGACTCATCGGAGACTCGTCGGATCGTCGTCGGAGATTCGCCGGACCGTCATCGGAAAGTTGTCGGATCGTTGCTGGAAAGTAACGTACGGTTGAGTTAATAACTCAACTCCATGGGGTTGGGTTATTAAGTCACCGGTTATAATTGTTAGTGAAACAAACAAGAAGTTAGGTTATTAACCCAACTCAACTCAACCCAACCCCATAAACCAAACACCCCCTTTATGATCACTTCTTCTTCACCTTCGTACTCCTCTCTTATTGACATTTGACAATCCCTAGCCACTGACGTTGTCGTTCCTTTGTCACGTGCCATAATCCATTTTTTTTTACACAATCCCTACGTGGGAGTTTGAACGATTCCTACAAATATGTATAAATTTTTTTTGTTTCGTTTTTTTAGAATAAGTTAGTTATGGTTGAGTTTAGACATTTATAAATTATTGTTAAATTTAAATTAAATAAGAAAACAAAAAGATGGAATCGATCTAGCACCAAAACCAACTTATCAATCGGTCGATTAGCCATCAACTTACCAATGCCTACCCCTAGTTTGTTGTTTTGATAATTAATAAAGCTCCTTGGCATTGATCCAATTAAATTAGTGGTCAAAGAAGAATATAAAAAGAAATTACAATAAATACAAATTAATTAAAAGAGGATAGAGATGGAATAGTCATGTAATTTTTCTTTTTAGGAAGAACAAAGTACAAATCACATTAGTTAAGAAAACTTCGGAGTTTTTATTATACTCGACAACTCACTACAACAATGTTCTCTTAGAAAAATCACTTTCATTAATTATCAAATTGTTCAAAAAGAATTTGTAGAAGTTTTTTTTTAATTTTTTATGAATATTACACAACTATTTATCAAAGAGCATCAATTAATTAGCATTTTGAGTGTATTAACGATTACCATGTCTTTAGTTTAAATTTTCCGATCTCTATTGTATTAAAAAAAAAAAAAAGTAAAATCGTTATTTTTAACGATGGGAGAGTTTTTATTTATTATAGAAAACCTTGATCTCAAACAGAACCAAATTTTCTAGAGCCATCTGATGGAACTTTGATCAAATGTTGTTGGTTTGATTGAAGAGAGTGCACTGTAACAACATACGAGCACTTACACCGGAGCATTTTTCTTTAAAGCAATAAAGATCACATATTTTTCCACTGAATAAAAGTGAAGCTCATTTAATTGATAAAGAAACATGCATTTTTTTTTTATGAAGCTGAAGAGACATGCATTTTGGCATTTAGTTTAAGTCAAATCTCATTTTCTTAATCATAACTTTGAATGGGATGAAGTACCATATAAACCATTTGCTCATTCTTCGCTACTTTACCATCTACTTAGGATAACTATTTAGTTTTAAATTTTTAATTTTTTAAAATTAGATTTATTTTCTAACAGTCTACCATAGTTTTTTCTCTACAATAATTTATATTTTTCTTTAAAAGCATTTGAGTTTCTAATCAAATCCCAAAAAAAAAAACAAGTTTTTGAAATTACTTTTCTTAATTTTCAAATTTTAGCTTGATTTTTTAAAACATAGGTAAAAAGTAGATAAGAAAATACAGAAATTTATAGGTAAAACTTAGAAGTAGTATTTATAGGCTTAGTTTTCAAAAATTTTAAAATAAAAAATCATTTTATGGTTATCAAATGAGAC
This sequence comes from Trichosanthes cucumerina, assembly GCA_036507285.1. NCBI lineage: Eukaryota > Viridiplantae > Streptophyta > Magnoliopsida > Cucurbitales > Cucurbitaceae > Trichosanthes > Trichosanthes cucumerina. Next base: position 5,625,538 of record CM071845.1, read on the forward strand.
CTTAAATTTAAAATTAATTAGTACGAAGTGTATTTACTATCATTAAAATACTAATTAAATGAGATTAAATTAGTCTAAAAATTCAATAAGTGAAGTTATAGCATGAGGCTACCCTCCTCATTTTTTCTCACATTAAATTAAGGGAGTTGAAAATCTGTTTTTAGCATAATAATTTTGAATAATTGCACTCTGCTAATGTGAACTTTTTTTCTTAGTTTATCTCTATGGTCCCTAACTTTAAAATAAATGCAATTTTTTTATTTTTCTTATTTTATTCTTTTTCTATTCTCTCGTCTTTAAACTTTGCTGTTTTCGAACTTTTATACTTTTTATTTTGGTCCCTCAATATCCAAAGTCTTAACTAATTAAGAGGAAAGACTTATAATTAATGTTTCATCTAAATTCACTTTAATATGTATTACAATTTGAATTGTAGGAACTAAATAATTAAAATAAAATTTAACTAAGTATATAGATATATTTCATTTTCAACCACCTTGAAAATAATTGTTTTAAAGAAAGGATGTGCTGTAAATGAAGAAATTGAATTACATCATTGCAAGGATAATACTTTCTTTATTTCATTTGTACTTGTTTTAAGTTATTAAAAAGATGTTCTGATAACATTCTGAGAAAATTCATTTACAACTCAATAGAGTTCTTGTAATTAAAATTTGCCATATTTTGAGGAAATAATTTCAAAACTACTCCCAAAAGAGGGAAAAAAAACAATATGTTTTTAAAACAAACACAAATCAGATTAGGCCAATTTAAAGCACAAGCTAAAAAATTCAAGGTTCAACATGAAAAACATTTAGCCCCCAAACTCTCAGGATAAAATCAGTCACATGTGGACTTGTCATGTTTCAAGAGAGCTGTCAAATTGTGATAATAAAGCATGTGAGAAAATTCCTCAAAAGATGCCATTACAACATCCCAACTACTCTGTTACATGCGCATACACGAAAACGACTTGTGAACTTAAGTGTTGGCGGGTCTCTTTGTATGTATTGTCCCAAAAGAAAGTACCATTCATTATTTGATCGCCGAAATCAAAAGTAAAATTTTTGGTTGAAATAATGCATCCTATAACAACTTCTTTTACAACCGAAGTTAAGGATGTGTTGATGCTACCACTTGAATCGAGAACTTTGATACTAATCATCACGGTTTCAGTAGTGACATGTGTGAATTGAAGCTCAAAAAGTATTTAGTAGGCGAGAGAAATTTCTAGTACTACCATAGTACCTACTATTCTCTTTCATAATTCGATACAACATAAAATGATATAATAATGTTGTTGTTATGGCAAGCAATGAAGGGAAATAGTATAGAAAATTTTAACTATATTTTTTTTCCTCAGTACCCATGTCGAATCCACGGTGCTCGTTTTAGTGTGCTATGCGATTCGGCCAATAGAGGAGCCAAAAAAATATAGACATGGCCAGTTGAGTTTCTTCAAACATCACACATAAAAAGATCATATATAAAAGGAAAATTTTTATTTATGATTTAACTATACATAATTTAAAAACAACACTAGTTCCTCCCTGAAAACATTTCAATTAAGTAATTGCATGGACCAAAGATCCTCCATGCTCCAGTAGTTGTCATTTGCCCCATCCCCACGAGGCCAAGTTGTCTGCTGATAAGCCATAGCCTCCATATCTCCTTGAGATGATGGGAAATAGTCATGATTGATCTCCATCGGCCCCGCAACGTTACTAAAGCTCGAAACTTGGCTGCACGGGCTGATGGCAGGGTCGTCGTTTGTCTCCGAACAGCTACCGACCGATATCATCTGCTCTTGAACTTTATCGGCTTCCTCCTGCTGCTTGATATGCTTTTGTATCCTCGTCCTCCAGTAGTTCTTTATCTCGTTATCTGTTCTTCCAGGAAGTTGTCTCGCAATTTTTGACCACCTGAAATATTTTAATTTTAGAATATATAGTGCTATAATTATAGGGTGGAGATTCAAGCCTTTGATTAATAGAGAAGGTTGTGTTTTAATCATTGAGCTAGACTCAAATTGACAACTACTAGTGGTATTATTGAGTTTTGTTACTGATGAGACTTTCTTGAACTTTTTACCAAGTTTTTGTGCTCACTATTTCCATATTCTCCTCGTGCTTATTTGTTTCTGTACATGTGTTCTTCAGATAAACCATATAAAAAAAAGATGACAAGATTTGTCGAGTGGGGTCTCCATCAAACACAAAACTAAAAAAAAGGCCCAATTGTTTTTTCTTTTCTATGAAAAGGAAATGCTAACAACTGTCGACTCGAGGGTTCAGCTAAAAATGGAAAGTTTTCATCACTTGATTCTTCCTTTAGCAGGTTTTTAAAACGTGCAATAAAGCTGTCCTAAATGGTATTTTGTACAGAGAGAAGATCTTTCTTTCATGTCGAACATTCCTTAAAAAAAATTGTATTTGTATGTTCATAAAAGCATTCATATTCATCAGAGTTTTTAAAAACTTTTCTTTGTTTTTCAGAATAGAAGGTTATCAAAAATTCAGGTAATTAACTACTCTTTAAACATTACTTTCTACTACTCTTCTTTAGTTTGTTTTCACAAATGACTTGTTTTTTAAAAGCTAATGAAGATATTAATCCTCCTAAAGTCACAAATTACTTGTAACAAGCGTACAATTACCCATATAGCTCAAAAGAATTTTGAAAAGGATCGTAAGAAAACTGACCTGTTGCCCCATTTAGAATGTAAGTCCATGATCAAGAGCTGTTCTTCAGGAGTTATATTGCCTCTCCGAACGTCGGGCCGGAGATAGTTCAGCCACCGGAGGCGACAACTCTTCCCGGTACGTTTGAGACCTACATATTAGATACAACATCAAAGTTCCATTCAGCATAAGAAAACATGAAGCAGCTAAAAGGAACAGAGAGAATTTACCTGCAGCTTTGGCCAGTGAATTCCATACTCCTTCACCATGATTAGCAATGTAATTCATCAGAATCAAGTCCTCTTCCATTGTCCATGGTCCCTTTCTCAGTTCATCATCATCCTGAGAAGAGCTTAATCTCTCTGTACCCATTCTTTTCTCACTACTTTGTTTTTTCTGGTTTTCCTTATCAGAGAGGTTTAGAAAGCTAATAAAATGTGAGGATGGACAAAGGCTTATATATAGACAGGGAAACCCATATGAAGAGAACTGTTCAATTTTTCATGTAATTTCAAAAGGCTTTTAATATTTACCTAACTCATATAGTGAAATGGGTGTGTTTGTATGCTATAGAATGACATGTATGTTGGTTTCCATTCTATGCATGACATACATCAATTGGTCAAATGATGGAAAATGAACATTTAGGGTAAATAGAAGTGGGAGGTAAGTTTGAAGGACAAATATGACTTTTTGATGTTTTTAAAAAAGTTATGTATCCAATCAATTTAGTAGGCTTAGGTCACTAGGGTTTTAAATAATAGTTTACAGCAATCGTTTTCAACACTCGTGTATCATGTTGCTTGTTTATGAATTATAAGAAAAAGGGATGGTAGCGGTGTTAATGCATGGATATTGAATTCATTGATATTATGTAATAGTAATAAATGTTGTTTAAATTAGTTTTTTTTTTTTTTTTTTTAAAAGATGGTGTTTAAATTCATGCACATCATTTGAGGGAAAAAGTATATAAGTTTTGAAGAATTTGCGTCCATTTGTTACCAAATGACCAAAAGCCAAGAATGAACACTGAAGAATTGGTGCTAAATTCGACCGTGGGAGAGAGGCAGAGAGGTGGTTAATTTCTATAATTTTTTTTGTAAAGTTTGATCAATTCATAATACAGGCACTAAAAAATCTTAAAGAATGCGTGATTCAAAAAAACTGAACAATATAATTAATCCAAAAATCAGGTCATTTGTAAAAAGTAACAAGCGTTGCCTGATTTTTTCGTCAATTCATAAATTAATTGAGAATAATTTTTTTATTAAAAAAAAATAATAATAATAACTGCCATGCATAAGAATCTGTCGAATTAAACACTCAGATATGATTATGCTACATCTATAGCTATTAAATTGAACTTCAACGTATATGAACAAAGCAATTATAGAATTTTGAAATTGGTTGGCTTGGAGTTGAGAAAAGACAACTTGTTAACATCTCCAGAAGTGCTACCTGATTAACAGTTGCATACATAATCATAATAAAAGTCTCCAAGAGTGCTACCTGATTAACAGTTGCATACATAATCATAATAAAAGTCTCCAAGAGTGCTACCTGATTAACAATTGCATACAGAATCATAATGATGATGGCTCGAACCCGGATCATTTAGAAACATAGAGGTATAAATGAACGGCGATGAATAAACGAGAAGATATTTTGGGAGCGATTTTGAAATGGTCAAAATCACTTTTGTCAAGTTCAAAACCACTTCAAAACATGCATTTGATCATTTAAATTAATTTGGATGGCATGTGAATCACGTTTAAGTGTAAAATCAAACATTAAAATGACTTTAATGACTAATAACATGTTTTAAAGTGATTTGAATATGACAACAGTAATTTAAATCACTCTCAAACATGGCCTAAAACATAGACAAGTTCTTGAGAAAATCTACTATATCATGAAGCAATCTCCCTAGGCATAAATGGGCTGTAGTTAAACGGAGGCAAGACTATTCATAAGCAAAGGAAACTTGTGTTCTAATTTGTACATGCCTCAAGGTTCAAGGATTCAACTTTCTATATCCAATGTGTGTGGTGGCTATCATTTCATGACCCTAAAAGAAAGTGGTGTTAAGTTAAAGTAAGAGAGCATTGGCATTAAAATCAAAATGGGGCAATTCAGAATTTAAGGGATCCTTGAGATTTCCGCTTATATTACTATTACTTCAAGTAAAAAGTGAAAGCAACCCCAGGGAAAAATTCAAGTACTACATAATATGAAAAAAAAAATTCAAAATACTCGCATTTATTGCTTGCCACATCAGCACCCTTTTGGAAATTATGTAGGGTCTACTAGTATTAAAACATAGTGTGAACAAATGGAGTATGGTACTATTACGTAGTGTTAGAATTTTTCCCAGCCACCCATAAAGATAACCCTTATTCACTTGATTTTAAAACTTCACCAATTTTAGGAAGAGGGATGTGATCAGGATCAGTGGGCCAGCATCTGCCAGCCAGCCTAGCAGAACATTTTGAGGAGGCGATTAATAAGCCAGATTGGCAGAGATGAGGTTTTCCCACTGAGCTCCATACCCAAGTCGAGAGACGAAGGAGATCTCAAAAGCAAAATAATATGATCACAAAGAAAACTATAACAAGGTTAACTTCCAAAAGAAACTATAACAGAGGTTAGATAATTTTAGATCAAGTCGCAAGTATACAAACAGAGAGTACATATAGAAGTCTGGCAAACTGTTTTGCTGCTAATAACATTTCTTGAGAAAAGCGAACTATACCCCTATCGTCGTGAAACTTTACCCACGGTCCAGTCTGACAGTCAGAACCTGAACTGCCTCATGCCTGTAAAAAGAAGGGAGGTTACCAGATCTACAAATTATCTTCGAAGTGAATATTTCTTCTGAAGTGAAGCACACATTTCATTGATAAAATGAAATATACCAAAGAAAGGGAGAGGTAGAGCTCTCCAAGCAAAGAAGATTACAAGATTTGGTTCTTTTTATGGCTCTTTATTGGTGTAAGTGTGTTATCCCTTTTCTGAATAGTCTCAAATTCTTCTGGCCAAGTGGAAAGGTTTTTTTGTGATCATAAAAAATTAAGGCTAATATCCTATACATGAAATTAAGGCCAATATCCCATATATGCAGTTCCCACTATTCAAAAATTAAGGCTAATATCCTATACATGAAATAAAATTTTTTAACTAAAATATTGTGGGAAATGAGATTTCAGATCGGGTCAACAGATTTTTGTGCTTACTTTGCTAGCAATATTGTTGGAAAGCCAGTCTAAACCCTCGTATAGACCCTCTCCAGATGTTGCACACGTGCTCTGGATGTACCTGAAATGAAGTGTTAATTTACATATTAGCACAGATGCTACGGACCACGGTTCTTAAATCTTAACAGCATACAATAATGTTTCCACAATATACATTCGGGTAATAGAAATATCAACTTGAAACTTCTCAACAACTTTGACTTTATAGATATATATTTAATTAATAGGCCCGGAGATTTCACCACTCAGTCATTGACGAAGAGTTAGTATAATGGATTTAACCCGAAAAAATAATTATAAGAAGCTCTGAAATGGACATGGACACAGTAACATGCCATCTTCCAAAAATTAGGACTCAAGATTCACAGGAATATGTTTGATAAAATATGTTCCTATATCCTTTTTATTTTTGATGGAAAACCAGCTTTCATTAGTAGGATGAAAGAGTACAAACGGAGACAACAAAAAAACACAACCCAACAAAAAGAGTCATAAAAACCTAACTAGCTATAAAAAAAAGTGCTCCAATCTAACAGAATAAGGCTTAAGGGAGAGGAGAATTAAATATATCACAAGACAAGAATTCTTTCCAAGAACTCTCAACACCATTGCCAATTCTCCTATTTCACACCCCAGCCCCATTGAAGATTCTTCTGTATAATTTTACACATGAAACTGCTTGTGCTTTCAATTATACTGAATCGTATGGTGTCAAGAATTAAGGTACAAATTTGTAATCTTGTTTATTCAACTTTAAGCAATCAAATATTTAAAGTAAATTACATTTCTCCATAGATATAAAAAAAATTAACAACAAAAAAAATCTCAAGAGTCCACGAAATACAGAAATCAATTAAAAAAATAAGAAAAGGAAAAAAAATAAAAATAAAATTGAACCTCAAACATCACTTTCACATCACTTTATTATTAAGTTTGATCGAGTAAAATTTATTCAATTTACACAGTTTCTTTGTTAAGTTTGTAAAGGGCTTTAAATTTGTATTCCTCTATATACTAGCTCCTTGCAGTAAATATTCCTAGTCTTGATTAAAAATTTCCATTTTATTTTGAACAATTATTAACTTTCTCCACGAAATGAGCTCTTCCTCCATGGTTAATAGTCTTCAATCATTTCACTTCCAATTGGGAGAAACTGTCAATCTTTAATAAAATGCACTTTAAAGAGATTGATGGTGGAAAGTAGATCTTGTTTCAATCACCCAGCTAGTACCTTAGCAATGATTTTTTTCCCACACTAAAAACCAGACTTGCCTAAAGTCTTTTAACCATCAAGGCTCTATCTCTCCCCTTCTTAAAAGAAAAGAAAAGAAAAGAAAAAGAGATTCTTTTTTTATTTGAGAGAACTTGAGAGCATTTGAACCTCTTATATTTCTAATGGAAACAACGACCTCAAACTCGTCAAAGATTTTTCCAACAATAAAATTTTGCCAATCAAGGGGTTACTCAATGACCTCAGGTATGAATCTTTCACCTTCCTCTCTCATGTACAACTTGCTGAAAAAAACTTAAGATCTTCTCTTCAATTTTGTCATATTCAACTAAACTAACACCCCAGCTAAAATCCATTCTGAAATTAAAGTTTTCTTTGGCTTCTAGAAATCTACGGACAAACACAAAATTTTTATCTCATCGGCTAATTACTCCATTATCATTAATGGCAAGCCTAGGGGAAAGATCATTGCTTCTAGAGGCCTTCGTCAAGGTGACTCTCTATCCCCATTCCTCTTTATCCTTGTAATGGGACTGTTTGAGCCAGATGTTGGCAGAGGCAGCCCATAACGGATAATGGAAGCATTAAAGGCCTAGAGGTGGGGAAAGGGAAACTCTCAATAAACCACCTTCTCTTCGCTGACGACACCATTATTTTCTCACAACCCAATGGGAGAAAATCTTGTGAATCTTTTCTCCACCATCCACAAGTTTGAGAAGGTTTCGGGCTCCGTATTAACCAACAAAAATCAGAGTTTTTCCTTACCTGATGAAACAACCAAAGCGTTCGCGATTGAATTCGGTTGCAAAGGATCCTTTTGGCCTATGGTTTACCTCAAGCTACCTCTGAAAGACAAACCACATACCAAAGCTTTTTGGGAGCCAATTCTCAAGAAGGTTGAGTGGTGGTTGAGAGGATGGAATGGCACACATATCAAAGGGAGACCAATTAAAGCTTATACAAGCAACATTGTCCATCCTTCCCACATACTACCTCTCTCTTTTTAAGCTATCCTCATATCATATGCTGCAACATCTTTGGAACGTTTATATAGAAAATTCTTATGGCATGGTAACAAGGAAACAGGGGGCTATCATCCTATCAATTGGCATGTTGTCAAGTGACCATCTTCGATAGGTGGTTTGGGGATTATTGATCTGAAATCCAAGAATCATTGCTTACTTGCTAAATGGATTTGGAGATTCTACCATGAAAAGAATGCCCTTTGGAGGAGATTCCTTGCCTTGTCGCTGAATACGGAACATCCCATTATGACACACAGTCAAACCAAGCAAAACTAAAGGCTCATAAAGGGTCGTGGAAGAATATCATGGAGCACCGCAACTTGATCCTTGACAATACTTCCATTGTGATGGGGAATGGAAATGGAAAGAGTTCCTACTTTTGGTCCGATAAATGGACTGGTACAACCCCGCTATAGGAATCTTTTCCTCTTTTATACTCTCTATCACAAAGAAAAACGGGGTCGATCAATGATTTTTGGTCTGCTGATGATTTCTCCTAGAATCTTCACCTTCAGAGACACCTCACTGAGGAGGAGATTGAGGAATGGGTCAATCTATCCTCGCTTCTAACCCTCACCCTATCGACCCAACACAGCAGATCAATGGCAATGGAACTTGGGTGATAATGGCACCTCCACAAAATCTCTCACACAGAAAGTTGTCTCCAACGGTTTATGCCTTCACAAGGATCTTTCCAAAAACATATGGAAAGGACATGTCCCAAAAAAGGTTTGTTTTTTCCTTTGGAAATTGAGTCATGATGGATCAACGCAGTAGACACCTTGCAAAAAAAGCCCCTTGACTTATCTCCTCCTCAAATTGGTGTGTTCTCTATCGATAGAGTCAGGAATCTATGCTTCACCTTTTCACGTTGTGCCCGTATGATTGTCGTTTTTGGGATCGAATTTTATTGGCTTTTGGTCTCCAGCTGACTCTACCAAGTAACATGATTCATATCCTTGAAGCTCTCCTCATGGGTCATCCTTTAAGCAACGGAAAGGCATATTTGTGGGAGCTCATCATCAAAGCCTTCTTATGGTCCATTTGGAAGGAGAGAAACTTTCGCATTTTTTAGGACAAGTCTCAAGACTTTCATATTTTCTATGACCATGAGCTTTATGTTGCTCTCTCTTGGTGTAAATTCACCCCTTACTTTTGTGATTACAATCTTACAGCTCTTCTCGCTAGTTGGCAAAGCTTTATGTAATCTGAGGCTCCCTTCCCGTCTTTTGTACATTTCATACGATCAATGAAATGAAGTAATTGTTCCTCATAAAAAAAAAATAAATAAATAAAATAAAATAAAAATAAAAACCATCCATTCCCTATAACCATTTAACTTTTCTTTTTTTAAAAGAACTCCTTTCCTCATCCTTGCAAAGATCCAACCATGAAATGGATTTATGCATAATCGTTGATGACTTTCCTACCCATTCCTACATTACTATCCCTTTCCCTAAAAAACTCTCATCCAAAGCACACTCAAAAGTTGAATTTTGAATCTTTGATGGCACACCCATGCACATCTAGCAAGTTATGAGGTAGAAAGTTCCTAAGTCAGCAACTCAGCATTGTGGGCCAATTTTTTTCTAAGGAAGAACCATACTTTCGTAAAGAAAATGAAAGTATAAACTATGGGCAACACATACACACCCGCCTACAACTTCAGCCACCTACAACCAAAAAGGGAGGAATATCTTGTGGACAATCTTTAGAAAGAGTGGGTAGTTCAAAGTTTGTAAGAAATCAAGAAAAAAGTTGCTAGCAAGTAGACTTTATTTCTAAAGCTGAGGATGCTTATGAGGTTGAGATGGAAGAGATCTTGGAAGAGCTAGTGGATTTCTGGAGCTAATGGATACTTTTCCTAACCTAATCACACATGAAACAATTATGAGGAACGGACTAGAATACAAGTGTATAATCTCAGAAAATTCTAGATGAACCTAAAAGGAAAAATAAAAAGGAAAGAAAGCTTCATCGATGAAAACTCTCTGTCCTTACTTCTTATATTCCAAAAAAAACAGATGAAAAGCTCACATCAAGTTTGACCAAAGAATCTAGCTCCATCTTTAAACAATGTCCTCCAAAAAGAAAGTGTAGTAAGGTGATAATGATGCTGGAGAAGGAGCAGACAAGCCATATTTCAAAACGTGGAGACAACTAGTGAACAGATGATACTGAGAGTCATTGGCTTTGCTTATAAAAACAAAATAGGCCTATCTCATGTTCAAGTAATATCCCCGATCAGTCTCATTAATCAAATTTATGCACAATATTAAGCATGGGTAACAGGTTCCGGAACATTAAAAAAATTGAACCAGTGAAACACATAATTGAACCAAAAAAAAATCCATATGCAGAAATAAATCAAAGCTTCAGAAGAAATAATAAATAAACAAACAAACAAAAACAAAAATCTTTTACCAGTGGCGTTGACGGAGTGAATGAAGACCAAGCTTGTCAGTAATTTCAGCAGCATTCATCGCATTAGGAAGATCTTGCTTGTTGGCAAACACGAGCAACACAGCATCTCTCAGTTCATCCTGAAAGCAGATTAATGGAAACTCAGCGTCTATTTTTTTAATGTTTGGCAGACGCCCATAAATTATGTTTAAAGCTAAAGAAACAGAGAAGTTTCAAATATTTTTCTGGATAAGAGAAAAGTTTCAAATATTACAACAAAGAAAGAGAATTCTACATCAATAACAGGCTAAACATGAAAAAGAAACGTTCAGATGGCAGGGGAATATGTAGAGAAAAAGAAAACTGATACAGCATCAAATTTCCATTTGATATATATCAAGACCAAAATAAGAAACATGCAGATCGGTAAGTTCTAAATTTCCTTGTCATTAGCACCTGAAGTGAGCAAAATGAACCAAAAGCACATAACAATAAATCTAATTAATATTGTCAACTTAAAAATAGCTCAACTGGTTAAGGACATATATCTTCGACTAAGAGGTTAGAGGTTCAAATCTCTCCGCCCCTTGAACTCTCAAAAAAAAATCTAAAATATTACATCTGTTCAAACAAATTTATCTCCACAAACAACAGGAGGCAACCTATGATATGATAGTAAATACATTCAGTGTACAAATTTTATTCTAGAACAGAAAGCAAGTTCAATCATATGGAAAGAAAAATAGAACAGGGCCGCACCTCATTCAACATTCTGTGCAACTCATCTCTGGCTTCAACAACACGATCCCTGTCATTGCTATCCACAACAAATATAAGACCCTGTGTGTTTTGGAAGTAATGCCTCCACAGCGGACGAATCTATTCAATTAGTAAAGCAAATAATAAAAATATCAGTTTCCATCAAATTTACCCAGCAACAAAACAATATCTCATCATAGTCATTGTAGAAAAATTGAACACATGAAATTAATTATGTGTGTGTGTGTGTGGAGGCATCCCAAATCTCAATTATGATACTGACTAGAAAGTTAGACACTTGAAACTGAAACATAATGGGTCCATGACACAAGCATTGAAACTTCCAAGCAATTATGAACAGCAACATCTTTTACTAAGAAAAAAAACACTCCTAAAGAAGAATGAAAGATTACAAAAAGGTGATACAACAAAAACATATGTAAAACAAGCCACGAAATAGAAATTACAAGAAAGAGCTCCAATTATTGAGTGTCAAAAACAAAGGAATAAGACACACACAACCAAAAAACAAAAAGACCCAACAGCTCAAATGAAGGCATTAAAGGAAGTCAAACTCCAAACAACCTCCTCTCAAGATCCCTCAAAGCTTATGATCACTCAGAACCCCAAAGCTTATAATCAAGATCCTATAAAGTCTCCCAAAACAAAGGCCACCCAGAAAACCTAGAAAAAAAACTCCAAATCAAACAAACACCTCCAAAGCATATGATCAAGATCCTATAAAATCTCATGAGTATATCTCAGCAGTTAAGGAATCTCTAATTCCTTTAAGAGGTCTTAGGTTTGAATTCCTCCACTCACCTGTGATGTAATATTCTAAAACAAGAAAAAGGTGCATCCAATATTTTGTTGGGTAGGAGATACAGCCATATCCAGATATCAAAACTTAAATCATACTCGAAGAAAAGGGCAAGACATGATAAGAGGAACAAAATACTTCCAGATTTATTTTTTAAAAGTCATGTTCTAATCAGCACAGCAGTACAAGACTGCCGAACACAAAAAGTAGGGTGCTTCTTCAGCAACCGCCACCAAGTTATATATTCTGCTCCCAAAGGCCAAAGCCAGCAAGGCTGACAAACACGCAGGAATGACAAGAGAGAAGAGAGTGATGCATACTTTGTCCTGACCACCAACATCCCATACGGTGAAGCTGATGTTCTTATATTCCACAGTCTCCACATTAAATCCTGAAAAAAAAAAAAAACAGCACCTCCATGATCTATCTTATACTATTTGGTATTGTACTTCAACATAATGCAAGGAATAACATCAAGAGGCACGCAATTGATATCACATTATTAAAAAACAGTGCCATCGCACACATAGAACAACAATCAGAGCTACAAACATGCTTCAATATATTTAAAGAAAAAATAAAAACCCGGTGAAAACAAAACTGACAAAAGAAAAAACATGCCTTACACATTGGGGAAAATTGAAAAATCAATCCAAAGCGTGAAGATTCCCACATGAACCAATTTCACAAATAAGAATGATTCGAATTAAGCAATCAAAATTTGATATTTCAAGAAAAAGTTGGCAAATCAAAGGACTCACCAATTGTAGGAATGGTTGTGACGATTTCTCCGAGCTTGAGCTTGTACAAGATCGTGGTCTTACCGGCAGCATCAAGACCAACCATCAAAATGCGCATCTCTTTCTTGGCGAAAAGCCTGCTGAAGAGTTTGGTGAAGGTCAACCCCATTTCTGCCCTGTCTTATCCGGCTATCTCTATTTATCTGAGGAGCTGACACAAGAAAACCACAAAAGTGATCAAATCAAGCAGCCCAACAAACCACGATGAGACCAGAAAACCAGGCATCAGCAAGGAAAAAGAAAAAAGAAAAAGATCAATTAGAAGAAACGTGTTTTTCAGAAAGGTAAAATTGAGATCCTCATCTGAGCACCCGCAACAAATCAAACAAAAATCCAAACTAGGCTAAGATCGTCTCACAAACTACCAGCATAAGAAAAACCGCACAATAAATCCCGCTCGATTCCCCTTCCTAGTTAAGGATGCGAATTCAATTTGCAAAAATGGAACAAGACAAAACAAAACAACACAATTAATCGCCTCAAAACCTTGGAACAATAAATCGGAAATATTCTAACAGATTTCACAAGCGATTACAAAACTCAAGGCATGAATTGAAAGAACATAATATGCAAAACGAATAGAGAGTTGAGAGAATACTGGAGTTGGAAAATGGCGCAGAAAGGTCGCGCTGTGGAAAGCTCTGAATGGGAGGAGGGCCGAAGGGAGCAAAGAAAGCTAACCGCGGTCTGTTTTATGCCCCGCGGTTTCTCTTTTTCCCCCTTTTATTCAGGTGTTCTGTTAAACAACTTTCGGTATATTATACTAGGTTAAATTATATAAAATAACTTAAACCTTTTGTGCAAAAAATCAATTTGTTATTATTATTATTTGAGTTCCAGTCCAGTCGGTTATGGTTGGCCCAAAAATCAATTTATACTCCTAAACTTTTGGAAGTTATCACTAAAACCATAAGTTAATAATTGTATTAATTTAACCTTAAACTTTTATAAGTGTATTATATCCGTTAGATTCTATTTAAAGGCTCTTAAATGTTGTTTGTAGCGTGGATTATAACACTTGGTAGAATATTATGCACCTCAAACACTATTATAACTCAAACTAAATAATTTTGCATCTTAAACACCAACCCTTAGTTTACATGAGTGCAAACTTATAAATCGATTCACTCATAACATAAGGTTTAATTGTTTTTTTTTTTTTGATAAAGAGGATTTTATTGATATAATTATACGTGTAAACTAACATTTTTTAAACGAAATCGTACACATTATATAAATTTATAAACAAAATTTATGATGAAACCAAGCTTGTTTAAATTTATATAATTATTAGTTTATGGTTTTTATTAGTACATCTCCTGCAGTTTAGGGATTTAGTTTTTGATTTTTTTTTAAAATTGTGTTTAATTTTTTTTGTTTATTTTTTTTTTAAGTACATCGACATTTAGGGTAGGGAGATCCGAACCCATGACCTCTTAGTTTAAGTTTTACTTGATGTGAGTTGAGTTATTGTTTAATATTTTGAGGTGGGAGATTCGAACTCATGACCTATTGGTCATAAGTCTTGCTTACAATTACCTATATTCAAGCGGTTACATTCATGAAAATTTATGAACAGAATTTTATGATAAGTAAACAACTAAATAATTATTTTTAAAAAGAACTCGAAAAAAATATAAAGAAACAATTTAATTAGCAATTTGAAAATTTTATATATAAATGTCAACGATGGTTAATTTGTTTATCATTTTCTATTTTGTAATTCGTGTTCAATCTCCTAATATTTTTGTAACGTTTTCTAATATGTTTAAATTTACAAAATTTAGCTTTATACTTTTAGATATATTTCATAATTATTTAAGTCATTTGAAAATCATTTAATTTTTTGTTTTTATTTTTGAAAATTATAAACAACAAATGTTTATTTTTAAAAAGTACTCGAAAAAAATATTTTAAAAAATAAAGAAACAATTTAATTAGCAAGTTGTCAATTTGATCTATAAATGTCAACCATGGTTAATTTGTTTATCATTTTCTAATTTGAAGTTCGCGTTCGTCTCCAAATATTGTTTTTAATGCTTTCTAATATGTTTAAACTACAAAATTTAACTTTATACTTTTCCGATGTTTTTGAAAATTAAATTTATAAATACTACTTTTACACCTAAGTTGTTTTACTTTGTTATCTGCTTTTAATCTATACTTTTAAAAACAAGCTAAGTTTTGAAAACTAAAAAAAATAGTTTTTAAAAACTTAATTTTATTTTTAGAATTTAGCTAAGAATTTAAATGTTTTTTTTATAAAAGATTAACTCTATGGTAGAGAAATTAAAAAAAAAAACAAGCTTAATTTTTAAAAACCAAAAACAAAAAACTCAATATCAAATAGTTATCAAATGCAATCTTAACTTTTTCATTTTTAGGTTTTAGTTTTTGAAAATTCTATTTATTTTTTCATCATTTATCTCTAATGAGTTCATCTTTTTAATTAAGAAAAAACTGAATTCTTAAGCCTTTTTTAAAAATAAAAAAAAAAAGACAAACTTTTTAATTTTTTTAGTTTTCAAAATTTGACTTAATTTTTTAAAACATAGGCAATAGGTAAATAAGAAATCAAAGAAAACTCAATAAATGGGAGTAATCATTTTAAAAACCAAATAGCTATCGAGCCTTTAATTAGTCTTTCAAAAGAATTTCTTTAAAGTCCATATATAGTTTGAATGAGGTTTATTTTTAGTCATTGTCACTAGCACTAGTTGATAGAATGCTGAAGTAATTAACACACACTTTATTAGATAAATTGAAGTATTATGATTAACAAATGACAATGAGGAAAGAGACAAAGTGGAAAATGCATTCATCCTCTCTATTCTTAAAAGTTTTAATATAGAATCGAGAATTGGGATTGAAGTCAGAGAAATCCTCACTCGTGATCAAATTTTTCCACACACACGTTGTGTATGCACCCATATTCTATTTTAAAGTTTTTTTTTTTAAAAAAAACTAACTAATTAAACAGTAACAAAAATATTATTTTGTGTTAAAAGAATGAATATGTGTACTTTTTATTTGAAATTAAATAAAAATAGGTTGGTTTATAAACTTCGATTAAAAATATTCTTCTAGTCATAGTTAATTTTCCGTGGCGGATTTAAGAAGAAGTGCAGTGAGCTCTCTGAGTCCTCAACTTTTGAATAACTTAGTTTTATATATAAAATACTATGTTGATTTATGAATTTTATCTTGGTTTAGTGGCAAGTCTCCCTTGGTTTTTTTACTCATTTTTCTGCACGCCTTCAATTCCCAGATTGTACAACTTTTTGAATATGTATGTAATTTTACATTATATTATATATATTTCACTCAATAAAAATAAAAGCTCTTAATACTTTAATTTTTATTTTTAAAAAATATAATAAATCATATTTCTTTTTTTAGTACAATAAACCATATTTATTCACATCTAATAAATAATTTAAATATATATAATTAAAAAATATCATATTTTTTATTTTTTAAAGTAATATAAGGGTTAGGAGGATTCAATATGTCTTTTAAAAAATCTAATAAATCATATTTCTTTTTTAGTACAATAGATCATATTTTTTTACCTCTTGTAAATAATTTAAACATATCTAATTAAAAATAATATATCATACTTTTTACTTTTTTAAGTATAATAGGGATTGAGAGGATTCGATAGAGTTATGCTCTCTTTCCCTCATATCTTTTGTTGTAATCTATTCTTAAAAATATTTATTGTTAAAGATTTATCTTCTTTATATCAAATATAAATAAAACTAAATGCAAATATTTTCTAATTTTTATAAAATTACTTTTAAAAGTTAATTGCATAAAAGAAAATATGATTTTATGAATTCTTATTAAACAAAAAAAAATCTTATTATTTGTAATTTTTTCTCATATACAGTATACTTACGTAAACAAATTTAATCATTTTTCTTATATCAAAATATATAAACTATTGTATTAAGATTTCATTTTCATCCATATACTTTGTGGTTTGTTTTATTTTAGTCTCTATACTTTCAAAGTTTAATTTCTTAATTTTAGTAAATCATCAAAATAGAATGAGACTATATACAACCAATATTAATGCGTTCAAAATAATTTTGATATGAATTCAAGCCCCCTCTAACTTGAAGTTCTGGATCCGCCACTAGTTGCCTCAATATATAAATGTGTGTGTATAATATAATGTCTTACATACTCAAATATATATATATATATGTCTCCCACTACCACTACTTATGAATATGTTAGTATGAATAATTTCAATTTGGATTTTCAATATACGATAATAATTAATCTGTCAATTTTAACCTACTTTAATTGATTTAGATGTATATTCTAACCAAAAAGGTGTTTGAATTATTCAACCCTCACATGTTGTTAAGCTAAAAAAAGACAATCAAATCTTAAAATAATTTGCAAACATAATATTTAAGTATTATTTATGTAAATAGTGGAGACATGATGGAAAATTGTTAATATAAAGTGGAAAATTGTTTCCCTTAAAAAGTTGTAATTAAATTCTATATATATGTTTTTTTTTTTAAAAAAAGAGATCATATATGATATTATATTCTAAAAAAATAAAGTTTTAAAATGAAATTAAAAAGATATTATATTCATATGAAAGATGAAGTTACATATATTTAGCTTAAAAAAAACTTAAATGCGCACGGAAGAAGAAAAGTAAAATGGGAGAGAAATTATGGATTTGAGTTTAAAAAATGAACTTAATTAAAGCATTTTCATTGAAAGCTAATCTTTAAATACCACAGAGAAAAGAAAAACATATTCTTTTTGTTAGTTCGAAAAAAAAAATCTCAAATAGTTAATTTATCTTAATTATTATTATTAATAATAATAAACAATCCCAAAACCCAGCAAAATTTAGGCAAAACTTAATTAATTTTGTAATGAATTTAGAGAGAGATGTTGAAGAGGTTCCAATTTATTAAAGACCCATTTTAAAGGATCAGTTACCAAAATGTGGGTTTTTTTATTTTTTATTTTTTATTTTTTTGAAGTTTTGGCAAAATCCAGAAATATTGCAAAACCCTATTTATTACCTTTCAACTTTTGACCAACGAATGGAATTTGTTAACATGTGATGTTATTATAATTACTATATTACAAATGTATATAAGTTCAATAGGTAAATTAAGAATTACCCAATATATCTGACAATAATTTTTTTTTTTAATGAATTAGGGTGAAATGGGATTATGTGTTAGAATTTTGAATGAAAATTTTAAAATGAATTCAACTTTAGCTGATGAACCACATCACTAATAGACCATCTTTAACGAGTGAGAATGATACTATATATCATTATATCGGATTTAAATTATTATAGAGAGGAGAGAATTCGCAAAAAACAAGCATAATTTTCAAAAATCAAATGGTTATCAAATAAAACATTTTTTTTAAATAATATTATTATCTTAAAAAAAAACTAGTAAATCATTTTTTCTTTTTCTTGTACACTTTTATATATATAATAGTCATACAATTAATATCAAAATGTATGTTTTGTCAACATGAGCATATTTTAACTTTGTACTCCTCGATTGGGAGGTTAGAGGTAGAATGCTCACCTCACATATTGTTGAACTAAAAATAAATTGTTCATATATTTTAGGATTTTTTCTATATATTTTAGTCTTTACACTTTCAAACGTCTTAACTTGGTTTTTGTGTTTTCAATAAGTCGTAAAATTAGTTCACACTACTAGTTTATTGCTAGCTTTTCAAATGAAAAAAAAAAACCTCTATTAGCTTTTTCTCTATAAATTTCGGAAACTTATTTACATTATTTTTTTTAATGAAATTATTATTATTATTATTATTATTATCAAATTCGATAAACATTAACTCCAAAACTAACAATAATGTCTAATTTTGAAGTCTTGTTTTAAAACTACAAAGATTGAATTTAGACATAATTTAAAAGTGCAAAGATTAAAATGGAACGAGACTCAAAATACATAGGCAAAGATATTTTAACCAAACTAATATATCAATGTTCCTTTAAAAAAAAAGAAACTAATATATCAATGTGTTCATAATAATCTTTATATAAATTCAAACACCACGACATAAAATAATTATTATATGCGACTGCCTCCTCCAAGAAAAAAAGTATAATACATCTAGCAACCAAAACCAAAACCAATCAAATTGCTATTTAAAGCTAATTCGAGCATATCTCATTGGACAAAATATAGCAATTCGAGCATACCTCATTGGACAAAATATGAATTACCATTCTAGAGATCAATGGTTCAATCCTTCGACTGTGCAATTTTTTAACTAAAAAATGTCAACCCCATTTGAAAAACATAAATTAATCAAACTATTTTAAAAACAATTATATTATGTAAGATCTAAACCAATGTCAAACATATTCAAAAGAGTATAATACATTGAGTAACCGAAATCAAAACCAATCAAAACTCTATTTGAAGCGAATCCAAGCATAGTTTAGTAGACAAAATACCAATTACCTATTGATGGTTCAATTCTTCTTTGTAATTTTGTAACTAAATAAAGTCAACCCCATTTGAAAATCATAAATTAATCAGACTATTTTAAAACAATTATAATTATGTAAGACCTAAACCAATGTCAAACCTATTCAAGAAATCAATTTACCCCAACTCGGTCCAGTCTATTCAAAAACCACGGTTCGGTCAAATTTGGTCAAAAGGAAAAAAATTAACAACTATTAGAAGGATAAAAAATAGTTACAAATATTTCAATACGATAAGTGTTTTATTATTATCGTCATTATTATTATATATAAATTAGGATGAGATCCAAATTTCTAATATTTGATTGGCATATATATAACTTAATTAATTAAAATATGTTCAAATTAACAATTATATAAAGTGTACTAAGGTTCTCAACTAAATTATAAACCATATACTTCAAACAAATTTAAACAGTAAATCCTTATATCTAAACAAAATTAAAGCCATTCAGATGCTGAATTTTTCTTGCAGCTCTCAATCAAGTAAAACCACAAAGAAAAAAAAAAACCCGATGAAAATCAGGGTTCGGATTTCTGACTCCTTTAATTACTTTAGTATTAATATAAAGAATAAATGGAAAAGAAAAAGGCATTGATTTATACAAGCAATTAATTAATTAAAAACAAAAAAGTTTCTTAGTACATTCCATTATACCATATCCATCTCCCTCAATTGTCTCCCCACCGTCTGATCATCCAACTGTTTTTATAACCTTTTTGATCATCATCATCATCAAATTAAGCTGTGATCTTAAGAAAAGGAAAAAAAAAAAAAACAATTATAATGTTTTTGTTTTTTTTTTTCCCAAAACATGAAAGTTAACGAAGAACATAACAATGTCTTCCACGTCTCCTTCAACATGCATTTCCCAGAAATTTTCCTAAAATACAAGACTTTATAACGACCTAATGATGATTATTTACATATTTTAATAATTTCCTTTTTCTCTTTTTAAATTTTTTTAAATTCTTCCTTAAAAATACCAAAAAGAGGAGCTCAACAGTCATAATCATAAAGCAACATGAACCGTTGGATCAAAAATTAACCAACGGCTTTAGATGTAATGGGGTCCACTACCTTTGCCTTTCCTCACTAATAAAACCCTGTAATAACATTACAAGACAGGCATTTTCACATAAAAAAAAACCATCCTTTGCTTTTATTTTTTTTCCCCTTCTTCTTTCTTGAGCTAGAGCTTTGGTTGAAGCTTTGAACTTTTTTCTTCTTCTTCTTCTGCATGGAGTTTGATTCCAACTTCAAAGATGATCTACCCCTCCTCTCGAGCTTCTTCTCCGATAAGCCGGAGCCGAAACCGCAGCTCGACGACGACACCGGCGAGTTTTCGGGCATGGAATTAGGCAGCTCCCCATCATCATCCAAGGGTTTGTTTCATAGTTTGCAGCTCCACAATTTTGATAATCATAATCATAATCATAATCATAATCACCATCATCATTATCTTCATCACTTTCCCATCAATGGATGTGATTCAATCAACAATAATTCCCATCACCATCTTGATCATCATCATTTTTCAATTGATGGGTCCTTACAAGGCCTTCTTTCTGGTATGCCAACCCAAAGTTTTGATCCAAATTTTGAACCTTTTGGAAATGAATTCTCTAAAGATCACACCTTTGAAAATGGGGCCAAGTTCATGCATGGCCTTTTAGGTTCTGCGGCTGTTTGGACAAATTTTCCCGGAAACTTTTTGCCTCAAATTTCTCAGCCGCCAAACAGTACTACTCATTTAGGGCTGGGATCAGCTACTGCAGGTTGTAGGTTTCTTGATGAAGTCTCTTGTATTACTGACAGTAGTGGATATGATCAGAACAAGAAGAAAAAAAGATCAATTCAATTTAGAAAGGAAAACAAGCCTCCAAAGAAGCTTCCAAACATAATAAAGGGACAGTGGACTCCTCAAGAAGACAGGTACAATTAACCTTAATTTTTCAAACCATTATTATTATTATTATTATTATTATTTTTTGGGTTCAATTTTGATTATTTTGTGTTCTTGAATAATTAGGGGTTCTGTTGATGAGAAAAATTAAATCATGGCCGTTGATTTTGTTTGTGATTTGATATATATATATATATATATATATATATATATATATATATATATATATATTATATATTATATATATATATATATATTTTTTTTTCAGATTGTTGGTGCAGTTGGTTGATGAATATGGGATAAAAAAATGGTCACAAATTGCAAAAATGCTGGAAGGAAGAGTTGGGAAGCAGTGCAGAGAGAGATGGCACAACCACCTAAGGCCAGACATTAGGGTTTCTTTCTTTCTCCCTCTCTTTTTTTTCTCTTCCTTCATACATACATACATCCATGCATATGCATACATACATTCATACGTATCGAGAAATTTTAATGATTCGGGTTTTGTTTCGTAAATATGCATGCCCCCATCACACATTACATGTGTATTCATACCGGCATACCATACATTTTGCATATATGTCAACATGCAATTTATAGTATATCATTTAATTTTCGAAATGAATGATTCGCTATCTTAACACGTGTCGAACGTTGTATCGAGATATGACGTGACGTTTTGGTCCTTCTTCAAAGACGTATAATCTTTTTCGACACATTTTTATGGAGTTTTAAACACTTGCCATGTCTACCATTTGTCTATATCTAGTTGACAACTCATGGACAAATTGAAGCAAAATTGGTTTTTTTTAAGGCTATATGATCAGAAAATTGCCTTCCATCGTTTCTTCATTTTTTTTCCAAGGAAAGAAAATATTAGTGATTAAGTCCTTGTTTTTCCCCTTATATTTATGGGTAATTATGTGAGTTTAATTTATTTATTTAAGTTTGATGAAAATTAGCCAATTAGTGAATGGTTTGATGTCAAAACCCAAGTGTTTTGTAATTAATTTCCCTCACAAAACTTTGCCTTATTTGAGCAATTTTTTTTTGTAACAGTCGTTTGAGACCATCTTTCATTAGTTAATTGTTGTAAATGGAGGATCAAATTGTTGTTAATGAGGGAAAGTTAGCTTTTTGGCTTTTGGCATTCATAAATTTGGTCCAAAAACAAATAGATAACGCCCAATACCCATTTTATTTTTAGTTTTTTAAAAATAAAACTGTTTAATTCATAAATTATGTGGTCAAAATCTTAGTCAAATAAAAGGAAAATAGCTTTCAAAAACTAATTTTTTTTCCTTTTCTTTTTCCTTAAAAAAATATATAAGTTAAAAGAATTCAAAATTGTGTTTAAGAAGATTGAGAAAAAAAAAAAAACTTAAGAAGGAAAACTAATTTTGAAAAGTATAAAACTAGAAATGAAACAATAATTATGAAACCCTAAATTAATCTCCTTTGCCATCATATTCCTTTTTTGTTAAGAAACCCTCATATTACTGAGCTTTAAGCGTTTTGGCTACATCTTTAAATTTGATTCACGAACTTCAAGCATTTTGTACATTTAGATTATAAACTTTATTTTCATACTCCTATATTTAGTTATTTATTACCCTTATCTCGATGACTCCTTATATGTCAATACTTCCAACAATGTTTGCCAACATAAAATTGTGGAAAATACTTAATGATAAATTATGGAAAATGCTTAGTGTTGTGCAACCTCTCATTGATAACCAAAAAAAAAAAAAAAATCTAAAAAAAATTGTGGTTAGTAAATAGGTTGCACAAATTTAGGTGTTGTCTGCCCTAAAAAAATTATAACCATGATTAGCTTTTAGCTTAAGTTAGTATTACATGACATACTAATAGTTTTTTCTTTTAAAATTACAAGTTGTCAATTTAATCCCTAAACTTTAAAAAATGTCTAATAAATCAAACTATTTAACTTTTAATCTTGTGTCTAATGTGTCTATATAACATATTCAAAAGTTTTAAAAATTAACTTACTTATTAGATATGTATTGAATTTTATGTCTAATATTGGAGTCTAAAAAATTTTAATTTTATACCGGCCAATAAGTCCATGGATTATTAAATAATGTACTCAAATAGGACACAAAATTGAATATTAAGAGATCTATATGATACAAAATTAAAAGCTTAAAGACTTATTAGACACTTTTTAACGTTTAAAAACCTATGTGACATTTTATAAAGTTACGATTAATAGGCACAACCCTAAAAATTCAAAAACAAAAATTTGTAAATTAACCTAAATTTTTTTAGTAAAACAAATGTGAGGGAATATGGTGGAATTCAACGTCACCTTTAAAAAAGAGTAAATGTATTAACTTTTCTTTTAGTTCAACAACATTTAGAGATGGAGGAATTAGGTTGGTTGAGGAATGTATTAATGTTTTAACTTAATTACGACATTGATTTAACATTTCTTTCTTTCATGTTTTTTTATCTTCTCAATTTGGGCTTCTAAATTAAAATTATATTTATCATTGTGTATATATAAGAATTAAGAACAAAAATGGGCGTTTTGTGGTTTATGTGGGTGCAGAAAGACACATGGAGTGAAGAGGAAGACAGAATATTAATAGAAGCCCACAAAGACATCGGAAACAGATGGGCCGAGATTGCCCGGCGGCTGCCCGGAAGGACCGAAAACACCATTAAAAACCACTGGAACGCCACAAAACGCCGCCAAAATTCCAAGAAGCTCAAAGGCAAAGACCTTGATTCCAATTCCAGCGGCTCCATCCTTCAAAATTACATCAAAGCCGTCACCGCCGGAGACCACAAAATCTCCGATTCGCTGCCGCAGCTCGTGGATAGCCACAGCCCTGCGGCGGAGGACGGCGGCGGCTTCTACTTCGCGTTCGGGTCGGGTTCCGGATCCGGATCCGGGTCGGAGATGGAGTGTTTGAATCTGATGCAGCACGATCAGATGAAATCGGAGATGGATCTGCTGGAGCTGATTTGTCAGGGAAATCTTTGATTCTATATAGTTATATTAATATATATATCATCTTTATACAATATATATTATAATATCATAATAATTAGGGTTTAAACTGCAAAAATTCAAAACTCATGCCACCATGGAGGGAATTACTCTTTCTTTCATCTTTTTTTTTTTTTAGGATTTCATTTTCGAAAATTGGTTTCGGATGGATGATCTTTTTTATGTTTAATGTGCTGTGGATTTTTCTTTTTTCTCTTAAATGTTGGATGAGATTGAAAATGTGGAGGTAAGGTCGGACCGAGTTCATTTTATGTTTGATATGTAAGTTTGTTTATCCCAAATTTCGAATTTAAAATTTTATGGCCTACCTTACCATTTAGTTATGTTACTTAGGTTAACTTTCTAAAATTGGGACGGAATATACATTTAGGATATACTTGATCTTTTAAGTTTTCAAAATGATATTTAGTTTTTGAGGTTTGAAAATGATTTGAAGTGAGTTAGATGTGTGTTTTTTTTTTTATTATAAGTTTGGTTGTTATTTAACCATTAGTTAACCAGGAAAAAAACTATAACATACATAACAATTAAATTGTTGATGGTAATTTGCCTACTTGACAAAAATATTAAATTTTTACTCATTTTTAGAGCTTATGTGACATGTCTCTAGATGCACAATTTGACATATCAATCTACTCAATGCCTTATCGATATTATAACTCTTTTGTGATCAATCCAAAATGTCTTGAAATTGATTTCACAATATTTGGATACCTAATACAAAAGATGCAGTCCCAAGATCTTTCATTTCAAAAAATTTGTTCATAAATATATCTTAGTTGAATACAAGCAAGCTATATGGTTACTAGCCAATAGAATATCATCAACATATAGTATCAAAAAGATAAACTTTATCCCATTAAATTTATGGTACACATAGTTATCAATTTTATCAACGTCAAAAACCAGATGAGATAACAATCTTATGGACTTACAATTTCCACTATCGAGATGTTTGCTATGCCTCCTTAAGGTCATAAATGGATTTCTTTTAAGTTTATATACCATAAAATTTTGAACATTTTATAAACATATATTATTTAATAATGCATTTTAATTAGTTTAAAAAAAGTATAAAGGGTATCTAAGTTATAACATATTTAGTTTTTATTTCGATTCCTAGCAATTTCCCTAGGAAACAACATCAACGAATTTTTAATTATAATTCGAGACAATTTTTAGTAAATAGCACCAATGGAATAACATTTTCATTCCATCTGATTTCATCCTTATTTTTTGACTCAGGTATTGTTTGATAATTATTTGATCTTTAATTTTTGTGTTTAAAGATTAAGCTTATAAAATACTACTTTTATCCCCAAGTTCTTTATTTTGTTATCTACATTTTACTAATATTTTCAAAATCTAAGCAAGTTTTGAAAAAAAAAATCTTGTTTTTGAAATTTGACTTGGAATTGAATTATTTTAGTTAGAAAGTTGAAAACGAGAAAATTAACAGAGTCTAAAAAGGGAAGCATTATCAAATGAAAATTAAAGATAGAAAATTCATATAAATTTTCTGCTACTATTCATTGTTTTAAAAATAATATTAAATTACAAATACAGAAACAAATCAATGGCCATTTTAGAGAAGTGGGTATACTTTAACTACAAAGCTAGAAACTGGATATATATATATATATATATATATATGATCAGATCAGTCATTCTAGTCATATACAATAATTTCTGGTTGTATGAAATATATTAATGGTTAGTTACGTTGTATTGCTTGCAATTTATTTATACAGCTTTCAGCTTTGGCTTCATACGCTTTGCCCTTGAATACAAATAAACTCCCATCAGCGCTATCCCAGTTCCTGCAACCAAAGTTTCTCACACCCATAACTTTCTACTTACCTTTTTTTTTTGTAAAAAAAAATAATAATTAAATTTAAAATTTAAAAACAAAATAAAATAAAAACCTCTACTTACTAAAGTGGTCCACCAATATTTGAGTGTATATATGTAAATCTTTTCAATGTTTTTTTTCTACGTTTTTAAACTTCAATTTGATCCATTATCTCTAAATTTTAAAAATGGTTACCATTAAGCTCTTAAATATTGCAAAATACATAAATCATCCATATACTATAAAGGTTATTTAAATCAAGTGCTCAAACTATAAAACAATTGTTATAATTCAACTTTTTTTTTATTCTATGAAATTTAAAAACTCTAACATGAACCATTGAAATGATTTAGTTTTCAAATTGATATTCAACCACCACCTCTATTTAGGAAAATGATAAACTGATGTAAAAATTTGAGTTTGACAATAATACAATTTTTATAGTTTAGTTTGCGAGCTTTTGATTTTAATATTTATATTTTAAAGGTAGTTTGTGGATTTTGCAATCTTCACGGACATGTTTGGAACACATGTTATAATATTTAATAACATATCTTATAATATAATAACTTGTGGAGTACTCGGTACTCCAAACACAGATTATTATAACTCAATGCTAAACAATTCTGCATTTTAAATAATATTTATATGATTCCACAGACTATTATAAATCATGGTATTATAACCTCAACGCCCCAAATAGCACCTAAAAGTTTAATTGCAACAATTTCAATATTGTAGGGATAGTGTTTGATTAAATTTAAAATATGAGTGTGCATCATATAGTAATGCCTATAATTGAACTAAAAAATGGCTATAGTTCAAGGCTGATTTTTGCAATACTCCCTTAAAAATACAACACAGGTAAATCAATTTATACTTAAAAAATAATTAATTTCTATAAGTAAAACTAAACAAAATGTCATTGATCCAAGTAGTCGGTTTTAAAATTTTCGTCATAACATTTTTTGTTTCAAGTTTCAAGTTTTTGGAAATTGCTTACAAACGTTTCTTTATTAAACGAGGGTAAAATTGAAACTTTAAAAATAAAATTAAAACAGTAGATTGAATCAAACATGAAAGAAAATGAGTTTCAATTATTGTAGCTATTTTTTTAAAAAAAATTTAAAAACCAAAAATCATTTTTGAACACAACTCTACCATTCAAAAAGGGTATGAGAAAAATACCTAGAGCGTTTAGAGGTGAAACAGCGGTTTGGAAGAAAATAACAGAAGACACTATAACCACCACCCGCTTCAGAGAATTTCCAACTGCATGGGTCACTGGTGAAATTTCTTGTAGTATTGAATAAGAAACCTGCCCACCCAAAAAAAAAAAAAAAAAAAAACAGAGCCAAAACAGGTTGATTAATAGTTTTCTTTAGATAGTGCAATATTTGAAATTATTATTATTATTTTTATTTTCCTTGTATGTGTGTTATTGAAAAGTTTTACTAACCTGCTGATAACTATGAAAACAGATGCCAGATAGAAGCAACCTAATGCATAGCTCTCTGGCATTCAACTTCAACCCTTGATTTGCCTGAAATTAAGAAGATTAGAGACAGCCCCATCAATGCCAATGTTATAAATGAAAGCATAGAAACTATTTTGATGTATATTTCATCACTTACGGCTAATTGCAGTTGCAGGTATGAAGGACTAAATTTAGTGCCTTCAAGGAGAACAGCTGAGGGAACCAGTAGGATAAATGAAATGATAGTAATTACAGAGAACAGATTGATATTGTCCAACGCCTGCTCAACAGCCAAAGTCAAAGAAAAAACAACATTCAACTTCAAGAGTAGAAATTGAAAAGGTTCTATCAACCCGAGCATAGTTTAGTGGATAAGACACCAATTATCATCCTATAGGTTGCATTGGTTGAACTCAGAAGAAGAGAAAAAAAAAAAAAAAGAAATTGGAAAGGTTATGTAAACAGCTAAGTTTTGTGTAAATCCTCATTATGTCTTTTGTTTGTGGAGTTTAAATGTGAGTCATTTTTGTTCAAAATTCAAAATGAGAGGATAGAAAGGCCAAATAAAATCTTCCAAAAACTTGGAAGTATAGAGTTCAGCCGTCATTGTAAAATTTTCCCAAGTCACTGATATTACTGAGAATACTAAAGTATAGAAAGCTCGCACCTCTTTGTGGACCATGAACTTTTTGCTGAAGATATTACGTGATTGATTTGTAAGATTTGAGGCCATGGCACTGCTGAAGCCAATCCTGTAACCCAAGTTCGATGATTTGTAGCCAAAATGAGCGGCTTTTTACATATAATACTTCTCTGCATAAGGGTGTTTGTTTACGATTCGATTTGATTTGTTTTTTAAACAAATTGCGCAGACCAATTTATTGTGTGTACAATCGAACCAAACTAAAAAGATCTTATTTGAATCAAAACAAGTAATGTAAGGTGCAATCTTACCAATTAAACGAGGCTTCAGTAAAAGATGCGAGTGCCACTCCTCCTACAACGGGTATGAGAGAAAGAACAACCCAAAATGTGGGCCTCTGCGTATGGATGCAGCAGAGAAGTCAAACAATTTATTGACAGATTCTACACTAATGTATGTGACTTGTTAATCACCAATCTCAACCTGTTTCCAAAATCTGTTTCTTCATAGTTTGGTTGTTTACATGAATGAATTATTTATAAGAATAATTGAAGCTATTTCAAACTAACAAAGTTCATCAATCTAAACAGAGGAAGAACTTGAGATAACAATAAAGCCGAACTACTGGTTCTCTTCATAGAATCATATTTTACTTTACAATAATATGAGATTGTTCACTTCAGGTTTAAATCTCCATGTAAGGTTTCACCAGAAAGACTTTGTACTAATTGAAATGATCTTATTTTGGATGAATCTTCTCCGCTTCTAGTCGACATGGAATTATGTTTGCAGTACAGTTTTGGAAGTTTAGGCGATTGGACTATGGTATCATGTTATATTTCTCTCATTCACGTGTAGATTATAAACAAAAGAGCGATGATTGAAGTTCAGGTACCTCAGCCAAAAACAAAGCAGAGAGAAGGACAGTGAAAAATGGCTCCATTGCTTTGATGGTGTGAGTGAATGAAACCGCAACTTGCCCAAGACTCACATTGGTCAATATGTTTCCCATTGTATGCGCTACAGCCAGCGGAAGAATGGCAGCAAACTGAATAATAAATATTCAATACAAATCAATTCATCACTTTATTTCTACATAAAAATGACTTGATACAACTGCAACATAATCAATATTTGTCCAACTTTTAACTTCAATAATAAAGTGTATTTTGATATTATATTATATTTATTAATAAATTTTAACGTTTTGTGACATGGTTGAAAAAAAATTGAATAAATTTGGGATTGACTTTAAAATTTTTAAATAAGAATCATATTATAAACACACCTAAATATTTCTTTTGACAATGGGAGTCGGTTTTTATTTATTAGGCTCATCCGAAGGTAAGCCTCTAAGCCGGTATGACTAAGAGATCCCAAGCTCTTACCAATGAGGCTATCTCTTGGGGCTCAAGCACACCCAAATATTAGAGACAAAAATATATATTTTAGTAAAAAAAATTGAGTATTATTATGCACGACAATAAAGAGGGGATTAAAGGTAATACCTGGGACCGATTGATCTTGGGTCTGGGATGAAAATTAAGAGCCCACATCAAGCTTACTATTACCGTCCCACAGGCGAATTGAAAAGCTGTGACCGTAGTTGGAAAGGGAAAAGCTTTCAGAACCTACACATTATAATTTCATGTTAAACAATGCAAAGAAAATTTGGATAACTATTCCTTTCAAAAAAAAAAAAAAAAAACTTAACTTAGACTCCATTTGATAACTATTTGGTTTTTAGTTTTTTATTTTGAAAATTATACTTGTTTGTTCATAATTTTTCTTTATTTTCTCTACAATGATTTCCATCAAACCATTTAAGCTTCCAAACAAATTTATAAGTTTTTAAAAACTATTTTTTTTAGTTTTCAAAATTTAGCTTTATTTTTTAAAACATAGATACAAAGTAGATAAAGAAAATATAAAAACTAAAAAACAAAAAGTTATAAAACAAGGTCTTGTATTTACTTTTCTATAATTTAAAAATACTAATCTTAGTTAAATTTGAAAATAAAAGGTATAGGTCTTTAAGTTACTCCTTTTTAATTTTTAAAAATTGATTAAAATTTCAAATCAAACGTTTTTTTTCTTACGAATGTGGGATTATGTGGATTTGAACCTCTAAGCTCAAGAGAAATTATTAATACATGTCAATTACCATACCACTAAGCTATTTTCACTTTGACAATCACATGAATTTTTTATAATAAAAATTGAACCCTCAAACATGGTTATTCTTTTTTCGTTTTTATTTTTGAGTTTCTAACTTGGTTATTTATTATCTTATATACATAATTATATATTCAACTCGTCCATATTGTTTTCATGAGTTAATAAGGTGTATAAAAATGTATTATAGGCAGGATATTAAATTTTCCTCAACATGGCAACTTTTCTAAGTTAAAATATCATCATAAAAAATCAACAAATATAACCAAATATCGTTGATGTGAACACTATATTAACAATAAGAAGTTTTAACTTGCGAACAAGTGCATAACTCAACTGACATTAATTAAGACTTATGATCAATAGATCATGAGTTCGAATTCTTCCACTCTCAATTGTTGATGTACTCAAAAAAGAAAAATAAGAAAAAATAAGAAGTTTTAACTTTTTTAAAAAAGGTGAAGGGCTTATTTTTGTTTAATTTAAAGACTTTTTATCGACATTTAAAAGCCTTAAATATAGGATACAACTATGCTAAATCCAATCTTTCAGTTAGAAATGTTTAGAGAATTTAATTTTTGGAATTTAAAGTATTTTAGTGCAATAATAACGAACTTCTATAATTGATAATTCAATGCGCAGCTTTCGATTCGTCCTTTTTTTTTTTTTTTGTTGAAAGGTTTCGATTCGTCCATTTACGTTTTCTTTCTTTACGCGCAAAACCTTTTACGTAGGTGGACGTTAAACTTAAATTTACGATTATTTTTTCAAAAAAGAGAGAGAGAAAGAGAGGAATTCACTTTTTTTTATTCGAGTAACACATATTTTTCATATGGAACATATATGATATATACACTATTTCAAATATTTTAAATGAAAAAAGTAATAGAAAAATAATAAATTGACCGATTAGAAAAATTCTCATCATCAGTATTAATCCAATCTATATCTGTAATGATGGACAAAAATACCCCCAGAAACCACCGACCTCGTAACGGTTTTTCAAGAATTAAATTAAAATAAACCAAACTAAAAAAAAGAAAGAGAACGACTTAATTATCATTCTCTCTCTCATCGGTTCTAGGAAGCCAAGCCAAACAAGTTTTAGCAACTCGCTCCGAGTTAACTCAGCAAGGAAAAAAAAAACTCGGAAGTTCTAGTTCTAGTTCATTCATGCAATGGAGAAATTCCAGCAGTAAATCAAACGAGAAGAACAAGAATAATGCCAAAAATGGAGAAAAATGGGAGAGAATCAGAACCTGTTTATTGAAAATGTTGTAGTAGATGTTCAAAAGGTACCAAACGCCGAACATTGCACCAAGCCGCAGATTGTCAATGAAATCGACCGATTCCACGGCCTCGCCGGCGCTCTCCGGCACGGAAGCGGCCATTGCGGCGAACTTCTGGAGCCTCGGACTGAATCCGGAGGAAGAAACAGAGATCGAGGAGGAGAACGAACGGCGCCATGAGATAAGACGACCGCCGCGAGATCGGAACGGAACAATGTGCGAAAAATGAGACAAATTAGGGCTTCGAATTCGGCATGAAATTAGAGGCAATGGAATAGAAGTAGCGGTAGCAGGAGTATTAGGGGAAAAAGACATATCCAGAGCCAATACAGCGCTCTGCATCTCTCTCTCGAAGGTCAATAACTCCCAGAGAGCGAGCGAGTAGGAAGAAGAAGAAGAAGGAAGAAGGAAGAATGAAGACACAGCACGACACGGCGTCGTTTTTCGACACGTGAAACGCGAGATTCGCGTGGAAGGAGGTCCGGTGGGAAGGGCGGCGGCCAGCCAATGGAGATCGTACGGTGGAGGATGAGGTTGAGGGAAGAAGGATGTGGATTTCGGTTCGGGCATGGAAATTTATGGCTGAAAGAAACGGAAAGTCGTTTTCGAGGAAAATCAAGAGCAGTGGGGTTTATGGAAAGATTGTTTGTGATGCAGAGAGGAGGAATTTGGCGCCATTAATTTTCTGGTTCAGAAGCTCAGAAGGTCCACTCCAAAGTCACAGTCGCAACAACGGATAATCACAAACCCTATTAGAACTGGAAGAGGATAATGGAGGATTTAGTTACTGTGCGTTCAAACTTCAAACTTACAATGGACCTTTCATAAAATCCTTAGACAAATTAATCGCATTGCAGTTTTGCACCATTAAAATGTAGGAGAGAAATTATAAAAATACTTCGATTTTTTTAAAAAACAATTTCATAGTGGTTATTAGAACTAGAAGCGTATATATGTTTTTTGAATCCACATGAGACAGTTTATTAGGAGTATTCAATCATATCGCAGTTGTTTCATTAAATAATTTTTTTAGATTGAGTATGAGGTTTTTTTCTTTATGAGAAAAAATCAATTTTAAATTTATAAAGTTGCATTAATTTTAGAATTTTTAATTTCACCATATTAAATTTCAAATAAGCGTTGCAATATTAACATTAAACTTTAAAAATTGTTGCTATTTTTCTCATAAATTTTCATTACAAAATTATTAAAAAATATTCTTATATATATTAATTCAAAATTTAAAAATTTTAAAAATCTAAAATTAATATAAATATTAAAAAAATCAAGAATTAAAGAACTCCAAATGTTTTTATACTAAATAACAACCATAAAACTTAAATATTCTAATACAAATTTACAATTATCCCAAAAAACTTATAAATAAATAGTTATCATTTAAAACAAAAACTCTTTATTTTTCAAAAATTGAATTAAAATTAGCCACTTAGTTTCAATTTATATTATGAAAAATTACATTCTAACGACTTTAAAAAAGTATTTTTAAGAGTTATTAAATAATAAATAATTATGAAATTAAATAAAAACAAATTAAATACATGTATATGTAGTTGTATGGTAGGTAAAAATATAATTTTTAAAATTAATAATAAGTTCGGGTTGGTCGAGTCAACCCAAATTAATTTTAAGTGAACCCACAAACTAACACAACTCATACATTTTAATTTATTTGAACCCAACCCAAATAAATTAATAACCCAACCCAACCTAGGTTGGTCGGGTTATCGAGTTTTTTTTAACACTCCTAACTTTTACTCACGCCTTACATCAAATTTTATATTAATATCGTAGTTTTAATGGGTTGGAAGACATGTTAAGATAATTTGGGTTTGAGCCAAATGAAAAGTAGATTTATTTTTTCTCTTTTTTTTTCCTTTCGTTTTTTTTTCATTTTCCCATTATGCTCTTTTCTCTACTTTTTCTTTCTTTCTTCTATTTATTTTATTTAAATCAACTAAGATATCTCTAATTTTGTTAATATTTTGAGTAAATTAAACATTATATTACAATTTATTTTTTTCAAATAAATTGATAATTTGTCTTATTGCTCTTATAAGACTTTGAGAGAAAAACATTGTTGATTTTAAATATATATTTTTTAATATTTTAAGTAAATTGAATAGTATATTGTAATTTATTATTTCTTTACTACATTTTAACCTTTCGAAAATTATATTGCATCTTTTCTTTAAAAAAGATAAATAAATAGATAAATTTTCTTATTACTCCAATAAAACTCTGAGAAAATAACATTTTCATTTACGTCATTCTTGATTTTAAATAAAATTATCACGTCATTTTAATTATAATATAATATAATATTTAATTTACTCAAAATATTGAAAAATGGTAACTAAATAATAAATTACAATATAATCATCTTAGAAAAATTGAAGATATGGTATTTGGTTTAAATAAAAGAAAGAAAAAATAAAATAAAAAAGAGAAAAAAGGAATAATAATAAAACTGGATGAAAAAAGAAAGAGAAAAGACCCAGAAAAGAAAGAAAGAAAATGTTAAAAAGTACAATTCATTCTCTAGACCATCTTCTACGCAAGACTCTAAGACTAATACATTGAAACTACAACATTATTATAAATATATGGAAAAATAAAATATTTTTATAATAAGTTGAAAATTTACAATATTAATTAAAAAAATCTCGAAACGGGTTGGAAATTTCCTCCGAAACATTCGTCTCCTTCATTAATTTTAATTATTTTTAAGTAATTATTAATTACTAAGAATTATATATAATAATATTTTTAATTTAAAATTTCTTTTAATTATACTGTTTCTAAATTTTTTTTTTTTTTTTTTTAGTTCATACTGTTTTTAAATTGAAGCAACTAGCTCTGTAAATATTTAATCTTTTTCATTAACAATTTAATTTAAAAAGTTCATAATATATACCCGAATGTTTGTTAGGTTAAACAAGATTATCAGTCTCTAAAATTTCATCAACGCAATAATTTAATCATATCTAACTTTAAATTTGTAACACTTCTAATCTTTATACTAAAAAATTCTATCAACAGTTTCTAATATGTAAGAACTTTAGGGCATTTTTAGACCAAAATCTCTCTTAATTTCTTATGGATCTTCATAGGTAAGAAATTCCATTAAGAAAAAAAAAAAACTATCAAGTTTTAACAATATTTTTCACCATAGAAACTAAATCATAACAGATTTTTAAGTTTAGAGATTAATTTTTAATTTGTTATAAAATTAAATTCATTTTTACAAACTAAAGTTTAATGACTAAATTGTTATTTTTATGAAAGTTACCAGGCCAAAACTGTTTTTAAACATAATTTCTAAACTTTGAGGTCAAAAAAATAACGGGACGATAGGATCAAACAAGAAATATAGACAAATACTAAAAAGCCGTATGTACTGATCAATACTGAACACACAACCAATCGTATCTATTAAACAAAATTTTCTAATAAATTATATCTAGTTACTTTTAAATTTTTTTATTATTATATTTAAAAAATACGCTAAGAAAATTTAAGGAAACAATCAGACTATAGGAAACCTGGGGCATATATTATAGATGCAAAGGAAGCACAAGTTCCTTACAGTAATTTCTAGAAACAACTAGAGTTCCACAGTGAAAGCATTTTCTTTTGTAGAAATGCCACGTTTATTTATGTAATTTCCCTATGCAATAACATGATTTAGACTTCTTCTCTAAGCAGAAACTTTGGCAATTGCTCCCGCTTCAGTCAGGAGAGGAACCAGACCCTTTTTACCATGAAGTGCTACTGTTGCTGCGAAGCAACAAAAAGAAAATCTTAATGAGAAACTAGAAAATAAAATATTTATTGTTAATTCACTACCAAATCTAGAATCTCAGGCTGATAAATTAGGGTGTATTTAATCTGTTATATATATTCGGGATAATCAGGGCCGGAGCTTTGTTCCCCTATACCCAAGGCACACGCACCTGCGCCTGCGCCAAAGCCCAAACTCATGAGACATCAAGGGATTTTTATTTATTAAGCTTATCCTTAATTTCTCTCCCAAGTTCTTACATGTGGGTTTGATAGTAATTTGATTTACAAAATCTAACACGTGAATGGATATCAACAATTAAAAAAGAAATGATATGGTAGGAGTTTCAAATTTAAGACTTCTATTTCGATACTAGGTTAAATTAAATTATTACTAAACTCAAAAGCTTACGAATGCATTAGGTATGCATGTGTATATATTAACATTAACATGTAATACTCTCAGACATGGAAACAGAGAAGAAATGAGGCAAAAGCATGTAATAATCGTCATTTAAGTTGAGAGGGTAGTAAATATTTACCATCACAGCCACCAATGTGCTTCCCACCTATGAACACATTGGGCACGGTCCGCTGTCCAGTCCACTGAGCAAGTGCTGCTTGTACGTCTCTTCCATCACCTTTAGAATCAATTTAATCCAATTAATCAACAGTCAAATTGCACATAAAATTGATTTAGAAAGCTTTGAAAGAATATAAAATTGATGCCACTAGAACTATGATTTATGATTTATAATCATGAGGTCATGAGTCGAATCCTCCATTGTTGGACCAAAAAAAAGCATATAAAATTAATGATCATCTCGGAATTGTGCTCATCCTGCTCAGTGCTGAAAGGGTAGAAAACTCAAGGGCATGCAATTCAAGAATCCAATCTTGCCATAAAAGAAAAATCACACTTCAAGATGCCAAAGGATTAGGATGGACCCAGTTGAACTAAGAATCCAGTCTTGCGATAAAAGAAAAGTCACACTTAAAGATGCCAAAGGATTAGGATGGACCCAGTTGAATTTAACCAAATATTCGCTGTTTGCAGCCAACGAAGTGGAAAATAAAATCGAGACAGTACTTTACTTTACATAGAAAGGTTACAAACAAATGCTCTGTGAGTCTTCAAACATTCAACATACATTCCTACTTGCCCTTTCCCCAGACTCCTTTTCAATATCCATCTTTCAAACTGAATCCACACTTTGGAGCATGAAAAGGCATTCCAAATTTGCCAACAGTTGATTCGAGACAACAATGAATAGTTAAAAAAGCTTTTAGTTCTCCTTTTGAAAGTTTTTCTTGTCTTAAATCATTAGAGCAAGAACATGCATCGAAAGACAGATCTCTCCATAGACAACATCCACGAACTAGTGATATTAAAAAATCCGAATCCCAAAGAATCGACGTAAATAGCGCGTAAATCCAAGTACAGCAACGAATAAAGGAAAACAGAATGCATAAGGCAAAGTCAATTAAGATTCCGTTAATTTCAAGAAGCTACAAAAAACAATGAAATTATTACTAAACCTAAATCCGCAAGCAGCAGAACGCAGAACACAGAATATACGAGCGCACGATTCATCGATAACCAAACAGATGGCAGGCATGTATACAAGATGAGATTGAATAATCGAGCGCAAAGAATTCAAACGAAGAAATATAGACTACGTACTCTCAGTATCCAATTCAACAGCCTTAAAACTGGCTCCCAGATTAGTCAACAGTCTCTTCACCTCAACGCAGTATGGACAAGAGGTCTTGCTGTGATTTGAAATAGAACAACAACAGCATCAATTTTGCAATCCGCAAAAAACCATTGGCAAACACGAGAAATAGATTCATAAAAAGAGAACCGCAAAGATCGAGAGAGGAACCTGAAGACGGCGACGGGATTGGTAGTGACAATCTCTTTGGCCTTGTCCAACGCCATGATTGAATCTGCTCGATCTGCAACCCTAACGATGCAACCTCCGAAGGAAATGAGACAGAACAAAGAATCGCGAATTCAAAATGAAAACATCAGTGCAAATGGAAGTGACTTGTGAAAGCATCTAAATAAATAAATAAATAAATATTGCATCTCTTCAAAAAATCAAAATAAATAAATAAGTCAAGATTCCACTTGTTTAGTGAGAAAATTGCTCGGAATACTCATTTTTACGGGTATTGATGTGATTTGACCAATATTAAAATTAATGACATATGACTCTTTTTGTACTATACATTCCGTCCAAATTACCATAAGGGCATCATCTCGCTCAAGTCTCGCTCTCGCTCTCGCTCACGATAGTAATGAAGTTGTCAAAATTATGGAGAAAAGAAAAAAACAACGTACTATAGTTGACTCGCTCCCGTTGTCTCGCTCTCGCTCTATCTCTACTACTCCGGTTCTTCTCTAACTTTTTTCTTTGTCCTTTTTTCTTTATATTTTCGGCCATTCATTTGAGCGAGAACGAGAGCGAGAGCGAGAGTGTTTGTGCGTACGAGAGCGTGAACAATAAAGACCGCTTCATATTACCCTTATGAGTCATTTTGCACGCATTAACACGTCAGAATGGGTCATATTTCATTATTTTGAAATTTTAGGTCAAATGTCATTAATGTGTGGAAAAACGGGTTATTCGTACGAAAACCCCGCGTTTATTGCATGAGAATTTTGGGCTAAATTATATAAAAAAAAAATACTCCAACTAAAATATACCTATTCTTTTGAAAAATACAATATTATCCTCACTTTTTTAATAGAGGTTTTAAAGCTAATTTAAATGTAATGGTGATTAAGATGGTTGTCTGAATTAAGGGTGAGTTTACCTGAATCAAACACAATTTGACATTGTGGATTCCATATGATTACGGTGATATTTATTGTATTGTGTTATGTAATCAATTGTGAGCTCACGTTATTCTATCCGTAATTTTAATTCATTTAGTTTGTTTTGTGGCAATCCAAGATTCTTATGTGATAGACATCTGACTTACCTTATTTATTTTGTAGGAATATAAGACATCTCATCGTTTCAAGATGTCAAATATCCTAGGATGCCCATATCATGCATCTAGCCAATTTTGGATTCCCTTTTGAAACACGAAGCAAATTCTAATAGAAAAATTATCGGTGAGATCGCCACAATGTGGCCAAAAGTTTTTCACCGTTAGATGAAAAGAGAGAAATACCTCGAAGTTATTAAAGGTATGAAAATTATTGGATTCACATCCAATGGTTGACGGTCTCATTGAACAATTTGTTCCTCTAATGACATTTTTGTTCCTTATCAATTTTTTTATTTCACATTTTTTATTTAAAAATAAATTAATGTATTCATGCACTAATAAACGATTATATGTAATTAGTTATATTTATATTTTGCCTTTCAAGATTAAATAAAATTTAGTTATAATTGAATTAATTTTGATATTAAATATTTTGTAAAAATTTGAACTATTATAAATTAATTTGTTTTACAAAATAACAAATAAACATTAATATATACAAATATAACATTAAATTAATAAAAACAAAAATGTCTGTAATATAAATTTAAATTATATTAAACATTAGTAACACATAATCTTAAAACATTCTCATACACAAATCCTACCAAACAAAATAGTTATCTAAATATCTTCAAACATTCTTATAAATTATTCCTTCAAAACAAAATATACAATTCTTCCTTCAAAACAAATATACACTTAGCTAAAATATCTCTAGGTATATGAGATTTCGATTATCTAGATTTCTAAAAAAAAATCAAACAGTCCATCCTTTTTTATTCACTTCCCATGCCTTTCTCTTTCTATTATTTTTTCTTTTTCTTCCTTTCTTTCCTTCTCATTTTTTATTTTTCCTGGAATTTC
Organism: Trichosanthes cucumerina; assembly: GCA_036507285.1. Lineage (NCBI taxonomy): Eukaryota > Viridiplantae > Streptophyta > Magnoliopsida > Cucurbitales > Cucurbitaceae > Trichosanthes > Trichosanthes cucumerina. The sequence goes on from CM071845.1 coordinate 5,665,085, forward strand.
TTCCAATCGACTATTAAAACCTATAATTATTTTTAGAAATTTATTAAAAAAAATGTATCCATTTTTTTACCATCGTTTTGTCTATGGTCTTATGTTTTTAGTTGAATGAAACACATAAAAAAAGAGAGATCCGTTCTCGTGTGCCATTTTTTTTTGCCATATTTGAATTGATACGAGATTTTTATACGTGATAAAATATTTTTTTTATGCCTGATCTTGGCCGGTTGTTTATGATCCATATATATATATATATTTTTTATGGATCTCGTTAATACATATTTTTTAAGGGCAACAACAATAATGTAATGTCTCAAACTGATTCATCCCACTTGAAAATGTCTAAAATTGTTTAAATTTAGAAAAATGTCTAAATCTTTTTTACTATAATGATTTTATAATTATGTTGGGACTAAAATACCTCTAGCTACATTTTATACTTTTTAACTAACTAAATAAAAGCCTAAAAAAACAAGATTTTAAGGGGAGATAAAAAGAAAGTATAGTTAACAAAATATAAAAATAGAGGATTATAAGGGGAGAGAGAAATATTAGTTAACAAAATATAGCAAACTTGAATCAAATCATAACTATTAAGTTAACAAAATTTAAAGAGAAGAAAATAATGCATAGGTTACAATAAAACGATTTTAATGATGAGCAATTGGATTTATAACATATATACACATAGATTAATTTAATGAAGTGGAAATGTGTAATTACCCATTAAACATGCAAAAATTAAACTTAATATAAAAATATATACCTCATACACGTTGTTAACAGAGACAAAAATGTCATCATTAACCACTTGTCATAATTAATGCTCCACCTAAAATCCATCACGTCTCCTTCGTTGTATAGCTGTTTGTTGGACCATTATGTATTTTCTTTTATTTATTGGTTTCTCTCGACGAGCCACAGTGTACACAATGACCTCTCTTATTGGTATTTCCTTTTGTTTCCTAGTTTTTTTTTGGTTGTCTCGTCTCTATATATTAGTATATGCATCGTGTCCCCGTTGTTTATATTGTTGGAACATTTAGGTAATTCATTTTATTTACTAGTTCTTCCTATGATCCACGGTACACAAGAACCTCTCGTATTTCCTCTTGTTTCTTGGCTTCTTTAGTTTGCCTTCATGTGCATATTAGTATCTACAACACAAATGTCATTTTCGAGGTATATATTTCCATCTACTATCGTTTCTGCTTTCGAAAATCAAATGTGTTTGTTCAATTTTTTCAATCTGACAACTTCTTCTTTGGGTGATGACACACAATATATACAAATACTTCTCTTGTTGGTATTTGCTCTTACTTACTGGTTCCTGTCTGAGGTATATATTTCTATTTATTGTCGTTCTGCCTGCGAAAATCAAATGTGTTCGATCGACTCCTTCATTCTGCAACTCCTTCTTTGGGTATATACAACTTTTTTGAGATCATACTTACACCAAAAAACACACCCCTCTTAAATTCGACCCCCTTGTATTAGATCGACAATACTTCTAGGGTTAATGAAAGTGAACTCTTTGACCTGATTATTTGGATGCTCTACTGGTGTTATGATTTCAACGTACACAACTAAATCCTAATTAGAGTACATACCCTCTGATGCCCCTATAAGCATCCAAACAACACCCCCTATCCTAAAAATAGTTATAATCAACAACTTTTTATCTCCATTATTGACGAGTGAAAGTCGTGCAATTCTTTTGGATCCATCAAGTTTAATTTCGCTACAATGGATTGAGAGAGTCTTGAAAGGGTAGAAACATGGTCGAGTACCACTGACATAAACTTGTAATCCTTGTAACCATTCTCCTCGTCCCAAACACCACCAAACAAAATGGGGATGCTATGAGAATTTATTAGGGTCTGTTTGGTAGGCAATCCAAAAATAAAAATTTGAAAACAAGGGATTCAAAGAAAAACAAAGTTGTAGTTCATGTTTTTTGATATGTGTTTGGTATCAGATTTATAAATTTGATTCAATTTTAAACAGTTGTTTAAAGTGTATTCTATAATATATTTATAGATCATAAAATTAGGTAGTTGCACAACTACATATTAGGTTGAGTATAAAACATTATTAATTAATTCATGAACATATATTATTTTTTTATAAATTTTGTATAATTATTATTTTATAATATAATATTATATAATTTATAATATATTATATTATACATATTTTAATTTAACAAATGTAAATTAAATTTATAACATGAAATATTATATTTATTAAGTTTTTTACCTTTGTTTAATACAATTATGCATTTTAAAATTCAAATTTAGAATATGGATACAATGAAAACATAAAAATGTTGTTTCCAGAATTTCTACTATTTGAATCACATAATCCGAAAACGGTTTTTGAAAACACATTTGCCAACACACATATTATGAATCCGAAAACAAAACAGAATCCAGATTGTCAACCAAACAGGCCCTTAACAATCGATCTCAATCCGCAAGTATGTCAACTCAGAGAATAATCCAATCTTCAGGAACATTGAATGGTAAGAAACTATTAATGAGGAAGAATTTGGTTTGATTGTAAATATAATTATATACCATGGGCAAAATATGCATTCAATTTTCTTCACACTCCTCAATAGGTAGACAAAATTGCAATATGAAACTTTTTTAGACATTTTTCATTTTAAACTATTTATTTTAGACATTTGTCACAATTTTCCTATTTTTCTTAGGTGAGTTTTGGTCCGACCATGTTTTAATTTTTGTTTAATATTTGGGTTTTATTTTTAGAAAATTTGAATAAGTAAATGAAATTGGGGAAGGATATCTTAATTATGGTCACAAAGTTACTGCATTTTAATTAATTATAAATAAAAAAGACATCACGATAATCATATCTACTTCATTCCAATTCCAAAATTTCATTGCATTACATTTCATTTTATCCCAATCTTATAACGATGGCACCTAAATTCATTACGGTTTAGTAAACACTGTTGTATCCCAAGGTTGGTCTGGGTCGGTTTTCAACCCCAACCGACGTCGAACTAACAAAATTACACTTCGTTTTTTTTCTACCTTAAACCGACCATAATCGACCAATCACTAGTCGATTCTGTCGATTTATAATATTTTATTTATTTATTTATTATTTAATATATTTATAAGATATAATATAAATAATAAAAATTTTACAAATTTTGTTTATTATTATTATATATAATTTTTTTAAAGTAAGGGCACCCTAAATATGAAAAAACGACATTCAAACGTGTTAACTTTTTCGTCAATCATTCTAACATTTTTTCTACTTTAATAAAACATTGTTAGAGGCCAACAGTAATATTGCAACTTTAAAAGAATATAAATATATTTGAAACAAAGGACAAAATTCAAAGATATTTTTTATAATATGGTCCTCATGTTGTTAAAATTATTCAATGAGCCCCTAATAACCTCTTCAAATAATTTAAGTAAGTTGAGTCCTTTTTTTTCCCTCTTTTATATAATTAAACTTTGTAGGTTAAAATATCAAGTCAAAGCTCCTTTAACAATGGGTAAACAAAATTCAACTCAGTATTTAAAACCTTAAACCTACATCGATTATGATATGCATTTGAATGCATTTGATTTTCTTGTCTAAGTTCAATTATGTATCAATAGAGATTCAAACATATAATCATTATTCTATGTAGTTTGGTAAACATCAATATTCAAATCTAATTATTATATGCAAACGAGTGATGACTTGACAATTCATTAATTAATTGTATTATTTCCCAAGCTTTAGAAATATTATTTTCAAAAATTATATGAGAAAGAAAACTAGCACACCCAAATAGAACTTCAAATTACGACATTGTCCACCATTCTCTCACAAGAATATTTCCAAGTACATATTCTTGAATTGAATTCCTCACTCACCAACTTTCTTTTGTTTATAGAAAATCTATATATCAGAACTTGTCATTTAATAGTCAAAGATAGTATAGCCCAACAATTATAACACATATTCACTCCTATGAGATCCGAAGATCAAATTTCCATGTAGACTAATTAATATATTAGAATAGATTTTAGTTTAAATATCAATATAACTCAATAAAGTATCATAATTGGATTTACAGGAATCTGGCATATAAAAATGTTATATAATGGAAATCGACATGTTATACAATCCTCATCAATTTTATTCTGATATATAGATATGGCATATAAATAGAAGCAAATTGCGTTTGGCAATGTAAACGTTAATATGTTACACCAATTTCTTTGAAATTATTTTTAAATATTATGAGTTGATATAACAAGAATTGGTGCAAGAAACTAGTTGATGGAAAAAAAAAATCCCATCAAGAATGTGATATATGGAAAATCCTTTGAAAAAATGTGGGTCTTCAAAATCGAGCAGGAGATACTAACTTGTTGAATGCCCCTTTCTATAGGAGACATTAGATGCCCAGATATCCCACATTCCTATAAGACGAACATGAAAATCAAGATATACTCACCTCGTGATATCAAAGATTCCTATGAAATAAACGACCCTGGCTCGTGGACGAATAGAAAAAAGACCTGCATCAAGAGAAAATAAGCTCTTGAGAAAGGTCTATGATGGTCTCTCTCTGATACAAGACATGATCCCTGTGATTTTGTGAGTTTCTTATGTTCAACCATATTTTGGCCCTTATTTAAGCATCAAATTATTTCATGACATACTTCTGGTTTCCGGTTCTATTAACATATCTAGAAGAGGGATTGATTAAACATCATAATGTAACACCATAAACTGTAACACCATAAACTGTAAGTGAATCATACCAATAACAATTCATTATACTCGCCGCCAGTGTTTTTAAAGGCTCAAGGCGCACTAAGGCTCAATGGCCCTCTCGGGCTTAGGCGCAAGGCATAAAGAAAGGTGCAGGCTTTTGTTTTCTAAGGCACACTATAGATGGAAAAAAACATAAAAAAAATGTGTGTATATTAAAAAAAAAAAAAAAAAAAACTTCATGGGAAGAAATGAAATTTTAACCCCAAAAACTATATAAAAGTCAAGTATTTGTTTCTGAACATAAAGTCATTATGGAGATGAAACAATACAATACTAACAAAAAAAAAAAAAAAAAATCTAAACAATACAATAAAAGCTCTTGCTTTTAGGGTATTTACAAATGTTTTTTAAATAATAACTAACCTAAATGCACCATTTGGACTTAAAAAATAACAAAAATTCAAAAAGCCCTAAAGACGCACGCCCACACCTCAAGGACTTCAAGGCTTACACCTTCTACCAGTGCCTTGCTTCTTTGAGGCAAGGCGCATAATGCGCCTGGGCACGCCTTTTAAAAACTGCTCACAGCTAGAGCTAGGTATTGAATTATTTTGAAATCAATATCAGGCAAATTGCCAAAGTGAGCATAGGTCAACATTAATTGACATGTATTTCTTTCTCTTGAGGTCCGAGGTTCAAATCCCTATACCCCATTTGTCGTACTCAAAAATAAAAAATAAAAATCAGGCAAACTGACTTGTTCAGTGTTAACTATGAAAGGTAGCAAATTTGCTAACATGCATGTTACTATCACAAAACCAACTTCTGCTTCTGTAAAAAAAGAAGTAAAGAATCTTCGTACCTAGAAATCAAATCTCCATCTTTGATAATTAGTCATTTAGTTAACCGTTATGTGATGGCCGCTGGAGTTTTGACACCAGATTCTGTGCTACGGCATCAATAAACTCCTCGGTGTTTAAGTAAAACTCCCTTGATACTCTGCAAGAATCGTACGCATCTAAATAATCCTGAACTTGAAATATCATAGTGAATGAGCTAAATTGTTTAAACTGTTACTTGGGTCCGTGTATCAGTAAGGCAAGATCCTTTGTCATTTTCCCGGATTCCACTGTCTCAATGCATGAAGCCTCCAACTTCTGAACAAAATCCTGTAGTCTCTCGTTTTGATCTAACTTGGCCCTGAAAACATTTAATAGCTAAAATTGTCAGTTCCTAGGTAGTTTACTACTTTACAAAGCCCCATTACGAATATGTATCAAATTATAGAGTTGAAGCAGTTTAGTTAAACGATAATTGGTTTTGGTGCCTCTAGTGAAGACAGAACTATATTCATACGCTATTTAGAAGAACCAAGAACCACAAAAATTTATACATTTATGAACAGCATACAATATTTTGAACAAAGAAATTTTCGGCAGTATATACATTAATCCCCCACCCCAGGAAGGGAAAGAAGAGATCTCAACTCTACCTCGAGAACTTTAAAATGGTGTCAACGACATTGAAGTATCAGATCATCTAACCTTGAAAGGCAAATATTACAAAGCAGTACAACTATGGACACTTTAAAATCATCTGGTCAAAGATACAAAATAGAGATAATACCTATGCTCAAGCCCCCGTGTCCATGCAAAAATAGAAGCAATACTATTTGTACTGGTTTCTTGTCCCTTTTGATGTAATCGGTAGTGCCGCGTTACAGTGCCATGAGCCGCCTCAGCTTCCAACGTCTTTCCATCAGATGACAACTGCAATAAATCTCAACTTTTAAGGGGTTTGTTAAGGAAACGAGTCTATGGAGATGATAAATTTCATATCCTCAAGTGTTTAATACCCACCAATACAGAAGTCATTAGCCCCAAAGAACCAAATCCTGCCAATGGAAAATAAGCATTCAGACTCGATGCAAACCATAAAGAAAAAAACTATAGATTATTTATATTAACAAAAAATTACGTGATATTAATGTCTAAAAGTAATTTACATTCTCTGATCAATAGAAGACATTAAGAACGATTTTTTTTTGACAGTGTAACAAAAGGCATTAAGAATGAATATAGACAAAAAAATATGACAGGTAGAAATAGTTTTATAGTTAAAATATTGTTAGACATTATTAATAGTAAAATTATAAAAGCATGTAATATTAATAGAATCCAGACAATTAAAAAGTTGATAGCATCACCTTGTGCAAGTAAATCACTCTGAACGTCCCCATCATAATTTTTGCAAGCCCAAACGTATCCACCTTCACTTTTTACAGCATAGGCTACCATATCATCAATAAGCCGATGTTCATACCTAAATTCCAAACCAAAATATATTCAGCCATAGGCAATAGATTAGGCATAACTACAGAGAACCATGTAGGTTAAAAATATAATCAACCATATCGATTTTTCTTCAAACTTCTGCTTCCACTTCTCCTCATACACTTTTTGGAATATATCTTTAAACCTGCAGGCCAGTATTGAAATAAACTATCACTTTGACAATTTCTAGGAAAGTGGAAGTAGATATGAACAGTACAAGCAACTAGGTATAGGGAACGAAGTAAAAATTACCTGCCATCATATTTCTTGAGAATTGTATTTTTAGTGCTCAAATAAAGGGGCCACTTCTTCTCAAATGCTAGAGACATTGACGACTCTGCAAATGCTCGAATAGACTGCCAATTGCATAGGAACGTGTTAAAATGGTAATTTATGTGATGCAAAAAACGAACAAGTTTGAAGAAGTAAATAAAATTAAAAAAAAAAACCAACCTCGTCGACATTATACATTGTAAGTGCTATTCCTGGTCCTTTGAAGTCATAAACCTCGAGCTCTCTTGGTGTCTCCCCATTTTCTGGAACTGAATAAAAACAAAAATAAATAAATAAATAAGAGTAGAAAGATAATAAAAAGCTTGGGGAGAAAAAGAACAATTTTCCCAAAGAAATACATGAGAATAAGTGAAGAGAAGAAAATTATCTCACCAAAAACCATTTTAAGCTTCCCGGGCCCTGGGATGATGGTATCAGTGGCACGGTATTGATCACCAAAAGCATGCCTACCAATACATATGGGCTTCTTCCAACCTATATTCAACCAAGTATTATATTATGTTTCATAATGGATTCCGCGACAAAATAGTAGACAGTAAAAATTACCCGGAACAATTCTCGGAATGTTTTGGCATAAGATAGGTTCTCGGAAAACAGTACCTGTACAAAAAGTAATATTATTATGAAGCTCATACTTTTCTTATAGGACATTAAAAATATATTATCACGAAGGTAAAATCCAAAACATGATACATGAGATATCCATCCAATACAAATAGAGCTCACAGAAAAGGTCTCCAATTGGTATGGCCACGAAAAGAATTGGAAATTCCCAAAATCATAAGAAAGAGCGCCTCAACTAGAGCCAACCATTTGGCTAAGTCCAAAACCTTTTCTCGCCCTCTTAGTTCTACTGCCAAAAGCCTAAGGTTCCCTCGCCCCACCCTAATTTCCTGATTACAAAATCTTAACCACATTAGACAGATTTTTTTAACTAAAAAAAAGGACAAAGATTTTCTTTCTTTATTTTTTCTAGGCAGTGCTGAGTCCAAATAATACTTGCATTAAATCATCCTTAATACTATACAGAAAACATTATAGCATAATGAAACCATATCCTGGCTTATAAAGAACTCGATCTTTTTAAAAGTATTTACTATTTAGGGTGAAATGCCCCCTCCTAATGATTCAGGGAGCATATCCTATCTAACCTTCATAAACCTCCACATGATGCGTGTGTACTTGTACCTAGTGAAAGCTTACCTACTTTAATTTCCTAAAATTTGCAAAACTTTCCCTTAAAAAATAAGAGAGTATATTTGGCAAACAAACCATTAAGAATGTTCCTAATTGTGCCATTGGGACTTCTCCACATAGCTTTAAGTCCAAACTCTTTGACTCTGGCCTCATCTGAAAAATGAGACAAAAATCAAGAGAAATAAACTAAAGCTGATAATTATTGCAAATATTAAATAAATGAAGAAAATTCAGTTACGATACTCTATGATTTAGTGACTGAGACTGGCATGGGCACAGATGACGAACCTGGAGTGATTGTAGCACATTTTACAGCAACATTGTACCTGCATTCACAAGGTTACAAGGAGGACCGAAAAAACTACTTTGAGTTAAGCAAAAGAACTCAAATGATGTGTACTCTATTATTGTGTGGAGATTTAGTTCTATTTGCTTTTCTAGACCTGAACTCAAAAGCACTACTTTAAGCGGAGATCTAGTTAACTTTCTTCACCAAGGTTAACTAATTTTGTTCTCCTTCCTTGTTTCTATAAGAAAATAACACCTCATATAAACATCAAGAAGTTATAAAGTACGCCAATCGAGCAGAAACTAGTAGCCATGTTCCCAATGCAACCAATTACTAGCTATTTTGTTTACTTTCTTGTCTCTGCTTTCCACCCACAAATTCATTATTTACAGTTTGATCAGCTTCCGACCACTTTTGAAAGCCAAAATAAGGAAATCACAAATATATATTAGTTGAAATTCTACCAGCAGAACATACTTAAGCGTGGCTTCTGCACTCTCTACAGTAACTCTGTCATCAGTGGCGTCCCGATTCAATATCCCCAAGTCATAATACTTTATATCCAAATCCAAGAACGGGAAAATAAGCTACAATGTTATGAAAAGAAAATCAACATCAGAACAAACCATCTTTCTCCAAAAGATTAGAATCAAAACAATTTCAAATAGAAATAACCATACTTTCTCTTTTATCATTGTCCATATGATCCTCGTCATTTCATCACCTAATTGTCAAAAAAAAACATCAAAATCAATCAAGCTGTAACTGTAATAAACATCCAAATGGAAAACACAAGTTAACAACACATGAATCTGATCAATTCAATAATCATAACAAGAAAAGTCAAGCTCAAGTATAAATGTTCGAATTGGAAGAAAACTGAGTCCACTAAGTTTTCAAACTGATTTAAAGCCAAAAGAAATAATGCCAGAAACATAAATCCAAAATCATACTCAATTCACTTCGAAAAGAACAGATTGATTGACAAGCCAGAAACATGATATCTTACCGTCCATTTCGACAACGGGATTCAAGACGCGAACTCGATCAAGACCAGAAGAAGATGCATAGCATCGAAGCGAAACAGGCGGGGAGCGAATCGGACAGGAAAGCTGATTCTTGAGACCGCGTCCATTGAAGAGAGTAGAAGAGGTCGAGGAGAAATGGAAGGAAGGGTTTTTGAGAGCAACAGATGAAGACAATAGAGTGGCACTTGACATGGCGGTTCGTATGAGTCTGGCTTTCATCTCATCGCTGAGATTTGGGCGGCGTAAGGAATGAGAATTAATAGGGGGTTTTATTTTTTATTTATTTTTATTTTTTTTCATTATTTTTTTTTAAGTTTTCACGAGCGGGTTTATGCCGTCCTCCCAGCATTTGTTCCTTTGGAAGCAATGGCTGGTTCGGGATTTGATTGTTGGAAACTTTTTTTTATATATAAATATATGTGGGAATCTTTTTAAAGCATGTCTACTAATTTTGTAGAGTAGATTTCACATCATAGAATCAATCGTCTCTTGTAAGTTGTAAACAAAATTTTCACTTTTTCTTACCCAACCAAATTTTATCTCCTAATTTTTCAAATTCATTAATGGAATGCAACTATTTTTTAAAAATAAATATATAATACCATAATACTTTTTCTTAAAAAAAAAAATTACCACTATTTTTTAATACTTAGCAAGAACAAACAAAATATAAATTTAAATTGAAAGCATATGCCATTTTAAATATTTATTTAAAAAAGTATAAATTATCAACAAAATAATAAAGTGTGAATTCTTATAGTATTGGATTATATTTATATATACTTTAGTTATTATAATTAAATCACAACAATTTAATATTCATTTACCAAGTATTATAAAATTTTTCAAATTTAATTAATCCTAGCATAACTCCATAGATAAAAAACAAAATATCATCAAAGATTGAAGGTTCGATGTCCACCCCTACAAATGTTGAACTATTTTTTCTTTTCAAATTTGAAACTGAAATTTACCAAAGATTAGTTTACCTCATTTTAAAAACAAAATTATATATTTTTTAATTAACAATGTGTTAACTAAACATTGGTTGTACGTATATTAGTACATAAACTTTCTTTAATCAAACAGTAATAAGAGTAATTAGGAAGCTAGAATTAGAATAGCTACTGACATCTCAAATTTATTAATTTAAATATTTTTTTTATAAACCATATAAATTTAAATGGAGAAACTAACTATATTATTGTGTTACATGATATGTTATAATATTTTAAGCGTAAGCGTGACAATCATTTATCATGGTAAACTATTTTGAATTTTTGCAAAAAAAAAAAAAAACTTTTAAAATAGTTTTCAAACAAAAGGTAGATTAAATAATCAATTGAATTCACGCTTTTTCTTAATTTCTTAATTAACATTTTTTTGATTTTTTAATACCATAGGAGTTAGTGGAATTCGAACCACAAATCTCATGATTGTTAACACATTTGATATCCCAATTGAGTTATGCTCTCTCTCACAATTATCAAAAAAAAAAAAAGTATAACTTAATTAAGATGCATATATTAGTACTAAATAAAGCGATATGTAATATATTTTCATTTTAAAATAAATAAAAACACAATAATAATAATACTCTATCATGAAAAAAATTCAAATTTTATTTATAAACGTGTCAATTTTAACCCTAAACTTTCAATTTCGTCAAATTGAACCATAGACTTAGTTAAATACGGGAAGATCTATTGATTTTTCAAGTTCTATAAATTCAGCCACTAATTTTAACGAATAATAATGTAGCAATTCTTCGTAGTATCACTTATTTCATTAATATACAAATTTAAGTTTGCTTAATGCACGAATTAACTATTAAGTAATTTTGTCTAACTCACAAATTTTAATAAAAAAAATCTAGTTCTAATGTCGTTTTTCTTTCAAATCTTATCAATTTTGTAAGATAGATTTTACAATTTACGAAAAGCATATGATGTTTTTTGTTTTGTAAGATTTTCAAATGGCAACTTATCCTGAGGTAAATATTGTAATACTTTTTTCAAGTTTAATATTAAAACTGTAACACTTATCTAAATTGTATTCATGTGAAGAAATTCAAAATTTAGAATAAAAATTGATACCAACTCAAAAATAATTCCCCCTGAATTTTAAAAGATTGGGCTTAAAAACCGTTTTCAGAAACAATATTAAGAAAACACGCTCAAATACGAAATGACACAACTCTCCATATATTCTTGGGCCAAAGTAAGTTGGTCACTTCATCGAGTATTTTTATACTCACCCCTTCTTTATTTCTTTTTCGTTGGAGTAAGGCAAACCAGTGAGATGACCACCGACGACAGCCAGAGACCTTCTGCGAAGAAGGAAAATCTGTTGTACCCTTTTCGTTTTCAAAGCATGCTTCTATAAAAATCAGTGTAAGATGAGAAAAAGGAATCAAAGGAATGAAAAAACGCTTTTAAATCCAACAAAAGGATCTACTTCCCTGGCTTCCGTGGCAGTTTCTAGCGAGCAGCAGTTCTTTTTGGTTTCTACAGGTGGGTTCTTCTGGTGGTTCCAGGTGTTACTGATATTAGAGCTCGCTGGACGTGGCCGCTTGTTTTCCTTCATCATGGAGATATCAAAAGAAAGCATTTGCATGGATGCCACTTCTGCATCTGAAGCACAAGCCTGATTCAGTTTGCTGTATGTACCTGGTGTATTTACGCAAAATTGGGATACTACTGGAAAACTGTTAGCTTTTCTTTTTATATGATCGAATATAGTTTCCTCGGTTACGGTGATTTTACTTTCTTCTGTCTCAATACCAAATTTCCCTGTAATTATTTACAATAATTAGAAGAGGAAATAATAAATATAAGAATGAATTGGAGATTGTTTGAGAAGGCATTCATGATCCCATATGCACTCATCGAAGCTATCATATAAAAATGTTGTCTAATGGATTGAAAATATAATGTATGAAGAGAAAAACTTGATTGCACCTTAGGCCGCACTCATCAACATCTACTTTCTATCCCAATTTTTTCTTTTTAAAAAACAAAAACTTTTTTTTTAAGTAAAAAAAGTGGACAACACATGAAATTGGTGCAATCTAGAATGCCCCAAAATTTTCTTTTGTTCAATATCTATATGTCATATCATATCTATGTAGTTACTTTCACAATGAAGATTAGAGGTACAATTTAGGTAGTAGACTGAAACTAGATTGAAGTAAGTAAATAAAATTTGATTAAATTACAAGTTAATTTTCAAGAATATGCCTATTTACTTCTTAAATTTTAAAAATGTCTCTAAATTAAGTTTGTGTCTATTTGATGCGTGAAAGGTAAAAAGTCCTAAACTAAGTTTGTGCGTATTTGATACTTGAAATTACTTTAAACTATCAATTTATAATATGTCTTTGAATTTTCTATTTTGTGTCTAATAGGTTTTTGATCTATTGATCTATTCAATAGTTTTTAAAATTCACAACCTATTAGACATAAAAATAAAGTTTCATTAAAAGTTTAAAGACTTATTAGACACTAGTTGAGAGAATTTTACCTACCCAAAATGAAAAGTGCAAAACTAACCTTGCAAAATTTTGACGCAAATTAAACTTTCATTCTAGACCATGCTCAAACCAAATAGATAGAGATATAACCTTTATCATCATCGATGAAATGTCGTCCAGAGGTGACGTGGTTTTGTAGAGTCAGAAATTCATTTCCAACTTCCTCTCCGAATCCTGAAAATGTATCCACTTTGGTATGAGGGGAAAGTTCATTTCTCTGTCTCTCTTCCAAAGCTTCAACTTGGAGTTCTAGCGACTGCGTATCTCTAGTGAGACTATATGCCTCTGGTGCTGGCGAATAAGCACTAGTTTTTGATGTAGCCAACACGGGGAAGCTTTTGGCTTTCTCACGTATGTGGTCAAATACAGTTCGTTCAGTGATGATTTTGCATTCATCTTCGTCGTTGCCAGTTGCAGGCTCGGCTGCCATAATTTTAAGTTCCTTTTAGAAAGAAATCAAGGGGAGAAATAAAATACGAAGCACATGAGTTGCTCTCTCGACTCTCAGGAATTTACGTACCTTCCTCAAACTCTTCGTCCAGGAGGTTGAAACTCGGCCTGAAAGTTTTTGTACGGAGCAAAAAGTATTAAATTTACGTACATTCCCCAAACTCATCGTTTTTATGTATATTTTTTAAACACTCCTCAAATTATATTGTAGAGTTTCAAGGTCTCCTATTTCAGTTCTTATTGAGGAGTTTAGGGATCTATGAGAAATATCACTCACATGGAATCTAGTAACCAGTTCGAGTCGTTAGATTTGGGCAGCTCGTTCGCTGCAGCTGCAGCTTGTGGTAGAGGTTCACTGTCGTCGTCTATAATGTATACTTCCTCTGGTGGAGGAAAGGAGGACGGCGTCATTCTTGCCCATTTGCTTCTTGCGTTTGAATTTCGTTCCATTAGTTGAAGTTTCCGGAGGAGATCAATGCCAACTACGTGAAGGAACACTTAGAATTAGAAATCTATCCAGGGCACTAGGAATTTTGTCGATGCAAGAGGGTTTTGGAACTTTTAAAACAGCATAGATTCTTACTGTATTCGTCAAAAATAAGATCAGCTTTAATCGTCAACTTTCCTTGTGGAGGATGTGAGACAAGAACAACTGCACTGTAAGGGCTGCAGAAAGAGCAAATAGTCGCAAGACAATGTTGCATTGATGCTATAATTATCATTTTTCAGTCAAATTATCATTAGATAATATCTGTACAAAAAGTTGACTCTTCCCAAAACAAAAGTTATTATGGGAGAAGGAAATGTTTGCCCCTCAATAACGTTATGGAATTGGAAAAGAAGTAGCAACCCTAAAAATAAGATCAATGTAAACTACCCATTTGATGCCTCTGAATCTTAATACGATGGCTTCATGACTTATATGGCATATAAGAAAACTTTGTTGGTTAATGATCAAGAAAAGAATTAGGCTTGAGTACCTGGAAAATTCATCTACTCTGCTGCACCAAAAAAAATCAAGTTAAACAGAGTATGCTACATTTGGTACAATGAAATCCACACGAGAAGTTTAAAGCATTCTCTCAAAAAAAAAGGTAGTAAAATTTATAAATATATCCAAAGCTCGAACTTCTATCCATTTTCTTGATAAAATCCACGCCCAGTCTTTTGCTTAAATTTATACATCAAAGTTTCAAAAGTAATCACCTTATTTTCTCATGAAAGAGAATCTGGTTATCTTCTTCTGAGCCAACAATCTGCAAAACAGAGTTCTCTGCTGCAACGGTCAATTCCTAGTGAAAAATAGAAATAGATATTTATGTCAACAAACCATATCAGCGTAATGTCGTTTATTTGGTCGGTAAGACTGGGGCAGTCTAGTTAATGTTACGATGAGCTTGGCCTTCCCTTGTCTAGGGCATTCAGCTTCCTCAAGCTTTAGGTCCACTTCGGGTGGTAAAGATGATAATGACTCCTTGATATGATTCCCAAATGGGTACTTTCTGCCAGTGACTATCTCTATTTTCCTTGGATCCGCTTCAGCAAGTGCCTCAAATGATTTAATTCCCATAGAATGCAACGCCTGAAAAGAACATTTGAAAGGACTCAGAGAATGCACAAAGGAGTTTCACCTAGAACCTAACAAACATTTTTCAGAAAGTAATAAAAGGTTAAATAGAAACCTTTGCAGTCACCATTCCGATGCCAGGTAATTGTTTGAGCAAAAAGGGACTGTCATCCCAGAGTTTCTGATATAAAGATTTTGCTAGAAGCATTGAGTTGAAGGTTCCTTTGTAGTTCTTTCTGTATACAAAATACTCTTTCATGCATTTGGCAATTCTGCCTCCATTTGAGCAAATAGAATTCATGTCCTGTGCAAGGATACTAGTTGTAATGACTTCTTTTCGAGCACAATATGATTTAAAAGCCACTTGCTGAGAAAATGAACCTGACTGAGGGATAAATCATGAATCGAAGGATCACCGGTCAAGCAATCGTTTGCTAATATAAATATTTTTTCCTCTCTCGTCTGTATACGCTTTTTCTTCTTCCCCTTTTCACAAAGAATGTGAAAACGCAGCCTTCCATCTTTATCATTGTTTACATCATTAAGAAGCTTCTTCTCAGTGCGTCTAAGCTGGATCCCTTCAATTCCCCAAATTGTTCATATACTCCTTCAGTTGAATTCTGAACAACCAGCAATGTTCACAAGCTAAATGGTCAGAAGCACATACAAGCAATTTCCTCGGCATGGCAGATGATATGTAGCGCCTCCTCTAGACTGCAATTTTCAGGGGCATGCATAATGTGTTTCATGGTGTCAAACTTCAAATAGTATTTTGTCATCAATCTCCCGGGATCTGCTAACCAAAAAGAAAAGGAATCGGGAAGTTTTATTTCATTCAATTGTAGAAAATAGTTGATGTCGTTAGTCCCTAAAGTTTACCTAGTGGCTTCAAGAGGAAGCCATCTTCATCCATCCAAATCATCTGATGTCGAGATAATTCATTTACTTTCTCAATGCAAATGTCTGGTTGAAGAATACCATAGATTATAGTTTCAAAGAAGAGCATATGGAGGGTTAAGAGCAAAAAATTAGTATAACAGTTTAAACAAAATTATACCATGGAGAAGGCGATAGTACCTTCCATGTGCTTCTCCGTATTGTGATTAGAAATTCCATTTCTGATAGCATATTTCTGCGGATTCTAGCTTGCAAATGAATTTGTAAAAAAATAAAAATCGGGTAAGATAAAAATATATATATCTGGAATATATAATCAAAAGGATGGCATGGCAAAACGTACGCACCTTTTTCATTCTTACGTATAAATACGAACACTTCATCCATTCAATTGCCTTTACTATATCTGGGATGGTCATTTGAACTATCTCCGCAGTTAAATGCTCCGTCACACATGAAAGCAGTCTAAAATTGGAAAAGCACATGTCAAACAAAACATTTGTAAGTGTTCCATATAACAAGTGTACTGAATTAAATACATACTGCGATTCCACAATTTCACATCCATTCAGAAGATTCTCATACAAATGGACCTGAGACCAAGTAAAAAAGGTATTGTTGAAAATTATTTCGTAGCAATAAGAAAACCCAATGCTTAAACCAATTAATTCTGTGAACTTCCAAATGAAGAAAGAAAATGAGAGAAATGAAGCTAGATATCGTGGCATTACTGTGTCTCTTCTTGTCATGATTATGACAATTCCTGTATCATCGAATGGAGGCCGGCCTGCCCTCCCACACATCTGCGTATAACAAAGCAGACAAGATTTGAAAGACGAGAAGACAATTTCCAGAAGATAGAAATTTATCCATTCTTATTTCTCTTGTATGTGGGTATGATTGTGAGTCTTTTATGTTCATTCCACCGCAGAAAGACATCCGACTTACATGTTGAATCACAACAAAAAGGTGAAAACATGACCCACGATGAAAGCATATCGTGACAATGAAGAACCTGTAGTATCGTGGACCGGTCATATTCCATGTAAAGCCCCTTCTCCTTGTTACTACATTAAGATAGAAATTAGACGTTTGGGACAGAAGATTTCAGTTAGTTTTCTTGCATCTTTTCTATTAGAATCCCAAAACAAGTTGAATAGAAAGTGATGCTGAACATACAAGTGCTGTGTTGATTTTATTATGACTGTATGTGCCGGCAAGTTGATTCCATGAGCAAGAGTATTTGTAGTGCAAATAACTTGAATATCACCCTTGAGAAAAAGGCTTTCAATGAGATTGCGATCCTTCAAGCAAAGCCCACCATTGTGATAACCAACTGTCAATGTGAGATGTTTATTTCCACGCCATTAAGTAGCCAGATAATAACTCAACAACACGAGTTTTGCGATAAATACAGGATGATATGAACGCATTAAAAGAAAAAGAAAAAGAAAAAAAAGAAGTCGGCCTACTACCACCATAAAGAATATTAGATTGCATTTGCTTATCACTGCATGATAGTGAAGCTTCTCGTAACCTTTCCAGTTGTTCCTTGCTTTTAATAAATGGATTTGAATAACCAAAGGTCATTGCTGTTTGTGAGAGCCGTTGAGCCGCTTCTTGCGCTCCTTTTCTAGTTGAACAAAACACTAGTGCAGATTGTCCTTTTGAATATTGCATGAGAACATCTGTGACCTCGTTTGAACATCGACATTTCTCAGTATAACAATATCGGAAGTGCGAAAACATAAGTAAATAAAATAATATCGGTTAAGGAAAAAACAATTCATGATGGTCCCACTTACCAAAAATGTAGTTCTGAAGACGCTGTAATACACAATGAAATAAAGTTGGGAACTGTTAGATAATTCCAAACATATTTTGTGCTGGTTGTGACTTCTTGAAAGCAACCTATTCTAATTTCTATGCAGAATTTCGATCAAATACCTTCTCAAACATGAAATCATTTTTAGCAGGGGCATAGCCTGCAGAAGAATTACATAATTAAGTATGCAACAGCCAAAAAAAACAGCATATATCATGAACTGCACACTTATTGGTATTCCCATTTACTCTAAGCACTGAACCACCATAATTCGTACTGGCATTCTACATTTATAAAATAGTAGACTGCATCTGACAAAGAAGCAAACCACAAAACTGGTAGTTTCAGAAATCAATTACCAAATACTTTACTGGTTAACTTTACAGGCCTCATTTCCTCTCCAAACCTGATGAAACATTGAAAACCAAATGAAATATGCTTGATCCTGCAATGAAGACACTAGGTTGTGCCTGTTATATAATAATACCAAAAGCATACCTTTTTACTCCTTGAACAGGGACGCTGAGCCATTCCGCTGCAATGGTTTAAATCAATCTTCAAACTTTTAAAAAGTTTAAGCACTTTTAGACACTTGAGATGCAAGTAAAACTACTAATAACAAACTAAAGTAAATTTACCTAGATCCTCAATATTTGGGATTGTGGCAGATATAGCTAAGAAACGAACATGAGAGAGAGGACTGGATTTCATTTCAGGGTTGCGAGAAATCATTTTAATTCTACTAACTATGGCTTCCAAGGCTGCTCCACGTGGATCATTTAAAAGGTGGACTTCATCAATAAGTACGAGAGCTATGTCACTGAAAAAGCTCAAACCACCATCCTTTATGCGATACCGAGTCACTGCATCAAATTTCTTCAATGCAAAAAATTAAAGGAAAAGGTATTTAGCCATCCAGAAAAGTACAGCTAAAAATGAAACCAATGAAAACCATCTCTTTTATTTACAGTCTGGGATCACTTCATCAAATATACGCAAGTGACATTCATGTAAGAAGAAGCATCTAAAACTATTGAAATTTAAGACTATACAGCATGGGGCAATCATGTTAGGCAAGAAGCGTCACTCTTGAAAAGAATGATTGACATGGAGATAATAAACTTAAAAGAATTGTGGCTAAAAGTGTTGATAGAATTGCATTGCATGTGGAACTCATTTTGTAAAAGCATTGATACTGAAACAAGGATTTTATATCCTCGTTAAAATTCTGTGTTCAAAGTGCTGACCTCAGGCGTTGTCAGAATAATGTCAGCTTCTTGTATGTACTTCATGTTGTGAGTTTCATTATCTCCTGTTAGCTCCAAACAACTGACCCCCCAAGATCCGAATTTCTGATTCCAATCACGGAGCTTCTCCTGTACTAAAGCCTTAGATGGGGCAATATAGATCTGCATAAATGTAAAAGGAAGACAAAAGCCATAGTCATCTAATACTGGATGCACATAAATTCCAACTTGAAGGTACTTCGTCCAATGCAAGAATAAAAGCTCTTCAAAATTGCAACTCTCTCTGAATTATGTTTAAAAAAAATGACTGCAAATAATAGTTTCATCTTTGTGTACATCGACATACACACAATAAAAGAGAGAGAAGAAGAAATGAAACAAGGAATACATTGTTGAAGAGAAACAATGCATGTACATGAATTGTATAAAAATACTGCAATGCTCTCCCTATTATGACAAGAATAAATTTAGCACTCTTTTTGCATCTGTCTGATGGCACAATTGCATCTGAGACTTACGCTTTTTAGAGTTCCCTTGACATGGATAAACTTCCCCTCAGCAATAAATTTTGAAAGAAGCCTCAAGATGCAAAGCTCAAACAGTACAGTTTTACCACTTCCAGTAGGGGCTGAAATGACCATGTTTGCATCGGAGTTGAAACAAACAGGGAAACATTCACTCTGCAATGAATTGAAGTACCTATATGTGGAGTAATTAGCAAGTGAGAAAATGGATTAGCATAGTCCATAACTTGGGTCGGAGAGGACTCGACAAATATATAAGGTAACGATCGTGTGAGATTGTATCCTTGAATTTTAAAATTCGATATCATCTCACATCCTTAGGAATTAGAAAACAGCAACAGAACATTAGTTAAGAAGTTAAAATGGTCGATTCCTACTCCAACTTGGAATTTCCTTACTGCTAGTTTTGAAACAAACACTCGTGACATTCTTATTGAGAAATAATGAAAAAGTAAATACAAACTCAATGGCACATATGATCCCGCTAAGCAGATTGATAGAAAGCGACGGTCAGTTCATTCTATTGCAAGTAGTAGACCACTGAAGAAGAAATGCAACAGGAAAAATAAGAGTAGGTCTAACATGTAGAAGATTTACAGAGATATTAAATATAAAAAAATATTTATATTATATCGTTCGATTTTAGCATTTGTTCAGTTTCAAATCAACCAGCGAAAAATCATAAGTGCTAACTTAATAATCGATCTATTGTAGTGTCTAAGAATACTAGAGATAAAATTTCAATAAATTGGCATGTTACCTAAAACTAAAAGTTGAACGAAGTGGTGCGGGTAAATCTGAAACGGATTTCAGTGAATATGAATCCATGATCGCGTTCGAACTTCCTTCTGGACACTGATGTAGAATAATTGAGCTTATTGATGCTGATGCAAATAAAACATTACAGTCAATAGTAAGGTCTACACAACAAACAAGCAGATAATTAAGTGAATACGTATTGTTTAACATTATGAAGAAGAAATTGACATTTGCACGATCGTTTGTGTCGATCCCGACAACACACATTCAGATATCCAGACGGAGAAGTCTCTAAAGCAAATACAGTGTAAGAGAACAAGAAATACGAAGAAACACCAAGAATGCAAACGCTCAATCACGCAGAGGCATCCAAATTCTAAAGAACCAATTCTAGCAATGAAATCATTCATCGGAAAGCTCAAATTGAGAACCGTCCTGCACGAAATCTATCAAGAATCACTCGGAAATTTAATGCACATTTTGTAATATTTCCGAATTAAAAACGCAGTGATACCTTAGTATTTCTGAGCTCGACCTTATCAGAAATGCTTCGTAACAGTTTGTCCAGGCATGATCAATGACGAAACTAGTATTCCATTGTGCACTTCTTCGGCAGTTAAATGAACAGATTCTGAACTTCAGTCTCGATGTTCATGAACGCGAGTGAAACCTTTGTAAATCAACGGCAAGAAGGAAAACGAACACTAAAATCCACTGAAGACGTTTAACATGGAGATGAAATCGAAATACTATGGGAGATGAAAATGAAATCTGCACCGTATATTTATGGGCACCCAAGTTGAAATGGCGGGAATCCGCAGGCTGCGGCGATTAACTTTTTTTTTATTTTTTTATTTTTTATTTCACGTTTTACGTTTACCGCTAATTTTGTGAGTGGGAAATGGAGTATTTTTCATTTCATAATTTGAGCTATAAGATTAATATTTTGTTAATTAAACCTCATTTTGTTTGAAGTTTTATATGTTGACCTAAACAATGAACTTAAACACTTTATTAATAATTAATATAAAATATATATCATCAAATAAAAGTTCAAAAGTTCAAAATCTTCCACCTACCTATTATAAAAAAATTTAAACATTATTCAATTGGCTAAAATATATACACTCGATTAAGAGGTGGAAGATGCTAGTTAACCTAAATCAAATAGTGACATTTGTAAAATTTAACAACCTAATTGAATTATTTAAAAATTGCTAAACTAAATAGATATAAAGTATTTTTCTATTTAAACAACAATAGAATGTATAAATAATGTTGTTTTATTCTATACTATATTCTAATAAGGGAAATAAATTAAACATTTCATCCGTAAAAAATGCAAAATCGAAATAGTTCTCTCATATTTTTTAGGTTTATGAACTTCGAGTTCACATAGATATTGTGTGTGAGTTTCTTGCATCCTCTTTATATGCATGAACTGTTGAAATTAATGACCTCAAACAACTCCATAATAGATTTTTAAATTATATTTTAAAAATTATTTTGATTCATGACCTTTACATTAGGAAAGTTAGAGTGCTTATAAATATTGTTTTTTATAAATTATTTTGGCTAAAGTATAAAATCAATTTGGAAAAGTAAGGGCCCGTTTGGTATGCAATCCGGATCCTGTTTTATGTTTTCGGATTCACTAAATCCAGTTAATATGTGTTTGGCAGATGTGTTTTAAAAAAAATTTTTCTGATTCTGGATCCAAATAGTAGAAATTCAAAACAACATTTTTATGTTTTCATCAGATTTCAGATTCTGAATTTAAAATTTTAAAATGCATAATTATATTTAATAAAGATAAAAATATTAAATACAATATTTCATGTTATGAATTCAATTTACTTTTGTTAAATTAAAATATGTATAATATAATATATTATAAATTATAGAATATTATATTATAAAAAGATAATTCTATAAAATTTACAAAATCATTTCATAAATTAATTAATAATGACTTATATTCAATCTAATAATTAGTTTTATAAACTACAACTAATTTCATGATCTATAAATATGTTATAAGAAGACGCTTTAAACAACTGCTTTAGAATGAAATCAAATTTCTAAATCATATTAAACACATATTTGAAAACACGAATTACAACTCGCTTTCATCAATCCCTGCTTTTTGAGTTTTGTTTTATCATTGCGTATTTCTCTCATATTCTTGAAGTTTCCAACCTTAGAGCTCGCCTAGCCAAAGCCATTGTGTGTAAGAGTTTCACTCCCTCCAAACATACACAAAGGATTTGACATCCATGTCATTTACAAAATGAATCAATTCACAACAATTACTAACTATTTTTTAATTATAAATTATTTGGATTCATGAACTTTACATTATAAAAAAATCTACAGTTCTCATAAATATATTTCTTATAAAATTATTTAATATAAACTGGTTTTAACACAATTTTTTTATATATATAATAAATGTCCAATAGGATAATGACTATTTTTATAGGATATAATAAAACAAAGTTTTAGATACTGACAGAAACAGAATATACCGCCAAAGTCAGAAACAATTTTCCCAAATAAAAGCGACTTGTGGGCCCTTGAGAAATATCTCTGAATCCCCAAGAAATATCTCATCCATTTCGTTCTCTTCAATCTTCATTCCTCCACTGGACTGCCGATTGGCAGCGAATTTGCAATTTCATTCTTCCTCATGGCCATTTCCATTGTTCCATTTATTCAGCACTCAGTGCCAATGGCTTCTCCATCTATTTCGCATCCTAATGAACACAAGCACATCATAAGGTAATTTCCTTTTACAGCGATCGATCGTCAAGAGTTCTATCTTCTTCATCTTTGTCTTCCTTCTTTTATTTTGGAGTGGAAGAGATGTTAAATTTGACGAGCTTTATTGCTCCGATTTTCTGCTACATAATACTTATGACGAGCGATTTTGTCCGGAAGGAAGCAGAGATGGACGGCGATTAGATGCAGCGCGAGAGATAGAGCGAACGAGACGAACTATTACGAGCTGCTTGGAGTTTCTGCAGATTCAAATGCACAAGAAATCAAAGAAGCCTACAGAAAGTTGCAGAAGAAATTTCATCCCGATATTGCAGGCCGAGAGGTTAATTTCTTTCAGTATTGATTGTAAACTCATTATTACTGTCTGATTATTTTTTAATTTTGTTAGGGCCACGAGTATACGTTGAGGCTGAACGAGGCTTATCGGGTTCTGATGAGAGGGGATCAAAGGAAGGAATATGACTCTTCCATGGGTGAGATGAGGGTGAGGTTTGGGAATTATAGCCCTGGATTAGGTTACAGCTCCTGGAAAGGACCTCTGAGACCTCAGGCTCTGTTTGTTGACGGAAATGCATGCATAGGTATGCTTATGTTCGTTCTTCATTATTCATTATGCAAATGAACTTTGACAACCATTATTAAAAAGGAACTTTTACTTTTATTTGAATGATTTAAAAGTTAACTATGAAGTGTTAATTTCATTAGAGAGAGTGTTCGACGGAATTAGTAAATTGAGACCATTTTTGTGGTTGTGCTAGTTTGATTTCACGAATGAATTAAGGTGTTGTTACGATCGGATTGAAGTGTTATTGCTGTTGTATGTTGGTTTTGAGGAAGGTATCAACTTCTAGCTTATATGAGTTTAGAGTTGGATCAGAGAAAATTAAAGTTTCAATATTAAATTGAACTCACCTAGTTACATGGATGAGAAATAGTTTCTTTATCTTTCTTATTGTGTTTAGAAGAGTGAAAATTGGCTACTTCCAAATATGAAAATGAGAAACTTGCATAATTTCTCTCACAGGGTGCAGGGAATGCGTACACCATGCAAGTAATACATTCACCATGGATGAGACGCTTGGCCGTGCACGAGTTAAGGTTCAATATGGTGACAATGATCAGAAAATTCAGGTAAAAAACAAAAAGTAAATTACGAGCTCATCCGTGCCTGATTCAGTGGATAAGACACCCACTAATTATTACCATTCCAAAAGTTGATAGAGAGATCTCCCACCCCTATTGTTGAACTAAAAAAAAGAGTAAATTATTAGAATGAAACTAAAAAAAAGAGTAAATTATTAGAATGGAACACTAAAGAGTGTCGTTTCATTTTTACAGGTTTCAGTGGAATCGTGTCCTGTGAATTGCATATATTGGGTAGAAAAAGAGGAACTGGCAGTGTTGGAGTATCTGATGCAGCCACTGCCCAAGGAAGGATATGGCGTGTTTGGAGGCGGCTGGGAAATTCCAGCCAATGTCTTTGTGGCGGCCAAAGCCTTCACCCAGCAGCTGAAACGGCAGAAACAGGACACAAAATTTGGTGAGTTTTGAAGCTATTTTCAAACGGGTTTTCGATCAACTCGAACACTTGCGTGAAAATGTTGGGTTTCATTGCTTGTACTTACAGGAGGGGAAACTGTTGAAGAAACTCCAGCTCAAGCTGAGGCTCGAGCTAATGCGAGCATGAAAATACAGATGGAGAAGTTCAATGGAGTTTGGAATTGGGTAAAACAAGTTTTTGGGACACATTGGTAGGTTCATGAAATGCTATGATTTTCAGTCACTAAATCTCAAAGTTCGCTTAGAAAACTGTTCTCAAAACCATTTTTGAGAACCAATATTATTGTGCATATTGTAGTCATTTGTGAAAATACAATGAAGAAAAACAACCAAAAAGGACAAGTTTTTCAAAGCATAGATACCAAACAAAGATAGACTGATTCTCAAGCCTTCAATAGTCATTCATATACAAACCATCCAATCCCCACCACCAACACTTTCACTCGACCACGAATAACCGAGCGTGTCGATATCATTTTTATATCTTTTGCAGCTTCTCTTCCTTTCCACATTGCTAGAGGCCCTTCGTCGTTGAAAAACTACGCCGTTTCTTCCAAGTCCCTGCTTTCATACACTAATTAAATCTGCATTTGCCTGTTCCTGCACAAACTTCACATTCATCTGCAACTCCAGCAGCATGGCTTAAGCAGTGATTTATTCTATCATTCACAACATCCTGCCAACAAAACACCTCACATTTCAATACTAACAAATGTACTCTTCTCTTTTATTATGCATGACCTTTATATCTTCACTATCCTATATTGGAAGAAAATCTACTTGAGAAATTCCTACCACAAGCTTTTCATGAAGACCAAGAGGAGCAGTTATTATATATGATATTCCTGGGTGATCCTTTGCTGCTTCAGCTGTTAAGGAAGGAATATCCTGCAGAATTTCAGCCATTGCTATCAATCCTTACTGAAAGATTCATAGAAGATGCAAAGGCCACCAGTTCATTTCATCAAAGTAATTGTCTTACAGTGAGCTACCTGTTGCCAATGTCGACCGGGGAAGAGAAAGAATGGGCTTACGATGATACGCTTGGCCCCCTGTTCGACACATGATGCAAACGAGTCTCTTATCGATGGTTCAGCCAGCTCCTGTGTTGTATTAGAACAAAGTAAAGACAAATCATTAGGGCCCCTCCTAGCCCTACTACTAGACATTGCTAAGAAGAAGCTGGAAACCAGGAAGGCAAAAGTACATTAGACATGGTTGTGACTGTTACTCTTTCTGATCAAATTATTTTAAGACCATGTGTTGAAACATATGTGCAATGGGAAGAGCCGTAAAGGGATGAAAAAGGCCGAAACTTCTAGTCTAGTAGTACGATTGCATTGAACAGTTCCGTACCACTATTCATACTTCAGGATATTTTAACTTCTCCAATACACAACTAAATTTTATCATGGCTTTGATACCAATTGATAAGAACGGACCTCCACATATCTCCACAATAATATGATATTGTCCACTTTGGACATCAATTCTCATAGCTTTGCTTTTGGTTCCCAAAAATCCTCAGACCAATTGAGATAATTGTCCTCACTTATATACCCATGATCAATCTATTCTCTAGTCAATGTGGGACTTTTGTTTGCATCCAGATGGTAGGAAAAAATATCCAAGATTCAACCTTGGTATTAGGATTATTGATATTCTTGATATATGGTAAATATATTAATGAAATTTTAAAATATCATCCGACATTTATATAAAAATGAAACATTAACATTTCCATCAATTTTGACAATTTTATCTTTACGGTGGCACATAAATATCATCCAATATTTTTAGTACAATGAATGGAGCGGGTAAATTTAAACTTTCAACTTAAAATAAAGAAGTCGAATTATACTTACTTTGACATTATTAATTAGGAATTAAAGATGGAGACAAATTACAAAATATAAAAATAATTCAAAATTTAAGAAATAATTGAACCATTTAAAAACTCAAAATTAAAGTTCCTAGATAACCATTTTATTTTTTGGTTTTAGTTTTTAAATAATAAGCCTATAAAAATAATGCTTCATCTATGTATTTACTTGTTTTGCCATCTACTTTTTAGTTATGTTTTTAAAAATTAAACCATGTTTTTTGTTTTTTTAAACTCAAAAAATAGTTTTCAAAAATTTGTTTTTATTTTTAAAATTTAGCTAAAAATTACAATGTTTGGAAGGACAATAAAAATCATGATAGAGAAAATAAGCTATTTTTAAAACCTTATCAATCACCTAAATAAGAATTATGCTATAGCCTATAGCGATGAAATTAGAAGTTTAACCAAGTGAAAAATACAGTTAAAAAGAACATACCATGTGAGCAGGCTCCACAATAGGGTAACCAGTTTTATCCCTAAACATAGCAACGAACTCATCTGAAATTTTCAAACAAATTCAGAACCACAAGTGGATTAGCCTGCGTAGAATTTCAAATTTCAGCCAAATTCCGAATTCCAAAACCCTAACTTACTCAGCATGAGGTTAGATTCCTGCCGGCGGGAGCCATGGTCGACGATGATGACGGCATCTCCGGCACCAATCCGATCTCGGCTCCGATTAGAGCCTCCATTATCGACACTCATGCGGAATCGCGAGCTGAAATTCCTGAATTTCGACGGCCGTCCGATCGGAATGGGAGATTTCTGAGATGCGTTGATTAAGTACGTTCTTCTAGTTTCGCCTGCTGAGAAACTTCAATGACGAAACGAACGGCCATTAGAAGCAACTTAAGGAAAACGAAAGCGGGAAATTTAGAAGGAAGATTTTCAGACCTCTTCACTGTAAGTTGAGGAGTGATGGATAACGATCTCATGGGTTCTGATCCTTCTGAACCTGATTGGAAGAATTGTCCAGGCAAACGACGTCGTTTGGAAGCTCCTTCGTGGGTTTTGGCCTATATAAACAAAAATGACCTGTTTGTATTTGTATTGAAAATTATAATTTTGATCTCATTTTTTGAAATTTGGTAATTTTAACCCAATGGCAATGACTCATTGACCAAACATGGAAGAAAGACATAAATGTCCTCTATCGGTTTGGTATGGCGCAAAACCACTTTTCCATTGTCGAGGGCAAAAAAGAGAAAAGGGGATATCTTTTAGAAAAAAAATCAATTTTTATCCCTTTAAAAAACTTTAAATTTGATCCAATCAAATCCTAAACTTCAAAACAAAAAAAGGGTGAATTTAACATATTTATGGAATTCAGTTAGATAACCATCAATAAACTAACCCATAAATTTGTACAAAATTCAACTAATAAAATTTCCTCAACTAAAAGATGAAGCTTATAAAAAAGTTTATGTTATCAAAATTTGGACAAAGAAAAAATTTATATGACCTACTCATGATAGTAACGAAAAATTTACTCTCGATAGGTTAAAGAAAAATATTTCTATGATGAATAACTTAGGGTTTCTCGTTTTCTTTGTAAATTAGGTTGAGAAATAATCGGATTGGACCGAACAAAGATACCATGGACTGAAGGTGTGCATGTTACATGACCCCATTAGAGGTCGAGGTTTTAATTGAATCTCTCTTTACTTATGGATTTCGGCCTTTTGTGTGTTTCTCGATTTCGTTCTATATTGGATCTGATTATTTATTTTCATTATTGGGCATGTTTGGAAATGATTTTAGAAATATTGATTTTAGTATAATTGATTTGTCTATAATTGATTTATTAAAAGTGATGTTCATATAATCATTTTCATGTTTGGGTTTACATTTTTAATAGTGTTTTTTAAAATGCATATTTGGGAAACAACTTTAACATTTTTAAACTAAATGATTTAATTATAATTAATATGTTTAAAAAGTATTTAGTTATAAATTATTCTAATATCTAGAATGATACAAATTTTAAAGGAAATGACAAAAAATTCAGAGAAATAATTTTAATAAAGAGAGTAAAATTTAAAGATAGAGAGATAAACAAAAAAAAAAAAGATGATCAAAATTTTAGGAAGGAAAACTAAAACGAGGAGAAAAAAATTAAGAGTTAGGGACAAGTAAAAATAGATAAAAAAACAATATAGATAAATTTGTTTAAAAAAATATGAAAATTATAAGGATGAACAAAAAAATTAAAATCAAAGAAATCAAAGAAACTAAAACTATTAGAGAGAAAGGAAAGTGAAAAATATTAATTAAAAGAAAAAAATATAATAAAGTATGATACATATTATAAAAACTTTAGAGAGAAAATTGTCATTTTATAAACAATGACGGGTGAACTTAATAAGACGGATTTGAGAAAACCCACTTTTTATGGAAATTTATGAATTTTAACAAAAGATTACGGGTTTTACTCGTCATTAAATGTATACTATTTCAAAAAATGAAATAATAGTCATTTTAAATTACAATCACTCGACAAAAATCACTTGGGAATCACCTCATAAGTGATTGGAAGAGAATTACTTCAAATGATTTTGGATTTTTCCAAAATCACTTGCTTAATATTGTCAAACATCACACTTTTGGTAGGAAAGTGATTTTACACATGTCAAAAGTGATTTTGGTCACTCCAAAACACATCATTGGACTTATATCTCAAGTCTAAAATTACTCATCGCTACCATGGAAGAAAATGTCGATGTCGATGGAAATGTCGAGGTCTAAATTTTATGGAAATGTCGATGGAAATGAAAAGGAAAATTTACGAAAACTATGAAAATTGATGGAAATTATTTGAATTAGCCAATGAAACTTTGATTATGGCTTAATTATACTATAATTGACCATTGTTAAGCAACACATTTAAAAACTAATACAATATTTAGCTACAAATATTGATTAATATGTCGATGATAGCATAAATTTGAGAAAAAATATAAAAATTCTATAAATTGTTTTAATTATTTCATTAAATTTTAATTAGAGTTTAATCATACTATAATTGATTTATTTTCAACATCATATATGTAAACAAAATATGTTTTATAACTTCTATTCAAATTGAACGAGATTTTAATTATGATAGTTTAATTAAACTATAAACTATAATTAACCATTTCTAAACTATAATTATTTAAATTTTTTCATGGGACTTTAATGGTAGATTAATTAGCTATAATTGACCATTGTTAATAAGAGGTTCACCCCAAATGATGTGGAACTAAAATAATAACGACCAACATGAAATATGACTTATGACCATAACAACATTGAAAAATTTAGAAAACATGGAAATCAATGAAAGTTGTTTGAATTAGTAACGAGAGAAATTTCGGAAAAAATTATGAAAATCATAGAAATTGGTGGAAATTATTTGAATTAGTCAATCAAACTTTGATTGTGGCATAATTAGACTATAATTGACCATTTTTAAGCATCATTTCTAAAATCCAAGAAGATATTTAGATATAAACGTAGATTGAAATGTCGAAGCACGCAAAAATTTTGAAAAAAATATATATAATATAAGTGGCAATTTTTAATCCTCATATATATATATTAAATGGTAAAAAGTGCTAAAAAGAATTAGATCAAAATATCATTTTAGTTTTTATATTTTGAGACTTAGTCCATGTACTTTTAATACATTTTAAAAGTTAAAACTAAATCCAACTATTGAAATTAATATAATAATATGTCAAATATTTTTTGTTTTTTAACAGCTTTATTTTTGTTCATATCAATATTGTAAGTTCATAGAAGAATAAATAAAAACAACTCTAATGAAAAAATAATAATTCATTTAATTAAAATTTTTAAAAATATATATATAAAATAATTAACTAAATAATTAAAAGTCAAAAAGATAGGAAGATAGGATATGAAAATTAAAAACTAAAAAAGATAAATTGTTATTTGATATAGAGCTTCGTGTAACTTGGAATAGAGAAATTAAAAGAAAAAATATTTTCTCAAATAAAAAATAAAAAAAACTCCTCTTTTGTATTGTGAATTGTCCCACATCGGTGAGAATGAGAGTGGTGAAGTCACCAACCATCTATAAATGTTCTCTCCTCCATCTCTCTACAATAAAGAATTATATTTGGCCTTAAAATCATGGGCCTAGTATGTTGTTAATAGTTTTAAAAGCTTACTTTTGTATAAAGATTTCGTAGATATTTGACTAATTTTTTTTAAAAAAAGATGACATGTCGTTGAAAGGAGGGAAAAACGAAATTCACCACACGACATGTTTCTTCTATGATTGTGACTTCTAAATTCAACCATGAAATGTATATATGCATATAACAAGGTGTCCAACACAATTTGAATAATCAATAATTTTAGAAATACCTTTTGAGTCACGACAGTACTTATATGAATCTTTAAAATAAAAACTATAAATTATAATTAATTGATGGTGTTTATTAATTTAACCACTCGTTCAAATATGTGTTTCACTAAATAAAAATTCAAGATCGAAATTGACTTAAAAAACAAATAGACAAATTATTTTAAAAAATGTTTACTCTTTCTTTTCGTATAGATGAGAAAAAATCTAACAAAAACTTAAAAGAAAAAAGGTAAAGATATCGCCGTATAAACAAAATGAAAATACATTAAAATACTCCTCTCATGCAGCATGTTTCAAATCTTTTTATTGTGTATGCATCTTGGAAATGCTTTCTTCTCCATTTAAAAAAATAAATATATTTTAAACAAACAAAAATTTTAAAAATGAAAAATCAATTATTAAAATTGTTATCAACACAATTCCCTCTAAAAAGAATATCGGGAGTTTGACATAGAGATATCAACTTCCCAAAATTCCAACACATACAGTAGTTGGGTTGCTTGGATTTTAAAATACTATTAATCCTTATTTTACAAGATGCACATGAAACATTATAATTTAAAAGAGTAACCCTTAAGAATTCATAATTAGTTTTTTCTGACCAAACTTTGGTTCCACTTATAAGTTTGGCTTTCCATCATTTTCTTTTCATTTCTAGTCTTCTCTGTCATCACAAATTAAATACTTATTTTAATTGAACTGTCTTTAGATGAGTTTCAATATATTATTATTAATATAGGTGGGTATTTTAATTGACATAAATATTTGAACATATTATTATAATTAGACACCTAATAATAATTGTGTTTGTCAACTAGAACATAACTCAACTGATATTAAGTATAACTCATGACTAATAGTTTATGAATTCGAATCTCACACCTCCCAATTATTGATGTACTAAAAAAAAAACTGCTTTTGTTTAATGGAGAATGGGAATAAAAATGAAAAAGATTCAAAGTATAAATCAATTGAATTGAAATTTATGGATTGAGATTTATAGTTATTATAGACAATAATATAAGGTTTTCTATTAAAGTTAATTTTATGTACTAAAAATCTTATGTACTCAAAATCGAATATTTTATGTTTGATAACCATTTGTTTTTAGTTTTTGGTTTTTGAAAATTATGCTTATTTTTTCACAATTTATCTTCACTTTCTCTACAATAATTTCCAGTTTCTTTAGATACCATTTTATGTTTCTAGCCAAATTTTAAAAATAAAACAAGTTTTTGAAAGAAAGATGAGAATCATTGTTTATTAGACTATGTTGATATAATTAAACATACTCTTAACTATCAGGTTAACTTTTAGTTTGATTGGTGATTATTTAAGAATTGTAGAAAAAAAAAATTCCAAATACTTGTTTTTGTTTTTGAAATTTGATAAAAAAATCAAATATATTTATTTTTTAAAAGAAAGATAGGAACCATTGTAGAAAATGTGAAAAATCATATAGAGAAATGGTAAGAAAATAAATACAATTTTCAAAAACCAAAAACTAAAAATCAAATAATTATAGGCTTCAACTCTTAAATATAAATCATCATCACAAATGTATATATAAAATCATAGCATTAAAAATAATAAAAGAAAACCAACTTGGTTGTATATGTCAATTAGAAATTCAAATCTCTCCCAGAAAACTACAAATTTAGAAATCATTCAAGTAAAGAATTTAATTTGCGAATCTTGGTAAATACAAACAATGAAGATTAGAAAGATTCCCAAAAGAAAATGAAAATTAGAAAGACAAATTCTCATTCTTATTCTTGGCACATAAATGCATTTTTCAATTAAATTTCAACCGTCAAATTTCTTAATCCTCTGTTATCGTTATATTAAATTAAATTTTAATCTATTTAGACGACGGGGATGCAATTCAGAACTGGAAATCTGTAAATGGTAAAAATGAAACTAAAAAATGCTTGGGATAATTTTTTTCCCATACACATTTTGTATTATTTAATTAAGATTTATTGTTAGGTAGGAGGTATATGAATTATTATTTTTATTCAAATTTTCTCTGTTGCTTGATTTTATTAAACAGAATTGATAATTTTGGTCCATAAAATTTGAGCCAGTCTTTAGCTAGGTCCCAAAATTAAAAAAATGGTAATTTTTTTTTAAAGACAAAAATGTGGTACTTCTGTACCTATCTCTCTTTATAATATATTAGTTATTTTGAAAAAAAAGAGAGCATATAGTAAACTTAATTTTTATATATATTAGTTACATAGAAAAGGTTTTAAAAGAAAATGTTTGGAAATCTCTAGGCCTCTGGCCTTTTGGTTTAGTTAGGTGAGTTAAGAAATATAAATCAAGGTCAAGATCAATCTCAAAAGTTTATTGGTATGATATAAGAATATTGAGCTTTAATAAAAGTAGAAACAAATTTTCAAAAATGAATTTTGCCTTTTCCGTCCTGAAGAAATTAATGGAATGTATAATTTGAGGTTAGACAATTAAAATATACCATATAATAGATTGACCAGTTTAAGAATATATTTGAACTAAAAAAAAGAAACGCACACAACACGAGAAGTAATGGAAGCAAGATTATAAAATTTAACACTTTAAAAAGTATATAAAAAAAGAAGTGTACCCAATAAGATTCAAACCTGGGCACACGAGGATCGAAGTATAGTGTCTTACCGATGAAACAAAAAACTAATTTGAAAATTTAGATGTATTATAAAAAATATTAGCATTTATTGTTATTTTTTTTTTTAAGACAACTATTATATACTATAGGGTACTAAATTCAATTTTTTGGGGGGTCTGACGTAATTGGGTGTCATTTTAAGATATCCAAATGATAAAGTTGGAGCGATAATAATTTTTTTTAAAACCTTCTAAATATCTCCGATGTATACGAAACCTTGTGCTATATTGAAAGAGTGCGTCTCTCACAAAGAATGAAGTTTAGAAAAGTAAATATTTTTTCTGATTCATTTGTAGTTATTTAAATTTTCTCATATTCGCTACAAATTTAACGAAGTTACTGATAGATTAGCTAGATTTGGTTCATCTTGATCTTGTTTTTTTTTTTTTTTTTTTTTTTTTTTTTTTTGATGACAATTCATCTTGTTCTCCAACTTTATGGATTAACAGTTTTGGAATTTGATGTAGCACTAGGCATAATATGTTAGGTTAATGAAAATTGGTTAAAAAAAAAAAGTTTCATCATGCGAGGACGAAAATTGGAAATATAGAATTAGAAAAGAAGGGAATATCCAACTTTGCACGCAAAGAAGAGCATATATAAATAAACACCAAACCCAAACTAAAATTTAATGAAAGAGGAAACTAAACTGTCTGGCCTACACGAAGCACCTAAACTGAAGTTACTCTCACTCCTAACTCTCTCTCTTTCTCTCTCTACTTCCCCGTTCCCACTCTGCCGGCGGAGAAAATTCTGCTTTCACGAGCGTCGTTCCTCTTCACAAGCTTCTCGATCTCCATTACCCGCACTACCACGCAATTTTCCCTTTCAATTTGCTTACAATTTCCACTTAATTCGAGTTTTCGGTCCTCGAACAATCGACAAATTGCTTCCCCCAGCCGATGGATCGCGCTGGGTTTAAATGGGCGAAACGATGATACGCATCACGATGAGCTTGTTGATGTCCTGTTTTTCCTGTTGTGCTTGAAATGGTGGAGAAATTTTGCTGAACAGGAGAGGAAGCTTAATGAAGCAGAAGGTTGCGCAGCGGAAGGCGCTCTTCAGATGGAAGAGGAAGCTCACAATTGTTCTGTTGGTTGTATTTTGCTTCGGGAGCTTAGTTATGATGCAGTCTCGGTACGGTCGGGTTATGATGCTGGCGTCGTTGCGTCCTCAATCGGTGCAGGGACCGAAAATCGCGTTTCTGTTCATAGCTCGGAACCGGCTTCCTTTGGACATAGTTTGGGATACGTTTTTTCAGGTAGTGTTTTCGATATCGTGCTAAATAGTTAATACGTCTAATAATGGTCGTTTATTGGCAATTTTTGTTATTGATTACTTGGCAT
Organism: Trichosanthes cucumerina; assembly: GCA_036507285.1. Taxonomy (NCBI): domain Eukaryota; kingdom Viridiplantae; phylum Streptophyta; class Magnoliopsida; order Cucurbitales; family Cucurbitaceae; genus Trichosanthes; species Trichosanthes cucumerina. The sequence goes on from CM071845.1 coordinate 5,700,397, forward strand.
TTGATCGAGTTTAATGTTCTATTGTTTTTTCGAAATTGTGAAGCACATAGGAACGATTTCCTAATTCTTTGTTTCCTCTGCGGTAATGAAGTTAGGATACGTTTTTTGCAGGAAGGGGTGAATAAGTTTTCGATCTTTGTTCATTCGAGGCCAGGATTTTTGTTTAACAAGGCGACGACAAGATCGATCTATTTTTTGAATCGTCAAGTGAATGATAGTATACAGGTAACAATTCTTATAATGGAATGAGAAATTCAATCTGTCAGCAAATTTATACTATGTTGAAGTAATTGGGGTGCGAGTCCTAATTTAGCGGCTAATAGATATGTATAATTCCTCAAGTATATGTGGTCGTTACTTGTTAGTGCCTTTGCTGCTTACCGAAGATTGCTGCAAGAGCATCAATGGAATCTCATCGTAAAAAGCAGTAGTTAATCATTTGCTTAGAAACTGCATCTCATGAAATGTGTTACAACGGAAGACTTACTTCTACCTCAGCCTTTTTTTCTTTCCCTAAGTACCACAATGTATTGTTTTGCAGCACTTTGTATTTATGTGTGCACAAATAAAAATGTTTAGAGGATTAGAGAGCTTCTTTGGCTTTCCCTTTCTAGTCTATGTAAATTTATTACAGCAAGGAGGATAAGGAAATTTCATTTAGTCGTTTGTGTTGCTCCACTGCAAAGTTCATTTCCATGTTAATGTTGTCTGTTGTATATCAGGTAGACTGGGGTGAGGCAAGTATGATTGAGGCGGAACGTGTCTTGCTTAGACATGCACTTACCGATACTTCAAATCAACGATTTATTTTTCTTTCTGACAGGTGAGACTTGATGTGGATAGCCTGTGTAAGTTATGTTGTCCTTTTGTTCTTCAATTCATAAAAGTTTTGAAGAGCATTTAGTAATTTTTCTTGGTATAAGGTATTTGTTTGTTTAATTGAGTGAAGGAAGACTTTATGTGTTATTTCTTCTCTCCAATATATTTTTGAAGGTTGTTTTAATGGGATTAGTCAATCCTTACAATGTTTCAGTTAATTGATCTTTTCTCAGCTGCATACCATTATACAACTTCAGCTACACATATGAATATATCATGTCAACTTCAACTAGTTTTGTGGACAGGTAAACAGACTGATTTATATATACATTATAGCGCGATTTCTGCATAAGCGATTTTTCTTGCTTGACCTTTTTTCATCCTCATCTAAAAACTATGTAAAATATAAACAGCATTCTTGTGAATATATCTCCATACAACTAGAGTTAAATTGGTACTAAATCCAACGACCATAATTCTCCAAATGTTTCTAAAGTTGGAAGGCATCTTGAAAGTATCAAAGTGTTATTTTCTATTCACCATTGAAATTTCATCAACTATAATTATGTTGTGTTTTATCCCATACAAATTGCAGATTACCGAGAAACTAATCTACCAGTTTTTTGTATTTTGAATCATCCACATCTTGATATATTCTAGCTTGTGGAATTTAAACATGTCATCATGTATGTTATCAAAGTTTTATAGCTTTTGGTGGTAAATATGTTTAACAAGTAAATGATTGAACCAGTTTTGCCGATACAAAAGAAGGGCGTTACAACCCTAAAATGGATCCTGTAATTCCTGTTCACAACTGGAGGAAAGGATCTCAGGTAATCATTATATCTAATAACCCAATTAAATCATATACTTTTTCCCTTGTAATTTTCTGCAGACTACTCATGACCTTCACTATCCTCTTGTAGTGGGTTGTATTGACAAGGAAGCATGCAGAGGTTGTAGTTAAGGACAATACAGTCTTTCCTATGTTTCAACAGCATTGCAAGGCAAGTCATCATGCAGAATTTTTGTCATCCTTTTATATGGATGACATGTTTTCTTCATTGGTCACTTATTTTAATTTACTTGTATATCTTTCCATGCCCCTTTTCATTACCAATTTAGGACTAGTATTAACTACTTAGCTGATGCTTTATGTTTGATGGTTTTGCAGAGAAAATCACTACCAGAGTTTTGGCGGGATCACCCATTTGTAAGAATTTCAATCACAAGCAGTTTCTTGTTATCATTTCTCAAAATGTGATTGAGCCTCACAGTAACAACATAATCATAGATGTATTATAAAGAAATTAGATTTAATACAAAGGAGCTAGTGCTAATTTAAATTGATATACTGGTTTATTTAGAGTTATTTTCCAGAGCTGGTGTACTTATGTCTTACTATTGTTGTGCAGCCTAGTGATGGATCCAAGGAACACAATTGCATACCTGATGAACATTATGTTCAGACTTTATTGGCCGTAAGATTTTCAACCATTTCAATGTATAAATCTATTTCTATTTCAAGAAAAACTTGGCTGATTATCCAAAGAGGAACAGAACACTGAACGTTTCCAAGCATGCTGTGATCCTTTGTTTTACCATTGCTTGCACTCTCTTTCCGAAAACTGGTTTTTAGTCGATCATTCTTCTGGTTGAGTATAATCCTATATTAGCTTTTATGCATGTTATTCATGCAATATTAATAGTTGAACGTTATACTTCTGAGAATATTGACATCATTGCTGGAAACTTGGAACACGTCCTCTTGTTTGCTAATAAGCTGAAAATGCAGCTTTGTGATAAAACTTATTCATGTGGTAATGAATCCTATGATCTGAACTTTTGAATTTCAACACGAAGATGAGTTTCTAGCAGATAATGTTAAGAAATCCATTTGAAACTTTCTTGAACAACAATTGCCTATGCAGTCAAGATTTTACGTGATTTACATACTAGAATGCCAATCCAATATATATTTTAAATTTTTTGTTCAACTTACTGATCATTTATTTTTCACGATTCAGCAAGAAGGGCTTGAAGAAGAACTCACACGAAGATCACTTACATATTCAGCATGGGATCTCTCATACTCCAAAGACCATGAACGCCGTAATTGGCATCCTGTAACATACAAATTTTCAGATGCTACGCTTAATCTAATACAATCCATAAAGGTACTTAATGTTTGTCCATAACACGTGTTAATTGAATGGGTACATCTATTTTGCATTCCCCACGTAAAGTGGAACTTCCAAATATTGCACCGAATATTGTTTATAAGCAATTTCCTCATGTTCTTAATAGTTGAACCAATAGTTGAGCCACTATTTTTCATTTGTCTGTATTGATCGGCTCCTATTCACCCCCTTTCCTTACTTTCCTCTGTAACACACTGATAATGATGCGATTCTTCACTTGACTTGACTTGACTCCTTAACACAAATGAGAGTTGAATCTGATTTATTACATTCAGTCAGCAACTGATACTTGGTAAAATTATCATAAATAAGGCAAATAGCCAATAATCTGCCCGTCTTTTCAGTTGACCTTTTGATTGGTTCATGATAAAGAACATTTATCTTCTGCAGGGTATTGATAATATATATTACGAAACTGAATATCGACGAGAATGGTGCACCAGTAAGGGAAAACCATCCAGGTGTTTTCTTTTTGCGAGGAAGTTCACCCGTCCAGCTGCCCTCCGCCTTCTTAACATGGTCAGTGTATCTTCCCAAATCTCCTTGGAACTAAAATGCTCGAAAACCACTGAACTGATAACCATATGCTGATCTCTTTTCTCCTTTGCAGACTTGCAATTCTTCTAAGCCTCTTTATTTTTATATTTTGACAGTCTGCGCTGGGAGTGACGCCCCAGTAATGTTTGTGAAGACATCCGAGACCCGGTCAGGAACCCGCTACAATTATGCAGAAAATACAAACTCTCTGTAGTGATTAGGGGAAGGCCAGGCGTCAGCGGTCACACTGAATAATTTCTCGAAATAGAGGTGTGTATTTACAATTACCACGGTGTATATTGTCAATTTTTTTTAATACAGAAAATAAATGAGAGTGATAGAGGATGGTTTTTATTCACTTTGTTGTGCATGGAGCCAACTTCTAGAGAACAAATAGCATTAGGAGTTTAGGATGACCCAACCCAAAGTGAGGAATACACTGATCTCTGAGCATTAGAAGTTTGAAATTATAATGTCATATATAGTTTATTAGATATCAATGTCTATTGAATTTCAAACTATGGTCAGATTTAGAAACTTAGCGTTGCGCCTAATTCAATGGCAAGGCACATTTACACATTAAGAATGGTAATTAGAATAATAAAAAATTTCATTATTTCTTCATTTCTGTTAACAATCTCAATCTTCAAGTCTAGAGTTTCTTTTAGGTGGTAAATATTATTTAATATAAAAATGAATGAAAGCCATTTTTATTTCCATTCTCAACTTTGCTGTTTGGACTGGCATAGCATAACTGTAGGTATCATAATCAAAAAGATTTCCACAATGAAAATAGTATAGTAAATGGTAATGAAGCTATGAATCCTACAAGACGATGATCGTTCATTACGAGTGAATCGACATTGGGAGGGCATGTAATGTCCTCAATTGTCACGACTTCAAGCACGTAAAATTTGTTGAGGACTTAATGATTTGCTTCGATCTCTAGATAGACTAACACAGGACAAAATGAGCGAAAAGATCAAGGTGTAGGGACTATATGTAAAATTTTGCCTAGAAATTTTTTAACTATTACGAGCAATGGAAAATACATTAAGTGGACCATATTATTGAACCTATCAGTTAGGACCATTGTTAGAACAAAAGCTTTTTTTGGCATCTTTGGTAAAACCAAAACATATTGAAAATTCCGCTCAAGATTTATGGATAAAATGTGTATTTGCAAGAAATTTTGCAGGAAGAAGACCTCTCAACCATAAAGAGGACATCTCAATCAAAACATATATATATATATATATATTGACAAGAATTTTTTGAATAAACTCACATGTACAAGTGAATGCGAAATCGCAGAAATTGAATAATCAGACGTACAAAATTATCAAGGATGTAAAAAAACTCTTGAATCTGCTTCATAGTATACAAATTTGTCTAGACAAAAGCAAGAAAACACAGAGGTTCAAAACTCAGAAAAAAAAAAGGTTCAGAAGAGGGAAGAGAGTTGAAGAAAAGTTTTTCCAGAGAGATTTGGAGAGCTTATTTCATCTACTAGTTTTTTAAAGAAAAACAAAAATTATTTTTATATAAATTACGATAAACACGAAATTTCTTTTTAAAAATAAAAATAAAAAGACATGATTCGATTAAGAATTTGACAGGTCTATGCATTACAATTTTTACAAACATACAAAGATTTAGTCATGTGCTTAAACCAAACAAGAAGAAGAAAAGGCCATATGATGTCTTTGGAAATAACAAAGAATGGGAGAGAACATGTAATGGCACACTTCTTGATTAATATTTCATGTGCTGAGTCACATGAGAAATATGAAGTAAATTTAAGTGGGTTGGGCAACTTTTTTTTGTTTTTTAGTTTCCTTTTTTGAAAATTGTGCGTTGGTAAGTTTTTTAACTCCCTTAAAAACACATCTAAATTCTGAACTAAATTTCAAAGATAAAATCAAGTTTTTAAAAAGTATTTTTAATTTTCAAAGTTTGATTTGGTTTTTAGAACATTTTTAAAAAATAAGTAACAAAACAAGAAAACTATAAAAAGAAATAGGTTCAAAAGCTTAGGGCCCATTTGGTAAGTAATCTCGAAACAAAAATTTGAAAACAAGAGATTCAATGAAAATATAATTGTATTTTATGTTTTCATATATGTGTTTGGTAGCAGATTTAGAAATTTTAATCCATTTTAAACGGTTGTTTAAAGTGTGTCCTATAACATATTTATATATCATAAAATTAGTTGTAGTTGAAAAACTAAATATTAGATTAAATATAAGTCATTATTAATTAATTTATGAACATCATTTTTATAAAATTTATAGAATTATCATTTTATAATATAATATTATATAGTTTATAATATATTATATTATACATATTTTAATTTTACAAAAGTAAATTGAGTTTATAACATGAAATATTATATTTATTAAGATTTTTTCCTTTATTTAATATAATTTTGCATTTTAAAATTTTAAATTAAAAATATGTATACCACGAAAACATAAGAATATTGTTTTCAAAATTTCTACTATTTGAATAACAGAATCTAAAAACAATTTTTAAAAATACATCTGCCAACACACATATTTATTGAATTTAGTGAATTCGAAAACATAAAACAGAATTTAGATTCTATAACAAACAGATTCTTACTTTTCAAAAAGAAACCATCGTTATTATCAAATTAGTTTTTGAAATCAACATAGAAGGGTTAGGAAAAAAAGACGACAGTTAATTGACACAAAACAATCACATGCCTCCAAATGGTCAAACTTACGAACAATCTAGCAAAATTTTGAAAATTTTTTGTCACTTTGTTAATATGTCAAATCAGTTTGGAGAAGATGTTTCTCCAAATTCACTTAATTTTTCTTGAATACTTGATTACGATGGGCCCATATGGCCTAATTAATGTTTGTTTTGAATTATTGAATTTGATTTTGCTGCTTGACAATTGACCAATGATCACTACTTTTTCTTCCTAATAATGTGTTTTAAAGTACTTTTATTTATTGAAATATTTTAAATGATTTTTTATATGTAACCAAACTGTGAAAATTTTAAAATGTAGTTTCAGTTAATTAACAATGTTGATGTCGGGATTTGGATCTAAACACCGATACTTATTTAAACTTTAAACCTTTTAGTTGATGATATATATCTTATTCAATGTTTTTTTAGTACATCAACAATTAGGGGTGAGAGATTCGAACCCATGACCTTTTAGTAATTAGTAATACTTGATATCAATTGAGTTATGCTCTAGTTGACATATCTTAACCAATGCTTAAGTTGGCAATTAATAACATTGTCGACCCATTTAGATTGTGAAAGTTAAAAACCTACTACATAATAATTAATATCTAAAAATTAAATGTGGTATTTGTTTTATAGATTTGATTTATAGAAAAAATAACTTAAATTTGTAGGTTTAATTCAAAAAATATTTTATTAATTAAAATATTTTTATTAAATAATTAGTAAATAATAATTTAAAACAATTAAAATTATTTTACACATCAATTAATGAATATTTTTCTCTTCTCTTCATTTCTAAAAACTTTAAAGTAAAAAAAAAAAAAGTCTAATCTTCATACTTTATGAGATATTTTTATCCTTAGATAATTAAAAAAAAAGAAAAAAGTAAACATCCATAAATATATCTAAAATCCATCTCAAAACAAATAAAACAAACAAGGCTATTGAAAAAGCACCAAGTCTGAGTACTCTATTGCCAACTGTCTTACATTATTAATGATTTCATTTTAACAACCTTAAAATAATAAGGTACCTGCTTTGGTATGCAAATCCGATCCTGCTTTTATGTTTTTCTGATTCACCAATTCAAATGAATATGTGTTTTCATGTGTTTTTAAAACTGCTTTCGGATTCTCGAATCCAAATAAGAAAAATTCAAAACAACATTTTTATGTTTTCATTGTCAGATCAGATTCTCAATTTAAAATTTTAAAATGCAGAATTATATTAAACAAAGATAAAAATAATAAATACAATATTTCATGTTATGAATTCAATTTACTTTTGTTAAATTAAAATATGTAGAATATAATATATTAAAAATTATAGAATATTATATTATAAAAGATAATTCTATAAAATTTGCAAAATCATTTCCTAAATTAATTAATAATGACTTATATTCAATATAATAATTAGTTTTGCATCTACAACTAATTTCATGATCTATAAATATGTTATATGGCACATAGCTTAAACAACTGCTTAGAATGAAATTAAATTTCTAAATCTGCTACAAACACATATCCAAAACACATGAAATACAACTCGCTTTTCATCAATCCCTGTTTTCAAATTTCATTTTTCGATTATGCATGCACTCAAATGCGCTTCCTAAGGTTTTCAATATAGATTTCAAATCTGGTAATATGACAAAATCACAGCCCCACCAGTTACCCAATATGTTTGGAAACTCTTCTAAATTGCTTAACCAAAATCATGAACAATGTGGAATTATATATACATATTTTTTTTTAACAAAGTTATTGTTTTTTTTTTTAATATATATAATTAATTTTAGGAACTCTCAAATGCAATATTGCCGACATATTATAAATTCATATTAATAAGTGACGAGGGTTTTCTTTAAAAAAATATTTAAAAAAAATACATATTTAAATTGGTGATATAACAAAATAGCAAACGTTTTCAAATATGTTAAAAAACACTTTTCAAAGTGCTTAGCAAAAAAAAAAAATTCTACAAAGGTTTTTCTCAATCAACATTATAAGATTTTTTAAAAAGAAAAATACACTTTATAGAAAAGAAACCACTTCATTTATTTAAAAATGAATGGAGAAATTTGTATGAAAAACTCTTTTCACGCGCATTGACGTCGTTTGACATGTGTTCTGAAATTAATTAATGACATATGACTTTTTATGTATTGTGCATTCCGTTCAAATTACTGTGAGGGCATCGTACTCTCACGTATTCTTGCTCTAACTCTCTCGCGCTCGCTCAAATCTCGTTTTTACTCATGATAGTAATGAGTGATCGAAATTTTGGAGAAAAAAAAAAGACAAGAAAAATCACACTCTAGTTCTCGCTCTCGCTCTACCTCTGCTACTATAGTTTTTCTCTAACTTATTTTTTTCTTGTCTTTTTGTTTCTTCCAAATTTTCAATCACTCATTTGAGGGAGAGCGAGAGTGAAAATGAGAGCGTGACTCTTACTATCCTTATGAGTAATTTTGCGCGTATTACCACATAAGAATAAACCATATTTCATTATTTTAGAATCTAAGTCATTCTCGTAGAAATATTAGATCCGTACGAAATCCCAAACAAACCCCATGTTAATAAGAGCCATTCTTTTAAAAGGAAAATCCTCTAGACACAAAATTTGCAATAGGACGAAATCACAACCACATTTCATCAAACATGTTCAAGAATAGGTTTAGAAGTGCTTAGCTAAAAATAGCAACAATTTAGAAAATTTTCTTTTAATTGACATTTTTAGGAGAAATTATTCGGTGAAATTTCATTTCTGATGCAGACCGTAATTTTTCACCATTGGATGGAAAGGGAAGTACTCTGAATTTGTATCAGATGGATATTAGGGGACATGAAAATTATTGGATCTACATCCAACGGTTATTATGAGACATCCACATTTTGGTGGCCTTATTGAATAATTTCTCCATTTTTTTCAGACTACAGATTTCTATTTTATTTATTTTTTTATTTTTTAAAAAGAAACCTCTCATGTATGATGTACTCCGTTACAAGAAGCCAACGTCAATATTCGAGACACCCATTTTATAATTATAAGAAAAAATACTTTAAAACATAAATACAAAATTTGGTAATATGGCACAAACCCATCATAAAAAACAGACCCCCATCCGCAAAAAAAAAAAAAAAAAAAAAAAAATCTAATCTAATCTAATAAAAACCATATCATAATCCTGACCAATTACAAAAATCCATCTTCTCCATTTTCACCGAAACTCAATTGAAGTTACAGAGAAATGAAGAAGAAGGGTTTAAGCTTGAGTTGCAGAGCTTCATTTGGGTATGGCCTTTTTCTTATGATTCTGATTATTCAAATCTCCATAATCAGCTCTTCGCTCTGTCTCGGGCATGAACATTGGGAAAGAAGAAGCGTAGTGGTTAATTCAATGGCGGACTCTGTTTCTGAAAGTCGAAGATCCGCCATTAAAGAGCACAAGAAAGCTGTGGAACAGAGCTTGAGAAAGGCGCCGCCAAGCGGAGCAAATCCCATTCAGAATAAGTAGAGACGACGACATGTCGGAGCTTGAAATTGATGGGTGAAACGACGATCAGTGAGTGATTTTATTTTTATTTTATTTTTTCTTTTGCGGAGTTTTGACATTGATTTATAGCATAAAATTGAGGCTTTCCTATTTTCTTCTCTCCTTTTATTTAATCGTTTAATGTCGCCAAGCTTTTCTTCTTGATCGTGTTTTTCTATTAGAAAAATTGAGTTGAAAACGCGAATGTAAGAATAGGATTTTGAATGTGATCTAATAAATAAATTCAATGACTAAAGATAGTGATCCAACCACCATTCTAACAATAAAAACAATTATTTGCTTACACACTAAAATATTTTGATTGGGATCCAATTATTGATGAAATGTAATATAAATAAATTAATAACATCAGAAAGAAAGAAAGAAAGTGAGTGAGTGAGAGTGTGTAGCTCTTACTTAAATTAAACAATATTAATGTGATTCAAAATAAGAATAAAATAGATTTAATTAAAAAATATTTTATGGCAAAATACATTGTATATCTAGTATTTATGGCAAAAATGTTATAGCAAAATACATTGTATATCCTGATTTTCGAAAAAAAAAAACAATTGAGAGTATCCTTGAAGTACAATCACATGCCTTTTGTTTTAGTAACGATATTAAAACATGAAAACATAAAAAAAAATAAAAAAAAAGTGTAGCATAAATCAACTCAAATACTCATCAATATTAAAAAGTTGTTAGGGATAAAATTTGGACTTAATCAAATATATATCTCAAAACTACATAAAAATTAAGATGATAAGAGCAAATGAAAAACGTGCCAGGAATTTGCAAACCTAAAATAATCTTTTTAAATCAACTTTCAAGATAGAAAGAGAAAATTCAGTAAAAAAAAAAACCCTCCATTCTTTAAGTCTTAACTTACTACACTTTTTTTCTTCTGCCACATTGATGTCTAAGTTTTTTCTCGTTTGCAGGTCACCTCTTTTCTAAAAATTACAAATTTTATCGTTGAGCCACATGAAGGTCAGCCAAATTTTTTTCGGCCACATTTTAGCCATCAACGGTTGCCATTATATGGACACCTTAAAACTATTTTAGAAATTAATGAAATTTTGTAGACATTTTACACCATGGAAGCATTTTATTTATTTATTTATTTCATTAGTAACATTACAAATATGGGTGGAAAGAATTTCTACAACATTTTAAAAAAGAAATATAGAATTGAAGCATTTTGACAGCAACTTAGAAATATGCTATATTATATGGTATATTAAATTTATAAAATATATTGTAGATTTATGTTAGTATTTCAATGAAACAACGAGTATACTTGCTATGAACCAGACAACTTTAGATTATAAAATTAACATATAATAAGAAAAAAGTATATAAAATGTAAAACAAACATAATCAATAATTAGTATAATTATATACTAACTACAACATATTGATTTTGTTTAAATTAATGTTTATTTGTCTAAAACAGATGCTATGTTGTTGCTCCCAGATTCACTCTACTAGTAGGCCAAGCTGATATTGGTATGGGCTTGAATTATGGGCCTAGTCAAAAGAAAGCCCATCCATAAAGAATGATTTAGCTAACAATATAATATTTTTCTTTTTCAAAACAAAATCAATATGTTGTAAATTGTAATTAGAAAACACCTCCCTTTCTTTTTCTCTTTCCTTTTCTTTTTCTAAAATATATGTTGATAAAATAAATTCTAATTTGGATGTAATTTTTTTAAAAATAATCATTAATTATTAATTAACTTTGTAATTTAAATATTGACTATCTATAATGATAATAATCATTAATTAATTAATTAGAGTTTACATTTTACTACATTTACAATTATTTTTTACATGATATTTTGCAACAGTTTAACTTAATGTATGGAGATTCATTACTGTCATGTCTTAAAAGCTTTACAAACAATCCACTCTTGTAAAGTGACATAAAAATGTGGAATTATATTCTTACTATTGGATTCTATAAACTTTAACTCCCAAACTCATTTTTTTGTTATTGGTTCTAAAGAGTTTAGACTAATTAAGAATCTAATTAAACTACTAAGTTGATGTGGCATATATAGATATATATATATATTAAAAAAAAAAAACTTACGAGAAATAGAGAGAGAACAAAATCCCAAGAAAATAAAATTTTATGCCTTTCACTTTTTTACATAATAAAGGCATTACTTACAAGAAGGAATTAGATACCCCCATGGAAATACCAAAAAAAAAAAAAAAAAAAAAAAAAAAGCCTAATCTCTCTCTCTCATATGGAAACAAAAGCAGATAAAGAGGTTTGGAATAAAGAATCAAATTACATTGCTCAGAAAGCAAGATTCTTTCCAAACCCACACCCTTCTTTTTTTACAGTCCTTCTAAAAAATTTCGGCCTTCAAAATGAAAAATTAAAATTACAAAAAAAAAAGCATATAAAATTATTGACCAGTCTCTTTTTTTCTTTGAAGCTATGTGATCCACTTCTCTCTCTCTCTCTCTACTTCTATCACTTCCAAAAGTCTTCATTTCTCTCTCATAAAGGCTTCATATCATTTTGCCTTCTTCTATTTTCATAACTTGTTAATTATTTGCCAAGATTGCTTAAAGTTGTACCCTAAAAAATTTCATTTTAATTTGATGAATCACTTATGAAAATTTACAATTAAACTTTTAAATAGTGTAAAATATACGAATTATCCATGTCATATGATATTACAATCAAACTTGCAAATTATAGAATTGTTACAATTTAATTCAATTTTTTTAACTCTATAAATTTTAAACTATAATATTCATTAAAAAAATTAATTTTTGGATCAATGTTGAGCTACAATCTTCATTTGAGAAAACAAAAAATAATGTAAGAATTTGAGTTTGATGTAATTAATAATTTTATAAGAGTTTGATTGAAACGACAATTATAGTTTCTAGGGGTGGTTTGGTCATTTTGTTATCTTTGAGAGTTTAATTGAAGTAATTTCGTAAAATTTAGGAGTTGATCGATCAAATTAAAAATTTGAGGGTATAATTATAATAACATTGTAATTCAGAAATGAATGTGTAATTTGTCCTATTTATAATTACAATTGATTGTAAGACGACATTAAAACATTCTAAAATCTCCTTTATTTACTTGGTTGAAATTCCCACTCCTTACTTGAATGGTAAAATTATAAAAGCAAAACTAGGATTATGTTATTAAAAAAGTAATTTTTAAAATAAAAGATTTAGACAACCAAACTTTCTACATTCCTATAACGGTAACAATATTGTTCATTTTGGATATAAATCATCAAATCCTTACTTTTGGTTTCTTTCAAAAAAATCTTGTACCAATGAAAGTATTGTTTTTTTTTTACTTATATACCTATTGTTGTTGCCAAAATCTAGACAAGGAAACTCACCTGATATTCACGTGACAACAACGATAATATTTGTATTCAGAGAAGAAACACATGACTTGCAAAACAAGGGAAAACCTGCACACTGATGTGGTGCTTGTCACAGGCTCTGATGCTTAAGTTAGCAAAATAGTTTTAGGAGTTTAGTAATTATCTAAGGAATGAGAACTTACCCCTCTCTCATTTGGAGGAGAGTTTAAATAGACTTCCTCTAGGGCTTATTGCCTCATAGAAATTGGACAATCAGAAATCATATCGAGTCAAGAGGAGAAAATAAGAAACTCGCCAAAGATGGGCCTTGGCCGAGGCCTATGTAGGGCATAACCCAGGGCGGCTTGACCTCTCAGCCTCGACCCATGAAGGAGCTCGGGTCGTGGTTTTGGGTCTGCTTCTTCGTTCCTGCTCGCGATGGTGGGTCGTGGTTCTGAACCTGCTCCTTCAGTCGTCTTGATTGGTATATAGCCTTTTATCTTCCAGTTTCTTTGATTTTTGTGGTTGATCCTTATGGCCCAATTTCACCCCTAACACATATAATCTTCCTCTTATCTATCCAACACATAACATTAGTTAAATTTCCTACCTAAAGCAATAAACAACAATAAACTAATTTTGAGAAAAAAAATTGAAATTCCATCATGAATTAAATTGGCCCATGTAGTCCTTTAAAAAAAAAGTTGTATAGAAAAAAAAGAAAGGAAAGAATCTTTGATTGGGGGCTTTGTTCAAACAGATTGAGGGCATTGATTTTGTTAGAATGAGGATGCCAAATTAAAGCATTACTTTAGCAAGCTGGAAAAGATATCCATAGCCGTTTGTATAATAGGCATTGATCCCGGAGAGAATTTTGAGAGAGTGATTTATAATTATAACGTTTTAAAGAGGAGAGGATGCAGTAGGAGAAAAAAGGGAGTGCTTTTGATATTAGGTAATTTAATGACAGCTTTTATAAATTGAGAGGCTATAAATATGAAAATATATCCTAATTCTAATACTTTTGTCATCACCCATGTGCTACTTAATTTCTTATTGTGTATGTCGATCTATCAACTTTATGTATGTTTATATTTGAGAGATTATTCGTCTCGTGCAGAGTGATTTTGGTTGAAAAAATGATTGGATAGATCAAGGGTATGTCAAGATATGATCAGAGCTGGTGATATACCTAGGAGAGTGCACATGCGATGTACAATTAGAAGATACTTGTAAGAAAAGGAAGTGTTAAGAGTCACGGTCACACGAATGCGATGTTTTCTAAAAATCTTAAGATATATGAATCTGAATCTCGAGTTTGGCATAGCCTCAATATAGTAGATCAAAGTTTATCTTTGATACCGTGTCTTCAAATATATGTAAGAGATGAAAAGTATATTGTGGGACAGAACTTGCCATATAGAACTTTTGCAAACAACTTGGTAGTATAGTGCACTAGTCACACCCAACTGCCTGGAGATGTGACTTAACAAGAAAACTAAAATGGGGCACCACATCTTAGTTATATACTCTTCTTGATTGTCACATTTGAATTATATGGCAAATGTTGGGTCAATGAAAAATTTGACGAGATCATTTTTAGTTTTAGACGAGACTATAATTGTCATAATATATCAAGACTGCATTCAAATTTAGATTGGTTTCATCAAAACTTCATGCTCCATCACACTATTGGCCCTCTTTTCGTACCCAAAATTAAATAATAATTTATCTTCTCCTGCTTGGATCCGGCGACTTCCTCATCTCACTTAGATCGTACTACCAAGTAATTGGACTCATTTGAATTTTATGCTTATATCCTATAACTACTTAGATGGTAACTTATAATTTGAATAATGAAAGTTATTGACGTGAACAGAAGATCTCATTTACAACTATACTAGCTAACTCAAATGTTTAAAGAAAATTTAAACTACAGTTATAAGCACCATCATGAAAATTTATATATAATTCAATCTCAAAATCACAAACTTTTATATGGTTTAAACATTAAATCAAAACACCATTTCTTTTGACTTTTTAAAGAAATTGGCTCAAAAGAATTATATTGAAAAAAATCGAAATGTTGAACATAGAAGTCTGTGATTTTTGTTTTTAAAGGCTTATTTAATTCAACCTTAACATAATTAATGAACCAGCAGCCAACGACTGGCCTACTGGGACCAAAAATGAACAATTTAATATACAAAAAAAAGCCACTAGCTAGCAGAGATGAGTAGCAGATGGACAACAAATTTTTGTCATATTGTTTTTTCATTGTTTATTTTTTGTTTTTTTGTTTCTGTGGTTATCAATATTCAAGACAAGTTGGTCATTCTTTTCCCTTTTTGACATGTGGAATTGTCTGTAATGTTCAATTAAACGACACCGCATAAACCCCAAAAAAGCTGGAAAATTAAACACTACTTGCCAATGTGGAAATTGAAACTTGAAAGCGATTCATCCATACTCCTCTCTCTGATTATTCTCTCTATCTTTTTTTTTTTTCCATTTTTTTAATAACTAAAAATTTACTCTAAAAAAAGACCCAAAAATTGTGAAATTCAAATTCAATTGAATCGGGTTTCATTTTTGGACCACTAAATCTGTTCATATAATATCTTCATTTTGCTTTTTGAAAACACTTTTGAATAATTATCAACCAAATTTCAAAAGCATAAACAACATATTTTCAAAAAACCAATAAAGTAAGAAATCAAATCAAAGCTGGTAGATCATGCAGCTTGTGCAAACTAAAACATGAAAAAATCCCCCCCAAAAAAATCTGAGTAAACTAATTAATTAACTAGCTTAATTAATTTTGGATAAGATGAAAATGATTAATTCCACCCCAAATAATGTACATTAAGACAAGAATTTCACAAAAAACATTACCACCTCATCACCATCAAGTCAAACCCACCCCTCTATTTGCCAATTTCCCAAAGTAAAAATCCTTCACAAAAAAAAAAAAAAAAAAAAATACACCCACCAGCATTTTTTTTTTTTCTCAAATTTTCTTCACATGCTTCTAGCCATCATCTCTTGAAATCTCCTAGCAGATTCCTGTTTCTCCAGCCTGAATTTCTCATGGCAGCTTGCTATGAACATCTCGGCCAATTTATCGATCTCATTCATCTCTGTCGCTGTCGCTACCACCGTTGTCTCACTCTTTCTCTCCTCCAACCATTGCAGATATCCGGATAGCTGCGAGCTGTCTGTGGTAGCTGCAGTGGCAGCATCATAGTAAAAATGACCTTCCCACCCGGGGTCCGGCATGGGCATTACGTGAGAAGAGCACCAGTTGTAATGGAGCCTAAATGACCCAAAGAAGATCTTGTTCTTGTTCTTGTTCTTGACGTGATAACTTTTTTTCAAAACCTGAACCACCGTCGACTTGACTCGGGAGATTGCCCGAGCCAACCGACACAATTGAGAGAAGATGATAGTGTGAATGAAAGTTTTGAACTTTACAAAAATTAAGGTAGAAGAATTTGAGGATTTGACTGAGAAAATTTGGAGAGAAGGAAGGATCTTTGGTGAAGATGGACCAGCCATTTTCATTTTAGAGAGAAAAAATTGAGAGATGGGTGTGTGTTTGATTTGATTCCAAGTCATGTTGTTATATAGAAACTTGATTACGAAAATGCCCCTGGGCTTTTTGAGTAATTAAAGTGAATGCCATGCACTTTGTGGATGGGGAATGGATTATGATGCTAAGCTTTTGTTGCCTTTTTGGATTTGGAATTTGATAAGTGATTCTTAAAATACTCAAAAACACTTATCCCCAAATTTTCTCCTTTTTCTCTATGTTTTATACGCGGTTTCATGTTTTGAAATCCTGGTAATTCTGTGAATATGGTGAAGTATGCTGGTTTTTTTGGTAATTTGCCCTCCTGATGACGACTTTCTGCTGGCGCCAATGCTAACTGAGTCGCACAATTTTAAATTGGGGAACTGAAATTTAGACATTTTCTTTTTTCGGTAAGTGCTAATTTCTGAAGCCTCTCACTTTGTCTTGGAATTATTTTTCTCCCTATAATTTTCAACTTAATTCTTATTTGATTCTTCAGATTTTAGAACTAACACTTTTCATATTTAAGTTTTGAATATAATTTTTATTTGGTCTTTGAAATTTAAAAGATACATGTTTTGGTCTCTAAGCTTTTGAATTTGATTTCTAATTGGTGCATGAAGTATAAAATTTATTTTTAATTGGTCTTTTGAGTATATATATATATATATATATATATATATAGAAAGATTCAACTCATTTAAAAAAAATACATATTATCAAAGTCTAGTTAGCATAGGTTAACTACCACTTTATCATGTATCGATTCGTTCACAAATAAAAGATAAATTTCAACTGACATTAAATATAGACTTATGATCAAGAGAGATTTAAATTCAAACTCGAGGGATCCATCCTTATTTTATTTATCTCTTAGACTAAAATATTGTTTAAATGTGTTTATTTTTTAATTTAATTAAATTCTCCTTTTGTATGAATACATGACTATTTATTTATTTTTAGTTCAACGACAATTGGGAGGAGTGATTTGAACTCATGATCCAATAGTCATAAGCCTGAGAGATTTGAACTCATAATCCCATAATCATAAGTACATATTAATTTATTCCAGTTGGAACTATTTTCACGACTATTTATTTATAATAAATAGTGATATCATTAAGTATAAAAATCAGCTTGGGACAAAATTTGAAAATATAGTAATAAGCAACGTCAATAACAAGAATGAATAATAAGAAACAATTGAATAGCATGAAAAATATAAAAGGATAGGCGAGACACGTCGATATTATTGTCGTGAAAGATATAAATTGCTTTGCATATGGTTGTTAATTAGTAGTGATATAAAGTATAATAATTATGGTCAAATTCTTAAATAGATTACATGTAATTCAACGCACAATCCGATATTCCACATCCATGAGGTGGAAATACCTAAATACAAGTGCCCACTAACCAATCCTATGAGGTGTAAAACATAGATATGAATTAGCCCTACAACCAAAATATTTAATGACTAATTTTAATTTTTTTTTGTATAATCTAAAACATTCAAAAATTACTAATGCTCGATGGTCTCAGAGAAGTTCTTGCTTGAAAAAAGGTAGTGTCGGGTCTTCAACTGAACCTCCTAAATAACTCTTCTTGTGATTTTTTTTTTTTGGTAACATTCTTCGAGAGGAGAACAAAACTATTCATAATTTGGCTATTTTGACATCTTTTTCAGGAAATTATTTGGTCTGGAACGATGGTTTTTTAGAGGATATTCTACCTCTCATTCTTAAGAGGGATTGTTTGGTTGGTGAGGTAGTGGTTTGTTATTATTATTATTTTAAAAAAACATTGACTCTAGAACTTAGAACAATAATAATCTATAAATATTGACTCTAAAACAAATTAGGTCCTTTTTTTTATCAATTAATAATTGGAACATAGAGAGAGAAGAATAGTTGTGTATTGTATTATTTTTTCTTTGCAAAGTGGGCATTTGACTGTTTTTTTTTTCTTTTCATGTGGGTATGTTATTAAACTTTAATATAATGAAGTGTGAAAAGAACATTCAAACTACTCATTCGTAATGTTTGGTAAGATTTAAAAAAAAAAGACCAAAAATCTTAAAATGTATGACTTTAGGGGTGTAAATTTGTGAGGTTAAATTATAAGTTTTGTTTCTTGAACTTCAAAATATATGCTTAATAGATCTTTCAACTTTCAATTTTGTGTCCTCACAAGTTCATAAAATCGTTTAGGGTTTATTTGGGATGCATGTTATAATAAACTGTGTTATAATAATCTGTGGAATACTCTGCATCCCAAACACAGATTATAACCCCGACTAAATAATTTTATATCCTAATAACACAAATTACTTACTTTCTAAGACTATTTTAACCCACAAACTATTATAATGTATGTTATTATAACACACTTAACACCTTAAACAACTCGTTAGTGTTTAATAGGTTATTGAACTTTCAATATCATATAGAAAATTCAATTTTATATTTAATAGATTCGTTAATTAAAATATATATATATATATATATATTGAATATATAATCAAGATATACTCGATATAAAATTGAAAGTTTACTTATTATATATTTTTAAAATCTAAAGATCTATTAAACACGAAAGTGAAAATTCAGTAACTTACTAAAAATTTTGTTGTAGGTTCATGAACTAAACTTATAATTTAACACTAATTGCAAAATACCCAAATTGTGATGCAGACAAGAGGAAACAAAAGATCATAGCTTTATTCTACAAGTATACTCAGAAGGAAAAATAAATGAATAATAAAGATGATACATAAGATAATAATATCAAAACCATAGCTTTCTTCCCTTTAATATATTCCTACCTCTAAGAATCATTTGTCACTATCAAAGAAAGAGTCATATTGTAATTCAAACTTTTCTCAATATGCCCTCCCTTTTTTTTTTTTTTTTTGCAGTCTTGAATTTACTTTTTTGAATTTTGATCTCTCTCTCTGTTTTTTTTTTTTCCCTATATATATTTGGTAGTACAGACAGCTCTTCCAAGTTCTTGTATTGACCTACTCAAACCCTAATTTTTCCACACAACTTTACTTACTACTTAGCTTTCTGTTTCACCATCTTACTTCACAACTGCTCATCATTATTTGAATCTCATTCTCTGAAATCATGAGCTGGTTTGTACTATACTTTTTTTTTTTTTTCTAACTTCCACCTTTGATTCAGTATCATCACACATGAACTGATCCAAAAATATATGCCTTTGGACCCTAAATTTGAGGACTTTATATCAATCACTTAATTGATGTTTAGCTTGCTAAAGTGGAGAGAAGAAATAAAGTAATTTGGTGACAAAGAATTAAGTGAAGAAAAAATACATTTTGGTCCTCGGTTTTCATTTGGTTCTCTTTTTGGTCCCTAAGTTTTCAAACTCAACAAATCTACCCGAGGTTTGCATTTGGTAGCAATTTTGTCCTCATCACAACTTTTCCGTTAATTTCTAACGGAAAGTTGATCTACACCTCTTTTTATTAAAAATAATATATTTTTATTTTTTAATTATTAAAAAATATTATTTTATTAAAAACATTTTCAATTTATTTTTTTTCTTTTTCTCTCTCTTCCTTCCCCCTTTTCCCTCTTTCCTCTTCTTTCTTCTTCCTCTTCTTCTCTATCCATCATCTTCTTCATTCTCATGAAAAGGAACCCCCAACCGCACCACCCTTCTTGTGAAGAAATGACCCTGTCGACCACCGATTGAAGTTGTCCACACGCGAGCTCTGCTCGCCAGATCGAGCTCTCCGATCGAGCTCTCCGTTGCCGTGAAGCCTCACTTGCAGCCGGCACACACGCGAGCTCTGCTCGCTAGATCGAGTCGTCGTCTTCCACTCGTTCACACGCACGTCCGCTGGTAGAAGCTCCAGCTGCCGTTAAGCTTCTCCGATCGCCGCTCCTGTTGAACGCCAGCCACCGCGTTGCTGTGGGTGTGGGTACCAACCACCACAAATCGCAACGACAACGGAAAAACCACTCATGAGTCGATCTGCCGTCATCGCGTCGTCGGTGAGCTCGCGCCGCCGCCACCTTGGTTGGTTCAAAAGACCCAGCTTGGTCGACCATGGGAGAATAGAGAAAAGAGCAAGAAGAAAGAAGAGGAAAGAGGGAAGAGGAAAAAGGGAGAAAGAAGAGAGAGAAAAAGAAAAAAAATAAATTAAAAATATTTTTAATAAAATAATATTTTTTAATAGTTAAAAATAAAAATATATTATTTTTAATAAAAAAGAGGTGTCAGATAAGAGAAATTAACGGAAAAGTTGGCAGAAGGATCGAAAATGCTACCAAATGCAAACCTCAGGGGTAGATTTGTTGAGTTTGAAAACTCAGGGACCAAAAGAGAACCAAATGCAAACCTTAGGGACCAAAAATGTATTTTGCCCAAGAATTAAAGTAAACTAAATGTATATAATTTTTTAGGATTAATAATTGGTTTAATTAATCAGGAGAAGCTAAACCTTAGCGTATAGTTTAACTAGTTAATTAAGGCATTATATTTTTGCTTTGGAAAAGATTTAAATTTCATTCCCGCATGTTGTTATAGTAAAGAAAACATGAGGAAAAAGAGAGAGAAACGAAAAGTTAGGGCCCGTTTAATAACTTTCTCGTTTCTCGTTTCTCGTTTCTCGTTTCTATTTCTTGTTTTCCTGTTTCTCGTTTCTTAAAAATTAAAAACAGAAACATGTTTGATAATTATTTATTTTTTTTTTCTTAAAAAAAAATAGAAACAAACATGTATTTGGTAACTATTTCTTGTTTTTTGTTTCTTTAGTAAAAATAAGTTTATTACATAGAATATAATAAAATATATAACTTACGTTAAAATAAATATAAAAATATTCCTAAAGAGTTGTAGTATTTTATTCAAACTCAACACAAAATTAATAATAATAATAAATTTTATCTTGTTCAAATTTGATTTTATTGTTATTTCTCACTCCAATCAATTCACCTTATTGGTTTACGAGTTAGTTCAATTAGATTAATTTATGAATTGTAAGGTTGGACAATCGAGCATGCCCACATTTCTTTAATTTAATTATAAACTTTATTTTTATTTTTTCTTTAAAAATGCATTAGCCCTACACACAAAGTAAAATCATAAAAAGAGAGTGAATACATATATTTTTTTACATTTAATCGTAAACAAAAGAAAAAAATAATTGATATTTAAATAAAAAAATAATAATGAAAATAAAAAAAAAACATAAAAGAAAAGAGAAAATAAAAAAAATGAACTATTAAAAGAAAAAAGGATTAGGATGGAAGAGAGAGAAACCAAAGAGAAAAAATAAAATGAAAAAAACGAAAAAAAATATTAAAAGAAAAAATTAGAATAGAAGAGGGAAAAAGAAGAGAGGGGAGATGGGTGTAGGGAGTGGGGATACATGCATGAAACATGAAAAAAGAAACAGAAATAGAATTTGAGAAACTATTTTTTGTAGTTTCTCAAAATCTGCATATTTTTTAGAAACGTTTCTAAAAAAATTAGAAACAAGAAACATGAATATTTATCAAACAAGTCTGTTTCTTGAAAATGAGAATCAGGAACAAGAAACAGAAACGAGAACATTATCAAACGAGCCCTTAATAAATAATAGTTTTAAATATAAGTTGTATCCATTCATTTTAAAGGAAAATGTAAAATCTACCCCTAAACTATTGTTGTGTTTCTTACTATTGCCCCTTTTAATTTGAGTAATCATCTCTCAAATTTATAAAATTGTTCTAATTAAACTTTGTTGTTATAGGTTTACATCCTGAAAAATGTGTAAACTACTCACCCCTAAAGAGTTGTTACAACAAATACTATAAAAAAAGAAACAAGAAAAAGTTATTACAATAACTAAAGTTTTAAATCTCAAAAAATACCTCCACACCATGACATTGCTTACAATTATACTCTCTATGAAATTGTTATAATCATACTTATTAATTATTTTTAAAATTTAGAGAGTAATTATTCAAATGGAAAGTTTGAGGATGCGGTTATAACGACCTAACTCTTAGATTATAAAGTAATGTTTTTTTACAGTATGTACGATGAATAATTCAAACTTTTGATCTCATAATTGAGAGTACACGTTTATTTGACCTGTGTTTATATTCACTATATTTTTATACTTTTTTCAACTTTAGATTATGCTTTTAATTAAACCATCCACAATTATTTTCCATCTTACTTTTGAATATATTCCTCGTTTGGGATAAATTCCGGCTGTTTTATGCACTCTTATCCTACAATTATGATTATATGTCAAATTATAAATCACAAAAATTAATAACAGTTCAAAAGTCCCATCTTTGTTTTTTTGTTTTTTTTTTGGATAAACCCATCTTTGTTATTAAACCTTTAATTAATATTTGATCCTTCCTGAGTCTTCCCAATTAAGTTCACCTATTGAGAATCTCAAATATTGTTCTTTCCCTTGAGAAAGAGCACTAAACTATCAATTCCCTCAAAAAAAACTATTTATATATTTTCAAATCTACCATTTGAACTTTTTACCGCCTTCAATTTGTTCATTGACTTTGACATATATGCTCGACCAAAAGTCTTAAACTATATATGAGGTATCTATTTTGTCTTAGATTCGAACACACATGAACTCCTACTTTGATGTTATGTTAAATTACCAATCAACCCAAAAATTTAAGTTTGTGGGTTATGATAAATTTAATTACATATCAATATTTAATAATGATTTAATTGTTAATTTGTGCATTATTGACAAACTTAATTTTGTGTAAAGTTTGATTTTTTGAAATTAGTGAGCTCATGAAGATTTTTACATTATTTTCGTTAAAATTAGTACGTAAATTATGAGAAATTGACTAGAATGTAAAAATTATAATGATTATCTAAGTTTAAGATTCAATTGAATAAAATTAAAAATTTAAAGTGAAGATGAATACATTATAATAAATTTAAGGGTAAATTTTGATTTTTTTTTCTAAAAAAAGCAAAAAAGAAAAAAAAAGATATTTTAAATAGTTGAAAAGCTGAAAGGGCATGATTAAAAATTTTGAAAATTGAGCTGTACAAAAACTATAATTTAGCTTACTATTTAACATGTCCTCTTGTGTCATCGTTTTTTTTTTTTCATGCTCTATATATAAAATATTCCATATTTATAATAAAGTTGTGGAGTTAATATTCCAAATTGTAATCTCTCTATTACATATAAATTCAGGCCATTAAAGTTGATATAAAAGATGTTTGAATAAAAAGATATCACAGTGAAAATGTGGAAATCTAATTTTCAGATTGTTATTTCTTCCTTTATTCTGATCAGAGTATTTTGAAGATAAATAGAACTTTATATTAAAGAACATGATGGCTTAAACTTTTGAGTCAAAATAATCTAATTAAATATTGAAGTATTAAATCCTAAAATCAAATATTTACAACAATATATTCTCTTTCATTTAACATCATCTTTTAGAAATTGAATTTCCATTTTTTTTTATCTACTTCTTAGATGTGTTTTAAAAAACTAAGTCAAATTTTGAAAAAAAAAAAGTTTCCAAAAACTTATTTTTAATTTATTTTTGAAATTTAGTTAAGAATTCGAGTATTTTCTTAGGAAAGATGGAACCATACTAGGGAAGATGAAAACTATTATAGTGAAATAATAAGAAAATTAATACAATTTTCAAAAACCAAAATTCAAAATCCAAATAGTTATTAAACGGGACCTAAAATTTTGAATCTTTACACTCACGTGTTGTTGAACTAAAAACAAAAGTTAAAGTTATTGTTATCGTAATGGTCGAAACTATACTCTTAAATTAATCTCATTAAATGAAGTTTGAAATTCATCACAATTTAAGTTTTTGACTATTTTTGAAATGGAAGCAATTTTATTATCATAATTTATTTATTCAAATTTTTTTTTGGTAATTGAAGCACTTTTGTTTGAGTAGTTTGTTTCTTTATGTAAGTGGAAGCACAATGATTGAAATGTTTGTAAGTCATTTGAGCAATCATTTGCACATGGACTGTCATTGCTTGCGTTTATCAACAACCAACCCATGCAATCCTTGTGTGCATCTATTTACACTTTTCCTTAATTTTTATTTATTTTTTAATTTTTTTTACATTAAAAGTTGTTGGGATAGAAACAATGTCAGTGGGCTTTTTTTTTAATGTTTTTTTAAAGTGTTATGATAGTTTTTTTTTAAAAAAAAAATTATAAATTTAATTTCTGAATTTTTAAATTTTACCGCTATTTAACTTTAAAAAGTATCTAACAAATCTATAAAATTTCAATTTTGTGTTTAACAACTTTAAAAATGTCTAATAGATAAAAGATATTCATAAATCAAAAAATCAACTAATCTATTAGATATGAAATTGAAGTTTATGTTTAATAGGATTCTAAATTTTTAATTTTATATCTAATAAGTTTGTGAACTTAATAGATCGAAACCTATTAAACACAAAATTATAAATATAGAGACTTGTTAGATACAAAATTAAAAATTAAAAGATATATTAAATAGTTTTTAAAGTTTAAAAACTAAATAAACAATCTAAGAATTTTTTTTAAAGATTTTTTTTTTAATAATAGTTTTCTTGGGTTTTGTTTTGAACCATAACGTTGTCTCTGGCACAGAGATTTGAATTTTGGGCTTTGGGCCTTCATCCATTTGGGGGTCTCCTTGATCCAATAGACTGTATAAAACTGGGATTCTAGGGCTTTTGGTCCATAGATTGGATCTTAGGTTTGATTCACTTTCTTTGTGACCAAACCTAAGATAACTTCCAGGAGAATTGGAGGCTTCTAGGAAAATTGGAGATGAGTGTATGTATTTATACTACCCTCATTATTAAAAAGGTCCAATTTTTGATTGAGTTAAATTAGTTTCTAAACTTTATTTGTGTCTAAAATATTATTGAACTTTTAAATAGTGTTTGATAAGTCATAATTTTTCAACTTTTAGCGTAATAGACATTTGAGCTTTAAAAGTATCTAATTAGGTCACTAAACTTTTAATTTTGTGTCTAACAAATTCATGATATATTCGAATTTGTAAAAAATTAACTAATCTATTAGATATCGAATTGAATTTTATATCTAATAGAATTCTAAATTTTCAAAGTTATGTCTAGTAAGTTCATTAAAAAAAAATCAAGTACTTATTAGACACCCAATTAAAAATTTAGAGATTTATTAGACACAAAAATTGTAAAGATGCATTGAATCTGTTTATCTGTTCGAATGACCAAGTATGCGAGTCGGGGTCAGGGGCGAAGCACCCTAGTTATTTGTAAAGATGTCTTAAATCTGTTTTTCCTATTTTGGGTTGACTCTCTATTAGGGTTTAGGAGAGGTGTCATATATAAACCCCTAAATTCTTATCTGAAATTAATCTGCTTATGTGTAATTTCATTCTCTCGTTTTTTTTCAGTTAATAAAATTGTTCTCTTCCTCTGTTCGTGGATGTAGCTAACACAACGTTAGTGAACCACATAAATTCTGTGTGTTATTTTTTTTTTCTGTGACTCTTGAATATCTACTCTTTTCGTTTTTAACAAAAATAAAAGTTTAAAATTTATTAGATAATTTTTAAAGTCGAGATATCTACTAGATACAAACTTAAAGCATGTGAAGATAGCGATGTTGTTTAGTTCTCGTATGTACTTATTTACACTTACTCGTCCCAACCAAACGTTAGAGAATTTATACCATGTAGGATAATTTTACAATTGCTATATTAAATGTCATTAGAGATTATTTACAAACTCACGACAAAATGGCATGTGCAATCATCGTGCATAAGACATACTTTGCTGCACTTAGAAATTTCAATTACAAAGTACTTACTATTTTCTATTTCCATCAAACGCATTGCACTCACCTATTTTGACATTGTTGTAAATGCCAATGTAATAAATGTTAATGTGACACAAATGGTTGATGCCACAAAAACGTTGAAGGGTCAATTTTATGAAAAATGTCGAGCAAATATCTTAAGATGTCGATATCGATAGATATTTTTAAAAGAGGTTGATATAAAATTTTTAATTAAAAACCATCTAAATAAATAAACAATCATTTTACCATCTCCAAATAAGTTCTATATTCTAATTATATTTATCAATTTTTATCTGATAAGTCTCTATATTTTTAATTTTGTGTCTAATTGATCACTAAACTTTAAAAATGTCAAATAGGTTCTCAAATTTTCAATTGCATTAAAAGTATATTAAACTTTCAATTTTGTATCTAATAAGTTCGATTAAATAGGCAAAAAACTTGTTAGACACAAAATTGAAAGTTGAAAACCTTGCGTCTCGAAAGTTTAGAAATTTATTAGACAGTTTTTAAAATTTAAGAAGTTTGAAAGTTTAGGAACCTATCTAATAGATAGAGTATTTGAACTACAGACCTAGTGGTTAACCCGTTCGATTGACAAATTAAACTATACTTTGGAGTAAACTTGTAATTCAACCCGTAGAATAAGATGAAAATGGCGACGTTGACGATTTTTTTTTCTTTGAAATAAGATTTAAAATCCTCCATTTTTGTAAAAACGATATTTCCATAGACCGAAACTACTGCTACAGCTACAGCCACGGCCACCGCTCCGACGAGAGAAGAGAAGAAGAGGTATGGCTCATACACTCTTGTTTTTCATGGCATAGAAATTCTCCCATTGTCCTGAGTTTTTGTTTTCTAATCGTGCTCTTCTCTGTTATTTCCATTCATCCATAGCCAATGCATCGAATTTCAACTTCCAATCTCGCCAAACTCTCTGAACCCTCCTCCTCCTTCTTCTTCTTCACTTCACTCCCCAAATCAACTTTCTCTTCTGCCTCTTCCTCAACACTTTTGCAATCAATCCCTCAATCTGAAACTAAATTAATCGTGAACCCTCTTTATCATTTTCTCCCACAAAACCAAAACCCCTTCAACATCGTCGAACTCGTCTCTTCGCACCTTAAAACCAGGAACCCGCAGTTGGTTTGTCTCCAATCCGACATTAAAGAGCTTCTTCCCCACTTGGGTCATCGTGAAATCTCCAAGATTTTATTGAGGTGCCAATCTAATTTCGTCTCTGCTCTTGCTTTTTTCAATTGGGTCAAATATGATTTGGGTCTTCGACTTAATTCTCAGAATTATTGCCTTATTATCCATATATTGGCTTGGTCACGGCAATTTTCTCTGGCGATGAAATTTTTGTCTGAATTGATTGAATTGTCCAAGGATGATGCCCCAAGTAGTGAGGATGTTTTCCAGAATTTGGTATTGTGCACTGAGCATTGTAATTGGAATCCAGTTATCTTTGAGATGCTTATTAAGGCGTATGTGAAAGTGGATATGATTCTAGAAAGTTATTGGAGCTTTAAGAAGATGTCGAAATTGGGTTTTGTCCCAAGTGTGATTGCTTGTAATTGTATTCTGAACGGACTGGTGAAGATAAAGTGTGATGGCCAATGTTGGGAGCTCTATGAAGAGATGGGAAAGATTGGAGTTCACTCTAATGCATATACTTTTAATATTTTGACTTATGTTTTGTGCAGAGATGGGGATGTGAATAAGGTTAATGAGTTTTTGGAGAAGATGGAAGAAGAGGGATTCGATCCCGACGTCGTGACTTACAATACCTTGATTGATAGCTATTGCAGAAGAGGAAGATTAGAGGATGCATTTTACTTATATAGGATAATGTATAGAAGGGGTGTGATGCCTGATCTTGTTTCATATACTTCCTTGATGAATGGTCTTTGTAGGTTAGGAAGGGTAAGAGAGGCCCATCAGCTATTTCATCGAATGATCGATCGAGGATTGGATCCAGATGTTGTGTCGTATAATACGCTAATTAGTGCATATTGCAAGGATGGAAGGCTGCAAGAGGCAAGATCATTGCTACATGATATGATTGGAATGGGTATTGACCCAGATAGTTTCACTTGTAGGATTATGGTGGAAGGATATGGAAGAGAAAGCAAGTTGATCTCAGCTTTGAATTTGGTTGTAGAGCTTCAGAAATTTGGAGTCACTGTTGCTTACGACACGTACAATTATCTTATCATCTCATTGTGTCGGGAAGATCGTCCATTTGCAGCTAACAGTCTTCTTGAAAGAATTGTTAAAGACGGTTTCCAACCCGATGCTGGTATCTATAAAAAACTGATTGAATCTTTCTGTAGAGTTAATAATGTGTCTGAGGCACTACTACTGAAATCTGAAATGATAAACAGGAACTTCAAACCTAGCATTGATACATACAAATCTCTTATATGCTGTATGTGTGAAATCAATAGAAGTGTAGATGGTGAAGGTCTAATGGTAGAAATGGTTGAATCTGGAGTGCTTCCAGATCATCAAATATGCAGAGCATTGATAAATGCATACTGCAAGGAAGGCAATGCTGATAAAGCAGAATCATTATTGGTCTCATTTGCCAAAGATTTTCAGTTCTTTGACACTGAAAGTTTCAATTCCCTGGTTAAAGTTTACCATGATGTTGGTAATGAAACCAAGTTGATGCAGCTGCAAGATCGGATGTTAAGAGTGGGTTTTGTTCCGAATAGCTTAACATGCCAATACATTATCCATGGACTATGGAAATCTGCAAGGCTCCACAAGCAGGGAGTTCATGCAGTATAAGTCTTGTGTATAGAAAGAAAGCTTATAGCAAAGGCGAGGCGTCGTTCCTGAGTAGTTGATATCTTGGGGAATTCCGAATTTACGAGGTAACCTCATTCATTCAGTGTACAGTGATACGTGAATCCAGCTTACTCATTGGTGATTCTTGCATCATTTAATGGAGTGAATTGAGGGATGGACTTGAAGACTATGAATTATAGATGAAGATGGCTCAAAAGCAAGATAGGATGCATAGCAGAAACTTCCATTGCTATGAGATTGTGGCATTTTATCTTCAAAATGGGTCCTTGAGAATATATCAGTGGCGAGTAACTGCATCTTAAATACAAGGTAAAAATTCAAACTTAGTGCTTTGAATTGGGATATTGATGAACAGCTACAATCTAAGTATCGTTTCATTAATGATTTTGGACTCAAAATAGTTTAACTTGATCTGAAGCACTTGTAATCCTGATGGTAGAAAAATTGCATTGTTCATTAGGAGGATTGAAGCAGTTGTCATTTTGATTGTAGCTTCAGTACTGCAAAATGCAGATATAATAAATGAGAAATATGACTCAAAATAAAAGGACCCCTCTCCCTTCTCTTTCTCTCTCACTTTTTTGCTTTTACTTTTCTGATTATTTTGATTGCAGACAGTTCTGGACATTTGTCTTCAGAGTCTTCCATTTATTATTCAAAATGGAAGAAGCCACAGTGACAGAAGTACTTTTGAAGCCTTTTCCCACATAATTACCAGAAAACCAGAAGGGCAAGAGGTTGCTTGTGAGTGCTTCTGATCTGAAGTCCAGGGCCAGGAATCACTGGAAATCTTACCCAGATGGGACCAAAATTACAATGTAAGAACAGATTATTTAATCTCCTTTAGTTAGACATAATAGCCAGCTTTTGGGTTACATTTTTTGAAATTTGCCTTTTTATGAGTAATATGGAGCACAGAATAAACTTCACTTTCTTTGGTTTGTCCAAATGTGAGAGTGGGAAGATCTTAAACAAGTTTTGGCATGTATGGAGTTCAACACCGAATTGTCAATGGAATAAACCTTTTTTTTGCTCCCAAGCACAATTCTACTCTTCCATAATTATAAGTATAAGGGGCCATAGGGTTTTTTTTTTTTTACCACCAAGATTTTATGCAAATTTTATTTAAATTTGGTTTCTTTTTCAATTTTTAAGTTCATCGGGTGCCTCTCCTTTCAAAAAATACTTATATGGTTTATAACCTGTGAAATATTTAATATCATTTAAAATATATAGTAGTATAGTAAAATATATAGTAATCCTATAATACTATGAGGTTATATAGTCTGTATTTGGGATTATAATCCCTCACTTCTTCTGAATATTGTCAAATTGAGCTTGGAATGGGAGGTTTAGTATGTTCAAATGAGCATAGCATTAATATACTACCCACCTATTTTTAGGGCAGAGGTTCAAATTAAAAAAAAACATAATAAGTACTAAAAAATAATATAACCTAATAGGTTTAATAATTTTTTAACAATATATATATTTAAAAATTATAATGACATCGGAAAAATCACCTAGATGTACTACCAACGAAAATTTCAAATTTATATTAAACAATTTTTTTTTTTTTTTTTTGGCAAAGCAATTAGAACGAAAGCATTCTAATGTCTTTTTTATATTGTTTTTTTTTTCTTCTCAAAAGAATATAGTCTTACTGTCCCCAAGGTTAACTAAAACATTAATCCTAGTGTAATATTATAGTCTCAAATTAATGGGTGATTTAATATGATATCATAACACTCATTTTTACTTATTTAGCTAATTTAGCATTAGCTATTAGCTTAAACTTTGGATTGATTACATTCCTAATATAATCTAAACTACAAAATCACGTGTGTCGATTAAAACTTAACTAAATTACAAAGTTTTAACTATCCTTGGGAGTTTAAAATAGTTTTAACTATTGTTGGAGTTTAAGAAGTATCTAAATCTAATAGATAATTGAACTTTAAGAATGTCTTCCCATTTCCAGAAAGAAAATGGACACAAATCCGAAATTTGACCATTTTGCTTTTCTTTGAGAATTCACTGCCGCAATTAATCATCAGCCAAAATATGAACATAATATAGAGAAACACATAAGAGAGAAAAAAAAAATACATAAATACACCAATTAATTAAAAGAAACACACATTAATACATAAAATACACCACCAAAACACTCTTAAAAAAAAAAGATAAAATGACAGTTAATTAAAAAGAAGCTCCAACATTTGAAACCATTTTATTTAACAGCGACAATAACAGAGAGACAAAACAAAAGGCATGTTGGTCAGGTCGATCATGTTGTGGTTTTCCTTCCTTCCTGTGCCCTACTCTGAATCTCTTGTCCAACATCCTTCGTTTTCTGCCCCACATACCCAGCCATGTCCTGCATGCGCCTCTTTGCCATGTCCATCTGCTCCGGTACCGTCCCCGTCACCCGCCGTATGTACCGATACACCCACGACAGCGACGACACCGCTGTCAACCCGAACACCCCCGACGTCAAGAACGCCGTGATCGCTAGGAATATCGCCACCGCAGCTGGCACGATCACGGGGCTGAAGAGGATGAACACCGGCGTCGACACGGCAAGGCCGAAGAGCGTGGCGGCCAGCGTGAGGCCGGAGAGGCCGAGTAGGGTGCCGCCAACTGGGACGAGGGTGACGACGGCGAGGATTTTGGAGGCGGAGGGGCCTTGTGGTTGTTGCTCGGCGTGGCGGCCGCCAGATAGTTTCCAAGAAGCGTCTTGGAGGTAGGAGCGTTGTTGGGGGTGGACTTGAAGTTGTTGCGGCGGAGAACGGTCACCCATGGTGGAAGTCTACGTCGGCGGGTGGTGGTCGGAAATTGAAAGAAGAGAGAGAAGAAGTGAGAGGGAAGAGAAGGGAAAATGGGAGGGATATAAAGAAGAGTGGAGGTGGCAAAGAGGGTGACACGTAGATATGTGATTTGGTGAGTTGAGGCTTTGCATGAACTACAAGTTTCATACCCATGAGTGTGTGTTTGGATGCTGAGAAAAACAAAAACAAAAACAAGAAGAAAAAGAAAAACTAATGAAAAGGGTAAGAAAATTTTGGAGATGGATCTCTCCTCTTTTTGGCCTTTTGGATTTATGTTTGATTTGGGATTTTAGCTTTTGTTTATTGGATTGCAAAAGTTTATACCATTCCAACTCAGGGTGTACAACTAATTCAGTAATCCTAGCAATCCGAACTATCCAATTCATATACTAAGAATTGGGGTTCGGAGAACCGAAAAATTTAGGTCAGTTCTCGTGTTGGACTTTTTAGGCTCGGGTTAACCCAACTCAAAGTTTATATTTTTTTAAATTTTATTTTAATTAAATATCTACTTATAAATGAATTATTTGTCAATTTCTAATATTTTTCTTTTAGACTTCTAACCAATGTTAAGATTTTATGAATTTTGAAGTTTGATATTTGAATTTTATGTAATTTTAGTTATTAATTAAAAAAAATATTTTAAATAATTTAAAAAATTATTAAAAAAAATTAACCCGATTGGGTTGGGTTGGTTGGGTTGAAAAAATAACCCACCCAAATTTTTTGGTTAGCCCAAAAATCTTCTCCAACTAACCCAACACGACTTATGTACACTCCTAAATATTCCAACTATTGTATAAAAAAAAATTATAAATCTCTGTAATTATGTATATTGTAAGTACAATTAATTTGTAACATTCAGAGTAATTGCTCTCTATAATTATGTATATTGTAAGTACAATTAATTTGTAACGTCCAGAGTAACCGTTGCAAGAGTATATATTACAACAATTAATATACAATAATTTTAAAAATTGTTGCAATAATAAATAGATACAACTGCAGCAATCAGATATAAAGGAAGTATATATAGCAATAGTTATACAACAATTGTTCTAAAAGTGTTACATAAGGGTCGTGTATTGGCTAGTTAGGTAAGGGAGAAATCCATGTAGAATAAAAATGAGCGCAGTTATCTCTATTGGTATGTAGTATTTTGGGTGAAACCAAAAAACAAAGTTACAAGGGATTATGCTCAAAGTGAATAATATATCGTACCATTGTGAAAATATGTGGTGGATATATTGTTCATAACAAGTGGGTATTAGAGCCATGATCTTTGGAGGAGATTAAGGGTGCAATTAATAGTTGGCAACACCAAGTCGCTTCTAAAACTAATAGGTATAATTAATAGTAGGTAATGTTAGATCCTTCAGTCGCTTTCGTGGATAAAGTAGTAGATTGATTAAATGTGCAATTAATAGTAGGCAATGTTAGATCCCTCTTAACATAAATCACTACAAAAAGTGTTGCAATGGTTAAATGAATTGGCATAATTTTTCTACTGCGTGTGTTTTTCCATAATGATGGTGTTTTTCCAAAATTAAACTTTGTTGTCAACTACGATGATAGATTGTTGCTATAGGGGTATTATTGCAACCGTTATAAAAAGTTCACTTCGAACTGTTTGAAAGTGTTTCCAGATCCCTCTTAACACTTCTTTTGCCGGAGAACCTCTACAAAAAAAGTGTTTGCACCAATTAAAAACCGTTGTGATAGCTTAATAAAATCGTAGGGGAGATACTATTGCAACAATTGTAAAATGTTCACTTCCAATAACTTTGAGAAGTGTTGTTGGATATCTCTTAATACTGTTTTTGTTAGAGATTCATAAACTGCTACAAAAAGTGTTGCAACAGTTATTAACGGTTGTGATAGCTCAATAAAACTTATAGATCATATTTCTTATAATGTGAGTTTTTTCATCCAACAATACTTAAGGATATATTGATGTGTAGGCATCTTATTCTAATATGGATATTTAAAACTATATTAGGATGTTCATTTGTGGTTTTGTTAAAGATCTTTTTAACCTTTGTATTTTGGT
Organism: Trichosanthes cucumerina; assembly: GCA_036507285.1. Classification (NCBI taxonomy): domain Eukaryota; kingdom Viridiplantae; phylum Streptophyta; class Magnoliopsida; order Cucurbitales; family Cucurbitaceae; genus Trichosanthes; species Trichosanthes cucumerina. The sequence goes on from CM071845.1 coordinate 5,734,694, forward strand.
TGAATTGGTTCATTTCAGCTATTTACATATTTTTTAATAGGTTCAATTTCAATGTCACAGACCTAGAAAAATATCAATATATACACCTTTAAAACTTTAGAAGGGTTCAATACATTCTTAAAGTGTTGTTGATAATTATTTTGATTTTCTATTTTTAAAAATTAACTTTAAAAATACTACTATTACATACTTTAAAAGATTTTTAAAAATTATGCCAAATTTTGAAAGCTAAAAAAATTAATTTTTCAAATTCGATTTTATTTTGAAATTTGGTTTAGAATCCAAATATATTTTTAAGAAAAGTGAGAAGTATATAAAAAAAATTGGGAAGAAACCAACATAATTTTAAAAAATTAATAAAAATTAAAAACAAAATAACTATCAAATAGTGCCTAAAATTTTAATTTTGAGTCTAATTTTTTAAATATGTGTCTAATAATAGATATGTGTTAGTTTTTTACAAATATATATATATATATATATAATTTGGGTAAATGATCTATTTGACAGGAAATTTAAAAGTTTAGAACCTATTTCTTTTTCCTTTTAAGAAGTTGATGTTTTCTGATTATGTTTGGTGTTTTGAGCCTAATTTAAAAAGTTTATTCTTAAGTTTAAGGATTTTTTTACCTAAATAAATTTGTTTGAGTTTTTTTCAATTAATGTTTAATTTTGACACATTGCTTAGTTTGACTGATTTTTTTTAGTTCGCTTAGGAGATTCAAACTTTTTAGTTTATTGGCGACTTCAAGTATTTTGTTGTCATGGATTTTGTATGATTTATCAATTTTATTAAGTTTTAAAGTTTAATTGGATGAAATTAAAATTTTAGAACTCGTTTGATAACCATTTGGTTTTTTGTTTTTGGCTTTTGAAAATTGTGTTTGTTTTTCTCTACAATGGTTTGCATCATCCCAGTAGTAGTTTCATTTTTCTTAAGAAAATACTTGAATTTTTAACCAAATTCTAAAAACAAAAACAAGTTTTTGAAAATTATTTTTTTAAAAAAAAAAATTCAAATTTTGGTTTGGTTTTTTAAAACACATCTTAAAAGTAGACAAAAAAAACATGAAAACCCATAGGTGAATGTAATATTTATAGGCTTAATTTTCAAAAACCAAATGGTTATCAAATTGAGCCTTAAAGTTGAAACTTGTGTATAGGAAATCAATTTTTTCCCTTAAAGTATTTAAGTCGAGTTGGTTATTTCAATAATTATTGGGTCCTTTATTCAAATTTTATGAAGTGGTAAAAATATCAATAACTTAGGCCCCGTTTGATAACAATTTAGGTCATGTTTGATAACCATTTGGTTTTTGATTTTTGAAAATTGTACTTGTTTTTCTCTATAATGATTTTCATCTTCTCTATGAGGTTTCATCTTCCTTAGGAAAACACTTGAATTATTAACCAAATTCTACAAACAAAAACAATTTGAAAACTTTTTTTTTTTTAATTTTCAAAACTTTGTTTGCTTTTTGAAAACACATTTTAAGAGTGTAGATAAGAAAATAAGGAAAACTATAGGTCGAAATAGTATTTATAGGCTTAATTTTCAAAAACTAAAAACTAAAAACTAAATGATTGTCGAAGGGGCCTTAGTTTTTATTTTTATTTTTTCAAAATTAAGCTTGTAAATATTACTTTTACCTATGGTTTTCCATGTTTTCTTATCTACTTTTTAGATGTGTTTTAAAAAATATCAAAATATGAAAACTAAAAAAAATAGTTTCCAAAAACTTGTTTTTGATTTTGAAATTTAGCTAAAAATTCAAGTATTTTCTTAATAAATGTGGGAACCATTATAGGAAATATGAAGACCATTGTAAGACAATGGTGAGAAAATAAGTACATCTTTAAAAATCAAATGATTATCAAACTGAACTTTAGATCTAACTATGTATTTTGAAAGTTTTAATTAAGATGAATATCTGAAACATCATATTTTATTTGCAAAAGACAATGTTATAAGAATTTGAATAATTAAGTTTAAAAAAAAAAGAATTTGATTTTTCTTTATTTAGAAAATCATTTAATTATGAAATGTAAAAATAGTTGCGTGAAATGAAATTAAAATAGACATATGTAGGGTAATTGTCACGAGTGAAAAAGGCATTTTCTAATTGATAACTTTTTTTAAAAAAAAATTATAATTCATTTTAGAGGAAAAGGAAAACCATCGCAAAATTTCAAGAATTACAAGTCTCGACCCAAAGAAAGATTGTAATGGGCCGAACAATGTCAAAGATTTATGCAAAGTTAAAAGAAAATATTTTTTCAAAAGAAGTCAAATCATTAAAATAACTATAAAACTAGTTCAGATTCAACCATCTATGTTTCTACCTTAAAATATTTCTTTTGTTTTATATAAGGAAATGAAAATATATTTAAAAAAGAAAAGAAACGAAACGAAACGAAAGTATCATTAGATTTTCGTTTTTTATAGCAAAATGAAAAGAAAACATTGATTAAAACCAATGTGTAGTTACAAAGACTAGATCTTTAAATATGAGGGTTGCTCCATCATCCGTATGTATTAAATGGTTTTGAGTTCGACTAATAAAGAAGTAGTAATTTAAACCTTCAACCATGTTTTAATTTTGACATCTAAGTTGTGTCCTAACCGAATTTAATGTCCTTCAACCCCTCAATTTCGAAATATATCATATTAGTAGAATAAAAATTGATTTTTTTCAATAAACATTCGCCGCTATTATAGTGGTGGTTTTGCCCAAGCCTCTTTAAAGGCTCGAGTTCGAATCTTTACAGTCATTGGTGGTTGTTAAAGAAAAGTAGGGGTATATTTCTCTAATCTCATATTACCTTCAAATTTGATCTAACTTGATTTTATTAATACTACTCCAAACGATTAGTTTTGCATTAGAAAGGCACTTGTGGACACAATTTTTAAGAGATGTAATATTCATACAAATAAACTCACAATAGTCCTTAACTTTAAGGAAAGAAAAATACTTTGCTTATGCATCAATCTTCCCTCATGATTTTTTTTTTAATATATCAACATTTTTTTTTTACAATTAATAGCTAAGTAGATGTAACAAATATAATATCTTCGAATTATTGAAAGTAATTAAGTTAGTATTGTCGTGGGTCGGCAGAGATGACTTTTTGGACGGTGGTATGGGAGCCCCACACCCACTTTGTACAATCACCATTCCTTATTATATAATAATTATTAGGGTTTATATTAGGCCTGCCCTTTTTCATCCATTCCCAAAAAGACAACACATATATATATATAGTTTTCCATTTTCTCCCCTTTCTAAATTCTTTGTCGGGTCTTGTCTCGGATTAACGTTTTAGATTTAGCAGTAGTTCGATCACATAGTATTGAAGAAGTAGATATCGTGATTTAATTTATATGGTTTGAATCTTCTATAATGTTGTTTTTCTTTTTCTATATTGATACTAATGATTCGTGTTTCAATTGTGTGATCATCACTTAAATTAGAATCTAAAATTCTCTTGTCCTGTCACCAAGAATGTTTTGATTTTAAATTTAGTATATGAAGCTAATTCATGAAGAGAGGACCCATTTAACATTTTTATCAAATTCATGGGATCAACATCAACTAATAGAAACAATAGTTTGAAGTCCCTTGAAAGTAAAGAAGGCTAGTTATTTCAAAAGTTTCAATTTTTTATTATTATATTTTAACTTATTCATTCTAGTTGTGTTTATTATTAATGGAGGCTAAAAGTTTGTTGACTAATCTATATAATTGTCGTCAATTTTCTATATATTATAATACTTAAAAGAGTTTGTTTATAACTTTTGTAATAGTGAAAAGTGTGCTTGGAATGAATTTATTTTTTTTTTTTTTTTGAAGTTACCATGCTTAGTTAGATAAACAAAAAGTAATTTGGAATATTTTTAAAATACTAAAAAAAAAAAAGTCTTTTTACTCTTCTCAAAGATCTATATAAAGAAAATGTTTCACATAAAATCATTTTTATTAAAAGTTAGGTTAAATTACAAGTTTAGTCTCTGAATTTTGAAGTTTGTGTGTATTTAATTTTTGAACTTTAAAAAGTGTCATAGGTTCATGAACTTTCAATTTTGTATCTAATAAATCCCTAAACTTTAAAAATGTTTAATTAGACCTTGAACTTCTAATAGGTCCCTAACATATTCACAATTTTTTTTAGATTAATCGATTTATTATATATGAAATTATTATTTATTTTTTTTTGTCTAATAGAAGCTTAAACTTTTGTGCCTAGTAAGTTATGAATTTTAAACAACGTCAACTAGGTCGAGGACCTGTTAGACATAAAATTGAAAATTGAGAAACCTATTGGTGACAAAATTGAAATTAAAATTTGAGGACTTGTTAGTCACATTTCAAAGTTTAGGACCAAATAAATACAAAATTGAAAGTTCAAAAACCTATTTGACACTTTTGAAAGTACTTTAGGGACCAAATAGACACAAACTTCAAAGTTTAGGGACTAAACTTCTAATTTAACCTAAAAGTTATTCCAAACTTACTATTAACACTACTCATAAATAATAGGAAATCTTAAGATATTTTCTTTTTTTAATAAATTACAATATAGAAATGAAAATCAAAACTTGAAAACATATATAAAGACAACATTAACACACACAAACAAACATGAAAAAGTATATTTTTACCTCATTTAAGTTTTCTCTCATTCTTAATATGCGCAATGGAAACAATAAGGCTAAAAAATTTGAGTAAGCTTTTTAAATGAACAAATTAAAGTCACAGAAACAGACACACCGAAAGCACTTATCAAAAAAGTCCGACAATTTGATATAATATTATATAACCAACATTACCATCAAAAGGTTGTGGAATTTGGGAACCAAAGTTTTATGTGTTCACATTAACTACCAATCCAAATCCCTATGAATATAATTAAGTAATCAAAAAGCTTCATTTAGTATATAAGTGAGGGGAAAAAAGTTACTTTCTAACATCATTCATTTCTAAATAATCAGATGTAAAGTTATTTATTGTGATAAAAAACCAACCATTAAGGTAGAATAGAACTGATTTTTAGTAAAACAGCGAGTAAATTTAAATCTCATTTTAGTCAATTTAAATTACTTTCAAACACACTATTTCGTATGGTGATTTGTTATAAAAAAAAAATTTAAATAATGACATGTCTTTTTTTCACTTCTTATTTAATATAATTGTTACATAAATAAAGGTTAGAAATCTCGTCTTGCATGTTCAATGTCAGGTTTTATATTAAATAATTAATTGAAGTACTAAATAGTTTATATTCAAAAAATTGAATAATGACTAACATGAACATAACTTATCTGACATAAAGTTTTGTACATTTAACTAAGAGTTCAAAAATTTGAACCCTCCTACCAGCTACCCCACATATGATAAAAAGAAAAAAAAAAAGTTGAATAGTAAAAATATGATCTTTAACCCCAAATATAATATAATATAAACAAACTATTTTTTTTTTTTTTTTGAAAAAAAAGGACTACTACACAAAAGCACCACCTTTATGATAGATCAAGAGAAAGAAAAAAAAAAGATGGACAGAATGGAAACCCGAAAAGAAGAGAAGAAGAAAAAAAAGATCAATCTCTCACACACAATGCCATACAAAATTTTCAATTCCCTTCCTGATCTTTATCATGGCAATAAGGATCATGATTATGATCATTACTATTCAAGGGAGAAACAAAACACACATCAGAATGATGCCGAGCCGCGGTCGAGGCTCCTGCTGCCCTCCTTCCAAATTGCGAGAGCGGGCGCCCGCTCCCGCTGGCATATCGTACCAAATCAGCATTTGTAGCGTCGAGCTCCTTCTGTAATCGAAGGACTTGTCGCTGCAGAACGGAGATGGCCCCGACGCAGCCATAGACGGGGTCTTTCATGCGAGCCTCGGCCTCGTAGGCTAGCGAATTGACGGCGTCCTCGCGCTGATGGGGCTGGACCTCATTGAGGAGCTTGCTAACATTGCTGGCTCCGAAGATCTTGTGAACATTGGCAAATTTGGTTGGCTCTTCAGGTGGAAAGTAGGGAGCAAATATGCAGTCTGCTAAGCATTTTCTTCTTAGGAATTTGCATGCTGCACATGGTGAGTTTGAGTAGCTTGAAGAAGCCATTTTTGCCTTCTATCAACAAAACAAGAAAAAAAAAAAAGTTATATATTAGGTTTTTGGTTCTTGTATATGAGTATCGATATTTAATTTTTATTGTTTTATATTAATAGTTCACGCGTTAGATTGATTTTCTGTTTATTTTATTACACTCTTATTATTGATTTGATAGTTATTTATGTCCTAGATTTAAGAAAAGTATGCTTGGAAATTATAAACATGATTTTTAAATTGAAAATAATAGCTTTTATATGTTTTACCAAATGGGTTAACAATTTTGGCTAGATGAATGAATATGCCATATGGAAAAATCCGTTTTTAATACCTAAATTAATTGACTTATGTTTTAGTTGACAATTTTATTGTGGTCTTATGAATCAAATAATTATTAATTTTCAAAGAATTAAATTAGGTATTTATTAAAATTTGTTGTTATATTAGGCATATATTCACAACCAACTTTTTTAAAAAAAAAAAATCGTTAATTGCAAAAAATTGGATCAGCCTCTCCATGAAAAAGAAGAAGATGAAGAAAGACTTAGTACTAACTTGTCAAGGTGGGCTCTTATTGATTTTCTTTTCTCCTTTTATGAATATTTTTAACTTATTTTTATTTCTATCGTGTTATAACTTATATATAATAATGATGTTAAAATGTTAATATGTTGTATATAATTAATAAATAGATAGACTTGAGAATAGCTACCGGGGAGTTATAAATATTATATTCTCAACTAAAAGTCATATATGTTGTTAAATTTAAAAAATAAACAAAAACAAAAATAAAAAACCATTTCAAATCTAACGAATTAGTAAAATATTTGGTTCAACAGCCATGAATATTATATAGTTTTTATTATTACATTACAAATGAAATTGATAGTGGAAAGATCATACCAAATGCCTAATCAGTGAAATATATTGCTTAGAATGGTTACATAGTTTACTTTTTTATTCTCTCTCTTTAATTTACCATCTACTCTCCTCATTTAGAATTAATAATACTATTTTTTACTTCAAAGAAAAATTACTTGGCCATGGCCAGTGCAATAAAATTTGATCACGGCTACTGAAACCAATAATACATACAATGGGTCAAAAAGTTTATATTTAATTTCTCACCACACAGTTAAAAGTAGAAGTCACATTGACATAATTAATTATACAAACCATATTTAAATAATTTTATTATCAAACGAACTATTTTCCCTCTCCTTACTCTCATCAAGCTTTTCCTTAAAAAAAAAAAAATCATTAATCTACTACAATCCACCTCAAAAATTTTAAGCTTTTCAAGTAATAATTCAAATTGTCTAAATTGCATTTCTCTTAATTCACTGCACAAAGCACACACATTACTATTTCTGCAGCTGAAACATTAAAAATTCCACCTTCCTTTTTTGTACTAAAACATATAAATCCAATTCCATGAAGTAGCTGAAAATTAACAGACTCCCCAACAAAACTCAAAATAAATAGAGAAAAAAAAAAACACCACAAAAAAAGAGGGAAAAATTCATGAGGGAGATCTCGCAGTTTTTGTTCAACAATAACAATATAACATATCGTTAGAAAACGATCAAAGTTAGAATTAGGGTTACCTTTATGGATCTTTATTTCTTCACAGGTAATTCGTTCGAAACTTGAAGGGAGTGAGAATCCAAAGAAAAAGAAGACACATATATAAAATTTTACGAAACGACGAAAAAGAAAGAAACCCTAGAAGAGAAATAAGAGAAGAGAAAAGGGGGGCCTGCAAAAACCTAAGGCAAAAGGTATGGAAGATGAGAGAAAAAAGAGAGGCAAAGAGAATTTTTAATATTGCAAAGGCAAAGGAGACAAGCAAAAGGTGACAACGACACTGTCGTTTGAAATAATGTCCGAACACTGTTTCATGAAGTCCACATTATTATTTATTGTCACAAGCACTCTGCTCTGGTAATTTTATATATATATTTATATAATATATTAGCCCTTTTTGTTTTATGGATGAGATATATACATCAAATCCCATAGATTTTTTTTTTTTAATTTAACAATTACGGGGTAAAATATCAAACCATCAACTAAATTTTTACGGATATATCATTTGAAAAAATAATTATTTTGGTCCTTTGCCATTCAAAATTAGTCTTTTTATTTTTATTTCACTGATCATGAAGTAATGTTCTAATAATTCTTTTCTTTGAATATTATGGAGATTCTGTTTGTTAGGGTCGGTTTGAAATGATTTTTCAAATTTTTTCAAAAGGTTTTTAAGTATTAAAATGTATTTTTAAACACTTGAAAATCCATTGTAAATAGGTCTTTAGATTGTTTAAACACTTGAAAATTTCTAGACACAATCTTTCTGTCACTAATTTCTCTGCCATACATTAATTTGATTCTCTCTCTAACTTCTCTCAACAGAACATACATGCTTTCTTTGTTACTAACTTATTTTCTATTCATAAACAGTGATATTGTAAGAGGATTTGTTCAGATGGGGGCAAAAGATGGAAATCCATAATTTTCAATTCAAAGATGAGTATGGGCAATACCCAAATATTGTATTATAATTTCCTTAAAAAATCGTAATTAATTAAATTATAAATTTAATTTTATAGTTTAGAAAAAGTTAGAATTAAGTTTCTATAATTTTAAATATTAGAATTTCTCTATGATTTGATAAAACTTCATAAAGAATCTCAATAGTTTGATAAAAATATTTATGAGGCTTTTATCAAGCCATAAGTACTAATTCTAACCTTTAAAACTAAATTATATTTTTAATTAAAAAAAACAATAGGTTAGTACGTATTTTCATATATTTACTCCTCCTCGCCGACTTCTTTTATTATATTTATCTTCAATTATTTCACTTATCTCTTTCTACATATGTTTAATCATCTCACTTATCTTTCAAATATTTTTTTTAAATAGTTTTTAAAATACATATTTTTTTTTTTGCCAAAAAGAGCAAGTTTAATACATAATAAATATATTAATAATTACGAGATTTGTAATTTGAATACCCTAACTCTCAATTATACTAAAAAAAAACACATACCTTTTTCACTATATATATTACTAACATCTATATATTTTATCGCTTAATCTTAAATCTCTACCAACACACTACTTTCTCTCACTTAACTCTCTACACTTTTTTTAGTAATATCTTGGACAGAGTTAATAACACACATGACTTGCTTGATTTATATTTTGTGGTTGAAATTCCGCCAAGTTTCACCTCTAGAAGTTAGGACTTTTTTTTATAGGTATGGTAAGAAACTGATTATAAAAATGTTGCGAGTTTCAAACTATTTAAAAAAATATTATACTTTTCATTAGGACCAATCAATCTTGACTGCATTTTAAAAATATATATATATATATAAAAATATATATGTCACGAGGGATTTGTGCCAACTTATACACAAAAATGATAATGGAAAAAGTGGTTGAGTGATTGGTTTAGCATTCATGGGTGCTTGAGTTTGAGTTAAAATTGGTATAATTTTTTAATTTAAAATTTTAATTTATTTTTTTTGCTCAAACCTTTTTTTTTTTCTATTTTTAGAATTTTTTCTAAGAATTAAAATTGTCTTTGAAATATATTTTTCTTCTTCTCTTATAAGATAAAATAATTACTAATATAAATAGCTATAATAAGTATACCAATTCATTTTATAATATTTATTTATAATTGATTATAGTTTTTAGAATAATATTTATTTTATTTTAGTTGTTAAAATATAAGTATTATAATAATGGATCTATAAATAAATAAATAAATAATAATAAATATTCTAGAAAATTAATTAATCAATAATAAATAAACGTTGTCATAAAAATTTATAAAACTAATTGGTAAATTAATCATAACGATTTGTATTAGTAACTATTTTATTTTATAAAAAGAAGATAAAATATTTAAATTTCTAAAGAAAAAAAGGAAAATCCTAAAAATAAAAAATAAAAAACAAAAGACTCAAGGAAAGAAAATAAATGAAATAAAATTTAAATAAATAATTTGCATAAACCTTGCCTCCAACTCAAGCACCCATGGATGTTATATTAATTTTTTTTTTTTAAAAAAGGCAATAAGTGGACAAGTGAATAATTTTTTAGTCTATATTATAAAACAAATTTGTACATGAACCATAGTTATTTATATTAATATTTATTTTATTTCATAAGAGAAGAGAAAATATTTTTATTTTCATTTCAATTTTTTTAAAGAAAAAGAAAGAAAAACCGTCCAAAAACTAGAAAAAAAAATCAAGGAAAAAAGTTAAATAAAATTGGAAAAAACTTGGACAACACTCAAACTTAAACATCCAAAGATACGTACCCAAACACTTAGCCATTTTTTCAATTTCTATTTTTATGTATATGTTAGCCCACTTGTCTCTTTTAAGAGGCAACTTGTACATATTTATAATTTTTTTTTTTAATAAAATGCAGTAGAGACGACCTTGAACCATGTGTTCAAGATCGCCTCTTTAAGTAATGACATTGATCAAACTAATAAAAAGTACACTATTTTTTAAATAGTTTGAGATCTGAAATGTTTTTATAATAAGTTAGTAAACTTATAATTTTTTTAAAAAAAATACCCTAGAAGTTGAGGGTAAAATTTTCAATGGGTAAAAAAGAAATTGACTTGTGAATCTCCTCTTTATCAAAATATAAACACAAATTAATAATTTGAGAGTTTTCAAAAAAAAGATGATAATATAAAAAATAATAACACTAGTATGGTAAATAATTGAGTGAGGAGATCATGAGAAAACTTAGATAAAGATGCGTGTTTTTGGTCCATTATTGGATACAAATATATTCATGCAAAAAGTACAATCTTCATTTTTTGTTTTTCTCATAAAAAAAAATAATAATAAAGTACTATCTTTTTCATTTCGTGCATGTGATACATACCCATTAACAAATGTTCTTGCCTCTCTTTCATCCCTCCTCTTTTTTACCCCCTCTCTCTTTTAATTGAGTATATCTAATTGTCTTTTCTCTCTTGTCTTTTAAAAATATAAAATTTAAAAAAATTTAGGGCATGTTTGATAAGTAATCTGAAAACAAGAATTAACATACTTATAGATCATGAAATTAATTGTAGTTGTAAAACTAATTATTAGATTGAATATAAATCATTATTAATTAATTTATGAACATGGTTTTATAAATTTGATAGAATTATCATTTTATAATATAATATTAATATAAATTATAATATATTATATTATGCATATTTTAATTTAACAAAAGTAAATTAAGTTTATAACATGAAATATTGTATTTATTAAGAATTTGATCTTTATTTTGTTTGATATAATTCTGCATTTTAAAATTTGAAATTCAGAATCTACATACAATAAAACATAAAAATGTTGTTTTTTGAATTTCTACTATTTAGATCTCATAATCCGAAAATAGTTTTCCAAAATACATATGTCAAACATATATTCACTGAATTTAATGGATCCGAAAACATAAAACAGAATCTGGATTGCATACCAAACAAGCTCTTACATTTTTAGTTACTAAAGTTTGGTTATTTAGGTATAATAGGTAAGATTATTTCTTAAAATTTTAAAATTTTAAGAAATATTTTATTTTGGTCCTTAATATTAGACTTTTATCAAATCACACTAAATAAAAAAATGATTTGACGTATTTTATTATTAAATTGAGTTATAATTTGCCACATCAACCAATTTAATAATTAAATATGTCATGTTATTTTTCCATTTGGGTTGATGGACGAAAATTTAAAGACTAAAAAGAAGTATTTTTTAAATCTCCAAGATGAAGGTGTAAGATTTTTGAAACTTAAGAACCAAACTGACTTATTATCCAGACCTCAAAAAGTTAATTATATATATATAATATCTAACGACTATATATTATATAGTCATAGCTTAGCTAATTAAAATATATCTTCTCAACCAAATATTTTAAAGTTTAAATATTTACGGTCATATGTTTGGACACAACTGCCACAAAGAGAAAAAAAATACTTAAACTAAAGGATAGGTTCAATGAAAATTTTTCTTAATTTTGTCGGTGTTAAATATTTTTTTATTCTTGAGTTTGAAAGCAATTTTAATTAGTTATTGTTACAAATTAGGGATAAAGTTTCATCGAGAAAATTATAAATTTTTTATAAATTTCCATGACATCCAAACAAGGATTGATATTTTTGTAAATTTGAATTATTGGTGTCAATATGAACAATTTTATCCTTGATTACTAACTTGACGGGTAGAATATTATATTTAGTGTCAATCATTTGAGCCAATATGTTCAAGATAAGAATCATCCCACTTTAGCAAATCTTGAAAATGACGTTGAAGTATGGTAAAAGGAATATTTTTAGTTCACGGGATTAATTGTTGAGGATCGGAAATCTATAGATTACTGCTCTTATTGTCAATTAGTTTGGAGATAGAACTCCATATAATCTAATATGGTATCAGAACTCATTAAATCCAAATGAGTATTTGATCCAAAAGAATTGAAATTAGGATCCGATCTAAAAATGGTGAACTCAAAGAGACATCATCTTGAGGAGGTATGTTGAAGATCCCACATTGAAAAAGTAGAGCGAAAACTCACAATATATAAGATATATGGATCACTCCCTCTCATTATCAATTAGTTTTGATATGGAACCTCATATAATCTAATATGGTTTCAGAGCCCATTAAACCTAAAAGGGTTATTAACCCAAAGATGCACCATCTTGAGATCATTAGCTTAGGTGTCATTAGCTTAAACTATCATTGAGGCATGCAATGCAAAATTATCATAAAACTTAGTTATTAAATACCAATATTATATTTAATTTCTTGGGAGTAGTCTGGACCAAAAATCTCATATCATGAACATGATCATGCTTAGAAGTAAACTATTTAAGTGAAGTATTATAAGAACAACTAAAGTATTCACTCGAACTTGTAAAAAAAGCACACAAATGTTACAAATCGGTAACTATTTTGACCATTTTCATAAATAAATAAATAACAAGGGCCATGCCAAATTCGAGACTTTGAGGCCTTCTGTTTCGAGTGAGATTGGCAAGCCCAAATCTTAGTCGGCCCGGCCCATACCTTTCTATTATTGGGCCCTTTGTAAACTAGCCCATGTACAGTTGGCTACTTGCGACATCGTATTCTAATAAAAACAATAAATTGAAAAGAAATGCCAACCTGATGTCTGTCTACTATTATTATTAAAGAAATAAACAATATATTTATACCTCGTCAAAATTACACCATGCAGATTTTTTATTCTTATTATTAAATATTAAAACATCATTTTAATTCATATAAGTTTCATCCTATTTTAATCATTGTACTTAAAACTTGATGTTTTATTAAAAGTACATATACTAAAATAATCTATTTGCAACCATGTAATGATAGTTTATAGTCATGACTCAATTCAATGGATCAAGATATTAAAATTTTTAAAACCTTTAAAACTTTTTATTTAAATCTCTACTGTGTTGTTTGAATTGCAATACTCTCTAATTAAGTTAAAAGAGAGAAAAATGTGAAGTCTATAAAATAAAACAATATATCAAATAATTTTATACTTAAATGTTGATACATTGAATCAAAACGGGAAAAAAAAAACAAGTTGGACATGAGGATTTTTAATTTGATAGATAAGGTATATTTTAATTAATCTTTTTTTTTTTTTAAGATGTGAAAATGTATTTTATATTCAGATGTCCTGGCCTAGAATTTTGTTAGTTTTTAATTGTTTTTTGAGACATTCCACTCGAGTCTCAAGATATCTCTTACATTTAAATTATTAGATTTTATTCACTGCCATAGTATTTTGGATAAAACAAATTAAAATTCGAATGTCAATGGAAATTTAAAAAGAAAAGAAAAGTGCCGAATATTTTAAAAGTTAAATTTACAAATTTATTGCCTAAAGTTTGAATATTACATCTATTTGGGTTCGAATTTTAGACGTTTTTAATTAGGTTTTATTTATTTAACGTGTGATGTTAATATTCGCTAATATTATTAATAAAAATATTTTCATGCCAATTCAGGTATTGTTGATTAACCCAGACACTTATTACCATCTAAATAAAAAGACAAATAATATTTTTGTCGATAATGTAAAGAATTTGAATTCTTATTAACCTATTTTTTTAATTAAAAATGCAAAAAGAAAATGTTTTTCTTGATTAATAATTCAATGAATTAAGATATATATTATCGACTAAAATATGAAAATGTATACATGTATTATATAACATCAAAATCGGAATGTTAATTATGTGAAAAGTTTTGTTTTTTTTTTTTTGTATATGATGTAATTTATTTTGTTCTTACCAACATATGAGAATGAAGTAATTCGAATTTTTGATTAATTGATCGAAAATATATATCTTAATGAACTATATTCAACTTGACATATTTCCTTATTAATGTAACGTAATTGATTGTTTTTGTTAAAATTCAACAACTCTGAATGTGAAAACTTTTCTTTAGTTCAACAAAAATTTAGGGTAGGAAAATTTGAACCTCTAACCTTTAAATCAAGAATATATATCGATTATTACTGAATAATCACTTTGGCGTGAAAAGGTGTAAACTCAACAATCTATTTTTAGAATATCAGTTTATATTAGGGGGGTGTACAGATAACGTGGTAGCCCGAGCAATCCGTACTACCCAACCCAAGCCATGTTTGGGTTGGATTTTTTTTTTTTTCGGTTTTGGTTGGGTTAGAAATTTGGAGAATCGAAAAGTTTGAGTCGGTTCTCGAGTTGGGCTTTTTAGCCTCGGGTTGATCCAACCCAATCCAAAGTTTATATTTTTTATTTTATTCTATTTATATATATACTTATATATGAATTATTTGTCCATTTTTTATGTTTTTCTTCTAGATTTCTAATAAATGTTGAGATATTATGAACTTTAAAGTTTGATATTTTAATTTTACGTGATTTTAGTTATTAATTCAAGTAAAAAAATATTTTAAATAATTAAAAATTTGTAAAAAATAAAAAATTAACCCGGTGATCCAACCCAACACAACCCAAAAATATTAGGTTAAGTTTGGATTTGGTTACTCTCATGAATAGGGTTGGTTGGGTTGAAGGACGGGTTGGTCCAAAAACTCATTCAACCCAACTCAATCCGACTTATGTACACTCCTAGTTTATATCTCATGATTCTTATCCACTTACTCAATATTTACAAAGTAATTGCTTGTTTTAAACGTGAAAAATTCTATAGTATGAAAAATTGTCTTTTGAAAATTATATAAAATCTACCGGTATTAAAAAACTATTTTAAAACTTTAAATCATAGTATAAACAAATAGAATACTCATAACCTAGTGAAATTTTCTAATCTTAAACTATTTCAATACATGTTATATGTGAACTCTATCTCTCTCTATATATAAACCAGCACCCAATCAAATCAATCATGTCAGTTATTGATGGACAACGGCTCCAATCTTATCGATGGAGCCCTCACCACCGACCAAATTTATTTATAAGCTATAAATCGGAATAATTGTCCCTCAAGCAATTTTTTTTTTTTTTTTTTGAAACACTCAAGCAATTTCTTGAATTTGCAAATTAGATTTTCAGTAAATATTCAGCCAAACTTCCCAATCTTACTCTTCTATTATTTAAAGCTATTAATCTTTACTCAAATTAATGCACAACATTACAAATATTTAAGGCTTCAATAGTTATAGCTGCAAAATATTTATTATTATTATTGAGTTCTATAATGGCCAGATTTGATCAACTACGAAACTGTTCAAAATTTTTTCTTTGAAACAAAAGAGATAAGTTTTATTTATAGACTTCATAAATTACATAAGCCTAATACTACTATAGAATTGAAACAATAATGTCGGACCCACTTCATATAGAAAAAGATTTAAGTCGCATTTTCGTCCTCAACTTTATTATTTATTTTGTATTACATTTTTTTTCTATTTTTTTTCATAGGATATTTATTAGTAAGATTTACCAAAGTTTTATTTTAATGGTATACAATAAAGTATTTCGTTTCGATTAAATGATAAGTTTAGTCTATAAACTTTCAAATTTACGTATATTTAGTTTCTAAATTTTTAAAAATATTTAATAAATAGACCAACATATTCGAATTTTTTAAAATGGATGAATCAAATAATTAGATATAAATTTTTAATCTCATGTCTAATGAGACTCTAAGCTTTCACTTTTGTGTCTAATAGATTAGAGAATTTTACAAAAGGTTGAATACATCAATGGTTTTTTAGGTACAAAATTGAAAATTTAGGCCCCGTTTAATAACCATTTTGTTTTTTATTTTTAGTTTTTGAAAGTTAAGCTTATTTTCACATAATTTTTCTACAATAGAGATCATTTCCCTTTAGATCATTTCCCTTGGGTAAGGATTTGAACTCTTAGCCAAATTCTAAAAACAAAATCAAGTTTTTTAAAACTTTTTTTTTTTTAATTTTCAAAAGTTAGTTTGGTTTTTGAAAACATAGGTACAAAATAGATAAGAAGACATATAAACTCATTGATAGAAGTAGTATTTTTAGGTTTAAATTTTAAAAACTAAAAACAAAAAATAAAATGGTTATTAAACAGACTTTAATGACCTATTTAACACAAAGTTAAAAGAATAAAAATCTATTAGATACTCTTAAAATTTTATAAACCAAATAAATGTAATTTTAAATGTTTTGTGATGTATTAGACACTTTTTAAAATTTATAGATCAAATAGATATAAACTTAAAAATTTATGGACTGAGTTTATAAATATATAGAGAAGATGCGTTACATTAGGTAAAAATTGTATTAGATGATTCACTAGAATTACAGCAAATATAACCAAAAAGTCTTTTAAAAAATAAAATATAAAGAAAACCTAAAAAAATTAAGAATGAATAAAATATATAGGAACTAAAATCAAATTTGAATCTAAAACAAATCATGTGGAGAAATGGGTGAATATAAACAAGTCAGTGGTACTATTGCAATACCAAATATTTTCTATGAGGTCCTCCTCTATTCTTCAGTTTGCAGAGGTTGGCCCCTACAGTAGGTATGACTTATGAAGGTTTTGATGGGGTCCACTGGAAATAACAGCCATTACATGTTAGATATTTATTTTGGTCGGTTGACGTGGAAAATTATGTAGTGGCCCACGTGGGATCCTGTCAGTGATGATGTCATATCACGTCATATTTGAGGGGGGCGGCTTTCACATGGTCCTCTTCTGTCCTAGCATAGCCAACCCAGCTGCTCATGTGGATCCCACAATTTTTTTGAAAATAAAATTGTTTTGAAGAAAAAAGGTTGAAATTCTTTTGAAAAAAAAAAAGTGTATTTATTCTACTGCAAAATGCCTTTTGAAAAACAAAACGTATTTTTAAGTCAAGTACTTACCGTTTTGCAATGAATTCTAGAAGAAAACTAATGGAATGTTTCATCTACAAGCATTTTACGTTTTTTTTTAATTAAAAAAATATTAAAAAGTGCTTTTAATGAGTTAGGACTTAAGAGTATCATTTAGACTTTTAATTAAACCCAACTACTTTAACAAAATACCTTTAGTCCTTTATGGATACTTTACAAGGCTAACCAAATAGTTAATCGTTGTAATTATTAAACAAAAATCACAGTATATCTATTTTATATAGCTTGAAATAATTTTCCAAATGACATCATCTATTCTTCAAATAAATATACAAAAGAAAGATAGAGGATTCTTTATAAATAGTGTATTTATATAATTTTAGAAAATAATATTAGCAAATTCAATTATTTTTACCAATTTGAATATAACTCAATGGGTGAATATATTATATCATAAAAAAATATAAATATTAGAGACTCAAATTTCTATAACATCAACTGTTTTTTTTATGAAATAGAAAAGGAATGAAAATCAAGAAAAAAAATCTATTCCAAATCGTATTTTCGTAATTTAAATTGTTCCATTTTTCAATCCTATATTTTTGTTGTCTATTTCTTAAAAATATGATACAAATAGAGAGACTTTCTTTCTTTTTTTTGAGAATTGTGAGTAGTGTCTAAATTAAATAGCTTGTATTGAAAAATGTCTAAAAATGTTATATGTTTCAATTTTGTCTACCTAATTTTAAAGAATGGATGTGATAAAAATTAAATTCTCATTTTAGCCCTAGTATATAATTATATTTACAATCAAATTAAATCTACTCCAACCGACATTCCTTGTTATTCGATATTAATTTTTTTTATTCGGATTCCACAATTTGTGGCAGTTCACGTTGGTCGATTTTCTTGTGGATGGTTGTACAAAAGTATTCATCTCCTATTGTTGAATTCTGACCGTTTACGCTCGAAGGGTTAGTTTATTCTCTGAGTTTTTTACACTTACTTGTTCGATTGTCAATGGATTCTCACAACATACCCATATTGTTTGATGGCGTTTGGGATGAAGATGATGGCTACAAGAGCTACAAGTCTATGTCGGTTGTAATTGGCCATGTTTCCACTCTTTTAGAAATTTCTCAATCCATTGCAATGCAGATTAAACTTGATGGGTCCAAAAGGATTTCACGTCTTTCACTCGTTAGGAATGGAGATAAAAAGGTGTTGATCATTACCATCTTAGAGGATAGAGATGTAGCGTGGATACTTACAAGAACATTGGAGGGTATGTACCCCAACTGTTCGTTAGTCGTGGATGTTGAAAGCACAACATCAGTGGAGGGTCTGAATAATCAAGTCAAAGAGCTCACCTTCGTTGCCCCCGGAAGTATAGTTGATATTACACAAGGAGGTCGGATTTCAGAGGGCCTTATTTTTGGGTGTAAGTATGATCTCAAGAAAGTAGTGTATACTCTTGCGATAAAACGAAGTTTCTAATTCAAAACTGTAAAATCTGAAGGGATTTTGAATTCCCGCAGCGGAAGACGTTTTGAAATGTCGTTGATCCGTTGTGTAAAACGTGTCTTAAAATTGAATCTATCTCATAGATCCTAGGCTAAACATGTAAATAGGAGAAGAAAACAGTAAGGAAAAATGGTACTTACTTGTTGAAGAACACTTTTTCAATCTTCTTCTCCTCTGGTCACGATCTCTCTCGATCCAACGAACTCCTCGAACATGAACCTCGATCCGAACAGGGAGACACCTCCAAAGGGTATTCTCGGTTGTTCTCGGGAGGTTGAGGGAGAGTGAGTGGGACTCCCTTTGGTTTTGGGTGACGAGAAGTTTTAGAGAGAATGAGAGAAAGTCTTTTTGCTCTCTTTGGATGAAAATCCAAAAAATGGCAAAATGGCCTCCCAAAGGCTTCTTGCAAAGCCTTTAAATACTATTGTGTGATGAAGTTAAAACCTCCATCAAATCACAATTTTACCACAACCATATAATATACAAATCACATTTGCATATTATATAATACAAGGTATCTCATACCTTATTATACAAATCTCATTTGCATAAATGTGGAATTATAAATTGAATCACATTCAATTTAATTTCTCTCAATTCAATTTCTCCAATTAGCACTAATTAAACAATTAGGCTATACTATAGTTTATTATGAATCTCATTCACATCAAACTATATATTATGTCATCTATATCTCATATAAATGACATAAATACCCAAATAATGAATTTGAACACTTCAAATTCACACCAAACTGTAAACCCTCAATTTGTCCAATTTGAGCCAACCGAGGGACCTAATGGACTTACACGTGATGAGCTCCAATGATCCGAGACTAACCTGTCAAACTCTTTGACCCGGTTATTCAACATTCATTAGCTACGGTAACACTCCACTAAAAGCCCGTGAAATGCACTCTCATCAACAGAGGACAAGTTGTGCCCATCGATATAACCAATACCCATGAGTCGACCTTTCACAGGTTGTTCGTAGTCACAGCTGGGTCAAATTATCGTTTTACCCCTATGTCTACCTCTTGCTCCTTAAGTCTCACTGCTCCTCTAATGAACAACTACGTTGCATGGTCCAACCATAAACAACAACCCCGAGCCAATGAGAGAATGGGGCCCCGTTGTTCAAGCCCCGAGACAACACTTAAGGAACAACCCTCTAGTTTCCCTAAAGTCGGAACGAGTGAATTCCTTCTTGCGTAGTCAAGTTCCCAGCTCCCCACGTGGTCCTTCCCCTGAGAAGATAGACATATTGGGCGAGCAACAGTGGCCACCCTCACCCGTACTAGTCAAAGGACGCACTTCGCGCAGAGCGAGTCCGTGACATGCTCGGGATTAAGGTCGAGTCACTAATGGTCATCTACGAATTTATTAGCTCTATCACATTAACGGTGTTACATCAATGAAGTCTAATAATTCACGGTCCAATCTTGTACAATCTCATTGCACAGATGCCTCACTTCGCATGTCAACCACATGAACGAGTCGGATCACCTCGTTTGTATCTAATACAAAACGGGTCGCATCCACGATGATGTATCCGAGATTAGGTCTCCAACCCTATCCATATACTGTAGATCGTTTAGGTCATTAACTCGAACGTGATCCTCTCTGTGTGTCCACTACACACCGTTCAAGTTCTTAGTTCTCTCATAATGCAAGGACCCTGGAGCTTAGTTTATTGGATTAACTTTATGAAAAATGCGAGACACAAAGTTTAAATAAATAACTCTTATTTATTACACAATGTTGAAATAAATAACTCTTATTCATTTACAACTTGGAATATTACAAACTACACGAGATTAGAACATACATCCGAACATAAAATCAAGCAAGGTACAATTCACTATCCGATGTATTGACGACACATGCAAATGGTACCTTCGTGCTTCAGTGTTAGAACAAGTGAACTGTGGGTTGTTAGGGAATTCGTGGATGAGCACTCTGCTACATCGACATTGTGCGCAATGATCACCGCCAAACGACCTCAACCATGGTAAGTGAGTATTCTGAGCTTATTATGAAAAAGAACAATATGTTCCATTGTACTCCCAAAGATGTGATGGATGCTCGGAAGAACCATGGAGTTAATATTAGTTAGGACAAAGCATGGAGGGGGAGAGAGAAGGTCGTTAATCGTATTCGAGGGTCCTCGGAAGAGTCATATGCACTCATTTCTGGGTTTGCAGCCAACCTAGTTGTAAAAAATTCAGGTATATACCATTTTTACTTTTGGTTTGTCGTGTATATACTAATATCCACAGTATTCTTAGGGACATACACTGCTCAAGATTACGGTGGAAATGAAGATAAAGGTGCACAAATACACCTTTTAATTATTATTTTTTAAATTTTTTTAGCATAATTTTAGTGGAAGTCGTGCTACATTCCAGTGGGTTTGGTGGTGTATTAATTGAAGGTTATTTTTTTATGCGTGTGAATTACCATAAATTATCTAGCTCTGTAATTTCAATATCTTATTTGATATATGTAGATAAGTTTATATGCACATGTTTGGAGCTATTTTTTTTCCTGTGTTACTCAAATTGGTATATGCTCAATTATGTTCATTAATCTATTCTATTTTTTTTCTTCATCTTTGCGGGTTGTTTTGCTGCATTTTTTGGTTTTCTTTATTCAGTTCCATCGTTATTTTATTCAAACACTATATTTGAATCATTAGAATATATTTATTTTCCTTTATTTATCTAAAAAAAATGTTGCCCTTAATTCACTCCTATTTGTTATCCTCATTTTTTTAGCCATATTTGTAGGTAAATCCTTTAAATATCGTGTATTTTTGTCCCAAACACTTTTGTATAACGTAGGAAAAACAGTTTAGACATATTTATAATTTAAAACTAATTTAGATAATTTTTTATTTATGATAGGTTAAATCTAGACATTTTTCTAGTTGCCTATTTTTTTTTTTTTTTTCATTTATCTCTAGCGCATGACGAATCATGGGCCAGACAAAATTCAAGCTCATTAAAACACAAAGTGGGCTCAGGCCCATTTTACGACGGGCTGTAACTGGAACAAAATCCGGTTTTTATCCCCTGGTAAAAGCCCCGACAGGCAGAGAGCTCCCACTCCCCTAGACCAGAAAAATGATAAGGGGCAAAACCGTAAAACACAACCCAAAAACATTTAGGCGGGAAAAAGAGCCGTTGGTCGTCTAAGCTCCCAATTTTTGGCGCCAAAACCCCGCCTCCCTCATCTACACCTGCCCGTAAAAAAAACGGGCAGCCTCCTTTCCGAAAAATCTCTGTTCTTAGACCGCCTTTTGGGTTAAGCTTATACGCTACCCGAAAATAAACAATTAATTGATTAAAATAAATAATTAAAAACTCCCTTCTTTGTCCTTCCGCCTTCGCTTTCTTATTTATTTTTCCACAAAATCCTCTTTTCTCCATTTTTATTTTAAAGTCCCCCTTTCAGTCCTTTTTTTCTCATTTCCCTCCCATTTCCTTTCCTCTGTTTTTCTTCTTCTTATTCTTCGTATAAACCCTCTCCGATTCCTCTGTTTTTTGTTTTCATCGATTCCCTTTTCATTTTTCCCTTTTGGATTTCAAATGGGGTTCTCAAAAAAGTCTCAAATCGACGGCGGTTTTGAAGCAGAGAGCAAAAAATGGGTAATTGCCGGCTTTCCGGCGAGGTCGTCATTGAAGGCGATTAACACAAAATCGAAGGTCAAAGACGGCGACGAAGACGGCGAGAGGTCGTGTTCGACAACGCCGACGGCGAAAGAAGCGAGAATACCGGAGAAACTCAGCTGCCCGCCGGCGCCGAGAAAGCGGAGATCTCTAAAATCAAGCTCGAATCAAAATCACATGAGGGAGTTCTTCAATCCGCCGGATTTAGAATCCGTCTTCAAACTTCGAGTTTAGAAGGCCCAATTGGGTTTGTAATAGCGTAGAATTTAGGGGTTCAAACTTTCACTATGTTTTTTTTTTTGGTGCTTGTTTAATTTTCTCCTTTTTGGAGGGTTTTTATTACTATTTTATTTTTTATTTTTATGTACTTGGTAGTTCTTAGGAGTAAGCTGATGAAGATGATGATGTATAAAGTATTTGATATTTTATTATCTAAATGAGTATTCTAGTTTACCTCTCTGTTCAAAATTTACCAATTCTTGAATTTTCCTATGAAATAAACAGACCCAGATTAGAAAATTTTCAGAAGAGAGGCTAAATTTTTTTAACAATTTGAGAAATAATGAATGAATGTGCATGGATGAGAAAATGATTGAGGGTGACAAAAAAAAAGGGTTTTTTTTTTGGAGGGCTTTGAGCTGACCCACCTCATTTGGAGGCCTATGGTTTGTAGCATATTGATTAAAAAAAGACAGAAGCATATTGGGTGAAATAGATTAGAATCCAATGTGGGGTTGGAGGGTTTGTTTGGTGGACTTCAAATTCTCAAAGAAAAAATTGAAATAAAGTTATGGTTCTTGTTCAAACTTCTAACCACTTCTAAAAAGACAATTTTTTTTTTAATATCTTCTTTGCCTATTTTATTGGCAAAAAATTCTAGTATTATCCTACTATTTCAATTTATTACTTGGAATGTGAGTATTTTTTAAATGATGGGTGATTCACCAACATTAAAGAATTATTTATAAATTTAAAATGAAAGTGTGAATAATAGAGTATAGTATTCTCGTGGTACTATATAAATTTTTTCTTTTATATTTGGTATAATTAGATAAAATTTTTAGTTAGGTTTAGCTTCATCATATTTTCTCAAAATGCTTATCTAGGATTTTACTTCAAATAGTTGATAATTTGAAAAGTTTAGTTGGAGTTGGAGTTGATGACAAATTTTCTTGTGGAAATTTTTAGTTAGATTTTCCATAAAAAAAAAAAAAAAAGAGTAAGATTTAAAAGACATTTTTTTTTAGCTAGATTCAATCTCTTAAAAAAAACTTTTTTTTAGGTTGGAGGTTGAAATCTTCACCTCAACATTCATTTGTTATGTAAAAAAAATATACATGTTGTAATTTATTTATGTGAAAAACTTAAACTTATCTTCAATTTTATTTAGTTGTTATGTTCTCTGAATTTCAAAAAATGTATAGAAAAACTAACTATAATTAGTGTGAATTGAATGCATATTTCTAATTTTTCCTCGTCTTCTATTTTAATTGAAAGGTTAAAAAATATTTTTGGTCCTAAGCTTTTATAAAAGTAACAATTTAGTCTCTCAACTTTAATGGTAACGATTTAGTTCATATATTTTCAATTTTATAACAATTTAGTCCTTAAACTTAATATATAACAATTTAGTTCCGGTGCTTTAAAATTTATAAGGATTTAATCCCTATTATAAAACATATGATTAAGATTTAATGGAATTTATTACTTAGGTAGATAGATAAATTAATTAGAGGGATCAAATGTATTTTTAGACTACAATGACTAAATAGTTACTTGGTAAAATTGGCCACTTAATTAATTTTGATGAAATTTTTCACGATAGAAGTTAAATTGTTATAAATTTAAAAGTACAGGGGAAGGAATAGTTGAGGTTAAAAGTTAACTTTTAACCTAATTCAAAATAATGAGTTCAGAAAAATGGGAAGAAAGCTAAGGGGAAAATATATTTTGAAAGAAAAATAAAAATAAAAATTGTCAGAAAGTGGAATGATAACTTGATAAGCTTTGAAGTTTGGAGGGATTGGATAAGCATCAGTTTTTCACTTTGATGATTGTTGGCTTGGATTCCTTTGGCTCAGAAACATCAACTTTATTAATTTAATTTAATTTATTTTTCATTTTTATTTTGAAATTTGCATGTGTTTCCTTCTAGGAAACACACTCAATTTTGCCAAAAAGACCTCCAAATTGCTATATTCTCTATATATTTTTCAAACCCCATTTGGTTTTATCTATACTGCATCAATTAATTCTAAACTTAGGATACAATAATATTAATTATATAACCAAATATATAATATCATATGTCCTTCCATTAACTCTTTCACTTCCACATATTATTATATTATTATACAAAAAAATAAAATTGTGTGGTTATCTTTTTAGGGGTATTCGTACGGATAACCCATTTTCCAATGCATTAATGACATTTGACCTGATATTTCAAAATAATGAAATATGACCTATTTTGACGTGGCAATGTGTGCAAAATGACTCATAAGGGTAATATGGAGCGGTCTTTCTTGTTCACGCTCCTGCACGCTGTTCACGCTCTCGCTCCCGTTGTCTCGCTCTCGTTGTCTCACTCTCACTCTCGCTCAAATGAATGGAAAAAAATAATATAAAGAAAAAATGACAAAAAAAGACAGAGAAGAGCTGGAGTAGCAGAGAGAGAGTCAGTCACGGAGCGGCCAATGCGAGCGAGAGAGAGCAGTCAACTATAGTGCGATTTTTTTTTTTTTCTCTCCGAAATTTGACAACTTAATTACTATCATAAGAGCGAGAGCGAAACGAGACTTGAGCGAGGCGAGAAGCGTGACTTGAGCGAGAGCGAGAGAGCTAGAAGTCGATGATGATGCCCTTACGGTAATTTGACGGAATGTACAAAGATAAAAAGGGTCAAATGTCATTAATTTGAACATGAGTCAAATCACATTAATGCATGTGAAAATGAGTTTTTCATGCAAATTTCTCATCTTTTTATGACACGGTATGATTTGGTCAATATATTAGGAGGATAAATTACAAATAGAACTATATATACCTTTTTTGAATGCTTATTAATTTCCTGTGCTAGAAATATTAAACATTGTCGCATTAATTTTTTACTGTATTATTATTGAATGCACTTCCGATACAACTAGAGACATGTGCCAACTTATTAGATGGAGAATACAAATTTTAGGGATTATTTAGAGAGCTGTGTGAGTTATAATAACATAAACTATAATAATCTATAGGTTATTATATATAGTTTGTGGAATTATATATAATATTATTTAAAATATAGAATTGTTTAATACAATAACATAGAATTATTGATCATGTTCTAACTAACATTCTCAAGAGGCATTATGTACTCATCATTTAGAATATTTAGAGACATTAATATACTAATTTTTTTTAATATAATTGATGACCTTTTAGAGACACACCCATGCTTAATCCATGATTATCAAAAGAGATCTGTGGACTCGAAGTTTAGTAAAACATAGCGTGCCTCACAATAATTAATTATCACACCCGTTCGAACATAAGTGTTAAAATTGCTACGTTAATCACTAATATTAATTACACTTTTGAAACATTTTTTATGCGAGAGTTGTGTGTATGTTTTTCTTTGGCACAAAATTAATTTAAAACCTAATAATTGCCCCTCAATATTTTTAATTGTATTTAATTTTAAAAATAAAAATTACAAAGCGAACAATATTCTAAACTAGACCAACTTATATATGAAAGTTGGATATCATGGAAAATATTTTCTCAAACACTAAATGGATGTTTGCTTCTTTTAAATCCAACTCAATGCGTAGGCCAAACATTTTATAAGTGCTTAGCTAGGTTGAACATTTAATATTTGAAAATATATATATATTTTTTAAGTCATTAATTATTTTCATTGGAAGAAAATAAACTATAAACTAACATATTTGATTTTAGTACAATTAATGTATATAATACCAACACCAGACTATTAACCCAAAAAAAAAAAAAAAAAAAACTGATATATACTTATAAATGTTACAACTCTACCTTTTCCCTCCTAGGAAACTCCAATTCTGTCCTAGAAAATTTCCATGTTTCAAAAAATGTCTTTATAAAGTAGAAATTTTGCAACACACTATCAAATTAAGTTTATAATTTCCATATAGTAATCAGTCTCTTTTGAACTTTATTCAATCACATCCATGAGTCCTTGAAGTTTGAGATGAGTAGTAAAAGTTTTACTTTTGAGTAAAACACTTTTACTCATATTTATTATTCAGAAAGTATTAGAGAAATTTGCATGGAAAACTCCTTTTTCACATGCATTAATGTGATTTGACCCATGTTCTAAAATTAATGTCATTTGACCTTTTTGTCTTTGTATATCATAAGTCCAATTACCGTAAGGCACGTCATCTCGACTCTAGCTCTCTAGCTCTCCGCTCAAGTCACGCTTCTCGCTCTCGCTCAAGTCTCGTTCTTCGCTCGCCTCGCTATGATAGTAATTAAGTTGTCAAAATTTCGGAGAAAAGAAAAATAAAAAAATAAAAATCGTCTTATAGTTGACTTGACTTCACGCTCACGCTCACTGCTTTCGCTTCTCACGACTCGCTTCTCTCTCTCTACTACTCCAGCTTTCTCCTGTCTTTTTTTGTCATTTTTTCTTTATATTTTTTCCATTCATTTGAGCGAGAGCGAGAGCGAGACAATGGGAGCGAGGCGTGAAACAGAAAGACCTCCCATATTACCCTTATGAGTCATTTTGCATGTCGCATTCTGCGTCGAATAGGTCATATTTCATTATTTTGAAATGCTGCATTCAATGTCATTAATGCATTGGAAAATGGATTATCCGTACGAATACCCCAAAGTATTATAACCAAAAAAAAAAAAAACACAGGTATCTCTGTATAAGAGTGATTGTTAGGATTATTATGAATATTTTTCAAACTTTGTTCGACGTATTCAATGGTAAATTGGTAATAAAATAACAAGTCAATAAATCACTTTAATTAAAAAAAATAATTTAAAAAGTGATCTTCAGATGACTAAAAAAATACAACACAAAATGGTATTGAGAAACATTTATTTATAAAGGAAATTACAAAATCATATATATTTTAAGGAAATGATATTAATTAATATAATCAATTTGTCGGCGAAGAATAAAATGGATGAATCTATAAAAGAAATAAACAATGTGACAAAAATAATATATGAGTGATGGGTATTAATTGGAGACTAAAGAAAAGACTGAAGATGTGTGATGGAGACATTACGAAATATGTATCATTTTTCATTTTAATTTTCAACCTTTTCGCATGGGGTTGGATTATATTCGATTTAGACATACTTCACTTTTTTATTTCTTCTTTTTCTCTCTTTATTTTTTGAGAGAGTCAAATGTGGTCCCATTCCCATATATTTGTTTTAATTTCTAGATTTATTCTAGTTATCTCCAATGATACGAGACTTAAATTTGTATATTCCAAATTATAGTTTTTGTTACTTAGATTATATAAATTCAAATTTTTATAAAACCAATTTACTTTCCAAATTTATGTACAAATCATGTACAAGATCCTCGACCTTATAAACTCGAATTTATTATAATTATAAGTTAAATAGTGCGGGAAGAGAGTAGGACTAAGCCAATTGAAGAGAGTAATTCATTCTCACATATAAAGTTGAATAAATGAGTGTATCCTCAACTAGAGAGATTAACCTACACCTTTCGTTTCAAAATTGTCAGAAGTATAGAACACTAATTCATAACCGACTATTTTTTTTCAAAAATATACCTCGAGAAGAAAATTGAGATAAATGTAAAAGAATTGTGGGTGTGGAGGTGGAAACAACTAAACTAAATCAAGTTAATCAATTCAATTTGTTTGTGATCTAACTAAAAACGAAGGGAGAGATGCAGTGTTGTAGCTAACGCGTTAAGTATCCTGCTTGGAGAGTACGTACGTTCGCAAGAATGAAACTCAAAGGAATTGACGAGGGACTACACAAACGGTGGAGCATGTGGTTTAATTCGATGCAAAACGAAGAACCTTACCAGGACTTGAACATCAACACAAGTTTTATATAAATTGGTGTTTGTAATTTATTTATATATTTTTTTATTTTGTTTTTTACCATTTTAAAGTCTTAACACCAACATCTTTTTAAATATACACATATTTTAAAACTATTTTATTTAGTTGTTAGAATTTTACTCAAACAGATTACAAAACAAAAAAGAATATAGAAAGTTAAAGTCTAGAGTTGACCACTGTTTTAGAACATTTGAATCATCTTACCCTAAGTTTTTGTTTCTTCTAAGAAAAAATGTAAAACATCTTAAATATGAATTAGAACAATTCAAAAGTTGGGTCCATAGATATATAAATATAGCAAGCAAGCAAGTACTTATGTTGGAAGGAATCCAAGCAAACCCTTTCCCTCCCCTCCTCACATGACTTTTCCACTAATTTATTAATAATAAGAAAAATTGCAAAAACCCAACCTACAATATACATTCAAATTAAACGCTTTCAAATTTGATCCAAACTTTAGTATAGCCTAATTGATTTAGACATATACCCTTGACTCAGAGATGTCAAAGAGGTTCGAATTCTCTTACTCTGTCGGTCTTTGAACTCTTTTTTTTTTTTTTTTTGAATTTGATCAACTACGCATCTTAACTCACAAAACTGTTGTATTATACCTACTGTTAGAACTTTATGGTAATGGTGTATTGCAAAATAAAAATTGTGATTGCAATTTTTCCTTAATAATATTAGAGAGAGTTAATTATATCTATAAATAACACTAATATAACTCATTTTAGAACATTAAAGAAAAGAGAAATGTGTTCACGGACAGGGGCAGATTTACCATGGGCTCAGGGGTTCGAGCCCCCCTCAAATTTTTACCTTTAATAATATGTATAGAAAAAGTCAGATTAAATAACAAAAAAAAGTTTTCTAGCATAGTGGTTAATAGGTTATAAGCCCCCTTAAGTCACAGGTTCTTTAAATAATTTTTTTCAATGTTATATTCAAGCCCCCGATACAAATTCTGAATCCGCCACTGTTCACGGATAGATAAGACACATATTACTTTTCGAAGTTGAATATTTCCTACCCGCCCAAAAAAAAAAGTGGTCCATTTAATTAAGAATTTTCATCCACGAGTACAAAATCTTTAAATTCCTACTTGTAGTTGTACCTTTGTGTATGAAAAAAAAAATTGTGGAACCAAACACAATTAGCTAAATGAAAATATTGGATTATATATGGTCATATGATCACATAGCTAAATAGAAATTGTAATAATATAAAAAATATTAGGGGTTTTTCTACATAATATATAAAACTATTAGTTTGAATCAAATTTTATGCTCCCTTCAATTTGGTCATTCAATTTGAAACATTCTATTTTCCTCCTTAATTTTTACTCACAAAAAAGGAAAAAAACTTTTTTGGTCTTTACCATTCAACCTTATACTATATTTAACACAATATTTATATCACTCATCTTCAAATCTAATACCAAAACTATACAAAAACCTAACCATTATAGCTTTTTGAGCTTTAAAAAAAAAAACTATGCAATATAATGATGTCTCATAAAGATTTTAATTTAATACCACTGCAAAAAGGAAGTAAGATAAAAAGATATACATAAATGAAAAAATACTTAAGAATAAATGATAATAAAGAGGAGAGAGTTGAATTATAACTGAGCATATAGTTTATAAAAAGATATATTATTGTAAGGAAGTTGGGATTTGGGTGTGTATTAATTGTCACTAATTTAATACCCATCTTTAAAAAGAATCCAATGTAAGAGAGAGAAAGATGATGAGAGAGAAAGAGTGTTTGGTTTGGTAGACATACACACATGGGCAATCAAAGGAATCCAAAGACAAATAAGAGAGAGATTCTATTTTTTTTAATAATAGAAAATTTTAAAAAAATTTAAAAATTAAAAAAAAAAAATCCCTCTCTTTAGTTTCTCTCTCTAGAGAGTGCTGCGTCTTTTGGAAAAACAGACACATCATTCAATCATCGGCTTTTAATCCTTTGGGCTTTTTTTGGGCCTATCTGTAAGACCTGACTTTCTTTTTTAATAATAATAATGTTATTTATTATAATTTTAAATTTTGAATTTGACGCGGTTTTAGCCTACCCTAGGATGCTGCCCGAGCTGCCCGGAGATTTTGGCGGGAAATGCAATTTATTTATTTTTTAAAATTATTTTTTTGAAACGCTTTTTTTTGGAGTGTTGCGTTGTTGAAAAAGGGGTTTTGGCGCCAAAAAGAAATGTTTAGCCCGCGAAAAGCGGGGGCTGCGACAGTTATTAACCATTCGTTTTTTCCATTTCCACGTGCGTCTCCGTCACCTCCCACGTGTGTCTCTCTAACGGGGTGTCTTTTTTAAAAAAATTGCGGATTTTTATCAATAAGATTTAGAAACTATACAAAAAAAAAAAAAAACTTAATTATTTTGACTGATTTTTTTTTAATTGATGAATTTTCGTGTTTATTTTGTTTATCTAAGCCAAATTTTTTAGTTTGGTTATCAAACTTTGCAATATTTTAATCCTTTTCACTCATTTTTAATAAATTTATTTAATAGAATTCTAATGTATAGACATATTTCTTACTTGTTTACTAATTAAAATACATGTCTAATGTCTATATAGACAAGCACATGAAATCATATATAGGAGGTTAGATATCGAATTTTTAATTCATATACGTGTATATATATGAAATTTCACCCATCAAATAAGGAAAATTAGGTAAATATAGAGCATATGGGCTTATAATTGGCATGAGATGGTACGGCTCACGTGAATATCTCACGAGTTTTCATTAAAAACATCAAAAAAATTTTAATATTAAAACATCAAAGTTGTTATTACTAGTAATGTTTCTTTTACCTTTACTATCAAGAGTTACTTTTCTAAGACATTTCTTTGCTCCAAAGTAGTAGTAAGAATGTTAATAATAAACTCATCCCTAAAAGAAAAAAAAAAAAAGTTCTAATAGACAAGAGAGAAGAATGACCTTTAATAATAAACTCATCACTAAAAGAAAAAAAAAAAACAAAAGTTTTAATAGACGAGAGAGAAGAATGACCTGTATTATACATAGGTATGAGATATTATTGAGGCGGTAACTACGTAGGTAACTTTTTAAATGCATTGTTCAAAATTTTAAAAAAGAATTATGTCACGCCTCCAATATTTTGATACTTGCTTACAATTTGTCAATAACTTAGATTACTATTAATGTTTATTAAAATAAAACAAAAGTTCTAATGATTATATATTTAGATAAACATTAAGTCAAGTTATTAACTTATGGTAAGCAAGTGTCCAATTCTAAGTTTTGAACAAATACATTTAAAATCTTACATACATATTAGTTGTTGTCGCTCCTAAAATATTTCATAACGATGTATAACACATATTTCTTCTATTTTGTCTATTTTTTGTCCAAGTATTTTTTTTTGGGTGAATTTTATAGATTAATTATTTTTATAAGGATCTAAGCTAAAATAGGAAAGGAATATCGACTTTGCCATCATTGTTACTTCTTTTACAATATTGCACCTAGAATAATTATTTTTATGAGGATACTTAAAATAGGAAAGGATAAGGATTACCCACTTCTTCATCATCATTGCACTTCTTTTATATGATTACACCTACCAAATTTATGAGTGAAATGAGTATTTAAAATACTTAACTTTTTTAATAGCGAGACATTATGGAACAAGACAATAAGGTCTAGAGAGTTATTGGCTTGCATAAATCTATAAGTATTAATTATTCTCCCAGGATGAGATGAAATCTACGTTACTATTTATGTTTTACCTAGCTCGACCAAAATGCCTCCAAATGTCTTTGTTTATCACTAAAGATTAATATTTTTATAAAAAAAACTAAATAAGAAAGATATAGAATTAGTTAAAATACCAATAAAAATGGACAATTTTATTTTCACTCATATGTAATTATTTATTTATTTAAATGGGGTGTTATTTGATAACCGAAACATTTGATTTCTTGAGGAAGAAGTAAAATAAAAGCATGTTTTTAGATTCTCACACAATGAAAAAAATGTTAAAAACTCAATTTTATAGATGTATTGATGTATATATATATATATATATATTAATAATTAAGAAACTTATAGAATTGATCTAAATCAATAAATAAGTGTTTGTTGACCATTCGAAATTGACAAAACATATGCTTGAAATTGACATTACATGGATCTCTCAGTCATTGAGTTTAACTGAACATCTGTCATCTATGATATAACTTATAAGTGATATCATGCATTGGTCACTTTTTTCTTTTTTCTTTTTTTTCATTTTTCATATGAATCATGGTCAACTCAACAAATGGATGGTGGGAAAGGATTTTTATTTTTATTATTTTATTTTTTTATCTTCTTAAATTTTGGTCAAAAGAGATTGAAGTTCTAACAATTTAATTTGAAATTGGGATGTAGTAGTTTTCCGAGTGAGACGATGTGGAAAAATATTTGATTCACACGATTAATCAAAAAAACAAAAAGTTTATATGACATACTTTATTATAATATAATATGTAGAAATCATCTGGTTGCACTTTAACATAATAAGATATTCCCGTATAGTATTTCTTGTATGGTTTACTCTGCCAGAACTACAAATTGATTCATAAAATTTGAACTTCATTGATCTTTGAGATTGGCATCTTCCCCACTAAGCTATGCTTATATTTGGCCTTAACCCTATATAAATCATCAATTTTGTAATTATTTTCACTCATTAACTGTTTTATTTTCTTGAATAAACTAAATATATTATTTAAAAAACACTGAATATTTTACAGGCTAAATATATAGTTCAGTCCCTAAAAATAACACTATTTTTTAATTTCGAGTTTAACATTTTAAAGGTTTTATCTTCCCATTGACATAACAATTTTTCAGTCAATTTACATACATACATTTTATAAATGAGATCCACCCAAGAAAAAAAAAAAAAAGACTATTATGGGGCTTAGGAAACGAAAAGAATTAGAATTTGCTCTTTTTACAGGTTCACTTCATCAATTGTCATGAGGAAAGCCCACAGACAGACAAAGGTAATATATGGCATTGAAGGGATGGAAAGCTAAACTGAGTTTGAACTGCCAAGTGTCGATAATAGTAATGACCCAATGGTAAATTACAGGTTGAGAGAAGCCTAACCCAAACATTGAAGGCGTGTTTGTGGCACAAGTCATAATATCATGTGTTATTATAATTTGTGGAATACTCTGCACACAAACTATCATAACCTCATATTATATTACTCTGCATTTTAAATAATATTATATGATTCTACAGGCTATAATAACTCACAGACTATTATAACTTTTGTTATTATAACTCATTCAACGCCCCAAATAGCTAATAAGAAATCTTTAGCAAATTTATGAAAAAAGAGAAGAGACAAAGCATTGCAATCAACTCCAATGCAATCTAATTATATCTATGATCTTTCAATGTTTTTTTTTTTTCGTACAACAAATATGAAGAATGAAAATTTGAACTTCCGAACTCAAAAAAATCGTACATGCCATTTATCACTGAGCTATGTTTGCTTTTGATATAATCAATGTTGGTTATTTCTATATTTAGAAGGTAGATAAATGGTAATATATGACCAGAAAAAAAGGTTAAAAAGTTTGTATCATTCTCATTTATCATCTCTAAGAAATTTTCCCAAAATCATACACTATCAAGAAATTGGAAACAAAAAAATAGAAAATACGGAACAAGAAATGAGAAATGAGAATGTTACAGGTTAAAAACATTTCCGTTTTCATTCCAGAAAGCTAGTAAGAATCAAGAGAGGGCGATAGTCGCAACTCAAAGAATGAAAGAAACCACAGTATATTCATCTTCATTTAGATATGATGCAACATTATGGATGAGTATAGTCTACAAAGCTTGAAAGAAACCTCAACTGCAAATTTGTTGTTCAATTCTAGCATTGCCTATGTGGTATAATCTTAAGATGCAGTAATTGGAGAAAGAAATTCAAGAGACACCGAGCATCGGATCTAGAGGAGAAGGTAATAGTCCAATTAATTCAAGAAAAATAGCCAAAGAAAAGTCCAAGAGGGTAAAAGTTTACTGTATTAATCCTACAAGTATAAACAACAGTAACAAAATAGGCTTTAAGGCCTGCTTACAGAAGCTACCATACAAGGGATGAACGTGCAACTTGTTCCAATATAGTTGAAACCTATTTCTCACGACTAAATGAAAGTTCAATATATTAGCTGTTCAGACTAGAGAGCAAAGACAAAAAATTAGCAACTCTAAGAATCTCCTAATTGGCTGGTCTAAAACTAAATGCCACAGAAAAAACCAAACAAGTTACCTCAACAAGAATGAAGTAAAATTTGTGTACATAATACCCAACATGGCAGGTGAATCATACCTAAGTAGAGGAAAGTAGCACTGTTCCATGCCCAGAGGGTCTCCATCCAGTTCCAGAAGTCGCCGATATGTAGACTGTTGAAACCTTGCAAAGCACCTTTAAACAAAAAGAAAGTAACAGGCGGAAAAGCTATGATTCCCAAAACAAGGTTACAGGCTGCCCTTGAAAGAGCTTTAAAGCTCCCAGCCATTAAATCAAGCTTCAGAGGATGTGCCAACAAGCACGTGGATACCACCAAAAAAGCTCCAAGTTCTGCAGTAGCAAAGTTAATTACTGACATGAGGCACAAACCAATAAAGGCTGCTGAGGTGGTCATTGCTTTCAAGAAAGCCCACTCTTGAATCCGCTGTTCAGAAGATTTGGTGGAACTAAGTGAAGAGCCCAATATTACAGACAAAATTAGAAGCGTGAGTAGCGAAAGCAACACCCAAATAATAGAGCTTGTTGTAGGACTGTAACCAGGTATTTGGCAGATGAAGTATGGAAGTAAGGAAACAACAGCACCCCATAGATGAACAACAAAAACTCTTTTTGCAGAATTAAGCCATTTCCATGATCTTAAAGAGACAATAAGCTCATCATCAGAATTTGCTGGAGCTGCAAGTTCAACCTTTTTCAAGGTTAAATTTAAGTTATTGGCATATGAATAGAGAGAAGCCGCAACTGCTGGTAGTGGAGCAACAAGGAGTGCAAAAGCAATCATATATACACCAACTGACACAAATTTGTTGGTTGATACCATAAGGTATAGAAAGAATGATTGATGGAACTTCTCCAGGAGGTTATTTACTGATCGTACAACTCCTTCAATAAGCCTGCACAACCAACTACAAAATCCTTAGCCAAATCAAAAGGATCAGGAGAATTTCATTCCTAGCATGCATAATCAACTACAAGCTGGGCAATAAATTGTCAATTTCAACTTCGATTGTGAATATCCATCAAATATGAACTCATTTCTGTAAATGGGCATGACTTTAGGCAATAAATTCACTTAAATGAATTTAACACGTAAATTCTATTCATTTAAAAAGAGAAACTATCAGATAAAGTTCATTTTCGGGAAAAAGAAGTATTTTCTCTTACCCCCATTAAAACTATTTACAAATTAAAATTTAAACATTGAAAATTGACAGTGATACACAAAGATTAAAAAAATAATAATAATAAATAATCGAAAAGTAGAAAATGTTGTTCGATGTTGACCTAACCCCATTGAGTGAAATCAGTGGTTTTAAACATTCATTCATGTATTGAGCCCTGAAAAGTTGAGGGGAGGAGGACGTGTTATAAAATTCTTGAGGCATAAATGAGCACTGACCGGCCACCTCGCAATATGAATTCATCACGCATGACCTTGATGCTGGAAGAAAATTTGGGGGACATCTCCACAGTAATTGCATCAATTTGGTAATCTCGAAAAGCCCCATGAGAACCAGTAGGAATACCCACAGCCTAATGGCAAGAAGAACATGGATAATTTTAGTGAAAATGATCTTTATTGTTAATATAAATTAAAAATTGCTCCTTATTCAAGACCATTAAATGAAAGCATAAACAACAGTCTCTTAGAAAATGAATTAAAGAGAAAACTACCTGGTAGTACAATGAACTTGCAAGTGTGGCGGTGCCATCAACATAGTCAGAAGCTGGAATGCCAAACTTCCATTCAGGGTTCAAGCTTTTGATAAATTTTCCTATTGACTCAAACACTTCGCCCAAAACCTTGAGCCATTTGCAGTCTAGTAAAGGCCAAAATTTCTCAATCTTAATCCGAAAACCTTGCCTATATACTGCTAGATAATTCACAATATTGATGAGGTCCAGGTTTGGCATCTGACCGTTGGATGCTTCAGCATAGACACTAAGACTATCCTCTAAGTGTTCGCTTCTATTTGAAACCTTAATAACAAGGGCTGCAGCCATCGTTCCAGCACGTCTAAAATCATCTAGACTCATTTTTTCTGTTATATGGTTTGCTTCAAATTCATAAAGGGCATTTGTCTCTGTACAAGAATCTGTGTCAATTTTGCTGGATCGCCCAAATGCAGGAGTGTGATAGTCTCTAAGCCAAGCTGAAACTGCAGCATATTCCCCATATCGTGAATCCGCAACAAGCCATACAATGTCTTTAGCCAACCAAGTTACTTGTGTAAGCAAAGAAAACACTGAATAAGCAATACCAAGAGACAGAGTTTCATGAAGACTAGTCTTAACAGGATTGTAAGGTGTAACCAAAACGATGGCTTCCTTTCCATCGGCTTGTGGTGCTCTTATTATGCCAACAGTGTTAATACCCTGTGTCATGCAACTAACATTGTCCCGAATGATCCCAGAATCAGGGCTAGAAAAAAAGTGAAGTGGATGGAACTGACTAAATTGCGGGTGGAACCTGTGGTAATTAACTTCAGCACCCAAGTTCGATATATATTGTGCTATAATCTGCTGGCTTCCACTGAAAAATGAACAGAAAATCAAATTTCTTCATCATAGATAAAATAGAACAAAAAACTTGAAACGGTAAGAGAGGCAAAGGGAAGAAGAAGATAATGCTTATGAAAATGTGAAAAATATGCTATTGATAATTTCTAGGTGGAGATGAATTGGATAACTGTACAGTACACTGGAATATAAGTAGTGAAAAGAATAAAACACAATTAAGTTTATGGTCATCTCTACGCACCTACACCCCTCTTGACCAACATAAAAGGACGTGCCAATCCACATGCACAGATTAGATGGCCATAGATACTATGTAGCTCACGCAGACATCACATATCAGAAAACAATACCATATACCATTTTGATGAAAGCTTTCATTTGATACATGTAACTTGTACGAGAACTTTAGAACTATTGTCTAATGCCCTTTCCAGACGAGAACTGTCCTCAGCTTGCCTGTTTCTCCTAACATCTCGAGATTGTGAATGAAGGAGACTATATTCAGAAGTTCATATTGAAAACCAAAGTCGGATAACATATTCAAATGTTTATCCAATTGGCTACACTGAATTCCTTTATATTTTCATGGAACTATAGCATACAAGTGAACTTCAAAGTTTAACCCTACCACTAATTGATTAAAATTCTTGTAATTAGTAAAATGGTTCACCGAGTTAAAATGCACAATACCTTTAAAGCATGCATATGCATAAAACTGTTTTAATGTCAGGGCATATAAAACATAAATCACTTAGCAAATTTTACACTATGAAGTAGTAATTCTCAAAATCATATGCATAAAAAAAATTCCTTTATGGTTTTAAAGGAGAAATAAAAGGGATAAAATCGGTGCAGTGAATACATACAAGATTGTTGAACCAGGCTTCGAATTCAAACCCTTCAGGTCCTTCACCAAGTTGTTCGAGTCTGAGACTTCCTGACTCGAAAGCATAGTATTTGCAGAACCTATGGGAAAATATAATGCCACGGGGTAAGATTACTGCCAATCCAAATACAGGTAAAATGAATAGATCACTAAAGAAGAACAAGGAAGGATGCATAAATTTGATGATCCTATAATTTCAGATACTTCCGCAACTTCTGAATCTTAATTTGTAATTTATCTACCAGGCAATCAATAACGAAACTATAAAGATGATGAATAATAAATCAAACAAAGTAGATAATGATAAGGACGCTGAGCAAGAAGCCAAACCGACCTGGCATGAGAGCGTTCTCGGAAATGTAAGTGTTCATGGAGAACATTGGTAGTAGCAGAAGAGCTAAAACCCCTGCAGAGAAGCAAATCACGCTAGAAAACACCCAGAAAAGAAAAGAAACGAACAAGGACATCAATCAATCACTAGATTCTGATACGAACTAAGAATCAAATCGATGTAAAATCAATCAACAACAGCACACCTGAAGAAAATACTGTGAGAAATGAGGAAAATCCCCAGGCGCACAATCGGCCGCGCCTTCGTTTTCGGTTTCTCGGTCTCGGCCATCGGAAGAGGCGATCTTCACAGACAGTGGCCCAATTGCTCTTCTTCACAGCTTGTTCTGAATCTGTTATTGAATTGAGAAATCAAGCGAAAGACGAAGAAGAGGAAGATGTGAGCTCAGTTAACCAGCAGTCGGGTCAACCCATTATCTGAACCGGGCAGTACTCGGGTTGACCAGCAGTCGGGTCAACCCATTTGGCTTGGTTGATTCGGTCCTTTATTGGTTGATGATTGAACCAGTGATTTTGGAAAATAGATTTAGGTGTAATTGATTTTCATATAATGATTGGTTCCACACCTTATTTTCTCATATCTTTTACTTATTTGGCTTAAGTAATTTTAGGATTATCAAATTACTAAAAATCACGTTTTTATATTTGAGAAATTCTTTAACTAAAAATGATGATAAATATCTATTTTTAATCCTTTATTTTTATTTATTTTATTGTTAAATTTTTATATGCATGATTAATATACTAGGTAAGAAAAATACTACTAAAAGCACGATTTAATTGACATCAAGTGAAAATCTCACATCACCCATATTGTTGAAAACAATAAAAAAAAGATCTATGAGAAAAAATAATTTATTACCAAATCTATCTACAATATTATTAGCTATAAATTCTAATACACGAGCATAGCTGAATTTAAGCTCGTATTGATATGATGTGCAAGTATCCATTGTATTAATCGAATATATTTTTTTTTTAATGAGTTGTTTAAATATACTTTTTTTTAATGAGTTGTTTGAACATATTATTTTTTTATTACAATCACGAATATATGCTAGTTGTTTAAATGTACTTTGATTCTTTAAAAAAAATTTGGAAGTTTTCTATCATTTATGTTATTAAAAAAAAGTGAGGAATTGATGTACTAAAAAAAAAGGTGAGGAAAAAAATACATTTTTTCTGGCTTTCCTTCTTCCTCTCGACCTGTCTGCACGGAGTTAAAATGGGACACTTGAAAGAAATTACAGAAAAATCTTTCGATGTTTCTTGTTTTCTTTCGTCTCTTTCCATTAGCACGACGAGACGAGAAACCTCCATCTGGAAATCGAAACGACAGCTGAAAAAAGAGGGATTATGGCAATGGCATCGTTCAATCTAGCTCTTGGTCCTCATCAGAAGGTAAAGGCTACAATTGGTTTTACTTCTTGTGTTTGTTCCAAGCGATCGAACTGTTTCTTTGTCTTCGTTGTGTTTTCAAACGATTTCTCGGATTTCTGTCTGCAATTGAGTTTGGATGCTTGAAATGAATGCCCGTTTTATTTCTCCTTTGCAGGCACGGCTTCTCCAAGTTTCTTGCAGAAGGAAAGAAAAGGAACGCAACAATTTTGACCCGTACAGAGTCATTGAAATCACTCCTCCGCCGAAGAACCTCGGTATTCGTTGCTTTCCTCCCGTAAGTGTTCCAATTTGATTCTCGATATTTCTCTCTCGTCTTTGAACTGCTGATTTACTTTATGAGATGAACATATGTTATATCGACTCTGAGAATGTGAGCTTAAGACTATGCATTTAATTTCACATTTAGGGAATCGGTATTTTGTAGTTTTTTGGGCATTAGAAAGCTTTTATATGCGAAAGCTTTTTGGATTAGGACACTGTGATGTTGATATTGTATTTACACTGAGAGATTTATCAGTCATGAAGTTTTCGTCCATGGAGTTTTGAAGTTCTATGGATTATCAAGTGATTTGCCAATCGAGTTTCTTGAGTAAATAAACTTCAAAATCTATGGTCATGTAATTGGGTTTACAATATGCCACTAAGGGGAATGTGAAATAGTTTCCAGCTGATATTAGGGAAGTGTTGAATCTGATTCATGTATGGACGAATAAACCTCAACCTTGATTTTACATCGTCTGTCTAATAACTATACTTGTGACTATTAATGTTGCAATATGCGTGGGATGATTCAGACTAAATTCACACCTTGTAAGTTGTATCTTTCAGTTGGAAGTTGGAACTTGGAACTAGTAGACCAACCAAATAGAAGTAAGCTGTTACCAACGCTGGAAATACTGCAGAGAGTTGCTCCGTTTATAACAATTTCACATTTTTTTGCTGTTAGAAATTGAGCATACTTTCTCAAAATTTCTTTGGTATAGGCGGGAGTAGTGTTTACAATCATAATAATTTAGGCCCCGTTTGATAAACATTTTGTTTTTGGTTTTTAGTTTTTGAAATTTAAACCTAAAAATACTACTTCTACCAATGAGTTTATATATCTTCTTATCTATTTTGTACCTATGTTTTCAAAAACCAAGCCAACTTTTGAAAACTAAAAAAAGTTGCTTTCAAAAACTTGACTTTGTTTTTAGAATTTGGCTAAGTGTTCAACTACTTACTTAATAGAGATGATCTCTATTATAGAGAAATTAGGTGAAAATAACCTTAACTTTCAAAAACTAAAAACAAAAAACAAAATGGTTATCAAACGGGTTAGTTTTTTGTGTCAGGAAGTAGTGTTTACGAGCATAATTTCAAAAAATAGAAGACTAATAACAAATTGGTTATCCAACAAGCCCTTAATAATAGTTTTTGTGTCAGGAATACTCCACCAGTTTCGTACTAACAAGTGTCACTATTTTCTGAGTTTCGGTTAATAAAAGGTCTAATCTAACATCATTCTACTGAAAAATTGAAGTGAAGTTAATTGATAGATTTTAGCCTATGTGACTTGATCGTGGGATTGTTGTACTTGGTAGGATCTGCATGATCATGAAATGGGAACGCCTAAAACATTTCTACTATCTTGGTTAAGCTACTAAGTTCATTCAGCTTTCCTTGTGCTCTGCCCGGCAAACCTACTTATCATGTGGAATGCCTTCTTTGTGGCCTTTCTCTCGAACCTAAGGCCAAGATCCTTTGGTCTTGTGCAATCAAGGCTAGCTATTGAGAATTCTGGCTGGAAATAAATATCAGAACCTTTTAAGGATAGATATAGAAATTGGGTATAGTCGGAGGCTTTCGTTTCATTTTCTGATCCTTTCTTGGTATACTCTTTCATCTCTTTTGTATCTATGGTTCTTTCCTATATAACAGTTGGAATGGTTACTTTTAGCTTCTTGGCTGTGGATAGTGTTTCCAAAACCCAAAGTTATACCTCTAAAGCGACCTGTCTCTTAATTGCTTCAAGACCAGAGGCAATCAAGAAGCGAGAGACGCATATGAATAAATGACTAAAATCATACAGAGCGATTGGGAAAAGAATAAATTATAGGCAAGTTGCTCACCCTCCTTTGAACCAGGCACTCGCCTCGCCTATTCTCCACACTCGAAAATGGTGAGCTTGGCGAGCACCACAATAGAGATGCTTGCCAAAGCACTGTACAGAGCAAGAAACATTTGCCCCACCTTGCTGTGCACCATAGGGCACCCACATGAAGCTGCCTTAGTGACACAGACTAAGAACTGATTTTTCTCTTTGTGTGTTCTTTCTTTTTCTGTCTTTTATGTTTTGTTCACTTACCAAAATTGTGTTGTTCCTTATCTATAGAGGAAGAAAAGAATGAATCACGTTTGTCTTAATTTTTATTTTAGTTTTCTTTCAGAACTTACAATGTGGGGAGAGTGTGACAATAGAAGGCCAAACATACACTATCTCAGCTGTAACTCTTCGCTATCAGCTCAGGAAGGGGAAGTATGAACCAAGTGAAAAGAGACTTGATGTTTTGTCCACAGGAAGGTACATCTTGAATTTGTATCTAGAAAATTTGTTAGAAAAATCTTGATACTTCACAAGGAAGAAGAAGAAAAACACCCCATTTCGCTGTTGTATCATAAAGTGTAATGTTGGTCCTGATATTATGTTTTTACAATAACCCTACGGTGAATGTACTTTGTGCACATATATATATATTTAAAGAAATCGAGTTTTCATCGAGAAAGAATAAAAGAAAAACAAGGACACACTAAAAAAAAGGCCCAACAAAAAAGAGAGAGAGAAAGTTCAAGAACTAACTACACAAACATACTCCAATCCAACAAAATCGAACTGATCATAATTACAAAAGGAACTAGTAACCTACGCCCACAAAGACACATGAAGCCTTACTACTTCCTAAACCTCAATACAAGACCTCTCAACCTCTCTAAAGCCAAATACTCCACAATAGATTAAAAAAGCTAACATGCTAGAAGATTGTGCCCTTATCACGGAAGGACAATCCTAAAAGTGCCTCCTCCACCAAAGCAAAACAATCACTATTCTAAGTCAAATATCCTCCAAACAAAGACAACCAAGTTCATATACACTAGGCAGATTGGCAATTCTGCAATGATAGAGATCTTCAACTTGGCACCTACAGAGAATATTGCACCATCACGGGAACAATACCAAGGGAGAGTGTTGTCGAACACAATCTGTTCGAAAGTGTTTAACTCTCCCATGTACTTTATGCATATAACTAATTTTTTAAAAGCCCGTCCATGCCCCGGGGATGGGATAGGGATTCTCTACGGAGAATTCGCAGGGATCGAGTTCCCTGCGGAGAATAATTTCCCGTTTATCATTTCTATTTTTCTAAATTTTATTAAATAATTTATTTTTTTTATTTAAATATTTAATTCTTAATTAGATATTTCTATTATGAACTTTTTTTAATTTTCTTTAAAAAAATAAAATGATATTTAATAAAAAAAAATAGAATTATAGTTTATTATATATATATTAATTAATCAGGCGGAGATGGAATCGAGAGAGAATGTATTCTTGTTCTCGTTTAGTAGGGGTAAAAAAATTTCCCCACTCAGTCTCTATTGGTTCGCGTAGTAAAAATGGCCACCCCTAATTATAAGTGAGCTGTCAATTCTTAAAA
Organism: Trichosanthes cucumerina; assembly: GCA_036507285.1. Classification (NCBI taxonomy): domain Eukaryota; kingdom Viridiplantae; phylum Streptophyta; class Magnoliopsida; order Cucurbitales; family Cucurbitaceae; genus Trichosanthes; species Trichosanthes cucumerina. The sequence goes on from CM071845.1 coordinate 5,778,657, forward strand.
GAGTGGAATTATGGAATAAGAATTTTATATAAGTTGTTGTCGTTATCAAAATAGATCAGTGTGCAAGTAATTTATTTAAAATCGTGAAAGTTCTGTAAAGGGAAACTGGAAGACTTCCAGGTGTGAATTTAAATAATTGAAACAAAGTCTTCAGGTTCAGTCCATACAATTTATAATTTAATTAGGTTTGCCAATTTGAATATTGTTTGTCTATGATGACACGTTTAACATCTCCAAAGAGCAAGAGGTGCATCGTTGATTTAAAATAATAAATATTTTGGAGAAAAATAAGGCTTAAATTAATAAAAAAAAAAATCCTAAACTTTCGGGTAGATTTTAATTATACTTTAATACTTTGAAAATTTTTATTTTTACTTTAAAATTTGAAATTTATTAAAAAAACTGTGTTTCAAAACAAATATTTTTAATTAAAATAAATTATGAGAATTTAAGAGTCCGTTGATCAATGAAAATTAAAGTGTATTTCATTTCAAAAGATATTGTTAAAATAGTTTACATAATCAAATTTTACACGCTGCTGTCAAGTCAATTTATAAGAATGATCTTGGAGTAGATTTCAATTATGTCTTTCAATTTATACACATTAGTCTGCCAATTTTTATCTTATTTTAATTTTTTTTTTTAAGAAAAAAAACTCTCTAATGATAGTTTTCTTAGAAAAAAAAACATAAAATAATAAGTAAAACTAAAATTTTCAAAATTTGGAGGCATGATTGAAAGTTGAAACATCGCACATTAAAGAAAAAGATGAGAGGTTAGAATTGTCTACGAGCGAGTCCATAGCCAGCAGGTGACGCTCTTGACAAAAAAAGTCAGACCTAGACGAGAGTAGACCTTCTAATAAATAATAATGCCGACAAATTGACTTGAGATTTTGGACACGCTCCATATTTTGAAGATATTTTGGAATTTTTAACTATTATTTACATCAATTCATAAATTTAAGGTAACTACTCAAATGGAAAAAATTATAGTACTGCGTGAGTACATAAATTTTTTCCCTACTCAGATCTACACTTTTGGTGAGATTGTACATTTTCGAATAATCTCTTGCCTAACGTTAATAAATTTAAAATAAAATATATGTTTGGTAATTATTTAATTTTTTAAAACATTATCTATTTTTTGCAAATATTATCTACTTCATTCTAAAAATGTAGCTATTAAAACTTTACACAAATTTACATAAGACCAAGACATGAGATTGACATGGATAACTCTAAAAAAAAACTCAAAAATTTCAAGAGAAAGAAAAATTTATTATAATATCATTTTATCTCTCTCTATAAAAATGTAATTTCGGTAAAGTGTTGTCGTTAAATTCGAGGAATATTTTACGATTCAATAGACTTACATAGGATTTTTTTTCTCTATATGTTTCTAAAAAAAAAAAGTTTTAAAAATAGTAAAAATTCCAATAATTATTCACATTTTACGTTGAATTTAATTCAACTGTAAGTTTATAGTAAGGATCGATACATCTATCAACCTAAACATTATTTATTAAATAAGCCATCATTTTTCTCCCAAAGAACACTCAAAAGAAGATGTGAAAGCCGCCAGTTCATGCGCTATTTTGTTATCGTCTCGATGAATATTACAAAAAAGAATACAACTAATACCATTTGAAACCAAGAGGATGATAGCACAACAAAAGAAGTTCCAATCAAGTCGGTGTCCAACCCATTTAACAACTGTGCAACTTCTTGGGATTCTGTTTATACTTCAGGATAGCAAGAGCTTTTAAAGTTTTAACCGACCATCTATGTGATATGGATTTGCACCCTTCAATCAAGGACTTACTCGTCCAATCTTTGACGATCCACCCAACTCTTCTACGGTCTTGCTTAGTGGACCATGAAGCATCAACATTCAACTTCAAAAAACTCTATTCAAGAAGGTTCCATTCTATCTTGGATAGGGGAGAAAAACTTGGTTGGTTGTGTCCTTGGGTGATTTTGAAGGAAAAAAAAAAAGGTAGCAACCACCTTTAGCAAAAAGTCTTCAACGGTTAATCTCTCCCGGTTGAATCTAACTCGAACTTCAAAAGACAATCAGGACCCTTCTAATTTTCCTTTTGTTGTCCTCTCTCTTCGTGTAGTTTCAATAGTTGTTTTGTTGCTATTTTAGGTTATGTTTGAGGCACATATTATAATAATATGTGTTATTATAACTTGTGAATACTTTAGTCTTTACACTCTAAACAGATACTATTATAACTGTACACTATACTACTTTCCATTTTAAATATTATTACATGATTCTACTTATTATAATAACTCACAAACTATTATAACTCCATATAATTATAATGGAAAGACTATTATTTTTTAAGAAACATAACAAATGTGAACTTTTATTAGCGCGTGTGCCACGCAACCACCATCGCGTGGCACAAGTCACTGTTCAAAGCACTAACAAAATGGGATTCAGAACCAAAAGAAATCCAATCCCTTCTCGTTTCGCGTTCCTTTCATTCCCTCCCTTCCATTAGTGCTCTTCCTCCATTACCATTTTCTCCCCTTCTCTCATTCTCCGACCTCGTTCCCTCGATCTACACATGGCTTCCGATAACCTCTCCACTGTTTCCGGCGCCGACGACGAGAACTATGGATTCCGACGAGAGGAGATGTATCAGAGCAGCCTCGCCGGCACCGTTACCGCCTATGATCGCCACGTTTTTCTCTGCTACAAGACTCCGGAGGCCTGGCCCTCGCATCTGGAAGCATCTGATTCCGACGCCCTCCCTAGGCTCCTCTCGGCTGCGCTCAAAGCTCGCAAGGATGACATCTCTGTTAAGGTTTGCGTTGATAGGATCGATGTTGTTTGTTTCTGTATTCGGAAATCCTATTTCTTCGGAGTTTGGCGTTTTCGATTCGATTTTGTTGGAGTTGGTGAATTTCGTGGATTGGAGTGGGTGCTTTTGTTTGTAACTTTGTCTTTTATTTGGATTTGTCAGACGAAGCTGACAATGTTCGCTGGACGTGAGGAAACTGGATTTTCGGATGGAGATGTGTTGATTTTCCCCGAAATGATCAAATACAGGTAAGTTCGAGGATTAAATGGAATCTAGTTGTTGTTTCGAAAATTTTCCTGGAGATGATAAGTTGCTGGAAGCATGCTCTGCTATTTCTCAAGGTTATAGCAATGTATTTATCAAATATTATGGAATTCTTGCGTTCATCTTTATTTATTCTCGCGTTGACTTTAACTTCTTCGGTTTCCTAGTACATAATGAAACATAGGGTATTCTTCGTTACTGGTGTCCTGGATTGTTATCTTTTGTGCATTAATCTGATCGCTAGCAAATTACTGCCATTTTGGTTTTTGTATCTAGTATCTTTTTATCAATTCTGAGGCCCGACAAATTATGAATCAGTTAGATTTTGGAGGAATTGGAATGTTTTGTTCCTGTTATCTGTGCTGCTGTATTTCCTTGTCCTTCATTTCATTTCCATTTCTCTCTCTTTGTTTGTTTTCCTCTTGTAAGTTTTATTAATTCTGTTTTGAGTCTTAAGGCATCTTCATTTTTGTTCCTCTTGATTTGATGATAATAGGGGTTTAAAAGAGTCAGATGTGGATGGCTTTGTTGATGACGTGCTTGTGAATGATAAGCAGTGGGCATCCGGAGTGCCAGAGGTTTTCACTGGCTCTCACGTGTTTGTGTGTGTTCATGCTAGTCGAGATCGGAGATGTGGTGTCTGTGGACCCATTCTTGTTCAAAAGTTGGATGAGGAGATTGAGTTACGAGGACTAAAGAATCAGGTTTTTGTTAGTCCATGTTCACACATTGGAGGACACAAATATGCCGGGAACTTGATCATATACCAACCTGGTGTGGATGGGAAAACAACTGGTCATTGGTAAGATTCTTCAAAGCTAGCGTGGTGCTTAACACATTTATTGGAAAACAAACTCTTTAACTGAATTTTTAAAATCTATGTGGGTTGAATTTGGGGTTCAATTTTCTTGTTCGTAGGTATGGATATGTAACTCCTGAAGATGTCTCTGAATTGTTTGAAAAGCATATTGCGAAGGGCGAGGTCGTGGAAAGGCTTTTGAGGTTTGTGCTTTTCTCGTTGCATTTTATTTCCCAAACTCGCTGGTATAAATAATTAATAGCGAGGTTTAAGGAAAAAGCATTCTTTTTTATTGTTCCACTTAATAATTTTTTGGGATATACATTTTGTATCAATCAGCAATTTCTTCCTCATAAATTTTTTATCATGCAGTTTGTAGATCATGTACACATCATCCTCCTCTTCATTTTTCATATGTACTTTGGATCGAGTGTTGTGAACTCTTTCAATTTCTTTTCTTTCGCTTGTTGGAAAACTGTGAGTAGACCTTAGCGTTTGAGCTCTAAAACTGTAGCTATATATTTTTATCAATTAGATTTCTGAGTGGACAACTTATTTGATATCTTAAACCCCAAGTCCGTCGGCTTTCACCTTACTTTTGAGCGTCAGATTCCCCGGTTCAAGTCTTGATGCCCGTAGGAGTGGACATCTTATTATTAGTAGTCGTCGGTCAACTTCATTAACCATTCACCAATGCGCAACTTCACTTTAACCCTCTGCATCGCACAATATATGGCCTAAATGGGCAGAGTAATATATTCATCGACTACTTGACTGACTGACTTTGGCTTCTCTATAGCTATCTTGAGGAGTCACCTTTGCTTGATTGTTACCAATTTAGAAGAGCTACCCTCTAAACCTTATGTTGTACCCCAAAGAACAATTTATAAATTTAGACGGGCTATGGATGCAATTGTTAGGCTCTTCTTTGTCACTTATTTTCCAACCGAACATTAAATTGACATTCCAATTCCAATTCCAGAGGGCAAATGGGCACAATTCCTGAGGAAGGCAAAAAGGAAGGTGAACAAAAGATTCCAAATGGAGAAGATACAAAGAAAAGCAATGTTGAAATTCAAGAAAATGGCAATCAAAGCAAAGTGGAAACAATAGCAGGTTGTTGCCAGGGCAGCAATGGATTCACTTGTTGCAGAGATGAAAGTTCAGAGAAAAGTAGCAAAATCGAAGAACGGTCGAAAGAAACTTCAGAAGACCAGGTTCCGAAGAAGGCGAGTAAATTTTCTTGCTGGACAGGGCAATGGGAACAAAGCGAAATTTTTGCTGCTGTTGCGGTGATTGGAGCTGTGGCCACGGTTGCTGTTGCCTACAGCATCTACAGGAGATCAGGGTGAAATATAAATGGTATGTCTGTGTTTGTTTGCTCATAGAAGTGTCTGTGCCCTGTTTTTTGGTGGGAGGTTTGGTGATATTAGTAAAGATAAACCAATTTGGTTAGCTAAATTTATAGATAGTAATGATATTAACAGGATTCTTTGAGCAAAAACTAGAGAAAATCTTCTACCTCTATTGACTTTATCTACGGATACAAATTATTTGTTTCTTTCAATACATATACAAATGATGAATATTTGGATGATTAGGGATTGATTTATGTTGGTTGCTTTCTTTAAAATTAAAGTTGAAAACACTTTATTATGAAGGACAAATTGAGTTATACCTTTTGGCTGGGTTGTCGTTAGGTCTTTTTTGGAGTTTCGTACGGATAACCTATTTTGGATTTTTAAAATAATTAAATATGACTCATTATGATGTGGCAATGTGTGCAAAAAGTAGCTGTGAGGGTAGTATATTGTTTGTTCATTCTCTTGTATGCAGAAACACTCTCGTTCTAGTTCTCTCGTTGTTGCTCAAATGAGTGGTAAAAAATTTGGAGAAAAAAAAGAAAAAAATAAGTCAGAGTAGAGCTAGGGTAGAGTATAGAAACAAAAAAAATATAAGTTAGAGAAGAGCGAGAGTGAGAGTAAAGAAACAAGGAAAACATAAGTTAAAAAAGAGCTAGAGTAGAAGAGCGAGAGCGAAAACTATGATGCCCTCACGGTAATTTGAATGAGATGCAAAGTACAGGAAGGGTCATTAGTCCTTAATTTCACATCACGAGTCAAATGGCATCAAGGCACGTGAAAATGGGTCTTCTATGCAATTATACTTTTTTTTAATAACGTGATTGTTAAATTCTTAGAAAGTTGCTATGAACGAGTTTATCATATGTTTTTTTTATATAAAAAAAATAGAAAAAAATTTACAAGTTTAGTCCCTGAATTTTGAGGTTTGTGTCTATTTGGTTCTTGAACTTTAAAAAGTGTCAAATAGGTACTTTCAATTTTGTATCTAATAAGTCCATGAACTTTAAAAATATCTAATTACTCTTTGAACTTTCAATTTTGTATTTAATAGGTCTCTAACATATTCACAATTTTAAAAATTAATCGTTCTATTAGATATAAAATTGAATATTTTGTCTAATAGAAGTTTAAACTTTCAATTTTTTACCTAGTAAGTTAATGAATTTTAAAAAATGTCAACTAGGTCAAGGGCCTATTAGACATAAAATTAAAAATTCAGGGACCTATTGAACACAAAATTGAAAATTTAAGGATTTATTAGACACGTTTCGAAGTTCATGGACCAAATAAATACAAAATTGAAAGTTCAAGTACCTATTTGACACTTTTTAAAGTTCAGGGACTAAATAGACACAAAACTCAAAGTTGATGACTAAACTTGTAATTTAACCTAGATAATATCACTCAATTTCTTCTCAAAATTTTATTTTCAGAATTGAGGTTAAAAAGACAGTTTGGAATTGATATGATCTATCTTTGTTGCAAGATGGAAAGTAGAATAGTCATTGTTGTAGTTTGGTACTCTTCTTGTTTCTCTTTTCTGGTTAGTTTTTTAGGAACAAATACATTTTAATTCATTAAACTGTTTCTTTTTAAATATATATTTAAGAAAATATATTTCTTTTATTAAACTTATTCACAGTTTGCCGTCCATCTTGACAGTACACACTGTTGCACTTATGTATGCACACATGCATTTAACAATATATGAAAATATAAGGAGATGAAGATTCAAATGTTTGATCAACGATATATAACTTACCTAGTTGGGCACTTACTACTAATATTCATTTTTCACAGAAAATTTATCATTTTTTTGTTTCAATTTGGATATTAAATGTCTGTAAAATTTATATGTACGTACGTAAATAGTATAACATGAGAGCAGTCATTACAAACTCAATATAGTAATAACATTTTGATTTTGAAATATAGCAAAAAAAAAATAAAAATTCCAAATCCATTCCTGATAAAATAACCTTATTTCCATGATGTCTCAACCCTATAATGGCTATTAGAGATGTCTATTTTTGTAGATTGTTAAGTCGAGACAGATACATAAAATACATTCTTTGTAACTTGTCTCATTTATTTTTTTACTATTTTTTTAAAATTATATATACATATATATATATCAATTATAATCTTTAAATTTAAAGTTTTATTAATTGTCTAGTGACCTTTGAGATATTGTATGAATAACTTGATATGTTTGGATTATTTTAATAACTCTTATGAGAAATTAACCATTTAAACGAGGATTCATATTCATAGTGGATAATTAACTATTTCATTGTAAAGTTTGTTAAAAAATTATTTAATTATTTTGTTTAAAAAATAAACGGGGAAAAAATATTTGCAGAGAATCCAACACTCGTGGGAATTTTTTGTAAAACTGAATGAAAAATTTCATTGGGATGGAGAATAAAATGCGTCGTAAAAATATCTAAGGAAATTTTGTAAAAACCACTCATGAACTTTGAAATTTGTTACCGTCACACGCAAGAATTTTTAATTTGTTCAATCAACTTCATATACTTTGTTAAATATTGTAATCACAATCTTTAACTTTTAATTTGATCAATCAACCACATGTGTTTGTCAAGTGTTTCAAACAACTCCCTATACTTATTTTTTTTTTCTTTCCATATCTGTCAATAAATAAGCTTGCTCTTTTTGACTAACGGATGAGTCACACATATGAAGGCCAATTTAGTTTAACAACATGCTGGTTGATTGAAATACTTAACAAAGTACCCTAATATATCGAAATATTTAACCATTGATGAAAGGGTAGTTTGTGTAATTTTTTCAATATATAAATATGCACATGGAATTTTTTAAAAAACTACCATGGGAATATGAATTTTCACCCATTAAAATTCCCTATTTTTTTTTTCTACCTGTATTTGTTTAATCGAAATAATTTATTTCATTTCAAGCAACCAAAACAAAAAAAACCGAACCAGATCAAAATCGGTTCGTTTTCCGTGACGGTCTGGTCAAAATAAACCGAATCGAATCTTTCGGTCTCGGTAAGGCGGGTTTTGCCAAAATCCCAACCCAACGCGCGCCCTACTTCCATTTACAGCATTCGTTCTGCTTCCTCTGCTCCACTCTTATCGATCTCCCCTTCTCTCAGCGCGAATTTGTTCTTCAAGGTTTCGTAGGACAGCAATGGCGGACGACGGCCGCTCAAGCAAAAAGCGCAAGAGGGCGAAGCGTCGTGGAGCAGACAAAAGCAAAGATTTCGCCAATAATATAGCGGATGCTACTAAACCCAATAGCGAAGACATCGTTGTTTCCGGTTCTTCCGACGGCAGAAAATGTCGGAGGGTTTCTGGTTCGTCTAGTTTTCTCGATAAGGTTCGTTTTCTTTTAGAAACTAACCTCGTTTTGAAACCAATTGTTTTGGGGAACTTAAAAGGATTAATTGAATGCATTGTGGTTGGGTGATGATGCAGATGCGAGCTCGTTTGTCAGGAGGGCATTTCAGGATGCTTAATGAGAAGTTGTATACCTGCACGTAATGATTGTTTCTTCTATTCTTTTATTTTTCATCTCGTGTTTCTGGTTTTTACTGCTGGGTTTGTGTGTTGCTATATGTATGCACTAAATTTTGAGTCAGATTGCCCATATTGTTAATATATGATCTTGAAATTTTTACTTAAAATTTTCAGTTTCCTATCAGTTGTCTTAAAACTGACTCTTAAACTTAAGTTTTATTTGTTTATTTCATAGTCAGACCCGATTATTTGAAGCCAATTGATCCTATTTTTCGTTTATATGTTTCAGAGGGGAAGAGGCTCTTAATTATTTCAAAGAAGACCAGGTTCTGTTTGATGTTGTAAGTTCTGCCTGTCTGTTCCTACTTCCTAAACGTAGATTCTGTTACTATTCAAGACTGTTGAAGTTCATCTATTTATTTTCAACAAAGTATTTTCAATAGATGAAACTTTAACATTGAGTATATAATCATGAATATGGAATTTCTTTCTGTACATTGATCGTTGAGGAAGTTTTTGGTTGTTTATTGGTGTGAATGCTCTCTACTCTTAGCTATAATTCTCTCTTTTCCAATTGAAAAGGTTTTATGTAATCCGTTGGATGGGGGCTTTGTCCCTCTTTTGTAAGTTCATACCATCAATGAAATTATTTCTTATTCAAAAGAAAAAGATCGCTGTGGAAGTTTTTAGACACTGAATTTCATTTACAGGGCCTAGGACAAGGGTTAACTAACATTTTGATGGCTAGTATCATACAGGATACCAAGAGCAAATGTCGCATTGGCCTGAGCTGCCCGTGAATTTAATCATAAAATGGCTGAAAGAGCACGATCCCTCATTTATTGTGGCAGATTTTGGCTGTGGTGAGTGTTTGGAAAAAAAGTTTGTGCTCCTATGATTCCTTTAACTAAATATTGATTTAAGAATTTTTCTCTTCTTTTTCTTTTTTTTCCTCCTTCAAATTGAATTACAGGGGATGCACGCCTAGCAAAGAATGTGAAGAATAAAGTTTTCTCATTTGATCTGGTTTCCAAAGATCCTTCTGTTATTGCTTGTGATATGGCCAATGTACGCATTGTATTTGAACTTAATGTCGTAAGATGCATTGAGACATACAACTTTATTTCTTGCATGAAAGTTAGCCATATTGATGTTATTTTTCTCTTGCCGGAGATATTGTAGCTTTCTTATATATATATATACACGCACACACACATATATAATTTTTAAGCTAAAGCTCAGTTGTTACTTTTTATTTTTCAACGACTAGCAAGTTGTTTAAAAAATTTTACATTCCCCCCCAACATTTGGTGATTTATTAGTTAGGTTCATCCGGGAAGAATAAGTTATGGCGAAATGCTATTTAGTGATTGGACGGACATAAAAAGATCGATAGCTATAAACGTCAACAATCACAATCATTATTACAAACAGCTATATTTAGAGTAATTGGATGTACAAATCTATTTTATCGCACAGTTGCAGTTTTCAAATGACATTAGGTATCAATATTTAGAAAAATTTGAGGACTTGGTAAGATTGATCGGATATTTGATGTAGCAGTGCTTTGAAATATATATATATATATATATATATATATATATATATATATATATGGCTTTCTGTTTTCCAATCATGTTATTTGAGCTGTTATTGTTGCTGTTGCTATCATTTTCGCAATAATCCCTGCTATTGATGAGTATAGAATATGCCCATAGAAGCATCACATCATACCCATCTCTTTCATTTGTCTGTTCATAAAATTTATATTAGATTCCTTGGCTGTTGTCTTCAAGTAAGAAACAACCTCTGAACGACGCTGGTTAATGTTTATGACCCCTGGCAGACACCTCTTGACTCTTCATCTGTAGATGTTGCCATCTTTTGCCTTTCACTTATGGGGGTCAATTATGAAAGTTACTTGGCAGAAGCACAAAGAGCACTTAAACCACGGTTTGTGGGCTACTTTTTTGCTTTCTATCAGTGTTAGAACCTTATAATAATTGTCTTTCATCTGGGCGGCTGAACTTTCTGTTTCTACATGCAGTGGATGGCTTTTAATAGCAGAAGTCAAAAGCAGATTTGACCCAAGCAATGGAGGAGCCGACCCCAAAAAGTTCATAAAGGCTGTTTGTGAGCTAGGTTTCGTCTCAGCTCTGAAGGTACATTTATTTTCTATTATTTAGCTAGCATTGTTATTTTCTTTCTTGCTGCTAATTTATAAGTATCATGTGCAGGACTTCTCAAATAAGATGTTTATCTTGTTATACTTCAAGAAAAAGGTTTGTAAATGTTCAAAGTGACAAAATCCTCACGCACTGCTTTTTGTATTTGTACTCGTTCAACACTGGGTTTCATCTATCTTTTGCCTCTTTTATGCAGGATGAGAAAAGTTCTAAGGGGAAAGATATCGATTGGCCCCAGCTAAAACCATGTTTATACAAACGTCGTTGAGTTTGCGATTATTATTTTTTTCCTATGTTCAAAAAAAATTCCTACACAAGTACTTGCTAATAGCTTCTTTATTATATAATCTTATTGGAAATCATTTTGTAGTTCATTGATGTAGTCAAATGAAATATTGGTCTTGGTTGAGCAATTACTGAAGCCTGAAGCTTTCTTTGGGTGGTTCATCTCTCCAAAGGGTGTCAGCTAAACATGGTGAGAATTAATTGGTTTCTGAATCAATCAATCAGAGGTTGGTTTTTGAAATAGAAAATTGAATAATTTTGGTCAATTTTATCGACTCGGTCGGTTTAAACAGGATCAATCTGTTTGTGTTTTCTTGAATGGTTTAACTCGAGTTAGGTTTATGTTGATATATTATAGGTGTTGTAAATCATGTCACTGGATTTCATATTAACATTGTGAAATTTTTATATGTATTGTAATTGTTAATAATTGTTGAGCATAGATTTCTTGAACTCAAGGAAAATTTAGATGTTTATCCATGTTTCTTTACATTGAAGAGGATCACAATATTAGGGAAGGCAGAAACAGCCCCACCCATTCTATAATAGAAGGGGTGGTCAGTGGCAGGTTCATCATTTGTTTTTTGGTAATCAGTTTTAGATTGAGTTTGACATGACTATGACTTTTGAATTAATGAATTCGTTTTTATCCAATCAAAAGTACTTTCTAAATTTAGCATTATGTTTATCTAATGGAGAAAAACACGTTTATATTTCTTTTGAAGAAATATATAGTGAGTTCGACATAATTTTTTTTAATTTCAAGTTTTAATCATGATTGACTATATTGTTAAAAGGGTTTTTGAAAATTTCATCAATACTTACATAATTACATTTGAATAAGTAATTATTTAGTGTTTTCCCCTCTAACAATATCCATGAAAAAATGTTTTACTCACAGCACTACAAAAATTTTATAGCAAGAGAGTCTTCAATGTTTTTAGAGTAAATATATAATTATGACCCATTTGGTTCACGATTTGTATTTGTTTCTTAAAAAACATACAAGAAAAATGATAAAATTACGTTTTGTGAACTTTTTTCAATTTTTTTTTAAACTTCTAAAACAACATTTTTTTTTTAAAAAAAAAACATCATTTTCTTTGTTTTTAATTTTATTTTGAAAAGTATGAAAACAAGGGATACATTCTTTGAAAACATGTTTATATTAAACAACAAATAGAACGTTACTATTTTTCATTTTTCTTCAAAACCTAGAAGCTCACTTCTATTGTGAATCTTTTTTTTTTTTTTTGAAGAAATCAAGGAAGCAAAATTAGTTAATTTAATTGGCATAATGTCGTATTAACATTAGTCCTAAAAGTTCATCATATATTTTTTTTCAATAAATGATTTATTTTCCCTTCTCTTTTTCCCTCTTATAAATTACTGCTTGTATTAAAAAACCAAAAATCCTTTCTCGAGGAATCTTCCCTTCAATCATGGCTACTATCTTTCTTTCTCTGGTCTGGAAGAGCATATTCAAATTCACTATAATAAGAAATAATTATAATAATCTTTTTCTTAAATAATTAATTTTATCAAACACATATTAATCTTTTCCAACAATTTCAAATTACAGTCAACACATGGTTGGAAGTTTGGAACCAAACATGTTTTAAGATATAGTAAAATAAGAAATTTGTTTGTTGTTTTTCATTGAAATATTTGTTGTCAAAACCTAATTTTTGAATCAGGAATCAAATGGGACTAATGTTTTCGGTTCAATAGTATTACTCTTCAAAGTCATCTTAAATTAATTTGTAGTCTTTTTTCTTTATTGTTGTACTTCGTTCTCATTTAATTTGAAGTTTCCTTCTTCTCTGCCGAATTTGTCATACATTCAATGACACTTTTTCTTAACTACATTTTTAATTTATTACCTTCACTACATGATCTAAAATTGAATTAGAATAACAAATCTTGACATTTAGGAGTTATTTGGGGTCCTGAGTGAGTTATAATAATATAATTTATAATAGTTTGTGGAGTTATATTAATCTAGGTTTAGGTTGCACAGTCGTTTAATCTAAGTTATACTAATATGTATTTATGATGCAGAATATTCTACAGACTATTATAACATACCTTCCGATCCTTATTGTTTAGGAAACACGCAAGGATTAGCTTAGGAAAAATAAAGCGGTTGCTAATTCACAATATATTAACATAGGAGGATTTTTGAATTTTAAAGGATAAATAATATTTGTTTGTCACAATATTGTCCCAAAAAATTTAAAAACGTGTTTAGCTTGAAAAATAATTTTGAAATAATGAAAACGTGGATATGTGAGTATGGATTTTTTTGGTTAATTTTTCATTTGTTGAAGAAGAAGAACTAAATCTCATATTCTCATTCATGGAGCTAAAAGTCAACAATATCCATTTTCCATCCCCACTTGCTAATTGGAAATTTATTATCTACTTTGCACTTGTATAATGATTTGGTCCTCAATTCAATTTTTAAACAAAAAATGTTCTACATCAAAATATCAAAATAATAATTTGAAACTACTGTTCATAATTCAAATTATCCACTTTTTATTTTTTATTTTTATTTTTGTTGGCATGAACCTCTCTCCAACACCATTTACTTAATCAATGGAAATCGTTCTTCCTCGCCTTCATTCTTATTATTTACTAAATTTCGGAAAGAATAGGGAATGATTTATAGCCAACTATACCCTCGATTAAGAGGTTAAAAGTTCGAATTTTTTCACTATTGTATTATGTTGAAGTGTCGATATAATTAAATTTACCATAACCTATCAGCTTAAGATTTTGGGTCCATTGGTGATTGGGTATTTTTTCAAATTTTCAAACTCACAAGTAATGGAGAGTGTTTGAGCGTTGATATAATTAAATTTACTACAACCTATTAGTTTAACATTTTGAGTTGATTGACAATTTAAGAAACTAAAAAAGAAAACAAATACAGAACAATTCATAACTAATCGAACCCACCAAAAACTCGAGAACATTCTCATTTATAACTCTTTAGGAAGTATAGGGAACATAACTCCCTCTCTTATTTTGGTGAGTTCCCCACTTATTTATTTGCATTCATTTAAATTTGATTTTCATTGATACATTAGCTAACAGCATCAAGGACATTTACAATCATCATCCTTTCATTTTAAATTTCAAAGTAGTTTGCCAATTTATTCTCATTCAAAATCTTTCTTGAAATATATTTGTCATCAACTAAACTATAATTCAATAAATTAAAATATTATATTCTCAATGAAAACATCATATATTTGAATCTCCATCCTCACATATAGTTGAACTAAAGAAATTTTTTTTAGTAGTGTCAAAATTAAATATTAAATCTATCCATCGCTTTCTTCTCTCTCCATAATTTATTCAATAAATTTCTCATGGTTCTAGTACTATTACCATCCATCACCCATCCAAATTAATAATGAAATGAATGAGACATTTATAATTTAGTTTTAGCACACCACGCTCCTTGTCTAATCCAAAATCAATATAAATGCATCCCCCCATTTTCTCTCATCTACTGCCACCTGCAACCTTTAAATCATCTCATCCTCATCCTCTCTTTTCAATTTCCTTTAAACAAAAACCAAGCACGTGAATCCATGTCTTAACTCTTAATCCACATTCCCATTTCGATTTTGATTTTTGACCCTTTTCCACCAATATGTTTTCAACGAAGAAACTCCACATTTGACCAAAATTTTGGTGGACAAATTGTTGTTTGACGATGGAGTTCATTGATTTGTCTTTCTTAATCTCTCTTTGCCCATTTGTCAACCATGCCCACCTCTCTTCTTCACCCAATGAGCTTACTTTTAATGCCCATTTATTTTCTTACTGTTCATCTTTTCCCCCTTGTACGTTTCTTCTGTGGGAGTTGGAATTTGAACCTGCCAATGGTTGAAATGGGTTCCCAGTTGGGTGTTTTTCTAATTGTTTTATGTTGATGGAAAAGTCAAACCCCTGGTGGCCAAACCATTTTACTTTCTTTTGACGCACTCCAAGTGTTTGAGAATATGTCTATATTATTACTAACTCCCCAGCAGGGGGAGGCGCTTTCTGAGATATTAATCCGTGTAGTGAAAGCTACCCAAGCATTTTCTTTCTTTTGGGTGCGTTTTGAAGATGATTCTTTCTGGTCCCACTTGTAATTTTTTTTAAGAAAGCGATCGGATTGATTAGAATTATCGCAGCATATTGTTTCATTTCTTTTCAGTCCTTCAGATTTCCTTCCCCACGTATCCGTTGCTCTGTTTCCCTCTCTGTCTTTCTCACTTTCCTTTCAACATTTGAGCTGTTTCTTACTGTTCTATGACACAGACCCAGTTCCTTCCCCGGCTTTTCTTTTTGCTGGTACTGAGTTTGTCACGCGGAGGAGACTTGAAAACACAAATTTTGGAGGGCTAAGTTCCAGTGACGACTTGGATCTTTCAGCTTTTTTCCAACTGAATTTTGTTATTTTGCTAACTACCCTTTAGAATTTGTTTGTTGGTGCATTTGTTTAGCCTTTTCCTTTCCTTCCTTGTTCCCTATTTCGCTTCGTTTTTCATCCCTGCCAATGGCAGAGTTTTAAGAATTCCGAGCCTTTCATTTTTCTTTTACAGTATCTACCAAACTGAGATAAGTCTTGGATTCTGGTCCGCAGGGAGTTACAGAGATGGAATCATGCAGAATCAAGCATATATTTCCATAGTCCATAACTTCATCAGCTTGCTGTTTAATTCATCTAATTCTCTCTCTGAAGTTCTTTCTGTGCTTCAAAAACGTTTCTTTTTTCTTATTATTATGTTTTAAAGAGTCTTGTTTAGTAAAACAAATGGGGTCCGGTAATGGGTTATGTTCAAAAGAGTTTGATTTGGATGCTAAGTGGCTGGTCGATCCGAAGCAAATATTTGTTGGGCCAAGGATTGGGGAGGGCGCACATGGCAAAGTGCACAAGGGGAAGTAAGTTACCCTAACCTTGATACCTTTCTCTCAGCTTTGAATTCTTGGGTTTGAAGTTTGTTATGTTCTATTCAATTCTGATTTCTGAATTCTTGGTTGCAATCGTTGTATTCTTCCTTCTCTCTCTCTCTATTTTCTTTTTGTTCCTTTTCTTTTTTGGGGTTGCGGGTGGGAGTTGAAGAATATTCTTCATTTATCTGACTTTGAATACCGATTTAAGGACATACAATATGTATAGGCTACATTCTGATTTTCCAATTACTTTATTCATACGTGCCATAGAAGGAGGATTAAAAAGGGTCCAGTGATGTCAAACAGAAATTGGCTATTTATGGAGTGAAAAAGAGCTTCTTCCTTCCAACTAACAATTCGCTCTTCTTTACTTTTATGTGATTTAATTTAACTTGATCATGAGTATTGGTGAATTTCACCAATTGGCTAAAAATAGAAGGAAATAGCTTTAGAAGGTAAGGAAGAGCAAGGAGGAAAATTTTATTCGTCTTGGTGGGATAGTGGGTTGAATGTTTTGAATTTTAAATGTGCCTATAACGCATGACATGTATGCTACGCTACACCTAGTTGCTGATAGTTATTACATACCAAGTTTATGCATATTTTTAGTGGCTTATATTGTTTAACGGCATCTTGACACAGTGCAATTATTAATTCTTTTTCACAATCCAGATACAAAGACCAAAATGTTGCTATTAAAATAATTCGGAGAGGTGAAACTCCAGAAGAAATTGCAAAAACTGAGGCACGCTTTGCTCGAGAGGTTGCAATGTTATCCAAAGTTCAGCACAAGAATCTTGCGAAGGTTGTAGTATTTAATAACTTTAATTGCTGAGTAATTTGGTTGTTCTCTTGGCATACTACTTAGGGGTTGTTTGGAGCACTGAGTGAGTTATAATAGTCTGTGGAATCATATAATATTATTTAAAATGAAGAGTTGTTTAGTCTGGAGTTATAATTGTTTGTGTTTGAGGTATAGAGTACTCTACAGGTTATCATAACATGTGCCCTAAACAGGCCCTTGATGTTTAGCTCTATCTTGGCGTTTTTGGATTCTCTCTTTTTGTAACAGTCTTCTTTGTACTCTCCATAGTACTTGATGAATACTTAGTTTCCTGAAAAAGAAAAGGAAAAAGTAATCGGCTTCTCGAAATGAATGTAGTTGCATAATAACTTGTGGGATTGTGGGGTTGGTTTGTCCCAGTTTATAGGTGCTTGCAAGGAGCCTATTATGGTGATAGTGACTGAGCTTCTTTTAGGCGGTACATTACGAAAGTACTTGTTGAGTATACGGCCAAGGTGCTTGGATTTGCACGAGGCAGCTGGCTTTGCACTTGATATTGCATGTGCAATGGAATGCCTGCATTCCCATGGAATCATTCACCGCGATCTCAAACCAGGTATGCTTCTGCTAACTGCACTTTGAAGCTTAATGAATCAAATTTCTTCAGGTAATATAGAGTATAATTTACTCTGAAACACTGATGAGAGAATAAAAGTCAGCTGGAATTATGTCAAGATGATCGTATAAAATTTTATTATCAATGTTGTTCTTTTTCTCTGAGGAGTATAAGATTTGAAGGCTCGCCACATCGATATTTAGATTTTAGATTTCTTTTTAGTAGTTACCATATATACTGATTTAAGCCCCACAGGATAGACGACAGCATGCTTATTTCTTATCATTTTCCCATTCCCAGAGAATTTGATCTTGACCGGAGACCACAAAACTGTTAAGCTTACAGACTTTGGTCTGGCTAGAGAAGAGTCGGTAACAGAGATGATGACGGCTGAAACCGGGACTTACAGATGGATGGCTCCAGAGGTAAAGTCTTGATTAATTTATTATTTCAACTGTCAATAGAGCTGCTTTGTGATAGTTCTCTACATCACCTTGTATACTTGATGGCAGCTTTACAGTACAGTTACTTTAAGAAATGGAGAGAAGAAGCATTACAATAACAAGGTGGATGTTTACAGCTTTGGAATTGTATTTTGGGAGATTGTTCAAAATAAGTTGCCTTTCGAAGGCATGTCGAATCTACAAGCAGCATATGCAGCTGCTTTTAAGGTGACTTCTTGTACTATCGTTGAAATAAATTGAGTAAAATAATCGATTGTTGAACCATTTCTCTTGAGTATGTATCTGTTGCCATGCCAAGTTAGTTAGTTAGAGTAACTTAACCCAGAACTGATCAATAAGTGTTTGTTTGGGGGCACAGGTTATAATAACATGGGTTATTATAACCTGTGGAATACTCTGCATCCCAAACACAGACTATTATAACCCCAGACTATACTACTCTGCATTTTAAATAATATTATATGATTCCACAGATTATAATAACTCACAGACTATTATAATTCCCTATTATTAGAACCCACTCAGCGCCTCAAACAACCCTTTAAGAGTGTAGCTTGGTTTCCATTTCTTAGGTCTGGAGTCGAGAAGACGAAAATTGAAAACATTAGAATATACCCCTCCCTGGTAAAGCTCTGCATCCAAAGTATATATTCCACCATGTTCATTACAGAGTAGGAGCAGATGTGAATCATTTCTTCCTTTAATTAAGTTGGTTTTTTTCTGACAATATTGGAGGATTCTCCCTGATATGCAAAATGTAGAAGTCCGTAAATGGATCTTCTGAAATGAACCTATGACTGCAGATTTATGTTACATTCCATGTTCTTATTGTTGTTTTTCCTCTTTTTGATTGAGTAGAGCCATACATTGTAATTGTAAATGCATGACTAATACTTGTAATATCTCCATCATTTTTTTTTCCTCTGGACATTGTTGATACAGAACTTACGACCCAATGCCGAGAACCTCCCGGAGGAATTGGCCCCGATTATAACTTCGTGCTGGACGGAGGATCCGAACGCTCGGCCTAACTTCAGCCAAATCATACAGATGCTCTTGAGATATCTATCCACCATTCCACAACCAGAGTATGTTACACCACCAACAATGCACCCGCCTGAGAATGCAGTGTTGCCACCAGAGTCTCCTGGAACGAGTTCTTTGATGGCAGCCACAAGACGTGGCACCGGGGAAGTCCCGAACGGCGAGATGGAAGAGAAATCGAGCAGTTTCTTCTCCTGTTTCTCTGGTAACTGTTACTGATCCTTGCTGTTGAAAAGGAAAAACATACTCCGTATCATGGGATCATAGTTGGAGATCCTTGCAAACCTTTGAACAACAACGGGAGTTGGCTGAGAAAAAAATGGCATGTGTAGTTCATCTAAAGAAAAATTGTGATTCAGATTCCATTAGTAATACCTGTTTAAGTTAATGATAGAGAGAATTGGATCCATTAAGGAACATAGAGAGTGTGGAGTTGGGGTTGCTGTGATGTCAACTGTAAGAACAAAGATTCATCCAAATGCCTTCCTCTCCTCTCCTCCTTGTTCTTCTCACTTTCTGTATCGTTGGAGTTTTTAATACTGAAACATCATTTCATTTGGATTCACTATTCAGTTCTTGGAATGTCGTTTCATTGCTTTTGTTGTCGTTTTGAGAATGATAACCAACTCGATATTGTTATTAAACGCTGTCGTTTAACTATCGAGTTCAGAACAGCAGAAAGTAATTTATATAAAAAGAAACGCCGTTGCCGGGGATCGAACCCGGGTCACCCGCGTGACAGGCGGGAATACTTACCACTATACTACAACGACTCAATTGAAGGAGGGCAAGATTTCAAATTAGAAATATTTAAAAAGAGCCCCTGGCGTCTCGGTTTTTTATATTTTAATAATTTTTAATTTAGTTCCTCATTAGCCAATGTTATAATTATTTGATGACAAATTTACCGGACATAATAATTGAATTTAGAGGGGAAAAAAATCATTTAGAAAATAAAAGTTTCTAATCCATTATTTAAATTTCTAAGAATTTTTATTCTCTTAAATTACTTTTTTTCCTAAGATGATTCTTTTTCTCTAATTTTTTACTAATTCACTAAGTACGTGTTGGGTAAGTTTATCATAACCGACGACAACAAGTGTTGATGCCGGAATTTAGATGGTCAACGGTAAAATTTGTATTATTGGGAAAGAAATCCAACGATTGACGTGAAATCACCAAAAGAACTAAGCATGGGTGTGATGCTAAGCCACCTGCACTCCGACGCTCAAGTCAGTATGAACCCAAGAAAAGTCTAGAGAGCAGTTGTTGTGTGTTGAGAACTTAACATTTTTGAATGAACTCGTTGAATATATAATAATCAATTTCGTAACTGATGATAACCTTACAATTATTACCGTATAATTGCTCGATTGTCTGTTACGTGTCTAATTCTTTTGTTACGAACTCAATCGAACTGACTTACACGATCTATTCCTCATAAGCTTGGTCGGAACAGTGTCTAAGGGTCGTGGTCGTGGCCAACCCTATAGGGTTGACCAGCCTTGGGCCTCATCCGATCCACTTGAGTCAGGCTCTGAGGTTATTTGTCTTCTTGTTCCTAAGTCTACCCTTGGGTTTCAATTGGGCTTTGGATTTCTTCGGATAATTTGGGCTTTCGGTATTGAACCTAGTAAAATTTACCCATAATAGTTATCTCCACTCTCGATTTTTGACTTTATCTCTCCCTGGGTGCGTTCCTCATTGGATTATTGAGCGACACTTGAAGTACTTCTTTTCTTAGGTCAGAAATGGAGAGTTCCTTGGCTCAACCATCTGCTAAAGTCGTCGTCCTAACCATCGTGAATATCCGTCGAAGACCTTATCTTAGTTCCAACCGACGTCTAGTCTTCGGTTCATGTTCAGATAGCCACGTTAGTCTTGACTAAGTACTACCAACGATCTTACCTAAGCACCAACTACCCTCTAGCCTTTGGTTCATACCTAGGTAATCTCGTTGGTCCTGCCTTGGGTACTCATGTAGGTTGTTGCCTACGTTCCATCGTTTGTGTGCCCGTCAGCGTTTACCAATGTTTAAAGTAGTTGCCTCGATTTTTGTACCATTGTTGCTATATAAGGGTGGTGTTTACCCTTCCTTACCATCCATCATCACTTTGGTTATTATTTCATCTCCATCGAGGTAACCTCCAAAACCTTGATACTTTTATTTCATAGCATATGTTACAATGAAAGCCAAATTATAATTTTTATTTCATAGATTAAATTGAAATATGGTCCAATTATAATTTTACTCCCTCCGAACTTTCATGGTTGTGTCTGATAGATCTTCCAACTTTAGAAATGTCAAATAAGTCCATGAACTTTAAATTTCGTGTCTAATTTCTAATAGACCCTCGACATATTTAACCTTATCTAAAATGAACTAATCTATTATATATAAAATTAATTTTTGTGTTCTATAGGTTTGTGAATTTTAACAAAAATTAAATTGGCCAATAACCTATTAGACGCAAAAGTGAAAATTCAGAGGCTTATTAGATAGAAAATCAAAAGCTTATCTACTCATTAAATACTTTCTAAACTTGAGACCTATTAATTACAAAATTAATATTTCAAAGATCTATTAGACACTTTATAAAGTTTGAAATTCTATGCAACACAAACTTGAACATTTAGGAACTAGATTTATAATTTAACTTAAAAAATTTGTAAATTATATAGATTAAATAAAAAAAAATCCAAACAAGGTTAAAACATATATTAACCCAAACAAAAATTTATGGAAAAAAAAAAACATTTTGACCCATGAACTTGATTGCTTGTATCAATTTTAATATCGAACTTTTAATTTCATCAATTTAAACCTCAAACTTAGCAGATTGTATCAATTATAACCCTAAACTTTCAATTTAATCAATTTAAACCTCAATTTTGGCCGGTTGTATCAATTTGAACTCTAAATTTTCAATTTCATCAATTTAAACTTCAAACTTGAATAAGTGCATCAATTTACATTCTCGATTAAGTTTCCGTTAGAAATGTTTCTCATACATGTCCAAAGTCAACTGTTGCTTTATGATATGTATTTGTTATTATTATTTTTTTAAAATTACCCAAGAAATCATTAAATCATTTCGTATTGGGTCGTCACTATCATGAAAACCATAAAATTCACTTTTGAAAGTAGGATCCACACGAAAAAAATGGACTACTGTGTTTCTCTCGCCTTTGATATCGATACTAGTGATGATGAGTTGTGAATACGATCCAGGCGGTGACGTCATTGAAGGCGACAATGACTACGACGGTTTGGACTTAGGTGGTAAGGGGTTTAAGCTCGCATAAAATGCAAGAGAGAACAAGAAAGACAATAGTAAACGGGGTGAAAGCCATGAACACAATGCGTTGGTCATAGTCAACCTTGTCAAATGTTAGACTATGTTGATATAAATTAAATTTACCCCAAACCATCGGTTTAAGTTTTTGAGTTGATTGATGATTTAAGATCGATCTCATTGATAGTCTTATGGAAGGATTAAAATGGCATCAATGTTAGAGAGGAAAGGAACAAAAATTATGACGAGGGCGATTTTAAAATCTATACTTCTATTAGGGTAGATGAAGAATAAATCAAGCTCGAGGCCAATGAAAAATTAAAAAAAAATATTAATATAAGTGATGGATTCAAGGATGTGAGTACTCCATGAAAAAAAAATAGGGTACAAATAAGTTATATAAATATATGTCTCAAAAAGAAAGAAAAAAAAAAAAGTATCTAAAGAGAGGACGAAGTCCAAGTGTTTAGTGCTATAGCTTGGGCCGCAAGTATGTATGTCCCCACCTGAAATTTACCAGACATTACATTTACTCGGTTTTCGAAGCTACAATCCTTCCACCAGACACTCCAGCTTCGTTTTCCATGCCTCAGCCTCGGTCCTAGCTTCCGTCAACGTTGGGCCCCACGTCTATTAACAAATCCCAAACATCCTTCAACGCACTTTCTTCCGAACCTATGCTCTGGCACACGAGCCTCCACCGAGCCAGGAACTCAGTTTTTCCCGCTCACACTGGGCACAGTTGGGACTTGGGATTGCGCTACTCTTCTTTTGCCTCACATTCTTCTCCATCACTAAAACTTAGCTTAGCGGACCAAAAGCCGAAGCTCAAACGCGCTGAAGCTTCTATTAAAATGCGATTCTTCTTCTTCTTTTACTGCTTCTGATCGTCTTCTTCAGCTCAGCTCTTGACGAATATGGCGAGGTGGGTCTACTTTTTTCGTGTAATTTCTTTAATCCCTGTTGAGTATTCTTCGATTTCTTACAACCCCAGATAGCAAAATGTGTGTGTTTGTGTTTCTCTGGTTATCTTTCTCTTCTGGTTTTTCTTGTAGTTTGTGTTTCTGGGTCGATTGAGCTCTTGCCCAAGATGATGGGGTTTGTATCATTTTTCTTTAATGTGAAGTTGATGTTAGTTCCTCTTTTGTTTAATCGAGAACTTGTACCTAGAAATAAGTCTCGCTCTTGGACTGTTCTTTTTCTTTCAATGCTTAGTTAATTTGGGGAAAGCACTGATACAGAGGATGTAGTTTGTGAAGTTTGTTGCGAGCTGTTAATATTCGAGCTTGGAAGGAAACACAGCTTTATTATCATTTTTTAAGCTATATTTTTTCGTTTGTTGCTTGAGAGCTTGGTGGTTGCATTTGAGAGCTCGATCATTTGGGTTACTGGCAGAGCTGAACATGCCCCACCAACCCAACAAGATCCTTTGAGGTTAAGAAATGGGGGGAATCTCCTGCTCACAAACATTTTTGGCTAAAAGTTTCAGAAGGTGTTCTGGTTTTGATCATATATTAAGATTCAGATATTTTTCATGGTTAGAATGATGAGATTGAGAATATGTGGAGTTTACTTCATTGTGTGGACTGCGTACATTGGTCTCCAGCAAAAATGGCTGGAACTGTAACTGTAAATCCATCCAAAATTATGTTTCTGTCATGTAAAGTCTTAGACTCAAATTCTTTTTGCCATGGTTCGAGCTACCAGACCCAAAGTGGACAACCTACTGAGGATAGTTTTGCTTTCATTTCCTGTCATTGCACTAAAAACCACCTTTTTGGATCATTTTAAGAATTTAATTGACCAACCTGGTAAACAAATGTACAATCCACATTCAAGTTTTCTTTCCTCACGTTCCAATATTTTGTAATATTTAACCACCATAGTTTGACTTTGGAGACTTTGGGGCACCCTATGGTGGCCATCTAGAGATAAATAAAAATTTAAGTGTTTCTTGACAACCGTATGTTGTAGGGTCTTGCAATTTTCCTTGTGAGACTAGCATGTATGTGTGGGCCTGGATACTCAAGGTATCGAAAATGAAAAGTTTGCAAATGATTTATTTCTTCAGCTCTATGGACTCATTTTTAATGACCAACTCCTACCTTGGAAACCTTGTGAATGCTTGCTGTTCTCTGTACAGTTGCTTCATTTTGCAACCCAATGAATTAGATGTTCCTTTTAAAAGACCGCTGATTGAATTTTAACTTTTAGCAACTCATTTCGCAGGTCTTGGATCCTTGATAGCCGAACAATTGCAAGAAAAGTCAGAAACATCAGTCAGTCCTCTTCGCAAGTAATTAAAGATTGTGATGCGAAACGAGAATGTCCAAACTGTCACTTTATTATTGATAATACAGATGTAAGTTTGAACTCCATCCAGTGTTTTCATAACTGATTTATAGTGATAGTTCAATTCAATATGAACTAAAAGTTGATTCTTACATATGCAGTAAATGACCCATTCATATTTTATGAGAAACTTTACCTTTTGATATGCACTTTGAGTTATTGACTCACTTTCAGTGAAATTTTAGAGTGTAATTTTGCATGCAACCTTATAACTTGTGCGGTGCCTTGAATGTAAGGCATTGAATTGAAGCATTAGTTTGAATGTCTTTTAATGACATTTTCTTTGCAGATTTGTCCTGAATGGCCTGGTTTGCCTGCTGGTGTTAAGTTTGATCCAACTGATGAAGAAATAATGGATCACTTAGCGGCAAAGTGCACCGTTGGAAACTTAAAGCCACATGCATTAATTGATGAATTCATCCCCACACTAGAAACAGATCAAGGAATCTGCTACACTCATCCAGAAAATCTCCCCGGTTAGGAATTCATCTGTGTTGGTCTTTTCATTTCCTATCATCAATATCTTCTGTTTAATGATGACTCTTACTAATCGAAGGTTCAGAGTTAGTGTGAACGAGGATCCTGTTGTAATTGTGATCAAGAGAAATAGTATTAGTGATCATTTTCAGCGGTTTTAGATTGAAGAGAATAAATTGCCTCAGCTTAAGAATTGCACATTTTGACTGCCAAGAACAATATTTCAATTTACTAGTTGATTATATCCCAGTTTATGAAAGCCAAGTAAATTGAGTTATGAAACATGGTTCTCTTATTCAGAATAATAACATTTTCAATTATTCAGGTGTTAGTAAAGATGGGAATGATGTCCATTTCTTTCACAAAACAAGCAATGCATATGCCACAGGTCAAAGGAAGCGCCGCAAGATTGAAAGTAACGATAGTTCAAGCATGGAACATTTCCGCTGGCACAAGACAGGTAAGACCAAAGCTGTGATAGAAAATGGTGTTCATAAGGGATGGAAGAAGATATTCTCTCTGTACAGAAGTTCGAAGGGAGGCTCGAAGCCCGAAAAGTCTAGCTGGGTGATACATCAATATCATTTGGGAACTGAAGAAGATGAGAAGGAAGGCGAATACGTTTTGTCAAAGATTTCTCATCAGCAACCAAAGCAATGTAGTAAGAGCAATGATAATATGCTAATTGATGATTTTGATGCTCTGCTCCATCAAACTAGCCCTAGAACTCCCAAGTCAAATCCTCCGATTCCGCCTCGGTCAGGAAAATCATTTGTCTCCAATGCTGTTGCTGACAATGGTCTGCCTCAATCATTTGCAAAGGTAGCTTATCTTTTAAGTTAGTTTCATTGTGCATTTTCTGCTGTGTGTAAATAAGTGGAGTTTCTGTGACAAGTGCTTATCTGTTTTCTCCATGGAGAAGAAATTATTTCATTGCATTCTTGCCTTGACTCTAAAATGTGTTCATCTGTCAAATTCTCACTTTAGTATGCTTTGTTGATTAGGAAGAAGAGTTGACTCCGGAAGCATCTCGTGTTTCTTATCCTAATATTTCATTAGAGAACGACGTGGGATGCCCGGCATGGTTGGCTGGAGAATCTCAGGGTATAGATGATGTAGAATTACATTACTTGGAAGACAACTTATTATGCAATGAAGTCCTGGATGTGGATTCTAGTGCTTTTATAAGTAACAGCCAACTAAATCAAATGTCCTTCCCTCTCTCCGGTAGCAATGCTTGCCACGAGATTGCGAACGGCAACGTTCCGTGTGGAATTGCAGACCTTGAGAACCTTGAATTGGATACTCCACCTGACTTTCATCTTGCTGTAAGTTAACCTCTCACTTTCCTTAGTTTCAAATGCTTTCCTTTGATCTATAACTCTGACTCTGATTATTGCTTGCAGGACCTGCATTTTGGTTCTCAAGAGAGCATTTTCGACTGGCTCGACAGGATATGAAGTGAATATTGAAACAAAATGTAATGAGAATGACATGTTTCAATCTGGCTTTTCCGCTCGAATCTTCCTCGAATTCACCATATCTCGTCGTAAAACTCTTTGCAGTCATTTGGCTTTCATTTGTATGGGGAATGCCATGCATTTCGCCCCATTGCAAGTTGATTAAACTTCGAAACTCGCATGGCACGTAACATCTTACAACCATATCTATCAGTTGTTTCACACTATCAAGTCATCAATCCAAGACGAATGCAACCAATCTCGTGATCGAGCTGGTTTTTGCTCAAATTTTGTGTTAAATCCACCATGAAGGTGCTTGAAGGTTGTTACTACTTATTTTTGAGTGTCATTGATGATATGTGAGATAGGTGACTGGAGGGAAAATGTGGAAACTGATTTACTATTTGATATGGGATGTAATAAAATATTATGTGGTAACTGATTTATGAATGTGTAGTGGTGGTGATGCATTTTGAGAAGATGGATGCAAGTGATATTCATCTTTTTGGGTAACTTTTGTGTAAAATATGGTATTTTATGGTATTTGATCTTGTATTTATATTTCCCTTCTACATTTTTTCATATGATTCTATATGTATCGGTTGCGGATATGTCTATTTCACGAATTAGATTTGTGTTATTTAAGAAATCGAACTCGTATGTGTCACAAAATATTTTTTATTCTCATAGACTACACATTTAATAGGAGCAAATTCTTTTTACCGAGTTAAATAGAGAGCCAAGGTAAAAAAAAAAAAGTTCCATGAATTTAAGTAGAGATTTTTTGTCTCGTTCATGAGAGGCTTTTGTATTGTCCTATCTCACATGAAATTTTGGCACCTCTGATAAAAATGTTACTTGTTACTAACTACTGGATTCCTGATTCTTTGAAATAATTTAAAGTCAATTGTGAGAGGGAGAAAGTAAATTTAAACTATTTAAAAAATAGTGAATATCATGAATTCATGTGATGACTTTAGTTAATTTCATAGTTGACAAAAAAAAAATCTATTTTCTACTTCTTTACAAAATACATTTCAATTACCTTGTTGAGCCACATAATTACTGATTAATAATGCCATGCTATCACATGAACATTAAAATGATATAAGGTTGATGTTTGTAAGAGTTCATGACCAATTTTTATTTTACAAGAGGGAGGAAAATGAATCAATTTTTACCCTCAAAATTGAACAAATATCAAAATCCATCGTCATATACCTCTAAATTTCGGATGTTGTATCAATTAAACCTCAAACTAATAATTATATCAATTTAAACCTTAAACATTCTTAACTTAATTGGGGAAGAAGAAGAGGAAGGTTGAGGAGGAGGTAATTTTTAAATTATTTTATTTCTACAAATGTCACCTCAACACTTAAGTTAAATAATTAACTAAAACGGTTAAATGAGAACTCAATTGAACTATTTTCTAAACTGAACTTGTGTCTAATTTTGAAATCTAATCGACACAATCCAAAACTTTAGAAATACAGAAGTAGTGAAAGAGAAGAGAAGAGAGTATGGGCGATATTGGTTTGGTTTTCATCGGTTTTAAGCCAAATCGAAAACCGAACCGATCCGATCGGTTTCATCAAAAGAGGAACCAAACCAAAATTCAATAAAAGACAAAACCATTGGTTCGGTTGTCCATTGGTTTGGTTTTTCTTTAGTTCGGTTTTCGATTTTTTTTTTTTTACAAATCTTATGCTATTTTATTTCTTAGTTTTTCCTATTTTAATATTTTTTGCCCCTAAATTTCTCAATATCTCAATAAGAATTCATACAACTAATAATATCATTTTGTTACTTTAAAATTAATTGAAAGAAAATAGATAAAACGACACAATAATGGATAGAGATTCAATTTGAGGTTTTTTGATGTAGATATATATATACTTCGGTTTTGGTTCGATTTTTAATAGTTTTTCTAAACGAAAACCGAACCAAATCAATATTTTTTGATTTTTCTAAAATAAAAATTGAGATGTCCAATTTTCTTCTAAAAAACCAAACCAAACCATTAGATCGGTTTGGTTTGGTTCGGTTTGATCGATTTTCGGTTAAAATTATGAAAGGCAAGGGCCAAAATGAGCTGAGCTACATTGACATGTACTCCTAGTAAAAAAAAGAGGTTAAATTAGGATTTAGTTTGAAAAAAAGTTAGAATTTTCTTCTTATAGTTTTAAATTTAAATGTTTGTATTTTGTCCCTATTGGTTTATCAAATCTGTAATTTAACCCCCCCCCCCCCCAAAAAAAAAAGAAGCAAAGGGAAAATGGTCATAATCTGAAAGAACGTTAAACCCTTCAGGCTGCAACGCAAAACCCTGTTGGATCGGCTGTGTTTACTCATGGAGATGAGTGATTGATCGTCATCTCTTCCATTCATCAATGTTAGCTGCTACTCGAAGGCTCTGTTTCACTAGGGTTTCTACTCTCCTCCTATCCAATCGCTACAAGTATCTTCTTTTTCTCTCTCTCTCTTTCGATTGCATTTGGTTCCTGGGTGAAGTGAATTTGGTTCTTGTTTCCATGGTGTGGCTTCTGTTTTAGTTTCAGCGGAGCCAGTTTTGCACTTTGTCTCTATGGCAGTCATTCAACTATCAATTCCTTTTTGTCTATTTGACTTCTTCCTATATTATCTTTGACAACCCTAATGAATTTCGTTTATTTCACTTTTCTCGTGTTTTTTCTTTTTCCTTGTTAAGAAATTTCTACAGCTTAAAAAAAAAAAATCGTTTTCTCCTTATGGTTTATGCTTGAATTGTCTTTTCGTTCCCTTTGATGTACTGCGTTAAAAAAAAATGCATCCATTCTGCTATCCTGGGAATTTTCTTAGCCAGAGCGATGGTTTGGTTTTCTTTTTCTTTAAAATAAATTACGATTTCAGATATGACGCTCTTTCATAGTTGAATCTGCTTAGGAAATATACGACATTATTTAACTTCATTTGTACTGCTGTTCTCATGTACTAAGCAACCAATTGAATGCATACGTTTATTCTGACTATTGTTCCTCAGCATGGATTCAAGGCATTTAGATGTAGTAGCATCCACTTTGTTCAATGCAGTTTATACAAAGATTCTGATAAGATAGTTTTTTTCCTTTTTTTAATGTGTGCAGCAATGTCATATCATTAGCAGATTTTCATTCAGAGGTTGCTTCATGCAATGTGGCATATAGAAGCATTCTTGGTGAATATATATTGCCTTCTACATCTAAGGTTGTCAGTCCTTTCAATGGGTTGGCCCGTTGTATGTCGACATCGAAGGGAAGGAGTATGCGTAGTAAGGTGGAGAGGAGAATGAGGAAGGAGTCTGGTAAAACCTTGAGGGAGATTCGAAGAGCTAAGAAAATAAAGAAAAAGCTGATGACCGAGGAAGAAAGGCTCCTTTACAACCTCAAAAGAGTATGCCATTTAGAAGTTATAATCCATGTTGCTGATTTTGATGACTTATTTACATAATGCTTTTAATCTAGATGCATATTTGTGATTGAAGAGATCTATTTATGAATTATAGCCCTTTTTTAGGAAATCTGAATTTGTTTACATTGATTAATTTGACCACATTTGTCGCATATCTTTCACAGGCCAAGAAGAAAGTAGCATTACTTTTACAACAACTCAAGAAGTATGAGCTACCAGAGTTGCCACCCCCTCGTCATGACCCAGAGCTCTTGACGCCTGAACAGCTTCAAGCTTATAAAAAAATAGGCTTTAGAAATAAAAATTACGTCCCAGTTGGTGTTCGTGGAGTGTTTGGAGGAGTGGTCCAGAATATGCATCTCCACTGGAAGTTTCATGAGACTGTGCAAGTGTGTTGTGATAACTTCCCCAAAGAAAAAATCAAGGAAATGGCGACCATGCTTGCAAGACTTAGCGGTGGAATTGTAGTGAATATACATGACGTGAAAACAATCATCATGTTTCGTGGAAGAAACTATCGTCAACCTAAAAATTTGATACCAATCAACACCCTTACTAAGAGAAAGGTGCGCATGCTGTATCACAGTGTTTGTTCTCTCTGTTTATTTGCCTTGTTTTTTAAAATGAGTACTTTTTTTTTTGGTTTTTCATTTTTGTATAAATGGAGAAACCCCCCTCTTATTGAGATAGTATTACGAGTAATATACATCAAATATTAATACTTGAAAAGCATTCCTCTAAGCTCGTATAGTGTTCCCTTCCCGACCTAAAATTGAAATAGGATGGAATATCTTCTACTAGACAGCCGGTAAGCATCATATGAAAGAAGTATGTCAAGTGGATAGAATCTTGGAGTAACTATGCTTTATACATATTCTGGGACTTGGAATTTAGAATAAATGTGGCCAAAAATGAACTTTTTTTGGATTAAAATCTTAAAAGTAATTATCTGTGGTTCAGTTTTAGTAGAA
This sequence comes from Trichosanthes cucumerina, assembly GCA_036507285.1. Lineage (NCBI taxonomy): Eukaryota > Viridiplantae > Streptophyta > Magnoliopsida > Cucurbitales > Cucurbitaceae > Trichosanthes > Trichosanthes cucumerina. Next base: position 5,809,731 of record CM071845.1, read on the forward strand.
AAGCCGGTGTTTTTCTTTCTTATTTCTTGAAAAGGGATTAAGCTGAATGTTTGTCCCTTAATTTTCTGGCAATCTTCATTCTGTAGTCTTTTAAAAGTTTGATTTTAGTATCTTATCAAAAAAATAAAAGTTTGATTTTAGTTCTTGACTCTTTTCTAGCCAACTATGTTAGTCCCTTTGGTGAAATTGACTAACTGGATTTGATTGAATAAATGATGTAGACCAGAGCCATTAAATGATGGTATGTACGCAAGTTGAGGACCAACGTTAACTTCTCAAAAATAAGGGCGATTTTGAACTTAATCTAACATTGGGTGAATGAAGATCATAATTAATATGGTTGGAAAGGAAAGGCAAGAAAACAGTAGAATAACAGTTGTTCGTTGTCCTATGTAGGCATTATTCAAGGCCAGATTTGAACAAGCTCTCGATTCTCAGAAGCTCAACATAAAGAAGACAGAACAAGAGCTCAGACGTAAGGGTATAAACCCGGAGGATCCAGTTGCTATGGCCAGCATTCAGAGAGTAGCTTCAACATTTTTTAACGCCATTGACAAAAAAGAAGGTACCCCGTACATCTTCTATGGTGATAAGCAGACAGTGCCAGAGACCAAGCGTAATATGGAAGAAGCGGAACCTCAAAGTGACAGTGACCAGGAAGAGTTAGACCGATTCATAGCTGAAATAGAGGAAGCAGCAGATCGAGATTGGGTTGCTGAGGAAGTGGCAGAGAAAGAAGAGCTTAGCCAAATTAGGTATAGGAATAGAGAAGAACATGGTGGGAGATTCAGAAAATCCGATACACGTACAAATAACAGTTCTGATGATGAGATGGAAAAGCCAAGAGTTTGGAGACAGAGAGATAGTAAGCAAAGATTATACGATAGTGAAGAGGAAGATGATGATCATGAAAATGAGGAGGAATGGGATTCTGATGGTGGTCAGAATGCTAACAATCTTGATAGCGATACAGATGATGCTGATGGAGCTCATGGGATCGTCATGGCGACTCGAGGAGCTGGAGGCAGGCATTGTTTGGCCAAAAATAAAAGTTTTAAGAGAAATGTCGACCCCTTTGTCAGAAAAAGGATGGATACAGAAGCTTCTGAGCCTGAAAATATGCTTAGTGATCTTGAAAGTTCTATGTGGCAATCAGAAGAGGAGGAAGAAGATGACATGAAAGTTTTAAGCTGCGCAGATCGTGATTACAGGAGCAATGAAGATGATTTGCATCACATCAACAAAGATAAGAAGAATAGGCTGAATGATTATGACAGCAGCATTGATGAATCCGATGAAGCTTACGACAGATATGAACACACGGACACTAAACAAAACCAGAATAGAATGGGCAAGTTGAAGAATAGTTACAACTTGGTATCAAAAAATACTGATTCAGGAAAAGCATTATGGGATTCAGACAAATCGGGGACATCAAGAAGACCTCAGAGACACGAATACTGGAGTGGTAGTGATGAAGATGATTCTCGTTGAAAGAAGATAAATAGACAGTAAAAGAGATGGAATTTATTGAAGAAAACAATGGCTGCAAACTTACTGCAATAATCTTCTGTTGCTTCAATGCACTGTCTGGTTGTGTGTGTGAGAAAGAGAGAGAGGCACTTTTTGGTAAGTTTGCTCAGAAGCAGCCCCATGAAACAAACTATTTAACTGTAACTTAAATATAATTCGTTTATTTATGGCGATTGTTTATCATTTTTCAGTTTAAACTTTTTGTGGTGATGCTTTGATACTAGTAGTCTGAAAAATTGTGGCTGCAATGCGCAAAGCTTAGCACCACGGTTCTGGTGCTCGTGCTGGTGCTCCTGCTAGTAAAATTCTACCTTTCAGAAGAGAAGAGGTAGTGGCAAAAATAACCATAGACAGAACTGAGAGAGACCAGAAAGGCCATCTAAGACAATAGAATTAAGCTAGAAATGGAGAATGTTAAGAATCCAAAAGGACAGAGAGACAACAACAGTGCTTGAAGGATGAGACTCTTAATCTAGTCAATGGTCAGAATACTTGATGATGTATTTTCCTGCCTATTGGTTTTATGCTTATGGATGTAAATTTTTCATTGATGGTTTACCCTCTAAATCTATTTGTGTTTTTATATCTTCAATGCTTTTGATGCATTGGATGCATATGTGAAAATTGTAAATTAGATCATCCACTATCCTTTTTAGAAGTGTGTTCGGGGTGCATGTTATAATAACATGTATTATAATAGTATGTGAATAACTCTACACTTCAAACACAGACTATTATAGTCCAGACTAAATAACTCTGCATCCTAAACACAGATTATATAACTCCACATACTATTATAACTCATACTATTATAACTTACTTAGCGCCCAAACAGTCCTTAAATGTGTACACACAAGAAAGAAAGAGTCATTTTTTTTTAGTTAAGTTTTCCAATATATCAAAGAGAGAATTCAAACCTTTAACCTTTTGATCAAATGTACATCGGTTGAACTATGCGATGGTTACCTAATTTGTATGCAAATTAATTTGAAAACAATAAGAACTAGGACTTTGCCCCCATCTTTAATGCAAACTTTTAATTAGAACTGTCCTCTTAATTTTAGTGCATTTGACTTCTTCAATTTATAATCAATAAAATATAGGGTATTGAGATTTAAACTCTCTTTTCTTTTTCCCCTTTAAAGCAAGAGCCCCCCCTCCCCCCCCCTAAAAACTCAATTTTCATGCTTTAAGTTGAAGCCTCAATATCCAAAAATGGTGATGGCTCCATTAAAATTGATCAAAATTCTTAACAACCCACCATTCAAGTGCCACCAACCAACATGCAAGCTGATGAAGTCAACTCTTCTCCTTATCTACACAATTATTAGATTCTTTCTCTAAAATAACGTTGACCCAAATAACTCACAAAACTATTACATACTTCAAATTTAAAAAATGTCATGTCATTTCCAACGGATGCATATTGACTTTAATATATTTGAGATAAAATATTACCAAATTAACAACTAAAAAATAATTAAAAAATAGAATACATATTAATTAATTACTTATGTAAGATTATTGTCAAATTAATATCTAGGTAAATCAATGATCGGTATAATTGTAGTGAGTCATATCTATTTGAAACATCAATTACATAAATTAATGATTATTATATAAAATAAAAAAAAATAGATTATTATTATTATTAAAATCAATAAGTAGGGATCAAAATAATTTTTTAAGAATACTATACATCTGTAGTTAATTTTAAAATATATTCATAATATTTTTAGATAATGGGTTACCCACTCAAAGTTTTGATTTTAATACATAAAGGCAAATAGAAAGTGGAAGACAATAAATGGATTTTAAAGTGGGGAGGTTAAAAATAGTTGATCAGAACCCACTTTTAATGTGAATGGTGACAAAGAATTTGGAAAGGAAGTTGCCGAAGTTGAGAAGAAGTATAAAGAAGAAGTTGAATTTTGGTTTGAGAATTAGACCATTGAAGAAGCATTTTGATGATAGCAAGAGGTTGTTGAAAAGGTTCTTGGATAACTTGTGGGAGACACAAACGGTCCGTTTTATAACTTTTTGATTTTTGAAACTTAAACCTATCAATACTATGGTAAATTTTCTTATTTTATGATCTACTGTTTAGTGTTTACTTTATATTTTAAAAAATAAAATCAAAATTTGAAAATTGAGAAGAGTAGTTTTTCAAAAATTTATTTTTATTTTTGAAATTTGATTAAGAATTCAAATGTTTTCTTAAGAAAAATGAAATTTATCGTAGAGAATTAATGATAAAATAAACCCAATTTTTAAAACAAAAAACTAAAAAAAAGAAATAGTTATTGAAGGGAGTTTAAGCTTTTTATCTTTTTGGGCCAAGTCAATATTTAGCTACTTCACAAAGACTTTGACTTTTGTGATTCTAATTTCTTTTCTTTTTCTTTTTCTAGTTTATCAAAATAGGAAGAGATTGGAACATTTAAACTTAAAATGGATAAATGTATAATGTTTTAATAAGTTGAATAAGCTTAAGTTCTTTAGTAACAATTTTGTTTTTGTTTTTGTTTTTTTTTTATTTTTTTTAAGATTATATTAGTTTGCTTTCTCACAAAAATGATATTAGCTTGCTTACCAATTTTTTTTTTCACTTTGTTTTCACTTTCTAACAAAAAAAATATACGTTTTTTTAGAACCCAAAATTCACTTTTGAACTTTAGACATAGGATGTTAAATAAATTGATACATTTACTTTTGTCACATCGTATCAAATTAACTTATAATTATTTAGTAGGCTAACGTGTCATCTTTTGTTGATAGTGTTAATTGTTAACCACATATGCATGTCATCTATTCGAAAAATAGTTTTTTAAATATTTAAAAACTAAATAGACAACTTAAATAAAAGATTGTGAAAATTCTGATATTAAATTTACTGTTTTGTATATAAATTTAATCTTGTTGAAAATGGTTCTCATGGAGAAGCATGACTATTTCCATAAATACCCCTAATTATGTTTGGGTATGTTTGAAAGTCAATGGCACATTGTTTTGTTTCTCTGTCAACCATCATCCGTTTTACTTATTAATAGATTAGAGTTGTTGAAGGAATTTATTAGTTTAAGGAAATGTTGAATCAAGAGGATATTAACTCTCTTCTATTTATATTATATAATTAATGTCCAAATATATTAATTCAAACTAATGGGGTTATTTGAGGGAATCACCTTTATTTTAAACCAAAACGATATACCACCTTATCTTTCAAAATAATGATGGATAATTTTGATATGTTGATGTCACACTTAGAGCGAGAGTCATTTTCAACCTTCTTGAGAGTATGAGAAAATCCGAAGGAGACCAAGAAGTCATCTACAACCCAATTTAAAAATGGATTCCAAATTTGATACCTAGATTTGAGATACTTAAATTTGAGGTGGGTTATCACGAGTGTGCATGAAGGAGAGGAAGAAGGTTGAAAATTGTGTCTACGAACAGAAGGTTGAAGATGGCCTCTTGCTCTCATTGCAGGGTTTTTGTATTCTCGCTCTCGATCAAGAAGATTAAATATGGTCCTCACTCTCGTTAGGTTTTATTTGAATGTTATTGTACTCTCGCTCAGTGTGATGTCGACAGAAGGTTATCCAAAAAAAATACTAGTTTTGTAATTTTTTTAATGAAAAAAGGGTGTTTAAGTGACGATATTTGTCATTAAAAATAGACAGACAAGATATTTAACATACAAGAATAAGACGAGTTTTAACCAAAATTTTATATATTTATATTATTCTTTTACATTTGAATAGCAAATTGATTCGTGACAATGGAAAGAAGGCACTCACTTTTATTGATCAATTGAAATTTGTTTAAACTATTATTAAAGATACAATTACACATTTCAACTATTCTAAAAATCAATAAATCATCATCACGTTGAATCATACATAATGATGTAATGATTTGTTGTAAAAGAAAGCCTCTTCTTTAATTTAATGATCATCTGATAACTATTCTATTTCCTTACTCCCATTTTTTTTCCTTCATAAAATTTTTAAGAGCATTTTTCAAATTTGAAATTGTTTTTTTTTTCTACTTGAACATAGGGTTTGAATCCTCCTTCCTCATGTTGTTAAATTAAAAATTATAAATTATAAAATTATTTGATTAGTTGAGTTACTTTCCTTTTTTTTTTGTTCTTTATTTCTTCTCATAAATAAAAAGAACCTATTTTTTAACGAATAATTACATAATAACTATAAAAATATACAAAATTATTTTGTTTGGAGTGTTGAGTGAGTTATAATAGTTTGTAGAATTATATAATATTTTATAAAATGTAGAGTTATTTAGTTTGAGATCATAATAATCTATGTTTGGGATACATAGTACCCAACGAGTTATTATTATAACATAGGTTATTATAATTTATGACACAAACAATCTCTTATAAAATCAATTTACAAAACAAGCTCTTAAACAGCTTCGCTGGCCAAAATTTAAACAAATCTTTGTTATTTTATTTTGCAAAAAGAATCTCCTTGTCCCATTCATTAGGTATTATGGCCTGGCCTGTCTGGCTTTTAGAGAATGGTCATTTTGAGATATAAATGACAAAGTAAATGGTGTTAGAAATTTATGGTTTAAAAAATGGTTCCATAGACTTTCTTTTAAAAGCACCAAACCAAACACAGCACAACAATCAAAGTGAAAATAACAGATAATAAAGAAGATATTTTTACCACTACTAACTTTAATTCAATATATTTTCCCTTTTTTTTTTTTTTGGTGAATGGAAGATTCTTTGGTCTTTAAAGAGAGTGGTGGGTGCCATGATTAATGCTTAGAGGAAGAAATGTCCACATGCTTCCCACTTTCCATGTTTCATTCACAACCTCACAAGAGAGAGAAAACTCTCATCTTTCATTATAAACAACTAGTTCTATCTATGAACCACTTCTTCAGAGAGACACCCAAAGGGACTCAGTTTTTGACCCATCAACATTTTTTCTTTCTATATTTGTTAGGGTTCGAGTCAGCTTATGCACATTTCGACTAGTCTCACGAGACAACTGTTTGATCCCTACATTTAGTTGTTAAAGTAATCCGTAAGTTATTAAATCCTAACTAGGTGGTGGCACGAAACTAAGGATATGACAGGTGGCAATTATGATTCTTAGTTAAACTATCGAAAGGATTTCATTAGTTTTTTCGATTCTTTAGGTCTCAAGTTGTATCCTATTAGGGACAGGAGAACAGGAAGAATAGTATGCATTTTCAGAAGTCAGGCCTGCACATTAAGAAAAACAACAGAGAAAAGAGAAAAGGATATCTAAGAAGATTAACTTTTCTTTTCATTGCCAGAATAACTATTGAGAAAAGAATAAAATGAGCATTGTGACAATGTTCTAAGATCAATACAGAGAGATGGTGGAAATTACAGTGTTACCTAATAAGCAATACCTATAAGAGAAGCTTGGGAAATGTGATTCAACTTTGAAGAAATATTTTGGTGGTTTGTGCCTAAATAAGCCAATAGCAATTACAACCAGCTTCCTCAGCTGCAACAATATGGAGTCTCTGCCCTCAGTTTCCATTTCAGCCTCAACTTCATTGGACACACAACCTTTAATAATCTCCACATTACAGCTATCAAATTCCAAAATAGGGATCTCTTTATGTTCAACATTTACAAAGCCATTTCTTCTTTCTTGTTCTTTCATAATTTAGCCACTTTCTCTTCTGCAGTTACCTGGTAACAAGTATTTGTACTTCTCAGCGTTGTTTAGAAGGAATGATGGGAGATGAACGGCTGAGTAAGACCGAGGGATCGGTCCCATCTTCCCGATTATCTCCCGAAACGTGTATTCTTCTGGAAGCATGTCAAATAGGTCTGCTCCTTTGCATATTATGTCCTGAATTCTGTTGGGGTTCAAGTAATGAGAAAACCTGACTCTGTCATAATGGCTGTATGCTTTCATCTTGAATATGAACTCACTGATATGACGGAAGCAAAAGCTACAATGCCAACCCGAATCCGATAAGATTTCATCGGATTGGCGATAATGAGCATACCGTGTTTTACCATGCTTGTACTGATGGACAGAAGCTCTCCAGCTGTTGTCATCTCCATAAAATTCAAAGGAGTATAGGTAGTTCCTTAGGCGAAGATGGAGTATGGGCGGAGTATCATCGCACCACCTCAAGAGGTTTATTGTGTGAGCGCTTGGGATCTCGTCGACATCAGACATGATCAATAAGTCATCATCCTGTATTCCTGCAATCCTAAGAAGTTGATCCAAAGCCAATCTTTGATATGCCTCTTCAACAAATGGATTCTCTCCTTTCTTAAACCTTCCCCCTATCATCCCATAAGTCAATCGTGGCTCGACAAAGCTAAACTGTTCTCGGTTGCTCGCAAAAGTCAATGGCTTTGACAGACCAGTAAATGTCGAATTCGACTCGAGAAGCACAAACTGACTCACATAAGGATACAGTTCATTCCATCTGACCGTCAGCATGTCAACTTCATTACTAAACAGAACAGCATCGAATACTCGTCTTGGCGATTCACGCATTCCCCAACCATGAAGCTTGCAGAGAGACTCCATTGATACATTTTCATGATAGTAATGAGGGATTTCATGAAATGGCTTTGGAGGAGACTCCCATAAGGGTCTAAGGAAATAAGAGATCTTCTGGCCATGGAGATATATGAACAATATCAAGAGTGGAACAGCGACAAAGAGAGAAATTAATGTCTTCAAATCCCACCCTCGAAGAATACATCGAAATCTAGACAAGCTAAAAGCCCCACGCGGCCCCTGCTACAAACAACAACAACAAGCATCGAAGAACATAATCAGCGATCAAACGACATGTCGATCTAAAAGATTCAAGACAACAATTCATTTCCAGATGCAAAAAGAAGTGGAAAACAAAAAGTGGGGACGATAAGACGTTGAAAAAAAACGAAGGGATTCGTTTACTGAGCTGAAATTAGAACACCTAGAAAAGGAAATTTTAGCTATAAATTGAAAAGGACAGCAAAATTTGATTGAATCCCAAATCAATGCACACTTCGAATCAAACTACTCCGTTCATAAACAGAACAAAAACGAAGACTAACAATCATTACACCATTGCAGATAACCGTACCTTTCTCGCCATTAATGGGTACTTCTCCAAGGGCAAGTTCAATCAAAAGGGTTTAGAAAAAGAAAGAAAAAACACACACGTATTTTTTATCCCAAAAAGTCGAATACAACAGATTCCAAAAACAAGAAAAAAAAAACAAACGAAAAAACAGAAACAGAGAGGATTGCAACTAACAGACCTGGCCACAAACGTCTTCACAGATGTCATCGGTCTTCTTAGAGCTGTAATAACCATCAGACATGATGAACAACAAAATACTCCTAAAATTACAGAAAATGCCGGAAAAATCCTCAAATTCTCTCACAAAACTCCGCAAAATCAGATCCTAGACTCAGATCAAAAATCCCCACAAAAGAGGCGAGGCAAAACAAAAATTGGATGAGATATTTAGAAGCAGTGGGTATAAAATGGAAATGGGGCTTAGTTTAAACGCTCTGTTTCATCGCCGAAATAGCGCGGAATCTAGCCGTTTGCGGCCTTTTTGATGGCTCTCCGCTGTTTCACAAAAGCAACTCTAAATTCCAGAATTCCGGAGGTGAGAGAGAGGCCACCAGAGAGATGACTGAAAGAAGGATACAGAAATGGTGCTTAACCTCAAATATTTATTTATTTATTTATTTATTCGCTAGTTTTTTTTTTTTTTTTCCCTTCACTGAAAAAAATCCCAAAAATTTAGAAAACTTTTCAACAGACGGGAATATTTTGTGTGCGCCCATTTTCACCCTCTGCTCTCGTCTTGATCTCTTCTTGACCGTTGGATTGAACCAGATGCTGATCCAATGGACGGCCAGCTAAGGGGATATTTGGTGACCAATTATAGTTCTAGACAACCTATACAGGGACCGTTATGGGTTTTCTTTTTTCTTTTTCTTTTTTTTTTTGCCTGCTATTTTTCTTTTTCTTGTAGAATTACATAGATATTGTAAAAATAGGATGGAAACCGAGTATAATTTTACCAATATTAAAATACTAATATTATAATAATAATAATAATAATAATAATAATATAATAATAATAATAGGAAATAGAAATTTAATATTAATATGTATAAAATATTAATAATGATAATAATCAAAGTCTTTGAAATATATATATAAAATATAAATATGAGATAGTGAACTTTTTTGGAAAGATAAAATAACAATATATTAGAGAAAGTGGGGAGAATAATTGAATTGGAGAGAAATTTTTCACCAATGGGTGACCTTTCATAAACCACCATAAGCCCACTATTTTATAGGCTTTATGGCAAGAGAAGGATGTGGAACAATTGGACACTAAGAATTGGTGAGAAATGGACACATGGAGAGACACTATGTCTAAGTATAATTTGCCACATGGCATGGGTGATATAATGGCATGTGGATGGGCATTTATCCTACACATGTTTACAATCTCCCTTAAATGCCCATTTATATAATATATGCCTCGTTAAAACCTTACTAGGGGAAAAACCCGATGGGATAAAAACCCTAGTGAAGGAAAAATAATACATATTTTATATAATACATTTACTCCTCTCATGCGACATCACTTGAGATCTCTCGAGTCTTCGCGTCCCAATATCATGAACCAATTTCTCAAATGTTGTAGTTGGTAATGCTTTTGTAAATATGTCATGAAGTTATCCTTCGAACAAATCATTTGTCTTGAGATCTCGCCATTTTCTTCAAGGTCATGAGTGTAGAAAAGCTTTGGAGAGATATGCTTCGTTCTATCTCCTTTGATATATCCTCCTTTGATTTGAAATATACGTGTTGTGTTGTCTTCGTATAATATTGTTGGAGGATGTTTACTAGAAGACCATCCACATGTCTCACGAATGTGTTGTGTCATTGATCTTAGCCATACACATTCTCGACTTGCCTCGTGAATTGCGAGGATTTCAAAGATGATTCGAAGAAGTGGCCGTGATAATCTGCTTCACCGATCGCCATGATGTGTGCGATTCCCCACATGTAAATAAATAACTTTGTATGAGATCTAGCTTTGTGTGGATCGGATAGATAACCGAGAATCTGCATAACCAACTAGATCAAAACTGGATTTGTTAGAATAAAATAAACCCATATCAATCGTCCCTCGAAGATATCGAGATACATGCTTAACTCCGTTTCAATGTCTTTTTGTAGGACATGAACTATATCTAGCTAATAAATTTCTTGAAAATGCAATATCCGGTCTTGTGTTATTAGCTAGATACATAAGTGCACCAATTGCACTAAGATATGGTACTTGAGGACCAAGTAGTTCTTCATTATCATCTCGAGGTTCGAAATATATCTTTCTTTACATCCAGTGAAACGGACCTCCATTGGAATGTTCAATGGATGTGCTTTATCCATATAGAATCTTTTTAAGATTTTCTCTGTATAAGTTGATTGATGAACAAATATCCCATCTCTTAAATGTTCATTTTGCAAACCAAGGCAAAATTTTGTTTTTCCAAGATCTTTCATCTCGAATTCTTTCTTAAGATATTCTATTGCCTTTGATAACTCTTGAGGAGTTCCAATTATATTTAAGTCATCAACATATCTGATTATAATAAAGAAATCTCGATCGAGATTTCTTTATAAAAACACATGGACATATTGGATTATTTTGATATCTTTCTTTCAATGAGATATTCACTCGAAAGCGATTATACCACATTCGTCCCGATTGTTTTAATCCATATAATGATCTCTCAAACTTTATCGAATACAATTCCGAGAACTTGATTCATATGTTTACGTGTTTTAAATCCTTTCGGGATTTTCATATAAATGTCATTATCCGAGATCCATATAAATACGCCGTGACTATATCCATTAGATGCATATCAAGTTTTTCATATCTGATCGGACCAATCAAATATCTTAATGTTATTGCATCCACCACGGGAGAATATGTCTTCTCATAATCTATACTGAGGCCTTTGCGAGAATCCTCATGCAACAAGTCTCGCTTTATATCTTGTGACTTCATTCTTTTCATTTCTTTTCCTTACAAATACCCATTTGTATCCCACGAGTTTAACACCTTCCGGTGTTAGGACTATCGGTCCAAAAACCTCACGCGTTTTGAAAGTGAGCTCAACTCTGCTTGGATTGCTTCTTTCCATTTCACCAATCTTTTCTACGTTTACATTCATCGATAGATTTTGGATCAAAATCGTCACTTTCATGAATAATATCGTGAGCAACATTATAAGCAAAAATGTTGTCAACAATGATATCATTTCGGTTCCATCTCTTTCCTGTTGCAACATAGTTTATGGAAATTTCATTATTATCCTCAAGCGTTTGATTTTCATCAATACTCTTTTGAGTAGTTGTATCTTGGATTTCTTCTGGAACATCCATACCTTTTATCGAATCATTTTGATTCTCAACTACTTTTCTTTTTCGAGGATTTTTATCTTTGGAACCTATTGGTCTACCACGCTTCTGGCATGCTCCTGACTCATTATTGATAACTTGTTCCTGTGGAATATCAATTTTTTATGGAGCATTTGCTACTGGTATATATGATTTAGTCACCCTTTTAGCATCTATGAATGTATCTGATAATTGATTTGCTATATTTTGCAAATGAATTATCTTTTGAACTTCAAGTTCACATTAATCTCTTCGAGGATCTAAATGAGATAATAATGATGCATTCCACGTAATTTCTTTTTCCAACTTCTTAATTCCTCCCCCTAATGTTGGAAAATTTGTTTCATTAAAATGACAATCAAAAAATCGTGCGATAAATACATCACCCGTCGAGAATTCAAGATATTTAATAATTGATGGGAATCATATCCAACATATATTCCTAACCTCCTTTGAGGACCCATCTTAAATGCGTTGTGGTGGAGCAATTGGAACATATCTTGCACATCCAAAAATTCTCGGATGGGATACATTTGGTCTGCGGCCATAAGCTAATTGCATGGGGGAATATTTATTATAGGCTATCGGCCTAATACGTAATAATGATGCGCGTGTAAAAACTACATGACCCCCTGCATCGATGTAGGAGTTTAGCTCTCATAAGTAATGGTCTTGCAATTAATTGCGCAGACGTTTTATAAATGATTCTGCTAGACCATTTTGTGTATGAACATGAGCTACAAGATGTTCAACATTTATCCCAATTGACATACAATAATTATTAAAAGTTTGGGATGTAAATTCACCAAAGATTATCAAGTCTAATTATCTTAATTGTATAATCGGAAATTGTGCTCTTAACTTAATTATTTGAGCAAGTAATCTTGCAAATGCAAAATTTCGACTTGATAATAAGCATACATGTGACCATCTGCTTTGGATCGTCAATTAATACCATAAAATATCTAAATGGACCACTCGGTGGATTAATGGGTCCACAAATATCACCTTGAATTCTCTCAAAAATGTAGGTGATTCAATGCCCACTTTAAATTGGTGATGGTCTAATAATTAATTTCCGCGAGAAGCGAAGCATCACGTGACAACTCATTTGATTGAAGAATCTTACGGTTCTTTAAAGGATGTCCATGTGAATTTTCAATAATTTTCCTCATCATTATCGATCCTGGATGACCCAATCGATCATGCCAAACACCGAATATTTACGGATTCATGAACTTACGGTTCATTGTTGCATAACTTTCGATTACTCGTATATGAGTATAATATAATCCGGAAGAAAAAGCGGCGGTGTTTCCATATACGTTTTTCATGTGAAACAATAGATGTGATATAGAGATACTCTATATTATTTTTACGATCGATTTCAACATGATAACCATTATTACGTATATCTTTGAAACTCAATAGATTCCTCTTTGATTTGCTTTGAGAACAAAGCATTATTAATTGAAAATTTTGTTCCTCTAGGCAAGATAAAACTTGTTTTTCCAAAACCTTCAATCGAGTTTGCGAACCCGATATAGTATTGATTTTTGCTTCCAATTGTCAATTTAGAAAAATATTTTACTGTTTATGAGTATCGTTAATGCGTAGTTGCGCGATCTGCTAGACATAAATCTTCATTGCTCATTTTCTGTTACTCAACATATTGAAATTGTCCATATTTTTTCATTGATAAGAAAGGAAAAGCGATTACAAAAGTTCTAAATATATATACAAAAACAAGAAAAACATATTATAATTAGAAACAGTTTAATTAATTATATATCTTCATACAAAACATCCTCTACTTGTTTGATTGCATCAATTTTCTCTCCAGAGATTCAAAATAATCAGTACATCAAGATGCACCATATTGGAGGATCGAACACATCATCTTCTTGAATGACAAGATTCACCTCCACATTCTTCCCTTTTCCTTTTTCCTTGGGGAAGCTTGAGAGATCAACAAGGTGTTTTGACGTATGGCGCAGTACGTGACCGGTGCCTCACTCATTCCGCTTGCGGAAACATTTATGTTCATCACCTTTTGAACTTTTATCTTGTGGAGCTTTTCCTTTATGATCATCGATTCGTGTGGGTTTCTTAAAATTATAATGTCCACCACGAAAATAAGTATTTCTTCCTCTCTGCGTTCCCGACCTGCGACCACGACCACGACCTCGACCACGATTATTGAAATTCACGGCATTCACTTCGAGGAATGGTGTTGCTCCATTAGTCGAGATTCATGATTTTTCATTAATAGCTCGTTATTTTGTTCACCACGACGAGAAGACATGAAATTAGTTACGAATATTTTTAAAAGTCTTTCTCTCGATATTGTTTGCTGCGAGAGCATATTCGAAACATGGAAAGTGGAGAATGTCTTCTAAACATATCAACATCGATAATTTTTTCTCCGCATAATTTTAATTTTGAACTAATTCGAATAAAGTGCGGAATTATATTCACTTCTTCGATTTGAAATCTTGCAACCTCAGTGCATCCAATCATAACGAGCTTTTGGAAGAATAACTATTTTTGATGATCATACCTTTCTTTCAAGCTTTGCCATAGAATGTAGGGATCTTTTATTGTAAAGATACTCCATTTTCAATCCTCGTGAAGATGATGGCGAAGGAAGATCATAGCTTTTGGCTTTTTCTTGATTTGATGCATCATTTCCTTCTTTAATTGTTTCTCCAAGATTCATGGAGTCTAAATGGATCTCAAAGATCGAGGACCCATGACAAGTAGTTATTTCCATTAATATCCAAGCATGAATTCTAGTTTTGCAAGATTTGTCATAAGTAATACTATATACAAAGAAATTGCATTTACATTAGAAATCAATTAGACATGCAAAATAACGTTTTATTATTAAAAAAATGGCTTACCCCGAGGACCTACCTTCATGGAAAAATCTCGCAGAGCTTAAATCGATAACGTATTGTAAAAATAGGATGGAAACCGGGTATAATTTTACCAATATTAAAATACTAATATAATAATAATAATAATAATATAATAATATAATAATAATAATAATAATAATAGGAAATAGAAATTTAATATTAATATGTATAAAATATTAATAATGATAATAATGCAAGTGCTTGAAATATATATATAAAATATAAATATGAGATAGTGGACTTTGTTGGAAAGATAAAATAACAATATATTAGAAAGTGGGGAGAATGAATTGAATTGGAGAGGAAATTTTCACCAATGGATGACCTTTCATAAACCACCATAAGCCCACTATTTATGCTTAAATGGCAAGAAGGATGTGGAACAATTGGACACTTTAAGAATTGGTGAGAAATGGACACATGGAGGACACTATGTCTAAGTATAATTTGCATACATGGCATGGGTGATATAATGACGTGTGGATGGGCATTTATCCTACACATGTTTACAATAATAGAGACCATTTTGGATTTTTTTAAAGAGTTTTTTTTTTAAAATAAAAATAAATAAAGATTTAGAGAAACATTTTTGAATAATATGTAGGTGAAAATGAATACGCCCTTTTTACAATCCCATATTTTTATATTGTTTTTATAAACAGTATATATATATATATATATATATATATATATATATATATATATATATATATTTTTGTTTGAAATATGGATATTGTCTTGGAAGACTTTTCTTTGTTTTTGTTGGGTTAGAAAATAGATTAAGGTAAGTACAAAGTTTTTTGCAATAATTTTAAGGTAAGTACAAAGTTAGTAACAAGTTGAATATACTCTCAAACTCTAAAAAAAAGTGTAATATTAGCCTCTAGATGATGTCACTTTATTTTTCTAACTATCTATTTTTCTTTATCATTTCTACAATCAAAATAGACGATCATATATGATTAAAGGAAGAGAAAAAAATAAAGAAAGAAGGACAAATGATTTCAAGTGTACAATTGAAGGATGATTTTGGATGAGTAATTTTTTGGTAGATATACACTACTTTTATTAATATTATTTTAATTAACTATATTATCTTTATATTGTTATAAAAGTACTTTGACAAAAAAGAAATCAACCCTTACTTGTCATGTGAAAATGTCGTAAAACTTTTCATTCATTTTTTGCTAGGTTAAGAAAAGTTTTGGATTTTTTTTTTAAGTTCAATGAGATGAGAGATGAAGTTGGACTGCAAATTTACTGTATCTTATCAATTCAGTTAGACAATGCTACTTTCATAAGTCCTTGTAAAAGAGTAATAAAATGACTTCATAAATTAAAAATATATCATTTTAATATTAAGTTCTAATGAAAATATATCATTTTAATATTAAGTTCTATGTATAAGAGTAACAAAAAATGAAATGAAATTAAGTAAAGTGAAACTAAAAAATATACTTTATTTTACCCGATCTATAAAAAATGAAAAAGTCAACTTAAATATAGCTTAACTTTCATAAAATATGGTCTAATATATGATCAAGAAATTTGAATCTCTACATTCAAATATTGTTGAACTAAAAAAATAAAAAAAGAAAAAAAAGTTTAATAGATAGATAAAAATGATGATTGAATTTTAAGTGAAATAGTTTCAACATAAATATATATTTCTTTCCACTTTAATCTTAAAAAGGAAAAAGAAGACAAAAGGTTTAGATAATCACTTATCCCTCGTTTAAAAAAACGAGTTTCTTTTCACAACTTCCCTTAAAAATATATATTAAAAAGTATTTATATGATTGATTTTTAATTTCAAAATACTCAATACACGTACACATATTGATCATTTCTTTAGTGATAAAAAAATCCATTATTTATTTTAAAAACTAATATAATGTAATTATTTTTTATCCGAATGAATTAAAATTTGTTGGGTTGGTGGGAGGGAAGAGAATACGGTAGAGATAGTGAAAGAAGATATTAGTGGAGGAGAAAGAACTTTTATTTCTATAGTCAGTAACATTTATAAGAAAATGAATAAAATATTTATCGAAAATGAAGATATCACAAATTTTTATGATTAGCGTTTATATGATTGTTATAATCAAACATAGATATGTGCCGTAACTTTGATTTGTTTATCTTATTATTTGTGATTTTTATAATAAAAATATGTTTATAAAGTATTGATGAGATATTTACTTTGTAGGTAGAAGGATTTGAAAAAAAATTATAACACTCAATTTGGTGTTTGATATAGAAGAGTTTTGAAGAGTGTATCAATTATTTTCGTAAAATTTTAAAACAAAATTTGAAAGAAAAGAAAAACAATCATTTGTTAGTTTTTAAAATTTGTTATTTTAGGAGGTGTTTTTCAAAGTTGTGTTTGAAAATAATTGTAAATAAAAATTCAAAAATAAATTACGAATCAAATGAGCTCACCTATAAACTTATTAAACATAAAGTTAAAATTTTTAGATTTATTAGATCATGAATCAAATAAATATAAATTTTGTAGTGACAGTGTAATTTAACAAACAAAAAAAATGCAAAAAATATGCTCGGTCAGGGGAAAGAGAATATGCGCCTGGTGACAAAACAATATATAAAATAATCTATAATCCATTTTTCAAATTTAGTTTCAAAATAATTGTATTATTTTTAATTCAACTATGTTTTTATTCGCTTCGAAAAAAATATATAAGTGTTTTGTGTATATATTGTATACTTATATTAGTTATCATAGGCTCAAATATGATCATAGGCTCAAGTATAGTTTAAAATATTGATTTTAATAGAAATATGGTCAATTTTATAGAAATGTCGATAAAAATATTAATAAAATGTTGATGTCAATGAATATTTCTTAAAAAAAAATCAAAAGTGATATTTAAATTAACAAAAAACAGTTTACACGTTTAAAATAAGTTAAATATTTGTTATAATATTATGTGCACATTAGGTTAACCTAATATGTTTGTTATTTTTGTTAATATTTATACAATATAACAAAAAATATATATTTTAAACTATTAGATTATATATATCATATATATTGTGAGGCATGCCCCTGAAGATGGTGTCTCTCTGGGTTCACCATTTTTTGATTGGATTACAATTTCAATTTTTGGACCGAATACCCGTTTAGGTTTAATGGACTCGATACCATATTAGATTATATGAGGTTTCATATCAAAACCAATTGGTAATGAGAGGAGTAACTCATATATCACATATATTGTGAGATTTTTCTCCACTTTTCCAACGTGTGATTCTCAACATAAACCATATGACAATATATAATTTTACAATATTGCACCTATCGCTATGCAACTCCCTTTTAAAAAATAATCATGACAGTAATAAGCTTTTGAGTAGAATTCTATCCCAACTGTTTCAAGTGATAGCCTCCTTATTTTCCGATCATTTGATGAATCTTTAAACTTTAAACAAAAATGTCTACTAAATTCTTAAGGTCGGTTTGATAGTTATCCAGGCCCGTTTGATAACTATTTGATTTTTTATTTTAAATTTTTTAAAATTAAGCCTATAAATACTACTCTCACTTAAGGATTTACCTGTTTTATTATATACTTTTTACCTATATTTTCAAAAACCAACTCATGTTTTGAAAACTACAACAAGTAGTTTTCAAAAACTTGTTTTGTTTTTAGAATTTTGCTAAGAATACAAATGGTTCCTTAAGGAATATGAAAATCGTTGTAGATAAATTCGGAGAAAGCGAGCTTAATTTTAAAAAAAGTATAAACCAAAAACCAAATGGTTATCAAATTGGGCCTTACCTTTTAGTTTTTCGGTTTTGAAAGTTAAGTCTAAGAATATTGCCTCAAGTTCTATGTTTTATTATTTACTTTCTACCTATGTTTTCAAAAATCAAGCTAAAATTTGAAAACTAAAAAAAATAGTTTTTTAAAAAAATTTATTTTTATTTTTTAAATATGGCTAGAAACTTATATGGTATCTCAAGAAAGATGAAAATCATCGTAGAGAAAATGAAAAGAAATTATGAAGGAAAAAAACAGGTATAATTTTCAAAAACGAAAAACGAAAAACCAAATAGTTATCAAACATGCCCTAAATTTTTTTATTAAGCAAGGTTCCATGTTTAGATTACGTGTAATGTATCAAAGATTATTTATATCACTTTTTTCTATTGATTTATGCTTTTTATCTATTTATTTATTTTAATTGTTTTTCTCTTTTTTAGTATATCAACCAATTTTTTTTAGTACATCAACAAATTTGGGGTGGAGATTGTAATTCATGATCTATTGGTCATAAGTCATACTTAATATAGTTGAGCTATGCTCTAGTTGTCTTTTAATTGTTTTTCTTAAACATTCTATATGTATTTTAAATACTTTGTTTCCTCAACTTAAATAAAACTCATTAAAATTGAGAACTAACGTTACAATTTTATTTAATAGAATATAAAATTCATGAGGATTATGAAAAGAAGCGCAATATTGGCATAGAATATAATATTGTCAAAGAAAAAGAGAAACGTGAAATTTGTCGTTTCATCTTTGGTGGTTCCATAACTTAAAACTATTTTTCTTTTTCTTTTTGAATTCTTATTACTTTATTTTTTTGAAGCACTTTTTCTTATTACCTTTTAAATGAACTTTAAAATAGTTTCGGATTCCCAACTTTTGGTATCGGGCTTCTTTGAAAATAATGATATTTGATTGTTACGACATTAGTTTATCCAAAAATAGAATCTACTGCAAATCATTTTTATTTGTTATTTTAAAAGTATTCCATATCTAATTTTAAACCAAAGTTATTAGGTTGATGTCATTTAGTTTCAATCAAGTTTAAAATTCAAGGTATGAAAACCGATATTTTAACTAGAGTGTTAATTTCATCAAATTCAGCTATCAAACTTAAACATTTTTTTCCTATATTTAATTTCTACTAAATTCTTCCACTAACTTTAACAATAGGTATAGTAAAAATCTAATTTCTACTAAATTCTTCCACTAACTTTAACAATAGGTATAGTAAAAATCTATTAAAACTCACAAATTTCAACAAAAATTAAGTATGCCTAAAATTAAGTTCAATTAATGCAAACTACCACCAGAATATTTAAAATCTCGCAAAATTCAACCAGAATTGAGCCGTACTGTTGTGGTTGTTTTTGTGTTTTTTTTTGTTTTATTAATTTTGTGTGAGATATATGCTTTATCTTTGTCAAATATATATAGAAATATTTTAATTAATAATTATTTTTTAGATGAAAGACTATTAGAGAGTAAGAATTGCAACACTCATTCAAGTTTAAAGTAAATATTGCAACAACTTATCAAAATTTAAAGTGTAATTTGATGAAATTGAAAGCTTATAGTAAAAATTGATATGCATGGTCCAGTTTCGGGCAAGAATATTAATATTCATTTTTATTGCTCTTATTATTAGGTATATATAAAACTGTAAATGTGAAAATCACAATATTCATTATACTTTAAATGTTGAATGAAATTTAGCTAACAGATGTTAATTACAATTATGTCCTCATCTTTTAAAAGTTTTCAACTCTATCTTCAATCTTCACACTTGATTAAAATAAGCTCACAAAAAATAAAAAGTACGGTGATTGTTGAATTGTAAATAGAATATTAGTGATACATATAACTTTTGAACGAAAAACATAACAAGTACTAATAACCATCAAACAACAACTTTTCAATTTGCGTTTGTTGATCATTTTTTACTCTCCTTCTTACGTACATTAGTGATTGCTTAGTGCTTATTGATATATATTTGTCATTTTTGTTGTACATTTTTAAAAGTTATATTGAAGTTGTTACTAACTTTTCAATTTATGCTCTGTTTACAACTTATCAACCACGTATGTTTATTTTATTGAATTAATTTTAAAGGTTAATAGTAGAAGTTAACTTTTAACCCAAAAAGGTATAATTAAACCAACATCAAAATTATAGATAATTTTGAATAATTTGACCCCCCAAAAAAAAACCGATGAGTCAGTTGAACTAAAACGGTGCGTATCGGCAGGAAAGAAACCCATTTGTAATATTCGAACAGGAAGATTCGGTCGACAAAGGATAGGGAGAAATAGGATCAAAACGACAAGGAGAATGAAAGATGCCAGATGGATTCGGCTGACGTAGGATTGCCACGTGTAAGATCCGTTACCCAGAGAAGTAAGGTTCGCTGTGTTTTTTATGTAAGTTCTTCTTTGACAGCGAAGTCCACATGGCTTTGGCTGTTGTGTGGATTTGGAATCTTAGGTCTCCTTCATTGACTTGTTCTTCACGTTTCATTCTCTCATTTCTTATCTTTAAATTTGATCTCTGATAATTAATTGGCCTATTTTTTTTTTTCGTTTGAATGATAATATATTAGAAATTAGACTAAAGAATTTTGAATCCATAACTCGAAGAGGTACTAGATTTTTCATTACTTGAGTTGGAATGTATGTAATTAATTAAATTGTAATCTAACCACAATTCTGATAAGAGATTAAAGATTCAATCTCTTATTTATAATGTTGGTTATTTTTTTTTGAAAAAGAAACAAATTATTAATTAAGCTATTTTATTTCTTAAGTTTAGCTTCTTTATTAAAAACATTCTAAAGAAATAATTTTTAATGTACTTTTAAAATATAGTAAAGGTTCTTTAAAATGGGTTCAAAATATAAGTCTAGCTATATTTTTTGGATGTCTTTGTAGCTACAATTTAGGGAGAAAAAACATAAAACTTGATAGTAAGATTCATGTTGGATAATAATTTGATTTTTTATTTTTTAAATTTATGTTTATTTTCTCACAATTTCTCTACCATTGTTTTCATTTCTCTATAATAGTTTATATATTTTTTTAGGAAACATTAAAGTTTCTAACTAAATTTCAAATAAAATTTTTTTTTTTTGAAAACTATTTTTTAATTTTAAAACTTGATTTTTTATAAGCTTAATTTTAAAGAATACAAATTAACAAATTAAACCTGTAAACTAAGCTACTAGCACTTTGTTTATTTTCAAATATCTTTTAAATACACATTTTTAAATTTATAGCCCCATATCAATTTATCTTATATTTAAAAATTCAATTAATTTTTCGAAGTACTTGATTTTCTAAAAACAAAATTTTATCCAAACAAGAGTATTTGTATTTTGTCATTATATGATTGCACTTGAATATTATCATGTAACGAGCCTCATTTCTATGAAGTCAAATGATACGGGTCCCACTATATTTAAGTTGTTTTATCATATCATTTAGAGGAGAAGATGAAGTAATAAAAAATACACTACATTAAATTGAATAGAGATAAAGATCCAAATTTTGATGTTTTGGTCCAAAATATAGTATCTAACTAGTTAAGAATGATTAAGTTGGCAATCGACAACTCAAATTTGAACATCAATATTAATTTTTTTTTATTTGTTTGAGATACCACAATATTAATATTAATAACTATCACGTCTGTCATGTTATAAGTTACTTATTATAGGCAACCTAATTTAATGAAGGACTCATTTCCTCTTGATTTTTATATTTACATTTTTCTTTTAAAATTCAAGCTAGGAACAGGCTTAATAAGATATGGATAACACACATTTAAAAAAAAATAAATCATAAATTATTTAATAAGTTTCTCTGCTAAAAATATAAATTTAACAATACCAACATTTTTTAGTACCTATTGGTCATAAGTGTTATTTGATGTCAGTTGAGTTATGCTCTTGTCTACCAATATTTTTTAAACATTATTTTATTGTTTTATCTTTTTTTTTTTGTCAAGAATATATGTTGGTTTATGTAAAAAAAAAAAGGCATATTTTAA
This sequence comes from Trichosanthes cucumerina, assembly GCA_036507285.1. NCBI lineage: Eukaryota > Viridiplantae > Streptophyta > Magnoliopsida > Cucurbitales > Cucurbitaceae > Trichosanthes > Trichosanthes cucumerina. The sequence goes on from CM071845.1 coordinate 5,832,499, forward strand.
GAATATATGTTTTTTTTAGAGAGAATATTAAGTTGAAATATAAATATAGAAAATTATCTTTATTTAATTTAAATAATACAAAATGACTTTAAAAAGTTAGTTAAATTTTTTTGTTTATAATACAATTTTGAACAATTGCATTTATTTTTGGATCGATGATTTGCAATGAACTTTAATCTCATTATTCTAAAGTGTTTTTTTTTCATACCAGGTCAACCCATAATATTTATAGTTTGAATTATTATATAATATATAAATTTAATTACTTATATATTAAAAATATCTAGACTTACTTAAAAATAAAAATAATGAGTCAAGCAAACACAGGGTGACGTTCAATTGAATGATGCAAAATTATTGGCTTTCACATTTTTAAAGATGCTTAAAAATATAACATTTAATTGTCTAAATAACAATCATATCGACTTATCTAATCCGTGGAAGTCGTTTTCTCAACCAAATGAACCCTAAACCAATGATACTTGAGTTAAAAAAATAATCCAAAAGAAATAAAACACAAAATTTACCACACGCCATCAAAGTTGACTTGTAAACATCTCCACATAAACAATCTTTAAAGTCTTTAGATCTAATTTTCAAAAAAAAAAAAAGTCTTTAGAGCTAAAAAGTACTATTACAATTAATTAATTTTACCGTCGAGTATTTTGTTCCTCAGTACCTTGCTATATAAATATAAACCCTACAAATTCGTCAATTATATAAATAGTAGAAAACTGAAAAACAAATAAATGCAAAGTTTAATATTACTATTAATTCAATTGATGATAGAAGGAAGTTTTTTTTTTTTTCTTTTCTTCTTCTTCTAAAACAAAATACATATTTATCATTATTTTATGGAATATATATATAATTTAACGATAATAGAAGCTGACCGCTCAAAATTTTCTCTATCAAGCACTAATTCAAAAAACATAGCAATCAATGCAATAGGTCAAAAAAGAGAACTCTTCCAAAGAAGAAAAATGGGGAATAAGTACAAAGAAAGAATTGAGAGGGAAATGAATTTGGAATTGGATCATAAATGGAGTGAAGGGGATTTGAGAGGGAAATTAGAAAAAACCATGTAGTATCCAAAAATTCTACGCCTTCCATATCCACAATTGTATAAACCTTCCATATCTACAATTGCGTGACTAAAATGAAGAAAAAAGACTATTTATTAGGGGTGTACAATTAAACCGGTAACCCAAGCAATTTGAACTATCCAATCCAAACCATAAGGGTTTAGTTGAGTTAGTTTTTTTATTTTTTTCGGTTTAGGTTGGATTAGATGTTTGAAAAACCAAAAAGTTCGGATCGGTTCTCGAGTTGACCCAACCCAACCCAAAGTTTATATTTTTTTTAATGTTATTTTAATTACATATATACTTATAAATGAATTGGTTGTTAATTTTTTATGTTTTTCTTCCAGATTTCTAACCAATGTTAAGATGTTACGAATTTTGAAATTTGATATTTGAATTTTATGTGATTTTAGTTATTAATTCAAGAAACAAAATATTTTAAATAATTAAAAAATTATTAAAAAAATAAAAAATTAACCAGGCGACCCAACCACAATCAAACCCGAAAATATTGAGTTGGGTTGGATTACTCTCATGAATAGGGTTGGTTGGGTTGAAGGAATGACCAACCCAAATTTTCGGGTTGGTTCTAAAAACTTTCTCAAACCAACCCAATCCGACTTATGTATACCATTACTATCTACCATTGCTTGACTAAAATGAAGAAGAATGACAGACAAATAAATAAGGATATAAGTAACCAAGCATCTACTTGTATTTTTTGATGCATTTTTTTCTATGTGGCAATCAACGATTGATAATAATAAAAAATAATCATTGATTCATATGTGTTTCACTTTTTCACCTTTTTTATGTTTTAATTAAATTATGGTATGCATAAATTCTGATTATGTGTTAACTTGTTAAAATAGATTTTTCATTGATAATAGAGTTTCTGTTTGGAAATGGTAACAAATAGATCTCTTGTAATTCATAAATAATATTTTCTTTATTCTTCACATTATTATTATGGTTTATTCTCTGATCCTCCCGACGGATGTTACGTACTTTTGTTAGTTGAACTAACTTAGGTTGGCTAAAATGTACTGTAGTTAAATATTTTATTCTCCATTGATTCAAGAAATCATAATAACTGTTAAAGTGAATTAGCTCAACAATAATTGACATGTACTCCTCCAATTGAAATCAACAATATTTTTTCATTTCTTCAATTATATCCCTACGCGTGTAATTTAAGCATTGGACTATTTAAGTTGTGTATTTAAACACTAGGGCCTGTTTGAGGCACAAATTATGATAACCGGTATTATTATAATTTGTGGAATACTCTACACCCAAAACACAAACTATTATAACCAAAAACTAAACTAATTTGCATTTTAAATAATATTATATAATTCCACAAACTATAATTACTCATGTTATTATAACCAATTCAACGCCCCAAACAACCCCTTAGGGTCTGTTTGAGGTGCATGTTATAATAAGTACTTGTGTTATAATAGTTTGAATAACTATATATATCCCAAATACAAACTATTATAACTCATACTAAATAATTATGCATCTTACAGATTATTATAACCCATATATTATTATAACTCATTTTATAATTACCCACTCAACGCTCTAGTCCTTTAATCCATAAGTTAATAACATTGCACAAAAAGCTCTTAAATTCTATTTCAAATCTCTTTCTATTTCAAATTTAAACCAGGTGAGACTTGTTGTTCTATATGGGGGCGCTTACACGTGTTTATCTGAAGGCCCAAAATCTAAATCATGTTCCTGAGAAGGTGGGCCTTGGGCTTGTCTTCCCCACCGAAGCCCAGCTCTTCTAATTATAATTGCTGAAACCAATAATATATAAAAAAGAATTAAAAAAACAAAAACCGAAAAATAGGAGCTCCGAATTTCCGTTTTTGGTCAAAAGACACAGAGAGCTCGTGAAAGAAAGAACAATACACTCAATCGCTGTCAACCGAAAATCGCCGGACGCCGAGATCAGCCACTCTGTTTCGAACTTCAGGTTCGTTTCTTTTCTTCTAATCCGAATTCTGTTCCCTTTCGGACGGCTATTTGTTCGTTCAATTCTTTGTATCGCAGCTATTTTTTTACGAAATTCCATCTCTAGGAATTTTAATGATTGGGTTAAAGCTCTCACTATTAGGGATTGCGTGTTAACATTTTCAAAGCTTGGATTGGGTTCGGGACGATTGCGCAGGCTTCTGTTTCAAGATTTTTGAGATTGTTACTCGAATATGGATTTGGTCTCTGGTTACAAGGTGATCTCTCTCTCTTCTCTTCATCCGAATTTTCATGGATTATGAGGTTTAGAGTAGTAATGTGGTGCTTGTTTGTAGTTGTTTATACATTTATAGCATTGTGTTTTATCTGTGAGCTTAATATGCTTCAATCGTTTTTCTTTTCCTGTGTAATTGATAGCGTTGTTCGTGCAGGGTGTGGTTGGGCTTGTTTTCGGCAATGAGAATTCTGCATCCAATGAAGATAGGTAAGTAGATGTTGATGCTCCTAAGCACGAAGATGGATAAATGGCATGACGCCCATGCGCCCCATCTGCTATTCTCGTGCAGAAAATCTTAATATCTACTTTTACTGTTGCTTTCCATATATATCATGGTTAATTGTGTTTCCCGTTTCCATAGCTATGTTGAACGTGTATTAGATCGCATTAGCAATGGTCAGCTTGCAGAGGACAGGAGAACTGCCATGGTGGAGCTTCAGTCTGTTGTAGCAGAAAGTCGTGCTGCCCAGCTAGCTTTCGGTGCAATGGGTTTGTGCTTTGCTTGTCATCTAACTTTAATTAATTGGATTATTTGAAATTTATAAATAAAAATGTATATTTTTCATGGTTTTGCAGGATTTCCTGTGCTCATGAGTGTTCTGAAGGAGGAACGAGACGATGTTGAAATGGTTGCAGTTCTTTAACTGTTCTTTGCTTCCCTATTATTGAGAAATTAAATCTTGCTTTATGACTCCAAATTTTGCTTTCATTATGAAAAAAAGTATATGTTATTGCCTGTTTCGAGAAGTTTTGGAACAATTTAAAGATAATATCACATGGTAGTTCTATGGTTGTTTCTATGCGGTGAAAACTTTAGTTGATATTATTAACGCTGTTAGTTTACTTAACTACTTTTGTTCTTGTTCAATTTGACCAGCTGCGGGAATTCATTACTTTTGTTCTTCTTTACTGATTTTCTTTTTTGTAATTATTCTCTCAACACTATCTGTCTTAGTTGGAGATCTTTTTTTGAATACTGCCTTGTGTATATTTCATCTATCAATCAAATTGTTTATTTTATGTCTTGTAATATGTTTCTCCATTTCTTGAGTCCAGGTTCGGGGGGCCCTTGAAACTCTTGTGAGTGCATTAACTCCTATCGATCATGCAAAAGGGTCCAGGGATCAAGTCCAACCAGCTCTGATGAACTCTGATTTGCTTTCAAGGGAATCAGACAGCATCTCTCTTCTTTTGAGTCTTTTGGTCAGTAATTCCTCTTATGTTTAAATACATTTTGATATCTATAGGTTTAGTAATGCATTTGTGCAGCTCAATACCATAGCTGACCACTTTTCCGCTCCCTTATTTGGGTTTCTTTCTGTGCTTTTGCAGTCAGAAGAGGATTTTTATGTTAGATATTATACTCTTCAACTGTTGACAGCTCTTCTTACAAATTCTCCCACGAGGTATATTTATTAACTCCGTTTGTTTATTTTATTTTGTTTCTCTTTCTTTACTTTTTATAGTTCTCTTTAGTTGAATTGCGGATTTTCCTCTTAAGGCTGCAGGAAGCCATCCTCAGCATTCCTCGTGGTATAACTCGACTAATGGACATGCTTATGGATCGCGAGGTATACTTTTGCTAACTGATATTTCTAAATTACATTTTATTATCCCCTCCACCAATAAAATTGAAGAAAAGAAAAATTATGGCATGGGTCTCACTGAACCCCCCCCGGGTTTCCTGTTGGTACTTGTATATGGTAGTTCCAATACCTATTTAAATAATTAGTTCATTTGAAAACATTTAAATAATTAGTTCATTTGAAAACAATGTCGACCTTTATTCAGAATATAGACTACAATGTTAAACTGAACGAATATTGGTTTGGACATCTATCATCAGAACCTTTCTTTGGAATCTTTGGGAAGAAAGAAACCGGAGTTTTTTTTTTTATTTTTTTATTTTTGTTAATATATATATATATATATATATATATGGAGCTTCCTTATGACGAGCTCTCTGACTCTGTAATTTAACATGTCAAATTTCTTTTCATCATATAGTTATGCTACCCTATTAACAAAATTGGGCTAGCTTTTTGTAATCACCATGGACTTTCTGTCATTTTTTAAATTTCATGCATCAGTGAAATTGTTTTTTATAAACTCTTTTTTTAACTGAACGAATATATTTATAATGGACAAATTAAAGCAGGACAAAATAGTGTTATATTGACTTCAGATTTAAGATTAATTTTCTTTAATCAAAACAATGTGGATTGTAAAGAGGGATATCATATGGTGGGAGCTCCACTATGGTTTTGCCTTAATGATCAATAGGGCAACTAAAAAAAGTACATGGACTTTGGCAGAACAAGTTCAAATCTTGTGGCGGGCGCCTATCTCGATATTAAAAGTTTAGAAGTTTCTTCTCAACAACCACATGTTGTAGAGTCACGTTGTTGTCCCATGAGATTGGTAGAGATACACATATGTTGGTTGGCTACTTATGGATTTAAAGGAAAATATATCATAGGACATGGGGACTTGAACTTTTCAATTAGAAGTAAAAAGCTAAACATTTTAGACTCCATTGTTGGAAAGCTTATCTTACCAGTGGATGCACTCTTTTGCTACCCTTGAGGACAATATTTTTTGTCTAATTTTCTCTCCACTGAACTTTCATTACATTTGGAGATACAGAAAAAAGTATTGAAAAGGTTAATTTCTATACCATGCTTATATTAGAACCATTCACTAAATATGGTTATGGTTTGCCTTTTAGGTTATACGGAATGAGGCGCTGCTATTGCTTACTTACTTGACCCGTGAAGCTGAGGTTTGATCTTTCTTCAATTATATGGTTTACAGTTATTTTTGTATTGAAATATCTTTCTTGTTGAGAATTTTTGTATTGAAATATCAGTAGTTGTAAGTATTTAGTACTTTATAATTTTATTTGTCCATTAATGGTAATGTTAAATTTATCACACATCTTATTTTTTCAAAGAACAATATTTTAGACTCAAGATTGACTTTAGTTAATCAATAATAAACCGTTGTTAGCCATTAACAAAATTCTATTTTGGAGAAAGAAGGTTTTAATTCCATTATGTATAAGAATAATATTTTAAACTTATGATACTACATCTTTAATTAAAAATTGACAAACTTGTAGTTGTAATTTTTGTTTATATTTCTTAATATAAATAATATATAATAATAATAATAATAATGACGACAACAACTACTTACCATAGAAATGGGTAGTTAAATTGAAAAGGGATAGATTAAGCTAAATGAGGTAGGAGGGCTTGAAAGGAAATCAATAGCTTCTTCCCTTGAATCTCTTTCTCTTGTATGATATAGATTTAAAATTCGTGTTCTATTAATGATGATTTGAAAGGCGACTTGGGCTTCACTGACCAATAAATCTATTGTTTTTTAGGAAATTCAAAAAATTGTGGTTTTTGAAGGGGCATTTGAGAAGGTTTTTAGCATCATTAAAGAGGAAGGAGGTTCTGATGGTGGTGTTGTGGTGCAGGTAGTTCATGAATGAAAACTTCATTTTCCTTATCTATGTACCTTGCGTGTGTTATCACTGTTTATCCCCTTCCGGGACCTGAATATCATTATTGGTTTTTCATGTGATAAAATGTGGTCTTCATTTTTTAATTTTCCTCAACAGTTCATGACCTTTCTCACATTTGGATATGATAGCCTGAAACTTTTCTGTCCCTTTGAGAAACTGACTTCTTTTAGAAAATAATTGTTTTATTGTACTTCTTTTTCGAAATTAAGTTGATAAATGTTGCAATTTTAAACCGTTTTGGACTAAAATATTAGTCACTTGCCACTTACACCCACTCACAAATTTGGCGGAGAAAATGTAGTTATAGAGCTCTTGAACAACTCTCTTTCTCAAGGTTAGATGTTGTGTGTTAGATAATTTTAAATTACTTTTAGTAATATTACTAATGGTTATTAAATGTTTTCAAGTGTAACTGTTTTAGTTACTTTAGGTCAGTGGTAAGTTATCTATAAAAAGAGGCTACGATTAGAAATAACTTCAATTTTGAATAAAGACTTTGGTGAAATTTATTAATCTCTCTACTTTTTACAAATACGGGTTGTGCACAGAGAAAGCTAAGTTTGGCATCTCTTCAGTGAGTATCTCAAAGCATGAAAAACATTTTTCCCACTCAGTTTTACAAGGTTTGCAATGGAAGAAATTAATGATGTTTAAAGCACAAAGCATGTAAACTCACAATAGTCTTTTAGGGCTCAATAGTGGAACACCAACAGAAGTGAGGGACTTTTCATATGAAAAGAGAGAAAAATCTTATTAACTTGAAAAAGTATCAAGACAAATTAGATAATGAAAAAAATAAGAAACGAGAGCTTTCTTTCTGAAATTGTTTAGAGAAATATGCATCTAAACAAGACAAAAGGAAATTTCTTCTTAGTTCTTATTTTTCTCCTAATTGACATTTTTTTTAATAAAAAAAACCAATGCGTTGCATGCTTTATTGAGTCTGTTTAGCCACTCACATGTGGTGAGGACCCTTCGTGGTGCTCAGCTCAGTGTAGCCAAATTGTGCCAAGGGATGCTTTTTTAAATTTGGGGAAGAAGTGTCCATATTTGGAAGGATAATTGGCTTGGTAGGGAACCTCTTAGTGGAATATTTCCTCACTTATATGCTCTGGCTGATAGCAAAGGTAAAACTCCAAAGGAGTATTGGGATGCCCCTCCCATGTGAGCATAGAACACAACAACCAACTCATGACAGGTGGATTCGGATGCCTGCACAATTCTTCCCAACTGAATTAGAATTTCAAGGGAGAAATCATCAACCGTTGATGGAGCTGAATCTTCCGGAGAAGCGTCGGCGACATAAGAATTTTTTTAGTAGGAGAAGAAAAGATTTAGCTTGTTTGGTTTTTGAACTTCGAAAGAAACTTAAGAGATGATGAAGTGGGAGAGAGAGTGGATTTTGCTTATTGGGACTTTTGATCCCGTCGTTCTAGGAGACGTGGAAGACCAATTGCTCGTTTTTCGAGCTATCTATCAGCTTCAAGTAGAAGCTAGTGGCCGGTGTTGAAGGAAGAGGAAAACAACATGATATGGAAAAGCAAAAGGCCTAAAAAAGTCTCAGTTTCTTCCTTTTGATACTTGTAGTAAACAACTAAAATTCTATGGACTAGATCCAAAAAGATTACCCCAATGTAGCCCTCTCTTCTCAGTGTGTTTTGTGCCACATGAATGTTGAAGACTTCAGGCACTGTTTCCTCCATGGTGATTTCTCCTTCAAAGTCCAGAGCTTAGTGTTGGATACTTTCTGTCTAAACTGGGTGTATTCCTAGAGAAGTTTCCTTTTTCTTCTGCCAACTTATTTAAGATGTTCCTTTCAAGAGTCTGAGGAAAGGTTTTGTGGAATAATGTTGTGGAGGAAACTTTCTGGAAGTTGTGATTGGAGTTGGAAATAAACACTAGACCTTTTTGAGGGAATGCTAGACATCTTAGGGAGATCGTGTTAATGCTGCTTTATGGTACTTAATTCTAGATTAAAGATCCTTAACAATTTTGGGCTATTTTCTTGGTTTTTTTTTCTCTCTTTCCAGTTCTCCAAAACTTAAAAATGCTGTTCAAGCACTCGATCTGGAAACGTGTCATGATTTTCTAAATTTACAGGAAATTGTTATTATCGACAATAATCGGCAAAGTTTTCTGGGCCTCTTTATCATGAGTTGGTCTGTGGGAAGTTAATATGCTAGACGTAATTTAGATTACTGTTCTGCTCATTTCCTCAGATCAAAGTTTTCAATGCTGTGTACTGATATGTTTGACATGTTCTTTTAATTTATCAATAATTTCCTGGGGATGGAAATATATTGAGTTTGCTATGGTTTTAATTAGTACATTTTCAACAGGACTGCCTAGAATTGTTGAACAACCTTTTAAGGAAAAATGCATCAAATCAGGTGAGCGGCTTCTGTCCACTGTTATTTGCTGATACCTTGCTTTTTTTTATTAGTTTTTTTAAAAAGGTTTAAAATGTTGTACTCAGGTATTGCTGAGGGAGACTATTGGATTTGATCCGTTAATATCAATTCTCAAATCAAGAGGAAGTACTTACAGTTTCACACAACAAAAGGTTAGATAATTGTGCACTTGTATATCACATTAAGGCATTTTTAATGTTATGTCCATGAAGTCTTACCAGTGCCTTTTCTGGGAACATCTTGCCAGTAGACAGTAAATCTACTCAGTGCGTTAGAAACTTTAAATTTGCTAATAATGGGAGATCGCAAGGTTGATCCTGCAAAAGATGGAAATAAGCTGACTAATAAAACAACTCTGGTTCAGGTTTGGAATAGAAAACAATTACTTTATCTATGTTTTCTTAAATTGAAAAACTGGGGGTTCTCTGATGAAGATTTTCTTTTTGCCCTTACATTATTCGCAGAAAAAGGTTTTGGACCATCTTCTACTGTTGGGTGTCGAAAGCCAGTGGGCCCCTGTTCCAGTGCGTTGTGCGGTAAGACAGCTTACTATCTATCAATCACATAAAAACTCAACACTCTTATCTTATAGAGACTTATACTGATAGTATGCCGATGGACTGTAACATGTCTAGAAATTTCAATACCGTTTATTCTTCTAGCTTCTTTGGCTTCTTGCCCCAAAGATATTGATTACTGTAAGCTTTTGCCTCTAGTCATTAAAATCTATTAGTAGAAAATACATAATACATTTATTTCACTGCTATAAGACTTTTCAGGTGCCAATATTTATTTTTCTAGGATAATTGTTGTGGTGCAGTTTTGCATAATAAAGTTTTCATCATCTTCGGGAACACTTTACCAAAAAAAATCATCTTCGGGAACTGAAGCTGAAGCTTGATAGATTTTCTCTCTTTCATGAACTGAAGCAAGATGAACTCTATCTCTTGCTTCTTGTAGCTTTCTCGACACCTGCTAGTATTCATTCTTGCTCTTCAACTGGAATTTGTCTCATGCACATTATTGATATGATAATGATAGGAATGCCTATGATGCAGAGTTCTGCTTCGCCTTCGCAAATCGAATGTGGATATTTCTATTTCTGTGCAGTTATAGTTTCACGAAGCTTTTGTGCCTACAAATATGTGCAAGCATATAATTAGATAGAATTTTCTGTGGCTTGACCCTCAATACATTACTCGATTTGTTACTGTAACCCTAATTTTTGTAATCATTAGCTGTTTATTTACAGCCGGGGAGTGCATAGTTTTTATTTTTGGTTCTGTGACGGAAGATCTGCTACCTTGTTAACTATTCAATAACCATTTTGGGTTCGCTTAGTGATCTATTGGACAAGTGATAAAGCTACTAAAATACCTTTGAGATCATGTATTCAAGTTATAGTTATGGGATCAATTGAGATGTGCATAAGCTTGGCCAAATGCCAAATGCCTGGTTATTAAAAAAAAATTGATAGGTCAATGCCAATCTATTAGATGCTCAGATCTCAAATTATATTCTTTTATTTTAGCTTACTTTAGTTTGTTTGCATTCAACTATAACTGATGTATGAGTGGATACCAGTTAACCATTCAATTTATATATTTTCTTGCATATTACTAGGCATTACAATGCATTGGCAATCTGATCACTGAGCATCCCAAAAATCTTGATGCTATTGCAAGCAAACTCCTTGGAGACGATGTGCAAGAACCTGCCCTGAATTCAATTCTTAGGATCATTTTGCGGACATCAAGTACCCAAGAATTCTTTGCTGCTGATTATGTTTTTAAGTGCTTTTGTGAGGTTATTTAGGCCTTCGACCTTCTATCTTTTTCTTCACAAAAAAATATAATGGATTTTCATCCATATTTACTTTGTTTTTTGTATATTTCAATTTCAATTTCAAATTCTATTGTTAATATTCTTTTTAACGTGTTTTCTGGATCAGAAAAACCCTGATGGGCAAACGATGTTGGCATCCACTTTAATTCCTCAACCACAGTCAATGATCCATGCACCGGTTGAGGAGGATGTGAACATGTCATTTGGAAGGTTTATTCACAAATCCATACTGCATATTGTTCTTGTGTTGTCCTATTAAATGCACCTTTTTTTTTTTTACTAATGTAGAAGATGAGTTGAAATTCAATAAATTTAATTAGCTGACATATTCTACTTTTTGGTGAATGATAATATCTGAATAAAATTTTCTTGCAGCATGCTGCTACGTAGTCTTACTTTGAGTGAAAACGATGGCGATCTAGAGGTAATATATGTTCTAATAACAAAGAAATGTTGAAACATATGATAGGACGTGAGTGTCTGTATCACAAAGTATCATAAGTTCTCGGATGTCTCATAAGGGACACATATCACGAGTTCTTTAGTGACAATCTGGCTGATATGTTTGCAGACATGTTGCAGAGCTGCCAGCGTTCTTTCTCATGTGATTAAGAACAACAATCAGTGCAAGGAAAGGGTATGCAACTAGTTTCATTCTAATGTTTTCTTTTGACGGTAAAACATGAATGTTTGATTTGCGTAACTACTAATCTTGCATGAATGTCTTTTCAGTCTTCTCAATGAAAACTTGGTTTCTTTAAAAATATTTTTTTTTCTTAAAAAAACTGACAGAATTGGTGATTGTCCATGTGTGAGGTCTTTGTAAATTTCATACATATTAATGAAAACCTTCTTATCTTAAAAACTTCAGAACAAGAATTTGGAGAATAAAAATGCTTAATTTGCATATTTTTCATTTACTTCTATGTTTCAGGTATTGAAAATAAAACTTGAAGCACCCATGCCTTCCTTGGGAGATCCTGAACCTCTGATGCATCGAATGGTGAAGTATTTGGCTGTTGCCTCTTCTATGAAAAATAGAAATGGGAAGTCGGCCTTTAGCAGCAACTCATATGTTCAACTAATCATATTGAAATTGCTAATCATTTGGTTGGCTGATTGCCCCAGCGCAGTGCAGTGCTTCCTAGATTCACGTCCCCACCTCACGTATCTGCTTGAGTTGGTTGTAGATTCTACCGCAACTGTTTCCATGAGGGGTTTGGCAGTTGTTATCTTGGGGGAGTGTGTAATCTATAATAAATCAAGTGATAATGAGAAGGATGCTTTTACCGTTGTTGACACCATTAGCCAGAAGGTTGGGCTTACATCATACTTTCTGAAGTTTGATGAGCTGCAGAAAAGCTTTCTTTTTGCCTCCAAGTCATCAGAACCACGGAAAGTGCTGACAAGGTCTACAGCTGCTAGTATGGCTGAAGTTGAAGATGTTGATGAGGATGGTCCTTCTAATCAGAAAGACGAGGAGCTTCCCATTCTCTCATCTGTTTTTGATGCTCATTTTATCAACACTGTGAAGAGATTGGAAGCAGATATCAGAGAGAGCATTGTTATGGTATATAGTCAACCAAAGAGCAAGGTGGCTGTGGTGCCAGCAGAACTAGAGCAGAGGAAAGGAGAAACTGATGGTGAGTACATCAAGCGGCTTAAAGCTTTTGTAGAGAAGCAATGCACCGAGATACAGGTAAATTATTTGCATACGATGCTTATATTCTTTGTCACTGATTCTTAAATAATTAATAAATTTGGGATGTTATAGTGGCATACTAGTATTATTTCTTTCTTTGTTTTTGGCAAACTTTTAGGAGCAAAACTCCAGTTACTTAAACCAAGGAATCATTTGTAGCTTACTGTGTTGTTACTATCTGTGTTTGGCAAAATTTTGGGACCAAATCTTTAGTTAAGTTGGAGCTGCTTTTGGATGTGAGTGAATTTATTTCCCTCCATTAACCGACAAGTTAGAATGTGATCACAAATTGTCACGTGTTGACTCATTTCTTGATCTACATGCTCTTTACATATTTTGATATCTACGAAAACAAATATGATTTAATCTTTCTATTCCACCCTTATCTAGGACCTTCTTGGTAGAAATGCAATGTTGGCCGAGGACCTCTCTAAAACTGGAGGGAATGACTCCTCGAGCGAGCAGAGAGTAAGTGGGCCGTCCAACCGAGTCCAATTAGAGACACTTCAAAGAGATCTCCAAGAAACATCTAAACGACTGGAACTGCTCAAGGAAGAGAAAGTGAAAATTGAATCTGATGCATCTTACTACCAAAACTTAGCTAGCAAGATGGAATCCGATCTTAAGAGCCTTTCCGATGCGTACAACAGTCTTGAACAGGCAAACTTCCATTTGGAAAAAGAGGCGAAAGCTTTGAAGAGTGGAGGACACTCCGTTAGCCCAGACATTGAGGCCATTAAGGCAGAAGCAAGGGAGGAAGCTCAGAAGGAGAGTGAGACTGAACTGAATGACTTGCTTGTGTGCCTCGGGCAAGAACAAAGTAAAGTGGATAGGTTAAGCGCAAGGTTGGTGGAGTTAGGAGAGGATGTTGATAAACTTCTTGAAGAAATTGGAGATGACCTGGGGCTGCCCGAAGACGAAGACGACGAATGATATGGCTCCGTGTGATTGCCTTCTTTCTCCTTATAGGTATGATTGATTGTGTTTGATTCTCCATTTGTACATTTCTTGTTGAATTGTACAGTTTGAAACTTGTCTATTATACTCATTCTGGAGTAATAGGAGGTTCGGTTTAAATTATGATTCACTCGAATCCAACTCCATTGGGAGTTTGCAGCCTATAAGATACATATTCCTATCTAAATATCAGTTGCAAACAACAGATTTGAGTTTTTCCCTTAAGGGAAGATGAAATTAGCTTTCAAATTAGCAGTTGAACTGTTTTAGTGGGTCTAATCTAATCACAACTGGGTGATATTTATTCACTAACCCATTTCATTGATGCACTGAAATGAAGAATTTATCTAGCTTTTGAGATGCGTGTTCTTCGTGCAATTATGGATTTTTCTCTTTATTTGCCATCAGTTTCGTGAGTTCAATGTAACTTATACACTCAAGAGAAAGATAGAATTGATCAAATTAAGGACAAAGTGACTTTAATTCTTCTCCAAATTGATTAGCAATTTTCAAATCGACCTCAAAAGAATACCACACGTTCAAGAAGATGACAATAACATTTAGCAAATCATTTTATTGGTCATGAAGACTCTTCCACAAGGCTAAGTTGGGAGTTGGGACTGCCAAAGGTTGCTTCATTTACGTTGACTTAAGCTAACTAGATAGAGGTGGGACACCAACTAGAGATGGCTATGAATTAATGATATCAATAATTCAGTTATACTTCAATTAATTAATGGGATTAGATGTCTATGAATTAATGAGATCAATGAATAAGTTTTACTTCAATTTATTAATGAGATGTTCGAACAAGTTATACATCACAATGAAGTTAGAAGAATTCGACCTTCGATGGCTATGAATTAATGATATCAATGATTCAGTTATACTTCAATTAATTAATGGGATTAAATGTCTATGAATGAATAAGTTATACTTCAATTCATTAATGAGATGTTCGAACAAGTTATACATCACACTGTAGTTAGAAGAATTCGACCTTCGAAATTAAATGCAAATGAATTTGAAACTCTTTCCACCACTCTACAATTAAAAAAAAATAATCAATTAGCACTAACCACAAAAGAAAAATTGATCTCAGGAATGAGATAATTTAAAATATTGCCACAAGTTTGTATGATATCGGAACTCCTATTTCTTATTAGTGGATCTTTCAACTCTAATGCCCTATATGATCCTTAAAAAAAAGTTAAAACTGAAATCTTGACGTAATTTTCCATTTTTGTGAATTTATATACTTGTATAATTAAGGTTAAATGACAAGTTTTGTCTCTAAACTTTCATATTTGTGTCAGATAGGTTTCAAACTTTAAAAAACTTCTAATAGATATTTGAACTTTCGATTTTGTATCAATAAGTCTCTGAATCTTAAAAAGTATCTAACAAGTCAACTCTTGGTTTTTGTATCTTGTAGGCCCACATTTTCCAAAATTTATAAACCTGTTAGAACATAAAATTGAAAGTTTAATATACTATTAGATACAAAATTCAATTTTATGTCTAATGGATTCGTTAATTTTAGAAAATTCTAATATGTCAAGAACCTATTAAATACAAAATTTAAAATTCGATGACCTATTTAACATTTTTAAAGTTCAGTAACCTATCAGACACAAAATTGAAAGTTGGAGTACTTATTAGACACAAAACTAAACCGGTAAACCTATAATTAATTATACTCCATTTTAGAACAATTCTCTCGGCTCTAATTCTACACACTCTCTTTCTACATCTTTTAATGCTATTAAACTAAAAAACTTGGGACAGTTTGAATTTAATATTGCAAATTTCCCCTCCCCAAATCTATATTTCTTGAAAGTGTAAAAGAAAAAGATAAAGAACAAGTAACTTGTAAACGAGATTTTGACCAGCTCATAACTAGTGGGTCCCACACACATATATAAAAATTTAATTGAACTTGTAAAATCCATATTACGTCTTCTTCGTTTTAACAAACAGGATTCTTTCCGACTTCCGATGACTCTCGTCTTGTGAAGACGACGACGACGGCGGCGGAAACTGAAATTCACAAAGAAGAAGTTTGAGAGACAGAGAGAGAGTAAAATGGATTCGAAGACATCGTCATCTTCCCCCTCTTCCTCTGTGATTGAGCACAAGGCTTATGCCAGAGTGGGACTTCTGGGAAATCCGAGCGACGTTTACTACGGTCGCACCATTTCTTTTGCTTTTTCGAATTTCTGGGCCTCCGTTCAACTCCGGCCCTCCGATGAACTTGTCATCACTCCCCATCCCACCCACGATCTCGTCCAGTTCAGATCCTTCGATCATCTGGTACGTTTTTTTTTTCTCACATGCTATTTAATTGGTTCATTGATTGGGATAGATCTGGTTTTTATTAGGTCAGGTTAATATCTCTACAATGCATCTGGAGGGTTTTACAAACAACACATTGCATTTGGAGAATTCAATGAGCGATTGAAATTTTAGAATGTCTATAAATTTGTGGTCTCGTTTTTCGGTGACTGATTCGTAGTATTTTTGTATTTTCTTGTTGTTATTTCTATTTCATTTTTAGAGATCTAAAGATGAAATCGCTATAGAATCACTGTATTTTGTTGATGCGTTGCAATTCTTGAAATTTTATTGAATGGAATTTTAAGACTAATTTTGAGTTATGATCTTGAAGTTTAAGTTAGCAAATATGTTCAAGAATTCAGGGGAGATTAAAATTTGTTTGTTCTGTTTTACAGGTAAATCGATTGTCCAATGAAGGCTACTATGGAGGGGTGAGATTGCTTATGGCAATTTGTAAAGTTTTTTATAATTATTGCAGAGAAAACGAGATTAATCTTCATGCAAGGAATTTCACTTTGTCTTATGACACTACTATTCCTCGACAGGTATAGTGCATTGCTCTGTATGATAGCTATATTACTTTTCTTTTATAATTAATGCACGGATACGTCCTGATTGCAATATTTGTAGATTCATGATAATTTGCGATCATTGAAGTAGATGCTTTTACTTGTTTTCATGCTTAGTTGGTAAAATAGCAATGCATTAAGCATCCAAAGCCTTTGATTGTGTAGCCAATATGGATCTGTGTTCTTTTAATGGAATTGAAAAAGGTTGCCTCCTGAATTTTTGATTCAATTAATACTCAAATTTTTAACAGCCGACAAGACTGCCTGTATTAGTTCTAAATGAACTCTTAGATTTGCATAGTTCACATTGATTTGTACTTTGCACCCCAGTGCAATCTTGCTTTGCTTGGCTAGTACATGTGTAATGGCTGTCGAGTTGAAGACTTCAATTATTTCAGATATAATTGATTCTTTTTAGCTACTCGTGTTCATACCAATGCTATTCTGCATATTGGTTTGTTGACAAGATATGAAATGCCTTAAGTTACGATTTTGACATTCCAGGCAGGACTTTCAGGTTCCAGTGCTATTGTATGTGCTGCCTTGAGTTGCTTGCTAGACTTCTTTGATGTCAGGCATCTGATTAAAGTAGAGGTCAGACCTAACCTTGTTCTTGCCGCAGAGAAAGAACTTGGCATTGTTGCTGGTCTTCAGGATCGTGTTGCACAGGTTTATGGTGGCCTCGTTTACATGGTATAGCTTCTAATTAAACATGTTGATGTATTTATGAATATGGAAATAGATCGAATTTTTAATGATGTTTCTTCTGTTTCTGTAGGATTTTAGCCAGGAGCACATGGAGAAGCTTGGGCATGGCATATACACACCCATGGATATTAATCTTCTCCCTCCACTCTATCTAATTTATGCTGATAATCCAAGTGATTCTGGAAAGGTTGATATCTTAATGGACTCTGTAGTACATTTGCATTTTGCACAATTTTCCATCTCTACTATTTCTATTCACGGTCTAGCAGCTTGTTTGCGCTTGCATGAATTGTTTTTGACAAAAGCATAAAACTAATACATATTACATTAGTGGAAGTACTGGAGAAGCCCAAGGATATTCTTCTGTTTACCTCCCTCTGTAAGATATATTGTCACGAAACTGCAAAGCGCTCCATAATTGAACAGCAAGGAGCACCAAAATGAACCATAACCAATCAAATTTTGTTTGTCAGACAACCTTTACTACACTGCTTCTGGCCAAAGCATGAGAAATTTTCACATTCTTCTCACAGTTCCTCTGTAGATGGATTAAACCTTTGCTAGAAATTTGATCTCCAATATTGATCACTGTCATCCATGACCAATGCAAATGCAGGTCCACAGTACAGTACGGCAGAGGTGGCTTGATGGTGACAAATTCATTATATCATCAATGCAAGAAGTTGCTACGGTTGCAGAGGAAGGAAGAACAGTTTTACTTGAGAAAGACTATTCAAAACTTGCAGCGCTTATGAACCACAATTTTGATCTTCGCAGGTTAGTTTCTCTTTACTCAACAAATTTAGACCAAATATTTTCAACTCCAAAACTATTCCAAGTTTCTTGTCTTCCCTTGGAATAATACTTTTACATGGAGAGAATAATTTATGTTTATAAGAGAACAAATTGTGCAAGTTCTGCAATTTGGCCTGATATGCCGTTCTGAAATAAGTTTGATGGCCAATTGTATTTGAGATTGGCCTCCAGGATAGCAATACTCTACAATCATGGCATTTCCACAAAATAGTATTATTCTTTTTCAAATCTCATTTTTAAACCATGTAACTTGGCTTGGTTACTGTATAGTTAAACATTTTGATCTTAGTTTTAGGTGCGAGTTTGCAACGACTCAAGACAGTAGAGTCTTCTAAAACACTTCGTTTGAAAAAAGCACTAATTGAATGCTTTCAAGTACTTTTCTAAGAACACTTTCAAAACACTTTTCCTCAACTGAAAACTATGCTAACTCACCCTTACATTTAGATAGATAGCATATGAGTTATTTACTGCTGTTTTTCCCTCCTAATTTCTGAACTCCTCACAGGAGAATGTTTGGAGATGATGTTCTGGGTGCTTTAAACATAGAAATGGTGGAAGTAGCCAGAAGAGTAGGTGCTTCTTCAAAGTTCACAGGCAGTGGAGGAGCTGTTGTGGTATTCTGCCCAGATGGGCCTTCTCAAGTGGAGCTTCTGGAGGAAAATTGCCAGAAAGCTGGTTTTATTCTTCAGCCAATCCAGGTGGTTCCTTCATGCCTAAATGAGGTTGATCTTAAAACATTTTCCAGTTAGATTATGACAGGTTGGAGTGAGTTTGGTAATTTAGGTTTGCTGAGGAAATATTCATGTTGAATATATTGTCAATGAGTTTTTTAAAAAGTTATAGGAGCCCTTTTTTATTTTTATTTTTTTGGAAGATTATAGGAACTGCTGAACTTGGTAAATTAGTATTAGGCGTTTTGAAATCTTTCAGTCTTATGTACGTTTGACATTCATTTGATCAATAAATACCCTCACTTTCATTTAGATTCATTAATGTGCAAATTTGTGATAAAGAGTTCAGAAAATAATGGGAATGCAATATTTGCAGAATTTATTCAGAATTACTTGCTAATTATCTCTCCCTATGCTCAGGTGGGCTCTCAGCAATATGTTCCTAAGTAAATGAATTTGATGATGTTTAAACATAGTTTATCTATGGTATTTTCATTTTTTTTCTTGTTTCTAGTTCTTTTTTCACCATATTTGATCATTGGTTCTTCTCTCTTAAAAATTGGTAGCTTTTTTTTTGGGGGGGAAATTCTTTACACTCAATTTTTTTTAAAGTTAACTTTCTAAAAAAAAAGTATTCAAAACTATTATGTGACTTTTTTTCTTAAAGAAAATATTTATGGTGCATTTGGTAAGTAAAAAAATAGTTGAAAATACACTTTTATTTATGTTTTTGAAGAAATTGGAGTGAGGAGACTAGAAATAATTAATAAGATTTTTTTTTGTAAAATATAGATGGGAGAGATTTAAACTACAAATCTCGTGATCGTTAATATATTTGATATATCAATTGAGCTACACTGTCTTTGGTAATAATCAATAAGAAATTAGGGGCATTTGGATAACTTTTTGTTATTTTTGTTATTTGTTTGTTTTGTTTTTTATTTTGATTTTTTTTTTGGGAAAAAAATGTGTTTAGTAATTATCTTTTAGAAGGAATCTTTTTAAAATGAGAAAAATTATCAAATACATTTTAGTTTTTCTTGAAAAAAACACTTTTTTTGTTCTCAAAATACATGTATATTTGAATAAGATTCAGAATTAAACAAAAAATGAAATTAGTTACAATATTTAACTCCATAAAACTAACAACTAATACGAATTTTGCTTAGCATACATCTCATGCACTACTTTTAACAATTTTGGCAGTTTCAAAATTTAAACCGTAAGATTTAAAATCTTAGAGTTAAAAAAGAAATTTTAATAAACTTTAAACTTAACATTTAATTCCATAAGCTAAAGTAATTTTTTATGCTTTAAAGCTAAAAAATTATGAATTAAAATAAAAATATTGGAGAGTGTAAATCGAACTCACAATTATTATTATTTTTATTTTGGAAAGCACAATTAAAATTTCAAACCTACAAAAAAATTTATATTTATACACCATAAATTGAAAAAGAAAACAAACATCTCCTCCCCGGCCAACCCCACCAGAAATGTTCAGAGTCTCACGAACTCGCTCAGCCATCTAACACCTCCTCTTCAATGGCGAATTCACCTTCTCTACATCTATTTCATGTTTCCTATTTCTTCATTCGCTCCACTCTCATGGCTTCTTCCAAATCATTCACTCTCTTTCTTCCACTCTCAAACCTCAACCATCTCCACAGATTCCGTAATTCACTCTCTCCCTTACCGCTCCGCAGATTCTCGACCACTTCCACCCCATTCCCTCTCCAATACGATATGATCATCAACCGACCGTCTTATCCTCCGCTGCCCTCCCAGAATCGACGAACACCCGCCAGAATCAGCTCCGACAACTCTCCCGAGCTCGAGTCCTCCGAAGATCCCATTTCCGAATTGGGGTTCGAGAGCTGGGTGGATCAGAAGCTTATATCCGAGAGTGAAACTGTGTCCGGTAAGGAAGGCATGGTCATGGACAAGGCTAAGAGGAAATATTATAACAAAAGACGGAAGAGGATGTATGGGTCCGATTCTGATGAAGATAAGAGGTCACAGGATGAGGGATTTGTGGAATTAAAGCCTGAGGTGGTTGAGTTTAACACATTGCATAAGAGAGAGGAGGAATTGTTCTTCTATGACACTTTTGCGTATCCTTGGGAGAAGGATAGGCATTACAAAATGGTGTATCAGTTGGAGAAAAAGTATTTTCCTGAGGAAGGTCTTGACAAGGCTTTTCTGGGACCTGGAGAGTCAAATGTGGAAGTGAATGAACAGACGAAGGGAAGGAAGGGGGTGAAAAAGACAGTGGGGGTTAAGACCGAGACGAAAGTGGAGGTCACTAATGGCTTGGATGACAAAGGATTGGTTTTCTTTGATGAGGGGAGACCAGAAAAGGATAATAAAGGGTCGGTGAAAGATGTGGCGGAGAAGAAGGTGGAGGAGTTCTTTCAGTGTTTGAAAAAAGTTCCTGCTAAAGATTCTGAAATTGGTCAAACGGAGCCATATCTTTTGACGAGGCATACAGAACTCCCTGCCAAATGGGATAGCCCTTGTGGGACAGTGGTTTTGCTGAACAAACCTAAAGGTGAGTCTGGTTTATGGAGTCCTTAGAAAGGGGTACCAAGTTTATAATCACTGATTTGATATCATGGTAAAATTTTGTATCCATCAACGTCTTCTTATTTGCATTTTTTAAGCTAGGAGTAAATTGCTCAGCTTTCTTTGTTTTGATGTTTAAAGAGATCAATATGATTATTGAACGTAGGGTGGACTTCATTTACTGTATGTGGAAAACTTCGGCGCCTAGTCAAAGTGAAAAAGGTGCATTTCAGCTGTTTCATCTGTATAGACTGAAATATTCGGTTATTTGAGCTCCTCTAACTACTTTGTTTTCCACTTATATGCATTGATAGGTAGGCCATGCAGGTACTCTTGATCCTATGGCTACTGGTTTGTTGATAGTGTGTGTTGGTAAAGCGACTAAGTTGGTAGAAAGGTGATGATTAAGTTTGCTATGTAATTGCTATTTTGTTTTCATTCCCCCCTTTTTCCAAGAAAGAAATACATTCGTAAATAAATAAATAAATAAAAACCATAAAGGTAAGATAAGATGTCTTCCCAAGCCAATGTTAAAATAAGATTTCCAAATCACTTGTAGTAACATTGATGAAATAGGAAGAGTAATTACAGAAAACTTTAGGCATGCAACTTTTCTAAGAGGTGTCATGCTTATCTTTTAGATATCAAGGTATGATTAAGAGCTACAGTGGAGTTTTCCGTTTAGGAGAGGCTACTTCAACTTGGGATGCTGATTCACCGGTGTGTTGATCTTATCTTTTAAGTCAATTATGTTTCTTGTTTTTAACTGATATGCTTCTCTGCACTATACCTGCTATGTTCTTTTAGGAAATATTATGCATCTCCGTACTATATCTGCTGTTAATGGATCTGTAAGAGGAATCATTATTGTCCGTTTAAGTTTTAAGGAAGGCGATTCATGATTCTATATTAACTCATCAAACATTTGCCTAAGGCAAGCCCACCAATATAGACATGAGGAAATTTTAGAAATATATTGAATATTGAGGGAGGCTTCATTTTATACGTGTTCTAAATTTGTCCTTTCTCCTCATTCTGTGAGTTGTTGAGTTATTAAGTTAATTGCAAGGTGAGTTTTGCTTTGTCTCAAAGGTGAATAAATTTTTTTAATTGGGTTCCGTTCCTGATGAAAATTTATTTGTATTTCATCCAAATAAGAATCACTTGTCCCAATTACTATGCAGGTAATTCAGCGAGAGCCCTGGGAGCACATCAAAGATGACGACATAAAAAAAGCTGCTGCCTCTTTTTGTGGGGAAATTTGGCAAGTTCCTCCCATGTTTTCTGCCATTAAAGTAAGCACTTCTAATTTCTATAATTACAAGTTTATAACTGGACACAGTAGAAGCACTGTTGTTAAAATGCATGCTTCGTTATGCAAACACAATTCATATCATATCAGCATGGAATCAGTACACCAAATCGGATGGGGGAATAAAAAATGGTTAAAAAAAGGCTTTTGCTGTGTCAACTTCATTGCTTCTGGTTTTTTAAAATCCACAGAGGATGGGTGTCTTGTTTGTCTCTGAGATAATTGTTGGATTGAGGATAGCCCCCTCTGTTCCACATTTCCTCGTCTCTTTAGTGAACGATGCTTATGACGTTCTTTCATTGCCAGGGCTCTCTCTTATACATGTCATCTATGGAAAGTTTGTCTGTTTCGAAAAATCTTATGGTTCTCTTCAGCTTTAACAATTTTGATTGTGTTATGTTTTTGCTGAGTCAGCCAATTACAATGACAGAATAAATTCATGCTTCTCCATTCAGAAATCATGAGTTCTTGTCAATATGAAATCGATATTCAAGGAGATCTTGGCTGCATGAGTCATATTTGATTACACATTTCATTACCTTGTTTTATAGGTCGGAGGTGAGAAGATGTATGAGAAAGCAAGAAGGGGAGAAAGTATTGAGCTTTCCCCAAGACGGATATCAATTTTCAAATTTGATATCGAACGTAGTTTAGATGACCGGTAGGTTCACTTCCAAAGTACTTCTGTTGCATCATATCTGTAATTTGTAGCTAGGCCATATGCAAATGCATCGACCATCTTAAAGATGTCCAATTGGTCGTTAATAGAAAGAAATTTGTCTAGCAAAAATTGTGGCATTTCACCTATTTAAGATAACACCAGATCATTAGTTGGCATAGATTTAGAAACTTCTGATTAATGAGAATCCAACCTTCTTGTAGAAAGATGAAAGTAATAAAAGAGAGGCCATATAGAAACACAGGCCAAAAACAACATAAGGAGTCTCGAAAGAGTTACCGGAAAAGACC
Source organism: Trichosanthes cucumerina (assembly GCA_036507285.1). Lineage (NCBI taxonomy): Eukaryota > Viridiplantae > Streptophyta > Magnoliopsida > Cucurbitales > Cucurbitaceae > Trichosanthes > Trichosanthes cucumerina. The sequence goes on from CM071845.1 coordinate 5,856,250, forward strand.
CCCAATTTCTAGTGATTAAACATGAAGGAAAATCACAAAAGGTCCTGTTTTTCAAAAATCTTTCTTGACATGCTCATTGATATCAAATTTCTAGCTTGGCCAACGACTTGACTCAGTTGGCTGTTTACTTGATGGGTCAATAGTTATTTCAAAATTTCAGCTGAAAATGTTGTTTGTTGCACTAACATGAGTCAACCTTTAAACTTTGTGAAATATGTATTCTTTCGAAGATTTTAATCTATACGGGCTGACTGGACTTGCAACAGGCAAAATTTGATTTTTCGAGTAACATGCTCTAAAGGAACATACATACGGTCACTTTGTGCGGATCTTGGGAAGGTTCTTGGCAGGTACTCGTTTTCCCCCATACAATAGTCCTTCATTTCTGTACATACATTTACCCTTTATTGTTCAGAAATGCTTCAACGAGTAAAGTTGTGTCAAGCTTCTGGTTCGTTTGTGCGTCTCTAGTTTAATGTTGACCATGTAATATTATTGTCTCTTGCAGTTGTGCCCATCTAACTGCTCTTCGAAGGGATTCAATAGGTCAGTCCAAGATTTTTGTCTTCATCTATTTTCTATTCAATTATCTAGGCTCAACCCCTCAAATTTTATCCAAACGTCTCATTGGGATTGTAAAGGACATTGTCTACTTGTGTACATCATTCTCTAAAAAGTTAAAAAGAAAAACAAAAGAACTAAACTTTAACAGGTTCAATTTATTGTATCAAAGTATTTAACTTTTAGCCAAAGTGAACATAGTTTAACAGTAATTGGCGTGTAATCTTGACTAAGAAGTCAAAAGTTCGAATCTCCCTACTCTCAAATGTTGTTGAACTAAAAAGAGAAATATTACCTTTTAAGTTCTTATACAATATATTGATTGGCATTGACAGTAGCTGAATTTAATATCCAAGACACAATGTGATATTGACATGAGCCTCCCATTTCAGGGCAATATCTAGCTGATGATGCCTGGGAATTCAAAGAGTTGGAAGATGCTATTACCAAAGGTTATTTTTAGCTTCAAGGATCCAAACATTTGGCAGTTATCTTTTGTCGAGGGTCGATATTAAGCACCCATCATCGACATTTCTCATGCACCATCTTCTGATAAAAATGACACAGACGGCCATGGGAGAAAAGGAAGGAGAACGGGATGAACAGTCTGTCAGTAGTATGTATTTAGGGGAACAGAGTTGTCGACATAGAGAAAGTAACGAGGTAGTTTTATTCTCGTGTTTTTCTTTTTAGAAAAAAATTGATTGATTATTTATTTACAAAATAGTTCATCTTTTTGTCACTCAAGCACGTTTAGATACGAATGGTTTTATGATTTACGATAATGTCATATATTCATTGTACAATTAATAAGTGATTTGTTATTAGGGACTGTAGATGACCTTTTGAATTATGAAAGAACAATGGTGAGCTTATTTCAATGCTGAATATCATATGGGAATTGTATTATGTTATTTTAGATTCTATTATTATGATGTTCGAACAGTATAAAATAATCTAATCATGATTCCAAAAGCTCAAGGTGATCTTTTCTTTTCGTAGATGATATATAATAGTGTTTTGTTGTTTTTTACTTGTATTTGCACAGAAGTAAAAGCAATTTAGTAGTTTCTAAAAGTGGAACAAAGTCGATATCATATTTTAATTTATTTACTTTCTAATTGTTAAATACGTTTTTTTTCCTTTCTTTATCTCAATGTATCTTTTTTCAATCATCTATTTTTTTTTAACCAAAAAAGTTGAATTTGTCTTTTTGAAATAAAATTTTCTATCAAACTATTTAAAAATGTAAATATTTTTAAATGATACTCTCCTAATGAGATACCCATGTAGAATTTAATTGGGCTATTTTTTCACCAGTGATACATGTCAAAGATAAATTATTTTGGTAAAGTCGGAAGGTTTTTAATTTAAGATTAAACAATTTGGACTCCTTAAATTAAAATATGGTGCATTTAGATTCATTTAAAAAAATATAAGACAAAGTCATATCATCATTTTTGTTGGTAAACATAGACCTAGCAATAATAACTGACCAAAAAAAATGGTATATAACGAATATAAGGAACATTTAAAACATCTCCGTACAATACAAGTATAAAGTAAAATTGAACTAGACATAATTAGTATAAAGAAAGAACTCAAGTACAGGTTGCTCATTTGAATATGTAAGCCATGTAATTGCAAAATTCTCCCAAGACTTCTTTGTCCACCTTCATCATTGCGACTTTGACAACTCTACTATGAAGTCTATTAACTTTGAAGTTATTTGAAGCGTTTGGTGAATTATAATAACATGTGTTATAATAGTTTGTGAAATTATATAATATTATTTAAAATGCAGAGTTGTTTAGTCAAGGGTTATAATAGTCTGTGTTTGAAGTGCAAAATATTTTACATGTTATAATAACATGTGCCCTAAACATGTCTTTTTAGTCTATGAATTCCCGAGATAGATTCTCAATTCAGAGTGGACTTTGGAGTCAAAACCTTGAAAAAATATTTTCTTAAAACATTAACACTACCCACTATTACATGAAGCTACATAATTATCAAGAAGATTTCTTCAGCAATAAACTAAGGATGGTTTGAAGAATACTTATGAGGTTTGCCAGATTAGATGCAAAATAGTTCAGTTGAGTTAAATGCTAGCCAAGATCATCTAAAGATAAAATGGTTTAGAGATAACGTTTTAGAATGCAACATAGATGCCTTCTCATGAAGACTCTATAAATTCGACATGTCAAAGCTCCTTTTTTTTAAGACTATACTTTATATAAATAGTAGATTTTATCCATTATATAGCTATGATCTAATCCACACGTAGCCTTAATTCTCCTCTCTCACAGGAAGTTTTTTAGAGCTTAAAAAGATTGGCCATTAGTATTAATACTCCTAAACTAATATTCAAATTCCAAAACTACCAGAGACAAACGATTACCAGTGCCTCTACACACAAGATTTCTTCCAGTAGAGTGGGAAAGAATATTTGCAGCCTTTTTTTTCCTACACTTCAGTTGAATTTGGCGGATCAATTCCCATTCCATGATAATAGGCTTTCTCTGCATCAGACAACCGGCTCCTAAAAATTTCCCATTCTTTTTTACATCTCTCTCTTACCTGGGAAAATTCAAATTTACTCTTAACATTAGATTCTAAATGCTGTAAAAGGTGAAAGGCATCAGCTACTTACCCCTTCCCATGGTGCTCTCCCATTTTCTGCTTTCCCCTGTTGGAAGAGGACAGTTAGAATAACATCTCTGTTATGAAATGGAAGAGGTGGAGAGTCGAAAGCATCGTATTACCTGGTTCCCAAGAGAAGGAACACTTTGATGAACGATCCACTGAGCATCTACAACCCCTATTTTCTCATGAGCGGGCTGCATTAAAACACCAAGAAGTTTTGAATCTATGGAAAAAAGGAATATGTGAAATAATACTGGCAAGTGATCACACTTACGTCCACACATTTTCTTAGAGCAAAATCGAGACCCCAACCATGAACCAAGTCATTCTACAATATCCAAGAGAAAATAATTTTAAACTAGCGAAAATGAAGTCATGGCAACAGATACTCTGAGTATAAGTAGAAGAATCCATACTTGAATCAAATGCCAAACACAGCGCCAAGCATCGCGAGAAAACACAGTTGCCATGATTTCAACAAAACTACATGCAAGTGAAGGAAAAAAAAAACTTCAGTATTTGTGTTACGTCATACTGAGATAATATGAGTACGCACAAAAGGTAAAACAAATAAAAGAACTAAATCAATAAAATCATTGATTACACACGCTGCACAAGGTGGAAGATGTGGATCAGTGCACCAACCAGGTTTCTCCTCGGTCTCCCTGCATTCAACCAAAGAGAAGCAAGAATGATCATGGCTGCATTTCAATAAAACTAGAAGTGTATGGATATTTAGATGAATGACTATTTAAAAACGATATTTTTTAATTTAAAAGAAAATGAGTTCTCCTTACTTGTGAACTTCACTGTCACCTCTCCTTTTAGTCATCTGCCACGTCAACCCTTGATTTGGCTCTAAGCCAGGTTGCGAAATCTCCAAACCATGTTTTCTCACAAGTTTTATATATCTGGTACAGACAGAAAATTGAAACTTGCCTGGGGTTTCTCAAAAAATTAGAGAGTGAGGTTTCAAACTTACTCTTCTGCATTAAAATGCTCTACTCCTAGATCCTCATCCCAGACAAATATGTAGTCGTAGGATGCCACAATGTCAGGATGCAGAAAACGCTTAGCATACCACCTATGAAGGAGTATACATAGTTTCGATGAGATGTACAAATAAATTCGTTGCTACCTTCTTTGGAAGATTATTGTTGTAAGGAGCTTGTAACTGACCATTTAGTTTGCTTGTGGACACTCACATGGATAGCCTGCTTCGACCACTCTAAATCTTCCCAATCACTTGCTCGTCCATCATAGTGAAACAACAGAACCGTGAAGTTCTCTGAGAACTGTCAAAATACATCAGATATGGAGAGAGATAAAATAACATAAAATAACATGCACACCTTCTCAACTCACTTTTTTAACTGCTGCATCAATATTCTTTTTCTGATCAAAACCAACGGTAAATGTTACCAGATACTTTGGCTTGATAGTCAAATCCTGGAAGTCACACCACCATTAATAAATTCAGTTTGAAAACACCAGAAATTTTGATTGACAAATGAGTGAAATAATTCATTAGTAAGATAAAGTCACACACGACTTCCCCTTTTTCTAGTAATCATATTTATCATCATAATTTCCGTTGTGATAATCTCAACTTTGTGCAACCCACTCAACATCTATGTCCATAAAGAGTAACATGCTGATCTTTTGTATTCCACGAAATGTATCAGCCAAAAAAACAGGCATACACCAAACAGGTACTATTGCGTATAAAAAGAGGAAAATCCGTGAATGGTGTCAAGCAGCATCCATAAAACCCCCCTACCCCCAAAAAATATAATATATATATATAATTTTAGCATAGGACATAAATCCAGATCAAATTGGTCACTAATTTGGTATCAATGAGCAATTTACTCCTACATCATAATTCTCCCCTTTTTGCCAAATCTACAGTCAGACCATCAATCTGTTGGTCGAGTTTAAACTATGTAAGCTAATACAAGTAAACTACATTAAATCTATTCACTAGTTCCACACACAAGATTAGGCCAAATACAAGTTGCATGAGTACCTCGTTTGGCATACCCCACAGACGCCGAAGGTTAAAATCAGATTCAGGCTCAACAATACCAGGCGGTAATCTTTCAGCTCCTCGAGGATTTGTAGGAACCCATATCTGCATCATCATCAAAGTTTCAACTTTCAATAGCCAGCTCTAGCAGAAGAAATCAGAAAATATGCACATACATAGTTCTCCAGATTTCCATCTCATGCCAAAGTATGTGCATGAATAAAGATATCCACAATTAATTTTCAACTGAGAAAACAAAGTTAATAAAAGTTTGATCACAACAGTATATAGTACTTTTTCATAGTGAAGAGAGTAACAAACCAATTTAGTTCATCCAGTCTGATTTTTTCAATTTAATCAATCTTCCTTCGCCACTAAATAAAAGTACTAAAGGTTAGAATTACTCATATTCCTTATCTAACAAAAATCTAATTTAAAAAATAGACATGTTTTCCCATAGTTAACATCATGTTCAGTCATACATCAGTTTAAAAATTTTAAAGAATACAAATCATTAATATCTTTATGTGAAACAAATGAAAAATAGCTTGAAGATATAAACTTGCGTAAATAAATTACGCTTGCATTCTACAGAAAAACAATAATTAAGTAAAAGGTGCACCTTTGTCTCGTTCAATGGAAATTGAAAGGAGCCGCCTCTATTACCCTTCAAAGAAGACCAAGCATTCAAGAATGCTTCAGTGGAGAGGCCCGAGTACTTGTCCTCAATGTAAGTGAGATCAATAGAAGGAATCAAGCTGGATGGGAAGTTTAGCTGCCAGGATTAAAAATAAAAAATAATAAGCTTTCTCACCTTATAAAAATAAGTGAGCCAAATCAATATGAATGAAATTAAACGTATACATAATTAATAGAAAACGATGAAAATAAAATTTTCTACCTGGGATAATGAAAGCGTGGGAAAGGATACTCCTAAAAAGAAACCAAAAACACCTCCAACAAAAGTTGTAACTAGAATCCTCATTATTTCATTAGGTTTTCTCATGTTTCCACTGCACGTGAATACAAGTTGAAATAAATATTCCAAATGGAAAAAACAAACAAACAGACAGACAGACAAAAATCGGTAAACCATCGATAGCTACAGGAAGCCAAAGCTCCACATAATCTTAATGGGAAAATAAGAGCTTGATTTTAATTTAACCTGCGTGTAGGGTTCACCATACTGTCCAAAACCCTCCAAGTTTCAAGTTGAATAAGTATGTCTCTGAAACCTATTTAGTGTAGGAACTAGGAACGACATTCAGTAATCAATTTTACAGTTTCCAGAACTCCAAGCTTGAATCTGATGTCAACTTATTAAAAGAACCAAGCCTGAAAAGATGAACAAAGAGGGAAACCAACCTCTTAAGCAAAAAGCTGAATAATTAAACAACAAAGAGTTCGCAACTTGTCTACACCAGAGTTTCAGAAAAATCGTGGCCACACCACAACGTGTGCAGCAAACGTGGTCACAATTGTCGAACCTCGGCCTGCTCTTCAATTCGCATGCTTAATTTGTAGCCACAATAAGCTAACATTGCAATAACTAAGATTAACTACCAAACCGGCACTCGAAGAAACGCTCCCTCCTCAAGTAAACTAAGATCAATAATTGAACACACGCAAAAACACTAATGATGCCATTAAAACAGATTCGGACGAAGAATAAACCACGCCAGGGAACAAATTTGTGGTCGTCCTAGCGAGAAAACCAGGGAATTGACAAGCTCCATAATTAGAAATTAGACAACATGTGCGAAATCAGTTAGTGCAAAACAAAAACTACAGCGAAATAATTCTGTAAGAGGAAAACCTGAACGGAAAATCCTTCCAAATGGCCGATCTACGTCTACGAACAAGAGGAAAACCGATCTGAATCTTGAAAAATCTGGAAAGCCGTATAAGACGTACGTTGCCGGTCAGAGATGTACAGGCAGCGATGCAAAATTGGGATGAGAATGAAAAGAATGGAGAAAGAAGAGAAATGGTTGTTAATCTCCGAAGGAATCGAAGAAATGAGAGTTGAGACACTGTGGGAAATTTGAATTCGTTTCTCCCTTAAATTTTGTTTTATCGATGAGTTTACGTGAGCTGTTGGAAGGGATGATACGATGGCTTTTGCCAACAAGAAAAAAATTTATTACATATTTTTTGTATCCATTTCGTCAAATTCGATAAATGGGCTATCGATAATGTTTCTAAAATTTGGGTTATAATTTTTTTTTTTTTTGTTCTTTTAACAATAATAGAGTCGGGATTCGGGATTGAACCATTCACTTTTGAAATGATAATTAGTACATTTTTTTAACAAATAATTGATATCTTATCTACTAAAGTATGTTTTGATTGTCATTTGAGATTATAATTTTATGTATTATATGTTGTTCATATTTTATGACATGAACTACCTATTAGATACATGATAGAATAGTATGATGTGTGTAAGGAATTTGAGTCAATCCATACATAGCTTAGTAGATAAAGTTATTGTCGTAAAAATTAGTAGTTCAATTCTCACCTCCGTCTTAAACTCAATATATATATATAGATATAGATATAAAAGGAATTTGATATGCCGCTTAAAAAGAAAGTAAATTGTTAAAGCATTTAATTTTTTCCTAGTTATTCACTTTCTTTTATTATCTATTTATCATATCATGTTAAATTAATTGATGTATTTTCAATCAGTATGTCATGTTAACATTTAATCAACAGAATTCAAAAAATGACAAACCTAAGTATTGCTCAAACTAATTAAGGCATATAACCAGTCATAGATTCAAATCCTTTCAAGTTTGAACAAAAAAAAGAACTCAAAATAATTATATAAAAAAAAAAATTAGTCCACAATATTAATGACATTGAATGAATGTTCAAAGGTCAATTACTAGTCAAGACTTATTAAAAAAAAATTAGACTTAGTAGAAAGCATTAAAACTTGGGAACTGAATAGATAACCATTAAAATTTATGAATTAAATCTATACTTTTAACCAAATTTCAGCAATTGACTTTTTTTTTTTTTTTTTGTTCCTTTATTTCACCATAAATTGTAACCATCTGTATGGAATAATCAATTATGTTAGTGTATAGCTTAACATGAATATAAGTAAAAAAAAAAACGCTTCTACTTCTCTAAAAAGGGGTAAGTTAGAATCCATACTATTCAATATATATATATATATTTGAAACCATAATATTCAATATTAGTGCATATGAAGTTATGACCATTTCATTTACTATAATAAACTAAGCAGTCAGTATGGCTGCCAAACAAACTGATTTCAAAGTTTCCTCTATTTTCAAATGTGAAGAGTTGAACTTGTTTTTTTCCTTTTTTTTTTTTTTTTTGCTTGACTACGTTTTATTCATTGAAATTCCTTTTGACCAAGAGGGGACCCTTAAAAATTTAGAGGGCAATTAAGATTATTAATATAGATCAGTTAAAATAATTAAAACGATAAAAGAAAATAGAAGTTCAAAAGTGTCAAATGCCCATCATAAATTCTTACTTGGTAAATCCCCTTTTTGTATGAGAATGTGATTATTGCTCATCATTCCTCTTCCTTTTTTTTCCTCTCTATTTTTAGAAATACAAATTTTAGCCAAACTTCAAAAGAAATATGTATATATATACATATATGAAGAATATTTGTTCAGAATAAAATTTGGCTAGGGTTTTTTTCTTTTTGAAAAATAGTTAAAATTTAAATTAGAAAATGAAGATGTAGTTACTCAAAAAAAAAAAAAAAAAAAAAAACGAAACAAAACAAATCTCAACAAAAAGAAAATCTTCTTCTAAGCAACCAAGCCAAAAAAGAAATTCTCTTCTTTATATAACTATTTTTTTTTTTTTTTTGGAGAAGAGACTATTGTCATTGCATCTCCTTGATTTCGTGCATTCTGCAAAATGACTGTATCTTCATGGCATTCGTATCATTCTTCATCTTCAGCAACAATTACTGGGGTAAGTCCATGGAAAAATGGCCACTGCAAATATATCTGTGGATCCAAGCTCTCCAATCTTCATTTTCAGAGCTGAGGACTATAAAAATATGTAATACTTGGTTTTCCTACAAGGGTAAAAAATGGCATTTTACAGAGCAGAGAAACAACCTTGAAATATAAATTCTTACGTTTCCAGTGACCAAAAAGAGAAAAAAACAATCCAACTAATGAGGGAGGAATATGAGATTCAAGGTTTCAAGTTGAAGTGCTTTTCTGTAGTTCGCTTATTGCTTGGTTTACTTCTTGTCTTCCCTTAACCCCTTCTCAATAAGAGTATCTCTTATCTAAATAAACAAAATTTCTAGATGTTAAAGATCCCTATCCCACAGTTGTTCAACATTTAGGTATTTAACTATGTTTCATCCTTTCTGGCAATTGCATTCTGATATAACCACATAATTTTGGCCGTCGAAGGGAAGACAATTGTATTCTACCTCTCCTAATGGAAGTCTCTTAAACTTCTAGAATTGAAGTACAGCAATATCTAAGCCTATTTTACAATTGTTCTCCTACTATCATTGATCTTTTTTGAAACTTAAAATCTAAAGAAAGACGAGCATTTTTTAAGTGATGTGCCCTATCAGAAAATAGCCACTGCAGAAACCAATAAGCTAAAATGAGAGTTGAGTCTACGTAGTGACATGCTGCACAAAAGGAAAATATATATATATCTACCTGAAAAGTGCAGCAAAATCAAACTTTTGCTAATTCCTTCCCCCACAACTTCTTTCTTGCAATTAGAACTCTTTCTTCTACCTTGGAAAGAGCATCAATCCCAGGTTCCACTTCTGATAACCATCCATCCCATCTTAGGGCTGTAACATACTTCCGTATATAGTTCACGACAGAAGGAACATCTCGAATAATGACAAATCCATCTGGCCTTAGAATCCGATCCATTTCAATTAATAGATCCTCCATACTGCATCCACGAACATTAATTTCTGAAAATACAGCCCAGGCATGAAGAAGATCATAGGTGCGAGGATACGTAGAAAATGCTTCACACCTGTAAAACAAAGGAATCTGGATAAGTAAAGAACACAAACAGGACAGGTAGCAAATAATGTATTTCAAAAGTAAGGAAACAAGGTACATCAACTGACTGGTATTCTGTGCTTTCTGTTGCGATAAAAACCATATATTACATAGTTAATTTCAACCATAACTCAAGTAAAAATGCACTTGAACCATAACTCAAAAGTAAAAGTGCATGTTGATCGGTAGACTATTCCAAGCAACTGAGTGCATGCAAGCTGAGGCTAAAAAACAAGTAGATTTCTATCAGGTAGGAAAATTAAAACACCATATTTGAAGCCTCAAAAGAATGGGATTACAAAATTTTACACAAATATGAGCAGATGAAGAAACTTGATAAGGTCAAAATATAGAAGCCAAAGACATGGCTCTATGCAAAGTTGGATGATAAGTGATTGCCACTTACCAAATATTAAAATGTAAGGCCAGATAACTACAGACCTTATTTTAAGATTGCAAGCGCATGCAACTTTTCAATTACTAAAATATCAAGCCAGATGACTGCAGACCTTTTAAGATCAACGTCATGCACTAAGCAGAAAATCATACATAATTGCATCCAGTTTTATCAAGCTATTTATGCTGAACTAGAAGTTCCCTTTATTTCATTCATCAATGAAATAGTTTCCATTATAAAGAAAATGCTAAACTAGAAGCTTGGTGTGGCATGCATCGTACTTGCCTTAATGTTGCTGCATGCTTCAACTAAATGTTCAGTAAAAGAACAATCCAACAATTGTCAGGATAGACAAATAATTCATGTTCATAGTATGGCAAGATAAAATCAGGGAAAATAAGACAGCAAGACGGCAATGAAAGATGCCATTAATAATCAAGGAAAAATTAATGAAACAACATTAGTAAATTGAAAAACCAAAAACCAACTCAGTGTCATGAAAAAGCAAAGGTGAGAAGAAAACGTGGCAGAGAGAGGTTCAAATTCAAGATCGGAGTGACCACGTAGAGTGCGTACCAATCATGAACAGTTCCCAACAAGCCTCTATCGTAAACAATCTTTAATTTTGTAGATGAATTGACAGGAGCAACATTCATCACCCAGACATCTTTATTAATTAGTGCAGCAGCAAACCCCCCAAGATTGGAATTCATATCCATTACATTTCTGATGGAGTCCTTCTGTATGACAACTCTCATTTCTTTCCAATATTCTGCCACTCTAAGTTGCCAAACATTCTGCATAATTAAGTCTTTTCCTTAGGCTTCTAGGATATGTTGTAAAAAAAAACAGTACATAATAAACAGCATTTGTTGCTGCTAATGCTTAAAAACAATAGATGACATTGGCACCTTTAAAAAAACTTACACTGTCTTCTTTGAATTCTTCTGCACTGACACCAGCTTCTTCAAGACGGGGAGAAGCTGAAGTAAGTCTATGTGGCCAAGGAACTAGTCCACTTCCTTTTAGCCTGTGCATCTCTGTTCCATTGGTATGTCAAAAGAGAACAATATAAATGAACATCTAGATGCACACAAAAAGCAATAAGCGTACAAAAAGAAAAGTGAAATGGGCATACACAGCTATAGCTGATAGAAAAGTTAAGGCAGAATCTGTTGAAAATTACAACTCCATTGCTTAACGACATTCAAATTCTTGTGTATGTACTGCCTGAAAACTTTCTTAAGAAAAGTGTAGTATAAATCAGAACATTTTTACAAAACCTTAAGAAAAAAGAAAAGAAAAAAGAATGAAACCACCTAAAACTGTGAAGATCAGTTAACGAAAAAATCCTTCACGGTATGAGTAGAGAACGCATGGCTAAAAAGCATTTACACTCACTTGCAGAGTATCGGGAAATGCATGCTTTCATTGACACGTTCCAAGTCAAATCTGGATCATCATCCACATTACACAAAGGTGGAAGAGTCCCTGGATCTCTTTTCAAGTAACAGCTATTAGACACTGGCTTTGCCCATATGACAGTTTGGTCCTTTTTGGCAACAACTTTCCAGCACATCCTCCTCAGGAGGTCATGCATTGCCATTCCAATCCTTCTATTTTCTGGATCATGTGCATAAGCTTCCGGGGAGGAGTAAGCAAAATAACCTCCAGGTCTCAGTAACCTGTCAAGTTCTAATAAGAGGATTCCATCTCTCTGTAGCCAATCAATTCGACATCGAGAACAATGAGCCAACTCAAATGATCTACTTGGATAAGGGAGTCTTTTTGTTCCCAAAACACCAAGAGTTGACGGAATCCCCCTCTCAAGTGCAAATTGTATTTGATTTTCGTGCACATCGTTAGGAGCCAGTGACATAGCAATAATATCATGTGAAAGAAGATACGCTCCAAAACTTGCAACCCCACAGCCCACATCTAAGATATTCCGTAGATTTCCACTGTTGTGGAGCTTATCACCAGGGAACTTAAGCATCTACACGCATAACAAGAATATTAAGCATTCTACGAAGAGAAATGAATCTCATGCATATGGGTAGTATTACCACACATTATCCATTTATTTTCAGAAAAAGGAATGAGCATAGAAACAAATTCTGACACTTGGGAAGTTGTCAAATCACTCAAATTTGAGATACTTCTTTATTTGTGCTTTATTTTTTATTTTCAATACAACACATCAAGGATTGAGAATGGAAAAAGAACTCACCTTCGCAAGTGCAATGATATACTTATCAGCTCCATAGTGAAAATGAGTTCCACCTCCAGGAAAATTGATCTTATCCCCATTCACAACCATCCAGTTCTGGTCTGATTTTTCTTGTGCAAGGTGTGTGTGCGGTATGTTTGCCTTCCACACTTCATCCCTACTATCTGGCCATCTTATTGGAATCTGAAACTCTAATTATAATTTTGTCGGGATCAAACTTCAAAATAAGCCGAAATCATTCAATAAATAGCTTTTCTTTACATAACTACACATAACCAACCTTGTAACCAGTAGGAGGAGGAATGAGACAATTATAGCGGCGTTCAGGAGGGGGGCAATGCCGCTCATAGTGCTCCATCAAACTCAAGTTGAGCTTCAATCTCAATTGGGAAATAAGGTTTCTATCTAAACAAGGTATCAACTCAGAATACCTGTCATCACAGATCTGCAAGGGCATAAAGAAGCAATCATTTCAGCTCAAAACAAGCACAACAAGAAACCCAATTAAAATCGAAGCACAATTCCTGAGACCCACTTCACCAAAATTGCAAAACAAGAACAATATCCAGTAAACCAACTTTCATTCAAATAAAAACCAAAACAATAGAAGCTAAAGTGAGAGATGCTTACAGGAATGCTCTCAGAGACCTCGAGATTCAGCTGTCGATGTTCATGCAAGTCATCCAAATCGCGATTGACAACGGCCCCACGAAAAACAGGATCAGAGACGAAGGAATCCTCCCCATCAGATCTACGCGAACTGGGTGCGAAAGAGGACCCATAATAGAGACAGAGGAGGCCGAGAAGAATGATGAATCCGAGGAGAAGGAGCTTAAGTTGGCGAGTGGAGGAAAGGGACTGGGTCTTGTGCTTCATTACTACAGGAAAGAGAGAATCTGAGGAACCTGAGTGAAGATTCAGAATCAGAGAAACAAAACCCAGAAGAAGGAGAGTGAGGGAATGAGTATGAGCTTCCGCTGTCGTTGTGATGTGGAAGAGATTGGATGGATTTGCGCGTACAGAATACGGAAAGTAGTAATTAATTCTGACTGTTGAATGTTGATCGTATTTTCACCATCGCCAGACGGCCCAGAATTGCTAATTACATCGAGCTCTCTTTCTTTTTTCATTAAATTACAAATCGTCTCTATAAATTGAGCATGATTTCGTTTTCTCGTCTCCGCCAGCGCCATGATCGTAGTGAAATACAATTTTATTTACATAAATTATAGGAAAAACTGCACAAACCTAAACTAAGAGGTTTGTTACGATAACACCCTTAAATTTTATATTTAATCAAAATTTTATTAATTAAATTTAGGAGTTCATCAATTAAATTAAAAGTTTAATAGTCTGATTGCACTATTTAACAAAGTTCAGAAATTGACTGATCAAATTTAATGCAAACTCCATAATTTAGAAGAAGTTTGTGCATTTTTCCCTAAATCATAAATTTAGTTAAATTCTATTTAATCTGTACATTTAAAAGTGTCTATATATCTTTAAACATCTAATTCTAAGTATCAAAGTGAGTATAGTTTAAAAGTGTGTATAATTCAAGAGTAATTATCATGTATTATTAATCAAGAGGTTAGAAGTTTGAATTTCTTACCAACAAAGGGAGGAATATAAAAGTTCAAACTTTAATTTTGTGTCTAATACGTTCTTTAATTTATAATTTTTTTAATTTATAATTTTTTTTTTGTGTCTAATACGTTGTTTAATTCGTAATATTTTTCAAATTCTAAAAAAAAAATTGTAAATATAAATACAAAATTGAGAGTGTAGGGTTCCATAAGAAATAAAATTCAATATTGAACGTCAATGAATGACATATTAGACAAATTTTCTATTTCAAGAGCCTATTCACACAGCAAATTTTAAAATTTATTAATGATATATCCAAGTCACAAATCCATTGTTATATTATATTTCAAAACTTTTAATCAAAATAGGAAGACATTTAAATATTCCATCTCACCTCTATTTAAAGAAACTTACAGTGTACCATTAAGTACCAACCAAAATTTATAAACTAGAAAATGAGTAGTAGTCGAGAACGTATTCTTCAAGTTTAAACTAAAATTACAAATCTCTTTCAAAAATAGAACACGACCTTATTGTAAAAAACAAAAAAACAACGTTATCAAATAGAACCAAAACAAATTCTATGACAAATTTTCAGAATTTCAATACCAACTTGGTGTGTAGCCTGTACATTTTCATACTAAAACATATGTACCCAGAATTAACAAAGAAATTAATCTTAAAACGAAGATTGCGCATAGCATATATCAAATTCAGAACTCGGGTTCTTCATTCTTTTTTTTCTTTTTTTTTTTTTCGAGTTCAGGTTCTTCATTTTTCTCAACTATGCAATTGAATGGCCAACTCGCACAGTATAGTTGAAGAACATAACCCCAAACATCTCATATGTACCAATGCATTCAGAGACAGGACATGATTTTGGATCAATTAAGGAACAAATTACAAAGAATTTCAGCAAAGCAGTAAACAGAAGAGCTTCAGTAGAGCTTTATCCTGGTGTGAATGGCGCTCCTACATATGGGACATGTCTGGAGGTCTTGTCCACATTCACAACACGTCTGTAATGAAAAAAAAAAACATTTTATCATTCAATTTAGGATTCTTGATTCATGTTCTGTCCATAATATGTCAAACAAAAGTTGAAAGAAATTGCATGAATTCACCTGGTGTCCACAGCCAAAAGCCATGTCCTTTAGATTGCTGAGGCAAATGGGGCAGAGCTGTTCAAGATCCGTAGAATGTTAGCCCCTAACTAAACAAGCCTGTTGAGAATACTGTAAATAGCGGAAACGTTCTCCGTGATCAAGTGATAAAGAGTATTTTTAGTTGGTAACTTTATTAGATTACCTAGGGTTCCATCTCAAAATCAATTGGCAATGAGAAGAGTAACTCATATATCTTATAAGTTGTTCATATATCTTATAAGTTGTGAGGCCTTTCTCCACCTTTCCAAAGTGGAATCCTCAACGTGCCTCCTTAAGATGGTGCCTCTTTCGGTACAACATTCTTGGAATCCAATCCAATTTTTGGACCAAATACTCGTTTGGATTTTATGGGCTCTAATACCATATTACATTACTTGGAATTCCATCTCAAAACACAATTGGCAATGAGAGGAGTAACTCATATATCTTATAAGTTGTGAGGTCCCTCTCCACCTTTCCAATGTGGAATCCTCAACCAAACTTGTTCCATTCTTATAGACTACACCACCTTCAACGGAGTGTTTCACACAGACTCAGAAACAAAAAGGAGAGCTAGGAAGAAATAAAAAAAACAAAATATGCCTTCCCTTCAACTTCTCTAGTTAATGATTATACCTAATATTCCCAAACTACTCTAATCAATGAATCAAATTCAGACCTTTTAACTATGCCATCAATTAGGCTAGATCCAAACCACAAGATCTAAAAACAAAAAGGAGAGCTAGGAAGAAATAAAAAAAATATAATCAGTGGTGGGAGCTTATGCATAAAGGTCTTGAACATGCTAATAAATAGGATCACAACAATCTCTGTTAACGCAAACATAAAAACACGAAAAACAGTAATTGTTGCACAAGGCCAAGCAACAAGGATGCTCAATTCGGATTGAAGTTGAAGTGCAATTAGCATTCTTTTCACACTTTTCACTTTTAGGAAAATGTCCTTTTCTTTCAGGCTAGAAATTTCCCCCACTATGAAACTGCTATTACATCATACGATAAGCATGATTTGTTAGATTAGCAGAAAGTAAGAAAAGGGGTGAAGAAAACATGACAGACAAGATTAAAATTTAACAGTACCTGGTTATCATAAGTTGAGCTCGCTACAGGAGGAGCTGTACTATTACTAGTAGGATTTCTGTTTTCAGGGAAAGAAGGCACGCTTGGCTCATAACTGGACGACCAGGTAGGCTTTGAACTATTAAAAGATTTTGAACTACTAAAAGAAGCTGCGCCATAGACCGGTGGAGGAAGTGCAACTCTCTGGGGAGATACGCCCTTGTGACCACTGCTCGAGTAAACAAAAATGTCATCAGTAGAAAACAACAAGAGATATAAGGATTGTTTCTGAGACCCGTTAAATATTTTAAATTCTAAAATAAGTTTAGGGTGAAAGCCGTTTCCTTTTGATTTAACTTAATATCTGCCCAGGAAAGATACTTTGTAATTCTGTGTTTCTGACTTCTTTTCATTTTATTAATATAAACATTTTGGTTAAATTACCATTTGGATCCCTATAGTTTTGAAAAAGTTAGAATTTAGTCTCTATAGTTTTAAAGATTAGAATTAGTCTCTATAGTTTGATAAAATCCGTAGGGACCATTTATGAGGATTTTATACTGTTAATGAGGTTTTTTATCAAACCATAACTCCATAAAGACGAAATTCTAACTTTTAAAACCATAAGAACTAAATTCTAACTTTCTCCGTACCATAAAGGACCAAATATGTAATTTAACCATAAATTTGAGGCACATCAATAATCAATCTACAAAAACAATTACTTCAAATGCAAAAGAAAAACTGAAGCAGGAAAGAAGCTCTTACCCCAAAATATCAAGCTCCATCGTAGCCTTGTACTGGGAGGGAATCTCCATTAATGCTGCAAGAGCAAACTCAGTTTCTTTCCGAGATGTAGGTATATTCTTTGACATAATTTCTGTGAAATTTACAAACTAGACAGAGAGAGAGAGAGAATTAATGGAAAAATAAAAAAGAGACTCGATGGCAGAGAGGAAGAAAGAGGAAATTATAACAACTGCAAAGTATGTATCCGTGCATACAAGTGTCTGTATGTGCATATATGGGCACACACAAGTAGGGTCGTATGTATGCATGTAAATATGGATGAAATTAATAACACTGACCTGAAAATTATCAAATGCACGTGATGGAATATTGTCGTCAAATTCTCTCATCATATCCCAGGGGCCATCTCCAACTCCAACTAAAACAATTGAGAGAGGGAACTTGCTGCGGTGAAATGAAAGCATATATTATTATCGCATGGAGGTACACAAGTGCTAAGAGCTATTGAGAGTAAAACGGGGAGCAGGAGGAATGTAAGAACTCCATTTTCACCTTGCTTCAACAATGGCATCAACAGTCTTTTGTTCCTGTGGACTAAGCATCCCGCGTTCTGTATCTACACTTCTAGTCACCTGAGCATAGGGAAACACTTTTAAAAGACATGAAGTAGGAAAGAGATAATCCAATGATTTAAACGCAAGTCTGAGCAAAAAACATGTACACGTGGTGAGAGAATAGAGATTCTCATATAGCATTATAAATGTTTTTTTTTCCTATGCATGTCTACTAGAAAGATGGAATTTGAAGCACCATTCCCTTGGACATTCTACAAAGATGGGATTGCGCTGGACCAAAAGCTTAGGTTTGGAAGTTCATCATCAACGTAAGAAGAAGAATAAGAAAAGCATCTTTTATCTCAAAAATCAAGAGATGGGTGTTTGGCTCACACTCACAGTCAAGCTTGTGCAACCTAGGGTTAAAACAAATCTATATCTATATTTAGTATGCAAGTTCTATAACTCATCCTAAGCTATGGGTTGGTTAATCTCATAGGTTACATTAACCCAGGTTTATGATATCCACTTTTTATATTACGTACTAATTTTTGCAAATTACAAACTAGACACACACGGTTATATAAACCTAGGTTTCCATAACCTATTCTTTTGAAAAATTCAACCACTTTCCAAACTTCTACACGGTAGACTTCAATAAACTAAGGCTTATTAAAACCATAAGCAAAACATCCCAAGAATGTTTTGTCATTGCAAATTCTTATTCTAGTAGAACTCTCCACATTCTAACAGGGACACCACCAGCATTTTTTAGGTTTCAGAAGATGCTAGTCCCTCCACATTTCATTTTCCACCCTCAAAATTTCTATCGGGAGCAAGCAGTAGTAGAAGAAGAAGAAGAAGAAAATAAGTTCTTCATTTTAGCAAACACATCACCTAGTAGCTAAATCAACCTATAACAAGCCGGCAATCAGACATTTAGACCTACCTGTCCATCTGCAATTATTAGCAAGACATGGTATTGACCACCACTCTGCTCGACAATGGTCATGGCCATTTCAATAACAGGTGCAAATGAAGTTGGTCCTATCACAAAGCAAGGAAAGTTATAAGATCAAATCCATATCAAAGGGACAAGCCCTTCAAGTATAAGAAAGACACTGTAGAAGTACAAAACAAACCTGCAAGTCGTAGATGTGGGGCAATTTCTTGGTAACGACTTAGTACTTCTTCAAATCCATTGCAAGCTCTCTCATCATCTTGGAAGAAACTGAAGACGTCTTGATCGTGAGTTGATGCTGTCAATTCAGAAAAGTGAGCACCAATATTTTTAATTGGTCAAGAGCTTTGCAAAGAAAAGAAAAGATACCAACCATCTCCAAATCCAAAGCAGGGAATTAAGTTATCATCGTCAAAAGCAGCCAATGTCTTTCCAATAATTGATATCGCCTGTTGATATGGATTTGGCTGGTCTCCAATATGATGTAGACTCCGTCTATTAAACGACCTTGCGCCTATTTGAAAATATAAAAGTCAAATTAGAATGTCCCACAACAAAAAATAAGCCATATATTGCAATTTTGGGTAAAAAAAATTAATGCTTCACCTGTCCACTCATTGCTCTTGGTGAAATCAATGCCCACAATAAGATTGGAAGACTCAAGGCCAGCAACTCTAAGAGCTTCTGTAACCTGAAAAGGACAGAAGATTACTTCACCTCTCTAAGGCTCGGTTTGATGATGATTTTATTTATCAAAATTAAGCTTTTTCTTTACCAATGTCTACTTTGCAAAAACACTTATGAAATCCGAGTTCCAGAAAATGAAAAACGGTTTCTAAAAACTTCTTTTTCTTTAGTTTTTAAAAATTGGCTCGAAAGTACAAAGCTAGTAAATAAGCACATGCTTTTAAGAACAAAAAACCCAAAAAACACCAAGCAACTTTCCTCTTTCTTTTTCAAAAAGAAGCAAAGCAATCCCCCAGATTACAGCATCATTTTTTATTTAAAGTTCCTTTATTCATGAGAGAAACAACAGATGCAAATGAAGCGTAAAGAAGAAGATTCAATGAATACAGAGACAAAGCCAACATTATCCACTCCATAAGGGTAAATATGTATCAATCCCTATTCAAACCCTAAACCCATTTACAAATTACCTGTTCTAAAGAACTGTAGTTATCAGCAATCCGTGAGTATCTTCTATCCAATCTCCTGCCATTATCAACGTTCCCACGGCACTCTTGAGAGGATGTATAACACTGCTGGGAAGAATATGATTGCTGAGGCACGTAACTTGGGGTCTCATGAGAATAAGGTTGCTGAGGCATATAACTTGGGGTTTCATGTCCATATGACGATTGAGAATACCCACCACGACCCCACGAAGAAGAAGAAGTTGAGCGATAGGACGAGGCCTCCCTTGAACTTTTCGCCCCCATCAAGCGAAAAAAGATCTATACAGAAGAACCCAACAAGATTCTGCTCTATGAATCTCAATGCAAGATATAAAAATTGCAGGCAAATCAAAATCCAAGGAATTGTTACAATATCGTGGATATAAAAGAAAATACACCTCCTAATTAAATACAGCCGACGCGTGTAGGAATTGAAGGACGAAGTGTCTGGGAAAAAATTGAAAACGCATCAAGAAATCAAAACAAATGGCGGCACCTATGACTTGTTCACGCAAACCCGTGAAACCGAGCCGACTTAGAAGATAGACTTATCTGTTAAGTTTCTTCAATACCCAAGTCTAGTCTGCAGACAACTCAGCCATATCCCTTAATTTACCATATTGAAAACAGCCAAATATAGGAAGTAAATAAACACAAATTTCACTCAGCACAGCACAACCTAAACAGAAAAAAGAAAACCCCCCAAAAGCATTAGTGGGTTTTTCTAATTTTTCACCCACGATTCAGTTTTCTGAACAGCATTGCGAATTTGCAATCACTTCGAGCCTATAAGCATGGACAAATCGAAAACCCAAAATCCCAAATTCTAAATAGTTGCTAGAAAAATAATTTCAACAAACATCTTATGGGCGATTTCTCAGATTCGATGCAAAGCATAAGAAAAATACCTCAGCAGAAAGCAGATGAAAATTGGAGCATCTTTAAAAATGGATGCACGGGTTGCACAGTTCAAGGAAAAGAAAAAAGATTTCAATGGCGGATTTGAAGCGAAACAGTGGAGTTTTGTAGAGTGGGGGTAACTTTTGAAATATGGGCTTTCGGTTTAGGCGGAGCACATGATTGATTGTTGCGTGGTGCAAAATCTGAAAATTAAAAATTAGAAATTAAACAATGTGAATTATTGAAGACATCCGATCCTTTATAACAAAAAGTTAAGAGACTTTAGCGCAATTTTAGCTTTGTGAAGTGGATATTACACCACCCAACATGCTTGCCACGATGAGATCTACTGATTACGACACTTTCAGTCCTATGAAAGTCCCCCTTGCTTTAGTTTCAAATCCCTCCTTTCTAATTTTGTTCCTATTTAGTTACTTTCTAATCTGTTTTGTTATTCAAATGATGAATTATTTTTATTCGTTGTCAAATTGAGCATAGTTCAAAATAGTTAAGAAATTATATTCTCGATCAAAATGTCATAAATTTAAATCCTCAGTCCGGCATGTAAATGTGTATAATACGTTTTTAAGTTTTTAATTTTCAAAGTTTTTGAACTTGTGTCTTTTAAGTTAATTTTCAATTTTGTGTCTTGAACTATTAGACAATTTTTAAATAATTTATTAGACAAAAAAAAATTATATCATTTTATGGCTAATGTATCTCCTAATTTAAAAAATGTCGAATAGATTAAAAATCAATTCGGCACAAAATCAAAAATTTAAGGAATTATAAAAGATTTTTTAAGTTTAGAGACGGACTAAATTTAGAATTTAACATAAATTTTAAAATCTCACCAATAGTTTTTTCTCCACACTAATTGAAAATTGACTGGGGACTGAAGGAGGTGTAAAATAGAGAATCCTACATTGAATTGAACTTTTCCATTTTTTTATAATAATAATAATTATTATTTTTTTAAAATCAAAATAAATAGAAGACCCCTTAAGCATAGAATAATTATCGACAGGGAACTCGATCCTCATAAAATTATGGACAATTTTATAGGAATGGAGAATCAAATCCCCAACTTCCGTTCTACCCTGTGAACATTCCAAAAAATGACAAAATGATGAAAAATGTTTTTTTTTTAATTTATTTTATTTTATTCTAATATTGATGTGACAATAGATAATTGATGTGTAAAATTCAGTTTTTCGTCCGGGTCAATTAGCTGATTTAAAATTTATCGATTTAAATCATGTTAGGATAATTTAAAATAGAACAATACTTAGTTAGTTATATGTGGTGTATTGATCTATCTTTTTTACATACCACCATTCAAATGTTAACAATTATAAAAGAAAAAAATATTGGGGACGTTTGAAACATTGAATTGAATTTTGATAGTTTTAGAATTCAAACCCAAAATGTTGTGTTGGATTACTGTGTTCATAATTCAATGGATTTGAAACACAACTGACAACCTTATGATTTTGTTTTGTTAATTTCAACACAGTTTTACTAATTCCAACACAGTTTCACTAATTTCCAAACGTCAAACATTGCATACCAAACACCGTTTTCTGACTTACAGGGTTTCAAATACTTAGAACAAAACGGTGCTCCAAACACCCTTATTTTCTTATTTTTACTTTCCTAATTATCAACATTTTAATATTTATGGGTAAAAAGATACCTAAATCGTGCATTTGATTAAATTGTACCATTAACACCTTTAGAATTAGTTAGATTTTCTTTAAAAAATGTAACTAGATATCAACATTCTTATGTTACACAATACTATTTTTTATAATTTTTCTGTTACACAATACTATTTTTTATAATTTTTCTTCTTTAATTGTGTTAATAATTTTAATTGGTTGGTTTTAAGCATTTTCATTTTGTAAGTAGATTGCAGTGTTTTCATAATTGAATTTGGACATTTTCGTGACAGGATGTTAGATGTTTTATTAGTTAAATTTTATATGATTTATCGGTTGATTCATGCACCATTTTTTATTTTAGTTTCAAAGATAGTATTAATTGCTACACTGGTTTGAATTTAGGATTTATATTAATGAAATTAAAAGCTTAGGATTGAAATTAACTCACATGGTAAAAATTAAATTTTCCTAAATTTTTACTAGCCTCTTTTTAAGTATAATTTTTTTTTAAGTTAAAATATAATTTTGGTCGATGTACTTTTGAATTTGTTCTACTTAGTTTTTGTATTTTCTAATGTTCAAATTTAGTTATGGTTCAAATGAATGTTAAAATGAATCTAGTTTATTGTTAACAATTTTTTTTTCAAACAGTTTTTATTAATTTTTCTTCTATAAATTTTCATCTAAAAATTAAAAAACTATACACATACTTTATCATTTTTTTAGGAAAAAATATAATTTTGATCCTTAAATTTATCAAGTTGTGTTAGGATTAAGTTGGACCAATGAGAATGGATTGGCCAAAGGGTGATAATGAATGGTTAAACTAGAAAAGAAGCCTAATATGAAGTCGAAACAGGCCAAAACCGACGGAGACTGACTCAAGGTGAGAAAAGACGAAGAAACGTGTTTGGGTCGAAGGCCAAGGACATGATCGGCATCGGCCTGCCGAGGCCGACCACATGGTAAAGCCCTAGGGCTTTATCGTGGTCCCCTAGGTGAGGATAGAGGCCTGGGCTTGGCTCGAGGCCGACTGGGTGACAAGACCCCTTTTTGGCCTCGCCTCGATCCATCACGACCCGAAAACCTTTTTTAAGTCCAATTTGGTCCTTCTTTTTTCCAGGAGGCAACGAAAACCCACTAACCCTATGGGAGGAGTTATTTAAGCTCCCTCATGAGGGATGAGTCAAATAAGTTCATTCTAGCTAACTATTAGACTTTCCAAATTCTCTCTAAACTCTCTCTTACTTAAGTATCGGAGTCGGTTAGTCACCACACTCCAGTTTTTTCTTGTCTCACAGGTCGCGTTCTTCTCAAAAAAGATACAAATTTATCATCGTTGTCATGTGGAGGTCAGTTGTGTTTTCCTGTCCAAAATTTGGCAACAAAAGTTGTATCAATTTTTACCTTAAACTTTCAATCTCATCAAATTGCATTTCAAACTTAGATAAATATTACAATTTTTAACTACAAACTTTAAAAGGTGTTGCAATTTTTAACCATATAATAAATTCTCTCTCTAAATATCATTAAAAAAGTTTTTTATCATGTGAATGGTAAAACTTATTTAGGATATGAAATTGATAAAATTATAGAGAAAAATGACATTAGAGCTAAATTTCTTTGGTTGATATTTATAACTTTTGGTAAAGTTATTTAATGGTTAATTAGTAAATTCATCAAACTTATTTTTGTGCTAAACTTTATTTTATTGAAATTTATGAGTTTATGAAAAATTTTACATTATTTTTTGGTTAAAAATTAATAATCAAACTAACCAAAATTGAATAGAGAATAAAAATTGCAATACTTATTTAAGAAGTTTAGGATTCAAATTCATAAAATCGTACAAGTTATCAAATTTGATTTTTTTTAAAATTATTTTATCAAGATTGATAAAAATTGACTTCAAACTTTGCAATACTTATTTAAGAAGTTTAGGATTCAAAAAATTTATAAAATCGTACAAATTATCAAATTTGATTTTTTTCTAAAATTATTTTATCAAGTTCGATGAAAATTGACTTCAAACTGAGACAATACTAAAGTACTTGGCATTTGAAAAGTACAAATGTGGTTTTAAAAGTTAATTTTGTCCTTATAGTTTGATAAAATCTCATAAATAAGGTCATAAATAGCTTTTTGATGTGAGGAAATTTAAACTCATGAACTCTTGATCATAAGTCTCAATTAATATCAGTTAAGCTGTTGTTGTTGGAAAACACATATTGTTTATCAGCTTTAGGAATAGAAACACATAAAAAATTGTATAGTCTGAAATAACATATTGAGAGTTTTTTTTTTTTCTTTCCAAATATACATATTACTTTTCGTCTCTTCCATTTATATTATTTAATTTAATATCATGAGAAAATAATACTAAACAATTAGTGCAATGGAAAGTATTTATGAAAATTCAAATCAACACCAAGAGAATAGTCTCCAAAAGACTTCAAATGAGAATCAAATAACAAAGAAATATAATATTCGTGCCTTCTTCAGTTTTAAAAGATTGGAGCGGATATCATAATCTTCTCTCTAATATTTATACATGTGTAATATGTAATCAAATAAAAGTCATTAACAAAATCATCAAGAAAGTATATATTTTAATGAAAAAAGAGAAGAAGAGAGAAAAGAAGGAATGATTTTTCTTTTTTATTAGTTATCAATCTAAACAATTCATCTATCTATCTATATATTATAATTTATATGAACGGCGCTTGAGAAATAAATTTTTTATTTTTTATTTTTTTTTTGCAACTTTTTAATTTGAAGACTTTCCTAATTTGAAGACTTCCACTTTTTAATGGAAAAATTTTTCCATTCTGAACTCAATTTGAAAAAAAGTTTTAAAATTTATACAATCTCCAAGAACTACGACATCTTTGATTAATTTAAATAATAAAATGATAAAAATCTACTATTAAACAAATATTAAAAATATTTAATTTATACACACTATATATAAATGGGGAGAGATTTTTTTATTTTTTTAATTGGGGTAAAGAGATTCGAACTCATGACCTATTGGTCATAAGTTTTACTAATTAATGTCAGTTGAGCTGTGCTCTTATTGGCATTTAAAGTCTTAACTCTTGATTTTTCATTCTACCCTCAATTTGAATAAAGGTTCTAAAATATTGTATGTGTTCTCTAATTTGAATAAACATTTAGAAATTTATACGATCTCCAATCTTCCAAGTAACTAATGCATATTTGAATAATTTAAATAATAAAATGATAAAATAAACACATTTAAATTTTGCATAATAAAACCTATTTAAATAATAAAATGATAAAAATCTACTACTAAACAAATATTATAAATTAATGATATTTGGATTATGAGATAATGAACTTTTTTTTTTATTATTATTATTACAATTCATATCCTTTCATTTATTATAGACTATATATACTATATTTTAATTCCAAAATTATCTATCATCTTCTTTCTAATAATATAAAATCTTTATAAAAGTTTATAGATTTGAGTTAAAATGAAAGAAAAAATGGAAATACTATGATTTAATAGTTCAATTTGATAAATCACTAGTATACCACTTGTATTTCAGTGAGCTTAATGCTATTCTTTTGGGTTTGTCTTTTGTTCATGATGTTTCAATCCCTTTGGAGGTAGAATCATACTCTTATAATACAGTCGCTCTAATCAACTACGAGCGTGAGGACCTCACAGATGCATTGGACTATGCTAGGGACATTCAACATACAACCCGACGGTGGACTAACATTCATTTTATGTATAGTCACCGTCATACGAACATAGATGCGTATAGGCTAGCTAAACGAGCGCAACAACTTATGAGTACACAAACTTGGTTTGATTTGGATTATAATATTTTTGAGGGCTTGATCTCCTCCTATTAATATACAATATTACTATTATTCAAAAAAAAAAAGTATACCACTTGTATTA
Organism: Trichosanthes cucumerina; assembly: GCA_036507285.1. Classification (NCBI taxonomy): domain Eukaryota; kingdom Viridiplantae; phylum Streptophyta; class Magnoliopsida; order Cucurbitales; family Cucurbitaceae; genus Trichosanthes; species Trichosanthes cucumerina. The sequence goes on from CM071845.1 coordinate 5,882,916, forward strand.
ATAAAAGCATCGAACATTTTCTTATTAATAAGTAATAAATTAATTTTTTTTGCGAGGACAGGGTCTCATGAGACCTGCCTTAACGGGGCGAGAAATCCTCATTTAGATGAAAATGGACGAGGTAGGGGTGAGCATCGGTCGGTCGGGGTCGGTTTTCGACCCCAACCGACCCCCGAACCGACCAAGGGCGGTCGGTTCGGTCGGTTTTTTTTAAAAAAAAAAAAATCCTTACCAAAATCGATCACCGACCAAATTGATTCGATTCGGTCGATTTGTTTAGTTCGGTTTATATATGTATATATAAAAATATTTATTTAATTAAATATTAAATATTTATAATTATTATTTTATTATTATTTAATAATTTATAATAATTTATAATTATTATTTAATTATTTTGAAAAAAAATTTTAGTTTTTTATTTTTTTAATTATTATTATTATTATTAATTTATTATTATTATATATATATATATATTTTTTTTTTTTTTAATTTTCTACGGTTTTGTGAAGGGTAAAACCGACCCCGACCGACTCCTTCACAAAAATCGACCGACCGCCCTCGCCTTCGGTCTCGTTCGTTTCGACTCGTCGTGTCGGTTTTCGATCTTTTTTTGCTCACCCCTAGGACGAGGGAGTAGAGAGAAAAAAATTTATGAGAACTAAATGGGAATGGAGAGTCTATTTATATTGTATTTTTTTTTATATATGTATATATGTATAGTATAAGTATATATATATGTGTCGTTTAAAATTTTATTGTTAATAATTTAGATAATTGGATATGTTTGAGTTATATAGTTAAACATTTGAATTATATATATATATATACATATTAATTAGATAATTTGGTATGTAATATTGTTTTTATTAAAAATGTTAAAAAAATTTATATTAATTTTTTAATAGAAAATTAACTGTTTTAATGAATTAATGGAACTTTTTTTTTTTGTGAATAACTGCTCCTGTAATTGAAAACTAATGAATATTTTTATGGAAGTTAATTGTTTGAAAATTTATCAAAAGAATTATTTGATCCTTAAAAAAAGAAAAAAAAAACAAACCGGAAATAATTCTCCATAATTCGTAGGAATCCCAATTTCGCAGGAATGAGAATTCAAATGGAGTGTAGATGGGGACACGAAGTCATCATCCCTATTTCGAGGACATCTTTATTCTCATTCATCAAACAAATTGTTGGATTGACATTTAAAATCACCATTTGATGCGGGTTGAAAACTTGAAAATATATTTTTAAACTTATCTTTCATAAATTTTACGGCATAAATTTGTCAACTGCACTATTTCCAATCCTATTGAATATATAATTTTTTTTTTATCAAATAAGGAGATATGGAAAGAAATTGGGACAGGATAGGAGATATACACATATATAAGTAACAACGAACGAAGTTTGAAAATATAAATATAAAAGTTTATTTTAAAAATGTCAATTCTATGGAATATGTGTGGTGTACCAGTACGAGGGTATTAAGATAACGTGGATGTGTGGGGTTTCAAAAATAGAAAGAGATAAAAAGTGGTTGTGGATATTAATGGTTGCAGTGCAGTTAATATGGAAAACTACCAGATAAAGACGTGTAATGCAAATATTGAACTACTTGATCTCGCAAGATTCATAATCTATATGGTTTTTTTAGTACATCAATAATTGAGAGTGGGGGATTCGAATCCATAATCCTGATCATGAGTCATACTTATGTCAGTTGAGCTAAACTCTAGTTGGTCATAATTCATATGGTTATTGGTTAGTTTTCTCTATTATGTGATTAATGGTTTCTCTTTTATTCTTGTAAATATTGTTTATTCTATTTAATTAATTTTCTCTTTTAACCTAAAATATTATTCTTTTTTAAAGAGTTCAAATCTTAATCCATGATGAAAAAAAAAATGAATACCATATTTTGATTGCAAAAATATGTATTCTTGTAGAAGTAGGTTTCAAATATGAAGTACGTAAAATAAATATAAAATAAACGTACACAGAATTTATATGTATTTTATGGTGGAATTAATAGCTTGCTATGATGCGAATGAGTTTTTCTTACTTTAACCTAAAGATTTTTTCACTAATAAAAATATCACTCAAACCACCTTCTTCAATTTTTGTTGATGATTGATATCCAAAAGCTAAGAAGAATGGTCCCAAATTTGCATGATATATATCTGATTGAAGTGGGGATGAACCAATTGCCTACAAAATAAGGAAATTGCACATTGATTTAGTGTTGGTTAAACAAAATCCTAGTCACTTGGGTTTGTGTTAAGCTTAGTGAGTATAATTGTGTAGCTTACCTTGTACGTATGTGAGACTCCTTATTCTTCTATTTATAGAGGAGTTGATACACAGTTTCTAGTTATTTGACCCTCATCAGTTCAATCCTTGAATTTTTGAGAACTTAATCGAATTGTCCTAAATCAAATTACATGGCTTGATCCTCATGCCTTGGTTCATTTGCTAAGTTCGACTTTAGGGTCCTCGGCCCACTTAGACTTTGCTTGTAGGGTGTTCATGGGTTGGATTGAGTTGTACTGGCAGTTTTTTGGATCAACCCAAAATTTCGGATTGGTCGGATTTGCTACCCAAAAGAACCGAATGAGAGTTGCAATCCAACCCTTATATTTTTTGATCGAATCGTCGGGTTGTTATTTTTTTGAAAAAAAAAGAAAGAATATATTTGTGTGCCTTAGAAATCTGGCCGACATGTATCAAAGTTTCGATTAGAATGACAATGAGAATTGAAGTTGAGCTAAAACACTTCAATTAGAGTATTAACATCGAAGCGAGATTGATTGAATGATGACGAAAGTGTAAAAAATCTAAATGTTTGCCAATGCGGGCAACGTAAAAATTGAGTGTAAAAAATCGAGGTTGTGTAACGTACTTTTGCCGACAACGTGAGTGTAAAAAATCCGCATGTTGTTTTTTGCGAGGTTGAAGAGGTGAGGAGCAGAGAGTCAGAGGTAGGGGTGAGCAAAAAAAAGACCGAAAATCGATACGACCGACCGAAACCGACCGAACCGAGGGCGGTCGGTCGGTTTTGTGAAGGTTTCGGTCGGGGTCGGTTTGGGTCTTCACAAAACCGACCAGTCGGTCGATCGGTTTGGGGCAAAAGTCCCAAACCGATCGAACCGACCAAATTCTTTTTTTTATAAAATATATATATATATATATATAATAATTAAAATAATAAAAATAATAAAAAAAACTAAAAGATTTTCTCAAAATAATTAAATAATAATTATAAATTATTAAATAACAATAAAATAATAATTTTAAATATTAAATAAATATTTAAATATATATATATAAACCGACCAAACCGACCGACCAAACCGATCGGTTGGTTGGTTCATTTTAAAGGTTTTTCAAAAAAAAAAACTCGATCGAACCGAGCGCCTTGCCTGGTTCGGTTCGAGGATCGGTTGGAGTCGAAAACCGACCCGACCGACCGATGCTCGCCCCTAGTCAGAGGCATGAAGAGACGAAGAGAAAAAACCATACGTTTGTCGTTTGCGAGTGAGTGAGGTGTGAAGAGGTGAGGTGTCGAGAGTAGAGGGGTGAAGAGACGAACGAGCTTGAAATTTGAGAGAGTGACAAAGTGAGAGGTGAAGTCTATTAGTTGAAGACGAGCTTGAATGAGATGAAGTTTAGCAACCACGAGATGAAGTTTAGCAACCACGAGGATTCTAGGGTTGCATTTCATTTATAATATATATTTTAAATTTATGAAATTCGGTTCGATTCAAGTTGAACTAAATAAAAAAAATCTCTCCAACAAACCGTTAATCCAGTAAAAAAAAAAAATATATAACCCATTCCAATTCTATAATCCAAGTTGTTCGAATTATTGAATTATTTACATCCCTATTTGCTCGACCCAAGTGAGCTTACCCTCACAAAGGGTTGACATCACCCTTATGTGTTGTGCATTTCCTCATCTACGTTATTCTCAAACTTTTATGCATCTCATTTATAGGTTGGGTTTAAATGAGTAAATTTCTTTTTTTAAAAAAAACAACAATAAATGAGTAAATAAAATGGCTTAATAGTGTTGCTAATAATCTTGCAAACATTGCCAATAAAAATATAACTCAATTTTCATCAAATAAGACTTATGACCAATAGCCCATGAGTTCGAATCCCCCACCCCAAATGATGTTGTATTAAAAAAAAATCTTGCAAACATTTATTGTCATTTCAATTCATTTAAAAAAATAAAAGACCTATCCAACACATATTGATAATTATAGAATCATTATATTTTGAGATAACTATAAAGCTAATTAAGAGATACAAAATAATCTAGATTTTAAATTATTTTCTATTATTTGCCCTTCAAAATTTTTTATTTTTTATTATTTAATTTTTTTAGTTCAACAACTATGAAATAATTACTTAGGCCTCTTGGATAACTATTTTGGTTTTTAGTCTCTAGTTTTTTAAAATTAAGCCTATAAATATCATTTCTATCTATGGTTTTCCATATTTTCTTATCTATTTTTTACACATGTTTTTCAAAACCAATCCAAGTTTTGAAAATTAAAAAAAATAGATTTCAAAAACTTATTTTTGTTTTAGAAATTTATCTAGAAACTCACATGCTTCCTTAAAAAAGATGAAAACTGTTGTAAAAAATATGAAAACCAATATAGAGAAATTGTGAGAAAACAAATACAATTTTTTAAACGGGAGTTTAACTATCATTTTTTTGATGGCTTACCAACTAACCACATAAGATATTCTCTTTTCTCTCTTCTACATTCCTGATCTCTTTTACCTGTCAAAAGTTTAATACTGGTTGGCGGAGATTCTAGCTCTAACCCACCTTCGTCTACCTTGTTTTAAGTCTACCATCTCTTCAACTATTGAATGTACCTTTCTTTTTGTAATGTGTTATGAAATCTACTTGAGCTCATGCTTTCAACAACGGGGGTGTAGCTCATATGGTAGAGCGCTCGCTTCGCATGCGAGAGGCACGGGGTTCGATTCCCCGCACCTCCAATATTTAATTTTCTATATTATTTAAATTCGCCAAACTACTTTCAATAAATCTTAAAATTAGTCTCTATAAGCGGTAAGTTTTTCCTTTATAAATTTTGAAAATATATTCATATGTTGTTTTTTATTATACGTAATTATTATTTTTATTTAATCAATTTCATTGAAATTGGACTTTAAAAGTATAAATACCAACCTAGAACGAACTTAAAAGTATATGCATCAAAATGATATTTTAATTTTTTTTTTCTCTCTATATCTATAAGACTATAATATAGGGATTGACAAAATGCAACACCATCACAATCAAGAATGTTGTATAAAGTTATGCCAAATCCTACCTAGTTGGCATGTTAGCACTAGTTCCTATCATCCGGAACTTTCAAGGGAAAAAAAATAAATAAAACCATTTGACACAAACAATAAATATGGGCTAAATGTATAGAAAATACCCACAAACTTTGTAAATTATTTTAAAAATGCTCTTCAACTTTTTAAAGTTTCATTAATATCTTTAGACTTTAAAAAAAGTTTAAAAATGCTCTTACGGTTAGTTTTAGAAAGAAACTGTTAGTACTTTGTTTAAAAATTATCCATGAACTTTCAAATGTTTCATTAATACCCTTAAACTTAAAAAAAAAAATTAAAAAATACTCTTATTCTTAGTATATGGACAAAAATGGTTAGTACATCGTTTTAAAATACGTTTGAACTTTCAAAAGTTGTATTCATACCCTTAACCTTAAAAAAGTTAAAAATACCCTTATCATTAGTATGGACGAAAACATTTATCTATGTCTCATTACCTTCTTCCTTCATTTTTTCTATTTCTTGATTTGCTTTAATCTATGGCCTGACGATTCTCTATTTTTCTTTTTCTTTTTTTTTTTATTTTTCAATACCATGTTTACAATTTCCTTCCATTTTCCAATCTTTAAAACTACTTCTCCGATCAATGTATATAGATTATAGCAAGAAGAAAAGAGAATAATTGAATCGCTAAATGATCTTAGGACTTAAATGCTTTAACACGGTTGTAATTTTGAAGACACAAAAAAAGAGACATGTTGAGTCATAATATTGAGTTCAATACACAAAAAGAGAGACATGTTGAGTCATAGTTTTAAAGATACCTAGTGAGAGGGAAAAGAAAGAAAACATATGCATTACAACATATGAAGATTTTATTAATTCTTTTTATAGCTCAAATTAGTCTATTTGTTGTGGTTGGTTAAAAATGTTCTTCATGATTGAGAATTGAAAAAATGAAGGAAAATTAGCGTATCTATATGAAATAAAGGGTGTCTATCTGAGTTGTTTCAAATGGGTTCTTTTCCAACTTCAAATAACTTCAAAAATATTGATTATCTAGGTGTTGAAATTTCTTATATTTATGCTTAGAAATGAGATTGAGCTCCTCTTGTCTATTTAAAGTTCTAATATTTAAGAAGATATGAAAAATGAGGAAAATTTTAGAGATTAAAAAATGGGAGAAGAGAGTAAGAGTATTAAAAAAGAAACGAAAAAATAGAGAAGTATTAGACCATAGATTAAACCAAATAAGGAGAGATAGGAAATAGAAAAGGAAGATAATGGAGTGTATATAAATATTTTTCGTCATATACCAGTAGTATTTTTTAAAACTTTTTTTTAAGGTTAAGAATATTATTACAACTTTTGAAAGTTGAATCATTTTAAAATAAACTTCTAACGATTTCGTCCATATACTAAAGATAAATGTATTTTTTTTTTTAGTTTAAGGATATTAATGAAACTTTTGAAAGGCTATAACAAAGGAGATACCAATTTCTAGTACAAAAGTTCCATTCAAAATAACTATAACCCGTGTTATAATAACATGTGAAATACTCTACACTCCAAACACAGACTGTTATAATCTCAAACTATATTACTCTGCATTTTAAATAATATTATATGTTTCACAGACTATAATAACCCACAGATTATTATAACTCCTGTTATTATAACTCACTCAGCGCCCCAAACAACCCTTGAGGTTATTTTTAACAAATATGAATGAAACTTTTGAAATTTTGGGATATGTTTTAAACAAAAGTACAATGTTAAGTTATCTTCCATAATTTAGCCTAAATAATTGGACCATGCATTGACAAATGGAAATGAACAAGAATTCAATCAACTTTATTTGTACTCAACAAATGCATGTGAGTTGATTTTTGCAGAAGAGAGAAAATCAACGCAATAATTTTATTTAAAAAAAAAAAATTGGAAATCCCTCCTCCACCATATGAATCCCAACTTCCAGTTGCCAAAGCATTAAATGCACTCACCAATCTCTCCCCCTTTTAATGCCCTTCTCAGTCCTCTTCTTCTCAAACTCACCCAATCGCCTTTTCTCTGTCTCCAAATCCGCCATGGCGGACCTCGTAACCGCACCGCCGGGCAAATTCCGGTACCGGCGACTGAAATACAGCGAGGAATTTGAGGAGGCGTTCGAGAGATCGAGACGAGGAGAACAGAGGAGGAGGATATTTGGAGGAAGATCGAGACGGTGGTTCAGAATCAGAAGGGCGTCGATTGGGAGGAGGTTGAAGAAGCTCAAAATCCCTAGCATCAGAAAGCTGTTGAGAAGGAAATCGAGGCTGGTGACGGCCATGAGAGGCTCGATTTCGAAGGTTCTGAAGAGATTCAGAGATGGCGAAGCGTATTTGGGAGATCTTTTTGCTGGAAATTATTTGTTCGTTCAGGTGATTCCGAGCTCCATCAAATGCCTCAAAAATCAACATTGTGCCATTCAAAATTTCGCCCCGCCTTATTCCCTCAAGCTTTAACAAATTAGCAATGCTTTTTTTTTTTTTTCAGAGCTATGCTTATGAAATCTCTGCTTTGTTTGTGAAGGGGTTTAAATCCTATATTTTATTTTTAGCTTTTCTATGTTTGTTTTATTTTGCTCTTTAAACTTTGTAAATATTTTATTATAGTCTTTGCATTTTACTTACAAAATCATTCTAGTATCCTTCATTATTTTTTTATAAAAAAATTGTTTTACATAAAACACTTTGCTTGATTTACTTAAATGGTTTTATTTTTTTAAAAAAATAATGGTAAGGACTAGAGTGATTTTTATGTAAAATTTAAAAGATTAAACTAGAAGATTTATAAATTTAAAGACTAAAGTAAATATAAAAATTTAGCAATACATCAAATAGGGTTTTTATTTTTTATTTTAAATGTGTGTATGTGTGTGTGTTTTTTTTAACTGTAACTTAGTAATCAGTTTCTGACTGAAAATTCATTTGCCTTTTGCTCCCTCTCTCTGTTTGCTTTAGGGTTTGTTATTTGTGGATGAAGATGAAAGATTGGTTTTTGTGAACTCAAATTTCTCATGCAATTTGAGTAGGGTCATTTTATTTAATAAGCTGATATTGATAATCATTTGACTTTTAGGGATTATTTATATGTGGGCCATATTTAATACATGAAAAATAAAGTTTGTTTGACAGTCAATTTTCATATGATAAATTTTTGGATTTTAGAAAATGAAGTCATTAAAATAGTAAAAATGTTTTCCTATTATTTTGTATTTTCTTTGATTTTTAAAGCACAAAAATGAGTTTGCTTCATATTAATGTTGCTATTTATTTTCTATTTCTTGAAAATATTATCCAAATTCAGTAACGAAAGGTTATTTAATTATTGCCATTAATTCATAAAAATTATGAGACATGAAATGAATTTTGTATAGAAAATATACCAGTGACAGTGGTTGCTCTATTAAATAAATGCAACTTTTAAAACTTAAAAGTGTCAATATATATGTTGATAATTAATTGTCCGATTAAATAGATGCAACTTTTAAAATAAACAAGACCTTGATTGTCCGTTATCATTAAAACTTTTCGCTACAGGACTTTGATTGTTCACTTATCATTAAAACTTTTTCGCCACATGAATTGAAGATGCCAATTACTAATTATGTGGATTAGTTTATTCATTAATTATCGAATGATATTTTTCCATTTTCAAATAAAATATTTCTAAAAAAAACTACTTTTCTTTCTATTGACTTTTTTTTTTTAGTTCAACAATGGCAAGATAACCATCGATTTTTAAGATGGTAATTACTATCTTATTCATTAAACTATGTTCAATTGTTTTCACCTACTATTACATTGAAATTAATTGGTCATTTTTTAGTTCAACACATGGAAGTGAAGATTCCATCTTTGATCTTTGATTAAGAATGTAACGAGTTAAGCTTTACTTACATTGGCTAGTCCATCATTACTACTTGTCAATTTCTTTTTTTTCATTCATTTTTATTATGAAAAAAAAATCATTTTTAACCCTAAACTTGGCAAGTAGTAATGATGGACTAGCCAATGTAATTAAAAGGTCAGAGTTAAAATTATTTTTAACTTTGACCTTTTAATTTCATAAATTTAAACTTCAAACTTGGTCAATTGTATCAATTTTAATCTAAACTTTCAATTTCATCAATATAAACCTCAAACTTGAATAGGTATATCAATTTACATCTAGTTTTCATTTTAATCTTCGTTGAAAATGTTTCTCACACATGTATCCAAAGCCATGTTGTGTCAATTTCAAGACAAGATTCGATCTATCGGGTTTTAGTAGAAACAACACTTATTTTGTACTAAGTTTTCCCTCAAGATATTGATTTTTTTTTTAATTTCTTGTCGACCTCAAGTTCGATTTGTCTTTCATCCGTCGTAACAAGAGTAGGATTTCCAAAATCTCCCTTGTCATAATCTTTGTCCACTTCCTTTCCACACATCGATGCCACTTTAATCTGGTATAAGACGGTTGAGGAGGGTGGCAAGGCCAATTAAAAGTTATGGTTACAATTCATACAACAACTTGTCAAATTTAGGGTAAAATTATTTTTTTCCTTTTTTATTGAGGGGCATTAAAAATATTTGAACAACATGCAACTTTCTGGTAGGAGTTTGAAAGTAGGACTTTAATTTGCATTGTCCCATGACTCAACCATCAAAATAATGCAAATGAGACACCACTAATAAATACAAAGTAGCTTGATGGATATATGGCAACCCTCCCTTTCTTTTTACTTTTGGTTCTTCTAAAAGAAAAATGTTTCTTAATTGATATTCTCTTTTGTCTTATCTATATTTAATTTTGAATGCATAAATACTTTCTTGTGAATCAACCTATTTTTTTTATAATGATATTATACCTCAAATATCATGAGTGGATCTCCCTTTGAAAAGGTGATTTTTTAAAAAGAATTCAACCTGATATAAGGGTAAGTATTTAAATCTCTTACCTTTTAGTCAAAGAGTACGAACAAGTGAGTCATCGGTCTGGAAAAAGAAAATGGTTTCCTTTGAGAGGGAAAAAAAAAGAAAGAAATCGCTAAACCTTCGGAACAAAGGTTATTCTATTCATGTTTCAAACAATCTGGTTAATTATATAGATTAGAATATTAGAAACAATTAGAAAGACAAACCTATAGAGAAGCCAGTTTTAGCGCGTTTCTAAAAATAACTGGTTAGGTTGACTTTAAAAGTTTGATTTTGATTACCTTCTTCAAATTTAATCATTCAAATACAAAAATCAGACATCAAGTGAATATAAATAATGAGTTGAATCAAACTAACTATATAATGGATATAATGAGCATAAATCATGAGTCTAGCCACATGAGTACTTATGAAACTCTCCTTTAAATACTTATCTTCTTACTCACAAGTTTAGAAGAAAAAGGGGTTGTATTCACAATCACAAACAATAAATGGTCTATAGAGCCTATTCTAATAAAAGTATAGAACCATTGGCACAAATCAAGAAACTTTAATGGGAGAAAAGAATCACTCTACCTAAGGCCTCTTTGTGGAATAATGAAAATGCCACTAACTAGGGTTGCTATTTATAAGCATGGAATAAGAAAAACTCAAAATTTTACTGACCCCACTCTTCACATGCTACCCTCATATTCCACTTGATCATAGCTTTCTCCATGCCCCAACTTTAAATTTTCCATTCACATCCCCCTAAAGTTTCTATTTTTAATTATATGCAAAGAATATTCCATGTAATTTGAAAAATTATCAAATACAAGGGTGGAGTTAAAAAATTTAAGAGGGAGGAGCAAAATCTTTTTACATATATGTGTGTAATATTTTAAATTTGAAAATTTAGACCAGATAAATTAGTGAGAAAACTTTAGAATCTTTTTTCTTTCATGTAATATAATTTTAGTTAAATTACAAGTAGATTTTAGGTTTGTATTTATTTGGTTCTTAAAATTTAAAAAATAGCTAATAGGGCATTGAATTTTCAATTATGTGTCAAATGAATTCTTGACCTATTCAATATTTTTAAAAATTAACAAACCAATTAAACACAAAATTAAAAGTATTGAACTCTATTAGAAACAAAAATTAATTATATATCTAATAGGTCAATTAAATTTTAGAAATTTTGAATATATCAAGAATTTATTAGATACAAAATTGAAAGGTCGAAGTCGTATTAAATACTTTAAAATTTTGAAATCTATTAAACATAAATTTAAGAATGGAGTCAACTTACAATTTAACCCATAGTTTCTATCTCTCTTTGCTCCACCCCTATCAGAAAAGGGCCAAATGGGCATGAAGGCACTTTATTCCTCCACAGTGGCATAAATGCCCTCTTTATCTCAATTATGGCTTACCTAACAAAGCCTACTCACACACATATATATATAAACTTTCTAAGTTCTAACCTAACTTTTCAATTACGCATGTGGAAAATAAAGATTCAAAATTATCTCAATTTTAACCGCAAATTCTGGCTTAATTGACAAAACTTTGTTTTATATTTTTAATTTAACAGTTATGTTTTTCAAAACCGTTTCCCAATTATGTATTCAAAAGGGTGAAAATTCTAAAAACAACATTTTTATATTTTTATTGTATCAGATTTTGAATCAAAATTTTAAAATGCAAAATTATATTAAAAAAATTAATGAATATAACATTTCATATTATACACCCAATTTATTTGTATTAAATTAAAATATGTATAATATAATATATTATAAAATTATATGATATTGTAGAATAATAATAATACAAAATTTATTAAAAAAACATGTTTATAAATTAACCAATAATAGTTTATGTTCAACTTTATATTTAATTTGTAACTATAAGTAATTTTATGCGCTATAAATATATTATTGAACATATTTTGACAATCATTTAAATTAGAATTTAATTTCTAAATCTGCTACCAAACACATATTTAAAAACATGAAATACAACTATATTTTTCTTAAATCCTTTATTTTTAAAATTCCGACCAAACAAACTTTAAATTTCTTCATCACTTGGTTATGCTTCCCAAAATTATCAAACGCAAAAATTTGATTTTAAGCATAAAGATATCAATGCAACAACTACTCCCTCCCCAACTTCTCTGTAGTATACTGAGATAAATATGATACATCAAAAAGATTGATTGGCTCTGCCTACAAAAAGCCTAAGTGTCCCTACACAATAAACCCCTCTCGTTGTACATCTCTTTAATAGCAATTGGAACTTGGAGGCCTAGGAGCTTCCAAACACCTGCAGAAGAGGGATAGTAGCCAAAACCTTGGTTATAAGAATGTATAAGTCAGTCACGAGGCAATAATTCTAAGGAGTTGTTTGGGGCACTGTATGGGTTATAATAGTCTGTGAAATCATATAATATTATTTAAAATGCAAAGTAGTATAGTCAATGGTTATAATAGTCTGTGTTTGAGGTACAGATTATTCTACATGTTATAATAACACATGTTATTATAACTTGTGCCCCAAACAACTCCTAACAGATTCAGTGAAGAGGGAGATTTATTGCAGATAGACAAGGTTATCATTTAGTGAAAGTTCGAAATGCTTTTGAACGAAGAACTAATTAAATACTACTAATAAAAACACTTTTTCCTTGTTTGAGTTCAACAAACATGTGGGGATAGGGATTCGAATTTCTGAATTTTAGGTCGATAAAACAATGTCTTACCCAATTGAGCTATGCACAGGTAAGAAATATAAATACTATTCTTAGAATTTTCAAAATCACACTTTTAACTATACAAAGCTAAAAGTAAATTTTACCATTTCAAAACATGAGAATGAGATGAAGTTTGGTTGTAAATGAAACGTTGTTACTTACCCCAGCCAAGATATTTGTAGATAGTCTCGGTTTGTTTTGTACTGCAGAATCTGCAACTGGTTGTGTTTGTGGGAAATTGCGGATCAGTTTTGGAAGCTTCGGGCTATCAGAATTCATTTCTGAATCTTCTCGCAACTTCTGCTTCTGTAGGCATACAAAAAGAGGGTAATGTTTGCATTTTCCAAGCATGGACAACACTTAGACAACACTACAACGAACAAACTCGTTAAATTTCTAAAGAAAATTCCAGTTTCAGCACAGAGGAATACCCAAAACGTCCTAAGATATTAAGAATGCATACTGAGATGGTGATATGCTATATGCCAGTAAGGCTTTTCAATGTACCTTCTTTAGCCGTTCTTCAATGGAATTCAATGCACGTGATTTATCGACTTTAGAAAGATAGAAATCCCTCTCCCTCTTAGCGGCAGAAATTTCCAAAGCCATTTTCTGCTCCCGAATGGCATGCTTGTAAGCTGCAAAATATTCGACATCAGTCACAGTGTTGTAAGCAAAAATGAGGCAGGATCAAGTCTTTGAGGCGTGTACCAGTTTCTTCAGTAAGATCATCCCACTTGAATTTACTCAAATACTTGATGTTCCAGAGATCAAAGTAGAAAGCGGACCTCTTCCTTCCTCCTAAATACATGCACAACAGAGAAACACAACTATGAACACATAAGAAACTTCAGAGTTATTTTATTTTAAAAATGTTCAAGAGCAGGGCATGGTAATGGGAAAACATAACCCCGATCAAATTAATTATGAAGCAGATAATGCATGCCATAGAAGAATTAATTTCCTTACGCTGAATAGGGCTTTCTAGAACAGCCCAACTCAATGACTTCCATCATCCCCCAAAGAGAAAGTAGAAAACATAGTATCGAGCCAGGATGTCCAATACAAACGTGAATATAAAAATAAAAGTTTACCTATTTGTTCACCATTTAACATATTAGCCACCTTCTTGGCAACTCTTTTATCAGTGAATTCAACCCATCTGCATAGCACGTATAAGGACAGTACAGAATCAGTAACTAAAACCAAGCCCTTTGACAAGCCAAGCATCTTCAAGGTCATGCACAAACTATTAACTTCATATAAATTCAAATAAATAAAAGTTAATCGAAAGTGTGATTATACCCTTCTGAAAAAAATTGTCCACGAAACCCTCCTGCACGCTTTCGTTGTACTTGACTTGCAGCATCTGAACAAGAATGCATGAACTACCTTGAATAAATAAACTCCAGTAAAATCCCTTCTAAACTAAAATGGCAGCAATGGAACAAAAGAAAAAAAAATATATGCAGTCAAAATTTTGAAGCAACAGAACTAAGAGACAAAAATAAAAACTATTCATTACCCTCGGGTGCAAGATAAATTCTTTGTATTTCCCCATACTGTGAGAGGATCTGACGAAGTTTCAAAGGATCCATATGTGGAGGAACTCGGCTCAAGTAACAAATTCCACGCATATCTGCATTTACAACTTCCTTTAAGAGCCGTTTCTTCCTCTTTATATTCATTTGATCTGCTTTTCCATTTTTAGGCTCTGTAATCTTCTCTCCAGAGTTTTCTCTAACCATGTTGTCAGCCCTTTCATTCTCAGCATCTTCCAATGCAATTTGCCTCTTTTCAAGATTTTCATTTGTCTCATTTCCACCATCAGAGAAAAGACTACCCTCTTTCATAAAACTCTCTGCTTTAATTTCATATTCTCCTGCCTCATCCTTGATAGAGTTCTCCTCTACACATTGTTTAGTTCTCTTCTTTCTCTTTTTCTTCTTTTTCACTTTGTCACTATCAGGGTTTATGTTGCTTTTCCCCAGATCAACAGATCCTACCTCTTTCATTTCCAGGACATCTACATCTTCCACCAATAACTGCTTCTTTTTGTTTTTACTTCTTTTTGTTCTTTTCTTACCAGATTCTAGGCTACAGTCAGTTGCTAAATCAACTTCAAAGCTCTCCTCCTTGGGCATCCTTACTACAAGAAAAGAAAAACAACCTCAAGTAACAAATACAATAACAAAAAAAAATTGCTGCTATAAGAAAAATAAGTGTATCAGAGCTCTATTTCCGTACATATGAATTACTCACACATCATACTGCACAAACAACCATACTTTATTCACTTCTAAATTTCCTAATCCAACAAATTCCCTAAATTAAAACGTTCAGTAAAGAATCCAAATCTGCTACCAAAATTGTTTAATGCGCGCAAGCCTAGCGGAACAGAAATAGATAAAGAGCTTCAAACCAAAGAGAAAGAGATTGATGAGAAGAACCTGTTACGCGTGCGAGGTAGCGAAACAAGGGTCGACTGGGAACGACGTGAAGGAAGAGATGCAACTGCTGCAACCGAGTGGCGTGAATACAGAGATCGAATGAGGGCGCCGCCACCGGTAGATGAACGGATGAATGGCGGAGATTAGATGATTTCGATGAAACTATTGCGGCAGTCGGATTGCAAATCGGAGATAAAAGAGATAGCAGTCGTATCGTATGAGATTGAGAATGAGAATGGCACCGAAAAATTAGGCCGGGTTTAAATCGGTTCGATTCGGTCATATTTTACATCGAATCATCCTAACCAATCGGTGCGGATCGACCGAACGCGAACCGGATCGGTTCGGTTGCCGCTAATTGGCAATTTGGCACATCGATTTTTATTCTAATTTTTTTAACCTCACGTGAAATCAAACATCCACTTTTATTTATTATTTACATTCAACAGAGAGAGAGAGAGAGAGAGAGAAAATCCCTTTTAAAAACTATTTTCGTCCTGCATTTTAAATTTCACTATATTCTATTTCCTTTAACTTCAATATTTATTATTTTTTTAATTCAACAACATTTAGGAGATGAAATTTCGAACTTATGACATCTTCATGCCAATTAGCCTATGCTCTTGTTGGTTTTACATATTCAAATGATTAAATTATAAGTTTAGTTCATGTATTTTTGTGTCTATTTGATCCCTGAACTTTAAAAAATGTCAAATACGTTCCTAAACTTTTAATTTTCTATCTATTTAGTCCCTGAACTTTGAAATGTGTTTGACTCAAATTTTCAATTTTGTGTCCAATAAATCCCTGAATTTTCAATTTTGTGTCTAATAAGTCCTTGACCTAGTTGACGTTTTTAAAAATTCATGAACTTACCAAGCATAAAATTGAAAGCTTAAGCTTCTCTTAGACAAAAAATTCAATTTTATATCTAATAGATCAGCTAATTTTAAAAAATTGTGAATATGTTATGGATCTATTAGATACAAAATTGAAAGTTTAATGACTAATTAGATATTTTTAATGTTCAGTGACTTATTAGATATAAAATTGAAAGTTCAGGAACCAAATAGACACAAAACTCAAAGTTCAGAGATTAAACTTGTAATTTAACCTATTCAAATTTAGTCTACATAAATTTCAGTTTATTCTAATTTATTTACTTTCACATATTCAAATTTAGTCTTTACACTTAAATTTTAGAATTAATTCCTTGTATTAGTTTGAAATTATTATTTTTTTTATCGAAATTAGTTAAATAATAATAATATTTTTCGTGTGAATATATTTACAAAATTTAATTTATAGAGGGAAGACTAGTAGCTATTTTTTATTATAAATACCAAAAGGACAATGATTAGCATTTGTACACACCCCTAAATTAATCAGAACTTACGAAACTACTTGCAAAAAATACTTCTTAATAACATTTTAAACTTACTTCTTTAAGCTACATAACTCACCAAATAATTCCAATTAGCTTCAAGGCAACTCGTAACTCAAATACTTGTTCTCGAATAGCCAAACAAAGTCCTAACAATAAATAACAAACCGATATAATATCCAACCACAAGTTCAATAGAGTTGAGACGACGAAAATTACCCAATAAAACTTACTCAAATCAACACTTTCATATGCTGAATTTAATGTCGAATTGATCCAAATTCGACCCAACCTCCAAACGCAATGTGCGTTCTCAAATTAAGTCCAAAAAACAAAAGGTTAGCCTCTAAACACCAAAACAACACCATAAACTCAACAAAAAGTCTCGAACATGTCCACACTTAACTTAGGGTTGTTTAGGGCGCTGAGTGAGTTATAATAACAAGGGTTATAATAGTCTGTGGATTATTATAGTCTGTGGAATTATATAATATTATTTAAAATGCAGAGTAGTATAGTTTGAAGTAATATTCCACATGTTATAATAACACATTGTGTCCCAAACAGACCCAAAGTGTTCAGCGTTACACACTATTTTAGTTCTCGGTCAAATTTTTTTTCTAGTTGCAATAATAGATTTTTTTTAAACATATTTTAATGCCCGACTCGATATTAGGTTTACACAAATTGAATTATTTTTTTAAGTATGATTCGAACCTCTAATTTTCATCTATTTTCAATTTTTTTTCAAATTTTTTGCTAACATCGACATTTTCATTAACATTTTAATATATATATATATATTAATAGTTAAAAATAATCAAGTTTAGTATAGTACAATTAAGTCCCACTTAAAGTTTCAAGAAATCATTCAAAATTTTTATTAATTTTTATATTTGTTTTCAAAATTCATGCTCACATCGACATTTCAATCAACATTTATATATAAATATAGCCCAATTTTTGTACATGTGATGCTTAAAAATGGTGAATTATAGCCTAATTAAACTACAATCAAAGTTTCCTTACTTAATTCAAACAATTTCCACAATTTCCGTAATTTTTTTCCAAAATTTCCATCGACATTTCTATAAAATTTGGAGCTCGACATTTCCATCGACATTTCGAATCTTGTGTAGTACATGTCAATTACCTTTAAACGAGTGGCTGAGCTACAATAGACCATAATAATATTTACTCTTATAAAACAAGAAAAACTCGATCAATCCAACCTAATTCTACTGTTTGGGTTGAGTTATCAACTTCAATGGGTTGGGTTGAGTTGAAACAAATGAAAACTTTATGGGTTGAATTGGTTTGTGGGTTCACTAAAAATTAGTTTTGGTTGAATCAAACCAACCTGAATTTATTATTAATTTTTTAAAAAATTACATATATTACAACTATATGTACGCGTATATTTATTTCAATTTTATAATTAGTTTTAGATTATTTATTTTTCAACAACTTTTTATAATAAATTTTTGAGTCTCTGCAATGAATTGATATAAATTGAAATTGAGCTGCTAATCTTAATTTAATATTTAAAAATAAATAAATATATATTTTACATATCCATACTTAATTTTTTCTTAAAATAAAACTTTGAGTATATAACTCGACCAACTTGAACAAACCCAACCCACAAACACCCCTAATTCTGTCGGATCAATCGTTCGAGAATTTTGATATCTATCTGGACCTAAATGAAAAAATGGGATCACTTCTTTTGGACTCGTCGAGAATCTTTCAAAGTTTCGGCTTATAAAAAAATTTGTCTACCTTTTTTCAACCATATTCTCTTTCCTTTTAATTACATACAAAGTAGTCAAAACTAGGAGGTCACGTAGACTATTCAGAGGAGGTATGTTAATAATTAATGATCTACTGATGTAGCTAGTGTTATTAAAGTTGCTGCTAGGGGGTGTAGGTTCATTATTTTAGCAAAAGTTCTTGCGGCTTAAGCTAGCTTCCAGCTTTGATCTGGAAATGATATTATTAATCCAAATTTTATTCTCTTTCTCGTATATTCATATAAAAATTGTTAAAAATATATGTTAAATTATTTTTAATCCCTAAACTTTATGAAAATAACAATTTAGTCAATGAATTTTATTTTGTAACGATTTAGTTTATGTACTTTTAATTTTGTAATAATTTAGTTCCTATCGTAAAAAATATTATTAGGATTTAGGAAAGTTATTAGAGAGACCAAATTTGTTTATAAATAACAAAGTTTAAGTCACTATATAATAAAAATTAACACTTAATTTTGATAAATTTTTTCATAGTAAGGATAAATTGTCATAAATTTTAAACTACAAGGACTAAATTGTTATATACTAAAATTTAATGACTAAATTGTTACTTTCATTAAAATAGAGGGACTAGTATTTTTCAAGCTATAAAAAAAAATCATACTTGTATTGAACAAACTAATATTTAAATATATCATGCCCCTTGACATAAAGTTCTAGATTTGTCACAGCTTTGACCACAAATTGAACTGTTAAACTTCAATGTTGATAAATAAGTATTCTATTTTAGAAGGTTTTAATTATGTCCCAAATTTTGAATGGTATATGTACGATCAACATTAATTACACTATATTGTACTAAAAAAAACATTAATTACACTATTAATTTGATATATATTTCCAAACCTTGATGTATAGACACCAATATTAATACTAATCACCATACATCATATACTACTTTACAAAAGCTTAGGACATAGCATTTTACAATAAAAGTTCCCTTAAATAAGGATTAATTTGGACATCTGACAAATATATTGTTCATTTCTGCAGCTGCAAGATGGGCTCAATTTCAAGCAACAAGTCTCTTTTAAATTTAACATATGGGTAAGCTAGTGGACATTCATCTGCTCTTGTCTTCCACCTAAAAACTCACAAAAAGTATATATTAATAATTAAAACATATTTTGTATTGTTTTGAAATGAACAATAATTTATGGTATAAAACTGACCTATAATTAAGGACAAGATGATGGAGGAAGAAAGCAATCTCTATTTTGGCGACTTCAACCCCTGGACAAAGCCTTGGCCCTCCACCAAATGGGGTCACTTTTTTGCTCATTTCTTTGTCATCCTATTGACAAAACAGCCAAAATGATATTCAAATTGATTATTAGAATATTATCTAGCTCTCTTTTTTTTTTCCTTTTCATTTATTAAGTACATGTGATTGAAAAAAAATGATGCATGTATAAAGTGAAGAGAAAAGTTTAGTGAAAGAAAATTGGTAGGGTAGCTAGATAATAGAATATGAGAAAGTGTACCCTAAAGGATAAAGAGAGTTTGGAAAAGAAAGTGTGTCATTGAAAATTTACCCACAAATGTGTAGATAAACAAGTGGAATCAATAGGGGAGGAAACTGACTTTACAGGGGTTTGGAAGCACTTTTTGGACCACCTGCTCTGATACCCGATCAATCAAACCAAAAGTTTAAGTTGATAGTTTGAGATAAATTTAATTATATCAATATAGTCTAACAAATTTCTCTTTGGAGAATAACTTTTTTACACTTTTCGATTTTTAAAAAACACCTCTAAATTATTAAATACATTACTTAAAAGTTTTTTTTTCTTTGCTAAAGGTCGATTAAAAAGAAAAATTATATACCGTCCATCTCCAAGGATTGAATTGATGAGGATTTGGATGAAGGGTTGGATCAAGATGAACTGTTGAGAAAACTGGATGAACTTTCCATCGAGAAGGTATGACAATATCTGCACATAAATTAAATCCAAAGTTATAATTTTTTATTTATGATGATACGTGATAGAGAGTATCTAGAAAAATGAAGTGAAAAAACTTATGAACCTTTGAATTTGACATCTTGAAGAGCTTCCCTATGTAAAAACTTGACCACATTCCCACATCTCATGGCTTCAAATATCACCTAAAATATATATAGCCTTCCATTAGGTTTTTTATGATCATATATATGACCCAAAACTAAGGTTTAAGACTTATCAGTGGAACTTTTTAAAGAGAAAACTTATTAATGGATTGTTCAGGTGTTTTTAAAATTTGTTAATTGTTCTTTGCTTTTTAATTCGTAAAACTATTTTGAAAGAAATCTTTTGATATTGGAGTTTTATGATATATTTCTCTTATGCACATTAATTTTAAAACGTAAATTAATTTAAATCGAGTTATATTTGAAAAAGTAATCAATGATATTCAGAGTGGTAAGTTATAAACCGTTTGAAATTAATATGGTGAAACACAAATTTTATATATGGTAAAAATCTGTTTTCTTTTTAAAATTTTAAACTTTTTTTTTAAAAAATAGTTTCCAAATAGAAATATCTACAAAGGTTTATGTAAACACTTTTAATAGTTTTCTAGACCATATTTTTTCAAAAAAAAAAAAATCTATTTGTTTTATTAGCAATAATGTCTTTATTTATTTATTCCAGGTAAATTAAACAATAATTTCAAGATTCAAGCGAAAATTTTAAAACCATATTTTTCATCTTTGGAACGGAGGTAACGAACTATATTTGAAGATCAGCTTTAAAAAAAATGAAAAGAAAAAGAAAAAGAAAATTCAAACCCCACAAAAATGCTTGCAAAAGTGCAAACAATGTTGTTTTTACTTTTCAAAAACAAAAATAAAATCGTTCTCGGGCAGAGTTTTAAATAGTTCCCAATATTGTTTTTACATTGCAAGTGAACTCCATTTGCTTGTAATCTTCCAAATTGAGACATTCTCCCTTATTTTTACCAATTCTTATTGCTTGATGTTCTTCCTGCATCAATTTCAAAAAGATAACATTACATTTACATTAATTTAATTCTAAATATAAAAATAGATAGAAGGGCTATAGACTAATTTACATTATAGTTGCCATCACTTTACATCAATAAATGGGCGAGAATAAATTTAAGGGTTTGTTTATAGTACATATTATAATGACTTGTGTTATAATAGTCTGTGAATAACTATACATTTCAAATATAAACTATTATAATTCAGACTCAATAACTTTGCATGCTACACACAAATTATATAACTTCATAGACTAATATAATCATAGATTATTATAACCCAAACTATTATAATTCACTCAGGACTCCTAATAAAGTATGTTTTTATTTAAACCATGCACCGAATGATTATGGGTGCGATTGGTTTTTATACCTTTAATTTTGCAAGAACATTAGGAGGTGAATGTGCAAGAAAATAGACAATCAATCCCATAAGAGTAGCCGTTGTCTCATAACCTCCAAGCAATATGTCCAACACAACACTCACAATTTCTTCATCATCAAGCTTCCAATTTGACATTATCACTTCTAGAAAGTTCTCATTAGCCTCTTCCATTTTCGCTCCCACTATCAACCCCCTCATTCTCTTCTCTCTCATCATCTCTTTCACAATGTGAGAGAGTCTCTCCCTAGCCTGAATACATAATTCATACATTTTAGATGTTATCATCAATGCAGTTCTGCACAGTTAAATGTACGAGAGAAAAATTGAATATCATGAATATATAAAAATAGAGGAGAGGGGGAGAGAACGACCTTGACAGCCTTAAAGTATGGAGTTCCCCGAAGATTGAGAGGTAAAGACACAAAGCCTCTCATATACGTTTCAAATTCTTCCAATATTTTTGACCCTATTGACTCGTTTGCTTCGATTCCCAACAACTCCTCCACCATAACACTCAATGCAAACTGTAATATAATTATTCCATATAACCGTTCAATGCAGGTTCAAAATTTTGTTTCCAACCAACTATATATTCTCACAACATTATAGACATACAAACACATTGGTAAAGAAATAAGAAAAAAATAAAATAAAATTTTCCCATTAATTTTCATGTGATGATTTCTTTGTACTTTTTTTTTTTTACCATTTTCACTTCTTTGCAGAAAAGCACATGGGTTTGGCATCTCCATGACTCCATTAAAGAGACAGAGAGCTTGTCCACACAGAGAAGGAAAGTGGGTTTGGACTTGCACCAGGTGATGAAGCTAACGACGACGTTTCTCAGCTTCCGATGAGTGTCACCGGCGGCGATGATCAAAGAATTGCTTCCGAGAATGCCATGCATGGCCTTCGGATAACTCACTTTGAAAAGCTTATCGTCGTTCTGAAGAATGAACATGTTTAGCTCTCGATCACATGACACTATCGCCGGCGAACCGAATAGATGAGATTTGAAAACCTTCCCGAATCTGCTAACCCAAAACAGCTTAACCAGATAAATTACTGTCTATTTGATCGCCGAACAAGTAATTATAATGACATTAATGAAACCATGTTATTCAACTTGGAAAAAAACTATAGGATATGGTAATTTAATTCAGGTTCAAATCTTATTTTGTTATTTAAATTTTCTAGTGGAGGTATGTTGTGATTCTTCAACTAAAGTGAGTATAGTTCGACGATAATTGATACGTACCCTTTTAATTAAGAGGTCAGAGGTTTAAATTTCTACTTCTAATTTAAATGTTGTTGAACTCTTCAATCCAAATGTTGTTCAACTCTTATTATTTCAATAATATCTAGTATGTATTATAGCTACATATATTAGCAGCTATGGGAAGATTAGTGTGTGGATATTAGGTGATAAAATTATAGTAAAAACCAAAATATCTTTTTTTTTAAAAAAAAAGTTGGGAGAAAATAAATTTTTTGAAAAGAACCATGCTTGCTAGCTTACACACGAGGATAAATTATTTAAAAAATCATCCGATATAGCATCTTAAAATTTGTTCACCTCCTAATAGTACTATTGGATATAAAAACAAAATATTTTTACAGTTTCTTTCATATATCAATAATATATAAAATCTACCTAGCATAGGGCCGCCTCTTTAAATTAAATAATTTGTCATACATAAGTCCAGATGTTGCGTCTTAATTTATCGGTTAATTTTCTATAGAATTTTTAATAGAAAACCACACCCTCAATAAATATTTTTAGCCAATTAAAATACACTTATATTAGAAAGCTCTTAAGACAAATATTTTTGTTTTGAATAATAAAATAGAAAAAATATATAAAACAAATTTTGTAAGTTGAAAAGATTAAAATGAGATTTTTTTTTTTTTGGTTCTAATATTGCTATGGTTATGAACTAACCTGGAGCAGTGTTGTTGAAGGAAGGTTCCAATGGAGTTAGAATGATGGGGCTTAAGGAAGCTGAGAGTCTCTCCAACGAAGGGAAAGCCCATGCAGCCAGGAGGCAAATTAGGGTTTTTTGGTGGTGCTGTTACAAAGAGTTTCAAAAGAGAGTGGAAGATAATAATTATTATTGCCGCCATTGCCAAGCTCAAAGCTATTATAATGAAAGGGCTGAAACTTGCAGGAACTTCCATGGCTGATGATCTTTGCTTCCCTTTTTTTCTCTCTTCTTTGCCTTCTTTATATAGAAAAAGGGAATCCCCTTTTGTGTGTGTGTGTGTGTTTTTTTGTAACTTTATGTGTGGTATTATTGCTTATTATTCCATTAATATAATACTCTAGAACAAAAATAACTTGTATTAATAAATGTGCATTGATGATGGTTTTGGCTTTAGACTTTTTTTTCTAGACACCTAAATCACTATAGATTTTTACAATGATATTATATTATCTATTTTGAACGCAAGTTCGTGTGAGTTTGTTTTTTTGTGTCACCTAAAACAACTCGTATTAATGAAGATATTGACCCTCACTTATATATGTATTATTTTTTTTCTTTATCCAACCAATGTGAAACTTATGTTAGTTAAATTTTTAAAAATAAAAAATTTGGAGATTGTAAAATTATCCTGTCATGTATCTCAAAAATAGGTTTAAACATCTATTTGTGGTATATATTCCTATTAAACTTTAAAAAGTTTCTAAGTGTTTCATGAACTTTCAATTTATTGTCTAAAATAATCTTTAATAAACTTTTAATTTTGTGCCTAATAGATCTTTGATATGTTCAACCATTTTTAAAATTAACAAATCTACTTATATATAAAATTGAAATTTGTATTTAATATCACATTAAACTTTTAATTTTGTATCCAATAAATTCAACTTTCAAGTGTGGAAGCTCGACTTTAAATATTAGACTTAAAATTGAAGTTTGAAGACTTGTTAGATATTTTTTGAAATTAAAAAATCTATCAAACTGAAAATGCATGGACATATTAGGTACATTTTTGAACTCATAGATATATATGACACAAATCTAAAAGTTTGGAAATATTGAACTTGTAATTTAACCTACTACGCATAAAAAAATTGATTTTAAAAGGCATATGTCCTTCATAGTTAGGCCAAATATTATATTTCTCAAATGTGATTTAACTAAAAAAGAAAATAAATAACATTTGAAATCTTTTAAGAAGGTTTCATGCAAAGTGCTAAAAAAAGTATAGTTCAATTGATGTGTTAACGACTTACGAAATTTGTGGTTCGAATCCTCTACGATTACGAAATTGTGGTTCGAATCCTCTGACTCCTTATTATACTAAAAAAAAAAAATCTATAAAGTAGTTGGAGATGCGTGCTTAAATAATAATAAAAAAAGCCTAATTACTACCATTATTTTGTCGGAAGAGAAAGGATTCAAACATGAAATCCAAAAACTTTAAAAAGAGAAAACTTTGTTTCTTATTTTCAAATTTTAATGGCATATATATATATGATAAACACACTTAGCCTAACTTAAACGAATTAAAAGCATCACCAAACTTGTTTTCATTAACTTTTCTCAACACTCTTCAAACTTTTATCCAATCTTTAGAGGCCCATTTGGAAGTTTAAACACTTTGGGCGATTCCTTTTCTTCTTTTTTGTATTAAAAAGTCAAAGCAACAATTAGAAAAAATGGTGAAATGTTCCCTAAAGAAAAAACACATACCCATCGAAAGTTCAGCCACTTTATTTATAGAGTTTAACAAACTTAAGTTACAAGTTAGTCTCTAACCTTTTTGGTTAGGTAAATTTGATACTAAATTTTTAAAAGTGCCAAAAATGATCATTGAGCTTTTAAATTTTTAATTTTGTGTTCAGTTCATGCACATTAAAAAGTATCTAATAGATATTTAAACTTTTAATTTTTTTTTTGTCTAATATTAAGTTATGAATTTTTAAATTTGTGTCTAATAATCAATGTTTTTTTTTATATATAATTTCACTATTCTACTAAACACAAAATTAAAAGGCATAAAATTTAATTTTATATTAAATAAATTAATTAATTTTTAAAAGTTTCGAACACGTTACATTTAGTATTAGGCATAAAGAAAATAAAAAATTTAAAATTTTATTGGATATTTTTAAAGTTTAACCAACTATTTCGATATAAAATTAAAAAATTAGAGACGTGTTAGATAATTTTTAAAATGAGATTTTATAGATAGATAAGAAGTTAGAAAGTTTAAGAGTAAACTCTTTTTTTTTTTTTTTTTTTGAAGAGGTTTAAGAGTAAACTTGTAATAGAATAAATAAATAAATAAATAATGAGTTGGATTTGGGATATTTTTTTATTAATATTGTAATTTTTTAAACTTATTATAAAAATATTGTGTTTTTCAAACTATTTATAAAAATATTGTTGTTTTAATGAGTTGGAGATGGTCGTCTCTTGAAGAGACGACCATCTCGTGCGTGGATATTGGTCGTCTCTTGAAGAGACGACCAAAATGCCAACTGTCGTAAAATTTTAAAAAAATTTGTGGATGATCGTCTCTTCAAGAGACGACCATCTCCAAAATTTTGACAACAACCGCTCACGGCATAGTGGTTTGCTGCAGGTTTTATAAATTTGTGTGTATGGTTTCGAGTTCAACCCAACGTAGATTTTTAACATTTTATTTTCATTTTTTCTCTTTATTTCCTTCTTCATTTTTTCTATATTCTCTATTTTTCTTTCTTTTACATTTTTTTCTCTTTCTTTCATTCTTCATTTTTTCTATAGTAAATAATAAATATAATATTCAATTTACTTAAAAAGTTAAAATATAATAAATTACATAAATTATTCAATTTACTTAAATATTGTGCGTGGAAAATAGTCATCTTTTCAAAAGACGATCAAATTTATCATCTCAATACTTTTTACAAATTATGTTTTTGGCATAGTGGTTTGCTTAGTTTTATGTATAACCCAACTATTTGGGTTTGAGTCACATGAAACCAAATTTTTTTAATATACATTATATTGTAATTTGTTATTTTTATTTATTTTATTTAAATCAAATAAGATATCATTTTTTTAATATAGGTTATTTTATTTAAATCAAATAACTTATCTATTAATTTAAAAAAAATAAAAGATGGCAATATAATATTCAACTTACTTAAAACCCTAAAAATATAGTAAATAAATAATAAATCATAATATACAATTCAATTTACTTAAAATGTTAAAAAATGGTAATGAAATAATATACTACAATATAACCTATAGGTTAAAATATAATTTTTGGTCTCTATACTTTAAAATGTCCAATTTTAGTCCATGTAATTTTAATAAAGTTTAAGATTGGTCCCTATGATAAGTTTGAAGTTAATTTTTATCATAATTAGTTACAAAATAATAATAATTTTAATAAAAAAAAAAGGCACAATATGAACATATTTTCAAAATTTGTAGGAAATTTCAAAATTTCAAATTTTGATTGTCTCTTGTCTCCATCTTCCATGCACAAGATTTAAGTAAATTGAATAGTTTATGTAATTTATTATATTTTAACTTTTTAAGTAAATTGAATATTATATTTATTATTTACTATAGAAAAAATGAAGAAAGAAAGAAAGAGAAAAAAATGTAAAAGAAAGAAGAGAAAGAAAAATAGAGAGTATAGATAAAATGAAGAAGGAAATAAAGAGAAAAAATGAAAATAAAATGTTAAAAATCTACGCGTTGGGTTGACTCTAAACCATACACACAAAAATTATAAAATCTGCAAAGAAACCACTACGCCAGTAAACGATTATTGTTAAAATTTTGGAGATGGTCGTCTCTTCAAGAGACGACCATCCACAATTTTTTTAAAATTTTGCGACAGATGACATTTTGGTCGTCTCTTCAAGAGACGACCAATATCCACGCACGAAGAGACGACCATCTCCAACTCCTTAAAACAACAATATTTTTATAAATAGTTTGAAAAATACAATATTTTTATAATAAGTTTAAAAAATTACAATATTAATAAAAAATGCCCGTTGGATTTGTGTTTAAGTTTCTATAAATAATTTGCCTTTTTTTCGTGGTGTTGCTGAATGCTGATGGAGATGTTTGCATTTGGCAATCCGACACGTGCATGATTAAAATTCTCTTCTTTTTAAAACATCAAAGAAAAAGAGTATCATGGCGACATGGCCAACAAAAGAGGCTGAGGGGACAAAACAAATGATACACACGTGCGATGGGTTTGGGACCCGCTAAGCTTTTTTTCTTTTTTTCTAATTTATTCATGAATTTGATTTTTTTTTTATTTGGTAAAAGTTGATCCATTGGTTTTTGATTGAAAATTAAAGTTGTGATTAGCTCTTATTGCAATCATGGCATGTTTCCAATCCCTTTTCCCTTTCCCTTTTTCTTGAATTTAATATATAATGCGTTCGTCCCTAATTAATGTTGGTAATGGTATGTTTTGTTAATTTTGTCTTTATTATTTTAAAAGTTTAAATTTAGTCACTTTTTTTTTTTTAATTATACCAATTTTGGAATTCACCAATCAAATTATGTAATTAAAAAATATCAAAACTTGTACAAATTGAAAGCTCCCTCAACAATATATAATATATATTAGGGAAAAAAATCTATTTTGACAACCATTTGGTTTTTAAAATGGTTTATTTCTCATCCTTTCTTTTTAATGGGTTTTATTTTTTTTTAAAAAAATTGAATTCTTAACTAAATTACAAAAACAAAAACAAGTTATTAAAAACTAATTCTTTTCGGCCTCATTTAATTTTTAGTTTTTGGTTCTTAAAAATTATGTTTGTTCTCTCTATTTCTCTAGGATGAATGACATCTTTCTTAAGGAAAAATTTGAATTTTGAGCCAAATTCCTAAAACAAAAACAAATTTTCAAAAATTATTTAAAAAAAAAAAGAAAAAAATTAAACCTAGTTTGATTTTTAAAAATATATGTAAAAAGTAGATTATAGAGTAGGAGAATCTATAAGTGGAAGTAAGTATTTATACATTTAAACTTAAAAAATCAAATGGTTATCAAACGAGACTTTAAATTTTCAAAATTTGGCTTAGTTTTTTAAAATATATGTAAAAATTAGATAACAAAACAAAAAAACTCATAGATGGTTAGTACTTATAAGCTTAATTTTCAAAAACCAAATAGTTATCAAACGAGCCCTTAAAGATAAAAAATATATAATACTGAGTATTTTTTGGTTGTTTAATTAATATGATTAAATTTCTAAATTTAGTTTGAATTTGGAAGGTGGTCTGTTTAGTACAACAATTTTGGACTATATTTATATTTATTAGTCTCTATTTGTTTGACACTATTTTTTTTTTTTTAGTATAATGGGGTTGGGTAATTCGAACCATAGATCTCGTGGTCGCTAATACATTCTTATACCAGGTGAGCTATGCTCTCTTTGGCACTGTTAATAAAACATTGATATGACATGCTCTAAATCCCAACTTTTAGTTTGAGTTTAAATTTATAGTCAAATTTACATTTGATGTATAGGTTTATTTTATTTATTTCCCAACTAATTAACTTGATCAGTATATCTTAATTGATTAAGACATAAACTTTAGGCCAAGAAATCATATGTTCAAATCTCCTCACTCTTATACGTTGAATTCTAAAAAATAAAAAAATAAAAAATTATCTCCTATAATATTACTAATTCTGTAGGTTAAAATAGAAAAAGTACAATAATTTCTCAATCCCAACCTTCTTTGTTAGGAGACAACTTAGAATTAGATTTGTATAGTTTATATTTAAATTGTGCAAATGAACGGGAAGTGTTTGCGGAGTATAAATTTACATAGCTTGATTTGATTTTTGAATTTGCTACTAAAAAAGGTTAATATATAGCTTACGGTGTAAATTTTATAATAAGTTTAATTATGATTTATATAGTGCATATGATCAACAAATTTATAGCCTATTAATCAAACTTAGACCCGAGGTTCCCAACTCCAAAATTAATCATATAAACCTAATCCTATGAATCTAATACCATAAATTGTCCTCTAAGAGAGTAACTTTAGGCATATTGTCCCCTAGTAGGGCAATCCATATAGATGAGAAAAGACCCTAGAGTTGACAAGATCCTATATATAATTATTGAAGGGCATCTCTATTTTTATTTTTGAAATGTGTGACAGCATTTCTTGATGTTTTTGTTAATCATGATTCATATTGCACGTATGGGAGAAGAATCATGATTGCTCTTGTCTCTTCTTTTAGTTTATAATCATATCATGCCTTAAAACTTTTTATTTTTCTTTTATGAAGTTTGCTATATATAATATATTAATCTTTTTCCATACGTTGATGGTTGATTTGTCCTTGTTTGGTAAGGGGCCTATATAATGTATGATCACCGTTTGCTTTTCTTTTTTTAAATTGGGGATGTAATTTGAAGACAGCTAAAAATAGAAGACTCTGTGTTTTATTTTATTTGTGGATAACAATTATTTTGTTTTCCATTTGATTACAATGATGCATGGTGGGGAGCAAAATAATATATATATATATATATATATATATAATTTATATTTCTGGTCGTTTGGACTTTAATAAGTATTAGCTTTAGATATTGTTAGAATTTTAACAAAAAAAGTGAACATTTTTTTTCTATAGTCCAACGTCTAGGATTATAAATGCTGAAATTTTTTAACAAGATATTTTATTTAATTAAGATTTAAATCCCTTAGCAGGTTGATAAACTTCACTCCCACATGCAAGATTCGAAGACTTTATAATGGCCGGAGGAATTATTTCACAAGGTTGGAACAATATAGTTAATAGTTTCAATTTTTGAATGGGTGGCCACATTGAATTATTTTTTAAAAAATAGTCGTAAAATCATTGCTTCTAGCCGTCTAACTATTGGTGTATTGCATGATGTTTAGGCTAGTGTTATAATCAAATTTTGCATATAAATAATGTCTGAGTCAATAATTACATTACTGACCTACGCATTTACCTTAAACAATAAGAGTTGTTTGAGGCGCTTAGTAGATTATAATAATATGAGTTATAATAGTTTGTGGCTTATTAGAGTAGGAAGAATTATATAATATTATTTAAAATATAGAGTTGTTTAGTCTAAGATTATAATAGGATGTGTTTGAGGTGTAGAGTACTCCACATGTGTTATTATAATCTATGCCCCAAACAAACTCTAAGAGACTATTTTGAGCGTTAGGTAAATTATAATAATTAAGGTTATAATAGTCGGTGGAGTTATATAATTTGTGTTTAAAATTTAAAGTTCTTTAGTCTGGGTTATAATAATCTACATTTAGGGTACAAAAGACTCTACACTATTATAACTTATAATAGTCTACATTTAGAGTACAAAAGACTCCACACTATTACAACTTATAATAGTCTATATTTAGAGTACAAAAGACTCCACACTATTATAACTTACGCTCTAAACAACCCTTAAATTATTGATGTAATTTGAACTTTCGACCTAGTAGAAAGGTAATATAAGCTATTGTAATTTATTTAAATCATGGTTTGGATGCCAAAGAGAGCATAACTCAATTGGCATCTCAAATGTATTAACATCCACGAGGTCTATAGTTCGAATCTCCCCTCCCTTATTGTACTAAAAAAAAATCATGGTTTGGATTAGCAATTAACACATTTAGTTAAAAAAAAATAGATGAATTTAAAAGAGTCAGGGCTAAGAGAAATATCAGAGTTGGAATCTTTTCAAAAAAAAAAAAAAATTGGGCCAGATTTTCCAAACTCTTTTCCACCTTAGAGAAGTCAGAGTGACCACAAAAGTAGAATTTGGCCCATTTCCATTTGGAGTATTATCCAAAACCAATTTTACAAATTGGGTCCCCTGCATCTGAGGCGAATGAAGTGGGTCGGACGGAAAATTCTTGGTTGATTTGGGGGTGACACTGTAAAGAAGAAGAAGAGGAAGAACAAGATGAACAAGCTTACGTATAAGAAGCTGAGGAAGCAGCTTTGAAGACAGACTTGGATTCTTTACTCGGTGAGAATTTTAAGTTTTGAGGAATATGCTACAAAATTGATTTTTATCTTTGCCCTTTTGTTCTCATTGAACCCAGGAACCATCATTCTCCTTACATGGCAACTTTGGTGGAATTTGGAAACATTTGTTCTAAATATTAATGCTCAACTTTTACCAATGAATTTGTGTAATGGCACTGAGTTTTGCAGTATACTCATTTTCAATACTAGTTTGTTTAGGTGATAGCTTTTATTATATGGATACGATCAGTGATGCTGAAAGGTGATAGGTTTTTTTTTAGTTTGTATCTGATTTCTGCCAACTTTTTTTTTTTCTTTTAATGGGCCATTTTGAATGTAGTTTATATATTTCTATTTGAGGCTTAAGGTTTAGATATTTATCATGATTCTTAATATCTTTTGATACAATAAAAATTGTGGACTTAGGCTTGCGGTGGATGTTTTAGGTAGATCCCATTATGGCAAGCAACTGAACTAGAAACTCACCAGTTTTCTCACCCAACAAATTCATTAAAGGCATAATCCTACTCGTACCATCTTCACTCTAGAAACTGTCCACTGTACCCTGTGCAATATATTGCCATTCTGAAGATTCTTGGATCTTTGTCCATTAATCAAGCCTATATTTGATTCTTGTTCTAGATCACAGTTTAAAAAAAGTGTTATAATCAATTGTATATTTGCTCTTTATAATTGAATCATAGGGGCATCTCCTACTTCCTCCCTTTACATTTAGGAGAAAACCAACTGTGTGAATTTTTATCTACAAATCCTCCTCTGTTTTTTACCTTAGTGGCATGTTATTTGTAAGCAAGCATCTACTTGATTATATTCTTCAAATTCTTCAGAGGTGTCCATTAGCAAAGAAGATTTGGTGGATATTTTTTTTTGCCGATGTTGGGGTGATTTTTGTTAGGATGCAAACAAAAAATCCTACATTGGCTAGGGAATAGATTGATCATGGGTATATAAGTGAGAACAATTATCTCCATTGGTATGAGACCTTTTGGTAGGAACCAGAAACAAAGTTATGAGGGCTTATGCCCAAAGTGGACAATATCATACCATTGTGGAGATATGTGGAGGTCCATTGTCTTTATCAATTTTGTTCTAAGTTAGAAATAGAAGAGGGGTCTCAGGGAGGATGGGGCGTGAAATTTGGAGCTGCACTTTAAACCCTCTGCCTTCCTTCGGAGAAATTATTCGGTGAGGCTGCAACAATGTGACTCACAGTTTTTCACCGTTGGATGTAGAGAAAGAAGTATCTCAAATTTATATCGAGTGGTTATTAGGGAGCATGAAATTATTGAATTCCCCTGGAATAGTTTGTCCTCCTTTGAGCTTTCGTGTCCTAACTATTTTATGATGTTCTTTCGTTATTTATTTTTAAAAGTTGAAATTCCTTCTTTTATTTCTCTTTGGAGGCACTCTTGTGGGCTACGGTCTTTGTTTTATGTATGACCTGGTCTTGTATTCTTTTGCTCATCTTAATGCAACGGTTTCCCATTAAAAAAAGTGCTAGGAAGTTGTTGCTCGATTTTGTAAGTGCACGAATCGTTACAAGTAATATAGGAGGATGAATACTAATATCGGTCTCTACAGGGAGTGAATCCTACCAATTACTGAATTCTCTAGTCTCAATTTTATCTGAGAATCAAATTAATTGATGATGAAATTGGAATTAACAACAAAGAAAATAGAGTTATCGCTAACAAAGAATAAGACTAAATTGATAAAACTTTAGAGCAGTTATTTCGCCGTTTCTGCTCCTACTTTTTGTTCATTAATAGTTAATGTAATCTATTTCTAGGTTATTAGTAGGTTCTGCTCTTATAGATTCGATATTCTTTCTCAAGCTATATCGATATTTGTCAAATAATTAATTGTCTATACCTTTATGACAATTTAAAAAATTCAACTATTAAGCTTGTAGAACTTAAATTACCACAAACCCCACAAGGATATCTCCATCTCAAGTGTAAATTGGGGAGAAAAATTCAGTTCACCAACAATTTGTGTCTCTCAAACTCAAATTTTTAACACAAGATCAATGTAAAGAATGACCATATCTAAACATGCATTAGGTTCAGAAAAATTCTTACAACCGCAATTGAAATAGAAACATCAACAATTAACTACGAAAAAGTAAGATTTGAATGTTGGCTATATCAAAGCTCTAGAAAGAAAACTTAGTTCATAATGAAAAAAATTACAAAACAACCTAAACCTATGAAGGAAGTCCTTACAAGAGAAAAAGAAAAATAAAAAGGAGAAAAGAAAACAAATCTATGTAATTCGACAAGTATCCAAGCGTAGCTCTCGCTCCGTTTGATGACTCCTGTCTTTCCAATGGTGTTTTCAGATCTGTCCTCTTTGTCTCCTCTCTAAGAATTGGTTTTCGAACCCTTAAGACGGCTAAAAAATCATATTTTAAAGTTAGGGTTATCGAAATAGCGCCTAGGCACCCTAAAATTAGCAAAGGACCCAACCTGTAGCGTCTAGGTGCTGAGGCGCTTCGTTTTGATAATCACGCTTCAGTTCTCGGCGCTTAGACGCTGTCCAGTTGACAGTCCTAACTGTTATTGCTATATCTCTTCGCTCGAGTGTCCAAATGACCTCCGGTTTGATGCGTTGAAACCGTGATTCGATGTAGAATCTCTTAGAATGTGCCATATTCTCAAATTAAATCTCTATTTTTCTTGAATCTTCAATTAAGCTTCAAAAAGGGTTCCAAACTTCACCAAAATACTCATGAACACTCAAGTTTGCTCTTCAAGCTTGATTTTCTATAAAATTAAGAGAAATAGACATAAAAGTTCATAAAATCACCATCAAAACTAGTTAAATAATAGAGAATAAGATAGCATAATTACATGCTATCAGAAGTTCATTTCTTGTTAGAAGAACTTAGCTTGATAGTTATGTCCTCGAGTTAGTCTGAAAGTTCCACTTTCTAAACCAGAGAACCATCAGTGAATCTTGATGAATAAAAAAGTGTCACATGATCCTTATGAAGCTGTGGATGTATACATAATTACTGATCCAGTGGTTTCTCTAGGTTATGGTTCTACAAGTGGTACACATTTCTAGTCTATAATACTCTTCAAATGGTTCTACAAATGGTACACATTTCCAGTCTATAGGCTGGCAGCATTAAGGCAAGGCATTAGGTGCAATTTAAATAAAGAAAGAAAAGCATTGATTAAATCATTAAAAAAATTAGTGTAGTATTACCAATCCCCCCCCCCCCCCCCCAAAATAAAATCTCTTAAGCCATAGATATTATCAACATATTCTTTTATTTTTTGTAATTTTCTTAAATAAATATTTTAAAGCCATACTTGGCATCATCATCATTATCAGTAATAGTATTGGAAATGTGATTATTGGCAATAAATTACTTTGGATAACTTTTATACTTTTGAAGAATATGACAAACCTGGTATTATTTTTCTAGTCATTTCACTTGATTTAAAAACTCAAAAACCTCAATGTGTTCTCTTGGAGGTGTAAGCCTTTTCTATAAAAGAGGCCTAAGCAGTAAGCCTTGGTCCCAGTTGAGGAATAAGAAAGTTTTTCAAGATCCCAAAAACAACAAGACCTACCAAAATCAAAATTTCTTCACTAACAAAATTTTTGTTAAATTCTGGAAAGTGTCCTTGAAAAAAAATGCATATCTTTGAACCATCAGTATATTCCTGTGTAGTGCAGTACCATTTAATAAGGCCTTTATCCACTTTCCATTCTACATTCTTATTACACTGCAAGGAAGAAATATCTCACTTATGGTTTATTAGTAAATGGTTCTATTTAAATTGGTGCTTTATTATTTTCTTGCTTCTAATTTTTGTCCTTCAATTTGGTCTCTTATGGTTTGGCTGATATAATTATATGTTGGAACTTTTAATGTGGGGTCTTGGCTAACCTGGCATATCACATCTATCATTTGGGAGATCCATGTGATTAGCTAGCTTGACTAAAGAAATTGTTGGCACATGAAATCTGCTATTAGATCTTTTGTTGGACTTTTCTTGTTGGCTGCTTTTTTTATGATTGTGAATTGTAATTAACATGGTTCAAAGTATCGCTGTGATGGACAAGACTCGAGCAATATAGATGATGAACACGGTTATGTGATTATAATTATGGATAATCATAGTCATCTGTCTTACTTGAGACTAATGATTAAGGGGGCTGAATCCCCCTTACGTATTCTGACTATTGATTTAATGTCCTAATTTGAAATGTTAAATTAAATGGCCCTGTTCTGCTAGAATTTTGTTTCTTTAGGAAGGGAAAAAGAACTTCATCTTCCTATTGCTGATTAAGAATATTAGATGCTTTCCTTTGGTCTAACTTCAACTTGAAGATAGTTCAACTAGTTAAGACATATATAGACTAAGAGGTTGGAGGTTCAAAACCTCCTACTCTCAAATATCTAGTTAAACTCAAAATATATAAGTGAACGATTTTTTTTATTAAGATAAAAGAAAGAACACAGGAAAAGAGATCCCATAAAAAGAGTTCATGAAACTAACCAAAAAGGGGATCCTATTGTTAAGGATAAGAGACGGAGGATAATTACAAAACTTTTTTTATCATAGACTCTTGAAGAGACGTGTTGAACCATGTTACTGTTCTTTTGAATAATTAACACATTCTTGATTTCTTGTACCATATTACTTTTCTTTTTAATCTCTTGGTTTTGGATTTGAGTATTTGTTTCTTTTATCTCCTGTAACAGATTTACATCAATGGTCAGCATTCACTGCCAATTCAGTGTAGGAATATAAGAAGGCATAGTTGCACCTATGAGCTTTGTAAAATATGTTAGAAAATAGTTTTATGCGTCTTTGTGGCCCCTTTTTTACTTTATGCTAAATGTGCTATTAGTTTTTAGCGAAATTGATAGACATACACCATGTATATCAACTTTATTAACAAAACAAAATATAACTCAATTGATTAAAACATATATTTTTTGGAAGTTTGAATTCCCTAGTTCATATGTTATTGGCCTGAAAAAAAAAATAATAAATAAATCACAGAAGATCCACAGAAATTATTATTTTTTAAAACATAGAAGCTAGTGTTGTACAACTGCCTAACTTTGGATTAACCTTAAATGCAATTCGACCATAATATTTTTGCATAGTGTATTGGCTTTCCAAATAATTTGAACATATATTAGTAAAGGAAACAAATTTCACTCAACATTTTCAGAACATTTGGTTATAGATGAGAGAGGTTTCTCATCCTTGAACTTGGTATTGTACATAGATGTTCTTCATAAGTCCTCAAGATGAAGTCTCTACAAAACACAAGCATGGCTCTTAGAGATATCCCTGCAGGGCCCCACCTCGGGAACGAGAGAGGAAACATGGATTAATTTTTTTCGTTGCTTTTCCCGTCCCGTTCCCGCCTCGCTTCCTGTCTCCGTCTCGATTTATTTATTTATATATATATATATATATATAATAAACCATCAGTCTAGATTTTTATTAAATATCATTTTATTTTTCTAAGAAAATTGAAAAAAAAATGTATCTAAACTATAAATGTTGGAAGAATTAACCATTTAAATATATTTTTTTAAAAAAAGAAATTAGTTAATAAAATTTAGAAAAACAAAATAATAAACTAGAAATTATTCCTTGCGGGGAATGGGTTCTTGCGAAATTAAATAGAGAATTTCGTGAGAATAGAGAATGAAATGGGAACAGGGAAGCTATTCCCCGACCTCGTCTCGCTTCGTGGACATCTCTAATGGCTCTTACTTTTGACATGCTTACATTTGCATTAATCGTGTTTCTATTTTTTTAAAATAGAAAAATTAACTTCATTAACTAG
Organism: Trichosanthes cucumerina; assembly: GCA_036507285.1. Classification (NCBI taxonomy): domain Eukaryota; kingdom Viridiplantae; phylum Streptophyta; class Magnoliopsida; order Cucurbitales; family Cucurbitaceae; genus Trichosanthes; species Trichosanthes cucumerina. The sequence goes on from CM071845.1 coordinate 5,920,824, forward strand.
AAAAAAAGGTGCCCACGAGCTATATTATAAATGTATATTTTTTCACGAGGCCCATAAGCCTGAAAAAGAATGAGTTCATAACATAGAAGACAATACTTTGATGCTTGGTAGCACTAAGTCTCTATTCCCCACCCATTAACTACACATTTTTTCTTTTTCTTTTTTTTTTTAAATAAACACACTTTTTTTTTCTTTTTCTTTTTTTTTTTTTTTTTTTTTGTGATTGTCTACATCTAACCAAAACATTAGCCGCAAAGTTTCTCCCGGTAAAAGTTTCATTAAGCACTTCATCATTCAACATTTGACTATTCATCTAGAGACTCTGTTAAATTATGTTGATATAATTAAATTTACCCTAATCTATCAACTTAAGCTTTTAGGTTGATTGGTGATTTAAGATAGTATCAGAGCTAGAAGTTGACTCTCGTTTCCTCCCCAATTAATATTTATTTCTACTTGTTTGGTTTTATTTGATTTTTTTTCAAAATTTCAAGCCCACGAGTGAGAGAGATTGTTAGACTATGTTGATATAAATAAATTTACCCTAACGTATCAGCCTAAACTTTTAAGAGTCTCTATGTTCTCGTATCAGCCTAACTATGTTCTCGTAATATTTTTCTTAATTTAACCTACATTTTATTATAGTCCATATAATGACCTTTGATATTTGCTTTTTAGTTGAGGCCGAAGATACATGTCAAATGCTGTGACAATATGTTACTGGGAGGATTCGAAACTTTCATCTCTTCTCTTGGTGGACTGTACAAGCTTTTTAAGTGAAATCTATCAACTCAATGAACCAAACTCACATGACATTGCAAATGCAATTAAGCCACGTGAAGATAATCCATCAGGTTTACAACGCCATAATCCAACATTTAGGTTAAAAAAAAACTAATGATAAGGATCAGACCTAAAATTAATAATAAAATAAAAGCACTAAAATAGGAAAAAAAAACAGAGATAAAGATGGGTTTAAGTTTAAGCTTACATCTCTCTGTTAACAACATAAAATAGAATCAACAATGGCCTTCAAATTCTCCCTCTTTCTCTCTCAAAAGATGAATTGAAGTTTCGCTATAAAAATGAAGAAGCTATAGAAGAAGCAAATAATTTTTTTTCTTTTGTATCGTCGACGCCTCACAGGTCCACGCACTCCTCTGACCCACCATCATCACATCACAGGCGCCATTAAAGCTCTCTCTCTCTCTTCCATTTATGTGCTAATTACCCACCACAACAATCTCTCTGTTCTCTTTTTTCCTCACCGAATGTTTGTAAATCAATCCCAACTCCGGAAATTCCAGGAATGTCGATCTCTTATTATTAATTTCGCGCCGTTAGACGAAAGGGTTTTGTTGAATTTCATGTTCGTTGGTCGTTTTCTTTTTTAATTTGGGTTGCCTCAAGAGATGGGTTGTTTGTTCGCTTAATCGAGGCGAGATTCATTGACAGTGGCGGACCGAGAAAATGGGTGGTGTTACTTCGTCCATGGCGGCGAAACTAGCTTTTTTCCCGCCGAATCCGCCTTCCTACAAACTCGTTACCGATGAATATACCGGTCTCTTGCTTCTTAGCCCTTTTCCTCATCGTGAAAACGTTGAGATTCTGAAGTTGCCCACTCGTCGTGGTACTGAGGTTGTTGCTGTCTTCATTCGTTACCCCATGGCGACCTCGACGTTGCTTTACTCTCATGGAAACGCCGCTGATCTGGGTCAGATGTACGAGCTTTTCATTGAATTAAGCATTCACCTTCGCGTTAATCTCATGGGGTATTGCTCTGTTCTCTTCTGATTTCTGGTACCTTTCCTTTGTAAGGTCAACTTCTGCATATGGATCTTGTCTGATTTTTTTTAAAAAAATAGACTTCTCTGGGAACTTGGGATTTAACTGTGATTGTGTCTGATAGCAAGTTTAGGAATGCTAATTGTACTCAGTCTAGGAGTAATTCAGTTCTTACATTATCATCCGAACCATTGCTGGTAGAATTTACTCTTGAATGAAATTTGCGCCGGAAATCTTATCGGATTCATAGACTGATGATTCTTCGATTGAACAAGGACTGTGCTAGCTAGAAAATTTGAGCGGATGTTTATCATCAGTATTTCTCATAGAATATTAATGAATCCTTATTGACATCAAGCTTTCTATTTCTGGATTGCTCGACAAATAAATTTCATTTCTGGTTCATATCAAGTAATCTCCACAATAGGTGAGAATATACAGCAGTGTCTTACATTGCGGCTGTGGCACAGAGAAAGAAAACATAAGGTTGTTTACTTATAATATTCTAGGAATAAAAATTCTTTCAGGGTCCAGGCTTTCCCTTTTCATCAGAAATCGTAGCTGGGTCTTCAACTTTTGATTTTGGACATTCTGCAAAAGGGTACATATTGGAATAGGTATGTTAACTAAAATTTAAATAAACTAATGAGTTTCTTCTTCCCTGGGTATGGGGGAAGGCGCCACCACATAAGCTTACACCTGAATTGATATGCAAGATCTTTGATCGTTCCCATATCAAAATTGATACTTACACTGCTTCAATCGCTTGTGCAAGAAATGGTTGATTACTTCAGACAAAAGTTCTAGCATCCTAATAAGTTTGGCAATATGTGCAGGTATGACTATTCAGGGTATGGGCAATCATCTGGAAAGGTGTGTTGGACATAAGAGATTTAGGTTGGATTGAGATTGTTTGTGATGTTAGTATGGATTCTAATCCAAGATTCAATGGCTCTTCTACATTGCAGCCAACTGAGCAGAATACATATGCAGATATTGAAGCTGTATACAAGTGTCTTGAAGAAAGTTATGGTACTAAACAGGAAGATATCATCCTTTATGGCCAATCAGTTGGAAGTGGCCCCACTTTGGATCTTGCAGCTCGGCTGCCTCTTTTAAGAGCTGTAATTCTTCATAGTCCAATACTTTCTGGTTTAAGAGTCATGTATCCAGTCAAGCGTTCATATTGGTTTGACATTTATAAGGTAAAATAAGCCTTTTTATTCCAACTTTGATCTTATTGTGTACACCAATGGATTTATTTTTTTATATGCATCATTCACATGCTGATATTTGTTGTTTTCTTTTTGTGCAGAATATTGACAAAATTCCCCTGGTTGATTGCCCCGTTCTTATCATCCACGTAAGAATACCCTGTTACATATTTTTCCATGGATGTCTTACCTTATACCAGTAAATAATATCAAGACAAATTGGTCATGTCTCATATGTTTAATTCACATTGTAGAGTTGAGCTATTGTATATCTAAATAGAGCATTTTCTTTTATTTCCTTAGCTTATGGCTTGTATAAAAAACTATTTTCAAAATAGTTTAATATTTTTGTTTTCGTATTATGATGAACAAATGTGCTTTTGCATATTGAAATTATTGTTCATAGGTTCATGATTTTGAAGAAATCTGGCCTTTCTATGCTTGTTTATGAGAACAAGGAAAATCAGATAAACGAACTTTTTAAAAAATATTGTCTAATCATGTTTTCTCTCAACTTTGTTCTAAACAAACAAAAAATTTTTCGAAAATGGTTGCAAAACAAACCCAGTCTTTTCCTACTCCTGAGTCTTGCCCATGTCACCACCAAATATAACTTGGGGAATATTTGTTTTTTATAGAAATAAATTGCTACTGTTTTAGTTGGTCATTTTTGTCTCTTACCAGGGAACTTCAGATGATGTGGTTGATTGCTCACATGGTAAGCAACTCTGGGAACTATGCAAAGAAAAGTATGAACCACTGTGGATTAAAGGAGGAAACCATTGTGATCTGGAGCTCTATCCTGAGTATATCAAGCACCTGAAAAAGTTCATATCAACGGTCGAGATATCCCCATCGCAGAGGCACAGTTCCAGGAAGAGCACGGACCAGTTTGAGAAACCTCGAAGCAGTGTAGACTTTTTCGAAGTTTCGAGGAAGAGCACAGATAGGCGAGAGAAACCAAGGCAAAGCACTGATAGGCCTGAAAAAATGAAGAACCAATATGGCAATACAGATAAATTAGAAAAAGTGAGAATGTCAGTTGACCATAAAGAAAGGTCACGTAGGAGCGTCGATTGTCATGAGAAGTCTAGAAAAAGTGTTGAACACCAGTTGGAAAGAGCAAGAAAGAGTGTCGATCGACTTGACAGAGTACACACTGGATAATGGTTGGGTATAGCAAAATTGTTATTAAGGAACAGGAGTGGGATTGTAAGAATTTCACAGGGTTCTTTTTAATGTATAATTTATGATCCCTCTGATGTGTGGTTTACCATTTGAAAGTTTTAAATTAACTATCGTCAAATGAGAAAAGAACTTGGTGTCCTGTTTGTTCTTGTATCCATTACCATGAAACCGAAGCTCTAAGATTAAACCAATCTCTATCCCCTTTCAGTATCATGCAATATTGAATGGCCCAACAAAATTAACATCATTAGACCTTTGTTTCATTGCGTATTGTAACAGATTTTGATCAGATTAACATCAAATTTAATATAGCATTTGACAAAAGGTGGAAAATGAAAATGAAAAGTTCAGGTCATCTGATGGATCATTATAGTTACTTGAAAGAACCAAACCTCGTAGGCTGTCATAATGTTGCTGACAATTTTGTACCATTACTTGTGGAAGAGAAAATTTGTAAGTGTAATTTGGTTTTGTATCCAATGATTATTAAGGGGCTCTACATCGAACAGTTATTAAAATACAACCACATTGTGGTGAGTTCATTGAATAATTTGCTAAAAAATTGCAAGCTCTGTTGCTTTTACTCCCCGTATTCTTCTTTCTTACTGAATGAATATATACCCAATATCCTTGTATTCTAGAGTTATGTCCGTCCCCTATGGTCTTGGTATCTCAATTTCTGAGTTAGAGTTGAGGAACTTGACATCATTTACAAAGTGCCCAATATAACTGAAATATCAATCTTCATAAACTGCATTATCAAATTTCTAGAGGTTGAAGAATGAATCACAAAACAAGTTTGATATGATTACATATGTATCATTAATTTCCATCAAGAGAGACTTACATATTTGAATTTTATGACATGTTTCTATATAACAGCCTAGAGTTACACAAAACTAACCAATCTTATCTTCCAACAAAATAGGAGATTCGTTTGAACATCTGAAACTGCTAAACAGACAAGTTTTGAGAATCTCAGCTGCCTCAGGAAACAGCATTTCAATCTCTCACATGCTGAGTTCTTGAACATGCTGCTGCAACCAACCTGCCATTCATCTTACTTCTAAGGATCAAGCAAATTTCAGTCTGATATCGACCGAGTCCTCAATTTCTTTCTTCAATATACAAAAACGATGTAACTACCTTCATGAACATACTACATCTGAAATAGGTGAGCCAGTCTTGTTAAAATTACTGAGCATGGCCATCAATAACAGAGAAGTTGGGTTTGCGCTCGCTATATTCGACGATGGCTGATGGCGAAAGATGGCCAATACAGATCTCGTGGACTGATGCAAACAATGGAAAAAGCTCCAGCCACCCACGGTGACTTAGAACTTCGTACATCTCCTTTGCAGTGGAGACACCCTTTAAAATGTAAACAGAGCTGTTAGGATAGTACATGAACTTTAATTGATAATGTAACTAGAATGTTTAGTTTAACATGCCTGCATCACTATGTTTTAGGATGAACACAATCAAATGAAATTTGGTTTGTTCTAGTCCTAATGTTTGTTTGAAGACAAAAAACACACACACACACACAGAAATGGGTCGTAGGAATTTGTTTATCAGGGAGTTGGTAAGTTAGTATTTAAGAAAGAAACAAGCATCTCCCTCCCCTTGTTGTCTATCACATTTACTTTATCAAAATATCTAAATGCACATTAATAACAAGTGACCATCAAACAGAGCATAGCAGTTAAGGCATATGTATTCAACCAAGAGGTTAGAGGTTCAAATTCTTTCACTCCACATGTTATTGAACTAAAAACAGTAACCTTTCATTTAAGAATACTATGAGTTATACGACCTTACTTGAACAGGATTTGTTTTATTGGTTGTACAATTATGTCCCTGAGTTCTAACAAATACTATGAGTTATAATTATGTCATTGCGAAATAGAAACCTGCAATTTTTGGCCCTGCAGCATCTCTGCTTCAAGTTCATCAAAAGACCTACATGGGAGAAGGTAAAATCATATACAGCAACAATGGTGCATAGCATCCATGTAAAAAAATTCATGTTTCAGGGTAGCAATATTAACCTCTTCCCTCCATTCTTTGCAAATGCTGCTGCCACCTTCCTGTTTCTTCCTCCCACTGCCAAACATTAGTTCTATTGAGTGAGACAGAGAGAGAGAGAGAGAAAGCAAAGGAAGAGGAACAAAAAGAATGAAGATATTTATCCTTACAGCACGTTGTAATCAGATCAGCTACTCCACAACTTTCAAAGAAAGTACTGTCCTTGACAGATGAAAACAGAAGCTTGGAAATCATCCTCATCTCTCTCAGACCAATTCTCATTATTGCAGCCTAGCCAATCAAATGAAAATAGTCAAGATATAATAGACATGCAGGTTGACTTTTAAATTTTTTAGAACTAAGTTTTGTACCTTTGTGTTATTTCCCATCTCCAAACCATCAACAAAACCTGTCATATCAAATTAGTTAAAGGCTGTTGCTCGCTATAAGCAGAAAAGGTGAACCCAAATGATAAAGGTTTATGATTGACCTGCTGCTAATGCCACAACATTTTTAAGGGTCCCACACATTTCAACTCCTTCAACATCTTGGACCTTTCAATATTTCACAAATTAGAAGGGCGACAAGTAAGCCTTTCAGTAGTCAATTTAAAATACAGCTCTATGATTCTATCAGTCACAAGAAACTGAAGTGTATGAAAGCTTACAGTCCTATTCGAATCATGTTTTGGTCCTCTAAATGTCCTTTTTTAGTCACTGAACTTCGCATTAAAAACTTTTTTAGTGCTTATTTTTAATTTTTTTAATAAAAATTTAACATAGGCATGTTTTTGTTCATTTATCTAATTAATAGCTATAGACAAGTATCTGAAGTCACATATAAAAAATATATATTAGATTTTCAAATAGATCTTGGTTCTTGTTAATGAGTAATATAAAATTAATCATAAAGATTTAGATACTTTTTATACAAATTTTAGAAACTAAAACCTACCATTTAAAAGTGGAAGGAATAAAATGAAATATTTGAAAGTTTAGAGACCAAAATAGAATAATTACAAAAATTCGAGAAGTAAGGTAGGATTAGAACCAAGTTTTATACATAATTTGTGAGTGATATGTTAGTATTTAACAGTATCAAACTCTTCATAATTGAGATTGAACGAGATTGCTTAAATAAAATACATGAGGTAACTGTACTTACAGGTGTAACAACAAAATAGGGAGTGCTGAAAAGTTGAACCCATTTTTCAGCAATCTCTCTCATATTCTCCCTGTATCCAACTGTTGCTTCACTAAACTTCTCTACAGCAATCTGCATGTAAAGTTCAACAATCTTAAAACAAAACGAAATAAAAAATGACTGAATTTTAAAATCAAGAAAACTTAGAAATACAACTTTATAGTTCTCTATTTCTAAAAATTCTGCTTGTTTACCAACATGAAAACAAAGTCACAAGTAGTTGTCATAAACTTACAATATATATAGATAAAATAAAATAAAAACAAAATTGTCATACAGGGCTTTAACTCTGTAAAAGTAACCTCGTTTGCTATGTTAGCCCCCATAAGAACACAGCAATTGATCCCCAATTCCTGGGAGATGAGGGAAGAAATCATGCATGGACCTTCCTTCTTCACCTCCATCCCTTTAATGAGGGAAATAGCTTCAACATCTTTCTTTATCTTTCCAACCAGTTTCTTGCATATCCCCTCCACAAATTGATGGGGTGTCACAAACACCAACATATTAGCATCCTTCACTGAGAATTCAACCCATTAGAGTCACAAGCAATGACAGATTCACCATATTAATTTAGAACGATTTGAATGAGATCAACAAAATCAGGAACTTCAATTGAATACCTGCATTTTCAAGGTCTGGATCTGCAATAACATTCTTGCCAAGCTTTATACCAGGGAGATACTTAACATTCTCCTGTTATGTTAATCAAGATTCAAGAATCATTAATCTATAACGCTCTAAATTTCCTAAAATGGAGAGGGGTCGTAATAAACCAACAGTACATTACATTGTTGAGGTTAATAACATCAGTTAACTTCTCACCAGTAGGCAAAGTCTCCTCATACACCCACATTCTAACCTCATCTGGAATCCAACAAACTCAAAACGGATAATCAAAATGCAAAGAAAATGGGGAAAATCGAAACCCAGTAACACAACAAACAAATCCCAGATTTCAAAAGAAGTTCAAGAAAATACCATGGAAGGAACTCAGCCTAGCGGCATTAGAGGCGATGAGTTTGGCGGCCACACTGCCCCAATTGCCACTTCCAACGATGGTAACTTTGGATTTGCTAGAAACCCCATCATCGGAAAAATGGGAATCAGGCCGAACAGAGCCCCAATTGCTAGAATGCTGTCGAGGTTCGATTCCGGGGGCCATGGAAGAAGAAGGAGAGAGAGAATGGAGAAAAGAAGAAAGAAAATGGGAACGAGAGGTGGAGAGAATTGCAAGGGAAGAGGAAGAAGAAATAGAATATAAAGAGAAATTAAGAGATTGAAAGGGTTCAAAGGGGCGGAGTTGCCATACACGTTTCGTGAGAAACAAAGCGCATCTGTGCATTTTGTTAAATCTGGCGATCCACTCTATGCTCTGCTCTACACGACCCAAATCAGATGGGTTCTTTTTTTTTTTTTTTTTACATTTCTTGTCTCCATTTTTCAGAGCTGATAACCATAATCATTTTATTAAGCTAAAATGTAAGATCTTGCACATTTTTTGGGACTGAAACTGAGAAAGATGTGATATAATTTTGATTGGAAAATTAAAAATAGCAAGCTTCATGGACATGGGTATCTCGAAATTCGATGAAGATTCCCAAGACCCAACATAAGTCTGGCGCCGCGCCAATTTGTGCTGATGGAATTGAATACTTTTCCATTTGATTTTCAGGGTTTCTTTCTTCCAAAAATGGTGTGATTACAAAATAATGGTTGGTCTTAGAAATGGGTTCAGAGGAAAACACTCTCCTTGGTCAGTCATTTCAAGTTACTTGTTTGTCCCCCCAGTTCAACGTTCTTTTTTTTTTCTTTTTCTTTTTTGAGAAATAGTTCAACGGTTCTTTCAAATTACTTTTACAATTTACAAATATAATTATTTTATTTAATTGTCTAATTAGCATGAACGATTTACTTTTGATAAATGGCTTGTCCTATTTTCGTACATTTTGGAATGGAAGTTTTAAAAATTAAAGTTACTCATTTTAACAATAAATAAATAAATAAAATTGAAAGTTTTAAACTAAAATGAAATTTGAACCCACATAAACGTATACACACAAAAAAAATTGATATTAAGAAATTACAAATGACAAAATTTTAACCTATAAAATGGTTGGTGGGAAAATCATCCATTTTTTTCTATATCGAATGCTTTAATTACTTTTGTTAGATTTAAATTTTATTTTCTTTCTTCAACTTCTGTACTTTACTTATTTTCATATATGTCCTTTCAAATATTGATTTTTGTCACTTTGATAATGTAGTGTATTTAACAAAAATCTTGCATGACATGATATCACATACTATTATATTTTATGTCATATGAATCAAATTTGATATCAATCGATGACTTAAGATACCTATTTGACTAAAAATCTAATGATAAAAACTAAGATGAATATTTGTGAACCTTAAAAGGATCAAAACATAATATTGAAAATATAAAACCCAACTTTTAACTTTTTGTTATTTTATGATCCAACTTTTTAATATTTAAGTTAGATAATTTAGGGGGAGGGGTGGTTTTTATTATTATCGAGGAAGATATGATTAGAAAAAAATTTATATACAAGTTTTTCAACCATGGTAAGGTGGAAGGATTTAACCGTCAATCTTTAAAATGGTAATGGATGTTTTATAGAATTATGCTTATATTGACAACTTATATACAAGTTTGAAGCATTAAAACCATTGAAATAAAAGACAATTAAATACCTCAAACAAAATACATTAAATGTTTCTCTCCATTCCACTTTCATTTAGGTCTGGAGGGATGTAGGGCTCATAATTTTAATAGTCATAATTTTATGAAGCTTGGGATTTAAATCCTAACTAAGGTTGTATAATCAATATTTGAACTCTACATTGGAACAAGTTATATATATTAAAACTTAAGCTTTTGTAACCTATATTTAATTTTTCAGGTTATGATTTGTAAAAGTTAGTATGCAACATAAAAGATGAGTTCCATAAATCTAAGTTTGAGCAAATATAAGTTTATGATGTAGCCAATAGAATTTATGAACTAATTGTCTAAATTTTGAGATAAGTAAATCCATGTAATGCATATATAAGCTCAACTTCTTAATCTTGAACCATATCAGTTTAACTCGCTAGTCAAATATGTCTGGAGACTTTTCAAATAATTTTTCTTATCTCTCATTGGTTTTTTAACTTTTGAAAAAGCTTAGAATAGTTTGGGAGAATGCCACTCTTCTCAACCCTTCTTTAATGATATGACCAATGAGGGATGCCATTTTTACTTGGATAGTTTTGGGTGAACAAGAACAGATATCTATCATTGTCCTTGTGGGCCTTTTCAATATTCATACCCCTTACTCCACTTGCCATTGCCACTAAGGATGAAAGACACAAGAGCAAGAAAATTTAATGATAGGGGACCTTAAAAGCATGTTCTTTGGAGATATATTTATCTTATTCCTAGATTGGTTAATTTCTTTTTTAATGCAAGAATCTAATTATAGGTCTATATACGCAGATTACCAAAATAACAAGGTGAGGAGTCGAGTTGACTTACAATAAAGAAACTTATACTAATGTAGGGTTGCGACCAACAAACTTTGATGTGTTGAGTTAGTGTTTAAATCAAGATAGTGTCAAACAAAGTCATGGTGGAATTCTATACTTTGATATGGAATAAGTTTCACTATTTATAGAGTTTTTCATTGTTTCATGGTAGATCCGTAGTACTTGATATAACAATCAAGATTCTGTTAGTGGTTGGCAGGCACTTATGTTCGGCTAAGACCGAACTCAGTATATGGATTAGGCGATTTGGTAGTTTTTGAGCTCCTACAAACCTCTATGCTTTATGGCAGTGAGAATTTGGGTTAGAATAATCGTCCAAGCTTGTGTTTGAAAAGAATACATGGGTTGAAAGTTGAGTCATTGGAACCCCATGCCAATAAACTTTTTAGGCTTATGAACTCTTTCCTATACATTATTCTTAAAGAATTCAAGTTTTTTTCTTCCGTGGAGTTTTTTTTTTTTTTAATATATATATTTATTCAAATTATGAACCTAATTCAAAATTAATAGAAAAAAGAGAAATTTACAAAAGACCTATTTTCAAATGCCTTAATGTCATTTGACCCGTGATGTGAAATTAATGACCAATGACCCACATCCCGTTCAAACTACCGTGAGGGCATCATAGTTTTTGCTCTCGCTCTTCTCCAACTTATATTTTCGTTGTTTTTTTACTCTCGCTCTGCTACTCTAGCTCTTTTATGATTTATATTTTACTTGTTTCTTTACTCACACTCTCGCTCTGCTACTCTAACTTATTTTTTTCGTGTTTTTTTTTTCTTCCAAATTTTTTACCACTCATTTGAGTGAGAGCTAAAACGAGAGTGTTTTCGAATACAAGAGCGTGAACAAGGGGCAACAATGTCCCTCATACTACTCTCATAGGTAATTTTGCATGCATTACTTCGTCAGAATAGATCATATTTTATTATTTTCAGACTCCAGGTCATCAATTATTAAAGTGCGTGAAAATAGGTCATTCATGCGAAACTCCCTTTAAAAAAAAATCATATTGGCCTTTAAGCATTTAACTACCGTTTGTAATTATATGGTAAATCTGTGTTTAAATTCTCGTGCAACTTTCATTAGTTTCTTTGTGCTCAACATTTTTTTTCATGGTTCATAAACTTCAATATTCAATCTGCCAAGTGGCAACTGGAGAAAAAAGAATAATCAAGGATTCAAACTTTCTTATCATAATATAAATTAATGAGTTAAAGTTGCAAAAATATCAGTAAAAAAGAAAACAAGCAGCTAATTTTCATGTTGTTAACCCATGCTTAGGCTAATAACTTTTTAATTATACAACATCAAAAGACAAGATAAATATTAACAATTTTGATATTAAAAATGTTAAAATACAAATGAATTCTAGTTTTTAAATTAAAAAAATATTTATTTACAATAGATTTAAATAACTTGATTCTAATAAAATGAAGCAGAGAATACACACAGATAGAGTTAGTTAACCAATCAATTACGGTAATTTAAAAGAAAAGGTTAAATCTTGTTTTATTTCCTTGAACAACATGAATATAGAAGTATTATACGACAAGTTTATCAATATGAAAAGGGTATTTCAAGTTTGCAACAGATGCACTAAAAAATGGGAATGTCTATATCCGAATAAAATCATCGATCGTAATTGATCAAACCGCTCAAGGCAATGAACTTTCTCTATAATTTATGCAATCCAAAATTTTGGGCAAGAAAACCTGTCTCTTTTGGGCAGAGCACCATTAATTAGGAGCAGTGGCTGCTTTGTTCTCTGCAGATGAAAATGACCATAATCCATTTTTTCAGGGAGCTCTATCAAATGGTTGTGTATCATTATAACAAACATCCCAGACAGCTTCCATGGCATCCTTTGCAGCAGCTTCCGAGCAATAAGGATTAGCAATCACTGATTTCATCACTCTTCTTCTCACACACTCCTTCACAAATTGAAAAAAAGAATATCAACAAGTATGCAACCGAAGGAGCTCGACACAATGTACCGAGAAGAAAAAGAACGAGAGAGAGAGCAGGGTAATAATATTGTTGGCAAAAAGAATATGAAACACTGGTTTGTATCTCATTGATCTCTTTACAAATATTTGGCCAGTAAGGAAAAACAAAAATGAATGCAATAACATGGCTTCAAGATTGAAGCCTTCCTAAAACGTCTTGCTAATATTATGTTTCTTTCATGAAGAACTTTTACTCTCACCACTCATATTTAAGCTAGTTTAGCCAAGGGCTGAGGGAAAAGCAAATACTTGGGTACAAAAAAATCCATTTCCAATACTGATTATGAGCGGAAAGTTACAAGAGAAGAAATATTCATTGCCAAGATCAGATTCAAGTTGACATGAGCATACACAGATTTTAAATTCCATCATGAAAAAAGTTCTTTAATGTAACACAATAACTTGGAAAATGTTAACCATGTAACTTATCTATCAGCAGAGAGCAAGACATTATCTCATCTCATGTCAAATGCACTAAAATTTTACAACTTTCCTGTGGTTCATGTTCATTAGTCCTCGATCGCTGCAAATATGTTTATTATTACTCTAAACATACAACATATTTCGTGGTTGTTGTTCACCTTTTTGAGCAAGAGGCTATGAACAATGTCAGAAAACTCAAATTTTAAACATAATGGCTGGAAACTTATGCTCATTTTTAGATGCCAACAAGAGAATAAGACTACTATTTTCTTTCTAAAAAAGAAGTGACAGAAAATCATACTTGCTCATGGCCTCGTAATTTCATAAAACCTCGCAGTAGTTCTCGTTTATAGTGGCAATCACCACTTAGATGTCCAGCACGAATCTAAATTCCAAATATATATGTTAGAAAAGCTCCATAAGGAAAACAAAAGGCCAAAACGAAAGAAGATAAACCTTTGGAAAATGAAACTCAACCTGAGAAACAATGGCTAATTGCAGACGCATACCTCACTGCAAGCATGATGAGCACAATTAGCCCAATCCAAATTTGCCGCACGACAATCATCAAAAGCATGAATAAGCTCATGTATAACGACTTGGTTGACTTCATCTTGAATGTTCATGTGATTATTACACACCATTATCTTCGCAAAAAATTAGACATAATAACGAAATCAGTCTTCAACAGTCCCATCCAAATCCAAATTTATGAACTAATATTCATTTAAACCATAAGCAGAAACAAAGAGAGGAAAGTAAAATGAGAACTACCCCTTCACCACGAACATAACCACCACTGATCTGCTTGTCGCAGTGAACAGCCTTAATAAACTTATCCCCAATCCCACATCCAGATTTCTCCAAATGCTCCATCAAGAATTTCACCATCGGAGCTGGGAAACACAGAAATAGATTCAATGACCCATTGGAAAAAAAAAAAAAAAAAAAAAAAAAAACAGATTCAGAACAGTCACTTGGGTCGCAGAGAATTGCTAAGAGAGTGTAAGAAAACGAAAGAAAGTCGTAAAACCCTAAACCCTGGAAATTTGTAGACGGGTAAAAAATTTTAGGAGACGAATAAATCAGGCAACAAATTATTTGTTGTTCATACTTCGGAGACTTCTTCGAATCATATCCTCGCATTCTTCCTTCGTCCGGCCGCCGTTGACGGCAGAATACGATCGATTTGATCCAGGTTCCGGGGTGGATTCTTCTGCCATTGCTTAGTTTCAAGTTTCAACACGGCGTCGCTGCAGCGCAATCTACAAGTGGCTTTCGGTTTTTTATGAACAACGGTTCGAATTGATCGGTTTTTCATTAAACTCGAAATCGTACTAATGTCCAAAATATGGAAGAAAACCGGGTGGTTCGATTTTTTGGACGCGTGTTCCAAGGTCAGGTACACCGGTCCGGTTCATTTTTCGGTTTGGTCGGTTTTTTCTTTTCTTTTTTAATAGGTTTGTATTGTAGGTTGGATATATGTTTTAGTTTAATATTTTTTTAAATTTAATCTCTTATCTTATGGTTGGTGAATTTTTAAATTGGTTGATCATAAACTTGCTTGAGATAATAAATTAAGATAATACTTACTTTGGCAAAAATTTAAAGGAGGAAAAAGATGATTTAAATAAAATTTCTAATTACTACATCTAATTTCTAAGAAATTGGTAGATATTTCAAAAAAAATCTTGCATTTTTTCTTCTCTAAATTTCCATCCATTCTAACCAATATACCATCTAAGTTTATCATCAACTAATTTTAACACTTATCAATAATGAGACACTAAATTGAAAATGTTAATACATAAGAAACTAAAATTGAAACTTTTTAAATAATAGGGACTAAATTGAAAAAACACTCAAATATTAAGGACTAAACAATATATTTAGCCACTAGTTTATGTAGTTTACTTCCAATAAAAATGAGAGTGGGTCTAAAATGACTTTTGATAATCATATTCTTAAAAACTTATGTACCATGAAATAAGAGAATATAAAAAAAATGCTCATTTTGTTAATCCAACATTGAAGAAGTTAACACATGTGTGTGAGAATTTATACATGGACGATTTTCAAACATTGAGTCTAAACTGATTCACTTGTGAAATTTTAACTATTTAATTGATACCGTTATAAGTTCACACATGTATGAACAAATAGTTTTCAAACCGAGTGTAAATGAGAGTGTAAATTGATACACTTATGAAAAACCAAGACTTTAATTATTAGTTTATGGTTTTAATCGATATAACTCCGTCATTTTTTAGTTTAACAATGTACGATGGAGAATGAATTTCTAAATTTTTTTTATCGATAATATATGTTTTAATTAGTTGAGTTATGGTCAAGTTGACAATAAAAAAAATTATCTAGTATTATAGTAGTATATGACTTTTCTATACTATTTTTATTTATTGTTTACCATGACATCAACATATGTCATTTAAAAGTAATGTGAAGTCATGAAATAAATAATATATTACTAAATGAGGTATCAAATTGTAAAGGAAAGAGCATGTGTTAATATATATTAGAAATTTTCTCACTAAGTGTAAATAGAAAAACTAGGAACAAATCAATTTATATCTTTAATAAACATGTCAAATGTATCTAACTTTTATCCTAAACATTCTATTTCATTGAATTATGTCTCAAACTTAGATAATTATTATAGTCTTAATCTTAAACTTTAGGAATGATTGAAATTTTCACCTTCTAATATGTTTTTGTTCAAAATATCGATAAAAAATGTATTCTTATATATGTTTAATTTAATGAATTATAGAAAATTGACATTAGAACTTTTGTTTTTTGAAATTTTTGAGTTTTTGGCAAAATTATTAAATGATTAACTCGTGTATAGATCAAACTTAATTTTGTGCAAAACTCTATTTTATTGGAATTAGAGATATTATGAATATTTTTAAATTGCTTTTTGTTAGAATGAGTAAATGAACTAACATAAATTAGATAGAGGATAAAAATTACAACACTTATCTTTAAGTGTTCGATTGGATGAAATTGAAAGATTAGAGTAGAAATTGATACCATACAACAAGTTTAGACCTAAAAAGTGAATCTTTCCAAAAATTTAAATAGGAAAAACATAATTAAAAAAAGCCAATAAAAGAATTGGTATGAAAAAAAAACTAACAAAAGAAAATGTAACTCTTTTTTTTTTTTAAATGAAAAGAAATGTCCCTTTCTCAAATTCATTCATACGAGTAAAATACTTCACCAATCCACAGAAATACAACGTTTCAAAATAAATAAATCATTCCCGATTTTATTAAAAAAAAAATCATTCGAGAGTCTTGAAACAATATCGCAAACACATAGCAATCAACTCTAAAACAATAAAAAAAATATCTCAAAAAACAACTTTAGATTTAAAATAAACTAACATATAGAATAAGATTAAAATTATTTTCCCTATTTTCTCTCCCGCCATCGTTGAGAAGAGTTTTGCGGAAGACCCCAACAGAAAATGGCGAAAAATCCGACAAATCCGGCGAGCCTTTCAACCCAAAACGGAATCCTCCATCGTCGGTCACTGAACCCCTTTAAATACCCTTCCCCTTCCTTCCTTCAAACTCATTCTCTGGTCTTGCAGTTTTTCTCTATATCCATTAGAGGATTTCTGCAACTACCTTCAGAATCCTTATCTAAATAAAACTTCCTCTGTTTTTTTTTTTCTTTCAATTTTCCCATCTCTTTAACAAAATCATCAACAATGGCCCGCCAATTGGTTGTCCTCGCTCTTCTCTTCGCCGCCGTCGTCGGCATTGTCTCCGCCGCCGAGGCCCCAGAAACCTCTCCGGCCTCTTCACCCAAGGCCGAAGACCTCGCCGACGCCAAGACTCCGGCTGCTGCTCCATCCAAATCCAAGTCCCCTGCCTCCGCCCCTACCGCCGCCACTCCCTCCGCCGCCCATGCACCCAAAGCGGCTGCTTCTTCCCCCAAGGCTGCAGCTGGAGCCCCTAAGGCTGAAGCCGGAGCCCCTGAAGCTGAAGCCCCCGCCGGCAGCCCTGCTTCTGGCCCTGCCAGCGATGACTCTTCCGACGAGTCCCCTGCTGCAGGCCCTGGGTCCGATGCCGATGTGTCATCTCCACCTTCCCCAACCGGACCCGCCGCTGGACCCGCCAGCGACACTGAAGATGCTGATGCACCGGCCACTGATGCTCCACCCAGTGGAGCTTCGTTCGTGAAGGTGTCTGCCGCCGCTGTTGCCGGAGTTTGGGCCGTTGCTGGATTCTTTGCGTTCTAAAGCTTTATAATTTAATGAGATGGGTTGGAATTGTATTTGAAGAGATTATGATCTGTTATTTAATATTGTATTTGGCGATTCTCTGAGAATACAAAGAGGAATGATCATATGATCATTTTTTTTTTAAATTTCTTTTGAACTTCCACTACTTGATCCATATGTTGTTCTTTCAGTGTGCTGTTTGTGGGTTACTCTTAAAAACCTGTTTTGAAACGAATTTAAAACGCCATTGATGATGCCTTTTTCAAAGCATAATCGTAATCAAGATTATATTATATTCATGAGAAAAATATTTGAAGAATGCATTCTCGTTTAAGAATTAAATGAAAAAGAGTGTTTTTTCTCCTCTCGAGTTCAACAATTGTGGGTTCCTGATCCAACCATTTGAGATATAACTTGCCTATGCTATGCTCGGATGGGCTCTTATGTATAGTTCTTTAATTAAGTTTGCCAATTGAGTATGGTTGTACTTCAAATCTTTTATGTAATGCTATATTATTATAGTATGCACCCACACCCAAAACGTATAATATATATTGGATACACACATAATCCTATTATTAAACAAAAAAGAAGTTAAAAGAAAAATATTTAACTGCAATACACTAATAAATTTTTAAAAGAAAACAATCGGTTCAAAATTCAACATTTTCATTATATTATATAAAAAAAAAAATCTACCAAATATAACAACAAAATATCAAGTGTGAATTTTAACTTATTTAAGAAAAAAGTAAAATACTTATTTGTTAATTTAAATATTTTTTTAATGATTTTTTCTTTTTAATTTTTTGTACCTTTCCATTACATTCAAATTCATGTTAATTAAATAAATAAATGAAAATGGTTTAGAAAGAAGTTAGGAATCCAAAAATTAACTTAAAAATAGTCATGATCAAAAGAGTCCAATAAATTTAGCTAAATAAGAACCGGTATGCAACTTCACTAATGAGGTCAAAAATTTGAGTTCTTGCAAATCATACAAATATGAAAAAGATACATACCCGTGTGTTTTGTCTTCGTATGAAACTTCAAAAGTGGATGTGTATAGAAGAAAATATCGTCAAACTCAACTCTCCATTAATTATAATACGATATTTGATGTCAAAATTTATATGACAAACATAGGTAAAAGATTTAATATTATTGTTGACCTTTATTTATATTAGATTAAAAAAAATTAAAAGTTGGAATATGTCCCTCCAAATTTTGTTGAACTAAAAAAAATCATTCAACAGTATAAATCGAAAATAAATCCAATACTCAATAGGTATCCATTCACTTGACTTGAACTTTTCATTTTATGCCTGCTATTTTTCTTTATTTTAATTTAAAAATATAACATAGTGGTACTTAGATAAAAATGGATAATAATTATAAGATTGGGGGTTTATTTACAAAATAAAAATGAAATCATGAAAGTAACATAGTGTTACTTTTGTAGCAACGCCTCTTTAGTTCGGTTATCCTAGACCATAACCTAAAGTTGAAACTAAAGAACGATTCAGCCTTTTCAAACTCAATAATTATTTTTAGTTTTTATTTTAAAAAAATTAAGCCTAAAAAATACTACTACTAATTGATATGGTAGCTTCTCCCAATAATTAAGCCTAAAAAATATCAATCATCTTGTAACTTCTCCCAATAATTTCTCTCGAAAAAGAAAGAACATAAAATGTAAATAAATGTTTTGATTCCCACAATCCATGGGAAGGAAAGAAAAGTCACGTGGTTGGACTTTTGATAAATAAATGTGTGGATTATTATTTTTTGAAAAAAATAAAATCAGAGTGGAGTACTTTTTTTTTTCTTTTTTCCTTTGTTGGCTCCATAGAGTTGATATTGTTAAACAGAAATGTTTGAAAAAACAGACAATGGGGACTATCCTTTTTGCAACCAACTTAGACGTAATTTGTGGCATATTAATTCTTTTTTAGTACATCAATATTTAGGGGTGGAAATTCAAATTCATGACCTCTGGATCATTAAAAATATTCATGCAAAATACAGAATACTCCCCATTTATTCATTTTTAACAACACATGAATATATAGAGATTTACAGAGTGTTTACAAAGGACTCGTCCATACACAACCATAACCACTGTACTAGAAATAAAAAAATCAATAATTTAAATAACAATCTAACAATATAGCTTATCAGTCATAACTCTTACTTGATGTCAATTAAACTATGTTTTTGTTGACAATTTGTAGCATATTGAAAGTCAACAAACTCAATCATTTTGTTTTCAAACATTATAGATTCCAAAATCAATTGCAAGTGGTAATTTTTCCACCTTTTCCCAATTCAATCTAGCTAAATGTGTCTATACATTGCAATTGATTAGGGGAAAAAAAGGTGCAGTGCAGTTACTTTTATTGTAGTAATATATATGTTCCTTGAATTGTTGCTATATATATATATATATATACACACTAATAATAAATGGGAAATGTTTTAGTTTCTTTTCCATGTCTTGCCATTTTTTGTTGGATATCTTTAATATTTATTCTTTTAGCATGTGTGTATCCAACATTACATATAGTGCAAACCCACTATATATAATGCATAGTGTGCCACTGAAATATTTGTCATCTTTTTGGACTCTACACTTCTCTTAATGACTTAAAATTGAGTTTTTTTTTTTTTTTTTTTTTTTTTTTTTTTTTATGATTAAGCTCCATAATTTTTAAAATTGATAAAGTTCAATCACAAATTACATTGTGGGATAACATCCATGATGGACCATATTGTCAAATAATCATATTATAGAATAAAACTAACAATTCTTTGTTTGAATAAAAATGATCAAATTAACTTTTTTCAATTATATTTATTTATTAAAGTTCATCATCTATCTTATAAGGAGATTTACCTACCTTATATGTTTTTTTAGTATAATAGGGATTGAGGAATTTAAACCACTGACTTTATAGTTGTTAATCTATTTGAAAACTCAGTTGAACTGTGCTTTCTTTGATTTTCTTTGACCTACCTACCCTATATGTATATGTATATATGTGTATATATATATAACATCAAGAACATGGTAAAATTGGTAATATAAAGGGGAGAGAAAGAAAATACTTGCTTGTGGTTTCATTCTTTGATTTTTTTTTTGTTAAATATATTTTAAAAATCACTACATATACAATATAATATGATGTTTCACATTAAAAAATGGGAGATTTGGGTTCTAATATATTAAAATAATATTTCTAGAGAATTGGTCGTATTGCCAAGATTTTTTTTTTTTTTTGAGTGTATTGCGAAGAAAAGTTCAAATAGAGCCAAAATACCGTTATATTACTTTCCATTGACCCTTTTAATTTGTATATATACGTTTCAAGTTTAATAATATTACTTAATTCCAAGTTCGGCCATGAGCCTAACTAATACTTTATTGACCCAAGTTTCAATTATATTAATTTCAAAAGGAAACCCTTGGATGTTCACATTTATTAATTTTTAAAGGGGTTTACGTATCTTTTTTAAAAAGAAAAACAATATATTATGTCTCATTAATGGAAAGATTATATTTGCTTCAATTAGATAGTCTTCCATATTTTCCCAAGGATTGTGGAAGGCAAAGTCTAAAAAAAAAAAAAAAAACTCATAAAGTGGATCACATTTATTAGTGTTTATTAAGCTCAATTCTAAAAAAATCAAATAGTTATTAGAGTGGTCTAAATTTTTATACTTACTACTTAGTTCATTTTAATCCTAAAATTTGAAATTATATTAGCTAGTCTTTAAATTTTAAAATATTTTTTTAGTCTTAGAAATTTACATTTTTTTTTTAAAAAAAAGCAAGACTATATAGCCTTTATTACTAATTATTTAAGATCAAAATTCAACTTCTAAGGTACCACATGGGATTTCTATCATTTATATATCGACATAAATATCTGTTTATGGGTAAAAATAATTTGTTTAAAAATTGAATAGGTATGAGTAAACTAATTTTTTATATATAAAATTTAAGGAAGAATCAAAATGTAATAAGCATCAAAGTCGATGAACCATTTAAATCTAAATTGCATTGATAAGATAAACTTGTTCATTTCCCTATTTGTTTTGAGTAAAGTTATTAGAGACTCTAGGAAAACCAAAAACAGTTGCAAAAATTGGTCTTAATTTGGTGTGAATCTAAAACCAGAAACCCTCGAATTGATGGCTCAAAATCCCTCGAAAGTCACTGAGGAAAAAAGGGTCGAGCTTAATTTTATCCAAAACGTTAATATAAACATAAAAATTTAAACTTTTAATCTGAAAGAGAGAGAAAAAAGAGGAAATAGAAGACAGAAAGTCAAAGCAATTTGACTTGAGTGGGTTTGAATTTTGAAGAGATGATGATTTAAAACCTGAAATTACGATGATGTTTGAGAGTTAAGACCCCACTTTGTAATCTATGGTACAATCACGCCTCTACTAACGGCTTTATATTTCTATATAATGCTATCAATATCCCATTTTGTCTAAACCCACCAGTACTCTTTTCTTCTTCTTCTTCTTTTTTTTTTCTTTTTTCAAGCTTTTGTTTTTGAACTCCCATGGCGGCTTGTCTTTGCTTTTTGCTTCTTTTAGCACTCTCTGCTTCAACTTGTGCTTCCTCATTGGCTTCCGTTCAAGATCCTCATCTTGTCGTTCAAGAAGTTCAAAGGTATATACATGTTTTTTTGTTTCTGATCCCTTTGTTGTTTTATGGTAATTTCTTCTTTTCGAGGAGAATATGGATTTTGGTATATATGTTTATCATTTTTAAGAAATGTGCCGTGTACAGATTTTGAAACATAAAATGTGGTTTCTTGTGGCATGTATTTTTGTTTTTAAAAACGTGACAATGGTTATCAAACCTATTCTAATTTATATACTTTTTTAAAATGAAGAATTAGAAATTGTCAGTACATTTTTCTCTCTTTCTTGAAAATGGAAATAAGGGCTCGAATAATATCACTAACATTCTCATACTGTTAAATTGCATGAGAGAGAAAATTTTAAAGTCTGTGTGTTTTTACTGTGCATTTGTTGGAGGAATCACCATTAATATTATTTCTCGAATAATTTTTCATACATCTTTTGTCTTTCTTCTCTCTCTTATTTTCAACTTCAAGCAAAGACATTTGAACCTACCTTTCCAAACATTATTTAAAAGAGTTTTTTTTTTTTTTTTTTAAGATTCGATCTTTTTACATATTTTTATACTTAATTTAGTTATATTCATGTTGATAAATTATTTATAATGATTGAAACAATATAATTGAGAATTTTACATAAAAGGGTACATTAAAGATTATATTTTGACCGAAAAATCTCTATATTTTGATACTAACTTTCAAAGTTGGTTATATGATACAAAGTTAAAATAGGGCATAACTTAGACAACATCCAAGTCTATACTTCTCATTTATCTATTACAATTTTTTTCTTCTTTTTTTAAAAAAAATTACAATTTTTTTTTATGTGATTATCCTTGAGGCTACACACCTACTTAAGTGTTATCCGAACAACACCCAAATATTTTCGTTTAAAATAATACCATTTTAAAATTATTTAATAAGCATCAAATGTTATAGAATTAGTTGTGCATTGTTTTGAGCTAACGGTTCGTATAGAATAAGATAGCCACGTAAAATAATTTCGCAAAATAAAAATACTTGCCTACTCTACTCAATAATAAAAATAAATTATAAAGAGATAAATTATTGACTGTTTCTTTAATAAAGGCATGAGATGTAGATCTAAAAATTATGTTTACCACATAATAACCCTCTGATAGAAAAGTGAAATATTTTACAATTTCTCTCTTGGGCGGTGTACAACTGCAAACCACGTTATGAAGATGTGGGTGAATAATTTGTCCACAATATGACTCTCTTTTAATATCCATGATGCATGCATATCTAAATAATTTCTTCTTTTACTAATGACCATTAATTATAAGGCAATAAAAAACAAAAAACAAAAATGGAATCCTGCATTTCCATAAAGAAGGGCATTGTGTGTTTTAAAATTGACAGGAGCATCAATGAATCAAGATCAAGAAGAAACTTGGGATATTTGTCGTGCGGAACAGGAAACCCAATAGACGACTGCTGGAGATGCGACCCCAATTGGGAAACGAACCGAAAGCGGTTAGCCGACTGCGCAATCGGGTTCGGCAAGAACGCCATCGGCGGTAGAAACGGGAGGTTCTACGTGGTGAGCGACGACGGCGACGACGACCCCGTCAGCCCACGCCCGGGGACCCTCCGGCACGCGGTGATCCAAAACGAGCCGTTATGGATCGTATTCAAGCGGGACATGGTGATACAGCTGAGGCAAGAACTGGTGATGAACTCGTTCAAGACAATAGACGGGCGTGGGGCCAGCGTACACGTGGCAGGTGGGCCATGCATAAAGATCCACTACGCGACAAACATAATAATCCACGGGGTCCATATACACGACTGCAAGAGAGGGGGAAATGGTAACATACGGGACTCCCCACAGCACTCAGGGTGGTGGACGGAATCGGACGGTGACGGAGTGTCGATCTTCGGTGGGAGGAATATTTGGGTTGACCATTGTTCTTTGTCGAATTGTAATGATGGGTTGATTGATGCGATTCATGGCTCGACCGCGATTACCATTTCGAATAATTATATGACGCATCATGATAAGGTGATGCTTTTGGGACATAGTGATTCTTACACTCAAGATAAGAATATGCAGGTTACTATTGCTTTCAACCATTTTGGTGAAGCCCTTGTCCAACGAATGCCAAGGTAATTTCAACTCAAACCCTATTACCTCTACCTTTTTTAAAGTAAGATTTCAATTTTTAGTTAGAATTTCAAAATTAACCCATTTTTAAAAGTTATGTTTCTTTCTTTTTTAGCTTAACAAAAACATAGTTTAACTGACATGAAATATGACTTATGACCAAGAGATTATAAGTTCAAAATTTCTCATCCCCAAAATGTTGTTGAACTAAAAAAACATTATCAAGTGAGAAACAAAATACATGGATGTTGTAGACAACACCCAAGTATTTTTATAGCACTCCAATATGGTACAACCCCCTTAGTGGTTGCACAATTTTTTTTTGTGTATCTTTTAAAAAAAGATAAAAAAAAAAGGATCACATACTTGGGTGTTGCCTTCTTTTTCTTTTTAGAAAGTATGCATAGCTCAATTGACATGATAAATGTGTGTTGACAATCACTATATATGTGATTCGAATTCCCAATCCTAAATATTAATTTTTTAATCGGTTACATTTTTGTTGGCTCATACTAACTTGTTAATAGGGTACATTTTTGTTGGTAGCTCAAAAATTCTAGCCTAGTAACAAAGAATCACAATTCAAAGTTAGTGTTGGTCAAGATTTAGAATTTAGGGACTCAAATTGAAATTTAAATTGAGAATTCTTCAAAACATCATAATTTTCATCTGGGTGTTTTTGTTTTGATCTAAAAAACAAATCTTTATGGTGTGTTGGCAATGATTTTGCAGATGCAGACATGGGTATTTTCATGTGGTGAACAACGATTACACCCATTGGGAAATGTACGCAATCGGAGGGAGTGCTTCGCCGACGATATACAGCCAAGGCAACAGATTTCTGGCGCCGGACACCCGGTTTCGAAAAGAGGTGACAAAGCACGAGGACGCGCCGGAGAGCGAGTGGCGCCACTGGAACTGGCGGTCGGAGGGCGATATGATGTTGAACGGTGCCTATTTCCGCCAGTCCGGCGCCGGCGCCGCCTCCAGCTACGCAAGAGCTTACAGCCTCAGCGCTAGACCCTCCTCCCTCGTCGGCTCTATCACCGTCACCGCCGGCGCCCTAAAC
This sequence comes from Trichosanthes cucumerina, assembly GCA_036507285.1. NCBI lineage: Eukaryota > Viridiplantae > Streptophyta > Magnoliopsida > Cucurbitales > Cucurbitaceae > Trichosanthes > Trichosanthes cucumerina. Next base: position 5,946,333 of record CM071845.1, read on the forward strand.
TGCCGTAAAGGCTCCCGCTGCTAGTGCTTTAATTAGTTAGTATATTTTTGGTTTCTATTAAAAGGAAAATTATATATAAGTAGCTAAAATGAAGAAGCAGAAGGCCTTTGTTTTAAGAGCAGTTTAATTAATTATTATTAGTTTATGAGTTTTTCCTGTTGATTTATTTTCCTTCCAACTTTTTGAGTTGCCAAAAACAGAAACTGTAATATTTGGTTAAACTCGGACGTTTGTGAGTGTGAAAGCTAATGGGAAAAATATGAGAAATTATGTTTTTTGAGTCTTCCAATCAACGCTGAGGATAAAAAAAAAAAAAAAAAGAAAAGAAAAGGAATGAGTAATATGTTTAACTTGTTCTTTTACCCGTCAATCATGCTAGATATTTGTGTTGTTCTTTCAAAAGAAAAAAAAAATTAAAAATGTTTGGAAAGATATTTTGGTCTCGTGTTTTGACTTTTTTTTTCATCTATATATACTAATTTATATTTTAATTAACTAATTTAGTATAAAAATTATTTTTTATTTTAAAAAAATATTATTTAAAAATGTAATATAAAATAATTAGCAACAATAAAATAAAAAACTATTAAAAGTTAAACTAACAAGAAATTAAAATATTTAAAATTTAAGGGTTTGATATTCATTTAAAAAAGATCAACATTTTTATAAGTAACTCAGTAAGTTTTAATAATTTGGTTCAGGAAAAAAAAAGTAACAAAAATTATTTAAGAAAAAATTTTAAAAAATATATTAATGTAGTAAATGTTGATTAAAAAATAACTAAACACAAACAAGGTGGAATTTTTTTCATCCAACCAATGATCAACGACATCAATCAATCAATTTTTTAATTTTAGATAAGTATTGTAAGGTAATAATTCTTTAACTAATTGAGTTATGCGGTAAGAAGTTGACATAAACAACATTATTCAAACCATGTAAATAATCCTTATAATATCATGCACTGTGTGTCTATTTATCCTATTTGGAGGGAGTGTAATCTTCATCTTTATGAGTTAGTAGATTGGTCTCCTCAGTCTATCATTTGTGCTATTAAGGCAGATCTAGTTGCTCGGTACTCCTCATGGTCGGGGGTGGAAGGGGAAGGGTCGCTTGTTAGTTCATCATCGGTCTCCTTTGCTTTGATTATCTTGTTTTCATGATTTCTCTTGCTTTGGTCTATTTTGTTTGCAACTTGATTTTGGTTTCTTCTTCTATTATGTTTTCTACTATTATCAATTTTTTTTTGTGTTTTGTGTCTTGCCCTTAGGCTTTTAAGTTCTTTTTTTTTGCAGTAAATATATTTACCTTTGCACAAAAAAAAAAGTGAAAAGACATGTAAATGAACCATCAGTTCATCATTGTACGAGAATGAGAGTGATTTATACAAGTACGGAACATTTGCCAAAGATGATCTTAATTAATTGACATGTACTATAAACCAAAAGGCCGCATGTTCAAATTCTCCACCCCAGAGATTGAAAAAAGTATGGAACGCATTAGTTAAGAAAAAATTTGAAATAATTAGATAGTTACAACATGTACCAACAATCCTCTTTAATTTCACATTTCCTATATATTGTCTGTTTAAATTACAACTTTAATTATTACGTGTAAACTAGATGAACAAAAATTATAATTGCTGGCAAAACTAGTTGCCACATTGGGAATAACCTGTGTTTCTTTTGGTGTAAGTTAAGCATCGAAGCATATTGAGAACACCACCACATTGGTGTGAGTTTCTTTTCCTGCATGTCAACCCTACTCCTTGCCTTGTTACCTTGGCTATCGGGGTCGTGTGAAACTGTGATTTGATTCTGGCACCAATACTAACAATAGCGATTTTTTTCTTATTTATCACTAGGCCCCGTTCGATAACTATTTTATTTTTCATTTTTAGTTTTTTAAAATTAAACTTATTTTCACATAATTTCTCTACAGGAGGTGATCATCTCCTAAAGTAGATTTAAACTCTTGTGCAAATTCTAAAAAACAAAGTCAAGTTTTTGAAAATTTACTTTTTTAGTTTTCAAAAGTTGGTTTGGTTTTTGAAAACATAAGTACAAAGTAGATAAGATGACATATAAACTCATTGGTAGAAGTAGTATTTTTAAATTTAAATTTTAAAAACTAAAAACAAAAAAAAAATGGTTATCAAATGGGGTCTCAATGTACTGTTTTTGTATCATTAATAAAATACATTATTGTCAAAGCAAACATAGTTCAACGGTAATTGATATGTACCCTTGACAAAAAGCAAGAGATCAAAGATTTAAATCTTCTCACCCATGTTATTAAACTAAAAAAAAAAAAAACATTACTAACATACTTATATATTACTAATATGCAAGTTTTACTTTTTCTGTCACCTTTACAAAATATTTTTTTATTTGATAAATCCATTATTCTTTAGGTTAGATCTGTTACGATAGTTGAAGCTAGCAAATCTTACAATTAAAAGAAAATAATAGTTATGCACTTTATTTAACTGATAAACAATTAATGTCATCCAATCTAATTTTTATATAACTCAATTTAATGATTAACAAAAAGGTTATATGTTTGAATTAAGACATGTGGTTGGAATCAAAAAGGAAAAAGAAGTTGGGTCAGATGTTAAATTTCCATATTGTTGTCTAAGATAAGTATTAAATTTTTCTTTAAGCATTGTTTGGGGCGCTGAGTGAGTTATAATAGTATGTGAAATCATATAATATTATTTAAAATGCAGAGCGGTATAATCTGAAATTATAATAAATTGTGTTTGAAGTATAGAGTATTTCACGGATTATAATAACACTTGTGCGAGAAAAAAGCAATTGTGTGCAAATAGCAAATCCAATCAATCTACAAAAAGGACACATACAGAAACTTTTTTGGACATATTGTATTATATATATATATATTTTTTGTGGTGTTTAATAGTCATGAGATATATTCTCAGTATTTTTCTTTGTAAAAAATCGTTTTCATGAATTGGTCAATGAGAAGTGATAAGCCAAACCCCAAGCTAAGGAGTAGGGACTGAAAGTGCAAGCAAAGCAACCATCTTGTGAATACTATTACTCCAAATTAAGTCTCCGTATGTTAGGAAATTACAAAAACACCCTCCACATTCTATCCACAGCCCACAAAGGGCAATCTGGATAACAACACAAAATCCACTCCCTTACCCAATCATGTAACTCCACGTGTCAACCGACAAACACATCACATCCTCTTTTAATATCAGATAGCTGAGTCATCTCCATTAAAGCCATTTCTTTTTCGCTTTTTCCCCCAAGTGGGACCCTTCCTGTTTGCCTCCTTGGCTTCGCCTTTTCTCGCCCTTTAAACCTTTTCCATTCCCAAAAGAGTGAATTTTGTCTGTCCGTGAGTTTGGAGGCTTAGAAATGTGCATCAGAATCACGAACACTAACGAAAACAGTAACAATTCTGTGATCAAACGCCCGATTCGTAAATCCAGAACCAAAACAAGACGACCCAAATTCCTCAGCCTTCGATTGGAGCTCATTTCCCCTAAATTTTCCCAAAAGTCTCCGATGATCCACAGCCCATCGGTGGCGCCGCCGCCGCAGAAGCAGCTGACTCTGTTTCCCCTGCATCCGGAGAATCTAGTGGAGGACAGAGAGGAGAACGTGGCGTTGATGTTTGAAAACGACGTCGCGAGCAGCTGCTGCAGCTTGGGGAGTTTTCTTCCCAGTTACCAGAACGACATGTCGTCGTCGGTGTCGTCGGAGGAAGAGTCGCGTAATTTAGCGGAGGAGGCGGCGCTTGTACGGACGGCGATGAGGAGTCGGGAGAGGGAAGCGGCGGCGGAGGAGAAGTGGGTTTGTTATTCGGAGGTGGTGGAGAAGAAGGAGGAGCCGTCGTGGACGGCGGAGGTGGAGGAAGTGACGAGCACGGCGGTGGATCAGTGGCTGAAGAAGATTAAGAGGAAGAAGAAGAAGGTGGAGATGATTGGGAAACAGTTGCGTTTGAAGCTTGATTATGAGGGGATTTTGAATGCTTGGTCGGATAAAGCTCCACTTTTCATCAATGGTGAATCGCCTCAGACTGTGCCGAATCTTCATGATCATCCAACTCTTTCCTCTGATTCTCTCCTCAATGTAAGATCTTCTTTTTCCATCTCATATTGCTGTATATAATGGTAATGTTTGAGATTATACATATATATATATATATAAAAGATTAAATGTGTAACATAACTCATAAGCAATAGATTTATTGAGGATTTGTAGTGAGTTTTTAGATGGTGTTTCAAACTAGCGCCTTTCATTGAAGTACTTGTTTTGCAAGCACTTCTAAGAAAAGCATTGATTAAGTGGTTTTTTCTATAGATATTGAGCATTTTTGGGAGTAGCACAATCTAAGTGACTCTAACAAAACTTGGTTGTTTTTGGTGCATAGGAATCTTCTTGCTCGCCATACTATTTGTGGCGAGGATTATAACAATTGTATTATAATAATCTATAAAATATTCTTCATCCTAAATATAAAATCAATACTAATTAACTCTGCATCAACATAGATAACTCACAGACTCTTATAGTCCACTCAAAGCTTCAAACAATTCTTAAAACAGAGAGAAACGTAAAAAATATTTTCTCCTTCCATGATGTAAAAAAGAAGAAAGAAAGGACAATAAAGAGAGATAAATGTGAAAAATAAAGGGTGGGATACAGGAAGATTTCGATCCAAAACAATCCATTATTTTTCAGAGTAGAATGAGTATTTTTTTTTAATGTTTTTAGAAATTTGGAGTCACTTTTAATCATCTAACAAAACATTATAAAAAATTTGAAAAGTGCTTTTAATCCCCCTCCCAAAAGTCATCATGAACTCACATTTAATAGAGCACTTTTAACTAGTTAAAAGTATTTGTACTTTTTAAAAAGTTATTCTAAACTCTATTTTAATATAGTATCAAAATAAGAAATTCTACTATGTCTTCTAAACTCTCCATTTGATATTAATTATCATGAGTTGAATTTTGATACTCAAGCACATGTATAAAAAATGTTAAAAATATATATATAATATTAAATATACTATAACCTATTAACCTATTAACTTAGTTTGAAAGTATAGTAATGATTTAAGAAATCGGGCTCGATTGCTTATACAAATTCAAACTTCTCAGACTGATGAACGTAACTAAATCCGAAAAGTTTTAGAATGGAGATTAGAGGGTTGGTGTGTGTACTAAATCTTGCACTGAATGCCCTTTGATTTTTGATTTCCAGTGGTTGGAAGCTTTGCTATGATCAGTCTTTGGCCTTCTTAATCTTAGGGCGAGGTTTATTCCTCAGCCAGTAATGGGGCTGTGGTCCAATCCAACTCTATAATTACCAAAACTTTTGGGGACAAAAAGGATATATATCCACAGATAAAAGAAGGGGTTCCTTTCTATAAGGGGCAGATTTTAAAACTAGTTTTTCAGCTTTCTCAAAGTAGAAATAATTTTCCATTGAGATTCATATATATCTTTTTAGAGTTTTTATAGTTGTGAGAAAATTAAAATTTAATTTATGTGGTTTTAAAAATTAAGATCTAATTTTTATGGATTTATAAAAGCTCATAAATATGCCAGGATTGTATATGGTGTTAGTGATTTAATTAGATGAAGACATTGTGTTGAGGATCTCACATCGAAACCTCACAATATATAATATATATGGATTACTTCTCTTATTCTCAATTAGTTTTGAGATGAAATCCCATATAATCTAATATGGTATCAGAGCTCATTAAACTCAAATGAGTATATAGATATATGAGTTACTTTTCTCATTATCAATTAGTTTATAGACATTTGGTTGGTTGGTAATGGTAATAATGGTATTTATATATTGTTGATTGATACAGAGATGTTCACCAGTGATGGATGGAATGGGAAGTGATCAAGTTGGGAATAATGTGTGGAAAGTGCCAGAAATTGGATTAAAAAAAGAAGAATTAATATTGGAAGGATCATCAAAAGAATTAGAATGGAAAATAGGACAAAGAGAAGCAAGTGTTTTGAGATACAAAGAGAAAAGGCAAAGCAGACTCTTTTCAAAGCGCATTCGCTATCAAGTTAGAAAACTCAATGCTGAGAAACGTCCTAGAATGAAGGTATTTTTTTTTTAAAAAAATTTCCCACTAATATTATTTCCAATCACCAATCACTTTTTACCATATATCCCTCCTTTAATATTATTCACAAAATGCCCACAAATATATTTTTATTCATCTATCTAATTCTCTATCATATCATATCATAATAACAATAAAGAATTAAATAAGAGTATTTAGCCAAACTGCTTAAGCCATATGCTTTCCACTAGAGATTCAAATCTCTCCACCCCACCAATTAAAATTTTGTGTCTAATTAGTTGTGATAATACTAAAAATAAGACTACTGAATTTTGTGGGTATTGATTTTTCTAGTTAATTTTGTATCCTTCTTAGTTTGGATTTTAAACATCTTGGTATTGAATTTTGGATATTTCTTTATCTACTTGATTTTGTGCCTAGAGTTTGGTGTTTTGCAAAGGAGTTCATATGTTCATGTGATTTAGGTCTCGTTGGATAATTATTTAGTTTTTGGTTTTTGAAAATTATGTTTGTTTTTCTACATTTTCTCTACAATGATTCCATCTTTTTTGAGGTAACGTTTAGGTTTCTAGGCAAATTTCAAAAATAAAAGTAAGTTTTTGAAAACTATTTTTTTTAGTTTTCAAAACGTAGCTTGATGTTTGAAAGCATAGGTACAAAGTAGATAAGAAAATAAATAAATTTATTGATAGAAGTAGTATTTTTAGATTTAATTTTCAAAAACAAAAAACTAAATGGTTATCAAATGAGATCTTAATTTTGGATTTTTGTTGATTAAAAACGGTGCAATTCATTAGTTGATTTTTTTTAAAAGCAATTTTTTAATTTGGCTCTTGGAATATATTAATTTCAATATTCATTCTGAGTGTAGAGTTTAATTCAGTGAAGTTGAAAGTTTAAAATTAAAATTTACTCGGGATGAAACTATATTGTCTCCTAAATTATATATTAATTTGTTTTTGCGTTTATAAGAAACTGTTCCTGTTATCAAAGTTTGAATTGATTTGCCGCTCCCTCTTGCAGGGTCGCTTTGTGAAAAGAAGTTGAGAAGGTTTTAGACATTATTTTGGACATAAGGGCATTCTGGGAAATGCAGCGCACTGTATTTTCTCTTTTATTTCTTTTCAATAATTTCCATGTTCTTTTTTCTTTTATAGATTATGTTGCATTAATTAAATATGATTAATGTTAAATAAAAATGTTTATTAAGGGGGAAAAAAACTGTATGCCTTTCCAATAACAAGTAATGAGATGGGTGTAGTGTCAATATCACATTATATTATTGTTTCTCATAATATAGTTTGCATTGACATTGAAAATGAGAGACCAACGATATGTTTGTAATGTCATAAATATTTTGAAATTTTTGACAACAATAATATCATATGAACATAAATTCTAATGATAAATACAAATGAAGATTGTGAGATCTATTTAACAAATGTTGCAGCCATGTCACGACCTGGGACGGTTGATGTCCATAAAAAATCAGAGTCGTTTGGAAAAGATCAATTTATAGTCGTCCACCAACCATTAATAGGGTGTGATTGGTTACATAAATTCTAAAAGAAAATAAATGACCTACAAAAAATTAGAATTTAAGCTTTTATGTGTAGGCAAGGTATTAACACCAATAATACTGTACAAATGGTGACCAAAAACATTTCTTACCTCTTTTTTTTTTTTTTTTTTTTTTTTTTTCAAAAGGAGTCTTTTGGGGTTTAAGAGAAAAACAGTTTTTTTTAAGTCTATTTTGTCATATCTTAAACTTCAAAGATTGAAACTAGTAATGGAAGGTTAATAAGTGGGATTGTTAGCTATAAATTGATGCAATATTAGAATTCTTGTCAATCAATAAGAAAATTCTTCATCACAAGAGCGCTTAAAAGAGTTTACATTTTCTCAAATATATTATAGGTTTGCAATTATTTTAAGTTTCTTTTATTTTTTTATTACTTTAAATCTTTTGGTAGAAGGATTTTTCATGCACTTTTGAGAGTGATATGAACTTATCTCAGGTACACTACTCAACTAAATTAAAAATGTCAATGACCTCTTAGTCATATGGATTACTTGATGTCAGTTGAGTTATGTTGTTGCCGGCTCAAGATATCTAATTTTTGAAACTTAAGAGTTGAATCAACTTGGTAAAAATAGTAATTAATTCAAAAAGAGGTGTTTTCATGGAAATTGGTAAATTAATTTATGTGTGTGTGTTTATAAAATAATTTTGTTTTTTCAAAAGAGGAAAAAAAAAAAATCAAGGTAACTTTTGATAACGTTATATGTTCATCTTTTTTTTTTTTTTGTGAAAAATTGTTTTTTAGATGAAAAATTAATTTAATTTTGATACAATGTGGATATATTGTAAATACGCAGAATTTTTTATTACTTAATAAAAACTTGAAGATTTTTTTAAAGGAGTTTTATTCTAAAAAAGATCTTCTTCCTAACCATTTTCTTTGTAATCATTTTTAGAATACAATAACTCAAATAGGGAACCTGCAACATATTTAAGATGAGAAAAAAAAAAAAACTCATACATATATGTTTTGCATTATAGTGGTGGTTCAAATCGACTATGGTGGATATGAAATTCTTGGAGGAAAAATAATGGAAGAAGGATAGATTAAAAAAATCTATACAATCGTAGTATGAAAAATTTTCCATGTTACTCCGATTTATTGTTTGGTACAAAAACATCATTTTAAAAATTATGTGGGGATCCACTAGTATTAAAAACACTATTTATAAATCCAAAAACATAGGGTAAATAAAAAGGGTATGATACTCTCCCGTAGTACTAAAAATTTCATATTTTTTTTATTCACACTATATTTTTTGGCTTTTTAATATAGTGAACCCTACATAATTTTTAAATGAATATTGACATGACAAACATTTAATGAGAGTAACTCAATACTTCAATAGTACTAGAAAATTTTCCAAATATGAAGTCTATAACCACAATATTTTGTTGATAATATAATTCAAGCTTTCAACCTTAATCTAAAATATTAGTGGCATATTTATATTAAGCCTTCCGGTAATCAAATATTTTCATTTAAGCTAGATTTGTACCACTCTTAAGTTTTTTGTTCTTCATTCTCCTATTTTCAATCTTGACAAATAAGTGAAACTTTAGGGTGAAAATATGCATTATATTGGTTTAAAATTAAATCTTTCATAGACTTTCATTGTCACTTTCTACCTCAATTCAACATGTCAAAAAATGATACTTGCTCCTTCACTTAAAAGACAAGCTTCATTTTTTTTAACAATGCAACTGTACAATTATTGTCCCAAAACAAATAAATCTCATTTTTATCAAGATGCCTTAATGATCTTTAACATCTGTTCTCAGCCATAACTATATAACCAACTACAAATAAAGAAATATATTTCTTTTGAAAAAAGAGAAAAAAAAAAAAAAAGAGAAAACGCTAAAGAAATATATTCAACTAATTTGGAACTAATTAACAACTCTTGCTAGATTTGTTCATGTTATATACATTTTTTTCCCTTTTTTTTTGCTAGATTTGTTCATGTTATACACATATGTATACGTCATTTTGTGATCATAATGTTTCTTATTATTAATTTCATGAATTAAAAGCATACCAAAGAACATTGGAAAGAATGGTATATATATATATATATATTTATTTATTTATTTATATATATTACTTGCTAAAGTTACACTTGAGGTTTTTATATTTTAGTTCTTGATTGCACAATTTTACTTGCAATGATTTAAGCCTACATATTTTTCAAACATGAATGAAATAATTGAGTTTCTAATTTTTTTTTCAAAGTCGAGCAATATGAATAGGTAGATAATTGAATCACATATGTTTTTGGAGTGTATATATAATTTATATGTTTTATTAACTTGTCTGTATTTTATGTATTAGTTTTGCAATTAAAAAAATAACAAAATTTAAATATAACGTTTTAATTGTGGTAATTTTTTAAAATACAAGATGAATTATATTGTTACTAATAAAAGTATGAGCTTCTAAATTTTATGAGAAACCAAATAAAAATTAAGGGGTTGTTTGGGACACTAAGTGGATTACAATAACATGAGTTATAATAGTATGTGGAATCATATAATATTATTTAAACTGTAGAATTGTTTAGTATGAGGTTATAAAGTTTGTATTTGGGGTGCACATGTAGAAATTATAACTTGTGCTCCAAATAGGCCCTACAGGATTATATGATATCATTTCTTGTTCTTTATTTCATATCTTATTTGCTTTTTATTTTTTGAGAAACATAAGTGATGATAACTATTTTTGTTTCTTGTTTCTCATTCTTCAAGAAATGCTTTTAAAATTGTACATAAATTTTGGAAGCACAATAAATCAAGTTTATTTTTTCTTATGCATATTTCTAATTTTTTCAAAACAAAAAAAAATCATATTTTATCGTTCTTGGCTTGTAAAATACGCAATAAATATTAAAAAAACATTAATACTTGTTTTTTAAAAATAGTTTTCATATAAAATCATTACTTTTTAATTTAAAACTTTTGATAACAAAAAAACTAAAAATGTTTACCCAACAAGTTTTTTAAAATTCTTTTTTTTAATAAAAAGAAAGAACATAGAATAAAAAATAGTTACCAAATACAATTTTATCTTTTTTTAAAAAAATAAGAAAAAGTAGAAAACTAGAGACTAAAAACAATAAACATAAACGTTACTAAATGGTCCTACAAAATGTCTATTTAATTTTTAGCCAACAATATATCTTGAATTCTTTCAGAAAACTTCTCTACTTTTTCTCTTTCAAGAATATGACTTGAGTCGGAGTATCTTCTCGGTGAAGAGTGCCTACCATCTTGCGTCCAACCTTTTCACAGACCCTAAGGACGATCAAGCTCTTTGGAAGGAGATTTGGAAGTCAAAAGCGATCCCTCGAGCAAAGACTTGTGCTTGGAAAATCAATGTCTAAGGACGATCATACTCTTTGGAAGGAGATTTGGAAGTCAAAAGTGATCCCTCGGGCAAAGACTTGTGCTTGGAAAATCATTAACAATGTCTTGTCCACATTACAAAACATATGCAAAGGAGGAGTGATTACTAACGATCTTGGTTTGTTTTGCAGGAATTCAAAGGAGTCCATTACTCATATCATCTAGATGTGTAAGAGAGTCTCAAAAGTTTGGAGGACTTTCATCCCTAGGATGGGAGACTTGTTTTCTGCTTGCAAGAATTTCTGGATTGCAAAAGACTTTTAGGACTCGATGATTAAGGCTCTATCGAAGGATGAGCTCTCGAGATCTGTTATCATAATGTGGAGAATATGAAACTTTCGGAATATTGTTAATCTTACTGATGACTCTTCTTTTGCAGGTTTGTAGCCTAAGCTCCATAACCTCGAAACGGATGTATCACGATATCTTGCGGAGTTTGATGTTGAAGACAATACCCCTCTTGCACAGTTAAGCCCAAAGATTAGTGAAGACCCACCTGTGTGGTCTCCGCCCCCCAAAGGAGTGCTAAAACTCAATGTTGACGCTTCTTGGAGCGATTCAATTGGAAAAGGCGAAATCGGTTGGATAGTCCGATCCGCGATCACAGAGGGGCTCCCATATGCGTGGGGTTGCAAAATTGGAAGAAGAAATGGGAGATTAAATCCTTGGAAGTGGTTGCTATTATAGCTGGATTAAGGATGCTTCAAAGTTTGGATATTAGGCCAACCACTTTGATCATAGTTGAGTCGGACTCTCAAGAAGTGGTAAATGCTCTTCTTAGCCCGAGTACGGATATCTCTGAAACTAAGTCTATCTTAGATGACATCTTGGCCATTGCCCTGTGTTGGCCAAAAGTTTCTTTTTCTTTTTGCCCTAGAACTTGTAATATTACCGCCCACTCCCTCGTGAGGGCGTGTGTTTTGGAGCCGTCTGTTAGGTCGTCTTTCTCCACTTCGAAAGATGACTCCCTAGTTTAGTTTTCGAACTTCCCCGATTAGATTTTGTGTACTTTGATTTCTAAGGGGTCTCCCATTGCTAGTTAATTTAGTTCTGGTGTTCAAAAAAAAAATATGACTTGAGTCAAATAAAAAGAAACCGGGTCATTTCCAGAAGTCAAAAAGATTCGAATCTCGACCCATTTACATTTTTTATACTTAAAAATGGAATAAAGATTAAAAAAAAAAAAAGAAGAAGATAAAAGCTTTGATGGATTTTTTTTTTTTTTTTTGAAACTGGATATTAATTGGTTAAAGTACTTATGGACGTATCAATTAACTTTTACGAGAAGCAATTTAGAAATAGGGAAAAGCCATTAATTAAATAAAATAAAAAAGTCAGCTGACAACTTTAAAGCCCGCAAGCGTGCACGCGTGGGTCACTGCAAATTAAACTCACCACAACCAAAACTAAAAGCAATAGCTTATTTTAAATTTACTTTTGCTTTTTGCTTTTATATCCTTCCCATTTTCATAAAATTTTATCTTTTTATTTCTCTATTAAGTTGTTGGGTTTAAGATTATTGTTCAAAATTTGATTAAAAAGCAATCTACCCAACGAGTGTGGGTCGGTGGATGAAACTCTTTCACTCTTATGATCTCATTTAAATTTGTTTGATGGTTTTTCATTTTTTATTTTAAAAAATTAAGCATATAAATACTTTTCATGTTTCACCGTCAATTTTTTTATCTACATTTTATATTTAATTTTGAAAACTAAAAAAGTAGGTCACATTTAATAACTATTTCACTTTTAGTTTTTTACTTTTGAAAATTAAACCTAAAAATACGACATTTTTACATGAGTTTCTATTTTTTCTTATGTACTTTATACTTATGATTTCAAAAATTAAGCTAAGTTTTGAAAACTAAAAAAAATAGTTTTCAAAAACTTGTTTTTGTTTTTTGAATTTGGCTAGAAACTTAAATGATACCTCAAGAAAGATGAAATTAATTATAAGAGAAGTTGTGAAAAAACAAAAATAATTTTCAAAAATAAAAAACTAAATACTAAATGATTATCAAACGAGTTCGTAGTTTCAAAAACTTGTTTTTTGTTTTTGAAATCGGGTTGAGAACTCATATGTTTCCTTAAAAGAGTATGAAAACGATGGTAAATAAGATGAAGACCATTGTAGGAAAATAGTGAGAAAACAAACACAATTTTTTTTTTTAAAAAAAACCAAATAGTTATCAAGCATGGTCCTAATTTACACTTAATTATAACAAAATTTTTAATGATAGAGGCTCCATCATTATATTTTTCTAGACAAAAAATTAGTTGCGAAGAAAGTATAAAAACTAAAACATTAAAAAATCAATGCTTAGAGTATAGTTTAATTGTTTGTTAATTTTCATAGCCTAATTACAATAAAATTTTGCCAACATGAACATAGTTTAGTGATCTAGACATTCACTCTTTTTTTTTTTTTTTTTTGAAGATTAGAGATCCAAATTTTTACCCCACATATTTATTGTACTAAAATAATTACAACAAAACTCTCAATAAAGGCTCCATTTGTTACTATTTTTTAAATATAGGAACTAAATTGTTGGGTTTTTTGCAAAGACAAGATACTATAAGAACCAAATATACATAGTAATTCATTTATCTCCCTGTTCATACCATTGGACTACAATAAAATTTTAATGGCAGATACTCAATCTTTTTTTTTTTTTTAATTTTTTAATGTACAAGAGAACTATATCATTGCAAAAGGAAAAATCAAAGAGTAAAATATTACAAGAACAGAGACCTAAAAACTTGAGATCTCAAGATGCATTTTCTTTAGAATCAATCTTTTGTTTGGATACAAAATCAACAAACATAATGACTCAGATAAGCATCAGCATATTACAGATCATAATCCATTATATTCCCTATTTGCTCAAACCGACTTACAAACATTATATTTTAAATTTAAAACAACACAAAGGCCTTCAAGGACAAACAGTGTTTGACATTTTTTTCTGAGGGTTAGTCTTAGGGGTATCAAAAACATGTTTGTTTTTGGATTAATTAGTACTAATTAATAATATTATACACTAATTGGCTGGCCAGCTGCTAAGCCATGAAGCTTCCTTTCTTTGATAGCTGGATCTTCAAGAAGAAGAACTTTGTCTTTGTCTCCTACTCCAACCATGTGTAGATATTCACAGTCATCTCTCTCTTTCCCTTTGAATAGTAGTCTTTGCTCTCTTGGTTCTAACCCACTCACCATTGATAGAATCATCTTCAATTCCCCTAAAAAAATCACACAATTTAACCAAGAATTAGTCTAATTAATTCAACTTTCAATTATAAAGTCCATCCCCTCAAACAAAACCCATCTTTTTCTTTTGGAATTTGTCATTTTCTTCTCAATTTGATATTAGTAGGTCAAGTAGGTGAGAGTATTAAGAATATATGAAGAACAATACTTGGCTAACACATCAATTGGTAAAAATTTTGTTGGTCTATTTGTACTATGTTTAATACATAAGTACTAATTAAGAATATACCACATCATAAAGCCATTTTAAATTCTTACTAAGAGTGTGTAGATAAGTATTTTTTTTATTTATATACATCAAAACTAATCAATTTAAGGACTTAGCTCCATTGGATAGCGATTTGACTTTTAATTTTTTTTAAAAAAAATTAAACTAATAAATACTATTTCCACTGTTTATATATTTTTTCAAAAAGCAAATCAAGTTTTAAAAGGTAAATAAATAGTTTTCAAAAACTTGCTTTTGTTTTTATAATTTTACTAGAAATTTAAATATTTTTTTAGGAAAATAGATATTATGGTAGAGAGGACGAAATCATTATAGAAAGATTGGGAAAAAATAAGTAAAATTTTCAAAAACAAAAAAAGATTTGAATAGTATTAAACTAGAAAGTTATCATTTTTCATAATCTTTTTGTTCTCAAGTTTGTTCTCCAAATATAGAAACATGAAAAAAGGAAAACCCATTTCTTATTTTTTGTATTTGGAAATGGAAACAATGTAAAAACTTACCAAAAGTTGAGGTGGGTTCGATAGAAATATCATGGAATTGAGAGACAGTGGAGACTCTAATGGTGATTGTTTCGTCTCCGGTCAAAGTGGATCCGGCGGCGATTTCTCTCCTCTGCACCAACATGCCTCCCGGCCGGAGCTCCCACTTGATTTCCGTGAGGCCGGCGGCGTCCTTGTGGTGGTCATCGGCGACTTTGATCTTGTTGTTGCAGCTGCTGACAAAGCTTCCAAACCTGAAAGTGGAGCTTCTGCAGAACCTCTTTGACCTGAGCTTCATCATCTTTGCTTGCTTTCCTTTTCTCTCAACTCAAAAAGGATAGAGATGGTGATGGTGTTATATAATGGGAAATAAGACATGTAGGGACAAAAAAGGGAAGCTCCAAAAAAAAAAAAAAGAAGAGAGATTAAAGTATCATTTTTAGTCTCCATGATTTGTGTTCTGTTTTAATTTTGTCTCTATAATCTTGGAATTTTTTATTTACTTTCTATAATTTTATTAAATTTTTCTTAACTCTCTTGTCGATATTAATAATTGACTTATTGTATTAAACAAGAGTAGAGCAAAGTAGGAAGAAGGAAACAATTACCCTTTTTCTTTTGCTCATCTTGGATTTTTAAAGTCTTCTCTCCAAATTTCCAATTTTCAAAATGAAAAAAATTATATATAAAAAAAATTAGAAGGTAACATTTTATCATTAAAATGTATTATTTTGTCCTTGAAATTTGGGTAAAAAAATTGGATAAATATATGAGTGGGTTAAATTTAGTTTGAGAACTAAATTATCTCATTTTCTTAATCACCAATCAAACCAAAAACTTAGAGTTGTTTGGTAAGCAAACTGAAAACATAAATTTGAAAACAAGAGATTCAATGAAAACAAAGTTGTATTTCATGTTTTCAGATTTATGTTTGGTACCAAATTTAAAAATTTGATTTAAAGTGTGTTTTATAACATATTTATTTATAGATCATGAAATTAGTTGTAGTTGCAAAACTAATTATTAGATCGAATATAAATTATTATTAATTAATTTATGAAATGATTTTGTAAATTTTATAGAATTATCATTTTATAATATAATATAATATAATTTATAATATATTATGTTATATATATTTTAATTTAACAACAGTAAATTGAGTTCATAACATAATTATCATTTTATAATATAATCTAATATAATTTATAATATATTATATTATATATATTTTTTAATTTAACAACAGTAAATTGAGTTCATAACATGAAATATTGTATTTATATATTAAGATTGTTATCTTCGTTTAATATAATTCTGCATTTTAAAATTTTAAATTCAGAATTTAAATACAATGAAAACATAAAAATGTTGTTTTCAGAATTTCTACTATTTGGATCCCAGAATCCGAAAACGATTTTCGAAAACACATCTATCAAACATATATTTACTGAATTCAGTGAATTCGAAAACTTAAAACAAGATTCGAATTGCATACCAAACAATCCCTTAACTTGTGGTTGATGAAAAACCAAACAAGTGATATCAATATTAATTAGGGAGGAAACTGACTTTACATGGATGATTTGAACTTAAGACTTCCTGGACTACCTATTTTGATAGTATCTTAAATCACCAATCAAATCAAAAGCTGAAGTTGATAATTTGAAGTAAATTTAATTATATCAAGATATTCTAATAAATTTAGCTTCACACATACCTTATACCAAATATTATCACATCATTACTCACATGTCATTTACGTAACAAAACAATTATAATAGCAAGAATGTTATAGAAAGATTAGATTGAAAGTTTTTAAAAACTAAATTGAAATCAAACATAAATTATAGAAACAGAAATGAGGATAAACCAATAAGAACAAACGGCGGTGGACGGTGAAGAGATTGATAGATAAATGACGAATGAGAAAGCGACATGTGGAGGGTGCGAAAGCAGCACATGGGAGTGGGTGCTTGGGAACACGCTTGCTTGATTGGCGGGCCAAATTTTAATCACTTTTGGGGTTTGTTTGAGAGGTTTTTGCCGAGCAAGACTCATGGATTGGGGGTCTAATAATATATATTTTAGGTTAAGGTTAGGAGACCTGTCGTTTTTATAGCGTTTTTTTTTTTACAACAATACGGGATATAAAAATTTAAACCTTGAATTTCAAAGAAAAGAGAAAACGTCAATTACCGTTGAGTTATGTTCATGTTAGCAAAGTTTGTTTAGCTTGCTAGTTGTTTGAGTTGGGAGCGCTCTAGAAAAGAAGAATTTTTTAAAATGATCTTTTGTACTATACCATGGCTTTTCCATATCTTATCTTTTTATTTACACACTACCTGAATTTGGTTGTCTTGAGTTGTACATACAATATATATAATTAATTAATTGCTAAACATAAGCTTTTTTTTTAGTTCAACTATCATTAGAGTGAGATGATTTAAACTTTCAACTTCCTATTCGAAGGTACATATCAATTATACTGAGTTGAGTTCACTTTAACACTAAACACAATTCCTAATTACATCGAATGTGCACAGAGAGGGAAAAAAGAAAAGAGACAATAACTCTCAAAAGCCTGAATATTGGAGAAAGGAAAGGATAAGGTCTCTATTCTAGGCTACAGCTAGTGTTTCTGTTCATTAGCACTCCTTTAGATTACTTTCTCTCCTTTTTGAATTAAAAATGGGTTTTAGTAATTATAGTGGTTTTTCATTGTGTTTGTAATTAATTGTAGCTGGGTTAGTTTTTGATTAGGTCAGTTGTCGAATAAAAGGTTGATGTTTTATCATATGTCAAAGTTGATGTGATCTCAACTAATTTTGCGCATGTGTAGCTATATGTTAGTGTAATTGAAAGTGAAACATTAGCTTTCTTTTTTCAATGTCATATAACTCTCATGTTAGTGTTTTGTTACTCAATTAAGTGAATAATTACATTTGTCTATATGTTAAAGAGAACATAACTCAACTAACATATCGAATGAGTTAACGAGCATGAAATTTATGGTTCGACTCCTCCAAATCCCTATTGTATTAAAAAAAAAAAGTGCTTTAGTTCAATCATAATCTTTTAGAAGTTTCAATTTATTTTTTTTTAAAAAAACTATGAGTCAAAGGTTAAAAGGATGATAATGCAAAAATTTAAAATTGTATTTGTTAAATGAGGCAAATAATTGTAAATATGGTAATATTTCTAATGGTTGATTTTCTACCTTAGCAACTCATTTCAAGTAAATTTAAATATAACTCGACTAGTTATTACATTATGTATTTATTCTAAAGATTAAAGGTTCAATTCTCGAGCTAAATTGCATGGCTCAACGATAATTGTTATATGTACTACCTTAGACCAAAAGATTAAAGTATCTCTACTCAAGGATAATCTTCTCACCCAAAGGTTATTAAACTAAAAAAAAATCTAAATCTCCATTCCATTCCATATTATTTGAGTTTTTTTTTTAAAAAATATAAATGGTCACAGTCAACCGATTAAATTCAATATATCAATTATTTCCTATTCAGTTTTTTTTTTTTGAGAAACGAAGACAAAGAATCTTAAGACAGTAAAGTTTCAAGCCCCAGAGAAGGACAATCCAACCAAAACTCATCTATTTGTAATCGTGATGCCCGTTAGGCCAGTTTATGGGCGACCTGATTTGAAGTCCGAGGAATATGCTTGAAAGAAATTTGTGACCACGTATTTGAGATCAGCTGAATTTCTTTGATAAACTCACAGGTCTCAGTGTAATTGACTTTCAAACCATCAATCTGTTGGATAGTTTCCAAGAAATTTGTTTCCACTACTAGTGGGATAGATTTGTTTGATATTGCTTTCATCCCTTCAAGAATTCCCCTAAGCTCCAAAATCAAGATGGGTCGGTTTGTGCGGATAAAGTGTTGTCCAACACTAACCACCTTTCCTTCCCAATCTCTCACTATCCAGCCTAATCCGCCACACTCTCGATCTGAGGTCCATGAAGCATCTGTGCTAAAACTCCAAGCTCCTTGTCTTGGCGGGTTCTAGTGTTCCGATGTGTTCATAACTAAAGATGGTTGTGGAGGAGACACGGCGAAGTTGGATTAAACTCCTAAATTTGACACTGAGTATCTTTGATGAGGTTTTCCAGCTGATGCTCCCACTGTCCCGAATCACCAAATTCCTCCAGGTTCAGATCTTCCATAACAGGATCAAAAAGACATTAAAGTATTTTCGATTATTTCCTATTCAGTTAATAAAATATATCTTAACGTATAAAAACCATTTTAAAAATTAACTCGAATGTGCATAGTAACAATAAAGACAATGGTGAAAAATTAAAATGCAAATGAAATTAAAATTTGAAAATATTAATTAGAAACCAAGTTATATCTTTTATTATTTTCTTTAATATGAAGATTAGAATCAAACAAATGAGAGTACAAAGGCTAAAATATAAAAATTGGAGTAAAATTATAGTTTAATAATAATAAAAAAAAGAGTTGGGTTTTAGGTACAGTTAGGTAGGGTTTTTTTTTCCTCTATATTTTACTTTTGTTCCTCATATTGTTGTTTTTCATTTCTTTTTAAAGGTGGTTGGCTAATTGTAAAGGGTATCAACCCATGTGAGGCAACCTTTATATAAGGGAGAAAAAAAAAAAAAAAACCCCACTTTCTTTCATCTGTAAATACAATCACCAAGTCCACTCCTTGCAACTTTAAATCCTTAATATTTATATTTCTATATTCTCCAATCTTTTTTTTTTGTTGGTTGAATGATTTCTACTCATTTAGTTTTTACAATCAATGGCTTATCCCTCATAATTAGAACCAAAATCTCTCTACATGAAGTAATTGTCAAGCCAACTTAATAAAATGATAGTCTAACTAACAAACTTCCAGATGTGATATATTATATAAGTATTTCATTCAAATTTTGAGTTTCTTTATTTTTAATCACTTTTATAATTTTTTATAAAAAAAACAGCTTAACAAAAATTATCCATTTGTATTTTATCTCCACTACATTGAATGGTCTTTTTTTTTCTTTTTTTTTTGTCATTCTAGTATTAAAAACTCTTAAATCACCAATCAAACTAAAAGCTTAAGCTCAGAGTTTGGAGTAAATTTAATTATATCAATATAGTCTAACAAAAACGAGGACTTTTTTTTTTAATTAATATGGTAAGTTAGCAAACTTATTATAAAAATATAGTATGTTTCAAACTATTTAGAAAAATATTATAGTTTTTATGTACAAGAAGTAGATTGTCTCTTAAAGAGACGACTTTCACCACACTTGGCAGCATGTCGTCACTTTAAAAGATGACATCCTGCTACTTATCGTAAATTAAAAAAAAAAAAATTGCTCATAGGTTGTCGTTTAAATAGAGAAACCTACACACAAATTACAATAATTTTAATTTGGCAGGCGGGATAGTGGAGAATTTGTTTCATTAGTAATCTAAAGGGTGTGGATTCAACTTTCAACCATCTGTTAATGCACATTTTGGTTTATTTGCTTTTTAGAAATAAATCAATAAATAACGATTTTCATTTAATTTAATGTCTTAAGCACAAGCTTGGACCCACACCTTCTAGCTATGGAGTGGAACAGAGTCTCCACTATATCACTCGGTAAAATTGTTATAATTTGTGTGTACGTCATCTTTTGTCATCACTTCAAGAGACAATTTTGGTCTAGCTAATTAAAACAACAATATTTTTTAAAATAATTTGAAACATACTATATTTTTATAATAAGTTTTACCATATTTAAAATGACCCTAAAGAAAGATCGATTATAGGAAAATTTCATTTTTTTAATCCTTTATTTAATTGGATGGGTCAAATTTAACCTTATATCTTTTTTGAAAGTTGAATTGTGAATATGTGTTGGATTCTCATTCATTTAATTGACTTCGTTTTTTTTTTTTTTTTTTTTTTTGTTTGGAGAGGCTAGTGAAAGCTATTTTGTTAGGTGATGGGTCTTTCAGTACTTCTTATTATTTTGCTCTTATGTTTAGACTTTTTTTTTTCCGGTTTGATATATTTTTTTTCTTTGAGCTCAACAACACCTATGGAGGTGGAGACGAACTTCTGACCTTTAAGTCGATAAATAATTATATCTTAATTAGTTGAGTTATGCTTAGATTGCCTATGACTAATTTTATAGATAGGAATCTAAATACTTATTTACTTGATTTTGTGTAAATTTTTATTGATTTTCAGTTCATGTTGCCCAGTTCTATTTTGATAATCGTTTGATTTTTTTTTAAAAAAAAAAATTAAGCCTAAAAATACTACTTCTACAAATGAATTTCTATGTTTTTTTATATATCAACTTTGTACCTATGTTTTCAAAAATCATCCTGAAGTTTTGAAAACTAAAAAAAGTAGTTTTCAAAATTTTCTTTTTGTTTTTGAAATTTGGCTAAAAACCTAAATGGTACCTCAAGTAAGATGAAGAATCATTTGGAGAGAAGATGAATAGAAATTATGAAGAAAAAAATAAGTATAATTTTCAAAAACCAAATAGTTATCAAATGGGGCCTAAATTATAGGAGTTATACAATCATCCCTCCTAATCATTTTTAATTTGACCAATCTTCTTCTAAATTTACAAAATTGTTACGGTTAAACTCTTAAATATGACAAAAATATAAAACTACTCCTGAATTATAAATTGTTTGATTATAACCAGTCTTATAGTTTAGGAAGTTAGGAGTGCTTATAAAAGTTCCATATTGGCTAGAAAAGGGAGAGGTCTATAAGTGAAGACAATTATATCTATATTGGTATGAGACCTTAGGAAAACAAAAAAACAAAACCATGGAATTTATGTCTAAAGTGGACAATATATCGTATGATTGTAGAGATATGTTGAGGGTCATTGTCTTTATCAATTGGTATCAGAGTAGTAAAAGAAAAACTTAAATCCTCAGTGGAGGGTCATTGTCGTTATGATAAAAATGATTTGTGTAATTTATCATAGGTACATTTTGCAACTTTATTTGTGCAAAAAAGCTGAAGTACATATATCTTGTTTTTTAAGAGAATTGATGGGAAGCAATGAAGATAAACCATGATGACATTTAGAAAAAAGATTTTTTTTTTTTTCTTAATGTTTGAGGACAAAAAGGAGAAGGTTCAAGACCTCAAAAGAGCATGATAATTTTTTTTTTTTTAAAAAAAAAGGAAAAGGAAAAGGGATTATGAGATTTGAGGTCCCATATGTTGGGATTGTGGGCAATATAGCTTTTCCAACTCCTAGGTCCATAATTATTAACAGCAAAATTATGCCCTAAATGCTTAATCATCATCAATTATTGTTCTTCTCCTTGCTTGTTCTTCAATTTTTTAGCTAAAAACAATCAAAGAAATTTTGGTGGAAAGGCAGGAATCTTGTCCACTGCCTCACCCTCAACACCCTTTTTCATGACAACACCCCAACACCAAATTTTAAATAAATATGAAAAAATAAAAAAGAAAGTTTCTAACTTTGAGTTAGATTATATGAGTTGATTATGGTAGTGTCATGCCATTTCATGTGGGACATCATGACAGTTCGTATCAGTGTCATTATAACTTATATTTCATTTAAACCATGACACTCGATCGATACTAAAACTAAAGTAGAAGAATAAAATTGAAATTTGTTTTTAGAAAAAAATATAGGAACAAAATTAATACAAATGTGAAGCTAGGAGGACCAAATGTATAATCTAGGCCAATTTGATTTATTTTTCTTTCGTATAATTAATTTTCTGTTTTCTACTTTTTTTTTTTCTTAAAAGAAACATATTCAATAACTACTTCTAGTTTTTTAAAAACATAAAATGAAAATAATATAATTAGGGCCCATCTGGTTGTTATTATAAAAAGAAAGTTGGGCATAGTTTTCAGTTTTTTTTTTTGAAAAAAAAGCAAAAATATTTGATATACAAAATTTAGTTTCTGGAAAACATAATTAAAATGAAAACAAAATGTTATTCAATGATGAGTTTGTTTATTGACTATACGTACAATACTTATTAAATTATAATTTTATTTTTTAATCAAAGAAAATAGTCTTTCTTTAATTTCACGAGTATAATTTTCAAATTCTGTCATTATATTAAAAGAGAGAGAAAAAAGGTTACATGTATGTATATAAAATTACAGATTGGAGAGAGAATTTATAGGGAGAAAAAAATGTCATGATATATAAGTACGAACAATTATCTCTATCGGTATGGTGAAGCCAAAAATAAAGTTTATAAAAACAAATAGCTAAAGTATATAATATCATATAATTATTGAAGATTTGTTGTCCTTGTCAAAAGATAAATTATAGAGATCATCAAAAATAGTGTTAGACATCATGGGAATTGGAGATAGACTATGCGAAAATCATAACCTTTTATATTTTTAATTAAACTTACATTAAAAAAATGTTTTTTAAAACTTAAAAAATAGAAAATTGAAAGGAGTATTATATCAAACAATCATTTCAAAATGAAAAAAACCAAAAGCAAAAGCAAAATAATTGAAAATGTTATCACCCAACACCCAAAGCCTTTCCTTTAAAGTATGAAAAAAGTTGATCAAATTAATAAAGTAGAGCCCAAATACGTATTGGTGAATTAATAATGAAACCATTAATTGAGAGACAAAAATCTGCAGATACCTAAGAATATATGGAGAGAACAAAATATTTGAATAAAACAAGATTCTGAAACATGAACATAATTGAAATTTTGAAAGAGAGCACGTGTAAAAAAAAATATAAACCCAAAGAAAAAATATATATATATATCTATAATGAAATGATGGAAATGGAACACAAGAAGGATCCCATTAATTTTACGTATCTCATAAGATTTGCTAATTGTTTGATTGCTCACCACAGATTTTATTTTATGCTCTCATTAATCAATGCTGCTATGGCTATGGACTCAATTATATTATACTTATAATAGGGGTTATTATTATTATTATTATTATTATTTTCAAAAGCTTTGGCCTTCTTCAACTACTTGGGAAGATGGGTTTTTGCTTTTATATGGTTTAGTTTAATGGTTTGATTAGTGGATTATTTAATTGATGTTGTATCTTTTCTTGGAATCTACAGTTGAATGCAATTGTTTTCATAATAGATCTATTTCGATTCCTTGTTTGGATCTATTTGAATAATTTTAATGTGATGATGATAGATGTGTTTATTCACTATAACAAATTAGATTTTTTTAAGATACTTGAGATTTTAAATAGATGTTGGGACTTAAAAAAATGACATTTTTTGCAGTTTGCATTTTGTATATATTGAGTTCAACCATAAAAGGAGATTTGAACATATGTATAGCCTGGAAACTTTAATTTGTCTAACAAGGATATGATCTCACATCAGAAAAGTGGGGAGAAATCTCACAATATATAATATATATGGGTCACTACTCTCATTACTAATTGATTTTGAGATGTAACCTCATATAATCTAATATGGTATCAGAGCTCATTAAACTAAACGACTAAACGGGTATTCGGTCCCTTATGTTGAGGATCCCAAATTGGAAAAGTAGAGTGAAACCTCACAATATATAATATATATATATGTGTGTGTGGTTTGACCCGTGTTTTGAAATTATTGACATATGATCCTTTCCATATCGTGCATTCCATCCAAATTACCGCAAGGGTATCGTGGTCTCCAGTTCTCGCTTTCGTAGGTTCGCTCTCGCTCTTGCTCTCCATCATGCATGATAATAATGATGGGTGGTCGAAATTCTGGAGAAAAGAAAGAGACCACGGAAATTATGAGCGAGAGCAAGAGTTCGAGGTTCGTGAGAGAGAGTCAACGTGAGCGAATGATCATTTGCAAAAGTCGTACCGTGAGCGAGAGCGAGCCAACGAGGTTCGAGAGTCAACGTGAGCAAGTGATCATTTGTGAAGTGGTAACGTGAGTGTGAGGAAGAGTGATTCACGAGAGCGAGAGTGTGAACATGTGAGACAGACCCAATACTGCCCTTCTAGGTAAATTTTCGCGTTTTCATTATTTTGGAGCTCCAAGTCAAATCCCATTTAAAATGAAGGGAAAGAAAAATCCGTACAAAAACCCCACGTCATTTTGTCTTTTTCCATCTTAAAAGGTGATGTTTAAGAGAAGTACTTGTAATTTTCTCCGTCTCTTATTAAATATTTAATGTTTAAACTTATTAAACTTAATCTTATGTATATGTTAAAATTAAACTAAAAATTTCATGCATATTAAACGTATTGCAAACTAATTTGATCTAAAATGTACAATGTATTATTTCTTAACTAATTATATATTTTTCTTTTTTATAAAAAAAAGTAGAAAGAAATAATATGACAAAACCAAAATCAAAACAATTTACTCTCACTAAAGAGTAAAGAGAGTGCCCATAACCATATGCACTGTTTGAACAATTCAATTTGAATAATCTTCGAGCCCCGTCTTCTCTCTATTACATTTTTGGTGTAAGGCCCAATCCTTCGACCTCTTAAATTTCTCTAATTTGATCAACATCTATTTTTTTAGTCTAGTTAATTTCATTTTCAAATTCTTGCTTAACTAGGCTACGATTATTAGTTTCCACAGTACAATATTTGAGTTTGATTTCAGCCCCAAAGAGGTCGTTTTCATGCATGGCCATTGCCAAGACTTAAAAGAGATAATTCTTCCTCAAGTTCCAAAGCTCTTCAACTGCAACTTCGACTCATCCTATGATCTAATTCTTCAGAGCATTTCGGTAGCTGCAACATCTCTCCCATGCATCCAAGCAACACATGTTCGAATTTTTCTCTTCTTTTAAATTAAGGTTTGTTTCAGATACACCATTGTTTGTCTAATATAATACATCAAAATACGTCAGGTTCATCATAACCTCAATTGATTAAGACATATATTTTCGACTAAAATATTAGAGGTTAAAACCTCTACATCCTTATGTTGTTGAACTAAAAGAGAAAGAAAAAAAAATTACAAGTTTAATTTGTGAACTTTCAAGTTTATGTCTATTTGGTCTCTAATTTTTAAAAAGTGTCTAATAGATCCTTCAACTATTTAATTTTGTACTTGATATGTCCTTAAACTTTAAAAATGTCTTATAAGTCTCTAAAAATTCAATTTTATACTTGTTCAAAATTTTTTAAAATTAACTTGTAATTTTTTTTTTAATTTTGTGTTTTATATATCTGTGATTTTTTTTTTAAAAAAAAAGAGACATGGAATAGGTCAAAAAACCTATTAGACATGTTGAAAATTGAAGGACATATTTGACACAAAATTGAAAGTTAAAATAACTTTTAACTAGGCAGTATATTTTTTTTAAAGTTCAAGAATTAAATAGGCATAAATCAAAAGGTTTAGGCCCCATTTTATAACCTTGGTTTTTTATTTTTTGTTTTTGAAAATTAAGCCTGAAAATACTACTTTTACTAATAGATTTCTATGTGTTTCTTATATGTACCTATGTTTTCAAAAACCATGCTAAGTTGTGAAAACTAAAAAAAAAATAGTTTTCAAAAACTTGTTTTTGTTTTTGAAATTTGGCTAGAAACTTAAATGGTATCTCAAGAAAGATGAAAATCACTTTTAAATAATGGAAAAACAAGCATAATTTTCAAAAATAAAAAATTAAAAATTAAATGGTTATCAAATGCGCATTAGTTTTTTATTTTTTGTTTTTGAAAATAAGTCTATAAATACTACTCCCATATAAGAATTTACTTATTTTGTTATCTATTTTTTACTTGTGTTTTAAAAAATCAAGTCATGTTTTGATATCTAAAATAGTTTCCAAAAACTTGTTTTTGTTTTTAGAATTTGGCTAAAAATTTAAATGATTCCTTAAGGGGATGGAAACTATTATAGAAAAATTGGGAGAAAACGTGTTTAATTTTTAAAAATCAAATTGGCTATCAAACGGAACCTTATAGATTTATTAGATATTTTTTAAAGTTTAATAATTAAGTGTATATATATATATATATTTAAAAATTCATAAACTAAACTCGTAATTTAATAAAGAAAGAAAAAGGAAAAGGAAAAGGAAAAGGAAAAGGGGTCAAAATGGCTAGCTATCTAAACATTTAAAAATGGTCCAATAAGCAAAATGAAGTCCAATTTACCAGCACCCTGACAATAAAAAAGCCCATAAAGAAAAAAAAAACCATAAAATATGTCAACCAG
Source organism: Trichosanthes cucumerina (assembly GCA_036507285.1). NCBI lineage: Eukaryota > Viridiplantae > Streptophyta > Magnoliopsida > Cucurbitales > Cucurbitaceae > Trichosanthes > Trichosanthes cucumerina. The sequence continues at coordinate 5,973,573 of CM071845.1, forward strand.
ATTAGGCCAAGAACTTGCTGCATAGAGGGTTTTTTTTTTTTTTTTTTTACAACCAACAGAGTAACACACTAGCCCACAAGGGGTGCAGCCCGCAGGCAACAGGTCGGAGATCCAAGATGGGTACTCGCCAAAACCGCACCTAGAAACGTTAGAGCCATGGGGGAGCAAAAAGCTCCATCAAAATCACCAAAACTACAAACACTTCTAGCAATGTTATGAGCTAAGAGGTTTTTAGACCTATGGCACTTAACAAAATTAATAACAGGAAAGCGCCTAGCAAGACAATTAATCGCTTTAACAAAATTGTATAACTCAAAGAGGTCTTCAACATCCTCGTTCAGGCACTTGATCACTTCACTCGAGTCCGACTCCACAATCAGCAACTTGTGATGGACGACATAGCACTTGTTAAACGCTTCAAGACCCTCAAGAATCGTCTTCGCTTCCAGCACTTTAATTGGCCAACTTCTTTTCATTTGCTTCCCTCCTGCACAAATCAGAGAGCCATTAGAGTCAAAGATAACCCAACCAATACCACCAACATTGACTTTATTCATCCAGGAAGCATCGCAATTTAGCTTCCAATAGTCTGGGTCCGGAGGGGTCCAATCTCCTTGACTCTCGCGAGTCTCCAATCTTGTCAAAGGGAACTTATGCTTCTCTGCTAAGAAGAACTCCTCCTTTGCGAGCGAGATATCTCTAATGGCCTTCTCCTTATCTGCATTTGAAACCGCACCATTGTTAGAAGAAATAAAGTTTCTGACACTCCAAACCTTCCAGATAATAATAATGGCCAGATCCAGGTCATCCGCAGATAAATTTTTAGTCATCCAATCCCAAAAATCTGCAGGCTTCCAACTACCATTTTGCTCTTTAAGCAGCGGAGCCATCCCCGGGATAAAATAAAACCATATCCATTTTGAGAAACGACAACCCCAGATGACGTGGGAAGTACTCTCTCTTTGGCACCTGCAAAGACAACAAACAGGGTTAGCATCGATACCTCTTTTAATAATGTTTTCTTTTGTGGGAATAACATCTTTGATAACACGTCAGGCACAAAGCTTTGCTCTTGGAAGGGCCTTCACGTCCCAAAACCTATTCCAAAACTTTCCCTCTTCTCCCACGTCCACCGCGGACGGAGATGGACTCAAGCTAAGATTTTTGGCTAAAATATAAGCACTTTTGACAGAAAAGAGACCTTTTAGGTCCTCTCCCCAAATAATCTCGTCCTTGGAACCTTTAGGGCCGATCAGAGTGTTTAATATATCATCAATATCTTGATGGGTGAAACCATCTCTAACAACCTCCTCCTTCCAGCTCCCATCATTTTCAATGACTAGATAACGATGGGTTATCCGTTATCTAGTCGTTATCTAGTCATTAGAACCTCTAGAGCTATTAGAGCTTAAATCACAGATCATGAAAAAATCAATATTGCTTATAGAGAGAGATTTAAACTTTCAACCTCTTAATCGAATTTACATATTTTATGTTACGGTCATGTTGGCAACCACCTTTTATTGCCATAAAAAAAACTTTTTCTTAACAAAAAAAAAAAAGTTATCTACTCTTCCCTAAAAAATCTTATTGCCACATATATCGTTTATCCAATTGAGTTATTGGACATTTCCATTCACAGAGATTTCACTCACATCTCAGCATGGCTCTAACCTCATTTGGCAGACTACAAATTTTTAGTCCCTATCTTTGGCAATGATATTTTAAATCTTATTTTAGTTTAGTTATCAAACTTTTAGATTTATTTAAATTTAATCTCTTAACTTTCAAAATCTTTATTTCAATGGCTAAACTTCTTGCTATTATTATATCATCATTATTCACCCCCACCTAATACTACCTCAACCCACCTATAACTTCTAACTTCCCAAAAAAAAAAAAAAAACCTCTATTAGCTTCTATACATGCCTAAGCATGTTGATATACATAATCCGAGTTAAGTCGTCCATGGTTCAAAATAAGGGAAATTTTAACATTAAAAATAACAAAGAATTATAATAGGTGCTTAAAAAATATTATGATAATTTCAAATCTAGTCATGATTTTTTAGACTTGCAAATATAACAAAAAAAATTATATTTGATTTCCATTGTTTTCATTATTCCAATTTTACCATCATCGGTGTATCCGTTAATATATCAGTAGTATAACTGATATACCTTATATTTGGTATATTAGTAGTCTATATGATATACCTTATGTTTTTTTGCTTCACATTTTTTTATTATTATTAACTATGTATCAGTTTATATCATGCTTATTAGGCACATCAGCGTTAGGTATATTAATAAAAAGATAAACCTAAAGTAAATTATATCAGTACTATATATCGCTAATATACTTCATTTTAAGTATATTTGATATATTAATATGAATTTCTAATATATTGTTGTTATAGCACTCCAGATTAGGAATATTATTTCATTGATATACCTTTTTTTTAGTACATTTCATTGATATACTTAAATAATTTATATGAATAGAATATCACTATGTACTATAAAAAATCAATAGAGTATCACTAATATACTTATTTTATATATGAATTACTAAATTAATATACCTAAATAAAATATATCAGTAGTATATGATTGATACTTCATTTTAGGTATATGTGATATATTGAATATGAATCATAAAATTGATATACCTAAATAAAGCATATCAGTAGTATATATTTGATATACTTCATTTTAGGTATATATGATATATTAAATATGAATAATTAAATTGATATACCTAAACAAAGTATATCAGTAGTATGTGATTGATATACTTCATTTTAAGTATATATGATATATTGAATATGAATCATTAAATTAATATACTTAAACAAAGTATATCCATAGAATATCATTGTTTCTTAAAAAAAAAATAGTGTATCATTAATATGTTTCACTTTAGGTATATTTGATGTATGGAATGTGAATTATTGATATACTGTCGATATACTTTATATTAAGAATGTCATTTCATTAATATATCTAAATAAAGTAGATCATTGGTATATCACCGATATATTTCATTTTAAGTATATATGATATACTAAATATGAATTAATGATATTCTGTTTATATACTTCATTATTAGGAATGTAATTTCATTGATATACTCATATACCTAAATAAAATATATTAGTAGTGTATCACCGATATACTTCATTTAAATATATTTGTACATGCTGAAATGAATTACTAATCTACTCTTGATATACTTCCTATCATCTATGATATGCTAAATATAAATTACTAATATACTATTGATATACTTCATATTAAGAATGTTATTTCATTGATATACCTAAATAAAATATATAAGTAATATATCACTGATATATATTTTATTTTAGATATATTTAATATATTAAAGATGAATTACTGATACACTTTTAATATACTTCAAATTAGGTATTTGTGATTTACGGTTAAATAAATGATATTAGAAATGTCATTTCATTATATAACTAAATAAATGATATACTTCATTTTAACTATATCATTAGCGTACCAACACTATGTCGCTGAATTGATATTACTCTTTGGAATGAATCGAGTGTTATTTTAGACTTTTTGCACGTTACATTGGGTTTTTTTCTTTTTTTTTTCAAATTGAAAAAAGAAGTAACATGCTTACAATTGTGTCGTCTTCTTTTGTCATTCTTGAACGTAGCCCTAGAAAAACAATACTTTCCTCTTAACTGAACGTCTTTCTAATACCCATCACCAAAAATCTTACCGCTATTTATTTTTCGAAAAAAAAAAATATATATATATATATATATATATATATTCAGAGTGGTCGGCAGGAGATCAGGGTACAAGTATCATCCAATTAAAAAGGACTACTTTCCAAAAATTCAAGAAAAAATAATTTGTTAAATAACATGTAATGTACAGAGATTAAAACTTTTAAACTCCTAACCTCCTGCCGACATATGCATTAATCAAGCCATCTTAAACAAAATAGTTTTGGAGCTGCCTACCAATATCGTTGAACTCAATTATAAGGCTTAAAGAAATGAATATTATGAGCCTTAGCTGTTTGAACTATACACAAAGATGGGCATGCTGCTTATTTATGCTTGGATGTTTGAATTTCAGATCGTTATTTGTTCGATAAACAAACAGCTAATTCGTTGAGCAACGAGCATTGAATTGATTGATCCTCGCTATAACGACTGTGCTGTAGCTACGTGCTTGCGATGCGATCCCTTCCAATCCCAACTCGTGATCTTGAATAGTTTCTTTCATGGCGTCTGTCGAACTCGACCCTTCCCATCGTTCTGGATATTTCTGAAATTCTGCTCTTTAAAACCCACGTCTAATCACCATCACTAATGAATGAAACAAGGTCTTCTTCAATGGAGCTTCACGTGATTTGGTTTCTGAAACAGAGTAACTTGCAAACTGTGCAAGTTCTGTTCAAATGCGCTGGATACTTCTTTTCTTTCTTCTTCATTTTTCTGCTGCTCTTTCGCTTCCGTTTATTGTTCTTTAAATGCTTGCAATGGCGGAAGAATTGTAGTTTGGGTTTGAGGGAAGATTTCTGGTTAATTCCTCGATGGAGGCCAGAGATTTGGAGACATCTGAGGGGATTGAGGACTTGGGGAAGAGGGTAGCCATTGAACCTCCAAATGGAGCTGTGCCTTCTATGTGGAGCTTCATTTGCAATCTACCTGCCTTCACTGTTCTTTTTCTTCTCGGCATTACCAAAGGTGAGCTTCGGTTACCTCTTTCTTTTTGGGGGATTTTGTGCTGTTTCTTGTTCTTTTGAACTCTGTGAGATAGCATAGGCATTTGCCAGTGGCTAATGATTTAGATTGTTTATCTATGATTGAGGCTTTTCAACAGTTGAATCCTGTCACTCCCATCTCTAATGCCTCGATATTTCAGGTGCGATTCTCAGTCCATTGACAAGCTTTATCATGACAATGGCAAATTCTACTTTAATAATGGTTCTTTGGCCAATCCAAACTTTCTGGACTTATTACTGCATTATAAGGTATTCTCCATAAACCTTTGCTTTCCACTGTCAAAATGGATTGAGAAAAGGAGTTGTCTTTCTAATATTATAGTCCCCTTATTCGCAGAGCTGAACAACTTGGTTGGGGTCTTAAACTCATTCTTTGCCTCTGTGTACTGCCTGTTCTACTGCTTTTGTGGCCTGAATTTGGTGCTGTTGTAAGCACTATAGGTGGAGCCATTTACGGCTTTCTTTCTCCAATAATGGCTACATTTGATGCTGCTAAAGAAGACAAGCCTGATAAAGTATTCCACTGTATGTATGTACGTATTTTCACTCAAACTAGGTTACTTTTACATTGCTCCTTTATGTTTGCTCCCTGCTTTTCCGTTACTTTGGTTTCAATTTGATTTCTCTTCTCCAATGAATTTCAGGATGGAACTTGGGATACCATAAAAGGATCATTCTTGGTTATTGGGGATTTTCGTGATGTTTGTTTACATTCTTACTTCTCTGCTATGGAGGAACTGCTACAAAAAGGAACCCCGGGATACTATGATATCAGGTTTATTGGTGTCACTCGTAACTGATTCAGATTCTTGATTCCTTTATAATAGAGGCAATTTGAAATATCTAGTCATCTTGTTATGCTATGTCAATCTCGTGAATCACTTGGGTTCTGAAGTAGTTGGGAAATTCTACTTGCCATCATACTTTGTGTTTACTTTTGATTATCTAAGCTAGTTCCAAAAGACTAATATGGCAAGTGATACTGTTTCTGGAGTATACAAGGCTCCTCTGCATCCTGAATTAAATGCCGCATTGTTCTCAAAAAGTGACAAGCATCCATCATTTAACTTAACCTTTTTGTCAGTTTCTTGCAGATTGTTTGATTTCCTTTGTGCTTCCATAGTTGGAGTTCTTGGTTCCGTGGTTGATACACCAGTCATCTTACTCCTTGCCCTGTATAAATGTCCATTTATGCTGTTAAAGGGGTGGCGTCGTTTATTCCACGATCTTATCGGTCGAAAAGGCCCGTTCTCGGAGACAATATGTGTTCCATTTGCTGGGCTTGCTATCTTACTCTGGCCGTTAGCTGTTGTGGGTGCACTGGTGGGCTCTATTATCTCCAGCATTTTCCTTGGTGCTTATGCAGGAGTGGTCGTTTATCAGGTTCGAAACATTTTCCTTGATTCTTCAATAGTTCTTTCCATCTGTGTAAGTTTCACATCGCTGTCTATAACTATTTCTAAATACTTGGTACTTACTGCTGAGATGCTGCTAAGATTCTCTCTTCTTACAGTGGAGTTAATTCTGGTGGTCGTCAGCTCTTGTGTAATGTAGTGAACAGCATAATTTGTTCCTATAAAAACAATCAACTTCTCTTCTCTCAGCTCATTACACTTGATCCAATCAATGCAGCGAGTGTCATATTGATACTAGACCTCGAAATCAGAATTCTGAGACATTGTTAGATATGATCTTATATTAACTTCTCATGTTTGGATTGCAGGAATCCTCTTTTTGGTTGGGGCTTTGCTACATTGTGGCATCCATCTCCATTTACGATGAATACAGCAATGACTTCTTAGACATGGCCAATGGCTCCTGTTTTCCCAGGTATTGTCCCACCCTCAGAAAACCCTCTCTTTTTACTGCACAAGGTACCTTGACATAATACCGTTCCCCTGTTTTTTCTATACAAAAAGACCAATTTATCGGAAGAAGGATATGCAGCCACCCGATAAATCACAAGAATCTCAATCCGTTAGAAGTTGTCCCTCTCTTACAGATTTGGTCAAGAATATCATGCTTGAGCTGAAACCTTTCGAGGTACATTGTGTTCATTATGAATAGTGTTATCTTTAGCTCACAAGTTCCAGAGCTGAATGAAAAGTTTGGCCTCTGCTCTCTCCTGTAGCTTCTCGATCATTTTTCTAAGGAGTGTAAGCGGCAAGGGGTAATTATTGTCTCCAAGGGATTAATAACGCTTGAAGATATTGAACATGCCAAATCCAGTAATGATATCACAGTTATTAGCATTGGCTTACCTGCTTACTGCATTCTTCAGGCGCTCCTTCGTTCAGCAAAAGCAAATTCAGCTGGATTACTTCTGAGTAAGTTTCATTTCTTCAGTTTGGTGACTTTGAACAAATGAAAAAGTTCAAATCTTTCGGGTTTCAATTGATTCAGGTGACGAAGTTACAGAGATTACAAGTGAAAACCGACCGCAAGACATATTCTATGACTGGTTTCTGAACCCTCTTCTGATCATCAAGGAGCAAATCAAAGTAATAAATCTCTCTGAGGAGGAAGAGAACTACCTCTCAAGATTAGTACTGTTGGGTGATGATCCCATCAGAATGAAAAATTCAAACATTGTCTTGCCGCCAGAATCAAAAGGCAAGTGCGCTGAACTTGAGGCATTGGCTCGAAGGTAAGTACTTGCAAAAACTTGCTACATCATCCAATGGATTCTGGTAATTTTCACCAATAACATGGGTTGTTTCTGTCCACCATGAAGGCTTCGAGGGATCACCAGATTGATCTCGAGGTTTCCGACATTCAAACGTCGATTTTCCAGTCTTGTTAATGCCGTGTTTGAAGATGTTATCAAGAAGAATGAAAGAACCAGACCAAGTAGACGGAAAATTTCGAACTCACAGAGTGCCATTGGAAGGTTCCTGAGCCAGATATCTTTAAAAAACAAAACAGGAAATGATGAGACTGATCGAGAACCAAATGTAGTTGAAAGAGATGTGGAAAACAAACTAACATAGCTCTCTTCAGGTGTAATCTTTTTAGTTTCTGTTATCTAAGTGTTCATGAGTGTCTTTGAAATCTGAACTTTGTTCTAGAGGATTGACAGGTGGAACTGTATTAGATAATGAATATGATTTAGCCATTGTCTTAGAGGTAATTGCAAAATGCCCCTATGAACATATATATATTTGATTAAGTATCCAAATAACCCCTTTTTTTCCATATATATTGTCTTTTAATCTTATTCTGTATAAATAAGATTTATTTAAAATTTATATATATATATATATATTAAAAAAAAATCATCCCGGACCGAACTCAGAAAGTCTGTGAAATTCTCTGCATGGGTTGTTTTGATTTCTTCTCATGTTACTTCGTTGTCAAAATTATTTCAACGAATTTATGTGAGAAAGCAGGTTCGAGAAAAGCATAAACCTGAATAAGGAGATAGATCACCCCAAAACCATGAAAATTTTGCAGAAAGTATAGAACAAAATCAAACAGCAAAATAGTTCGAGAGAAATCAAAGCAACTCAGAAAGCAATTTAACTCCCAAAAAACAAAAAAAAAAAGTCGAAATGGGAAGAATTACCATTGGATTTTCTTCTGCTTTCCCACGATCCAAGCAGAAAAAACCAGAACGATTCGTAGCCCATTTCGCGAAATTGTAGCCAGAACGTGCCATCAGCCATGGATGAACAAACTCAAACACACTCCCAAAACCGCCAACCGCCCACTTTCTCCATCACTAGTCATATTCAAACTCTCCTCAACTGTCATTTTCGCCACTATAAATCCCCCCCCCCCCCCCCAACAAGCTTCCATCATCAATCTCAGTTCCATTCACTTCAAGTTTCAACTCCTCCTGAGATCTACCATCAATGGCTTCCAACTCCATGCATTCCATCATCACTCTGCTTCTTCTCACCACCTCACTCTCCGCCGTGGCTTCCTTCGAGTTCCAAGTCGGTGACACGAAAGGCTGGGTGGTGCCGCCGGCTAACGACACCAGAATCTACAACGACTGGGCCTCAGAAAACAGATTCCGAGCTGGCGACGCCGTCCGTGAGTACCGATCATCTCAACAACACCGATCGATCAAACTTCCCTTCTACATTAACGTTGTTTCTGATCGTTTGTTGTTTTTGGATTAGGTTTCCGGTACAAGAAGGACTCAGTGATGGAAGTGACGGAAGAAGAGTACAAAAGATGCAACTCTACACAGCCGAGCTTCTTCTCCAACACCGGCAACACCGTGTTCCATTTCGGGCGATCGGGGACCTTCTACTTCATCAGCGGCGCCAATGGCCACTGCGAAAGAGGACAGAGGATGATCGTGAAGGTGATGGCTCAAGATGAATCTCCCTCTCATTCTGAGAAATCCTCTGCTGCTAGGGCTCGAATTTCGTCACTTGGGTTTCTGAAATTCGTCTCAGCTCCGTTGGCTCTGCCGTGTTTCGCTTCAATTCTGTTTTAGTTTGGGATTTGTTGGGTCAATGGCGTCTTCTTTGTTCGTCGTCTTGAAGATTTCGTGTTATTTGTTATTGGATGTGTTTGTTTTGGTTATGGACCATTGTTGAAATTTGAAACTCATTTCCATTTATAGCTTTCTCCTTGCTTGCTCGTATTTTGTGTTGAATGAATTGGGCTTTTGGGCTCTGTGTTTTTCTTCTCTCTCTCTTCTGGAGAATAAGCTTTTAGGATCTGATTTATTATTTTGTTTTTTTTTTCCTACTTGTTTTTTTTTTCTACTTGGGATTTGTTTTTTTTTTCTGCATTAGTTTGGCCTAAAATTTTTCTACTTGTTTTTTTTTTTTAAAAAAAAAAGGTTCTTATCCCCACATTAAATGAATATGTACATTTCTATATAATATTCTAAAAAAACAAAGAAAGAAGAAAATTTGAAGTAGGATACAACGACCATTTTATTTGTTAGATGAGTTTTTAAAACATAAATTCAAAAAGTAATTATTGGGATGGATTTGCATAGATTTTGTCAATTTCATTTTCATTCCATTTTTACTTCTTGATTTTTTTTTTAAATAAAAAATTGTATGTTTTTAATTTGTTTTAAGCTGCCATATCGATTATTTGGTTTGATATAATAAAGAAAAAAAAAACTAAATCTAGGGGTGCAATCCAACAATTAAAAGAGAAAAAAAAAATTGAATTGACTCAATCGAATCCATTTTGTGTTTCTTGTTTCAGTGATAGTTTTTAGTTCTTAAGTTGGTTTATCAGTTTGATTTGAATATCACTTCTTCAGCCTTAATTTTAGTGGTGCAGGCAAACTTTTTAAAGGTATTGGGCAAATATTTATGTATATATTTTATGATAATTATATATTTTATGTATTAAATTTAAGAGAAAAATGGTAAAAGAATAAAAAACAATCATTAATAAAAAAGCTGAATAAAAAAAAGAGCCACATGTTATCGTGTTTTGTGTCATGTTAAATAGCAACTTTTTTTTAATCTTGTTTTGGTTATAATTTATTTGTTGTTGTTCGACACTCAAAATGTCTATCAAACATTTTAAAGTACTAAAATCATTAGTAATTTAAAATTTTATTATCATCAAAATAATATAGTATGATTGGAGTTCAACATTTGAGCTATGTTCTTGTTGATTGTGGCAGAGTTATATTGGGCATAAGTATATGTCCCAATTTTCCTGTTCTTTTACTGTTTTTGTAATGTGAATTTGTTTGTTATCTAACATAAAACCGTAACATCTAGTCGATTTAAAAATTTGAAACACATAGAAACTAAAAAAAATTCTAAATTCCATATAAGATTTAAATGATGTTAATAGGATAAGTAAGAACAAATATTTTCATATAAAAAGATAATTCGGATTCAAGTATATAAGAAAGGAAATGACTCAATCAAGCATACTTTATGTCATTACGTGATGCATTAAAATTCGAAAATATGCGCATTGAAAAAGGTTATAGTTTTAGTAGCATAGAAAAATATTTTTGACACTAAAATAAGTATAGCGCAAATAGTTAATGTTAAGAGTTATGCTCTAAAATCTCAATTTAATGTTTAACGATTGTTTTATTTTTTTTAGTAATTTATTTTATTATTTTATTAGCAATTTATAATATCTATTATATAAAAACTTTAAGTTATTGGTGTAATCTTGAAGAGTATGTCGTTAACATACGAGAAGATCATATTCAAGAAATAACATAAAAGAAAGTTTATAATATATGAATAAGGTTAGACGTCTTACTTGGTAACACATTGCTACGGTCTACTTTGTAACAGTTACAAATGATTTGATCCAAATTGTTCATGTGGAGACATGTGAGTAGGCTATCATATATAATGAGTTTATATAAGATTGAACTACGAAATATTTAATCTCTCTTTATAAATATGTTAATTGTGAAGATTAATACTTCAACAGGATGATCATATGTGACTCGATCTTAATCTTTGAGTGAGTTATGAACTTCTGCCTATGAGAATTTGTCATTTGATCTACATAGTTTATTCAATAAAAACATGTTTGGGAGTGATTCTACAATGACCAAAATCACTTTTAACATGTCTAAAATCACTTTCTTTTCAAAAGTATGATGTTTGGCAATATTGGAAAAATCACTTGAAGTGATTCCCAAGTGATTTTTATCAAGTGATTGTGATTTAAAATGACTATTATTTCATTTTTGAAAAATGTATACTTTTGGTGATGGGTAAATCCCATCATCTTTTGTAAAAAATCATAAATTTTCATCAAAAAAATGAATTTTCTCAAAACCGTTACCATTGAGTTCATCTGTCATTTTTTACAAAATGACAAGTTTTCTCTCTATAAAGTTTTTATAATGTGTATTTTTTACTTTATTATCTTTTTATCTTTTCATTCATTTTTCTCTATAATGGTTTTAACTTTCTTTGAATTTTTTTATTTCTAATTTTTTTTGTTCCTCCCTATTATTTTCGTATATTTTTAAATTGTTCTCACTAATTTTTTTATCTCTTCCTCTACATTTTTGTTCTTATACTTTTTTTATCCCTAACCCTTAATGTTTTTTCTCCCTAATCCTCATTATAAATTTTCTTACTAATTTTTTTTTTTGTTTATCTCTCTATCTTTATTCTCTAATATTATAATTTCTCTATATCTCTGACCTGATGATTATAAAATCTCTTTTGAAAACAAACATTGATCATTTTTTTAAAAAAATATTTTTAACTAAATTTAAATTCACTTTTACAACCTTTGAATTAAATATTAAAATATTTTATAACTAAATAATCTTTTTAAAAAAATAATTATAATTAAATCATTAGCTTAAAACACTTATTTTAAACTCACTCTCAAACATGTGTTTTGAAAATTACTTAATTGTATGAAAATCACTATTAAAAATGTAGAACAAAACATGAAAATGATTATATGAAAATCATTTTTAACAAATCAAATGTACTAAAATTAATATTTTTAAAATCATTCTCAACACATGCACTAAGCCTACTATTTTGGAGACTTGGCAAAATAAGGAGTTGAGAATATAAGTTTCACAAGATGAAATTACTTTTTCTCATATAGGGTAAATAATGATTAGTTCTCTTAAATACTGATTTCGGGACTTGAATAATGGGGTCTACCCTCTCACTGACCCAAGATAAACTTAGTTTAGGAATGGATTTCAAATAAATTAGTCTTTGAGGATCAATGGTACTTGAAATATAAGATGTAATTAGATGGGTAAAACAAACTTTTTTGAGTTAAATTAAAAAAAATGATATTTATCAATTGTTAAAAAAATACTCAAATTCTGTTAAAAGTTGCAATATTACTCTTGATCTTTCATCAATGTTTCAAAACTAGCTTTAGAGTAGAAAAACTGTTAGAGTCTCAAACGAAAAGTCAACGTGTTTGAATATCATTCTTTTAGACTTAATCCATACAAACATTTTTACCACTGCTATGTCGTTTTAGGCCATCACATCGATTTTTTGTTTAACATTCTAACAAATTTCTATTATAAGGATAGAAATACTATTGTAGCTTTTGAAATAAGAAAACTATTTTTAAAAACAAGGGATAAAGTTTAAAAGTCTTTTTGAGGTTTATAATATAATAACCTCCCAACACAACTATTAAATCCATAGTCCAGATTAAATAACACTATAGCCCTAAATACATATTATATCAATCCACCACCGTTTATTATAACTCACTCAATGTACAAACAGCTCTTAAAAGTATATTTTTTTTTTTAATAAACACAGTTTTTTATCTTGATTTAAAAACTTATGTTGTTTTACCGGGGATTCTCACCAAGCTCCAGCCAAAAATATCTTGTTTTAAAAACAATTTTTATAGTTAGTTTTATTGCCCAAAATAAAATTTTTGAAAAATACGGATAAGGTGCGCAAACCTATGGATAACACCGAATTAAATAATAAGGCGATGTTTACCTTTTTCATATGAATATGCCTCTCTTCACGTCCCTATTCGATTTCCATGCTCTCATCTAACTATACTCTATACCTTACAACATTTTCATTTTAAGACTACAAATTATATTCCAAAAAGAAGAAAAAAGAACTACAAAATATACCTACATTATTGATGGATTCCTTTTAGAAATTGTTTAGAATACGGAGTGATTTAACCTGAGTTAAAATAATATGTGAAATTATATAATATTATTTAGAATGTAAAATTGTTTAATCTGATACTATAATAATCTGTATTTGAAGTACAAAATACTCTACATGGTATTGTAACATAGGTAATCATAACCCACCCCCCAAACAGTGTATATACATATGCATAGGGAATATTATTTACACAATGTTTTTTATTGTATATGTATGCATATACTTTTATTTCAAATCCCCAGTAATATAATAATTAGGCTATTCTTTTATATTTAAACTGATAATAATTATGAGATTGTGAAAAGTTTACATTTTGTCTAATATGTTTATTGATGTATATAATAAGATAATTAATTAAATTTGTTTTTGAAGAAGTTTACAATATAGATGAGATATGAGCATTTGAACCCTCTAATTTCAAGTGAAGAATTATATGTTAATTATCGTTCAGTTACGTTAGATATTAAATCTTAAAAAAATAACTAGAATTATGGTTTATAGTTTTATTTAAGATACACGATTTTTATGTAATTGAAAAAGAATATATAAAAGATACATAAAAGATAAAATAATGTAATATATTTTAAAATACTATTAATATTAAAAAATTATTTCTTAAGGTTAACTTAGTTAAAACATATACTCTTAATTCTCACTACCACTTTTTTTTTTTTAACTAAAACATTATTATTAGCCCTCTCTGACATCAACCAATGTATTAACTGAAACTCATTTGATCTCCTCCAATTTAGCAGAGAGATTAATAATGTTTTGACATATTCTTATATCCGTGTTATTTCATTTATAAAATAGAAAATCTAGTTTTTACATATTTTTTACGAAATTACTTAATTGCCCTTATATATATGTTTAAAGTAGTTTTGTTTGACTATCAAGTACTATTAAAAGGTAACCATCCGGTGTATTCCCGGTGAATCCTCTCCTCGAACCGCCGGTAACGATCCGCCTCCGTCGTCCTTCTCTGCTCCTGAAATTCGTCTACACGAAAAGAATTTCAGGTTCCGACGACAATTTGCTCCGTTTTGTTTTCATCTGCCTCTCCCGAGACAAGGAAACGAAGAGAAATGGCCTCGTGGAATTCGATTCCGCTCGAGATTACCTACGAAGTTCTTGGATGGTTCGCCTTCGTTTCCTGGTCCATCAGTTTCTACCCTCAAGTCATCTTAAATTTCCGTAGGAAAAGGTACTTTCGCCTTTTTTTTTTTTAATTTCCTTTCGTTTATTCGACCCGCCTTCTTCTTCTTGTCCTTGATTTTCTGTTGATGTAGTGTCGTGGGACTGAACTTCGATTTCGTGCTGTTAAATTTGACTAAGCACTCGACGTATTTGATCTATAACGCCTCGCTTTACTTCAGCTCGGCTGTTCAGAAACAGTACTTTGAGAAGTATGGTTACGATCAGGTTTATGCCTTTCCTGACTCTTCTTAGCATCTTGTTTTTTCATTTCAAATTTTAGGATGTGAAAATTTCTTTTTGTGTTCTTGTGCTTTCATGTTTTGAGTAGGAATTAATTTTTGAATGCAGCGAATATATCTCGTGTCTACGACCACTGTAAAATAACTTGTTGTGTTGGACTTAAAAATTACGAACATATCTTTTCAATTGAAATCTAGACGTACAAGTCTGAATTCAATGTCCTGCGAATATATCTCAAGTGTGATTTAGTGTTATTAGCATTTAGCATGCCCTTACATTAGATGGAAGTGTTACTACAGTGTAATCTCGATCTGGAACTGAGTTTGTTACTGTGATTCTTTCCTAGTTTCTTCTTACCTGTTCGTATAGGCATTCAATTCAATGATCAATTTATATACATATATTGAGTTTTTGGATCCTCCACCTTTCTGCTGATCTTGTCGATTTTCTTGGATCTCTCAGATGATACCTGTTGCTGCAAATGATGTTGCTTTCTCAATACACGCTGTTCTATTGACGGCAATTACCTTGTTCCAGATTGTGATTTATGATGTAAGAAGTTTGGGATTATTCTCTAAGTTATATTGTCCTTTCCTATGAGCTATTTAAATATTGGTTTTGGTAACATATGTGGATTATTTTTACTATTGCAGCGTGGAACTCAGATAGTTTCCAAAATATCTTTGACAATTGTGACTGTCGTATGGCTATTTGCTGCAATTTGTTTCTTCATTGGTCTGTCCAGCCATTCTTGGCTCTGGCTAATTTCCATATTCAAGTAAGGGGTATCTCAAGAAGTTTTCTGAATGGTGATATTTTATCGGTTTGCACTTTTAATCTTTTGATGATCTATTATCTACTGAATTCTTTGTCTGGAATTCTTCTGCTATACCTTATAACTTATAAAGATGTGCAAAGCTACCATGAAATTTTAAAAAATCTGATTGGTTTTTCGTCTTAGTACATAAATAATTGAATTTTTTTGCTTAAAAATAACTTCCTAAAAAGGGGTGTTCTTCATTTAAACTCTTTTTCGGGCCAAATCAATATCCTAGACAAAGTTCAAAAAAGTGCATGCCCTACATTATTAGATTGCATGGGGTTCAATCTAAAAAACAATTGGCAATGAGAGTAATAGCTCATATATCTTATAAATTGTAGGTCACTCTACATTTTTTCAATGTGGGATCTTCAACATGCCCCCTCAAGATGGTATCTCTTTAAGTTCACCATTCTTGGATCGGATCTCAATTTCAATTTTTACCCGTTTGAGTTTTATGAGCTTTGATACCATATTAGATTACGCGAGCTTCCATCTCAAAACCAATCGACAATGAGAAAAGTAGTCCATGCATCTTATAAATTGTGAAGTCACTCTACATTTTTCCAATGTGAGATCCTCAACATACATCACATCGGTGCCCTTTGCAACAATGACTATGAGAATTGAGATTTCCATTTCCTTAGCTATAGTTTTCTAGGAAACATGGGATCCTTTTTCCTATTATTCAACCAGAAATTGTGGTGCACAAATCAAGATTTGCTTCTTCAAACCCTTTTAGGCCATAAATTCTGGAAAATGTCTCTTTCCTGATGACAGTTGAAGATGTCTTTTCTGGAAATTTGAGGATAGGTGGAAATGTGATGATGAGATCATTGAAAAGCGGAAAAGGTCACGTTTTTGGTTATTAAGATACACTTCTTTGATTGAATCGTCTTGTAATTATCTTCCTCTTGGATTCTGCCTTTTATTTGGGTAATGTCTGCCCTGCCAAAAACAGGGTTTAATCTTACATTAATCAAGTTGTAGAGTACTTAAAAAAGAAAAAACCTTTAGGTAAAGCACTGCAACTAGAGGTCGTGTACCGTACAAGTTCAACAATTACCTTATAATTTGTCTTTGAAGATTCTTTTGTTCCCTCAATCCAAAAAGCTAACTGAAGAGCTTTCAGAACCTTTTTTCAAAGGTCTCTAGCCTTACCATTTAGCCATTGACTAGAAAGAACCTTAGGAAGAGAAAACTAATATCCTTGAGCTAACACCAAACCAACCTAAATTTATCACAAAGAAATTTCAGCCAAGTTACAATGGATGGATAAATGATAGAGGGTTTCCCCACCTACTCTACAAAATGATTGTACTTGATGCGAGATAGCTATTTAGGGTTTATCTTTTTTAATTCTATCTTGGACATATTGAAACTCCTATAAGCCAAAGACCGAAAGAAAAACTTGCAGGTTAGTGAAATATCTTTCCAACTTGCAGGTTAAGGCATTTAGCTGACGGACAGCTTATTCGAGCCAATTATAGGGAGCTCTTTGTAACTTCTTTAGGTCTTTGTTGGGAGAATGCTTTGTTCTCCCCCTTACATTATATACCTTTTTAATATTTTGACATTGTTAAACGACTCCTATTCTAAACTTAAAACATAAATGAAATCTTGACCTCAAAGAATGCTACTTCACATTAAATTGTCTGAATTTGGAGTATTGGCTGCTGCTGTATAAAGTTCTGCGTAATTTTGTGAAGATCTTTTTGTCTTGTTATTGGTAGTGGTACTGAGTGCTTTGGTTTTACGACCTTGTATAAAATAAAACTCGTGGATCTTTTTTGTCTTTCAATTTATGGCTTCATTGTATAGAATCCCAAGTCTAGAATGCCTTTTAACCTTGAGATCCTTAATTTTGGCAGCTCAATTCAAGTATTTATGACGGCTATTAAATACATACCTCAGGTGAGAATTTCTTGCTTGTTTAAATTCTATTATCAAAAGAGACCTTGATCCATCAGTCTACTTCCAGAATCCATATGACCAAATTATGTTGATTAGTCCATACCAGGATTTGGCTTTGCACCTTTGTGACTGTCCATTTTTGGGTCTATGGAAAGCAAAAAACGGAAATTAGTGTAACAGGATAGAAAATCCGCTTCAACTCGATTATAATTTTACAGGAATAGTGGCAATAAATTATCACGCCTGGTCCTGTTATCTTTTGTCCAAGTAATTATATTATTTCAGCTAAAATTGTAAGGGAAATTGAGTACGTTTTGATGCTCATTAATAACGCATTATAAAGGCAATCATGAACTTCTTGCGGAAGAGCACTCACGGATTCAGCATTGGCAACATACTACTCGACTTTCTTGGAGGGTTGGCAAATTATGCACAGATGGTAGTGCAATCCATAGATCAGAGTATGCTATCTTTGTCCTTACCTATTTGACTGTAGCGTATGAAAATTCTTTACCTGCCTATATAAATGCAACTATCTTTTTCTTCCAGATTCATGGGTAAACTTTTATGGCAATATTGGGAAGACATTGCTCTCTTTGGTATGAGTTCTTCTTTAGTTCTACGATAAATGTTTACCAGCTAAATTTTAATGAAACAATGTTCCTGTTTTTTATTATTTTTTTGGGCGCTCTTTCTTGTACTTGTCTGTGGACTTTTAACATCAATCTTGACACGTTTCAATCTACTGCTTTCTCTAATTTGTCCAAAATTTATTGAGTGAATCGCAAACTACAACATGGCTGGCTAGGAGATGCAGAAAATGGTAGATTAATCGAGTCTAAAACTTCTTGTTTAACCATGTATTTGAGGCCATTTCTATGCATTGAAAAAATAGAAGGGAAAGATCTGTTACTTTTCACTGATATCGTCAGCCCAACAAAATCAAATTATTTACATGATACTTAAGCCTTGTTGTTTCATGTTTTGCAGATAAGTATATTCTTTGATCTTCTTTTCATGTTTCAACATTACGTACTATATCCTGGCAAGACACCGGTTGTGTCTCAGAAAGCCGATGAAGAGAGCAGAGAGGCACTTATTGCTCCTCCGGATCGCCCACAGTCAGAAGATGTGTAAGGTTAGGTTTCTCTAATGTGTAGCCGAAAGGTCTTTGATACATGTAAAAATTTGACAATCATGGCTTAAAAAACACACTCGTCCATCAACTTTTACAGATAAAACAAATTTCATTGAGTTTCGGATGTAAATATAAACATATTTAGTGGGGAGAATTCTTTGATATGAAGGCACTCAGTTATGTAACTCTTGATTGTTTATATGGTGATGGTATGGAAAAAGGAAGATATATATACATGTGTATTTTAGTGAAAAAAAAAAAAAAAGTGGGGTATGGAGAGTTGAACCTCCAATCTCAAGGGAAGAAATACATGTCAATGACTATTGAGGTAGGTGAACATTATGTTATATACAATATTTGGTAACAAGGGTAAATTAGAGTTCGGGATTTTAGGCCTATTGGGATCTCTTTCCACTAATGAACTGTGACATGGAAGTTAACTAATGAATATGGGTGTGGGAGTGACTCATGTAATTTTTTTAATTAATATTTTAGTAGTCTCTCTCTCCATCAAACTACTTAATATTAATACTTTAGTTATTGGACTTTAAATAATCTTTTCATAATTGATGATTATAGCGACTAAACTTTCTTAAATTAAAAATTTTGGAGGTAACTACAGGATTAGGATTTTTAGGGTTTTATTTATTACCATTTAGAGGTGTACAAGTAACTCGGTAACCCGATCAATCCGGACTACGCAACCTAAACCGTAAGGGTTGAGTATGGTTAGATTTTTTTTCGGTTTGGGTTGGGTTAGAAGTTTGGAGAACCGAAAAGTTCGGGTCGGTTCTCGGGTTGTGCCTTTTAGGCTCGGGTTGACTCAACCCAACCCAACCCAAAGTTTATATTTTTTAATTAAATATATACTTATAAATGAATTATTTATCAATTTCTTATGTTTTCTTCTAGACTTCTAACAAAATGTTAAGACGTTATGGATTTTGAAGTTTGATATTTGAATTTTATGTGATTTTAGTTATTAATTCAAGAAAAAAATATTTTAAATAATTTAAAAATAATTAAAAAATAAAAAAGTTAACCCGGTGACCCAACCCAATCCGAAAATATTGGGTTGGGTTGGGTTACTCTCATGAATAAGGTTGGTTGGGTTGAAGGAATGTTTCAGGTTGGTCCAAAAATCTCCCTCAACCCAACCCAAACCCGGCTTATGTACACCCCTATTACCATTCTTATAGTTTTGAGGGTGGTTTATATAATTTTAAAACTACTAATGGAATTATAATGATAGGACTTGGAGCGACTAAACAATAGAAACAATTCAAGAGTCATTTTGATCCATTTACTTTGAATTTTATTCTAATTTGGTCATGTTGTGTACTTCAAATGTTCAAATTTAGTTAATGTACTTTTAATAAAGTTTCAAATTGGTTTCTACCATTATTTTAAAGTTAATTTTTATGTACTAAATTCAAATATTTAAAATACATTGATCGAAATATAATGAAACCCAAAATATAGAGACCAAAAAAGTGGTTTAACTCATTTTATTTCATAGGACTGACATTGCTTTTGAATATTTTTATCATGGTAAACAATAAATAAAGACGGTATGAAAAAAGTATTCATACTACCTTAATAGTAGGCTAAATTAAAAGAAAAATAGTCTTAAACTTTGTCATTTGTTTAAATTATACCTATATTCTTTTAAAAGTTTCAATATTACATTGATATTTCATAAACATTTCAAAATTAATCTTGAAGTAGAAAATGCATTAGAATATTGGATGAAACACCATTCTTTTAAACTTAATCTAGTAAGCCTTTCAATCATTGTCAGTTGGTTTCTGGTTAAGTATAAATAAAAGTAAATATTTCCTTTAGTAGCGTCGAGTATTCAAAATCATTGTACTATTCTTTCAAAAAAATAAAATAAAATAAAAACTATTGTGCTAAAAGGGAAAAGCCAGTGAAATTAGCACCAAAGATGCAAACTTTTGGGGTATTCGTACGGATGACCCATTTTCCCATGCATTAATGGCATTTGACCTGACATTTCAAAAAAATGAAATATGACCTATTCTGACGTAGTAATGCGCGCAAAATGACTCATAAGGGTAATATGGCGGCGATCCCAGCTGCTCACGCCTCGCCTCCTGCCTCGTTTCGTTGTCTCGCTCTCGCTCAAATGAATGGAAAAAAATATAAAGAAAAATGACAAAAATAGATGAGAAAAGAGTGAGTAATGAGAGATAGAGGAGAGCGATGTTGAGAGAAAAAAATAATGATAATAATAATCACAATAAAATTATTATAATATTAAATCTCCCTTCCACAGATAAAGCAACCAATAAACTAGAGTCACAAAATATTAAATATAACGAGATAAGGAAAAGAGAACGACACCGGAATTTATACTTAGGTTCGCCCCAAACTTGGGACTACGTCCAGTCTTCTGCAACTGCAGGTTCTACTATAATGGGAGATTACAAAAGAACTCTCAATTCAAATACCACAAAACTAACCTCAATAGCCCAACAATGGCTATTGACTTCAAAGTATCACAACCCGATAGCTTGGGATAATCAAGAAAACCTTTCAACCCCACCAGAGAGAAAAAAAACTTTTTCTCTCACAAATGTTATTTTGGTCACACCCAGCTTTTTCCTCTCTATATTGGTGGCTACACACAAAACATCATATATATATATATATGTGTGTGTTTACAAAAACCTAATATCCAAATGGGCCTTGGCCCATTGGCCTTTTATTTTGTCTCCACACAAAACCCAACAAGACAAAACTTCAATCTTGCCTCATACTGCAACAAAGCTTTGATCACCTTGGTAAACTCCAAGGCACAACTCCCACTACAACTGTTATTTCTGATCTTCTTGCAAACTCCAAGGCTCAAATAAAAGATACCGAAAAACACAATAAACTCACAAAACCAGTGCAACCATCGAATATAAACGTGCATCCGTGTTTTCCCGAGGTATGGGCTCACTACGTGGATCTGCCTCCCGGGCGAAAAAGATGACACGCGTCTCACACTTCAAATAAGTGGTACCAACTAACATCTTCTTCAACCCCAACCATTGTTCCCGAAGAAGATACACTCGGAAGGGCTTGAATCCTCTATTCAAGCTTGCTTAATTTAGAGACTTTACCTTTGACCTTAGCAATCGCTTTGGCCTTCCACTTTGATGCCTCCACTCGCTTAGGCGATTTCTTCAATTCAATCGTCTGTCGACAATTGGGGGTTCATGATAGCCATCAATTTTCTCTCTGACTTCCCAATTGTTCCCCGAATCAAGGATCTCCGATCCGATCGATCAAACTTGGCTATCATTCTTTGCTGGCTCAACTGTACTCTCTACTATAACCATCTGCAGCTTTAATCGGCATCCACTGTCTCTTCAAACTTTTCTTAGCAACATTTAACCGACATCCATATAATGTAGATTTCCTGTGGCCAATCGCCACTACACGGGATCTCGACTGAGTTTACATCGCTTTCCGCCAAACTCACAAATGTAGCCATCATCCGCCAACTTGCAAGTAGAGATAAGATTCATCTTGACACTCGGGCACAAATCGACATCTCGCAGATGCTAAATTATTCCCACATTCTGTCTCCAGACTAACCTCTCCAATCCCATTGGTCTTGGATATTTCACCATTCCCCATCCTCACTAAAACCATGGCGGTCTCTCCGTGAAGGATGTGAACAAACTCCTATCTGAAGCTATGTGAGCAAAAGAGTCATTACTGCCTAAAATCCACTCGGATGAACTATTACTACTCTATGTGTCACTCCCAACACACATACACATGCATCTCTAGCACTACATTTGCCTCTTGATTTTGTCTCCTCTTGAGATCCTCTTTCAATTTTCTACACCGACTCTTAAAGTGACCTTTCTTGTGTGAGAAAAAAACATTCTATCTCTTTATTCCTATTATTCCACTTTTTCCTACTGCTACTCGATGTATTTTCCTCATTAATCTTCTCTTTTCTCTTAGTCATAACTGAGCGGATCCTATAGTAGACTCCTTACTACTATCTTTTCTACGAATTTCCTCAACTATGGCTAAATTACAAACACCGAGAAAAAGTGTAAAGTATTTTCACCTACTGAATTACACACTGCCGTCTTCATGGTTTCCCAACTATCAGGCAAAGAGGTTAATAACAGAATAACATTTACTTCATCAGTAAACTCTATTCTAACTGATTTCAACTGATTTATCAAAGTGGTTACCTCATTTATATAGGAATTCACGTAAGCATCCTCACCATACGCATATTGAAAAACTTCCTAAGCGGATAGATCTTATTATTTGTGCGGGTTTTTTCATACTGCTTGCAAGCGCTTTCATTAACTCAATCGCAGCTTGTCTCATTGGCTACCGATCGCCACGTCCATCGACAGACACATTCTGATTGTAGCAACTGCTTCTTCATCAAGAATCTCCCAATCTCCATCTCTCATTCCTTCCGGTCTCTTTTTCAAAGAGAGTCAAGTAGTCTTTGATCATCATCTTCCAATATTCAAAATTGTCCCCATTAAACTTCATGACTCCATCAAAACTTGTTGGCTCCACGTATCCCATGACTCTCAAACCAAAAACTCGATACCACTTTGTTGGGAGAAAAAATAATAATAATAATAATCACAATAAAATTATTATAATATTAAATCTCCCTTCCACAGGATAAGCCAACCAATAAACTAGAGTCACAAAATATTAAATATAACGAGATAAGGAAAAGAGAAACGACACCGAATTTATACTTAGGTTCGCCCCGAACTTGGGACTACGCCCGATCTTCTCAGAATGCGAGTTCTCTACTATAATGGGAGATTATAAAAGAACTCTCAATTCAAATACCACAACTAACCTCAATAGCCCAACAATGGCTATTGACTTCCAAGTATCACAACCCGATAAATGGATAATCAAGAAAAACCTTCAACCCCACCAGAGAAAAAAACTTTTTCTCTCACAAATGTTATTTTGGTCACACCCGCTTTTTCCTCTCTATATTGGTGGCTACACACAAAACATCATATATATATATATATATATATGTGTGTTTACAAAAACCTAATATCCAAATGGGCCTTGGCCCATTGGCCTTTTATTTTGTCTCCACACAAAACCCAACAAGCGAGTCAACTACAATGCGATTTTTTTTTCTTTTCTCCAGAATTTTGACAACTTAATTACTATCATAAGCGAGAGCGAGAATGAGACTTGAGCGAGAGCGAGAATGTGACTTGAGCGAGAGCGAGAGAGCTAGAGTTAGAGTATTATGCCCTTACGGTAATTTGTACGGAATGCACGGTACAAAAAGGGTCAAATATCATTAATTTCAGAACATGGGTCAAATCACATTAATGCGTGTGAAAAGGAGTTTTCCATGCAAATTTCTCCAAACTGGTGGTTTCGTACGTATAACCCGTTTTTCCGTGCATTAATGACATTTGACCTAACATTTTAAAATAGTGAAATATGACTCATTTTGACGTGACAATGTGTGCAAAATTACTCATAAGGGTAATATGAAACGGTATTTCTTGTTCACGCTCTCGTACACGGAAACACTCTCGCTCAAATGAGTGGCCGAAAATATAAAGAAAAAATGACAAGGAAAAAAGTTAGAGAAGAGTGAGATATGAGAGGTAGAGCGAGAGAGCGAGTCGTCAATCAGAGTCACGATTTTTGTTGTTTTTTTCTTTTCTCCAGAATTTTGACAACTTCATTACTATCACGAGCGAGAGCGAGAACGAGACTTGAGCGAAAGCGAGAGAGATAGATTCAGAGTATGATGTCGTAATTTGGGCGTAATGCACAGTATAAAAAGAGTCATATGTCATTAATTTTAGCATATGTGTCAAATCACGTCAATGCGTATGAAAAGTGGTCTTCCGTGCAATTCTCTCGAGCACGAGGGACAAAAGCGGGAGGAGAAGAAAAGCAATGATCAACCCATATCCAATAGCCAAATTGTAACTAACTCATCCATTGATTAATTTCTCTAGAAAAGCATACTATTGCCCATTGGAATGGAAGTTGGAACAACCACTCGTTCGTTCATGTATAGTAACAGAAAGAGAAGAGAATACGCCACCGATGAACTCCGTCTTCTCGCCTCCATCTCAATCTACTTCCATTTTCAACCACAGAAATTCCGCTCCTCCACCTCGTTTCTCTCCTCCATCTCAATCTCTCACTGTTACTCGAACACCCAGAACCACACTCTATTTCCCTCTTCGAGTTTCTTCTTCTTCAGATAATCCGGTCGTCACCGTTCCATCTCCGACCACAGATATCCCTCTTGACACACTTCGATCAGCTTCGGATGTCGTAAAGGACTTTTACGATGGAATCAATCGCCACGACCTCGCCTCCGTCGAGGGCCTCATTGCTGACAATTGCGTTTACGAGGACCTTATCTTTTCTCGCCCTTTCGTCGGTCGCAAGGTACCTAACGTACCCGTTTATCAATTCCTCAGCTCCATCCACATAATTCTGAGGGTTTAGGGTTGTGTGCCCAATTGATGCAGGACATTCTTCTTTTCTTCAAAAAGTTTAACGATTCCATCAGCAAGGATCTCCAGTTTGTTATTGACGATATATCCACCCAAGACCCATCTGCTGTGGGTGTCCTTTGGCATCTAGGTATCTCATTTTCCTTTTATCTGTAATCTTTCGTAAATGTTTTCAGATACAGTTTAGATTAGAAAGGGGCACGACTAAATCTTTTGCATTTTCCTGTGTAAAATTGAGTTATTTGGATTGTTTAGCGTCGCAATGATTCTTGTTGGAATTAATTACAGAATGGAAAGGGAAAGAGTTTCCTTTTAGCAAGGGATGCAGCTTTTATCGCTTGGTTGTTGCTGATGCCAAGAGACAGATAATGTAAGCAATATTTCTATTTTCTTCCTGAAGCAGCTTAGTTGCGTGAGACAGTGTTGAGCTTGAGACTACAAAGATCAAGCTTTAAATTGGTCTACTACTACTAAGTAAGTTATTTATTGGCCTTGTCTCAATTAACAGCTATGCACGAGACAGCGTTGAGCCTGCATTCAAGCCTGGAGAGATGGCTTTGGTATGTTAATGCTACTTTCTTTCTTGTTCATAAATGTGGGTGCCCGTTCTATTACCCTAATCATATTTGTTGATTATGACTATCTTATAGGAAGCCAAATAATCAAGTAATTTAAATTTTTCAGGATGATTTCTTTAGTATGTTTGCGACAAGTTGGGACCAAATGTTGTTGGAGTTTGATCCTTATGAACTATTTTTGTCAGAAATCGTCAATTATATCCCCAAAAGTAATGTAATGGCCTTGAAGAGCCGTGTTTATCCATTAACTTGCGTTCTTGTGTCTAGTTGTCTCAAAGTGAAATGTTTGGAAGATTTTTAGGATCCATAGTATTTGAGATGATGAACTGTCTTTGCTCATAGAAGTAAGCCCTAGCTCGGTTGAAGAAGAGGGCTTTTGATTTGAAGGGTGTTTAACCTTTTGAAGTGGTTAAAAGAGTTTTTTATGGTTTTAGATTATTAGCATCATAACTGCAAAAAATCATGGGAAATGTCCTAAAGTGTAATTTTTGAGAATGCTCGAGTAGTTACCAGGATAAAGGTGTTTTTGGTAACTGATTCCATTTCTTAGATGGTTTCAATGATAAATGATATAAGTTGGGCCTCAAATTTTAGCACATAGCTAAATCATGTAGGACAAAGTGAGACCCTGAGATTTCTAAATGCTAGATAGATGTTCATTTGAATCGAAACACGAGACTCATCTTATTGAAATGAGGATCTTTGTGATTTCAAAAGTGAGACAGGGGTCTCTATTTAGTGTCTTCGGTTCAGAGATATTGATATTAGCCATGAATAATTGATATATTCTTGTCATAATCTAAGTGACTTCTCTTTAAATATCTCTTCTGCCTTTTCTGCCTCCATTCCTTGTACATCTTCAAGCTAGATCTCACCAGGATTATGTTACCAGATCAACTTTATAATTATTTCCTATTTTATTGTCCCTAGATTTCTATCAGACATTTAAATTTCCTTTTGCAATGATTCCCTCAGGCTGCAGATCTGACCTGATTTATATCATAAAATTACAATTCTGCTTAATTGTGTCATATTACTTGCTCCACTTTGAGAGTATAAAGCAACTTGGTCTAGTTGGTTTGTACTCTGTTGTGTTGCTCCTGCTCTGTTCTTGCTTATGTGGATTTTTGGATAATAACTGGACCCCCTTGATCTTCACATATTTAAAAGCTTTCTGCCACAATAATTGCACAGTACTACAGTACGAAATTCTTGGGCTTGTTTGTGTATGTAGCAGCACATATTGTTATATTTAATAACATTCATCAGTTCCTTGCAATTTCCATCTAGCTATAATACCTCTTTCAGCTAAAGCAAAATACACCAGAGCAATTTCTTTGAACATGCCATGGCCCTATATAATTTCTTATCTCAGATGGCTTGAAGCTTCTAGATTTTCAAATACAAGAAATCAACAACCCGCTTGTAATAATCTGTGCGCGAGTTTGACTTTGCTTTGATCAATTTTCTTCTGCTTCATATCATCTTGGTTTCCAGTGTTGTGAATGGATAAAATCATACACATCTAGAATGGTTTTTATTTGTTTATCTAAAAGTTATCTGTGCCTGAGCTCCAATAATTACTATCTCACTCAACGTTTACGTTTTGCTCTTTGCATCACATGGATCTGGATGGGTATATATACATGGCTAAATTTCATAAATGTCTCTAAAAAATTTGCTAGAATGTTGGATAAAAAGTCGATGTGATGGAATATCATTCTTTCAGACTTAATCGAAGTAAGCATTCTAGTTACCGCCACGCCGTTTTAAGCTATTGCCATATCGATTTTCTGTCCAACATTCTAACAGATTTCTACTGCAAGAGTAGTTTTGAAACATTATGAAAGGTCGAGAGTTTTATTGCAACTTGGGATATTTTTTAAACAAAGTACAAATTTCGAGGATGTTTTTTTTATTTACAATTGAGTCTATCATTATTAGATGAGAAAAGGGGATGGATGAAAATAGAGTTATTTTATTATTTCTTTTTCCCATTTAGAAGCTACTTGCTGAACTTTTTATGGTTTTGATAACTTGGTTCATTTTCTTACACAATACAGACAGCCATTAGAGGTGTGACTTGGCTTCTGGAACAATTCCCTCAGCTAGCAGATCGGATATAATCCTACTCTCTCGAGGAAGAATTTATTAATGTATTACAAATTTACAACCGATATTCTTAAGTACATATGTACATTTAATTTAGCAATAGATCAAATTGTATAAATCCTTACAAAATCCACAAACAGTGATGTTCTGTCATTGCTGTATGTTTTTTTTCCTTGCTAGTTTATAATTTAAAAATAAAATGAACGTCAGATGAGGCTTTTTTTTTTCTTTTTTTTTTTTTTTTTGGTTAGAAAGTCCACCGACTTTCTGATAGCTCAACTGAAATTTTTATTTTTTAAAGTAATATTCTTAACATTATATACAAATATAAAATTGAACCCAAATTTCCTTTCATTTTCCCTCAATCATTTGTGTATTAATCATTTATGTATTAAATAAGAATCAGTCACTTTCACAGGCTTTATTCCCCTTCGAAAAGAAGACGATGTCTACTTTTATTTTAAAAAATTTGTTCAAACTACTCTCAAGACACAATAGTTACTGGTTCGTGTCTAACTCCACAAAATAGAAATTACATGTTAGCAACCAAGCCAATTGATTTGACATAGCTTAGATTACTACTATTTAGGCACATTCGACTCGAGATTCCTTTAACTTTGACATAGCTACGTACCTCTATCGATTAAACAACTAACTCGTTTTGTTACATAATTTCATCTTTTATAACACAACATGATCGTTGACATGATCTTATTAACTTTTGAACAAGGACATATTATTATTGGATAAAAAAATGTTGATATGATCCATTTATGTTTTCAACCTTTCATTATTGTTTAGTTTTAATCTTAAATTTTCAAACTTCCGATCTAACATTTAGAATAACTGTTTAGATCTATTATGCGTAGTAAGTTAAACATATCAATTTTAAATATAAATTCACATTTAGATTAAATAATTAATGAAAAAACAAATAACCTTATGCAAAATTAAGAGGCTAAAGAAAAACATTGAACAGTTTAAAGAAAATAATAATAAAACAAATATACATTAAATATATACAAAAAGAAGTTCAGATGTCAAGGACGCGCATTGTAGAGAGGGACAGAATCAAAGTCCTTCCTTGCCTCCCAAGCATCTTTCCTTTGACCAAATTCTTTATAACTCTATACCATTCCTCTGCTTTCTTTCAAACCTTTCTTTCCATTTTTCTCTCCTCTGCTCAATTTTAGCATCCCAAAATGAAGAGGGAAGGTCGCCAACATGGCATGGTAAGAACCTACCGGATCATCCCATCCCCATGGAACCCAAGACCCGAAACCCGGTTCGTTAACGAACTCGACTTCCCTCCTACTGCTGGCCTTTTCACAAAGGTTTCATCCAAGCCTACCAATCACTCCAAATTCACTGGAAAATGTAGCAAGCCTCGATGCTCCGGCTGCAGGCTACACCCAGTTCAAAAGGCCAAGGATAAAACCAAGGGATCTTATAAGTTCAAGTCGCGCCATCTCCTCAATGACTGCTCGTTGGTTGCCTTTGATGAATGCCCCAGCTTCATTGACGATGATGGTGGTGATGATCAGCCACTGGAAGGAACAGATTTTGAATTGAGGGTTGAAGATGTTCATCATGATGATGATTGTGATGATCAGGTGCTAAAAGTAACAGATACCGAATTGAGGGTTGAAGACATTCATCATCATGTGGATGATGAAGATGAAATGAGTTACTGTGAAGTGGAGTTCGTCGTGGACGAAGCCATGGAGGGAGATGATATTTGGTGTTTGGTAGAAGAAAGATCAGCGATCTAACAGACGATGAGGCAGATAAAAGTAACTGTCACCTTCATTCACGGCTGAGTACCTTTTCTGCCTTTTATGAACGTTTATCAATCTGGATATGAATAATGGTTTCAATCTCAACTCCAACTTTGTAAAGTGGATTCACTGTAAAACCAGGATTAAAGGGAGACCCTTTGTATATCTAACTCTGTTCTTTGGATATCATTGTCATTCAATCGTTCACTGTTTTCTATTTCTTTTTTTTTAAGTACATCAACAATTGGAAATGGGGGGATTCGAACCTGGTCATGAGTCATACTTGATGCCAGTTGAGCTATGCTCTTGTTGGCGTTCACTGTTTTCTATTTCAACAATTTCAAAATCCTACTCTTTGTTGAATTCTGATGAGTAAGGATAACTTCATAGACCATCAAATCAATGTTCTCTACATATACTGATATTTTTATACAGTAGTTCATATCAAACAAGGCTTTGTTACATAAAAATTGACAGATATACCAGTAGAACAAAATGGATCCACTGTAAATTAGAGGACATCGAGATCTGGTTACCTCATGAATATAAATGAAAAATGGCTTCAAGGCTTCAGCAGAACTGAAAATATTGAGAAGGATTCTGCTGCTTGACCTTCACTGCTGAATATTAGGCGATGTATTCTCATGAGCAGACATTAAAGTTCGTAATGACAGAGAACGAGCCTTTCCCTGCACATTCTTATTCACGCTTCTGCTGCTTTTAACTGGAGGCATATGGCTAGAATGGGCCATTGTGGCTTCTCCTGTTTTGGGGCTGGTCTTTCTTCCTGGTTTTGGCGATGGGGGATGAGACTTGGGAACCTCCTGAAAGAAAGGGGCAGAAATATTTATACCAAATCGTCGTGTGTTGAATTAGGCTATCAGCATGTGGGATTTTACTCTAAATTGTGCCGAATGAGCAGAAAATCCCTCGTTTACCTCATTCTTCTGTGCTTTTCGCTCCTTGTAAAAGTTTGGCAGTGGCCTGGCTTTGAAGCAGAAGCTTTGACGCAGTTTTGTTATTTCTGTCTCGGCTTTCTCCTGCAGGGATGTTAGTCCATTAAGTCATGACTTACTATCAATAAGTTGGTTCACAGTTAAGAGTAGAGTTTTTGAAGAGATACCTTTAGTTTCGTTTGAAGTTGCACCTTTTTTTGTGATTCATTTGTGTTGAACTTCTCTTCAAGTTTCTGAAAGTATTGAAGGAGAAACAAGCAATAAATTAACATTTGAACACACGGAGTTTATTGTATTTGAAAAAGACACATGACAAGAATGCAGCAAAAGCTTGCCTCCTTTCTTCTTGCTGCTCTTTCATCGGTTCTCAAACTGAAAGGGGTGAATGAAAATGGCGAGTACGATTTGTTTCTGCAATTATTACATAAGAATTCTGATCAGTTATCATCAGGCAAAATGAAAACTAAAAGATAACATGTTAAGGCCACTTTGCAGTTGCAAAACTTAGAAGATGAAACTTAAGTTGCAGATTCAGGAGAAAATCTACTACCTTTTCTTTTCTGACCAGGGTGTAGCAGAAGGATGCTTTTGGGATTCATTCTTCAATGCCTGCAGACAACCAAATATTACAGAAAGATTGAGAACAAAATCCCCATATTCAAAAGATACATTCATAGACAAAAATGAGAAGTGTGGCAACCGTGTTCGGGGTCCTAAGAGGAGTTGAGCAATCTTTAGCTGGTTTGGAAGTACTGGACCCAACTCTTGAACGTTCAATCTTTCTTATGACCGTTGATGTTAGCTTGTTGAGCTCTCGAATGGGTGTAAAGTTAGCCATCCTAAGAGATTTAGGAGTAGATTTCCTTTTATCTGCAGACTCCATTACATATTTGTTAGCAACTTGTTTTGGAGTTGCATTGTTGGACTTCCTTTTATCTACAGACTCCATTACATATTTGTTAGCAACTTGTTTTGGAGTTGCATTGTTAGACTTCCTTTTATCTGCAGACTCCATTACATATATGTCAGCAACTTGTTTTGGAGTGGCATTGCTAGATTTCCTTCTATCTGCAGACTCCATTACATATTTGTTAGCAACTTGTTTTGGAGTGGCATTGTTGAGACAAGAAGCTGGAGCAATTGGTTTGGCAGGTGTAGATGGGATCTTAGGTGATCTGTTAAACAATGGAAGCTTTGAGGACGAAATAGCTGCTTTCTTCTTGCTAGTGGTAGACGGTTGCTCCAAATTCCGGCGGGAACTCTGCA
Organism: Trichosanthes cucumerina; assembly: GCA_036507285.1. Classification (NCBI taxonomy): domain Eukaryota; kingdom Viridiplantae; phylum Streptophyta; class Magnoliopsida; order Cucurbitales; family Cucurbitaceae; genus Trichosanthes; species Trichosanthes cucumerina. The sequence goes on from CM071845.1 coordinate 6,005,466, forward strand.
ACAACAGCACAAATAGTATCAACATCCATTTCCCAGTTTTCTGAAGACTATTTCATACAAAAAGAAAACTCCTAACATTCGAATCGGTTCCTATCCTATTTGCCTTTGTCATCTACATATTTCCCAGTTTGACATGAATGAGAAACAGCTGAAATTACCTTGGGAAGAGATTTTTCCATCTGGGGTGTCTGATTGAACTCATTTTCAGTCAACCCATCATTCAAATCAACACTCTCAACCTTCATTTTCAACTCAACCTTCTGGGGATTTTCCTCGATCGCTTGGTGGGCAATGCCTGAATCAGCTCCCTCGACCTCCCAGCTACTAATTTTCTCCTCCTTAAGATCAAAGATGTTTCCACCGCCATTGCCATTATCGTTGGCAACAAAATCTGGCCCAGTTGCAACCTCAACCTCTTGCTGCCGGACGCCATTAGAGGTCGACATTACGGTCTGCGGAGAAACACAGCAACCAACATCGTCATTAACATTCTGTCTAGTTTCAGTTTCTTCAACAGAGTTTGAAGCAGCAGCAGCATTTTCTTGCTCAAGCAAGGCCGCAGCTCGCTGAGCAGCAATCTTCTTGTAATGAGCTTCAAAGAAAGCTTTCTTCTGCGCAACAGACCCAGGACGAGCGAACTTCTCGGCTTCTTCAACATATCGATTATGGGAAAAAGTAGACCATTTCTCCCAATCCAAAGACTCCGACATGAATCTCCCGAAGGAGACCGACTGGCCAAGAGCATGAATTGGATGATTACCCTAAAAGAAACAGAGAAAGACAGAGAGAAGAAATGATTGAAATGGAATCGAATTCAAACAAATTGCACAAAATTACAAAGGGGAATGGTGGGGACTGACTGACTGACCTCCATGGATTCATTGGGAAAACCAGAAGTGTAAGAGAAAGGGTGCTGCATGAGGCAAGTTGAATCTGCCATGGAAGCTCCAAGTGCAAGAAACAAAAACAAAAGAAAAAAAATCCAAGCTCGAGAAATGCTTGTTGGAGTTGTATTATTGCATATGGGTTCTGGGTATTATTTCTTCATGTCGGAAATTGGAAGCTTTCAAATTTTGAATTTCAAACCAGAGAAAAGGGAGCTCGGGTACAAGAGTAAAAAAGATAAAAGCAAAAGGAGTAAGATGGTTCTGCAATTTTTTTTTTTTTTTCATTCCCCAACCGGGGCCTGTCTTTGTTTACAATACTTTTTTCTTTTTCTTTTTTCGAAGCGTGCTTTGCTTAAACTTAATTTAAATTCAGTCCCTTCGATTCCTTTATTTTTTTATCTACATTTTAGGAGTGGTTTAAAATGTTGAATGAGTTATAATAATGTGAGTTATTTGAAATATATAATATTATTTAAAATGTAGAGTAGTATAGTCTGAGTTATAATAGTCTATGTTTAGAGTCAAGAGTATTTCGAGTTATAATAACTAGGGGGCCAAACAGACCCTTAAAGATTTTGAAATAATTATTCAATTATTTTGTTACAAATATTTTCAAGTTTAAAAATTAGTCGTGAGATATCTATTTAGTTTTTAAATATTATATTTATTTTCTCATTAATCTTTTGCCATGGATTTATTTTTTTATAAAATATTTGAATTCGTTGTTAAATTTTTAAAAAATTGATGAAAAGTGAAGATAATTTTTAAAAATAAAAACTAAAAACTAAATTATTATCAAACAAAGTCTTAACTTTTAGTATCGATGTTTAATAAATTTAAAATTTATCAATTTTTTATTTAATATATCATTATCATCACCTTTGTTAGTCTATATACATATGACAGGATTATATAACTATTTATTACTTCGATATATAGAGTGTTATAATTTTTTTTAGTACAACAAAATTTGGGGTGAGATTTGAATTCATCACATCTATTTTATATAATTCTACATGCTAATATAACTTAATTGTTAGCTCTAAATTACCAAAAAGACAAACTAATTTTTTATGAATATAATATTAGAAAAATTATACTCTAAAAATAAAATAAGATGATTATGGTTATTACTTTAATCGAAAATGGGTCCCATGCATTACCCGACTTCAACGGCCAAATTTTGAAGGTGAATTTAAATTTAAAGTGGCCTCAACGGCTCAACTCAACCTAATAATTAAAAAGCGAAGTGGGGAACTTTTGAAAATATTTATTAATATTATTATAGTTGTGTTTATTTTTTGGGTTTACTTTTGTTACAAATAAAATGTGCTGAAATAGAAAGTGCTTGTAGAAAGTGAAATTTCGATGATGTGGTGAAAAAAGTAAAAGCATTCCTTTTTGGATTGTAAAAAGTGGATAAAGAGCTCTCAAGCTTAGTGTAAGAATGCCATTGAAGCATATAATATGGGAGTTGAGTACATAATGTAAACTTACATGATTATACAATAAAACCCTAACATTGTATAATCCAATAAAACCAAGATCTTTGAACTAGATGATTTTCACATTAACATGAGTTAGACTAACATACCTGGATCCATGATAATCTTCTTAAAGAGAAAGATTGTGTTTCTCTCTTTATCTTCCTTTAGAGTTTGATTAGGTTTCTTAATAGGATTTCTTGATGGAGAGAAACTTCTACTTCATTAGGCAGAGAGAGGACCAATCCCTAGGTTTCATCTTTATATACACCTTTCCATCATGGTGTTTAAATTGGGAAAATTATCTTATACTTAATTGACATATTTTATCTGTAGGCCCAAAACATAAACTTTAAATAAATGTTAATGGGTCACATTAATGATTATTTATATTTAAATTATCTAACTGTAATAATAAAAATGGGGTTGCTGGCAGAATTTTTATGGAGGAAAGAGTTTAAATATGAAATTAAAAAAAAATATTTAGAATGGTATATACTAAACCTTGAATTTTGGATATGAGGGGACTAAACATATACTAACCACTAAGATAGAAGGTTTTTTTTTTGTATTTTTGTTTGATTTTTTTATACATATTATATATAGTGAAAATTTTAAGGGAGAGGGGGGCTCGACCTTAGTTAAATCCACCCTTGAACATGAATCACAATAGTTGGTAGATTATAATAGTAGGTAGGATTTGAAAAATATTTCATCAGAAACATTTAAATAGGGTTTTCCAAATGAAATATTATATTTCATTGTAGAAAAAAAAATAAAAAATAATTTTTTGGGAGGAACCTAATCGTTGTAAAATTTAAACTAAAGGGTTCACCGAATTGGAACAAAGATCCTCACCTCGCCCTGCTTCATGAACATCCCTAACTACAGTAACTCTCTTAAATCTTAATAATCCTAATAATAACCAACCTCTTGATTGATAATATATGCCTCTAGCTACAATGTAACTCTCCTAAGTCCTAATCATCTGAGATGTTTGTGTATAATGTGTATGCCCTAGATAACCTTTTTCAATGTTGGTCGTTTGAAATATATTTTTTAGGTTAAAATTACAACATAATTGCTCAAATTTAAGAGTTGTACTTTTTAGTTTAGGGTTGTGTCTAATAAGTCAAACTTTTAATATTGTATCTAAATTTTTGAAATGTATAGCAAATCATGGTTGTCTGCAGGGGCGGATTTACCATGGGTCCAGCCCCCCTCAAAGTTTTACCTTTAATAATATGTAAAGAAAAAGTCAAATCAAATAACAAAGCCTTTTGACATAATGGTTAATAAGTTATAAGCCCCTCTCAAATCACAGGTAATAATCTATTACATTAAGTAATTTTAAAGAATACGCTAGAAAACGAAAATATTTATAATTATGTTCAAATATTCAATATATTAGTTTATTCTTTTATATTTTAACTCCTTATAATTTACATTATTTGTCAAAAAAATATATATTACATTAATTAATCTCTTTTTTTTTGTCATAATTGGATTTTATTTTTCTATATTAGGAGTTTTTAATTTTGTCTTCTTTAATTTTTTTAAAATTAAAAATCTATTGCACTTATTTGTACGTACTTGCTAAGTAAAAAAAAAATGTCTATTTTATGAAAAGAAGTACACAGTAAATATAAATGTAGATTTTACTTGTAAATGAATTATTTGTTAATTAAAAATGTCTAATAAATCATTGACCTTTCGATTTTATGTCTAATGAAATTCTAAAATCAAATTTTAAAACTAGTAAATTTGTGAATTTTAAAAAATTCGAAAGTTTGAGAATTAAATTAGCAATTCTAAGAGTTTAGAAACTAAGCAGACACAATTCTCAAAATTCAAAGACTAAAAAAAAGATATGAATTAAGAGACCTAATGTAATTCTTCTCTTTTTTTTGTCCTTCGCTCCATTTCTAGCTAACTCGATTTCGGCCCGACTCCGAGTCGGACTCGGACTCTGGACCCTAGTTTAAATGAAGATACCCTATCCCAAAGAAAGAGAGTGTATGGTGGTTGGAGGGTAAGGATGGATGTATTTGGGTGAACAAGCAGTGGTTAGGAGTTAGGACATTGGACACTACATTTTCATTTGGGACTGTATTTGTTTGGTAATGTTAATGGTAGCAGCTACCAAACAAATCCCAACTTCATCCATATCACCTCTCTTTTAAAAACTTCCATACAATTATTTCTATATGCCCCACATTACCTCAAGTTTTTTACTCAATCAATTCATTCTTCACTTTTGATATTTTTAAGAAAATTAAGAAAGTTTTCAAATTTTCCCTTTTCAATTCATTGCAACATGAATTTAATTCATAGCTTCAATGTTTCCTATATTTAAACACCACAAAATGTCTATCAGGTTCCATGTTGTACCAACTCCATTTAAGTCATCAAATCAAACACAGTATAATAATTAAATCTAATACATCATCCAAAAAAAAAAAGAAGAAGAAAAAAAGTCCTAAAAGATAGTTTTAGGGGAAAAAAATAATTTTTTGCACCTCGTCTTTGTAAATGACATGAATGCTTATTTTTAACCTTAAATTTTCAATTTCATAAAATGAACAACTCTAAGTTTGAATAAGTGGTAAAATGAGTAATCTCGATTATTTTATTTATTTTATTTTTTTAATCTTTGTAAAGATTCACAATTTGCTAGGAGGATTCTTATAATTGGACGAGATTATTTTTTGAAATAGTTGTTCTTTTAATCATGTTTGATGAACATTTTTATAATTGTTTTAAGGGTTAGGTTCAAATATTTTCATGGCTGAATTTGAAATTTTCTATGACTTGATTTTTAAGTATTGTATTGGTTAAACTTGATTTTTAAGTATTCTATTGGTTAAACTTTGTGTCAATTAGTTAGGTCCAGAAAAACTTTTTAATTTAGCTTAGGAAGTATTAACTTTCCCGACTTATTTAAGGTTGAATTTGGTAAAATTGAAATTTTACCTTATATAACTCAAATGCAGCTCAAATGATATATATATATATATATATATAAGCAAGACTTGGGTGCATCATAGACTGCATCCATTTTTTTCAATCGGATACAATTATACAACATAAAAAAAAATCTAAAATATTAAAAACATTGTCACATAGTAAATTGTGAATGAACAATTAAGTGGGCTTCAAAAAGATCGATGCTACCCAAATTTTCTTTAAAAAAGAAGTATGTAAAAATTTAGGAGTTAAAAGTAGAACATTTGAAAAGCTTCTTCTAAAAAAAATGAAAAGCTTGGGACCAAAATAAAATAAACTAACACATGATTTAAAGTAAAATTTTAAAATTGTTTTATTTACATATTACAACTTTTCTAATTTGTTATAAATATAATTTTAAATGTTGAAATTTGTATAGACAATCATGTAAACTTGCATTTTAACCTATCTATATAGAGATTGATATCAAATTTAGAAACGAGCTACTTATCATAATACTAAATGCAATGAATAAAGATTTAAAAACAACAATGAATACTTAAAAGTTGTTACATTATAAATAGATTAAAATTTGTACTTAAATCACGTGTATAATTTCAATGAAAAGATGAATTAGTCACATTTTACGCGTATATTTTCTTACATATTATAAACTTGGACTGGCTATTGGTGTTGATTTCCAGCACCATGTATAGTTTTGTTTGGGCCTTTAATATTTGACTCGAAGGCCCGGTCCAGCTAAATCATAGTAGCCCATGGGTATCATAACCGTCAACTTTGGTTGCATGACGAACCAAAAGTCATGGCTCCTTTCTCAAACAACATCCATTTTTGTTCATTCGTTCATAGTTCATAATTTCTCTAGTTAAGATATATCCTCTAAATTTTTAAAGATCAAAGGTTTAATTTTCTTACTTTAATAGAATGACATTTCTTCTTATTATTATTATTCTTTATCCTATAGAGAGAGTAGCTATACGTGTCTTATTTGTAATTTTATATATTTAATTTTTACTCTTTTGAACATCATTGAAAATATTTTCTATCAATATCAATACGGATTGTATTAACATTCGTTTAAACATCTTTTTGCAGTCTAGTACAATCACACAACATAAAAAAAAATCAAAAATATTAAAAAAGGCATCTAAACTTTTTTATATATAATATAGATTGTTCACTTAAATATATTATATTAAAAGAAAATACATCTAAATTTTTTTATGTATTTTATCTCGATTAAATTTATAACCCCAATGAGTTTAATGGTAGAAATTTAAATATGTGACCTTTTTTTAGTTGAGAATATGTTTTTATCAGTTAAGTTATCTCCCAAGTTGGTATATCTAAATAAACTTAAAAAAAACACATGAAATGGGTAGATAGAAATTTAAACTTTTCACTTAAAAAATATTACAAATATCTTAACGAAAAGGAGAAAATATAATTTAGTAATTTGATAAAGATAATTTGGAACATAAATCGAGATTTTTACATGTATTTTTAATAAATTTACTACAATTTTTTTTCTTTTTTTATTGTTCCGTCATCTTCCAAACTCATGTCTACATGTTTAAGATCGTATACATTATCAAAGCTTCCCCAATTTTGTGATGTTTATTATTTAAGCTATTTATCAATAATCTTTTCAAAATTTAAAACAATAAATTTAGTATATGTTAAATAAAAGGCATTATATCTCATTCTCAAGTTAATTTAGTAATGAAAGGTTAATAATATTAGACGAATTTTTCATATGCTACTTAAATTTTGTAGTTAAAAAAAAAAAAAAAATCAACGTGCACTTGACATTTTCCTAATCACATCTCGAATGATAACAATGGAACGGCAGTCATCCAACCATACTACATCTAGAGAACTACTTTCAAAACCTTCCTCGCGAGTTTACAATTGCAATGTTTTCTTCTCTCTTAAATAATCGTCTCACTTGACTATACCTTAAGCTGGTCTTCGGTGCAATCAACGGTTGAGATCGCATATATATATATATATATAGATTGGAACCAATGAGGGATCGAAACGGCATGAAATGAGATAGGAATAATGCAGGCAAAAGTATTTTATGATCATCTATCATTCTTGCTGGCGTGCCATTGAAATTGATTGTGACCCTTTACCAAACCCCCCCATCCGCCGTTTAATTCCTTCTTCTCTTTTTTTTCTTTTTTAACCTCTCATTCTCTACTTTCTTTTTTTTAAAAAAACTTAATTACTTCAACTTACTCCTTAATTAATCACTATTATTATTATTATTATTCCATTTCATCTTCTTTTCACCTTTTTTTATTCTTCTTATAATTAATATATTCTTTCCCACCGAAAGCCGCTCTCATCTTACTCGACTCAACCACACAAAATTGCTGCTCTTCTTGTTGTTGTTATAATTATTATTATTATTATTTAATTTCAAGATAACACGTCACGGGATTTTTTTTTTTTTTTTTAGTAATTTGATTATTTTAGATTTGATAATTTTTTCGTCAAAAAGAGAGTTTTTTTTTTTGGAAGGAATGGATGGGATGCCACTCTTTTTCCGAGGGATGATAGAAAGCCTCAAAAGATAAGCATTGAGAGTGGGGCCCACATGGCGATGAAATATTTGGATTTTAGTACCAAATGGGGTTCGGAGTGGGGGCCCACTTTCATGTCCTGAAGAATCTCGTACGTGCTTCCTTTTGACCTTTTGAATACCCCACCCCCCTATTCTTTTTCCCTCAATTTTCCACTTGCCATTTTTTTTTTACCTTATTATTTTTTTTTCTTTTTTTAACTCTCTCCAAATAGTTCCATTTTTCCACTTTTCTTTTTCTCTTTCTAATTATTATTTTTCCCTCCTTAGTCATTAATTATTATTGCCACCCTATAAGTCCCCCATCTTTCCACTCCAAATAACTAAAACTCCGTTTGATAACTATTTTATTTTTTATTTTTAGTTTTTGAAAGTTAAGCTTATGTTCACCTAATTTCCCTACAATAGAGATCATCTCTTTTAAGTAAACATTTAAACTCTTAGCCAAATTCTAAAAACAAATTCAAACTTTTAAAAACTACTTTTTTTAGTTTTCAAAAGTTATCTTAGTTTTTTAAAACATAGGTACAAAGTAGATAAAAAGACATATAAACTCATTGGTATAAATAGTATTTTTAGGTTTAAATTTCAAAAACTAAAAACAAAAAACAAAATGGTTATCAAACAGGGCCTAAAATAGTGAATTCCCACTTTCACATCTCGCAATTAGTATCATAATATATAATTTGATTATCACATACAACATAGCTCAATCCATATCTTGAATATATTAACGATTACGAGATTTGTAGTTCGAATTCTCCAACCTCCATTATATTAAAAAAAAAGGTATATAGATTGGTTTAAAATCTCATTGCTAGACTGTTTTTAAAAAACTCAAATAAAGTCATAATTTAATTAGTCAGTGACTCACCTTAATTATTTTTTAAGCTTTGTTGATTAGAGTCTTAAAAATTTTTAAACTATAAAAGTAAGGTTAAATTATAAGCTTGGTTCTCGAACTTTTAAATTTGTGTCTATTTGAGCTCTTAATTTTAAAAAGAATCTAAACTTAAACTTTCAATTTTGTATCTAATTAAGTCTCTAAATTTAAAAAATGTTTTATAAGTTTCTGAACTTTTGACTTTGTGTCTAATAGGTTCTAGAATTTTGTTTTAAATTTAACTGATCTATTGGATTCAAAATTAAAATTTATGATAGTAGAATCTTAAACTTTTAATTTTGTATTTAGTAGATTCGTAAATTTTAAAAAATATTGGATAGGTCAATGACCTACTAGACACAAAATTAAAAAATTCAAGAATCCATCTAATACAAAATTGAAAGTTTAAAAATTTATTAAATACTTTTTAAAATTTAAAAACTAAATAAATATAAATTTGGAAGTAGAAGGACATATTAAATACATTTAAAAATTTAAAAATTAAATTGACCCATGTAACAATTTAACAACTAACCTTAATTTCCCTACCATAAAAGGAAAAAACGGAGAAGGGACTTCAGAAAATGGGGTTTTTTTAATAGAAAAATTTTCAGTACTTTATATCTCTAATGATTTCAGTCAAATGGGAGCACCGATATTGATAGGAAATAAAAGGGTGAACCTACTTCAATTTTAAAACATTTTATTTTCTTTCAAAGGAGGATAATGTTATTCCAAAGTTCATACTAATTATGAACCGAACTTTATTCTTCTAATAAAGAAAACTTTGGAATTTTGGTGGGACAAAAGGTGGAAGATTGTATCTTGCGATGTGTAACAATATAGATAAAGATGTAATAATGGACATCAATGTGTGTATGTCAAATGCTAATATTTTAATCAATTTTAGTCTTGAATTTAAGCATGGTTCTCATATATAGTTGAGTATGTACCTTAACCCTTTTTTTTTTTCACACCACATATATATATATATATATATATATATATATATATATATATATATATATATATATATATATATATATAAAAGAAAGGAAAAAAATGATTAGTGTTACCTCTAATTGTAAGTTGCTATGATTTATTGGAAGTGGGGCGTTACAGTTTATCAGTTGGATAACTTGAGCACATGTTCACAAGTTAGCTTGGGATGTGATGTGCTAAGTGGACACGGATTGTGACCACACATCATCGAATGCATGTTCCCTACACTAGTTATGTTTGATATTTGTCCAGTTTATACCACAAAGTGACTGAATAATTTCTAATGTGACATCTTTTAGCATGTTTCGAGTGCTTGGGTTAAATTATTTAATTAGGTCAAGGTAGCATGCTTTTGAACTACAAACTACCTAAGTTAGGTGGCTTACCAATCTCTCATTAGTTAATAAGATGTAACTTACATTGACTAAGCAACTCTTAGTTTTACTAGAATAAGGTTGACTCTTGAACTCGTATAACATAGTTACAATTAGCTTGAGCTAAATAGCTTCCTAATCTCACTTGGACCATTCGATCATATAACTCTCACTTGGACAGGTAGGGGCGAATTTAAGAAGGGCTCAGAGGGGGCTCGAGTCCCCCCTCAATTTTTGAACAGCTTAGTTTGTATATATAAAATGTTATATTAATTTGTATATTTTATCTGGCCTAGTGGCAAGCTCCTTTTGGTTTTTTTTACTCTTTTTTCTGCACGCCCAGGTTCAATTTCCAGTTTGTACAACTTTTTGAATACGTGTGTAATTTTACATTTTATTATATATATTTCACTCAATAAAAATAAAATCTCTTAATACTTTAATTTCTATTTTAAAAAAAATTCAATCATATTTCTTTTTTTAATACAACAAACCATATTTCTTCACATCTCGTAAATAATTTAAATATATCGAATTAAAATAATATCATATTTTTTATTTTTTAAAGTAAATAGGGGTTATGGAGATTCGATATGTTTTTAAAAAAATATAATAAATCATATTTCTATTTTTAGTACAATAGATCGTATTTCTTCACCTCTTGTAAATAATTTAAATATATCTAATTGAAAAAATAATATATCATACTTTTTATTTTTTAAAGTATAATAGGGATTGAGGGTATTCAATATGTCAGTTGAGTTATGCTATGTTTCCCTCGTGCCTTTTGTTGTAATCTATTCTTAAAAATATTTATTGTTAAAGATTTTTCTTCTTAGTATCAAATATAAATAAAAACTGAATGCAAATATTTTTTATTTTTTTATAAAATTATTTTTAAAAGTTAATTGAATAAAAGAAAATATGATTTTATGAATTCTTATTAAACAAAAAAAATCTTATTATTTATAATTTTTTCTCATACAACATACTTACGTAAACAAATTTAATCATTTTTCTTATTTCAAAATATAAAAACTATTATATTAAGATTTCATTTTCATCCATGTAATTTGTGATTTGTTTTATTTTAGTCTTTATATTTTCAAAGTTCAATTTCTTAATTTTAGTAAACCATAAAAATAGAATAAAACTATATACAACCAAAATTAATGCGTTCAAAATAATTTTGATATGAATTCAAGTCCTCCTAACTTGAAGTTCCGGATCCGCTACTAACAGGTGACCTTTTTCACGAGACTTGAATCGAACTACCAAAGTCTAAGATTTATATGTAAATTTTGTGCTCGTATCCTAATGTGTACTAGCATTTAAGTGATGTACCACATAACAAGTTGGGCAAAAAGAAAAGATGACCCATAATAACAGTGGCTTTGTACAAGTTTGAACTTATGAGATTCTTATTATTATTATTTTTTTTTACAATCTTAAGAAAATAAAGTCGAAGGCTAGTATGGTCTAAATGACGATTAGAGGTCTCCCATCATAAAGAAAAAGCCATTCATATTATTTGTGCATTATTTTATGATGGTTCATATTTTTCATGATTAAGTAAAAGACAAAGTCTTGTTAGAAAATAATAATATGATATAAATAAATGAAAGATTCTTCTCTTTTCGGTTGCTTTTGGACTTCCTCCCCTCACTTGCACTCCAAGTCAAAATCCGGTAATCATTTGCCAAATCTTTATTTCCAATAACTGATCATAAATATATTTAGTGCTTGTTTTTATTTGAATGCTTCTCTCTTTTTTTAATGTTTTTCTTATCACACTACTCCAACTTCCAACTTTACTATTGCTTAAATAAAATTAAAATTTCTCCATTAACTTTCCACAATTGGAACATAAATAAATAACATTATAAAAGTCATCTCTAAAATTTGATGTTCTCTAAAAGGAAAAACAAAATCATCTATGAGATTTGATGAAGAATTCTAAAAAAGAAAAGAAAAAAAAAAGTCATCTCTAAAATTTGTGTTAACATTTGTCACAAGCATATAGTTTGACGATTAAACATTTTTACTTCTTTTTAAGAGGTCTTAAAGACTAAATCTTCAAATGAGGTTTGTGGCATTATATTTATGAAAAAAAAAACATTCAACTGATTCTGACAATAAATTAACATTTTTTTCCCCATTGAGGTTAAAGATTTACCTTATATTCACCTTATTTAATAATATATATATACCATGTAAGTAAATTGCTTTAAATTTTATTTTCATTCTTAAATTTTTAAGCTTATTATGTTTTGATTATTTAGCTTTGGAATATTTATTCTAAATTTAAATTATTACACACATACTTTTTTTTTTAGTACATCAACAATAGGGGTGGAGAGATTCGAACTCATGACGTCTTGGTCATAACTCACAAGTCTTACATGATGTCAGTTGAGCTACACTCTTATTCGCTATTACACTCATACTTGAACTCACATTACTCATATATGATTTTTTTAAAAAAAAATTTGGGTTAAAATATACCTTTTAAAAGTTTATGCATTAAAATATAATAGTTTAAAAGTTATATAACTAAAATAAATATTTTAAAAGTTCTAACAACCATATATGTTTTAATTATCAAAAATCAAATAATTTTTTATTGAGCATGAAATCTGATGTGATGTAATATTTGAAAAAGGAAATGTATTAATCTTTGTAGATGAAAATAGGGCATACACCAATTCTTTTCATTACATTTAATGTAATGGGATGAATACCATTGAAGTTTATTACATGGTCTAATCGTCGAGGAAATATGACCACCCCTAACTCAGATATGCCAAGGTTAGCCATACGAGTGACTTGAATATAAGGCCAACACTGGCACATACTTGGTTGCCCACCAGGTACATATACATCAAAAGTAGCACATACAACTTCTAGTTCTAACAATTGTTCTCTTATGAAAAGTAGAGATCATTTCTTCTCCAAAGGTATTCAATCCGACTCTAACTCACTTCGCCACTGATTTGGACTTAAAACTAACTCAAATTTTAATACGAGATTTCATTTATAGATTGACACGTCAACTTTGAAACTCAAACACGTCAGAAATTTCCCTTGTTCTAAATCACACATCAACATTTAACATAAAATTTAATTTTTGCACCAAAATTTAATAGCCGAAAAAAAAAGGATCAAGCATTAAATTCACCTCAAGAAAGAAATTTAATAAACGAGAGAAATGTGTGGCGAAGCCCAATAACTTGACCGCGAAAAAATGTAGGTCCAAGTGGTCCACAATAGGTCAAAAAGATCAGCTCAACTTATGAGGGTAAAACAGTAATTCAATACCACTACCCTGCAATTCGTTCTCCTCCAAATTACTTTTACCAGCTACGGGCTACCGGCTACCTGTCTACTATGGAGGTGACTGTCTCTCTCTCCCCATTTTTTATTTTCAATATTTCTTTTTCTACCACCAGCAGGAATTATGATAAATAGTGAAATTTTGATGCTATACAATACGTCGATGAATGAATATCACTTTTAATTATTTTTTTTTAAATGACTTTTGCATCTAATAATTATGAAATTACATTCTGAGAATTACTATATAATGTTTCGTTCAATGGTTGTTAAATTCTTTCTAATCAGTGTTTCTGTACTCTCTTTAGCATATAAAATATCACATCAAATATCCAGTTTTGTTGACAAGATATACAAATTATTGGTTTAATAAAGTATATTTTTTATGTTGAAATTCACGAATAATATAACCTATTAATAAATTTTCGTACAATATAAATAATATATTTTAATAATTATTAAGCGTGATATTGAATATAATTTTTGTGAACAAAAATTGAATATTAAAACTCAATGGCTTTTGGAAATTATTGAATGGTTGCAATATATTAAAAATGCTAAATACATCAAATTGTTAATCTTATAAAACTTTCAATTTTACCCCAATTAAAGCATTCCATAAAAAAATTATGTCAAAAATTATTTATAAAAATTGGAGTAATTACATTATAGTTAGTTTTTTTTTTAGAATTGACTTAAAAACTGCGTTGAAATGATATTTAACTTGACTCAAAAAAAGCTTTCTAACTTTTTTACTAACCTCAGCAAATATTTTTCTTTAATATTTTGTTCCTCTTGCTTTCACTTGAGTCCCTATCTTTCCTCTCGCTCTCTTCTTTTTTTTCTCGCTTCCTCTTTGCTTTTTACTCGCTCTTCATCTTCTCAAGAAAACTCAATTGATTTTTGCGTTCAAATATAGATAAATATTAGGAGGAAATTGGTGAGAGGCAGAGAGAGAATGCGAGCCAGATAGAAAATATAAAAAAAAAAAGTTTGAAAAGAATTAGAAAAGTTTATTTTCAAAAACTAGGTTAAAATACCATTTGGATCAATTTTTTTAGGCTACTATGACAAAATACCCATTATAGTTCGATTAACAATATTTGGATAGTTACTTGGAGTAAATAAATTTTGTTGATGGATAGATAAGATTTTAATGACGACTAGAGTGGATTTCATACGTCAATTAGCACTCGATTGATGTGGTCATGCTTAAATAGGTTAACAAAACAACAATTTAATTATAGAAAGACTTTTTGTTAACAAAATTTAACATTTTTTTCGACAAATTAATCGAGAATTTTGCATACACCAAAGATAAATTTGAAAATTTTGATAGATGAACAAATAAGAATTACTTAAAAGATTAAGAATTTAGCTTATTAAACAAATTATGAATATGGTCACTTTCTTAGACTTAATTTGAAAAAAAAAAAACCATGATTACATGAAGATGAAAATAGAATGGAAATTTGCCCTAAGATTATAGGAATCCGAATAGAATTTAACTCATAAACTTAAACATATCTAAGAAAAATCAAATCAAATTCTCACACCCACATTTGCAATACTATATTCTATAAGAGAAGAAAAAACAAAAAAAAAAAGTGGGTGTGGGAGAATTGAATTCAAGGAGGGCTTCTCTCTCTCTGTTTCCCACACCCCACGTTGATCCATGTTGTTCAAAGACTCTGATTTATAATTATAATTTTATATATATATATTTTTGTTGTATCTCCAAGTAATTAAACAATTGGAACAAAGTTAATTAATTAATAGTTTGGTGTCAGACAAGCACACTAGATCCATAAAATACTCACCTCCAAATCAATTTTACCATTTTCTCTGTCCTCAAAACACAAAAAACCTCTTCTAATCAAATCGAGGGAGAGAGAGAGAATGACCCATCATTCAACTCAATCATCAAAAACCATGTACAACAATGGAAGTGGATTCAAATCCATACAGCGAAAGTAGTTTCGTTTCTTTTTCTTTTTGAGATCACAAAGATTCACAATACAGTGGAACCCTCTTTAATCTCATTCTGCTACTCTTTCCTTTTCAAACTCTGTTCTTTTTTTTTTTTTTTGCTCTCTGCTTTCATACAACAGTGAAAAAGTTACAGCGAATAGTGACATCCAGATTCATTAGCCCCCATCTCCTTGAATGGAAGATTCAGGGGGAAATAAAAAAACAGAGATACAGAACATGGGAAACACACAGAGCCAACAAATAAAATTATAGAGGATCAGAAAAACAGAAATATATATTCACAAACGATTTGATTTCCTTTTCTTCATCGATCTCGCCCTCAAGACTTTTTGTTTCTTGAGATTTAGCCCCCACCCGATAGCCCAGCTTAGAAAAAGGGGAAGGGATCATCGTGCTTCCTCCATCCCCATCTTCTCGCCTGAGCCTTCTTCAACAGGCCAAACTGGGAGTTGCTCTGTTCTGTTCTGAAGCTTGCTTCTGAAACTGACCCATCTGATAAAAAGAGAGGGAAATTCCAATTTCTCTCTGTTGGGTTTGTTAGATTCGCGAGTTTCTCCATCTGGGTCGCGTTTCAAGAATCAGTGTAATCGTGCCAGCAGATGAGCATGGTGACACATCGTCTCATGATGTAGAATCGAGCCCTCTGTTCTTTGACCAATCTGGCGCACTTTCTTGTGAAAGAACACCTTCTGTGAGAGGAGTTTTTCATGAGAGGGAGAGAGGAGGAGCGGGTTCTGGTTAGGGATTCTTTCTTGGACATCTTCCATTTCTCATCGAAGTAGAAAGGGGGATCGTTGGCAGTTGGAGTTGAAGTAGTTGCAGAAGCACCGACCAGGGAAGCCATGGAAGAGGAAGATTGGAGCTTTTTCTGGTTGTCTAAACTCTGTCTGTGTGTTGTGTGTGAGGGAAAGATGAGGATGGGATTGAGGGGAAGCTGAAGGAGAGAGAAAAGGGAGATATTTAAAGAGTGAGGAAATGGGGGAAAGAATTGGGGTTAGTATTTATAAAGTATTGGAAAAGAGAAGAAAGAACAGAGGAGGAAAAATGGCAGTGCAGATGGGTTTAGCAGTGGCTATCACCTGGGCCTTCCATAGGCCCACAAACCGCTTTCGAATATAAAGTTAAACCAGAAGTTTAATTTATAAACACTTTCCTAGAATTTTAAAAACCATCATTTAAATTAGGACAACTATTTCATTTTTGAAAATTCAACTTTTATATATATGTTTATCTACTTTTTCTATAGGTTTATTCAAACTAACACGAGCTTTACTTTTTTTTTTTAAGCAGTTATTAAATATTTTATTTTATTTTTAGAATTAGACTAAAATTTGATTTTTTAAAGAAAAATAAAATTTATTGTAGCGAAATGATGAAAAATAACCACAATTTTTAAAAACAAAATGGTTATTAAGAGGGTGTTTGGTTTTATGGGGTTGAATTGGGTTAATAACTCAACTTCTTATTTCGTTGACCAACAATGATAACCGGTGACTTAATAACCCAACCCCATGGAGTTGAGTTATCAACTCAACCGGTACTTTTCGGCGACGGTTCGACGATTTTTTGACGACGGTCCGACGACTTTAACGATATAGGCGAGTATGCAGAATCTGAAACTCATGCTCTGTTATTAACTGTAACGATCCTAATTTTTCAAACCCTAATTTTACATAAGATAAAAATGATTTTTAGGGGAGAAGAAAAATTGATATCAATCTCAATATCCAGTACTGTTCTAAATATCCCATACATCTTGCAAATGATAATATATATTGTAAATTTGTAATTGATCTCATAATAAAGTTTTGAAATTGTAGACAAATATGTTTGCAATTGATTTGGTGGAAACAAAAAAGTAAAAAAAAAAGTCACAAAAAATTAGATTTATTCACTTTACAAAAAACTGCACCAGATATCCCTGACATAATAACTCAACTCTGGAAACCAAACACTGACTTCCTGACTCGACTCAACTCAACTCTGCAAACCAAACACTGATTTCCAAAACTCATTGACAAAATAACTCTACACAACTCAACCCAACCCTGCGATCCAAACGCTCCCTAAATAAAACCTTTCTTTTTTAGTTTGTAAATGATGAGAAAACAAACACAGTTTTTAGAAATCAAATAGTTATTTAACAGGTCCTACATAAAAGTTTTCAATTTTTAGTTTGGATTTTGAAAACATGTTTAACAAATAGATAACACAACAAAGAAACTCATAGATAGGAATAATGTTTGTCATAGGCTTAGTTGTAAAAAACTAAATGGTTATCAAACGAGACCTAAATTTTAATTTTGTGTTTTATAGATTGTTACAACTTTAATTTTATATTTAACCAAACTTTAAAAACTATTTTAACATGTTGTCTCAACTATAACTCAACTAGTTAAGGCGATAAAAAAGAAAAAGAAGTTTTAAGAAAACAACACATTGTTTATTGTGTTATTTTGATCCCTTGATTTTAAATAGTGCCCATTTTGATCTTTTTATTTTTTGTTTTTATGTCAATTAGTTAATCATATTTCGGCACAACATTACACTAGATAAAATTTTCAACAACTCAATATATCTCAACTAGTTGAGACATATATCTTCGATTAAGAAGTCAAAGGTTCGAATCTCAATCTCATAGTTGTATTTAATTATATTGTTATTTTTTATATATACAATTTGTGTTAGAAAATTTTAAATTATTTTTTTAAAAAAATGCAAACATAGAGATGGGTTTTTTGAAAGTAAAAAACAATAATAAAAGAGAGAGAGAAAGAAAAGAAAAGAGTTGGATTTGATTATAAAAATTAGGATTGTTGTGTTGTGGCCTGTGGGAAAGCAGACGTCATGGGTTGGGGCTAGGGCTAGGGCTACCTACTGAAGAAATGAAATTAAATGAGAGAATTAAATAAATTAAATGGATATCTCACTGAGGCTGAGGCTGTGTAGGCTGCACAATTAGACCTCTTCTCTTCTCTTCACTCTTTAACAACCAAATCAGGCTTTTTCAGAAATATATCACCTCTTTTCTTTTTTACCAATATATCACATTCACTCACACCAACCATTTCTATACATTTTTTCTAACCTTTTTTTTTTTTTTTTATTTTTATTGCACCTCCATATATCTTAAATCTCCAGATTTCAATTTAATTTACGACTAAAAAACAAACCCATTCAAGAAGTCATCAAAATCTCAATGAATGTTTATGGAAAAAATTCATTAGTCTTTTAAGTAATAAATAATAAAAAAAAATTGATTTTCTATATGTTTTTTGGACTTACATTATTCTTAAATAATGCTAATGTGTCTATCTATTAATAGGATTAGTATCCATAATACTATAGTATTGAAAATTTTTTCAACTTCATGTGTCAAGTAATTAACAATATCCAAATGACATTGCTCACATGCTTTTTTCTTTTAATTCAACAATATGTGAAAGAGGAGATTCAACCACTGACATTTTGGTTGATGATACATGTCTTAACCAATTGAGTTATGTTCAAGTTGACTATATCCAAATAGGATTAAAATCATATATTCATGAGTGCATCAACTTTGTGTTAGTTAAATTTAATAATATTTTTTACAAAATAACTTAATACAGATTATAAGTAAATTTGAGATTTTAAAAAAGTGCAAAATTCAATTTATATCCCTAAACTTATGGGACTTGATCAATAAAAATCTTAAAATAATAATTATATTAATTTAAATCCTAAACTTTCATAAGTGTATTAATTTATAAAATCTATTAGATTCCATTCGAAAAACGTTAGTTTTCACCGGTTCAAAATTATAATTCTATCAATTAAACTCCTAAATTATCACATGCGAATCAATTTAGACCCTCAATTTAAAGATTGTCTATTCCTCAATTCTTACACGTATTTTTTTACTTCTTAAAAAATCTAGACCATACATTTAAAAAGCGCTAATTATTTAAAATGAAATGTCTAAATTGATTCAGTTAGGAAAAGTTCAAGAGTGTTTAATTGATATAACTATAAGTTCTAACGTTTTTCAAACGAAATCTGACAGAAAACATAAATTGTTATATTTATAAAAGTTTAATGTTTAAATTCATACCATTATAAATTCAGATATTTTTCTTTTACAACACAACTGAAGCTTAGGAATGTAGATTGAGTTTGGCTCGAAAAAATGAAAATAAGGGCGAAATTGAGCCACCTAAATATTAGTGACCATTATGTATATTTAACTTTATCAATTTCTTTACTAAAAAAACTTTATCAATTTCAATTTTAATGATTAGAAGCATTATTTTAACAATAAATATTGTACACCAAAAGAAAAAAAAAACAAATAAATTTTGAAAAGGAAATGGAAAAGTGAAAAGTAGTGGAGTTGAAATATTACCTCATTACTATATATTTTTTATTTACCGCATGGTGGGTTCAATAATTGAAGAGTTTATTTGTCTGTTTTTTTTTTTTTTTTTAAAAAAAGAAGTTTATTTGTCTGGCTGATCAATGTGACATTCTGACAATACATCAATTTGTTTCCATTCGGAATCTAGAATTTTCTAACTACTTCAAGAAAATTGAATTATAAACATAATTTTAATTATAACCTATACTTCGGTAAAAGGAAAAAAAGACTGATATTTTTTGTCACTATTGACCAATAGAAAAGTTGCTTCTCAAATATTTATTTTTCACCCCATTTTTCTTCGTGTCCTTTCAAGCAGTAATAAATATAGTCAGGGGACTCCCTCATCTATTAAGGGAAATTAATTAGACCAAAAAAAAAAAAAATAGTCTCGTTTTAGATATTCAACAAAGTTAAAAATTTTGAAAAATTAGAAATAGAATTCATTACTATTTTGAAATTGGATTAAAATAAAACAAAAGGAAAAAAATTATATTATAATTAAACCACAATTAATTATCCATTTAGAAGTAGAAGTAATGATAAATTGATTTGATGGAGACAGGTTAAAGGGAAGTTGAATACATAGCATAGAAATATAAGAATGCAACTAAAAGTGCCATTCACATTTATGGACTTTCAATGGAAATATTTCTTTTATAAATGACATATCTTTTCAAAATTATTTTCATGTTTTCTTTTTATTTGTCCACACTTGTGCAACTATCCAAGGATTCAGGGGCATGTGCCCTTAACTTAATATTATTATATATATCTTTATATATATAGTCTTGGCCCTTAATTTTAATTTTCTTATTCTCTTCACATTTAATTATAATTATTCTAAGGGACTCATATCACACACACACTCAGCACATTATATTTCATTTATTTATATGCAATTTTGGTTCACATTCTGTAGAAGAAATTTGAACTATTTATTACTATTGTATTGGGATTGAATTGTTTTTGTGTATAATTGAAAAGGTGTAAAAAATCTCATACTGTTTGAACTAAAATATGAAAAGGGCATGTGTTTGTCTTTTTGTTGATGTTCTCATCTATCTCCTAGGGAAGAAATGTGTCTTTTCACACACATACACGTATCTGTTTTCTAAAGACTCTCTAGAGGGTCACTCCTTTGAATAATTGTTTTTGAAGGGACATCTCCCCTCCCTTTTCAAGTATTCTACCTTTTTTCCCTTGCTAAAAGACCAAATGTGGTGTTTACTCCATATACTTCGATGCTTAAGTTAGTTTAAGAGCAATATCGAAGAGAACAAAGGCTTTGTCGTTAATTACCTGCTTTGATCATGATGGTTTTCAAGTACTTATGTCGAAAGGCTCTAATCATAATATTCAATCTCTCAATAAGAAAGGTTGACTTAGCCTCCAGTCAAGTTCTTCGACATTAATGGGGTGACAATGTTAGCTTTCCTCCTCTTTTGTAGGGGTCGCCAAGCTCATTAACTTTTAGTTGGCCACATGGCTACAGCTTGTTGTAATACAAAAGTTTTTATTTTTTATTTTTTAATTCAATGATATCCTAAATTCAATTTCTCATCTAGTCTTCCCAAATTCAAACTTTCTAAACCTACATTCCAAACACATACCTTTTAAACTCACTACTTTTTAACTTTTATTACAATGTCAAAATTGAGGCTGAAATTATCCAAAATGGATGGAGATATATATTCCGATAAAATATAAATACACACAAGATTAAATTTATGATTCGTGTTAGAGTATTGATATATAATTAATTTTTTTAATTTATTTAACAATTTAACATGATATCAGAATAAGAAGTTTTGCGTTGAACTACTTGTGAGATGTTTCTACAAATTTTTAAACTTTCAAGTATTAGTTTAAGCTTTAGAGGAGGGTAAGAAAGTTGTAGGAACCCATTATTTTATTTGGTTATTTTGTAATAATAATAATAACAACAATAATTGAGGTGGTGAGAGTTGAATGATTTTGGGGAGAGGCCAAAGGAAAAGAGAGATTTGTAGAGTGGGGTTTTGCAAATG
The DNA here is from genome assembly GCA_036507285.1 of Trichosanthes cucumerina. Lineage (NCBI taxonomy): Eukaryota > Viridiplantae > Streptophyta > Magnoliopsida > Cucurbitales > Cucurbitaceae > Trichosanthes > Trichosanthes cucumerina. The sequence goes on from CM071845.1 coordinate 6,027,404, forward strand.
CGTTAAGTTGAGACTTGTGAGTTTTGAAGTCGAAGGCCTCGAGATAGCTCTGTTTTAATTTTGTGCAGTGCAGGAACCCACCGACCAAGACAAGTTAGTGTTTCAAACACGACAATAATAATAATAATAATAATAATAATAATAATAATAATAATAATAATAATTTATTATTATTATTGGTGTTGCTTAAAACCACAACTCGTTCTTTTCTTCTCTTTTTTGGTTTCTTTCACACCTATACTTAGATACGAATGCTGTTTCTTTTGTTATCAACTCCTTTTGCCATAAACTTTTTGGTTGAGTTGTAAATTTAATTTGCTTCCTTATTTTTAATTTTAGTCCATAAACGAAATAAGAAACATAGTTGTATGATATTTATTCTATTCATAGAGATTTTGTAAATAATATTCTATTTCAAAAAGAAAAGGTTTGAAACAATTAGAATTTTTGTTTAGAGATTAAATGCAGTTACTAATTCATGATTTGGTATAATATAACCTTAAACCTTAAATTCTATTATAATACAAGTCATTATAACATGTACCCAAACAAGTATTTAATGATTTCAATTTGGTCTTTAAAATTAATTTGGACATGGTTTCGATGATATAGTCAATTTCTATGTATATAGTTTTTATTTTAATCATATTAAAAAAATACATATTGCATTGTCTTTATTTCCATTGCAATTAGCTTGCAAGTAATTTTCTATTTACCTCAACTCTATTAGCTAGTTGTATTGGAGTTTAGGTTGGAGGAGACTAAATTTTGAACTTTTAAAACCACCCCATTACAACTAAAGTTAAGTTATACGATCAAATTTAAAATTTAAATTGAGAGAAGGGATTTTGAGGTTGTTGTTTTTAAAGAATGAAAGGAAAAAGAAAGAGAAAACAAGAGGCGATTAGAGTCTACATTGTGTATTATTACTTCTTCCAAGATACAAATCTAAAGAGATTCTATTTTATAGGAGTACAAGATACAATAAAATAAAATAAAATTTAATATAATAAAGTATAATATAATCTAACAAAGAGAATATAAAACGATGGTTTTAGAATGATTCATGAATTTTAATCCAATTATAGGGATTCAATTAAGTCTTTTTAAAACAACAATAACTAAATTGGAACTAAAGCTAATTTATAGGACCAAATTTAAAATTTATCTAAAGTTTTTTCTTATTATTCATTCTTAAGATCCAATAAATTATGTATGTTTATTTTTCTCAAAGATAGCCCTTTTTCTACCGTGCTTCTAATATTCTCCAAACCTTATTTTATCTTTTTTAAAATATAACATAAAATGTTGAAATCAAACCGTTGTTTTTTAGGTAAGAATTGACATTTTTATCGTAAGAAAGAGTACCTTTTATTTCTATTTCAAACTTATATCTATTTAGTTTCTATGTTTTAAAATTAGATAATCAAGTTTTCAAATTCAATTAAATAGTTTTGGGATGTTAAGGGCACATTTGATGCATGATCAAAAGCAGAAATTTGAAAACAAGAGATTCGATGAAAGCGAGTTGTATTTCATGTTTTGATATATGTGTTTGTAGCGATTTAGAAATTTGATTTCATTCTAAATGATTTGTTTAAACTGTGCTATAACATATTTATAGATCATGAAATTAGTTGTAGATGCAAAACTAATTATTATATTGAATATAAGTCATTATTAATTAATTTAGGAAATGATTTTGCAAATTTTATAGAATTATCTTTTTATAATATAATATTCTATAATTTTTAATATATTATATTCTACATATTTTAATTTAACAAAAGTAAATTGAATTCATAACATGAAATATTGTATTTATTATTTTTATTTTTGTTTAATATAATTCTGCATTTTAAAATTTTAAATTCAGAATCTGGATACAATGAAAGCATAAAAATGTTGTTTTGAAATTTATTATTTGGATACTAGAATCCAAAGCAGTTTTGAAAAAATCTCACTAAACACATATTCATCGAATTCAGTGAATCCGAAAACATAAAACAGGATCCGGATTGCATACCAAACAAGCCCAAAATTTTTTAACGGAGGCTAACAAGCCTAATTTTAATATTAAAATAAAATAATAATAATTAAAAATAATTTTAAAAAATGCACACGCTTTTTTTCTCTCTCTTCCCTTCCACCATCTTCCCCCACACCCATTTTTCCCTCCTCCCAACTCGTCGGTATTCCTTTCTTCTTCTTCTCTCTTATTCAAATACTCTTTTCTTCTCTCAGTCTCTTCTCTTTTCTTCTTCTCTTTCCTTCAAACCCTCTTTTCTTCCCCGCTCTCTCTTCTTGTTTAGAGCTCCAATTATAAATGATTGCAGAGACAGAACTTTCAATATCACTTTCTAGAGAAACACCTTGAATTTATATTAAGTAGTTATAAAGAGACATGAAAAATTATTGAATCCCTCCCAATAGTTATTATGAGGCATTCATATTGCGGTGGTTTTATTGAATAATTTTCTCTAGAAAGGAGATAGGAGAAAGGAAGGATTTCTAAATCTAGAAAATATATATATTTTTTAATAAAAATGTTATTATTATTATTTTTATTTTATTTAAAAAAATATCTACGTCGGTTTTTTTGTTAAATAATTAACAATCCAATAAGACTATATAACTAAATTCAATGACTTGATTGTCTGATTTTGAAACATAAAAACAAAATAGACACAAAATTCAAACATGAGAGACTAAAAATGTACTTTTTTTTTACTTTATAAGTGAAGTAACATAAAATTGACATTAAATCATGTAATTCTTATCAAACTGCTTATACAAATTTAACTATAACCATCCACACACTATCACATATGAAACCAAACCCTTCAATATATTATATGGTTGTCATGTCATATAATTAATTCAACATATATATGTGTGTGTGGATAGGAATGTACCCATCACATGACACATTTAGCCAAAAATATGATTAAAATGCAAGAAACTGGTACGTAAGAAAGAATTGCAGAAAATTGGTCGTTAATATGCAACTGCGTGCACCGAAGCCAAGCCTTTCATATTTTTGAAGACTCAGTCGCCTTTATGCAGCGCACGAACTCATCCACTAAACATAACACAATGTGGCAAAAAAAACTAATGATACTCCTCCGAAAGCTATTACATTACAGGGAGGGCAAAGTCTTTTTTTTTCTTTTTTTTTTTTTTTTACAGTTTTACATTATTGGGTTTCAAAATTGAAAATCATTCAGTGTGATGTGATTGTACGAAATCATGGTGTGAGTGTGTGTGTCAAATTTATGGATAGGGTGTATGATGTGGGCTTGGTGATGGTCGATCAAAAGAGAAACAGATCATTTAGATGAACAGCGCAAGTGTGGCTCATCATGAAGGGAGAACCTTTAATAAATAGCAATGCCAATTTTAGCTTTTTCTTGTGTACTATATAACATCAAAACCATTATTCTATTGTAACACATTTACACCTATCCATTTATTATATATATAAAATGTGGCAGTATCTATTGTTCAATGGTTATTACAACTTTTTTATATCAGGTCTATAGAAGTAAAGCCACCGAGATATGCAAGAATAGAATATGTGTTCTAACTTTTGAGACAATTATTTTTTTTTTTTAATTCTAAAGGTAGAATTCGAACTATTGACTTTTGGAGTAGTAACTAGTGCCTTTATCGAATGAGTTATGCTTCTTGACTCTTTTTTCTTCCTTGAATGTTCCCTTTTTATTATATTCTTCCATTTATGAATACTCCCTATTTTGTGTTTTCAAATTAATTTTAATGAAAGTCCATAGTCAAACTAGTGGGTATAATTTAATTTAAAACTAGTGGGTATAATTATAATTCTAGTCTTTGTATTTTATTTTATTTTTACATTTTTAATATTTTTATATGTGCATTTTTAATTGTTTTATGTTTAGACAAATCTCACTTTTAATGTACATATGAAAATATGCAGCCATACTACATATTAAATGCTCATGTCAATTCATATTGGTAGTACGTCTACTTTTAATTTTTATTTAGCTAAGGATCACTGCCAAAAATAATTTAATATGTATTTAAAAATATAAAGATAAATGAGTTAACTTGAGCCTTAACTCATTTGGTTAACATATATCTTCACACCCAAAAAGTTAATGAATAATCCTCACTCCTACATATTAATAGAACTCAAAAAGTATATATATAGAGAGACAAATGGCAACAAATAAAAGTAGAGCCAACAAATAGTGATAAATGCATAACAATTTAATTAAGGTTAAAATACTATTTTAATCATGGTAAGCTTTATTTCATTTCGGTCTCTATAATTTCAAATATCCAATTTTAGTACTTGTACTTTCAATAAACCTTAAAATTAGTTCCTATAATAAGTTTGAAGTTATTTTTTCTTTAAAAAAAAAAATATGTTCACATTGTGTCTGAAATTATTATTATTATTTTTGATAAAAATTAACTTCAACCTTGTTATCAATAGAGGTCAATTTTAAGTTTTATTGAAAGTACAAGAACTAAAATTGAGTATTTGAAAGTATAGAGACCAAAATAGAGCATGGCTTAAAGTACATGGACTAAAATAGTATTTTAACCTTTAATTAATTTGCTTTAAACATCTTTATAATGTTCTTTAAACATGAAATTTTTTTAAATACCCTATTTCTGCAATTATTTATTCGTTGAAACTTTGTTTATTAGTAATCAAGTATGTGTAAGTTGTGACTTTTTTAAGGGTAAATTGACTTTAGAGTTTTCTATATTTAAATTATATCATTATTGAAAACTTTCTTAGGGAAGGAATTATTTATTTAGGAAGTCACTTTGGTACTATTTTCCGGGTTAAATTACCTTTAAAGGTTTTGACTTTTTGAGTGATAAACCTCATTGAAAACTTTGTTTGACAAAAAAATTAGTTAGGTGAATAAATTACTTTGGGTATTTTTTAGGGTAAATTGCCTTTGGTTTTTAGCTTTTAAAGTAAATCCTCATGATTTTTTTTTCTTAGTTTAACCTCATTTAGAGGTAAAAAATTCAAACTTCTCACCTTTGATCAAGAATATATGCTTTAACTAGTTGATTTCTGTTCATGTTTATCAATCAAATCTTTATTTATTAAAGGAACTAATTATTAAAAGGATTATTTTGGTATTAGTCGTTTTAGGATATTGATTGTCATTTTGCGCCTTTTATTTATTTATGTTTTAAGCAACCTTATAATTGGATTTAGTTGTATGAATTATGCTTAAACTAAAAAAAAGTTGCATCAATTATTCTTTATTTATTTTTGAGTTATTTATCTAACGACCCATTAATATTTAATAAATCCATCAGTCAGTTTATTTATTAGTTTTTCCCCTCTCAGATAGATAAATATATATGTGCACAAAGGAAGATGTGAATAAACATTATATCTTATCTTTGGGTATGTTCCCCAAAGCCTATGAATAAAATGTGGCAAAGGGATTTTGTTGTCTGTTGTAATAAGCCTCTCTTCATTCATATAAACTTCAAGAAGAATTATAAACTTTGTTAAACTAATTTATGTTTCTATATATATAATACCCAATTATTAGCAGCTTAATATTCCCCAATCATTATCCAAATTTATTGTAGTTGGAGTTGGAGAGCTTTGTGCAATCACTTTAATTTATGATTTTCAGATCCTACATTATCTAAATATATCACATTTCCATATATATATATATATATATACACACACATTTGTAATATTGTTAATCTGTACTTATCAATCGTTGTCCTATATAGATAGTATCAAATGTCAATATAATATTTAATTAAAGTGATAACTACAAATCATAAAATAATATTCCAAAATTTTAAAATACATCTAAATGTTTTTTTTGTTCTTTCTTTTTTAATATTTATTAAAAAAAAAAAAAAGATACAACCCTACAACTTCTAAAGTAAGTTATTATTAATTTAATGAATTTCTTATGAGTTATCAACATACTAATTTAATGAATTAAATTATACTTAGATTGACAGATACATCTAATTATTGAATAACTCAATATTTAGTCATATCTATATAAAAGATTTTGTACAAACAAATGGTTTTGTTGAATCAGTTTTATCTCAAGTCTGAAGATTGTTTTGTACCATGCTATTTTCTTGTAATTGTTGCATAATTGACCAGGCAGCCCAACATGAGGTTGGCTGTCCAATGTTAGAGCCCAAGCCCAATTATCGTGCCACCCAGCCCAATAAGCCTCATAAACTGACCAAATCATGTTCAACACTTTGGTAATATGTATAATTTTTTTGGGGCAACTAGAAAAAAAGTCTAAATCTAACCTATCTAAAATGAAAAATGTCTAAATTAGTTTTAATTTGTAAAAATGTCTAAAGTGATTTTTCCATGAAATATAATAAAAGTCTTGGGACGAAAATACCACTGCTGTTGATATTTAGTAGTTGTATCTACTAAAGGATGCTTACTATATTTTGAGATAATAAAAGTTACTAAAATCGTTTTCTACTCATAAATTAACAAAAATATAAAAATAGAGGATTATAAGGGGAGAGAAATATTAATTAACAAAATATAACAAATACAAATAAAATCTAAACTATTAAGTTAACATTATTTAAAAAGGAAAATAATACATTAACAAAATGATTTAAATGACTAGCTATTAGATTTATAGCATATATTAAACATACATCTATATTGATTAATGAAATGACAATGCGTAATTATCCATTAAGTAAGAAAAAATTAAACTTAATATAAAAATCGATACCTCATACATGTTGAATCTCCTATGCCTCGTATAACTATTGGTCCATTAGATATTTCCTTTTATTTACGGGGTTCTCTTGATAACTCACGGTATACATAATGACTTCTTCTCTTATTGATATTTTCCCTTGTTTGTTGATTTCTTTATGCTTCCATGTCCTTACGTATATTAGCGCCTCTGCTGCTTACATTGTTGGATAAGCATTTCCTTTTATTTACTAGTTCCTCTCGATGACTCACAGTATACACAAAATCTCTATTGTTGTATTTCCTCTTGTTTCCTAGTTTCTTTAACTAGTATCTATATGTTAATTTTGAGGTATATATTTCGATCTACTGTCGTTTCTGTTTTCGAAAATTGAATATTGAATGTGTTTGTTCAATTTTTTCATTCCTGCAACTTCTTCTTTCGGTGATGACACACACGGTATATACAAAAACTTTTTTTTATTGTTATTTCCTTGTAGTTAGGTAGATATTTCTATCTACTATCGTTTCTACAAATGTTTGATCGACTCTTTCATTCTGCCACTTCTTTTCTGGGTTTGTTTTCCTTCCATTTACCCTTATTTGTAGATGCTACATCTCAGAAAACTAAAGTATCGACAAAAAATGTTCTTTCATCTTTCCCGTCAACCATTTCATTTGAATCTTTCATGTCCATTCAGATCTTCAATATTGTTTCATCTCCCCTGACCTCCTTCAATATTGTTTCATCTCTCATTGGCCTCTGAGAGAATGTACCTTCGTGCAACCTCTCAACAAAGACAAAATGAATTGCTAAAAATTTGATTAAATTTGAGGAATCAAATATTAGGAGAAATCAATTAGAACAAATTTAGGATGACAAATATTAGAAGAAATCAGTTAGAACAAATTTAGGATGAATTTAGTTTGACTGTAAATATAATTATATAACATGGGTAAAATGAGCATATAATTTTTTTTCACACTCCTCCCTGAAAATTAGTTAAACAAAATCGCAATATAAAACATTTTTAGACATTTTTCATTGTAGATTATTTATTTTAGACATTAATCACAATTTCCTTTTCTTTTAGTTCAACAATTGATCAAACCCTTTGAAATAGTAATTGATGTTTGACTAAACTATATCTTGATATAAATTAATGAGATGTTATGTAAGATTAGAATTATAATTATCTATTTTTGTAGAGGGAAGACAAATGAGTTTTAGGCTAAGTTATACCAAATATCCTTGAAGTTTGGGATATATTTTAATTATATATGTCTTTAAACTTTCAAAAGTTTCATTTTATCTTTGAACTTTGAATTGTGTATTGTGTGCTCCTAAAAAATATTCTTGAACTTTAAAATTGTTCCAAACAAAATGTCTTTTCCATTAAAAAAAAAATGATGACGTGACAAGTAATGTATTAAAATTCGAAGACATACATGATATTATTTACAATTATGTATGGAAGATTAACATGATGTTATTTATAATTATGTATAAAAGAATAAGATGGTTGTTACTGTTTATTTTATTTTAAAAATATTGTTAAAATCATTTACTTAATAAATTTTTATACATCAACTATCACATGTCAATTAACATGAATGGTCCTATTAAATGAATTCATGTATGCAGTAAAAATAAAATTTTCAAAGTTTAGAAATATAATTGTAACCTACTCTAAAATTATTTGGCATGATTTAACCTACATTTTATAATTATTATTTTTTTTTTTAAGATAAGAAGCAATTTTTATTTATTGATCTTGTAAGTTGTAAATGGCCATTAGGGCTACCATTTCTATATTCACTCTCAATAATTCTAAATAAGGGAGGGAACGTCAAAGTCAAAGTGAGCATGTTCAACGATAATTGACATGTACTTTCGATTAAGTGGTCAAAAATTTAAACCTCTCACTCTTAAATATTGTTGAGAAACATGATTATTCCTCTCTACTGGTTTTGATATTGAATCTCATATAATTTAATATAGCATCAAAACTCGACGAGTATTCAGTCCAAATAATTAAACATGAGTTACTCCTCTCATCCACATAGAATCTAATATTTATATTCAAACTCAAAAAGAAAAAATTACTAAAACTAAAAAAAATCTTTATCAAATTCAAGACAAAACCTTTCATTTGTACAATAGACAGACACATACACCATACTTTCCTCGTTTACTTAATTTATACATCATTATTCACACCTTCCTCCACGAAGCAACACATATTTAATTAAAAGAAAAAAAAAATGGCAAACCAACATTTTGATACTACCCCTTTTAAAAAAAAAAAAACTGATGCTAACCAGTTTTATCGAATTAAAATTTCATCCAAGAAAATGACCTTGTGTAACGAGTACAGACAGAGGCAACAAAAACGAGATCGACATATCCATAATTTCTGAAACCCAGATTAGTATTAATCTCTGAATCTATGCAAAATGAAACAAACAAAAAAATAATGATGAATATTGTGATTAAAGATGGAGAAGAATCTGAAAAAAACAAAGCAAATTCACAAAATGAAAGGCAGAAAAAAAAGTAAAGAGTAAGAAAATTATATGGAATAGAAAAAGAAAAAGAAAAGGGGGTAAAATATTTGAGAAATTTGTCAGGTAGTTAGAAAAAGAAAAAAGAGAAATAGAGAAGGCAATGGAAGGGTTATGGAAATATTGTAGGTATAAGCCATTTATTGCGGCTGCAGCATCATCAAGATTCTCATATCCATGGCACCCAAAAAAAGGGGCAGCTTGTGAATCTTAATGATACTGCAACTGCAACCAGTGGCTGTTGAAACTTGAAACAACCACTTTTAGCCATCAATGCATTCATTGGATTTATATAAACACAAGGAAGAGTGAAAGACAAGGCTTTGGAGTGTAACTATATATAGAGATTTTCTCAAGGAGAAAAGGCTCTGTGTTTTAAATAAATAGAAAAAGATAAAGAAAGAGGAACAGTTATCCATCGTGATCCTAGGTACCAGATTTACCAAGATATCTAATCTGGCGGTGACTCAGTGGCACAAATGCCTAGTACAATAATTTTAAAGCAAATAAATATGTACAAATGGAAAAATAAATTTTAAAAAATATGATTTTTTTTCCCTTTTTTGTTGGACGATTTGTTGCGTCCTCTACAAGAACTTATCAAGTGGGGGCTAGAGGAATTGACACTTTGACAGGCCCTATATTATAATGACAAACACATTCATAATTTTTTTTCAAATCCTAAAATCCTTTTCCTTTCCTTACACACACACAAGAATTCAATAGCCCTCTCGTTTTGCTACTTTTGGTTTGTTTTCAATTTTTTCATGCTCTCCAAATTGAACTTTTGACTGCTTTTATAGATTGGTTTTTTTTTTTTTTTTTAATTGAGATTAATGGTTGCTTTTGGTTTTGGTTTTGTTCGATTACAATTAATACCTTTTTGAGATTTTGACCATGTTAAGTCATGTTCTTGTATGTATTTATCTCTTCCTCTTACGTTTATTTTATTGAAGCTTTAATCATCTTCTCCTAATGTCGTCATTTTATTATTATTTCACTACTCTCTCCCCATTTCAAAAAATTCTTTCATGTGATCGCTATATTGTGGTTGCTCTCTTTAAACCTTTGGATGCATGGTGAAATTAAATTATAATTATTATTTTTTCTCTTTTGCATTCAATAATATAAAACTATCTGTCACATTATACCAGTCTTCTTAAATAATTTTCCACTCTGCTCTGCACCTTCACCATTAATTTTTTTTTTAAAAAAAGCCTTTTCTTTTCCAAATGGTATACTATAACTATTATTTGTGGTGTAAAGATTACTACGGTTAGTATACCTCTTCAAACTTAAATTACAAGTTTAGTTTATGAATTTTCAAGATTGGTTTAATAAAGTTCTAGATTTTCAACTGTGTCTAAGGAGTTTTCAAAAATTTAAAAATGTCTAATAGATCCATTAACTTTCAATTTTATGTCCAATAATAATTCTCTTTAATATTAAATTTTTTTTCAAAATTCATGAACATATTATACACAACTTTAAAAGATCATACTCTTATAAAATATAATATTGAAATGTTTTTTTTCTAATAGATCCATAAATTTTAAAAAAAATGTCAAATATCATAATGATCTTTAAATATAAATTGAAAATTCAAGAATATAATAGATATAATACTTTTTAAAGTTCACTTTGAGTTTTAATTTTTTTTAGTACATCAACATTTGAGGTGTGAGAATTCGAACTCATGATCTCTTAATCATAAGTCTTACTTGATGTCAGTTGAGCTATGCTTTTGTTGGCAGATATTCAATAAGTTTGAAAGATATCATGAAAAGTGTGTATAGATATATATTATTGGCTTTTGATGTCATAAATATGTATGAAAGCATTGTGAATTTGTAATGTAATGTGGTGAAAGGTTGAAGAAAGGTAGAGGGAGTGGGAGACACAATCACGTCCCTTCTCGTACGACCCTCTGCCGCTCATTCTCACATTTTCGCATTGTTGATTCAAATTATTGCACGAGGCCATTACAATGACACTCTCATTTTTGCATCATTAGACAAATAAGAAAAACATTTCAAAATGTCTTACTTTTGCAGATAAGAGTTTTAATAAAGAGATCATTGAATAATGTGTCCTTTTTTATTTCTTTATGAACTTTAAAAATGTTTAATTACCGCTCTTAACATCTTATTTTGATTTTTATAAATTATATTTATAAAATTGCTTATTAAATTAACAAACTATAATTTGACATGATTGAAACATCAAAGAGTTGGCTAATTGAATAAACTAAAGTGGGCAAAACATTTTAGTTAACAATTAATGCAATTTTGCCTGCCTTATTGATTTTTTAGGCCCACCCATCATTATGGTATCTAACAAACTTTCTTTGTTGTTTGTTACATCATACTAATTAAATTATCACTTATTAGTCTAATCAACGTGTCACATCAACGTATAAGTAATATTGCCAACGTCAATGATTTATTAAAATCAACATTGAAGTTTATGGATATCATTGAAACTTTTTAAAGTTTAGAGTGTAAATAAACCTAACCATTAACGTACAATGATTAAAAGTAGGATTGAAACGTTAAACTTAGTTTATTTATATATGTAGTATGAGTTTAAAGTGTTGATTATAGAAACCAACATTTGTATAATATATAATTGGTTTTGAGATGTTTTTACCTTAAAAAGTTAGGTTTTTCTCTTTTTGAAATACCTGAAAAAGTTAGTTTGTTCATAGTATAAAAAGTAAGTTCCACAAATTTAAACCTATATAGTTGGTAGCATTAACAAATCTACAACGTTAAATGTATGTTTAGCTGCCAATCCGAACTTAAATTAGTGGATTAAGCACATAGTTATCACTCAATTTCCCAATTAGTGAAATGAGAAGAAAAAAAAAAGCTTTATATATAGGTTAGGATTACACAAATGTAACCCAAAACACCCGTTGATAATGAATTAATTAAGTTGCCAGCCGGCCAGATAAATAAAAATCAGTGTTCAATTTGCACGTCCAAACGACACAAATGGAATCCATAATATGTTATGTTTAAGTTTGACATATTAATTCTCTCAAAAAGAAAAAAAAAAAGAAAGAAAAGAAAGAGACGATTTGACAATTAATTAACAGGCAACAAGTAAAAGTCTGTTTGGGGCATGTGTTATAATAATCTGTGGAATATTCTACACCACAAACACAGACTATTATAACTCCAAATTATACTCTTCTGCATTTTAAATAATATTATATGATTCCACATGTTATTATAACTTGTGCCTCAAACATACCCTCACAGACTATTATAACTCATGCTACCACTCAACGCCCCAAACAACCTCTAATAGATTACCATCCTTAATTAACGCTCCATCTAATGACATTGTCTGCCTTATCATTTCTTGGATTCTTAATTAATTTGTTAATCATGTGTGTTAATGTATTTCAACATTTTCCCCCTCCTACGGCCTAATACTCTTTGGTTATTGTGTCTTAGGGTTTAATTTTGTTGACTACAACTATACTTTTATATATATTTTTTTTTAATTTCAACTCGAGTTTTGAAATACTATTTTGATTAATGAGAATTAATTAAGTGATCAAATCCACCTTTCTCCTTTTTAGGAGATCTTGAAGGAAGTCCTTGATAACAATTTTTTGGAAGTCTTTGATTACCCTTCAAAATCTCAATATCCCAAACTGTCATAATAATTTAGTATTATTATGGCAATATAATTTTTTTTTAAAGAGAAAACCCCTCTCTTAGATTTGATTATGTCTACTCCTAACCATTAATGGTATAAGCACAAGAAATAAAAGATTAGAAAGTAATAATCGTTAATGTTAGCTTTACGAGCTTCAATCATACGACCATATGTTTTGATGATAACAAATATTAAATTACTAATGATTTCAGTGTTTTAAAGTATCCACAATGTAGAGTTCCATTTTGAATCACTCAAATCGGACTTCAAATGAGAAAATTATGGTCAAAAGAATTGTGAAAAGTTGTTATTTTGCAATGACAATTACGACATGTGACCATTTTTAAAGACTGTTGGGAAGCATTTTAAATTATTTTTTTTATCATTCTTTTGTCATTTTTATCCCAAATTACCCTTCACCGTTTATCCATCTTAACCTAGGTCCAATGACCCAAATTTTACCCTAAGTTTAAATCTTATTTAAACATTATTTTCCCTCTCATCTCTAAAATTGCTGAAATTTTCTCTCCACTATTCTCTATTGTTGATCATTCTTCCAAACTTCATCATTTTCTATTTTGTTTGTGAGAGAATTTTATATGAGAGAATAAATTGTTTCTTTAGAGCTCAAAATTATTGTGTATTTACTCTTGTGAGGGATCTTTTTTTGTGAGATTTTTATTTAGGTACACCTTGGGATTTTAAGTGAACGGTTTAATCCTGACCCAAAAAGGATTTGTAATGGTTTAATCCTAAACCCCCCCCAAAAAAAAAATTGTAGAGGTTTAATCCTGATCCCGAAAAAGGATTTGTAGTGGTTTGATTCTGAACCCGTTCAAAAGGATCATAATGGTTTGATCTTGAACCGGTTTAAAAAGATCGAGTTGGATCTTGAACTTGCAAAAGGATTGGTTGGGGGTTTACTCTCAAACTTTTAAAAAGAGTGAGAAATAGGTTTGGTTCTCATCCATAAGAGAACTGTCGCAGTAAAATACACAAGAATGCGTATTGTTTCCCGTCTCTCCAACTTTAACTTTTTGCTATATAAATTATTTTTTAAGTACATTGCATGCTTAGAAATTTTTTTCTATATTTCTATAAATTTTAGGGTGTTTATTTTGATTATTTAAGATTGAATTAATCTAGTTTAATTCCTAAAAAAAAGGTTTCAAATTTTTAAGCATCCCTATTCATCCCTCTAGTGTTGTCATACGATCTTACAGTTCCACGAACTCAATCCAAAAGTTATATCTAAAGTATTTTAGACTTCATTTGATAATTATTTAATTTTTGAAAACGAACCTGCTAAAATGTTGATATAATCAAGTTTACCATAACCTATCAGCATAAACTTTTAGGTTGATTGGTGATTTAACATTGTATCAGAATATGAGATATGGAGTTAGAACTCTTATAATATTCTTTCCTCTCCATTTAATATTGATTTCTACTTGTTAGGCCAAACTTAAGTTTCTAGGTTGTTTGGTGACTTAATAGAACCTTATAAGCACTATTTCTACCCATGATTTTTTTTTTTTTTTGTTATCAGTTAAAATTTATCTATCCCTTGGCATATGGTCAGACACCTCATATTTGTTATATTTGAAAAAGGAAAAGGAGTAATATCATAATTGGAAAGAAGAAAAAACCAACTCCAATTAAACATAGTTCAACAATTAAGATACCTATTTGTTGTTTAAGTTTCTACTTGGTAGTTACCTCACACCCTACATACATTTATTGAACCATATACAAATTGAATCTATCACATGGGGTATGTTTGTTGTTGTGAGGAGGCATGATTCTTATAACTTACTATAGCAATTGGGTTTTAGTATTTTGAAAAGAAATATATATATGTATATATATATATAATAATAATGAGAGAAGGAAAAGAAAAGAGAATGGTAGTGAATGATGTGGAAGGGGAATTGGTGGGTGTTGATTTCACTTTCATGCAGATCCCTTTAATTGGGTTCCTCCTCTTGATCCACACAATCCCTTCCATCGTGGGGACTACCCTACAATTGTATGACCCTTTATTTCAAATGAATAATGCAAAAATTCTAATCATGATTCATATATTTACACGCTATTTGTTTTTGTATGTAAGAATCTAACTAACTGATCACCCTACCTTAGCTTTAGCTACTTTGTAAGTTCGATCATGTGAGTTTTAGACTGATCAGATTTTGCACATTTTTGAATGGCTTGCCTATAACTCTAACTCTTAACTCTATGATGCTTTTTTTGCATTTTGTTATATCTGATCTCTTCCTTTTACTTCATTTGGAAACTCTATCAGTTTATGCCTTTTCCCCTACGCCTTACCCATTTCCACACTCCTCTCTCGTCCATATATATATGTTTAGAATTTTGATTCCTCTCCTCATTTAATTACGTTAATTAGAAAAACTAAGAAAGATTTAAACATATATAGTTTTTTCTCTATTGGTATGAAGCATTTTCAGTGAAACTAAAAGCAAAGCTTTGAGTGGTTATTGTAATCTTTAAGCTCACAAATGGGAGGAAAGGTTTTAAGAGTAGAATAAAAATGTTAAATTTACCCTAACTACTACTTATTGGTTAATTAAATGAGGGAGAGATAGATAGATAGAGAGAGAGAGAGAGAGAGAGAGAGAGAGAGGGGGAGGACCCCTAAAAGCACCTGAAAGTTTAAAAAATGTGGAATCCAATGCAGAGTGTGTAAATAGGAAGTAATTCACAGAAACTCAGAGATGCCCAAAAGACCAGAGGATTAGTACATATGCTGGAGGGATCAGGCAGTACCCTTTATTCACTGACTTCTCCCTCCTCTTTCCCACCAACGTACAATAATTCTGCCTCAAATCACACTCTTCAATGTCCCTCTCATATTCTTACATAAACATCACCATCCCATTTCAAAATCAATCAACTTTGAAATCAAACTCTATCATACTATCAAAGTCTTTATCAAATCCAAACCATTATTTGGTCTAAAAATTAGGATCCAACCCAAAATAGTAAACCTAGATAGACCTCATCTATGTTACTCTTCCCATTATCAAATTGTCGATTAGTTTTAAGATAATACATATCTCAAAATATCATGCTACCTAAGTAGTTTTGCATATTGTTAAATGTATGAGAGAAAAGTTACACAAGTATTTTGAATTTGTATCCAATGGTTATTATGGTGAATGATTCACATTTCTCAATTCACATCTAATGAATTTTAAGCTTGACTGCCTCATTGAATAATTTTTCTCCATTATCCCTTTCATTTAATTCCACAATTTCCAAGAGGTTTTCTTTTTCAACACAACACAACACAAGTCAACAAGTCAATTACAAGAGAGTGTGTATGAATAATTATGTTAAAATGAAGTTATTTATGTTTAGGAGTGTTAACAAACTTCCATATTGGTTAGGAAAAAAGAAATCATGATATACAAGTAAGGACAACCTCCATTGGTATGAAACATTTTGGGAACCAAAAGTAAGCAAACCCATGAGAGTTTATGTCCAAAGTAGACAATATCATATCATTGTAGAGATATGTGGAGGCCAGTTGTCTTTATCAATTGGTATGAAAGTTATGGTAAAAAATCTAGCTACCTGTGTGTGAGAGAAATTCTCAAAGTGAAACCCAAGATTAGTAAGCCTCGGTTGTGCTCTATCAAGGTGTTCTCCCACTCACCTTGATAAGAGTAAGTGCGATCTATATGTCTGTGCTCTATTCAAAATGTTGCCCAAGATGAAGAGCAAACACTCAGTTGAGAGTGGACAGATGATGAATAGTAATAGTGATAATACTTGAGATCGAATGGGGCGATCAATGATGAGTCTGATTTTGGGGTAACAGTGTAGGCTATATGCTTGGCAAATGATGGTGATGAGATCAGATCAGATCAGAATGGAAAATTGAGAGTGAGAAGAAAAGGTTCAAAATAATGATAATAATTTGGTGAAGAAAAAAGAAGAGGTCATGCATGCATACAGTAAATAGGGGCCAACGTCCCTACATCTCTGTACAAGAGGGCCACGGACCCCCACTATGCTTCAAAACCACACACACATATATATGTTTCCTAATTGTATTTAATAAGTAAAACCGACCCTCCACATATTTTCATATTATTATATGATATTTGTCCACTTTAAACGTGAACTTTCCTGACTTTACTTTTAGTTTCCAAAAGACCTCATCCAATAGAGATAACTGTCTTTACTTATATATTATGAATCTCATCATTCTCTACTCAATATGGAACTTTTGTTAGCATTACTAATAATATTCTACGTTAAACTAACACTAATTGTAAAGTCTCAAACCAATAGAATATACTAAATTTAATATTTTATCAATATTTTAATCCTCTCTTGTGAGTTTGACAATTTGCATAAAATCTAACAAATAGTTAGTAATATTAATTAGAGGGAATAATGTTATACGAGTTCAAACACATAAGTTTTTTCTCTTATATCATGTTTGATCGTAAAGAATTATAGAAGCAAATGAGAATTAAATTGAACCCAAAAATTTATGCCAATGGGTTACATACTCTTAACATTCTAGATCATGTGTTGTGGGTTTTATGTCGGAAATGAAAATTAGAGTTTGGAGAAGAGTGAGAGTGGAAACTAAATTCAGAAATCAATCAAGAATATTGAACTTGAATTGGTTCTGTCAGTGTTGAGGCATAGACACAATTCCATAAAGAGCACAATTTTGGGTCCAGTTTGGACTGCATCGGTGCATCCCATTTTTCTACCATAATTTTTTTAAAAAAAACGAAAAGAAAAAAAAACTAATTGCTTTTTGTGTGGTTATCGAGTGGGCTGCAATTTTCTTTCTGGTTGTGTTAGTCCATTGATTGTGTTTTATGGATTTGTTCAATTTTAGTTTGAATGCTTGTCTGTTTGGTTCATAGGTTTGATTTCATTCGGTTCCATTTGATTTTTAGTTGGATTCTTAATCATTTTTATCGGTTTGGTTTTAATCCATCCATTCATTGTTTTCTTAGTTCAACCATATAAGAGTAGAAATTAGAATTTATACTTTTTTGTCGAAGTAAAAGATTGATACACTCATATCGATTTAGTTCAATTTTTCTAGTCAATTTTGTCAAGCATTTTTACTATGTGTATATATATATTTTCTCTTCGTGGTCTAAAGTATATTACATCATATTAACTTGAAACAAACCAAAATCTTCCTTGTTTTTTAGTTTAACAAAATGCGATGAGGTGAAAGGATTCGAGCTCTATTCTCCCTGACCTCTTGATTAATGTATATATATGTCTTAATTAATTGAATCATACTACTCAAGTTAAAGTACTCAAATTTTAAAAGTGTTAGGTTAGACAAACTTTAAAATTAATGTTTAACAGATATATTCCTCTGGAATGTTATCATTCAATATTCCCCAAGGTTCTGGAAACCTATAGGGTAAGGTTTTTTTTTTTTTTTTTTTTTTTTTAAGTTTAATTATAGGATAGTTTATATTATACATTATTAGATCTTTTTAGCCTTATAATTCTTAAGAAAACTTTGCTAATTTAGATTTCTTATTGTCTTTCCCATAGGGCTGGAACTTTGTTTTAACCTATAGACCGAAGGAGAGTGTGGTTTATACTTTCCAAATTTTTGTCAAATATTTTACGGTCTTATTGAATTTTTTTTTTTAATTAAATAAGATAATGGCTGTGTGAATATATAAATAAGCCAAGTAATATATATATGTCAATTACAGGTTAAACTTTTCTTTTCATCACCAATTAATATATATATATATATATATATGTTTTCATGTTTAAAAACTACAATGCCTGCAAGCATAAGATAAGAACAAGACATTACAAACTCCAAACACTTTAGATATATTAAACTTTTGAAAAGTTAATAAACTTCAAGCTAAATATATCATCATGATCATCTAAGTTATATATAAACAGCTACGTGATGAAGAAATGGACTCTATTTTACCTGTAAACCATTATTTCGTATATTCTATAACACGTAACTAATCATATTACATCCTTGACATTAATATTACAGGTTCAGTTGAGTTTAAAAAGAACTCTCTCTCCCCTGTAAATTACAGGTCAATGGCAATGTTTTTGTTAGAAACGGAACAGCAAATATAACTAAAGAGTCACGGAAGAAAATTAACACAAATATAATTTATGTGATTTACACATAATTTTTCAAATGAGAGTTTAGGAGTTTATATATGACATATCTCCTAAACCCTAATATCGGCTCAATAGGATAAAGTAAACAGATCTCTATATGACTCCAATTTAGGACATCTTTATAATTTTGCAATGTAAAAAAAGTTCTGCAGTTTCTTTTTTCTAAAGTTGATCTTATTAAAGTTTACTTCACTGACTAGGACTTATTTTTATACATTGAATTTCAGTGGAATATAGAAAAAGAAAGATACATAATTCAAGCTTCTAAATGACAACAATTTTTTAAAAAAGGAGGCTTCAAGCAACTATGAATTCCCACAAACTACATTATTATACAGATATTGCTTAGAGAATGAATATTGGGCCATAGCCATATATGAGCATAAAAAAGATAGGCGATAGCATATGTTGGAGGCTATTCTTGTGCATTGTTATGGCTTAAATATTGTTTGTCTTGGAATAATTTAGACCAAAGTGATACATAAATAATGTACATGATTGAATATTCTAATATGAATAAAGCAATAGAGAGAGATTTTAAAGAATTCCCTTGCTTTGGCTACTAATTAGAGATTACAAACACAAATATAATTGAAACTAAAAGAAAGAGAAAATTCAAGAACTTTTCTTGAATTATTCAGTAAATGGGTTTGAAGAAGAAAAATAGTAATTTCTTGATCAGTTGGGTCCACAAATGGTAGCTCTATATGAACTCATTCTGCAGTACTGCACATAACATCATCATTCATCTCTTTACTTCTGTTACTCTTTTCTTTCTGCAAAAACCTTGGTCAAACCCTAAAATGGCCACAATAAAAAAATGGAAATGGAATGGAATTATCAATCAACCCTTAAAAAAATTGCCACAAATTCTAGTCCTTTCATATATAAAGAATAGAATCTGACTTAAAGTTTTAGACAGATTTACATTTATGTATTGTCCAAGAAATATATAAAGAAGGAAAAAACATATTTTAAAAAAAGAAGAGAAAGGAAAAAAAATAATAAAACCCCTGTTGGCTTTTAGGAGAAATTGGAGAGAGAGGTATAGGCAACTGTGAAAGGAAAGAGAATGATGGTACCTGCAGCAATATTATCTGAAAAGCTTACAGTTATCCAACCATTAACAAATCAAAATGCTATAAAGCTGAAGAAGATGATGATGGAGGTAAGAAACTGAAACAGAAGATATCTTGGAAAAACCCCAAAAAAAGCATCCACCCAATTGAAAAGCAACACATTAATTCACCTTTTTTTTTTTTTTCTCAATGGTACCAAATTGCTAGGCAAGTACAGACATTTCTGGGACCAAAGGGGCCTCCTCCATCAGAAACAAAAAATCTGGACAAATGTCCCAGAAACAAAATTAAATTAAAAAAAAAAAAAAAAAAAAAAAAAACTGAAAATAGAACCACAGACATTACATAGTTTTACCCACTTGAATCATCCCCATCTTTTTTCCTCTTTCTTCATAAAAGGGCCTTAAATTTCTTGCTTCAATTTTTTTTCTTGCTCGTGTTAGCTTACGAATCATATTTAACATGGGAGGTTACAGAATTCGAACCTTTTAACTCAAATTGAAAAAATACACCTACATTGTCCTTGATAGAAGATCTAGCTACATCATACATACATAACACAAAAAATTAACCTTTTACATATATAAAATACATTGCAATATATAAATGTAAATGTAAGAAATGAGCAATTCTAGAAGGAAAGATGAAGAAAATAATAAAAATGTGCAATGGAGAATTAAAAATGATAAATGGGAATGAAGAAGAACAAAAAAAAAGGAGAAGGGGGGGAAGTTAGAGCCATTAATTGCGACTGCAGCATCATCAAGATTCTCAAGGGCCATTTGGAGTCAAACAAGAGCCAAAGAAGAAGACCCAAAAAGAAAAGCCTGTGAATCTTGAAGATGCAGCAACAGCAAAGAATGGCTGACGATTTCACAGAGCTTGGGTCTCGCCAAGATTCTTAACCAATAAAACAGGGACTCACCCATAAAAACACAAAAGAAATATTTGGTCATTTATGAGAAGATCAGGAAGAGAAATGAGATGGGGGAATCGAAGAAGTGAAGAGATAAATGGTTTGTGTTTAGGAAATATGTATATATAGAGTTCCATGGAGGAGGAAGAAGAAGAAGATGGGTTCTACTTCTTCTAATAATTTTTTAATTAATAAGAAAGAGAGAGAGAGAGAGAAAAAAAAAAAAGAAATGGTGTACCTACAACTACAACAGTTATCCATCGTAATCCTAGGTACCAGATTTACCAAAACCTTTAATCCTCTCTGACCCCTTCTTTCTTCCACACATGTCAACAGAATATAAAAGGAAATCTTTCACATTTCAACAATATAAAATTCAAAAACTTTTTTTTTAAAAAAAAATAATTAAGTCATGGTTATATTAGGTCAAATGTTTGAATCTCCACTTTGTATATCGTATGTTGACACCAACATTACTCAATCGATTTAATGTATGATAAGAACTTTTACACGGAGGAGAATGGAATGAAAAAAAAAAGAGTAGCAATTAATTAGTTTCATGACTCATGATGTATTTGAATGAGCTTCCTTCTGGTTAAACTTAGTACAAAAATGGAATGGGATGATGTTAATTAGAATAATAATTAGGGTTGTGGAATATAAAAAGGGATTTGGGTAATTGTGTGGTTGAGGGATTTGGGTGTGTCCTTGTGAAATGGGGGGGGGGACGGGTCCGAATTGACATGACCCTGACCCTAAACATGACCCTGACCCAGCCATGAACCAAAAGGTACACTTCAATTTCCTTTTTTCTCTCCTTTAAAGTAATGGCCCTTTTCCTTCTCATTTCATCTCTCTTTTTCTTAACTTTTCAATTACCCTAGCTTTAGTTACATTACATTTCTTAGTCCAACGTTAATTGACTTATATATTCGATCAAGAAATTAAAGGTTTGAATTATTTACCTTCAAAGTTGTTGAACTAAAAAAACATTATTTTCTATATGATTTCTTACCCTCAACACAATCTTCATATTTTTCAATCCCATCAAGGGTTAATTATACTATAGTGTTATATAAGTATGGTTTTTGTAGTATCTTTTCAATATACCTTAAAGAATGTGTTTTATGGGTTATATATTTTGAAATGATATCTACTCATTTCCTTGAAATATTTTTGGATGAATCAAGGAATTTTTCAAACCTAAACTTAAAATTAACTTCACCTCCCTTTCAAGAGTTCATTTTTCCATTTAAATTTTCTGCCAATTAATTAAAATAATAAAATAAACTATTTAAAGAATGTGATACCCAGTTGCCCATTTAAGATGTTTTATGACATTATTATTTATTCCTCTTTTTTTTTTGGGAAAATATTTATTCCTCCTTTGGTATAGGGCACATGATCTAAGTTTCCCATATTATCCCTTCCCTATTCTCTAAAGTTGTCGACTCCATTTTTTTGAGCCAAACAGTGAAAAACGCCCTTTGTATATAACTCTCAACCTATGCTTGTTTAAGGTCCGATGGGATAACCATGTAGGATTTTTAGTTTTTAAAAATTAAGGCTATAAATATTAGTTCGCATATAGGTTTTTCTTATTTTGTTATTTACTTTCTATATATTTTAAAAAACTAAGCCACATTTTCAAAATTAAAAAATGTAGGCCCCATTTGATAACTATTTGGTTTTTCAAAACTAAGCCTAAAAATACTACTTTTACAATTTGGTTTCTATGTTTTCTTATTTACTTTGTACCAATGTTCTTAAAAATCAAGCTAAGTTTTGAAAATTTAAAAAAAAAAATTCTCAAAAACTAATTTTTGTTTTTGAGATTTGGCTAGAAACTTAAATGCTACTTCAACAAATATGGAAATAATTGTAGAAAAGATAAAGAGAAATTGTGAAAAAACAAACATAATTTTAAAAAATCAAATGGTTATCAAACGGGACCGTCATTTTCAAAAACATGATTTTGTTTTTGGAATTTAACTAATAATTCTAATGTTTCTTTAAGAGAGATGAAAATCATTATAGATAAATTGAGAGAAGACAAGTTTAATTTTCAAAAACTAAAAATTAAATAGTTATCAAATGGAATCTTTAGCCCATTGATAACCATTTGGTTTTTTATTTTTAGTTTTTAAAAATTAAGCCTAAAAAAAATATTACTTCTACCATGAGTTTCTATGCCTTCTTATCTATTTTATACTTTTGTTTTTAAAAAACCAAGCTAAGTTTTGAAAACTAAAAAAAATAGTTTTCAAAAATTTATTTTTGTTTTTGAAATTTGGCTAGAAACTTAAATGATATCTCAAGAAAGACAGAAATCAATGTAAAGAAGATAAAAAGAAATTGTGGAAAAAAAACATAATTTTCAAGAACCAAAAATAAAAAACCAAATGATTATCAAACGGAGCCTTAATTTTTTATTTTTTATTTTCGAAAATTGTACTTGTCTTCTCACCATTTCTCTACAATACAATAATTTTCATCTTTCTTAAGAAAAAAATTTGAATTCTTAGCTAAATTCGAAAAATAAAAGTAGGTTTGCAAAAATTATTTTGTTTTTAATTTTAAAATTTGAAATAAAAAGTAGATAACAAATTAAAAGAATTCATAAGAGAAAGTAATTTCTTTAAATTTAATTTTAAAAAAACCAAAAATGTTATTAAACGGGGCTAGGTTCATGTATTAATTTGTATATTGTGTGCACAGAAGTAGAAGCTTCAAATGGAAGCAAGACATTAAGCAACAATGGCATAAATGATCTAAAGCCCTAAAACCAATAAACATCTATTACTTAAGAAATTGATCCAAAGTTTCCAGCAATCAAGCATAAAATAATGTTTAATAACTCAACCCAAGTAAGTAGAGATTAAACCATACAAAATCAAATAATACAACCTAAAAACTTCTACTTTACAACCACTAAATTAACTATAAAGGAAAGAAAAAGGGAAAAATTACAAACAAAGGATGATCTCGCGTTTATGAAGTTTTATTCCCAGAATCATAGCTCCAAATCTGCAGATTTGCTCCAACCAGGTCAAAAAATGCTCCCAACACCTCTCAAATTAGAATGGAATTGAGTTTAGGACAAAAACCGTCGATTTAGCCTCCCAAAATCAAACAGAAACTGATGTATTTATAGCAGAAATTGCACAACGTCCAAAAAACGCGTGTCATCGCTCACGGGTAGAATTGCCACAAAATTGCGAGTGTCTTGATGCTCTTCTTCATCTCTTCTCTTTTTTGGTCTTTATTAATGCTCTAAAAGACTCCAATATCCATTAAAACAATTTCGAACACTCGATTTTGGTTCGTTTACTCAATTTCTTCAAAACATATAAAAATATGTATAAAAATTCACGAATTCAAAACAAAACTAGCATAAATATAAGGAATACAATAGCACTAAAGGAGTGGTATCATGGCCCTTACTTCATTACAAATTTAGTATAAATGAGATAATGGAAGTTTATGGAACATTTCATATCTCATTTTCATTAGAAAAAAAAGTATGAGAAAGTATTGTATTGTTGTAGGAATCTTTGAATATCATGTCACATGATTTAGTTGTTCACTTTTCCAGAGATTTTATTGAAGTTTTTTTTATGGTTAATAAAGTTAACATTTAAATGAATGACATAGATGCAGGACAAGATATTAACTCAAATTTCATCCATAGACATCATGAGCGCCTCACCATCACATGATTTTCTTGGTATAAAACAACCATGACAGTATTTTATAGAAATATTTCCACCACTTAAAAGAAAAAAGTGTAATCTTTAGTACCTATTTCTTTTGTTCTTTTGTTACTTTCTTTATTTCTCTAAATTTTATAGTGAATATTATTTTCATTTCCTTTCTCAAATCTTGATGTACAACGATATTCGTGTTTAAAAAATATATATGCATACGATTTAAATCATATAAATAAGAGAATCATTAATTAGAATTTTGTTTTTAATTCAACGATATGGAGATAAACTCTTATTTCTTTACCGATTTAGCAAAGAATGACATGGTTTATGAAACATTTTGAATTGCATCCAATCAGAAGAAGAAAAAAAAAAACATAGATATCTGATAAAGTATTGTCTTAGGAATCTTTGGATATCAGGTCACATGATTTTGTTGTCCTCGTTTTCAGAGATTTTATTAGAAAATATTCATCAATAATAAAAATTGATATTTTTAAATGGATGAAATTAAAAAATGTACGTTACATGCATGGTTTAAAATGTCGATGTCGATGGAAATATCGAGATCTCAATTTTCATGGAAATGTGGATGAAAATATCGATAAAATGTCGATGTCGATTGATATTATTTCTGGAAAGATTTTAAAAATAAAAAAATTAATTAATTAATTAAAAAATAAACCTTCTACACTTTTTAAATGAGTTAAAATATTTTTTATAATACTATATTCACACTATGTTACATCTTGTTGCTATTTTTTTTAATATTTTATCAATTTTGTACGATATAATGGAAATATTGATTCACCCTTGGTGTCGATGTCGAACCCATTGACATGGAGAAATATCAATAAAAATGTTGATATTTCGATGAAAATTTAACCATGATTGCATGTGAGGACACAATACAAACTCAAATTTTATCCATAGATATCATGAGGACCTTACCAACACACATGATTTTTCTTTGTGTGAAGTAAACAACTTTAGCAGTAATTTATAGAGATATTTCCACCACTTGAAAGAAAAATTGTAACCATGTTTTGATAGCTATTTCTTTTGTTTTTCTCTAAATCTTATAGTGAAATATAATAATTCGAATTTATAAACAAATGTGTTTTCCTTTCTAAAATCTTGATGTAGAACAACATGTCAGATTTAAAAAATATGTAAATATGCATAGAAGTTAAATATATTAATCAGAAAAAATAAATGAATCATTAATTAAAAGAAAACATTTGTTAGTTAGTTCAACCATACGTATGGAAATTCGATCCGTGTGGAGAGCTATATGTCTCACTAATTATAATAAATAAATCAAATTTAAACAGTAACATATTTATTGATCACCGATTTGTTGATGATCTTATATTAAAAAAAATATAGAAATACCTTATAATTTATAAGATATATGAGATACTTTTTTTATTGATATTTATTTATTTTTGAGATGTAACCTCATGTAATTTATTATGGTACTAGAACCCATAAAATTTCAATGGATACTTGGTCCAAATCCAAACAAGCACAAAGGGTATAACACTATGAAAGACTGTTTGGGGTAAGGTTTTGAGGATGAGAATGAGTAAGCGTTTTAAATTTTCTTGTTTTGGAACAAAGAATGTAAGCATGGACATGGGCATGCCATGAACATCACTTATTCTCATGCATCACTTTTTTCCATGATTGATGAGTTTTCTATACCTTCAAAAATGATGAGTTTCTAACCCTTTTAAGTGTATATATATATATATTCATTTTCAATAATCATAATTAATTATTTAATTAAAAATTTTACAATTAATTAATTAATTTTTATTAGTTGAAATTAATTTTGATTAGTTCATAAAATAATATACCAAATGATTAATTTCATAAAACAAGCCTAAACATCCATTATAAAATCTATTATGAAAATATTAAGTCACTAATTAATATTATATTTAATCACATTATGCATATTTTTTTGTACATATTCTCCCCCAATATTTCTGTCACCACGTACCTGCGACGCGGAGCGGCCGACGTCCTCAAAAAGGGAAGATTTAAAAGGAGTCGCCACCAATCTTTTTACGGTGTGATTGGGTACCAAAATAGAATAAAACAACATTTTAAAAAAAATGGTATGCGAAAACCAGATTTGGATTCGGGAGTTGTTTGTGTATGGGGAAGGTTTTAGCACCCCACAACACCCGTTTAAAATGGTGGCCAAATTTAATCTTAAATTGCACAAATTTTAGAAGGACAAAAAAAAAAACTTATTTAGGAAAATGAGATTTTTAAAACAATGTCTTATTTTACCACTCATTACTCCAATATTTGGAGTCATGATCCCATAAAATAAATGGATAAAAATCCATTAATGTGGTTGCATTGAAATTATTTCCAAGATTTTGGAAATAATATCACCTCAAGAATATGAGAAAATTTTACAATTTCTCAAATCCATCCTAGAATAACCTATTATAAAATAAAGTTTTTTTAAAAGAAGTTTTAATTAAATTCATTTTTTCTTGAGACCAAAATCTCGGACTCCCAAAGATAATGATCTCTCACCTCAAGAATTCTAGAAAATCGGACTCCCAAATATTTCTAGATTCTGTCGTAGGAATTTTTAGCAAAAAAACGACCTTAAAAGAAAAATCGCATTTTAAGAAAAGGTTTTAAAACTTAGAAAATAAAATACTTTGGCTACAAACCTTTGTAAAACAAAAAGGGAAATTTTAAAGAAAAGAAATAATATTACAAAAAATGAGAATAGAGTTTGTACAAAAAATAGAAATCACTAAAAAAAATCAAGAAAATCAAAGTTAAGCAAAACAAATAAATGCAATGACAATATAAGTTGAGCATGCATGATAATTTATTCATAGCAAATAAGTGAACAAACATAATATACAAATATGATTAAATTTTCTAAAAAAACAACGTATTGGAGTTGATCTTGGACTTCCAAAGAATCAATTTCTCACCTCAAGAAAACTAGAAAATCGGACTTCCAAATATTTCTAAATTTCGTCGTCGGCATATTTTTTTTATAACAAGAAATATAAGTTTAAAAAAAAAATCAATCACATGAAATTAACAACATGATAAAAATACTAAGAACAAAATGATAAATAAATAGATAAGATATATGACTTGCAAATAAAGTATGTACATCGATGCAAAAATCAAATTTTAGAGAAAGAGAAAAAATAAAAATAACAATAACAATAATAAAAAAATAAAAGAAAGAAAGAGGAAATAAATGAAAAATAAAAAATGAGTATTAGTGACAAATATCCATGATTTGACCATACACAAATTTGAAAAGAGCATTCATGGGTAGATGTACAAAAAAAAAATCAAAACTAAACTTTTAAATTTTTTTTATTAGCCATTTACTTTTTTTTATTTTTTTATTTTTCAATTTCCTTTTCACTCCCCACATTATTCCTATGATCACATTTTTCAACTTTTTTGTTTTTTTCAACTTGTTGGTTTTTTTCTCAAATGAGAAACAAAAGCTCTGTAAGGCAACAACACTTTAGTTTTTTTAGAAACAAAACTCTATTCACCCATACTCAACCAATCTAAGGTATGTTACATAACCATTTTTTTTATAATTTTCACAACACTTTGCTTCTTTTTTTCTCTTGTTCTTTTTCTCTCTCTCCTTTAGTACAATGAACTCAAGAGCCAAGAAGAAGAAATATGGAGAAAAGAAAATGATAGATAAGTAGGGGAAGTAAACCATAAAATAAAGTTAGTAGCATCGAGATCTTAGACATTAATGCAAACAAAAAAAAAAAAGGTAAAGATTCACATTATAATATAATAAAAGTAAAAAGAGATGTAATAAACAACAAAAATGAAAACAAAACTCATAAAACCCTTACTCAACTATTGTTTTTCGGGGATATTTAGAGATGGAGATGAAAATAAAGTTAGTAGCAAAAACATAACAATAAAATACACAAAGATTCACATGGTAATAGAAGTAAGAATAGATGTAATAAACAACAAAAATGAAAGAAAAAATTCATAAAACTCTTACTCAACTATTGTTTTTCGGGGACATTACGAAATAAAGATGAATATCAAGAAGTGAGTATCTCGAGAACAACCAACTAGCTTGTTGTTTGAGGTGTGGATCCTTGGAATAAAATCCTACCAAATGCAACTTCCAACTAATTAAGCTAGGGTTATTTTGTGTTATGAGATTTTTGGGGGTTTTCCCTACAAATCTCTCCATCTTTTTTTGGTTATGAAAGGAATGGCTATGGAGTTTTGCAGAGTTAAATGGATGAGAATGGTGGAGAGTGATGTATGGGAGTGTAGATGGAAGTAGGATTTTTGTGTGTTGTATTCTTTTTGAAGAAGAGAAAGAGATGTATATAAAGGTCAAAATCATTACTCTTTTGTGTATAAAACCAAAATCACAATTTGTTTCAATTTGAAAATCTATGCCAAAAAGAACTTACACCTAAAAAAGACCAACAATATTTGGTCAATCAAAATAAAAACAAAACTTACCCACTTAATCAAGGACTTGTCTTTTCTCCAAAAACTATGATTTCTCCATTTTTTAAAAAGAAAAGTGAAATTAGCAAATAACAAATAAAAATCAAAGTGAGTAAAAAAAAAATCATAGATATTTATGATCTAACAATTTAATTAAAAATGAGCCGGACAAAAATAGGTGGCTACAATTTCTACCACTTTTACTAATTAGATTATTGGTTATACTAATTTAAAGATCCTACGTTAGTCATTACATTGCATTTATAAATGATAGGGTGTATACGACCGGAATAGAGAAGGTACATGAGTAACATGAGAGTATGATACTCATGAGAAATTTTAAATATGAGAAAACATTCTGTGTTTACTCATAAAGTAAAAAGATAATAAGATGTTAAAGTAAACATAACTCAACAATAATTAACGTACTCTCGACCAAAAAAATTAGAGTTTAAATTTATCGATTCTTAAATATTATTGAACTAAAAAAAAGAGTAAATTGTATAAAAAAAATTATAACTAGGCCTCTTAAGGATAATAGTGGAGCGAGCACAATGCATTTTTTCTCTCTATCCTTATGGCAAAAGAGTCACTACAAGAATTTTACCATTTTCCGACGTTATTTACCCCGACGCTTAAAAAATGGTCGGAAAAAAGAAGAAATACCGACGGTTTGATAAGTGGTCAACAAAAGTGAGGGAATTACCGACCGTTTGATAAGTGGTCGGCAAAAGTAAGGGTAATACCGACGGTTAAAATAAAACGGTCGGGAAAAGTGAAGAAAAATGACAATAATTTATAAAATCACCGAAAAAAGTAGTGTGATACAAAGCGACCGCTTATCAAACTATTCGCAAAAGAAAATAATTGCCGACCATTTTTAACATGGTCGGCAAAGGTGATAAGAAATGTCGACCATTTCTAAAAATGGTCGGCAAAAGTGATTAGAAATGTCGACCATTTTATAAAATGGTCGGCAAAAGTGCTCGAATATGAACACCCTTTACTCTCTCTCTTTTAGAAATGCCGACCATTTTTAAAAATGGTCGGCAAAAAGTTAAAGAAATGTCGACCATTTATAAAATGGTCGGCAAAAATGATTAGAAATGCCGACCATTTATAAAATGGTCGGCAAAAAGTGCTCGAATATGAACACTCTTTACCTCTCTCTTTTTAGAAATGCCACCATTTATGGAAATGGTCAACAAAAGAACAAGAAATGCCGACCATTTGAAAAATGGTCGGCAAAAGTTATTAGAAATGCCGACCATTTATAAAATGGTCGACAAAAGTGCTCGAATATGAACACCCTTTACCCTCTCTCTTTTTAGAAATGCCGACCATTTATGGAAATGGTCGGCAAAAGAACAAGAAATGTCGATCATTTATAAAATGGTCGGCAAAAGTGCTTTCGAATATGAACACCCTTTACCCTCTCTCTTTTAGCAATGCCGACCATTTTTAAAAATGGTCGCAAAAAAGATTAGAAATGCCACCATTTATAAAATGGTGTTAAACGTCTTGTGAAAATGAACCCCTTTTTCCTCTCTTTTTTTCCCATTTCCCCCTTTTCTCTCTCTCTTCTCTCACCTTCCCCTCTCTCTCTCTCTTCTCACTTTCCCCTCTCTCCCACCACCCAACCCTCTCTCACCGCTCACCACCCCTGAAAACGTCGCACTTGCCGCTTGCCTCCACCCTTTGTAAGTAGTTTTTTGTTGTTTTTAAGTTTGTCTTCTCTTAGATTTTAGTAATATTGCAAAGTTCTTATGTTTTTAGTAGTTAATATACTTAGATTCAAGATTATTATGAAAATCTATTCAAGTTAATTATGTTTTGATTTGGCATTTTAACATTTTTGTTAATATTTTGGACACTTTTGAACTCATTTGGGCACTTTCACTAGTATTTTGAACTCATTTGTACACTTTTGCTAATATTTCAAACACTTTTGAACCCATTCAAACCCTTTTACTAATATTTCAAGCACTTTAGAACTCATTTGGCATATTTGTACTTTAAAATTTGTATAGTTTATTATTCTTATTCATGGGGAGTTGAAAATATATATTGTTTATAGGACCCATTTGGTAGAATTTCTTGTTTGTATTTTTAATTAAAAAAAAGAACTACATTTAATAATTAATATGCTTAGATTGAAGATTATTTTGAAAATCTATTTAAGTTTATTGTGTTTTGAGATTTGTGTAACCATAGATTTGCAAGTTGGAACACTTTTTAACATAAACCAACAAATTTTCTAGGTTCTTTGGTTAAGAAAGTATGTAGGAATCCACTATTGATTCTTTTAAAACTCAAATAAAGTGGGCATGGATCATATTCTTACGATTATTTGCCACTTTAGTACTCCTTGAATTTGACTCTGTGGATTTCAATGTTATATTGACGTTATTTGCATTTTTTTTTATCTTCATTGTGGACTATAACACAGGATACGAAGTTGACTAACATGGAAGCAATGCTTATGCAACTCATTTATTTACAAGGAGGATTGCCAAAGTAGGTATGATCTATCCACTAATATTTTGTGTATGGCTATCCTGCAGTAAAGGTAGCCAATGTGTTGGGGGTTAGTATGTTTTGGGATTATGTTTTGAGATTAAATTAAGTTTAGGAGGTTGGGATCAAAACTTGCTTGCTTATTATACATAGTGAGAAGTTGTGGATGGTTATCATGCAGTTATGGTAGCCAATGATTTGAAACTATTTGATTTCTATGAGTTTCTTTGAGTTTATGTTCATGATCGTTGAGTTTTGGAAGCTATCTATGTCATTGACAAATTTGCTCGTAGTTGATTTTGAACTTCTTGCTTATTGTTTTGTAATATTGATACTTGCTAATATATTTAGAATTTCTTTGGATATGGTTGTATGACTATTGTAGTTATGGTAGCCAATGAATCGGTTTAAGTGTAGGTTGATGCTTAGAGATCGATTTGAAGTTAGGGGTGGATGAGAAATTATTTGGAGTGTGAAGGAGATACATGGATTGATGTATATAGATTGTTTATCAATCAATCGGTCCTTTGGAGTTTAGTAATTTGGTTGAACATGTTTAGCTATTTAGTTAAGCTTTGGTGGTTCATTCCTTTGAGAAGCTATTTAGTTAAGTTTTGGTGGTTGGTGCTTAAGTTAAGTTAAATGTGTCCATAAATATTCTTTAATTATGAGGTGTAGGTTACTTTTTTTTTTGTGGTTTTTGGGTTACATATTGAATTCTTGAAAACGTGCTCCAATTGGAGATTGCTAGATACTTGATTGATTGTTGAATACATACATATTTCACAAGGAAAGCTTGTGAACTTGGATCGTCAAAGGAGGTTAAAGATTACAAAATAAAATCCGAGAAGGAAGTTCTTAAAATTTTATGCATATGACAATTTCTTTTTGAGTAGTAATTCTGTTGTGTTTTATAACTTTGGATTTTCATTTTGTTTTGTACTTTTTTGCTAAGTGTTGTTTGTAAGTGTTGTTTGTAATTGTTCATTTGGTATAGACTTAGATTTAGTTAAGTGTATTAAGTGTTGTTTGTAATTGAGTTTTATGTTTTTAGTTGGTGGTTTTGTTTCTATGCTTCTATGTTTTAGTAAGTTTGAAAAGTTTAGTAAGTTTGTAATTGTGATTTTTGTGTTATGTGAGTGAGAATGATACTTATGTATAGGAAGAGTAAGTAGAACTTTATTGTTTAACTTTTTTTTATTGAATTATGTTTGGGCTTAAAGTCGTTTGAAATCTATATGCTGAAATTTAAGTTTTAGTTAAAGCTTGTTTATATTGTTGATTTGGTATAACTTTTTTGCTAAGTGTTATTTGCAATTGTTTATTTGGTATAATTTTAGATTTAGTTAAGTGTATTAAGTGTTGTTTTAATTGTGTTTTATGTGTTTAGTTGTCAGATTGGATGAAGTTTTGTTCCTATGTGCTCCTATGTTTTAGTAAGTTTGGTAAGTTTGTAATTGTGATTTTTGTGTTATGTGAGTGAGAATGATACTTATATATAAGAAGAGTAAGTTTGGGTTTAGTTTCTTGATTTGATTTTTATGTTATTTTCGTTGTTATATGTTTATATAGTTTTGATCTTAGGTTCATGTCTTTTCATATAGGTGGATCGACTCGACATTGCTCTGAAAAGCAACACACGAAGATCGCCATGAAGATAACGTGTAGTTAACTTGAGTTTAATATATAAAATTTTGTTTGTAGATTGGGTTATTTGGTCAAAAAGCGTATTTTTATTTTGTATGAACAAAGTGTAATTAACTTTAATTTAATGTAAGTAAATTTTTATTCAATTTGTGTATATTTTATTTCATGTACATCAAGTTTGAAATTATAGTGAAAATCCAAATAAATACCTATTTGAATAGGTAAAATATCAAATAAAGCAATAGGCAATTCCAATATATGCCGACCAAATTTAAAATTTGGTCGGCATTTCGAAGATATGCCGACCAAAACTAAGTTGGTCGGCAAAGCTTAGAAATGGCGACCAAATTTTAAATGTGGTCGACCTAAAAATTGGTCGGCAAAAGGTTTCCCGACGATAAGCCGACGAGCTTTTTTTCGTCGGAAATACATTTGCCGACCATATTTTGGGATTTTTTCGACCATTTGTGGCGTCGGGAAATCCCAAAATTCTTGTAGTGAGTTTCTTAGGCCTCGTTTGATAACGTTCATGTTTCCTGTTTCCCACTTTTTAAGAATAAGAAACAAGAATATAATTGATAATTGTTTCTAAACCCTAAACCCTAACCAAGAAATAAGAAGTTGCACTAGTTAGGGCTTGAAACTAGGATTGAGAGTAGAAATGGATGGCTTGGGCGCTCAGCATGCCAAAGAGGGTTTTCATATTTTGTTAGGAACCAAATAATATAATTAAAAACGAAACAAGGAGAAACTCCCATTTGTAGTTTCTCAAAATTTGCCCCATTTTTAGAAACAAGAAATGGGAACATTTATCAAACAAGTCTGTTTCTTGAAAAATGAAAAAACGAGAACAAGAAATAAAAAACGAGAACGTTATCAAACGAGCCCTTAATATCCTTGTCCTTATCCCATTTTTGGCTTGGGGAATCGGAGTAATTAGGACCTTGTGGAAAAAATAATTGTTGTCTCGTATATTACTTTTAATTAAAAAATAATTAATTATTTGTTTTTCTAAATACAATAATGGGGTTTTTAAAAAAATTGTTTACTATTTTATTAATAATTTAATAAGAAAATATATAGTTTCTAAAATTTGGGATGGAAAAAAATTAGGAACAGAGTTGAGATGGAGAATGTATTCTATTCTCATGTTTGAAGATGGAATGAGAGAAATTTCTACCTTCCTATTATATTTAAACTGAGATTTTTCGTCCTGCCATAATTTTTTTTTTTTTTCATCCCTACGTCTTTTGACTAAGAGAAAATCAAAGGTGTTTGGTATAATGAAATATCAAATGGATGGACAAAAGAATTTTAGTAACTTATTGCCAACCAAGAAATTAGATCATGAGTCCTTCCAACCAAACACACGAATCTTAAAATAGTAAACAAAACATCATATAATTACTTCAATTTAAGGTTATGTGTCAGCCATATTTTTCCATCTCACAAAGGTTGTCAACTTGACCTCAAATCACAGTGACCCAAAAAAATAAAAATGTTAAAAATGGCAATTATATTTGAACCACTCTCAACGTAGAGCCTTAAAATGTACTCATACCCTTTACAAGAATATATACACATAGAATAATTAAGATTTAGAAAAAGAAAAAGAATCATGAACGAATCTGAGTGAAATGATGTAAGTAATTAGAGATGGTAGCACCAAATAAACCAACAATCAATAGAGTGTAAATGAAAAGGCAAACATAAATGTAATTGGAGGTAAAATAAAAATAAAAAATAAAAAAATAGGTTTGTAGTTTGTTTCCATAGTACTCATACTCTTTCAAAATTATAGTATTACCTTCAACCTTTCAAAATTTGTTAAAATATGGGACGAAGAGTCATTCATTCATACTTAATTCAAGCAAACGTCTATTTCTACTTCAAATGTAGTTTTAAAACATTTATAAGAGGTCAAAGATAATATATTGCAGCTCAAGAACAAAGTTGATATTATAGGTAGTTGTGTTTGGTTCGGAAAGAAATCACATCTCATCGAGAGAAGAGAGAAAGATGAAAGGAAAAGGGTTTTGCTTTAGTTGGAAGGAAAGATGGGAAATGTTGGGATTGAATCACACCAACTCCGCTATATGTGTAGATATGTGGGACTCTTTGCTCTTGTGGCATACACAAAAACACAATCATCCAATTAACTTACCCATTTTTGGTCCTTTTCTTTCTCTCTTTTTTGTCACTTTTTTTCATCAATTAGCTGGAGGAGTAGTTTGCATTGCCATTGGCTTTAACAATTTGCCTGTTTTAAACCAGTTCTCCCTTTTTCATGTGGACAATGATTTGATGAATGGGCTTTGAGTGTGGAGAAAAGTGAACCATATTGAGTAATATGTATAAAAGTCATGTATGACTTGTTCTCTTCTATTATGTAATGGAAGTGATGATGTTATCCAAAATCCAAACCTTATTTCTTCTTTCACTTGTCAAAAAATTTAAAATATAAACAATCTAATATACTTTTTTTCAAAGAAAGTTGAGCTAAATATATATATGTTTTGATGTCTAATGTTTGACTATTTTTTAAATTTGTATTCCTCTCATGTATTTGAAAAATGTTCAGTTAAGTCTTTATTTTTATCAAACGTTGAAATTAATTAATAAAAAAGGTTTAATTGCAAATTTAATCTTTATGATTTGGAGAAAATTAGAATTTAGTCTCTATTGTTTTAAAAATTAGAATTTTGTCTTTATGGTTTGATAATCTCATAAACAGTCACTTGATAAAACTCCTCATAAACTGTCTCTACTGTAAGCAGTGGCGGATCCAAAACTTCAAGTTAGGGGGGGCTTGAATTCATATCAAAATTATTTTGAACGCATTAATATTTGTTGTATATAGCCTTATTCTATTTTTATGGTTTACTAAAATTAAGAAATTGAACTTTGAAAGTATAGAGACTAAAATAAAACAAACCACAAAATACATGGATGAAAATGAAATCTTAATATAATAGTTTATATATTTTGAAATAAGAAAAATGATTAAATTTGTTTAATACTGTATATGAGAAAAAATTACAAATAATAAGATTATTTTTGTTTAATAAGAATTCATAAAATCATAATTTCTTTTGTTTAATAAGAATTCATAGAATCATATTTTCTTTTATGCAATTAACTTTTAAAAATAATTTTATAAAAATTTAAAAATATTTTTCATTCTGTTTTATTTATATTTGATACCAAGAAGAAAAATCTTTAACCATAAATATTTTTAAGAATAGATTACAACAAAAAGTATGAGTGAAAGAGAGCATAACTCAACTGATTCGTAAAAGAATTAGGGAGGCTTGCCACTGAGCCAAGAAAAAATTTACAAATTAATATAGCATTTTATATATATAAACTAAGTTGTTCAAAAGTTGAGGGGGGCTCGAGCCCCCTCTTGGCCCTTCTTAAATCCGCCCCTGACTGTAACCCTTCTTAAATCCGCCCTTGACTGTAAGGCCTATTTATTAAAATTTTATCAAGTCATAAGACTAATTCTAACATTTAAAATTATAAGAACTAAATTCTAACTTTATCCAAACATAAGGACCAGATTTGTAATTTAACTTTAATCAAATAATGATGCGACACCAAAATATAATTTATTAATTGAGTTAAAATGTGGTCTACATAATCCATCAATTTGAGGAAATATGGCATAATACTCACCTACAAAATTTAAAACTTAGGCCTCGTTTGATAACCATTTGACTTTTAGAAATTAAGCCTATAAATACTACTTTCACCTATGTTTTTTTTTTTATGTTTTCTTATCTACTTTTTGCATGTGTTTTCAAAAACCAAGCCTAGTTTTGAAAACTAAAAAAAGTAGTTTCCAGAAACTTGTTTTTGTTTTTGAAATTTAGCAAATAATTCAAGTGTTTTCTTGAGAAATATGAGCGCTATTGTAGGGAGAGACGAAAAACATTGTAGAAAAATTGTGAGAAAATAAGTACAATTTTCTAAAACCAAAAACAAAAAATCAAATGATTATCAAATGGGGCCTTAATTTTTCTTTTTGTGAGTTTGATATTGGGGGTCAATTGGTGTAGGGACGTTTTTTAAACATATTACAAAAAAACAAGTGGGTTGAGAAACTATTTCTAGAAATAGAGTGGATTTTTTGTTTTATTGGAATGTGGGGAGACTCATTCTTCTTTCAACCCCACAACTAGCTCATTTTTAAAAGAGAAAAAAAAATATTTTTTAAAAAAAATCTTTACTAACTCCCCCAATGTCGCGAGCCTCTTTTGATAAAATTATATGATTTATTTATTTTTCTCTGGCATCTAATACATCAAGTTTAATTCATGATTAAATCAATATCAACAAAAATAATTTTTTTGTTTTCATATTTTTTACCACTATTTTATTATATATAGATATTTCATATATTTTTTAATTGTATAAACAGATATGATTATTAAGAATAATAAGTTATAGTTTAATTAAAGTTTTATTAGCTAATTCAAATCATTTACAATTATTTTGTCATATAAAGATGTTTCTATAGCTAATTACTCACATTTCATATAATTTTGTATTGACAATTAGAAAAAATTAATTAGAGTTGAATTAAGTCATATAATTAAAGTTAGTTAAAGCTTAATTATAGTTTAATTAAGCTATAATTAAATTTTTATTTGATTAATTCTAGTCATTTCTATTCATTTCCACAACTTACATGATTTAAAAAAAA
This sequence comes from Trichosanthes cucumerina, assembly GCA_036507285.1. NCBI lineage: Eukaryota > Viridiplantae > Streptophyta > Magnoliopsida > Cucurbitales > Cucurbitaceae > Trichosanthes > Trichosanthes cucumerina. The sequence continues at coordinate 6,065,631 of CM071845.1, forward strand.
AAATCATGAACATTTTCACAAAATTTGGACTTTGATATTTCCATTGACATCTATATTTCAAACACTGATTAGGATATATACATTGATAAAAAAATAAAATAAAATCCAAAGTTAAAATCTCTTATCCTCAAGTGTCTTGAACTAAAGTAACTTTTTTGATACGTCGCGTCGTAGGTTGTTATTGAGAATTATGATATCTAAAAGAATATAAATTTATTAAGTCTTATTTTTCCCCTAAAAAAACTAGTAGTTAGTTATACCAGAAATATCAATGAAAAGATATTTCTGAAATGGAGGGTGAAACACGAATCAATAGAATTAAAAGGCAAGTAACTAAAAAAATAATAACTAATTTACATTAAGTAAATCTAATTATTAAGTTTAGATAGAATGCATCTTTCAAAGATACGCATTCTACAGGTAGTTTGTTTTTGACTGGTCAACTATGATTCATTAAATATATAATGCATCTTTGAAAGATACGCATTCTACATTTTTCAAGACACACTCTAATAAAGCCAAAAAAATGAACTCATTTTTTGTAAATAGTTTTATAACCTACCCTTTTTTTAGTAGGTTTTCCAACTAACATTTTTTCTATAAATCGTCTGATATTGTGGGAGGTGGGAGATTCCAAAACATATTATAATATTAACCAATTGAACTTTGGTTTTTTAGTACAACAAATGAGAGTGATGAAGATTTGAATCTTGAATCTCAAGAGAATGAATACATGTTAGTTATTGTTAAACTATGTTCACTTTAACCTATTATGTATTAAAGATATAATTTAATTGACTAAATTTAAAATTCACTCATTGTATATTACTTTTAGTACATAGTAACTTTTTTTTTTTATTTTTACAGATAATACACGGTAACTTCTTGATACAAAATGGTTTGTCGTCGTGAGAGAGGACTGATTAAAATTATATTAGAATAATGATTGTGTTGGTTGAGTTTTAATAAAAGGGAGAAATGAAAAGTGAATTGGTAATCCCAAGGGGTGAGGGGAGGGAGATGAATTAATGTGTGATGTGATTTTATGACGGCTAATAGTATATATCATATAATAAGTCTGTCAATGTTCCATAATCTCTGTGGCTGTGGATGTGGCTTGGAAGTGCGTGCAGTGCGCTAATATTAACTTATTTGCTCCATTTCCATGGCCATGGCCATGGCCCTCTTCTTCTTCTTCAAAAACTTCCCATTTCATCGAACACACACTCTCCCTCCTTCACAGTGCTAGCTACCTATCTTTTTTCCTTCCCACACTTCCAAAGAAGGTGTAATTAGCGTAAGTAAGATATTTTCATAGGTCTCCATACAAGGTAAATATGGTGAAATGCCTCACTAATTTCAAAATCTATCTCTTTTTTAGGGCTCTCTTGCCTTTTTGCTTGCTACTTTTTACATGTCCTTCTTTTTTTTGTCCTTTTCCTTTTTTATTTAAAGTCTATCGGAATTGAGTTCCCAGTATTCGTATCATTTTTTCGAGACTCTACTGTCTACATATACGAGGTTCCAACAACAGTTTCATGCATATTGCGAGGGTTAATGTACATTCAACATTAAAAAAAAAATCGATCTAATCTTGTAGGCATGGGCATGACAGAAATGACCTCTTCTTCACTCTCTAAGTGGATTGAGGTAGGATCCTTCTTTGATTTCTTTTTGGAGTTACTCTTGCTGCTTGCAATCTCACATTAGCTCGTTGTCTTGATTCTACAGTTCCTTTTGTCATTGTCAACAAGACGAACGATTCTGAAATTAAAGGGGTATATATGTAATCAAAGAGGGGTGAATGGCGGATAATAGAATCCCTAAAACACGGGATTACAACTTTATTTTTCAAAAACAACTTTCTCCATTTAATCTTCAAAATACAGATTTCCCCTGGAAGATTCAAGGAAGGGGATGCATTTTGGCAAAAAAAAAAAAAATCACAAGAAACCTACACATGCATACCTTGTGTTCTTCGATTCCTCTAGACGATTGGGGTAGAACTTCTGAACTTCATGGGTAGCAAGAACGCGAAGAAAGGATACAGGCATGGGAGGCAAAAACGTTCGATCGTGGAGTAGGTGCATTCAAAGTTCCAAGGTTTGAACGCAATAGGTAGGGAGAATGCGAACAGATGGGCAGGGGAGATAAATCACATCATTTCAGGTGAACAAATGCATCCTTTAATTAGTTTTTGAATTTTTTTAACAGGAGTTCTGTGGAATTCGTGTCGCATTCCATTGGGTTTGGTGGTGTATTAATTGAGCACCATTAAACTGTTTTTTTTATGCATGTGAATTACCATCAATTATCTAGCCTTGTAATTTCAATATCTTATTTGGTAGATGTAGATAAGTTTATATGCACATGTTTTGAGCTATTAATTTTTTTGTGTGTTACTCAAATTGGTATATTGAGTTCACAATTATTTTAATTTATCTATTATATTTTCTCTTCATTTGTCTAGGTTGTGTGCTGCATTTTTTGGTATCTTTATTGAATTCCATCATTTTTTCGATCAAACTATATATTTGAATCTTTAAAATGTATTTATTTACCTTTATTTATCTAAAAAAAACTTCCCATTGATTCACTCCTATTTGTTAGCCTCTTTTTTCTTTAGTCATATTTATAGGTAAAACTTTTAAATATGGTATTTTGTCCTTTAATAATGTAGGAAAAAACTTCCTAGACATTTTTATAATTTTAAACTAATTTAGATATTTTTCATTTAAGATAGGTTAAATCTAGACATTTCTCTGGTTGTCCCCCTGAAATATATAATTAACGTTACAAAAAGAACTGAAATCCGATATCGACAATGGGGTTTCCAGCTACTTCTGGGCCTGATCAGAATCATAATGGGCTATTATCCCACCCGGCCCAAATGCAAGCCAACGACTACTCCGTACAAATGCCGATCAAGCCAGCTAAGCGAGAGCTTGGTTTATACACTTGACCGTTGCAAAACTTTCCAAAAAAATTAAATCTTAAAATATTTTATAAAATTTTCAAAAATATTAGTTTTTTTTCCTTTCATGACTTTTTTCCCCCTTTTTCAGCCCGCTCCCCTCTCAATATAAATAAATCCTACCAAAATTTGACCGTTACCTCTTCCTCACAGTGATCAGAAAAACAAAAACCCCACTCTGTGTTTGCAGAGAAGAAGAGAGAAAGAAACAGAGGAGACCCTTTCTTGAAATTATCAGTCCCCATAAGCGATTCCCTTTCTTTCTTAGATCGAAGAGAGAAAAAACCGATAATGGACTCACCTCAAGCAAGAAAAAGTGGGATCAATCTCCCAGCTGGAATGGCCGAAAGGTCGCTTCGGCTCGAGACGTTTTCGGGTTCTTTTCGAGCGATATCGAGCTTGTCATCACCTTCAAAAACCTCAACTTGCAGCGACAGATTCATACCGTGTAGATCGTCGTCAAGGCTGCACACATTTGGGCTAATTGAAAAGGCTTCCCCTGTGAAAGAAGGCGCAAATGAGGCGTATTCTAGGTTGTTGAAATCGGAGCTTTTTGGGTCTGATTTTGGTTCCTTTTCCCCTGCAGGTTCTCAAGGCCAAGGATCGCCTATGAGCCCCAGCAAGAACATGCTCAGGTTCAAGACTGATCATTCTGCCCCTAATTCCCCTTATTCCCCTTCTCTTTTCGGTCAAGATGCTGGGTATTCCTCTGAAATCTCAACCCCTCCAAAGCCGCCTCGAAAAGTTCCCAAGACCCCGCATAAGGTTTCCTTTTGAATTCTACCCTTCTTCTTTAAAACTCTGTTTTCTTATGATATGGAAAGAAATAAGTATTCAGGTGAGTCCTTGATTCTGCTGCAGGTTCTGGATGCTCCATCGCTTCAAGATGATTTTTACTTGAATCTTGTGGATTGGTCCTCGCAGAATGTGTTGGCTGTGGGACTTGGAACTTGCGTTTACTTATGGAGTGCATCAAATTGCAAGGTTAGTTCACTTCACAGATCATCAAGTCATATTATCAATTTTGTTGACCCGTTCTCAACAAATGGGTGTGTTTATTCCACTTTCAGGTGACTAAGTTATGTGATTTGGGACCCAATGATGGTGTGTGCTCAGTCCAATGGACCAGAGAGGGTTCCTACATATCGATTGGTACAAACCTTGGCCAAGTTCAGGTACACAATAGAAGATAAAGATTGGTGTTTGAGCTCATGTTTCAGGTCAAAAAGTCATCCTTTTTTTTCTGCTGTTTCAATATAATAGATTTGGGATGGAAGTCAGTGCAAGAAAGTTAGAACTATGGGAGGACATCAAACAAGAACAGGTGTTTTGGCATGGAATTCTCGGATTTTAGCATCTGGAAGCAGAGACCGTAACATTCTTCAACATGATCTCCGCGTTTCTAGTGAGTTTGTGAACAAGCTTGTAGGCCATAAATCTGAGGTGAGAATGAGGAAACTTCCCTACAGATTCATAACTGGACTAAATTACAGTTATGTTCCTAACAATTCTTGTAATCAACCTACAGGTTTGTGGACTTAAATGGTCAAACGATGACAGAGAGCTTGCCTCTGGTGGAAATGACAATCAGGTAGATTGATGTATAGATATCCATCCTGCAAAGAAGAAGCCTCTTTCTTTTATCTGATCATTTAATAAAAGAGCCTTTTTGTTGGGTATAAACAGCTTTTGGTATGGAACCAGCATTCACAGCAGCCTGTATTGAGACTAACAGAGCACACAGCTGCTGTTAAGGCCATTGCTTGGTCACCCCACCAGAGCAGCCTTCTTGCATCAGGTGGTGGAACTGCTGATCGATGCATTCGCTTCTGGAATACTGCAAATGGGCACCAGTTGGAGTGTGTTGACACTGGAAGCCAGGTAAAGATTGTACCTGGTGAAGAATTTAAATGGGTGGTTGTTGTTTACTTCAACTTGATAAATTTGTCAAATTTTGTTCAGGTTTGCAATCTTGCATGGAGTAAAAATGTTAATGAACTTGTGAGCACACATGGGTATTCCCAGAACCAGATTATGGTGTGGAAGTATCCATCAATGGGAAAGGTTTGTTTTCTAACACAATTGAAAATTTTACATAATTCCAGAATATAAATAAAAGTTCTCAGGCTTGGATCTGTTGTTACTTTTTCTTCCTCTCAATAGGTTGCTACTCTAACTGGGCATACAATGAGGGTGTTGTACCTTGCAATGTCTCCTGACGGTCAGGTATTCGAACATGTTTTATCTTACTTATTGTACTTACTAAATAGGTTCTTCTTCAAAAGCAATTTCATCTTTAAGAGAGTGTTTTTCATAAATGGCCTCTTGCAGACAATTGTAACAGGTGCAGGAGATGAAACTCTTCGGTTCTGGAATATCTTCCCATCAATGAAAACACAGGTAAAAGGGGATGTGTAGTTCTTTACTTGACAGGAAATCCAATCAACTTTCAAGAGCTTTCAGATTCTTTCTTTATTTGCCTCAAAGATTTAACGTTGTTTATTCGTTCTCTCTGTTTTTCAGACACCGGTCAGAGATACGGGCCTGTGGTCACTGGGACGAACACAAATTCGATGACAAATTCCTCATAAAGGAAAGCCGATTTTATTCATTCATTCATGTAAATGCAGTCTGATATGTGATCGTGGCCTCTGCAATTTCCACGCACATGTTTTTAGTATGTGTTGAGTGGCAAGAGTGACAATGCGCTTTGAACAAAGAAAAGTATTTTTATTTTTTGTAGAAAGTTTGATGTTGTTTGTATTCTGATGGATGATGATATGTGGTATATGAGAATAAGATCGTTCTTTTTGTTCTTGTGGTTCGCACAAACTCAATGAAAATCACTTCTTTATTCAATTCATCCAATCTCAACGAAAGTCACTTCTATTGGTTAACTAAGTTATATATTAGCAAACAACAAATCTCACAAGTATATCTAATTGCAACTAGAAGGAAAAAAAAACTAGTCACTCCAATGACATTCAGTGTCTGGTCCAAGCTTCGAGAACTCCACTTCAAATCTGACTTTACCTTCTTCATCTCGAAGTACTCTGGGATTAGCCCTCGTCCCCATTTTCTAGTTCTAATTATATGTATATGGAGTACAGTTGCAGTCAGCTCAAAACTTGAAAATTTATGTTCTTATTGCCTGCAAGTTTTGACATATCAGATAAATCTCTCTTGATGACGATCTTGTAGCCTTGGGCCTCAACCACGATGCCTTTCTGAAGAGCGGTTTCAACATCCGGCTGAATTCTGGGGGTAGAGAATAAATAAAGTATGTAAAGACAAACCATCATAATCTGAAACCATCTTAGAGATTATGTTGAGATAAAATTCTACCTTGGGTATCTTCACTCTCCAAGAGTTTTATAACGAGGTGGCCTCCTTTTTGCAGCACACCATCATAATCTGAAACTGAAGTTGAATCATCCACATTGTCCTTGTCCTTTCCATGCATAACCTCATCTCCAAGTCCTAATGCAGCTTCTCCCAGAGCCAAATTAACTGCTTGCATCCCTAATTCAACTGATAAAGTCGCATCCCTAGTGGTGATTCCAGATACTGATGGGCACATGTCGGAGAGTATTACAGAAAATCCCTTCTCCTACAGAACACCAAGCAACAAACAGGATTTAGACAGTGTAATTTCTTTTCTGTCACTCGCTAATTTTTCTTGTCCAGTCACTGCACCTTCTGTTCATACTCATGTGTATGTGTATGTTTTTTTGTTTTTGTTTAACAAACTTTAATTTTTTAAACCAAACCATTGCACAATCTTGCATTTCCATCAAATGCTATTGATATGGTTTGTGCAAAAACCCAGAGAAGGTGATTGAGCTACGTTCAGAAATGATGCAACATTCAATGTTAATGACATTAGTACGTTTGAAAAGTTAAGTTACCTTGGGAGATAGTGCCTTTAATTTGCTTTTAGGAAGGTTCATTACATCAGCACAAACAGTTTGAACCCTTGAGTCACAATGTACATGAGGAACTTTTACTTTCTGCTCTGCAAGACCCATATTTCTTTTTAGATATTATTACTATCTGAAAAATGAGATTCAGCAGAATGACAGCTTAGTTAAGTAACCCAGAAGAAGACATAAACAGTTCACCTTGAGATCAATACCCAAGACGGAGCCTCCATTTTTCAGAGGCCCCAGACTCTGGCAAGCTACCTGAAATCAAAGTTTCCACCAAAAAAGAAATATTTGGGAAATCAAAAGGACAGAAAAGAGAGATGCAATATTCAGACCTGAAGCCAGGCACCAGGAGCACAACCAAGGTCCAAAACGGACGAGCCTGAATTAATCAACTTGAATTGCTTCTGAATCTGAAGCAACTGTTCTCAGCAGAGGATGATAAAGACATTTAAATTAGAATTGGCGAGGCTCGAAGGTTATAAGGAGGAGGAAAAACAGTGAGAGGGAAGGGTTTCTACCTTGAAGGCGGATCTTGCGACATAGCCAAGGCGTTGAGCTTCTCTGTAGAAGAAATCAGGTGCTCCTGCTCCACTCATTTCTTTCTTCCCTGGAAAAATCTCATAAATTGATAAAACCCTAGGGTTTTAGCTTTCAGTACGTAGAAGTAGAACACCTAAAAACAAATTCATAGATGAACCGCCGTTGTCAAGCTTCGAACTTTCATCGCGTGAGCGATAACGACGCCCAAGGGATTCGGAATTTTAATTTTGCAAATAATAATAAAAGTGAAAATAAAAATAATCAGAATTTTAGATTCGTATCTACAATCCATTTTCCCTGTTTTAATGATGGATGACTTAGATTCTAAAAATAATAAAATAAGATTCATTCTAATGTGACAACAGGTGCAAAATTATCTATAAGGGCAGTATAAAAAGCATTGGTTGTTCACGCTCTTATACTCGAAAACACTCTTATTCCCGTGGAATAGCTCACACTCATAATACCACTTTACAAATGATCACTCACTCACGTTGATTCCCTCTCATAGACCTTCCACTCTCACTCACAATACGACTTTTGCAAAAATCACTCGTTCACGTTGACTCGCTCTCACGAGACCTTGCAGTCTCACCCTCTTGCTCACAATACGACTTTTGCAAATGATTACTCACTCACGTTAACTCTCTCCCACGGAGCTTGAAATCTCTCTCGTAGGCTCGCTCTCATAGGCTTACTTATGATATAACTTTTACAAATGATCACTCGCTCACGTTGACTTTCTCTCACGAACCTCGAATTTTCAATTTCGTAGGCCCGCTCTCGTTTCGCTCATGATTTCTCCGGTCTGTTTATTTTCTTCAAAATTTCGTCCACTCATTTACTATCATAAGGGAGAGCGAGAGCGAGATGTCCTCATGGTAATTTGAACGGAATGCACAATACAAAAAGGGTCATATGTCATTAATTTCATAACACCGGTCAAACGATATCAAATCGGGTGAAAAAAGTTTTATGCTCAAATTTTCCATTACTTTGGGCATCATCTTATTTTTTGTTTTTTTTTTCTTTTAAAAGAAACACAAAATAATTGTTAAAAAAAAAAACAAAATAAGTTATTTTGCATACCTCCTCCTCCAATTTATGTCCCCAAACCAACTCAACTAATTATTATTTATATATTTACGACTCCCCAAACCAACTCACCTGATTAGATTAAGTATTGAAATCTCTCACTACCACTTATGATTGAACTAAAAAAAATAGTGTAACAATTTCCACTATAAACTTTAAATTTCATCGATTTAAACCATGTATTTTCATTTTTTTCACTTTTGTTCAATTTTCACTAAATTTTCCTACTAAATTTAATAAAGTGCAAGCAAAAGTAGCTCACCGCTTATGTAATGATTATTGCAATACTTATCAAAGTTTAAGGTGCAATTTAATAAAATAAAATATTATAGTAAAAATTGATACAAACTTGTCAAGTTTTAAGGTAAGAATTGATTTTTTTTCTTGATTTAATTATAATTATTCAACCGGCATTTTACTTTATGCAATATTTATAGTGTTTTGTTATTGTTTTGGTATTCTTTCTATGTTAGTTATACCATATATAAGGTGAAAAAAATAGGATTCATTGAAACATTAAATAACAACTATTTTAGTAAAAATAATAATGATAAGTAAACAACTATTGTATGTCCATTAGTACATTAAAAAAAATAATGCACAAAATAAATCTTATATACACATACTTTTTCTTTATTTATAATTGTAGATTGAAAAGTTGAACTTTCACCTACGGTAAAAGTTACCAACACTCATTTCTGAATTAGGTTTAAACGACTATTATATATTCAACTTGAGTTTAAACTGGTTAAATTGGACCAACGAGAATGGACAGGTCAAATAACCAAGACATAGAGTCAGATAGAATAAGAAGCCCAATATGAGGTCAAATCGGGTTGAAATCGAACGGGGACCGAATCAAGGCGAAACAAGACGAGCGGGCGTGCTCGGGCTTCGGCCCAAGCGCGTGGTCGCCCTCGGCATAGGCCGAGGCCGACCAGGGTACAGTCCTCTCATTTGGGCTCTACCCCCGCCCAACACCCTGAAAGAGTCTAGAGTCTAGGTTCGGGCTTAAGCCCAGCTTTGTGGTCGGCCTCGGGCGGTAGCCGAGGCCGACTGCATCCAAGGTCATATTCTGGGCCTTGCTTCAATCCCACGCGGCCCAAAGGCTTGTTTCCAGCCCTCTCCCGACCTTTCCTTTTCTCAATAGACCAAGAAACCCCACAGAGGACCCCAGAACCAAGAAGAGACGGAACGAGAAGACGTGCTTGAGCTTTGCGCAAGCACGTGGTCGCCCTCGACATGAGTCGAGGCTGACCAGGGTAAAGTTCCTCCGTTTGAGTTCTATCCAAGCCCTATGACACAAAGCATGGACTTAGGTTTGGGTTTTGGCCCAAACCAGTGGCCAGCCTCGGCCAAGGCCGAAGCCGACCAGTTACAAGTTTGATCTCTAGGCCTCACAGCGACTCCAAAAGGCCCGGAAGCCCATATTCAACTTCCCCACAATCTCTCCTTTACCCAAGAGGCCACGGAAGAACGACAGGAAAAACTATTTAATCTCTCTCAGGAGGGGAAAGAAGGGTAAGTTAATTCTAGTGACCATTACACAAAAACTTCTCTATAATTCTCTCTGAGACCCTCACTGACTTAAGCATCGGAGCTTGTGTGGCCTACACCACATCGGTGTCCAGGTTTTCAAGACAGTCTGCGTTCTTCCCCTAAAAATTATAAATTTACAGTCGTTGTCACGTGGAGGTCAGGTGTATTCTCCTGTCCGAAATTTAGCAACAATATAAACAATTCTACCATAATTATTCAGTCTCATAGTGTGTAACATAAGTTAAAGAAATCTCAATTTTATGTAATACTATCGCCTTTAATATAATTTAACTAATTATAACATTACTAATCTTACCTAAAAGTTATGGAGATGGAAGGTTAAAATCCTCGTCCATGTTTGAATTGCGTATTGCTCTTTAAAAAATGGAAAAATTAAATAGGTAAACTTGGAAACATTTTTAGATGAACTCAATCTTCAATTACACTATAAATGCCGTAGGATGTATCCATTTTATAAAACTTCGGTTCAAAAGAAGATAGATGGCATTCATATATTATTTTCATCCCTGAGTCCTGATTTGGGTCGGAGTGTGCTACCTTTACTTTTGATACTATTTGATTTTTTGTTTTTTAGTTTTTGAAAAGTGTGATAAATTTATTCAAAGACTAACTCAAGTTCGTTTTTTTTTTAAAAAAGAAACTATATTTTTTATTACTAATCCATAAAACTTTAGTATGTAATTATTTAGGTCTCTTTGATAATTATTTGGTTTTTAGTTTTCGATTTTTTAAAATTGGTACTTGTTTGCTCACCATTTCTCTACAATGACTTTCATCTTCCCTACAATAATTATCATCTTTCTTAAGAAAACACTTAAATTCTTAGCTAAATTCCAAAAACAAAAATAAGTTTTTGTAAACTACTTTTTTTAGTTTTAAAAAACTTTGCTTTATTTTTTAAAACACACCTAAAAAATAAATAAGAAAACCTAGAAAGTCATGGGTGGAAGTAGTATTTATAAGCTTAATTTTCAAAAACAAAAAATAAAAAACAAAATAGTTATCAAACGTGGCCTTAGTTTTTGAAATTTAATATGTAACGATTAGTTCTTTACTTTAACATTGTAACAATCTAACCTCTGCCATGAAAAATCCCATTAAAATGAAACATTAGTTTTTTACTACTAGTTTAATCTTTGTAGTTTTAATCCCTATTTAATTATCAATTTAGAAAGGTAAGAGATTTCATTAAATTTTAATAATATTTTTTACCGTAAATACTAAATTATTATAAATTTGAAAATACAAAAACTACACATTGTTATATACTAAAGTTGAAGAACTAAATTGTATATGTAAATTTAAAACGGTAGGACTAAATCGCTACTTTAGTAAAAGTACAATAACTAAAAGCATTTTTTAATTTTAAATAATTGAAGTTCCAAACAAAAGTAAGTTTATTTAAATGAAAGAAACCAATTAGAGTTAACCCATCTAATGAACAAGTTGGGTATAACAATGACATCATGAATTCATGCTTTGAATAATGTATACGGTAGTTAGATAATTAATTGGACGGTTGGTCTTAGTGTCCTTCAAGCTTGAAGAAAAATTAGAGGAGAGTGAGAAGGGGATAATGATTTGAGTTTTAATACATGGGGCTGAAGCAAGCTCTCCCATTATTTCTTAAGTTATATCATCATACATTTGCTTACCTATGACACTTTCTTTTGAGCTACCTTTGGTTGTGACACTTGACTCTAGTCTCTAGAGATTTATACAATTATTTTATAAGATATTTATTTCTAATTAAAATGAATATTCTCCAATAAATTAGATTTTCTTTACGTAACAATTTATGAACTTAATTGATCACAAAAATAGGAACAACTATTATTAATTTTTTATATAGAAAATATATGGTTTCTCTAACTTTGACCACTATTTTCTTTGAATTGATAAATGAAGTGGTAGAAGACAAATGGAAAAGAAAATCCGCGAGAAATCAATAGAGGGTGTATCTCCTACCTCTCATCACAACTTAAGAAGGTATGTCTTTATATACTACTTTTAAAATCTTTAACATGTCTAAAAAAATCATGCTTGGTACTGTTCATTTGTGACATGATAACCAATTACGCAAGAATTGAAATGTGTAGATTAGTCTCTTTTATATATATATATATATATATATATATATATATATATATATATAAAAGATTTTATTGAATAAGAGACTTGTTGAATTTTTAAAAAAAAAAATCTAAAAAAATATTCAACTTATACATCTTCATTATAAGTATCTATTTTTACCATTTATTCGACCTACAATACTATAAAAATAATAATTAATCTAAGTCCTTAAGATTTTTATCTATATATATAATATTAATTATTTGGCTTTAGCATTATTTATTTATTTCACGGAAATTTGAAATTGTACGTGTAAAGTATAAAATTTTTAATTTTTTGGTGCAGAAAGTTTAGGTTCGGGATGGCAAATATAATTCATATAATCACATGTTGAAGTCAAACTAATATATAATAGGTTGGTGAATTGTCGTTGGGAAGAAATAAAAAGAAAAATAATTAAAAAAAAGGAAAAAGAAAAGCCCTAAGCCTGATGACGTGGTGGATCTGAAAGATGTGGTTGGTGGATTGATTAAACACTCTGCCACGTCACTGAACAATCCTTAATGTAAAGCGCACCGTCTTGAGCCGTCCCAACCGTTTCCAATTCAACTCCCCGTTATCCTTCATCTTCTTCTTCCTTCTCCTTGCAGCGTATTTTATTTTCTACACAATTTTCTGTGAATATATTTAATAGGTACTGCAATGATTAAACTTTTTCTTTTTAATTGCCTTTGGGCAGGGAAAAAAAATATATATATAACTTTTTGTCTTGAAAATCATTAAAGTATATTAATGAGATGCAGCTATAGATTGGTGAAACCCAAGCTACACCCAAATACAACTCTAATTTTTTTCCTAAAATTCTAATTTTATTGGAGTGTACTTTAAATTTTGACTAATATTACATTTATTGTATTTAAATAAGCTTTCTTTTTAAAATTCGTATTTTAATGTGCATTTAATAAATATAAAACTATATGTCTAGCATCATATTTGTCGTGAACTTAAACGTAACTAGACTAATTATATCAAATTCGTACTCTACACGTTGTTGAATTAAAAAAATGAAACTAATAAAACTTTTAAAAAGTGGAGTCTAAAGCTGGGTTTTTATTAAAATTTTGTGATTTTTAAAATATTTGGTGCATTAATTGGATTTAATTTTGTACAATATTTTTTTTTACTAAGAACACACTTAAACATTAAAAGTAATTTCTAGCCCCTCATTTTCTATGCCGTAGACTTAATTTTGTACAAGACCTTGTTTCTTAAAAAAATGGTAAGTTTCGAAAGTTTTTTTGTTTTACTTTTTATTAATAAATGAAAATACAAAAGATTGAATATCGTAAAAGTTCTAAACACGTTTAAATTTGGAATTCCCGAAAGCTCGTATGAGAGTTGGTTTAACTACCTTAACTATGGCGGAATATTTCCGCGATGTTAATGAACAAGACGTGCGTCTATTTATTGACAATATCTTCCATTTTGTTCAAGCGGGATCCGAAGTATCCGCGTTACTAGGTAGAATGCCTTCGGCTGTGGGATCCAATAAATTTAAAAGTTTAAGGGTTAAATTAACCTATCATTAAATTTAGAGTTAGTTTGAAATGATTTTTTAAAGGTTTAAAAATCCATTTCATGGGTAATACTTAAAATTTTATTTTTTCGAAAAAAATTGAAAACATAAAATGTAAATTTGTAAATCCAGGAGAATGTATATGATTCATAATTAATGACAATATTGCATTAGTTAATAAAACCCTTCCCCACGAAGCTCGAATTACCCCATCTTGTAAATCAAGTTAAAAATAATATTTTTAAAGAAACCCATTATTATTTCATTTCTCCCTCTTCCACTTTCCCTCCATATAAATACCCCTTCACCCTCTTCGTCTTCCTCAATCCTCAACCTCACATCTAATTTCCACTCTCTCTCTCTCTGCAGACTGCAATGGCGCCAACTATTTCAACAACCTTTCCGATATCATTCTCTTTGTTCCTAATAATATCGTTAGCTGTAGAAGCCAGAGAACTCACCGGAGTATACGTCGGCGGGCCCTGGCAGAGCGCCCACGCCACATTCTACGGCGGCAATGACGCCTCCGGCACTATGGGTATTCAAAATAATTAACTCCAATCTCTTTTTCAAAACATTAGATTAAAAAAGTTTTCTCAATATTGAAATTCTGTCTCTGCTACTGCTCTGCAGGCGGGGCGTGTGGTTACGGCAACTTATACAGCCAAGGCTACGGCGTGAACACGGCGGCCCTCAGCACTGCCCTCTTCAACGACGGCTACAGCTGCGGAGCCTGTTTCGAAATCAAGTGTGTCAACGACCCACAATGGTGCCACGCCGGTAACCCCTCCATCTTCGTCACCGCCACCAACTTCTGTCCTCCCAATTACGCTCTCCCTAATGACAATGGCGGCTGGTGCAACCCTCCTCGCCCTCACTTCGACCTCTCCATGCCCATGTTCCTCAAAATCGCTCAGTATCACGCCGGGATAGTCCCCGTCTCCTTCCGCAGGTAAACAGAATTATATTACGATGAAAAACTGTCAGTTACATTATTTTATTTGTTTGACTGTTTTGATCTGTTATCGCAGAGTGGCGTGCAGGAAGGAGGGAGGGATGAGGTTTACGATCAATGGGTTCAAATATTTCAATTTGGTATTGATAACCAACGTGGCAGGGGCAGGGGATATTGTGAGTGTGAGCATCAAGGGTTCGAAGACAGGGTGGACAAGTATGACACGTAATTGGGGTCAAAACTGGCAGTCAAACGCCGTTTTAGTGGGTCAGTCACTATCGTTTAGTGTTAAAGCCAGTGATGGTCAGATTTCAACCTCCTCCAATATTGTTCCTTCTGATTGGCAGTTTGGTCAAACTTTCACCGGCAACAACTTCAGATTCTAATTACTCTGTTTTCGTTTATTCGATTTTGGGTCTGTTTGGATAGAAAGAAAGTTTGTAATGAATCTCCCCTGTTTTAATTTACATCTATGTATGTAGTGGGAGGTTTTAATGTTAATTAAGTTAGTGGTAAATTTGGTAATGATCAAGAACAATGCTACAAGTATATCTATCACATCATAATATGCTTGTAAATTGGTAATTACGTTACATCCTTTTCAATTATAAACCAGTTGCTATCGTTGTCAATTGCTTTTTAAGATTTGAAAATATTGACTTCATCATTTTGATATCAACACAAAACATTGGCTTCCATATAAATAATAATCCCCAAGTATTTTCTTTGTATGAAGTCAACAAATAAGTTCGTTTCATTTTCATTTTAAACTTTTAAAAGAATTTGTTTTGGCCCTTAGTTTTTAAGTTGGTTATATTTTGGTTTCTAAATTTTTAAAAATTAACCATTTTGGCTCTTACTATGTTCTTTTTCTACCTTAAATCTGCTTTGTCCAAGTTTATCCCTAACTTATTTGACTTAAAATCATGCTCATAGTCATGTGTTAGTACGTATACTTGAAGGTATATCATTAGTTTATTAAAATTAAAATAAAGGCAATGAGCTATTGAGAATCCCACGTTCAAAAGATGAAAAGAGACCTCACAACTTATTAATGCATGAGCTACTTATCTCATTGTCTATGTGTTATCTAATATGGTATCACTATTTTCATGAAGTCCAAAGAACGCAACATTTTAAAGAGAAAGTGGCTCTGAATTGGGACATTTTAAGGGCCTGATTGAAATGCATGTTATAAGAAACATGTGTTATACTATTATAACCTATATTAAACAACTCAACAATCCCAAAATATAATAAATCTAAAAAATTCAAAGAATAACAAATAAAATTTAAACCTATAATACTTTAACTAATTGAGCTACTTGGTTATTTGAAAAAAAAATATGCTGGGGATGTTCTCTAACCTAAAACTTATAGATATATTTAGTAGATGTGTAGTAATCTAGTTTTTATTGATGTTCAATCAAGTAATTAATTTGAGTTCCTTCATTTTTATTAAAATTGATTAAATAATAACAATAATTTTCAAATTAAGAGCTAAGCTACTTATTCAAATTTGGTTTACAACACTTATCAAAACTTTATTAAAAAATTATTTGAACTTAACCTTTAAATTAATGAAACTAATTTTTTTAATTAAAAATGAAACTAAAATTTTAGGGTTGAAAAGGACTAGTAAACGATGAAGCGAATAGCATATAATTAAAATTTAAACAACATCGTAAATTAACTCATTAAAAATAAAAGTTTTAAGAGATGGGTTTAAATATTCTTTAAAAAAAGAAAAGAAAAAAGAAAAAAGAGATGGGTTTAAATAAGATGGAATTTATTTTCTCGATCTTCGACTCCCTCCCCCGCGCGATCGGTATCCTTCTATTTCTATATCTTTCACAGCTATCCCATTCCCGTCCATTCGTCCCTTGCCGTCGGGAATCATCAAAAAAGCTCAAAGCACGGGATAGAAAACTTCACACCAAACACAAACTTCGAGCATACAAGGTAATCCGAGATTATGTTTTCTAATTGAATCAATAAGATGAATTGAACGAATTTTGTTTGGAGACCCATTTCTATTCAGATTTGATAACCCAAAAGGCACTATTTTTACAACCCCATTTCTAAGTTTTCAGCTCTTTCCTAGACTGGATCCAAAAAGGTTCAGAAAACACATAATTCCCAGTAATTGAGAAATCAAATCCATCAGGCTACGGTGAAGAGACAAGATTGTGCATTCGAGTGAGCAGTGAAGCTTGAGGGCCGGTGTAGGCTTTTTATCAGACAAGAAAGAAGCGAAGCTCGAGGGAGGAAGGTATTTTTCGTCTCATCGAATTGCGGAAGGAGTTCTTTTGCTCGATAATTGATTCGTTCTTTCCCTTTTTCCCTTCTTTCTCTATTGCGCATGGATTTTGTTAAATCCGAGCAATTGTTCGTTGGATTCTTGATCCTTCAAGACATTTTTTCGTTGGGTTCTTTTTCTTTTAATGTTTTTCTTCCCATAGAGTTTGGTTGGAGTCAGATTTTCTTTTACCATCCTTCTACTGTCTTCAAGTAGTTTGGAGTTATGAACATTCCTACTTTTTGATTTTGTATTATTTCTGTTTTGTTCTCCTCTTTCCAAGTGTATGTCTCTTGAAATTTTAGGTTAGGGTCATGTTCTTCTCCAACTATCACCTAATCTATACTCAATGAAAGTTGTTCCCTAAAGAATTCTTCAAAGGACAGTAATACTTTTCTTTTTCTTTGTCAAATGATTATTTTTTTTATCAATCTTAGAGAGAATGAAAATGTTTTTAGTGGCAATTCTTGCGGGCCTGGTTTCATTTATGATGGTTGATCTTCTTTGTGCTGCAGTTTTATTGATTCAGACTCTGAAGTTATGGAGGAGCAGTTTGTACTGAGGGTTCCACCTTCTGTTGCTGAACGAATTGAACGTCTACTAAATGAAAATGCTTCTTCATCTGAAGATGCTTCATTAGATTTGTCTTTCTCTGGTAAAAGAACTTACAGTCATCTTCTGATTCAATTTGCATGTTCTGTGCTTTTTCCTTTACATTTGCTGTGATGTAGGGTGAATAGAACTTTTAGATTTTTGGACAGATTAGCTTTGTAGCCGCTTAAGGAAAACAAAAGTAATTTCTGATACAGAGAGATTTGGAAATAGATCAAATTGTGCAGTATGGTTTTGTTTTAATTTGAGGCTTCGCTTAATTGCCTATTTATGGCCTCTTATATTGTCATCCAGAGGATGGGAGAAGTGGCACTTTTGCCATTGGCGAGGACCATTTTCCAGCATCTCTTCTGGATCTCCCTTGTGTAGTGGAGTCATATAAAACATACGATGATACTGTGCTAATCAAAGCTGCAGACATTGGCCAGGTAAAGTGGCATTAAGATAGTTAGCACATGCATTTCAAAAGACACGACCACTCTGTTTCTTACGTTTTATAGGATGATGTCATTTCAACAGATGATTATGGTCAGAGAACCTGGTGACCCTACCCCAGATTCGACTGAGTATAGACATGGTCTGACTCCTCCAATGAGGGATGCTCGAAAACGTAGATTTCGAAGAGAGCCGGATTTAAATGTATGGTGCTCTTATCCCTCTTACTATTAGCTTGATGTAGTATTATCTTATAAGTAAAAATAAATTGCTATGTAACATCATAATTAATTGAGATTTCTACTTATACAATGAGTAGGTAGTCGTGGATAAATTATTGGACGATGCTAGTGCTGTACGATATAGCTTCTGCTTTACATGTGTGCCTCATATAAAGATTAAATTACCATTAATCTCTTAAACTTATCAATCAATAGTAATATCTTAAGCTTTGTTTGTTATACTTATACTAGTTTCTCGATAGTGAAATATTATCTCAACAAGTAGTCAGTTCTATATTTTCTTTTGTTCTTCATATCAAAATTTGTTGCATTTAGAAAGTGCCTCTTGACTTAACTGATTCTTTTTTATTCCTTTCTTTCTTTTTTGGCAGCCTGAGCTTGTACGGCGTGTGGAGAAAGATTTACTAAACATCATGGCAGGAGGAACTACTGAAAATGCAGATATCCTTTATAATTTAGGTTTTTTGGTTTCATTTATGTGTTTGAAACATGTATTCATCCCCACCTCTACCTGCATCATAAACATTGTTTGCAGTCTAGTAACTATGGCAGATTGAGAATTATTTTAATTAGTACTCACATCAAATTCTTGGCTGAAAGACGTGCGGGGGGAACAGGATGACAATTGTCATGTTGAGGCCCTTTTTGATTGTCTTCTTCTGACATAAGTTATGATCTTATTCTGCAATTTAACTTTACAAGTTCCTTGACTGAGCATTCCCACATGTTGGAGTGGCTGAGCAACAAGATGATAGAGATGAGAATACCCATCATGCAAGTGCAAAGCCTGCATCCGCACCTGCAGCGAAGCCTGATGTGATGGAAACTGAAACAAATGTTGGGGAGCCTGAAAGGAGTGACTCTGATGACTCTGATCATTCAATTGATTAGGTATTATTATGCAGTTCAAAATGTATGTATCTCGGACGAAAGTTGTATCAGTCTGTTTGTATATGAAAAGACATGGGAACTGTTGTCTGCACCCCAACTCTTCTTTGGTGATGCCAAATTGATTTAGTGTACCTTGCGCCTAGAAACAAAACACAGGATGATTTCTTTGGTGCATTTTAACATTTTCATTTGAATAGAGTTTATCCAATGTGGAAATGCGTTGGTCGATTTTTGTCCAATTGAAATCGAACTGACTTTTTCAGACATTATGAATTAACATCAAGGTGAAACTTCAAAAAGTTATATGTTGGTATCAGTTGGATTTTTGTTTTAGCTTAAAGTAAAATTGTGGCTCAAACCTGCAACTGAAATATCCTTTATAATTATGAATTCATAACGAGGCAGCATGATTTATACAGGAAGATTGGCCTGAGAATTGGGGAAGAGATGATCATTTATTTGACATAACACAAATGAAGATTACATGGCTGCTAAGCCTTCCCTAACAGACAGAATAAATAGCAAATTCGTCTCAGTTGCATCTGCATACAAATTTAGATTACATGGGCAGCAAGTAACGAAACTCGGATTCATAAGGTTGAATTTCGACCATTTTATGGATGGGAGATTTAGTTTCACTGTTTAAACACTCCATTATTGACCTCTTCAAGCTTGCGGAGCGAGGAAGTTGGCTATAAATCCATTCCAACAGCGATTCCATGTCGTCTGCAAAGTCTTTCATGTGCCATTGAAGAAGCTTTGGCACCATTATCTTCTTCTTGCTCGTTATCCCCACTGATGCTTCCAAATACTCCACTTTTGCCAGTCCCAATTCGTTCACCACTTCCTCTGGAGTATACACCCTTAACTTCATAACGTTTTTAACAGTTCTGTTTGTCAATTTCTTTCAAAGATCCATTGAGGTTCGTAAAATATGTAGCAGAAGAAAGACACTTACTGCAGGAGATGACCAACTGCCTCGACAGAGAGCAAATGTCACATTTGGTTCCGGATATCCTAAGCCATAGGCATGTCGAAGCAGCATCTCCTTCTCATCCACAGGCTTCAAAGAGAACACATAATTGTTCAGTTACTTATGCCCTCATGTACCGACAGTACTTGTTTTGAAGTATATAGTTCACTAAATAAATGCTGTTACAAACTTGAAGATGGGTATCGCTTACGTATTTTGTTTCATTTGGATGCCGAAGAATGAAATGTTCAATAGCCAGAGCATTGAGAACTATCCCACCAACATTAAGAGCAGCCTGCAGGCCAGAGAAATCACATATGCCGCAGAGAAGTTCAATGATAATGGTAATATTTGTTATGAGTTCATTTTGTATTTAGTAGTTAGGACATTGGTATATACCTTGTTCATCAAAGCCAAGAGTTTTTCTGTTGTTGATGGCAGCCCGTGTTCGAGAAATGCCTGAAATTTTGGTGACTACGGTCAGTATATTCAAATAGGAGCATAGCTGTAATTCATCTGTGTCTTACATGTCTTACAGTACATGCATTATAGAGGAGTTATATATGTTTATCCAGAATGCTAACTTCTGTTTGTACGTCAAAAAGGTCAAGTCCACACTGCTCAGTTTATGAATCAAAACCCTGCACAGAGAAGATAGCAAAAGAACAGTTTCAAGTTTCAACTCTATTTAATCGTTGGCAATCTGGTTTAACAGACTGCTAGTCACCTCAACTTTCTGATTGATGTCGAGCACTCGGGCAGTCTACTGATGTCAAAAGACGTTCTCATGATGTGGATGAAGTTCTTATAAGGGCCAATGTCCCTCACACTGCCTTCTGAGTCAAGCAGTATACTATAAGGATTGGGGTTGGGATTGGATGAACTATAATCAAAAGACAAGGTGAGTTGAGGTGCTTTGCAACTGAAGCTGGTCTTTGCAATGCAGCGCTTTGAGTTGATGCAGGAAAGGCCATGTTTTGGGATATTTGGTGAAGTTTGGCTGCTGTATGATGGCTGATTTAGATCAAGATAAATGCCTATGAGACACTTAATCAACTGTTCTGAAAGCTCATTTGGTGTCTCAATGCAACTTTCTTTCTCTAATTGGCTCTGCTTTCGGTTTCTTGTCGCATTTTTCCTTGCACCTTCATTGCATCAGATGATAACCCAAAAAAGAAAATTTCATCCACATCATGATCAAACAATTGAAAACGAAAGTCACATGCTTTTTCGAAGAGAAGCAAATGCAGCAAATGGGGCAGATTGATTACCAGTAGACTTGGTGGAAGACATGCTAATTTGGATATCAGTAGCAGCACTTGAAGAGAATCTCCTCTCACTCATCATTATATCTTTTCTAAGTTCATCATAATGCTGAGATCTGGATCTCTGGCCATTAAGAACAGACTTGTTATTAATTTCAGGTCCATTCAAAAGCAGATTCTGTTGCCAAAGCCTTCTAAGCCTCTGCTGAATTTCCCACTCCTTGTTCTGTTCCCTCTCTTTGTACAAATTCAACTTCAGCTCTTCAACCTTTCTTTCTAACCTTTCAATCTCTCTCTCCACAACTCCCAATTCTTCCATAAGCAACTGCACCTGCAAAGAACAAAGAATCAACAAATTCCCTCTGCATTATTGCTTAAACCAATGCAAAATTGATCTACCTGAGGTGGTAAAGAAGAAGAAACATGGGGATGGGACAAGAGAGGGCCATGAAGAGCCCAATGCAGAGCCTTGTTGAGTGCTTGTTCACCATGCAATTCAGCCTGCAACTTCACAACCTGAAGAAAAACCACATACCAATTAAGGCTTCTGTTTGTCTCTCTTTCAAATACTTAAAAAACAAAACATGGGACCAAAGAGAGAGAGAGAGAAAGGGAAAAAAGAATCTCACTTCACCCTCAAGATCAAGTTTGCGCTGATGCTCTCCTGTTGGTGGCTCCATTAGAAAGTCTTCAAATTTCATTATTTTTGGGTTTGACAAAAACATATAGAACAATATAGGTGAAAATTGAAGAGGGATTCTAAAAGGGGTTTATTCAAAATGCAAGAAAGAGAGAAGGAAAGTGGAGGGTGTGATCGTGGGTGCCATTAAAGAAGAAGAAAATAGGTAAGAGTTGACTAAAAATTTGAGCTTTAGAAGGCAAGTTTTGAAAGGGAAATGATGAGATGCATGAGAATTTGATTTGAAACCATGTATGTGTGGCGGTGGAAGAATATGGTTTTGTTTTTTTTCTTTCTTTTGTCAATGGAAATGGACGGTTGACATTACTAGAGACATTGGCATTCTCATGTTCTTGTTATTATTATTTTTTTTTTTGTGTGTGTTTTTGTGAGAAATAAGAATGTGGATTTCATTAATAAGAAAGGTGGGGGAGGTGAGGAACGTGAAGTACATGAATACAGAGACAACAAAAAGGTTTCTGTCTTCAAAAATTTGACAGAGCAGAACTGAATTTTAGGTTCATTCAGAGATAGTTTATATGTCAGAATTAAACGAATATTTTGAAGTTGCAATGAGAATAAAAGTGAAAACTCTCGGCGCCGTCTGTGGGGATCGAACCCACGACCACGTGGTTAAAAGCCACGCAAGACGGCCTTGTCATACAATTCTGAATTACAACATATTAACATTTTGTCATAAATAAATGGGGTTAATATAATTTCAATTGTCATTTTCATAGTCATTAATTCGAACTAATAATATTTTTTTTTGTTAAATTAAAAGTTTAGTCCCTAAACTTTGAAGTTTATATCTATTTGGTCCCTGAATTTTAAAAAGTGTCGAATAGGTCCCTAAACTTTCAATTTTGTATCTAACAAGTCCATGAACTTTAAAAATGTCTAATTAGTTCTTGAACTTTCAATTTTGTATCTAATAGGGTCCTGATATATTCAAATTTTTTTAAAATTAATTGATCTATTAGATATAAAATTGAGTTTTATGTCTAATAGAAGCCTAAAGTTTCAATTTTGTGCCTAATAAGTTCATGAATTTTAAAAAATGTTAACTAGGTTAAGGACCTATTAGACACAAAATTGAAGTTTTAAGGACCTATTGGACGCAAAATGAAAAATTTGAGAACCTATTAAATACATTTCAAAGTTCAGGGACCACATGGATACAAATCTGAAAAATTCAGGGTTCTATTAGATACATTTTAAAGGAACTAAATAGACACAAACTGTAAAATTCAGGGACTAAACTTGTAATTTAATTTTATTTTTTTATAAGTAGAACTAAAAAGAATTAGTATTTGTTATCACTTACAAATGTCATGGTCTAGGCACATGGGAAAAAATGTTATTTGTAAAAGAACAATATCACTAATTTTCATAAATGAAGTATATGGTAATCATTACATATACATCAAATATATAGCATAAGAAATAAGATTAAAGAAAAAGTTTTGTTACCCCGACTATGGGGATCAAACCCATGACAATGTGGATAAAAGCCACGCGCTCTACCACTGAGCTAAGATGGCATTGACATTTATGAATATAAAAAATGGAGATCTAATTACAATATATTAAATTTTTGTCATGAATAAATAGGGTTATCAGTACATACACATATAGTATAAGAAATAAGAAACATGACACGAGTTTGGTTACCCCATCTGTGGTGATTGAACCCACAATCACGTGGTTAAAAGACACGCGCTCTGAATAAATAGGGTTATCATTACATACACATATAGTATATATAGTATAAGATATAAGAAACACGACACGAGTTTTGTTATGCCATCTGTGGGGATTGAACCCACTGAGCTAAGATGGCATTGACATTTGTGAATAAAAAAAATAGAAATATGAATTACAACATATTAAAATTTTGTCATGAATAAATAGAGCTATCATTACATAGTATAAGGAATAAAAACACGAACCAAGTTTTGTTACGCCATCTGTGGGGATCGAACCCACGACCACGTGGTTAAAAGCCACGCGCTCTACCACTGAGCTAAGATGGCATTGACATTTGAAAATATAAAAAATAGAAATCTGAATTACAACATATTAAAATTTATTCATGAATAAATAGGGTTATCATTACATAGTTATAAGAAATAAGAAACACGACACAAGTTTTAATACGCCATCTGTGGGGATCAAACCCACGACCACGTGGTTAAAAGCCACGCGCTCTACCACTGAGCTAAGATGGCATTGACATTTGTGAATATAACAAATAGAAATCTGAATTATAACATATTAAAATTTATTCATGAATAAATAGGGTTATCATTACATAGTATAAGAAATAAGAACTAAGATGGCATTGACATTTGTGAATATAAAAAATAGAAATCTGAATTACAACATATTAAAATTTATTCATGAATAAATAGGGTTATCATTACATAGTATAAGAAATAAGAACTAAGATGGCATTGACATTTATGAATATAAAAAATAGAAATCTGAATTACAACATATTAAAATTTATTCATGAATAAATAGGGTTATCATTACATAGTTATAAGAAATAAGAAACACGACACAAGTTTTAATACACCAACTGTGGGGATCGAACCCACGACCACGTGGTTAAAAGCCACGCGCTCTACCACTGAGCTAAGATGGCATTGACATTTGTGAATATAACAAATAGAAATATGAATTATAACATATTAAAATTTTGTGATGAATAAATAGGGTTATCATTACATAGTATAAGAAACATGACACAAGTTTTGTATTACAACATATTAAAATCTTGTCATGAATAAATAGGGTTATCATTACATAGTATAAGAAACACGACACAAGTTTCGTTACGCCATCTGTGGGGATCGAACCCACGACCACGTGGTTAAAAGCCACGCGCTCTACCACTGAGCTAAGATGGCATTGACATTTTTAAATATAAAAAATAGAAATCTGAATTACAACATATTAAAATTTTGTCATGAATATATAGGGATATCATTACATAGTATAAGAAATAAGACACACGACACAAGTTTTGTTACGCCATCTGTGGAGATGGAACCCACGACCAGGTGGTTAAAAGCCACGCGCTCTACCACTGAGCTAAGATGACCTTGATATTTATGAAAATCCAAAATAGGCATCTGAATTATTACACATTAACATTTTTCATAAATAAATGAGGTTTATTTTTTTAGAAAGTATAAATAAATGAGGTTAATATAATTATAATTACCATTTTCATAGTAATTAATTAGAATTAAAAAATTAGTATTTTGTGATTAAAAATTTAAAAGGCATTTTGGATGAGTAAATTGTATTTATTCGACATATAAAATGAGGCTAAATACTTCAGCGCCGTCTGTGGGATCGAACCCACAACCACGTGGTAAAAAGCCGCGCGCCCTAGTACTGAGCAAAGACGGCTTGGTTGTTCTGTAAAAAAACAAATTTACATGCAAAAAGGTAAAACTTTTACGCCGTCTGTGGGGATCGAACCCACGACCACGTGGTTAAAAGCCACGCGCTCTACCACTGAGCTAAGACGGCCTTGTTATCAGCGAAGCTCTTTTTATTACTAAAGTTATAATAAAATTCTATTTTGTCAAATAGATTATAAATCAATTAAACTATAATTTAAACGCCTGTTTCTTCTCTCAAAAAGGAAAAAAAAAATACCTGTTTCTTATTCTTTTTGTTTATTTTTTTTATTTAACATATTTTTTTTTAGTTCAACAATTACAAGAGTGGAGATCGAACCATCAACTTTTGAATTGGTAATCATTGTCACTGAATTATGTTCGAATTGACTATGCAAGTATTCTCTTATTAGTGAAATACTTGACCAAAAGAACTATGCAAGTGTTCTCTTATAAAATATTTGGTGTGTCTAAGTGTTCTTTTAATAAAAATATTTTAACTATAAACACGCTTTGTAAGTATAAATTATTTTGATATTTAGTTTTATACTTGTTTTCCATTATTTCTTGACTAAGCACTTGTGCTTAAAAAAATAGTCTACAAGTTCTTCCAAATTTTCTTTTTTTTAAAATGTTTCTGTTACTCTCAAACATGATGATTTTGATTTTGAGGTAGAAGTGCTTTGAGCATGGTCAAACATACTTCAAATGTTTTTGGTTTTTTATGTAAAAATTTTGAACCCTGCTAAAATCACCTCCGAAACATAGCATAATATGATTAAATGCGGTACGAGAGTGAACACCAAAAAAGAATTATCTTTTGAGATTGGAATACCGTGCCTTTGCTTTCTTGTTTTCCAATCTTAATAGCAGATTTCCTGTTAAATGTGTTTGACAGTAGATTTAAAAATTAAATTTAAAATTTGTTCAAATTTTGTGTAATAATGATGAACAATAAGACTAATGGTAGTTAAGTGGTGCTAAACAATTAGTTGAATCTTAAATATTGTTTGTAAAATTATTAACATATTTTCTGGTATAACTTTGGTATAATTATTATATTACAATTCTATATAATTTATAATACAACAATGTTGTAATGTTAACAAAAAAAAAAATGAAATGAGTTTATGACATCACATAAAATATTTATCAAAGTTGTTGTCTTTTTCTTTTTTAATTGTTATTCTGTATTTTCAACTTCCAAATTTAAAATCCGGATAGAAATGTTGTTTTTCTTAATTTACACTATTTTGATCACAAATTCAACAAACATCTATTCAAATCAACAAATCCAACCAGCAGAAAATCAAATTGGTTTTAACAGAAAATTGAGAAGCCACAACCTTTCCAAAAAAAACAGCACCATAAGACCATATTCGTGTAGGTTCAATCTTTTCTCTGAGCAAATTATACAATAGAAGTATGAAGATACACAAGCACCCAAAAAAAAAAAAAAAAAACTTCACAGGCTGGGGTTGAAGAAGCCACCTAGTTTTCACTTTCCTTCCATCCTCCCAATTCTTCCTCATCATATTCCCCCACCTATTTCATTTCATCAAACCAAATAACCAACATTATAAACAAATGTTCATGTCATTTTAAGCCTTTTTGAGTTCACATTCAAAGAGTAAATATGCTCAAATTACCTTCTGGGTGAAGGTCACTCCAACTTGAATTTCTCCAGAGTAGTTAAGATTGGCTCCTACGACGCTATACTTTTGAGGCCGTAACTCCGACTTTCCATTTTCGACTCCAAGTGCTAATAAATCCTTGACATATATCCTGCAATAGTCATTTGGTACTTCTTTCCAATAAGCAACAAGTAAACAAGTTTTAGTTTCTATCCTAACATTGGGTAAACCAGATCAGTCTATTTGAACATTGGATGATGGCAGTAAGAGTAGTAGTGTGAGTGTTCTTAATATAATCATCAGTCTATTTGCCATCGATGCATTAAACTTCCAATCCTTTTGTCATGAGCTAACAATTTTGTGAAAGAAGATCAAGGGTCTTACGTGGTTTGGCCAATGAAATCATCAGCAGAGAAGGTGTCATGGTCCATGATCTTGAGGATGAGCTTGAAGTCATCGCCGCTTCCGGGGTACTCCGCTCGGAATGTAAATTTCTCATTCCATACTGGATTTCCTCCTTCATCTGCACCATTTAAAATCACACTAATAAGAATGACACTTTGATTTGAATTTGTTCATAGTTTGTTTGATCACAAATAATCTCTAACGCAAATCTCACTTTGCCAAATCCAGAGGAAAATGTCCTTAATTTCTTATGCTTAAAGTTTCAAATCCAGAATGCAAACCAAACTCAACTCCCTTTAATTTGACAACTGAATCCCATAACTGAAATTTTGAGTATTTAACTCCAATTCTCAGGAAAATATTCCTTGTATTATCATTATACACGCACAGATTCGTTTTAGAAGATAATATGAAGACTGACTACTCAAAGGGAAAATAAATGAACATTAGTGTATTATATACCAATCAGATAGGTGTTTGGAAGTACTTTGAGGCCAGCAATGTCAAGTAGAGAACAGATTCTCCATGGCAAAATTGGTCATCGAAGTAATAAAGAATATAACAATATTGATTACCATATTAATTTATCACTTATGAGCTTGGATAAAAAGAGATAGAGAAGAGAGACCAACTTTTAGCAACACCACTCTTGTGTTCTTGGCCCTTATACTGAATCAGAACATAAGGGTCAATTCCACCTGCGAAATGAGATGAAGATCATTTGCTTAATTAGTAACAGCATAGTCATTATCCTCATTAAATTAGCTTAATCACAAAGCAAATCCAGACCAATTAGGAACCTAGTGACAATTCAAGAAGCGATTGAAAAGATCAAACTAATCCTAATCTAAAAGCTTGATTCTTAGGGTCTTAAACTGATTCAACAATATAAACAAGGGCAAGTAGAAAATCGAAAAATGGAATCTAGAAAGAATTTGAAGAACACCCAGAAGAAAGATAGCTACGATTTGTTCAAAACAGAGGAAATGGGAATGAAGAAAAACTAATACCCAGAACATCTGTGCCTCGAAGTCCTTTAGCATTCACCAATTTCACCTCCAATGTTCCAATCGCCATCGCTTTGTATCTTTTTGGGAAGGTTGAAGGAACATAAGGTGCAGTGAGTTTATATAGATGAGCTGCCGCTGCCGAGTCGTCAAGACCGATGACTCAACCAACCACGCAGACGCGCGCCCACGACCAAGATGGCCAACTCTTTTTGTCTGAATGAAACTCATTTTTCCATTTCTTTACTTCAAATGGGAAGGATGCGTGTGGATTTGGAAAAAAGGGCGACGGTTTTGAACTTTTGGCGGCTTGCCATTGCCATTGCCATTAAGGTGTGATTAAAGCGCTTACTCTTGGTATGTACTTCTTTCTTTTGAGTCCAAGTTCCAATTTTTTCTTTTATTATAATTACGGTTGGATATAGATTCAAGAATTTACATGTCTTTTAATAACTATTAGATATGAATTTGAAATATTTTTTAATTTATCTTTCGTACTATTAATGATATAAAACTACCAGTCACACATTCAAATAGATGATGCTCCTATCAAATTTAAAAAAGCATAATATTCGATTCTCACCTTTGCCATCGCTGATCCAAAATGGAAAACAACTAATATCATTATTCTCTTCCTATATTATCTTTGTATCTGTAAAGTAAAATTAAAAGTGTTAAATATATTTTAATCTCAATTTAGTTCTTGATATTTTTAAAGATTTTAATTTTTTTTTATATATTGATTTTTTTTTCAATTCTAGTATTTAGTACCACAGAAATTTAAAAGTAATTGATAAAACATAATAATTTATTTGACTGAGAATTACTTGTTACCGAAAGTTGACCCATTAAAATATTGATATATGAAGTACCCGACAATATTAAAAAAAAAAAACTTATTCTAAAATTCATATATATCAATTCTTCTAGGTGATTGTAAAGACTTCATTAAAAAAAATAATGAATAAATAATTTTGTTTTAGTTCAAGTTGAAGAGATTCAAACTTCCAACCATAGGATCGGAAACATATGTTTTAACTGATTAAGCTATACTAATGGTTAAAGATGTCTTGAATCTATTATCGGGCAATTCGAATAACCAAGTAATACGGAAGTCTCGTTGCCTGGTCAGCGAGTTGGGGTACAAGGGCGAAGCGACCCGGTGAGGGTTTGGGGGCAACGTCCCTGAAACCTAACTTAGTTTATTTTTTGTACTTCGTGCCTATTGGGCAGACTCTATAATTAGGGTTTAGGAGCAGTGCCACATATAAAATTTAGATATTGATACCAGTCAAAGTAAGCAACCATGTGATATGATACATAGGGAATTGATTTCATTTTGATTTTTGACAAAGCTGCAAAGACAGCATCTCCTTGTAAAGTTCTCCACATCTGTCTTTTTATAATCCATGAACAGCGATGGCTTTTAAACTAAACCTACAGCCTGCTTTTCAAAATGGGGACAAGCAAAAAGGGGCATTTCAATCTTCCATATGGATTTATAGCCAGATCCAATCCAAAGAAGAATAAAAAATTTCCATTTCCATAAATAGCTTTTCTGGTAACTACAGCACTGTTATATGCAGAACTTTTCTGCTATTCTCAACTCTGAAAAAACACTATATCTTTTCAATTTTGTTGAAGCATATGTTTCAAACAAGTGTTTCAAACTTATAATGCTTCCTTCATTTTAGTGGAATCAAATCTTATTCTAATCAAGCCAGAGCAGGAAAACACACGGGGGACTGATTCTGGGGACAATTAAACAAAGAAACAACTGTACAGTGTTTTCAATACAACACATGAGTGGGTCATCCAAATACAATCTTTACCTTTTGGGTTTGGTCGAAATGTTAGCCGGTTCACCAGACGTTCTTTGGTCTCGGTTTCTATAGATTTAGTACTGAAGCAGATGGTCTAGGATAAGAAACAGCTTTGTTATTTGAGGAACCACTGCCTTGACTGGATTTGTTTAGGGGTTCGCTTACAGGGCCCTTTGCTCCACTTGTTTCACAGGAATCCTGAAGTTGTTCCAATGCTTTCACCACTGAGTTCATGTTCGGCCTTAACTTGGGTTCGGTCGATATGCATTGAATGGCAAGTTTAGCTGCCTTCAGTGCTCCTCCTGTAGAATATTGGCCTTCGATGCGTGTATCCAACATTTGGAGAACTCTTCTTTTGCTAGTGAGGTAAGGTTTTGCCCATTCCACAAGGTTGTGTTCTCCAGATGGTCGGTTTTTGTCTATAGCTCGTCTCCCTGACAAGATTTCGAGAAGAACAACTCCAAAACTATATACATCACTCTTGGCAGTGAGATGACCTTCAAAAGAAGAGAATGTATCCAGGTTTAGGCATTTAATAACTAGTAGTCAACTCATAGTCATACATGATTATGTTTGATACTGATCTAGAGTAAGACAAATTATAAGCTAGGAGGAAGATCCAAAAAACAAAACTGCACAAGTAGGAAGAGTACTTGTAAAAATTGCCATATAAATTTTCATACACTCAAAAGACTGATTTTGGACATATATGGCTAAATGAAAGATACCTGTAATCATATATTCAGGAGCTGCATAGCCATATGTTCCCATTACCCTAGTAGAAACATAGCTTCTATCACCTGTAGGCCCATCCTTGGCTAATCCAAAATCAGAGAGTTTAGCATTATAGTTCTGTCATTACAAAGTTCAAGACAAAATGAGATCAACTACAAATATTTCAGAAACATAGGTTTGAAAATGTTGGCTTGTTCCACATACCGAATCGAGCAGGATATTAGAGCTTTTGAAGTCTCGATATATTACTTTCGCTTCATCGCTATGTAGAAAAGCTAGACCTTTGGCAGCACCAAGGGCAACTTTCAGTCGGAGGCTCCATGATAGAGGTTGAAAGTGAGAACTCCCTGATCCCCGCAAAGAAATAAAAGGAGAATAAGTAAACAAGTGAAGGTGTTGGAGTAATTAAACAAGTGAAATAACTGAATAGCTTACTCCTAAATAGATGATTTTCTAAGCTGCCCCGGGGCATAAATTCATACACGAGAAGTCGATGCTCATCCTCTAAGCAAAAGCCAATCAATCTCACAAGATTAGGATGATGCAGCTGTCCTAGATAGTCGATTTCTGTCTGTAAATTGAGACATCCACAAATTAATCCTACTTTATATTTGAACTTGAAATACAAAAAGATCATAATCCTTTCCAAAGTAGGATAACATGAGGATTTAAATATAAACTCAAAGCTATAATTAGCTCATCATCTCTGCAAAACTACTTGAATTACAAAACATGACTAATTAACTAAAGACGATGATGAAAAAATGATACTAACCAGCCATTCCCTGTGACCCTGAAAACCTTCCTGGTTGAGCCTTTTTACTGCAATGACCAAGCCAGTTCCTGGTTTGGTAGCTGCAAAGGACTGCTCATCAATCCACCCTTTAAAGACAGAACCAAAACCCCCCTCACCCAGGACACTATCAGGCCGAAAGTTTCGGGTGGCAGTTTTGAGGTCATTGTAGGTAAAGTTCTTCAAGTTGGAGGACTGCAAGATCTCACCCTCTGTTCTCGGAGTCCGAGGGGTCGAGACAGATGATGACTTGCTGATTGAATTACCCTTATCATTTCCATCTCTTGCATATTTGGAGCTCAACCCTGCGTAGGACGCATTATATAAAACTCCAGTTACAAAAGGTTGTGTGTGGGAGGCATATGTCAAAGGCATAAAGCAGAAGCGAAGAGTCATTCATTGGCAGTCAATATAGCCACGGTATTAACACCAAAATTGATGCTTCACAAGGGTGTTTGATCTATTTTTTAAGTTGATTCAAAATCTAAAAAAGATTCCCTAGTCAAAGAAGACACAATCAGCAATACCCACTACAATCAACCCAATGCCTGCTTTAGTTTTCCCATCAGAGACATGAAAAAAGAAAAATCCCAAAAGTAGAAGTTCCAAAGACCCTTTTTACAAACCCGCATCCTCGTACAATGATTCAAAAAGATTCCAAAATTGCTCACTCCAATCAAACCATTTTGGCAACTAAAGACGACCCAAATCTCAATCTACCAAAACAAAACCATAGAGAACCCAGAAATAACAAACAAAGAAGAGCAGAAATTAGAAAACATAAGTAGATGCGAAGTAAAAGAAGGAAAGAAAAGGTTTCAAACCATTGTGAAGAGGGCTCTCAGCTTTAATCCTAGCACTAAGGCAGGACCCCATGAACAGTAAGCTCAAAAGAAAGCTCTCAACAGAGCGGCTCCAGAACCAACACGGAAAATGGGAATAGCGAAAAAAGGGTATAGAGAGAAAATGAGGAAAAGGGGAGCTAGCGGTAGCTTAGCCCGTGAATGGGAAGTGGATTTGTTTTGTAAGTGTGAAAGCTAGAGGGGTTTTCATGACCAAGCTGTCAAAGAATCCCCAATTTGAATGAGTTAGACGAAAAAAAGAAAAAGGAAATCAAATTCAGACGGGGAAGGAAGAAAGTTCTGGGCTTTTGGGGGTTGGATTGAAGTATAATTTGGGAGTATGCGCGTGGCTTTGTTTTGGGATATGAGGAAATAGCTTTATTCGTTCCTATCAAGAAAGGAAGCAGACGTTTTAAGAAGCTGAGGACAAAAGTGTAAAGGGTTGACTTGGCCTCGGCCTTGGCCTACACTGGCACTGTCAATCGACAAGTGGAAGAGAGTTGCAAATTGGAAGGAGTAGATTCAAAATGGCATTAACTTCTTGAAACTGAGAGCTGTTGGATGAGTTTTTGAGTTAGCCGTTGCCTCCTCTTTTTCTCTATGGACTTAGGACAGTTTGTAAGGAACATAATACACATACAATGCTAATGCCTAATAGTGACTAGTGGGTGAGTTTCTGGCTGTCAATAAAGGAGAAATATATAGTGTTTTCGTACTACTTATTTGCTCTATTATTAACCCTATAAATTTGTTCATAAATAATTTTTTATCTTTACTTGACCCTACATTATTCACCCTACATTATTCTTAAATGATGTTAACTAGGTGACAATGAAAATTAGAGTTATAGTATAGCATAGGGGTGATAGTCTTAACTAAAATCGATCCAATGGTTTGGTTCGATTTCCTGAAGAAAAAAAAATTGGGCATCTTGATTTTATTTGAAAAAATCAAAAAATTATTGTTTCAGTTTCGTCCAAAAAAAATCATTAAAATTTAAATGAAGTATATATATATATGCCTCAAAAGAACTTCAATCCCAATCCATTCTTGCACCGTTTCATCCATTTTCTTTCAATTAATTTTAAATTAACAAAATTAGATTGTTAGCTCTATGAATTCTTATTGAGGTGTAGAGAAATTTTGGGGCAAAAAACACTAAAATAGGGGATGAAACCAAGAA
This sequence comes from Trichosanthes cucumerina, assembly GCA_036507285.1. Classification (NCBI taxonomy): domain Eukaryota; kingdom Viridiplantae; phylum Streptophyta; class Magnoliopsida; order Cucurbitales; family Cucurbitaceae; genus Trichosanthes; species Trichosanthes cucumerina. The sequence goes on from CM071845.1 coordinate 6,099,567, forward strand.
ATAAAATAACATAAAATTTGTTTTAAAAAATCGAGAATCGTATCGAACCAATGGACAACCGAACCGAAGTTTTTGTCCTTTATTTGACATTAGTTCGATTCCTCTCTTGCTAAAACCGTTTGGATCGGTTCAATTCTCGATTTGGCCCAAAACCGATGAAAATCGAACCGCTATCACCCCTAATACAGTACTTATTCTATTATAGTATAGACCTTTTTTCCTATCAACAATTGAATAGATATAGTTCACTCTTTCTCTCCATTTTCTAACAACAATAGTTGGGAATCTCACATTGAAAATAATGAAAAGACTTTATAACTTTTATTAGATACCTAAATTACTTCATCATTGTTCATTGATTTTGAGACGAGATATTCTTTTAATATTATTTGGCTTTGAACAGTGTGATTATTTTGGTAAAAACTAGTTTTACTTTTACACGGGGAAAAACTTCACTTAGAAAGGAATTGATCAAGCTTTTAGGAAGCACATGATGAAAAACTCTACTTAGAAGAAATTGATCAAGTTTCAAAACAACTCTGTAATACAAATTTTGAATATTGGGTTTGAATAGTCCTATTTTCAGCTTCATTAACCAATGCGTACCTTTTGCATATCTCATTATTATGTCATCTTTAAACCTAAAATTGATTGATTGAAGAGAGTCTAATTCAACACATACTTTTGCATATCTTACTATTATGTCATCTTTAAACCTAAAATTGAAAGAGATCAACATTCAAAGGACTATAACAAATCCGGTTAATCAAATTAAATTTCATTTTAGTTCAACAACATGTGAGTATGGGAGATTTAAAGCTCCGATCTCCTGATCGAAATATATATCTTAACTATATGAGTCATTCTCAAGTTAGGAATTGATCAAATTGAATATAGATTTAGATGACGTTTTCTATTTTTTCCATTTTAGTGAGATTTTGTTACATTCATTTGCTAATTTTAACATAATTATTTCCTAGAAATCAATAAGTCAAAAAACAAAAAAACAAAAAAAGTCTGATCAATAATGCACAAAATTGATTATTGAGTAAATGAAGTCCTCACATAAGTCAATCTTACCCTTCATAAAATAAAACAAAAAAAAAAAAAGAAACAGCAATTTGATTATTTTATTTTATTGAAAAAATTATTTTTTTCATTTTTAAATTTTGTAAAACATGACCAATTGCTGTTTATTTTTTTAAAAAATTCAGCCGGCAATCTTGACCTGTTGACCTCTTACCTGTCATGTGGGTTACAGTAGTTAGTTTGAACGAACCCAAACAAAATATATATATATATATATATATATATATATATATATATATATATATATATATATATATTGTAATGGGTGCAAAAAAAAATTAGGTAAATTGAAACTTTATTATCTATTTATTATTTTTGTAAATATAGCAAAAATTTTAATATACTAGTGATATTCTAATAATACACTATGATATATCGTAATGGTTCTCATAAATCATTTTTTTGTGATATATCGTTGATATACTGAATTAAATTTCCAGTTCATTTATATATGTAAGCAAAGTATATCATTAGTATATAACTGATATACTTATTTTAGATAATCTGATATACCATTGATGAATCAATATTGTACTAATTATATAATAAGTATTTCTTTTTTCTTTTTTATTGATAATGGTTTATATATTAATTGATAACATTCATATTATGGTACATTATGATATATTGATGGTGAATAGAAGAATCAACTACTGCCAAATAGAAACACCGTTGATATATTAATGATACATTGTGATATATTGCATTACTTGTGATATCCTAATGATACATTATGATATATCGTAATCATCCTCATAAATCATTTCTTGTGATATACCGTTGATATACTGAATTACATTTCCAGTTCATTTATATATCTAAATAAAGTATATCATTAGTATATAACTGATATACTTGATTTAGATAATCTGATATACCATTGAAAAATCAATATTGTACTCTTGATATAATAAGTATTTTTTTTATTAATAATGGTTTATATATTAACTGATAGCATGCATATTTGGTACATTATGGACATTTCTACATGATACATTATGATATATTGATGGTGAATAGAAGAATCAACTGCTACCAAATAGGAATACCATTGATATACTAATGATACATTGTGATATATTGCATTACTTGTGATATTCTAATGATACATTATGATATATCGTAATTATCCTCATAAATCATTTATTGTGAATATACCATTGATTATACCGAATTACATTTACAGTTCATTTATATATCTAAATAAAGTATATAATTAGTATATCACCGATCTACTTGCTTTAGATGGTCTCATATACCATTAATGAATCACTATTGTACTCTTGATATAATAAATATTTCTTATATATATATATAGATATAGATATAGATATATATAGATAAATAAAGTATATCGACAATATATTACACTGATATATACTTAATGTTAGTGAAATCAACGGGTATCAATAGTATATCACTCATGTAGTTACTTTTTAGTTAGATATATCGTTGGTATATCAAATATAACGTTGATAGATTACTAATTAGGTATAACGTTGATAGACTACTGATTTTCTTGATTTTGTAAAACATGGAAAAGACATTTTGGACTTTTCATTTCATGTTGTTGGGTTGGGCTTGCACATTTTGCTATTTCTACAAATCAAATAAATGAATGATGTGGTTGCAAATACAATAAATCATATTGTCGTCTATGCAAATGACCCAAACAAAAAAAATGCACATGAACTATGAAGAGATATTTATTTATCGTTTCTTTCCATTATTCTACGGTTTTTTATCTTCATTTTCTTTAATAAAAAGAATATAATTATGTATTTAAATACACAAGAGAAGAGATGTCAAATTATAATCTGGATCATGTCGAGAATCTTGAATATGAATATAGTCGTGTTAAATTTTTAATGTGTTGTAACATGGTATAAATATATTTTAATATAATATAACGTGAAAAAAGATTTAGTGTGCAAATTGCATCAAAATAATCTAAATGGTTCAAGTTGGAAAACAAGTTACAGATAAAAATTTCACCACAGACGAGGTTTATTCCTTTTTAGTCAACCAATAGCTAAATTTAAAACATTGAAATAGACATAAAGTCAATTGAAGTATTATGTACTTCCTTTTTTTATATATATTTTAATACAGTCTGATACCCGTGTTTAGCTTCCAAATAATCGAGATTAAAATAATTATGAAGGGGTTTCAGTAATATATTTTTTGGCTAAACATTACTTATCATCTGTTCAGGCACGTGTTCGAACCACTTGATAGGTAACTATTTTTCAACAAAAAAAAAAAGTACAATAATATTGAGAGATTTAAACCTTAAATCTCGTGGATAATACATTAAATATGTTAGCTCAGCTATATTTTATTTTAATTTTTCTAAAAATATTTCAATACTATAATAATGTAAATGTTATTCTCAATTATTATTGTTGAGACATCAACCTCATGAATAAGGAAAAATTAGTTTATATTTTTAAAGTTTACAAGTTGAATTAATTAGAATTCTAAACTAATATTCTTAAAAAAAATCAATGATTTTTTTAGTTCAATAATATAAGAGGATGAATTTGAAGTCATGACCTCTTGGTCATAAGACGACAGTTTATATTGATTGAGTTATAATTAGTCCTACTCGTTAGTTCTGTTTTTTCAAACCATCCATAATTCTCACACATCTTTTTTAATAATTATATTGATTAAACTCCTAAATTTGTATAAGCAAATCAATTTAGAACCTCTATTGACTTACACATCGTTATCACACATGTATAGAATTTTTTAATGCAATATTAACAAAATATTTGAGGGAAATATTAGAAACAAAGTGTGTTTGTGGTAGCAGCTTCATCAATATATATTTTTTTTATTCTTTCTTCTTTCTCTATTTTTCTTTGCTAAGTTAGGGGAAATTAATGACAATTTTTTCTTGTTATTTAGTGGGATGTTGGTGTTGAGGATCTCACATTGGAAATGTGGAGAAAAACTATTAGACTATGTTGATATAATTAAATTTACCTCAAACTATCAACTTCTTCTAGTTTGATTAGTGATTTAATATGGTATCAGAGGAAGTAATCAGGTATTGTGTTCAAACCCCCTACAAAGTCAATTTCCTCCCATTTAATATTGCCCACAAGTGAGGGGGAGTGTTAGACTATATTGATACAATTTATAAGATACCACCTGTGTAGTCTTTTCTTGACTGAATGTCGTATTCCCTTCTTTAATGGTCTCTTCAAGGTTCATAGCATCCAAATGTATCTCGACATCAAACACCCATGACAAATAATAATTATTACCATTAATGTCAAGGTCGTGAATTCTAATTTTGCAATATTTGTTATGGTAACACTATCAAAAAGGCATTACATTTATATTAGAAAATTAATATAAACTAAACATACAAAATAACATTTAAAAAAAATGGCTTACCCAGAGTCGAGGATCTACATGAAAAATAACAGAGAAGATGGTGAAGTTATATGGCAAAATCAAATAAATAAATGAAATTAGAGAGAAAGTGGGAGAGAAGAAATAAGATTGGAGAAATATTCATCCAATTGTGTTGTTCATTATCCACCAAAAGTCATTATTCATAAGCAATTTGGAGGGCATGATGTGGTTCATTTAGACATCAATCTATGAGTTTTGTTGAACATAAAAATACATTGGCTATGGAGAATTTGCCACTTGACATAGGTATCAAAAGAGCATATAGAATGAGCATTTACATGTGTAATGTTTATAATATATTTATATATTGCCACCTACCTGATTCTATTGTTTGTGTGTTTTTTTTAATATTTCATTAATTCTTAATTTTCAGAAATCTATATAGATATGGATATGAATTAAAAAATTAATGAACATCTAAATTGATTCACAAGCTTAAGAATGTAATTAATATAATTATGTGTATGAGAATTATGTAATAACATATTTCAAACAAAAAACAAACGAAGATCTAAATTGATTTGCTTATGATTTTAATGATACAATTATTATGATTTTAATTTATATAATTGTTTTATATAATGGTTAGTTTAGGATTTTAATTGATTTAAAACCTACCAAATTTAAAGTATAAATTGATTTTTTTTCTAAAAAATAATATGGAGTCGATGGTACATTATAGAATTGTTTATGAAAGAAAACTCAAGTATGAACCCAAGAAATAAGTACCATCAAAATACTATTTTTTTTTTTTTTTGGAGATTCTTCCATTTGGCAGAATTTCTATTACTTGGATGGTATAGTAAGTAAGTAGTTTTTCTTTTTTAGCGGAAGTCCGTGATAGTCTGACATTTTCCAAAGGCTTCGGTTTTGACTTTGGAATACATGATACGTAACACTTTACGTTACTATTGGTTGACTTTTATTATCTAATTAATATTGTTTTTTTCCTTTTCCATTGTGTGGAAAATTCAACTCCCAACCAATTTTAGTTTGGTGGTTATTATTATTTATGATCTTTGACTTCATCACTACACGATATTTTGGAAATCATATGTTATTTTTGAAAAATCAAGATAATGACTTTTAAAAAATCTTGAAATTAGACCATAATACAATTGTACAAATACATGAAGAGTTGGTTTTCATTATTATTTTTTTTTTAAGTTTAGTTTTCTGGCGTGCATTATTTGTTTTCAATGATTAGAAGCTGAAATCTTGTGTGTTTGGTTCAATTTTTTTTTTGTTCGACTCTTGTAGTACAATGAATTCAGTCTTCTAACAGCCTGATAAACTAATTAGTATGGGTTAATTACGATTTTTTTTTCTTCTATACTTTAATTTAATTTAGAAAATAATTGTTTATAATTAATTTACATATGTTGCAGCGCAACATTGGTTTAAAATACAGGTTAAATTAAATTATGTATAATTTATTTGTTATAAAGACAACCCAACATTTGCCTAAACTTATTGTTAGACTATGTGATATAATTAAATTTACCCCAAACTCTCAGCTTAAACTTTTAGTTTGATTGATGATTTAAGATGGTATCAGAGCAGGTGGTCTAAGAGATCCTGTGTTCAAGCTCCTGCAAAGTCAATTTCCCTCCCTATTTAATAACTCATCACACATTAATTAAGAATTGAGAACAAGTATATAATATTAATCCTTATTAATTAGCTAGCCTGCATGTCTTTTTTTTTTTGTAAAAAATGGTAGGAACTTGAATATGTTTCACTTTTTGTATTATATACTGTAATATTGCCATTGAAAAAAAAATTGTGCACATTTGGACATGGTCCATTTTTTTCACTATCTCCCACCCATAAAAAAATAATAATATTAATATAAATAGTTTTAAAACTGCAATATTTTTATAATAAATTTTAAAAACTACAATATTAATAAAAATGACCCCAAAATTTGAGCATTCTGTAGCGATGTGACCTTTTTTTTTTGCGAGGGTAGATATTTGGATTGGACCTTTATTGGGCCTTTCCTTTGTTTAGGTTCGAATATTTTGATAATGGGTTGGGGCAATCCTTCTATAATAAAAAGAAAAAAAGTCTGGCTTTTGCTTATTAATTTGTCAATCTACATTCTATTTTATGTTTTTGAATTTATTGAGTTTTGTGCATTTAACAGATTTGTTTTTGAAAACTGTTTTCAGATTCTATGATTCAAATAGTGCAATTTTGAAAACAACATTTTATGTTTTCATTGTATCTAAAATTTGAATTTAAAATTTTAAAATACAAAATTATATTTAAAAAATTATATTTAATATATTAATTTATATTATAATCTCAATTTATCCGTATTTAATCAAAATATGTAAAATATAATATATTATAAATTATATGATATTATAAAATAATAATTATCGAGAATTTATAAAAAAGAACATGTTCATAAATTAATTAATAATGGTCTATGTTGAATCTAATATTTGGTTTTGTAATTACAACTAATTTTATGATATATAAATATATCATGGAACATATTTTGAATAATTGTTTAAATTAAAATTCAATTCTTAAATTGGTTAACAAACACATATTTGAAAACATGAAATACAACTCTCTTTTCATTGAATACCTTGTTTTCAAAATTCTATTTTCAAATTATTTACCAAATAAGTCCTTTAAGTATTCTTTAACTGAGCTTGGATGTCTTTGCAGGTAGAGATGTCCACAAGGTAAGGGTCGGAGAATATTGGCTTCCCCGTACCTACTTTTATTTCATTTTCCGTCCCCGCAAAATTTTCTATTTAATTTCATGGAATACGGAATGGAGATTTCCTACGGGGAATTCGCAGGGATCATATTCTCCGCGAGAAATAATTTTTCGTTTATGATTTTATTTTTCTAAATTTGATTAAATAGTTTTTTTGATTTTTTTTTATTTAAATGGTTAATTCTTAATAAGAGATTTATATTTAATAAACATTTTTTTCTATTCTTCTTAAAAAAATAAAATGATATTTAATAAAAGTTTTGAGTTGAAGTCAGGGTTGGGAAGAGAAATGTATTTCTCGTCTCCGTCCCTTTTTTAGCGAGAAAAATTACTCCCACCTTAATGGGAATTTTCCGCTCAGCAAATCCCATGAAAAAAATAGACATGTTTATTTACAGGTGGATTTTGGTTGCCTTATGGATGGACTTTGAGTGATTTATTTGGTTATTTTGTTTATACATTTTTTTGGGGGACAATTTTTAGCTTGATTTTGAGAAGGATATTGATCCATTACTTATTTAATTAAAGTTTCGATCTCTAACTTTCAACTTTAACAATAGATTCCTGAAATTTAAAATATGTTTTTCAACTTTCAATTTTGTATTTAATAAATTATTAAATTTTATATTTTGTTTTTAATAAGTTATAACCTATTTGACATTTTTTTAATTCACAAACCTATATATTGGATGCAAAAATGAAATTTTAAATGTCCAATAGATTCATTCATCTTTAAAAGATGTTGAATATGTGTAAAGGCTAATTAAACACAAAATTCAAAATTCAAAAATCTATTAAATATTTTGAAATTTTGGGACTTATCAAATACAAACATAAATTAACTTATAAAAATTCAAGAACTAGACTTGTAATTTAACCTTAAATTAACTTATATAAACTAGTAAGACAAATTATAAGTTTAGTATCTAAACTATTAAGGTTTTATATCTATTTAAGTTTTCGTACTTTTTTTAATATATAGTTTCTCAACCTTTTATGGTTAATTAAGTCTACTTAGTTTATACTTAATTTTTTTTAATAAGTCTTTAAATTACTTTTTATTTTATTTCTAATATATCTATATTGCTAATTTATTTAGCACCTCATATATGATAGACTAATTAATTATTTAATCACGTCATAGGCTAAAAATCGCATATATAATAATCAAATAATATAGTCAACATGTCACATCAGTGTTATACAAACGATATTAACACCAAAACCTTATTAGACACAAAATTAAAATTTTAAAAGCTTAATAGAAAGGGCCACTTGCATGGATAGCAAAAGAATTTATCTCAATTGTAGCTATTTCTACTTTTTATTTAATTTGTAAAAATAACAAAAAAAAAGACCCAACTTAAGCGGATCACGTGAAAAGTAAAAAATACCTCTATATTTCTCGCAAGTATATCAACACAGTCTATCAATGATATACTGTTGATATATTTAATATAAAGTATATCACTGATGATGTGACGCCCGGTAAATTCAAGTAAGTTTTTGGTTCTTTTCAGAGTTAACACTGGGCTTATGTTTTAGTTTTAAAAGGGTTGGGTCAAGAAAATTAATTTTTGGATCTTGCAGGGACCCAAATATTTCTAAATCTCGCTTTAAATTGGGTTGGCAGCCTTGAGTTTCTCATCGAGCGTCTAGCCGCCGCCCCCCTTCCCATTCGAGCTCTCCTTCGTCGAGCAAAGGTGTCGCGCGCCCGCGTCCGTCGAGGCCGAGCCGCCGGCCGGCGAGCCGACGGCCTCGACGCCTTCCTCTCCTCTGTCGTCGTCCGCCAGCTTCTCGATGCTCGCCGACGCTGCCGTCTCTCTCTCTCTCGACCCGCCGTCTCTCTCTTTCCCTCTCGACCCGTCGTCTCTCTCTCTCTCTGCCCGTCTCTTTCTCTCTCTCTTTCTCTCGGATCCGACTCCCTCACTCTTCAGATCTGTCTCCCTCTCCCTCTCGGATCCGAGATATTTTGTAACTTTTCATTTCCAAGCCGATTCGTGCCACTCACTCTCTGTTTTGTATTGGTTTTGTTGAACAGGAACAAACCCTTTGGCGAAGAAGTAGAGGCTTGGAGAAATCTTGTGGCTAAGGACGAGCAGGGGGTCGTTTCAGCTCGTGATCGTAAGTAAGACTCGTTCTGAATCTTTTTGGTTCTGAATTCTGAGTTTAGAACTTGTTGTTTTGGTTGTGTTTTCCTGATTAGATGCACAATAGGTGTCCTGTTAGCTTGATTAGGTTCGTTTGGTGTTGTGCCTTAAGGGTAGAGCGAAAAGGTTGATTCCCTGCTAAACTCGTGCATTGTTGTGTTGTTTCTGTAGGTGCTTTAGGCTGCTAACAAAAGTAAGGACGTTTTGTGCACGTTATTCGAGGTAAGTAGCTATTTAGTTTAAGCATCAAATCCGTAAGCGAACGAGTTTGAGCACATGATTGTTGTGATTGGTTTTATAACTGTTGCGTGTCTGTTAGCATAATGCTTGGCGTATGAGACTCTGGATATTGTTTCTTGCTATGTGAATTGAGCACTTATTTTTGTGTGTTGGGTTTGACTTTCCTGCATGTCGCATTTGTGTTACTGGTGGTTGGCTGCTAGGTAAGACTCGAGCTTGTGTAATAATGTGCGTGTGTGATTGACCCCTAGAACTGGGCAGGATAAGTCTAGTGATGCTCTAGGACAGGGGTGACTGGTTAGCTCTGTGATTGGGACAAAAGACTTGTTGGCGGGATGTGTGGTTGGCCAGTCAGGCTGTTGGTTAGGGACTCGGTTTCAGGACGACCTCAGAAAGGTTTAGGGGAAGCCAAGGAGAAACGTTGAGCTTGACTTTCTAGGCTAGCGTTACCAAACCCATTGAGTGACCCCGAGCGAGACAAAACCTGTAGGTTGGCATCTCTGTGTGTGCATTAGGGTCGAGTGCGCCCTTTTGCGAGTTGTGTGGGCATTAGAGTCGAGTGCGCCCTTTTGCGAGCTTGTGGGTTTTAGGATCGAGTGCGCCCTTTTGCGAGCTGTGTGGACATAGGGTTGAGCACCCTATGTGATCTCTGTGTGGGCACTTGGGTGGGTCGCCCTTGTGCGATCTGTGTGGGCTTTAGAGTCGAGGCTCTATTGCGTTCTGTGTGGGCGTTAGAGTGATTACTCTTTCGCGTTGGGGCGCGTCCCCGTCTATGGCCGCCTAGGTTTCTGGATCGTCGGTGAGTCTCGGGGTGAGGTAGATACGTGAGCGTCTAGTCTTGAGTCCCTAAGATACTTTGGTTACGAACATGTTTTACCTCTGTGTGTGCACATGTGAAATTTGTAGCTTGGACGTGAGTGGGCTACTTGCTGAGTATCTTTATACTCACTCGTCTACTTTAATGTTTTTGGTTGCAGGTAAGGGCAAACAGTGAGCTGGAGTGCGACGGTGGCGACAGGACGGGGCTATGAGACCACTCTTGTCGTAGATGGACTTTTATTTTGGAACTTAGGAACTCCTTGTATTTTATGAGTGAATTATGACTTTGGTTATTGCTTTTGGATTTCTGAACTCCATGTGTGTTGAGCATGACACTTATTCATTTAGTTTCTGTGTTCAGCATGCTCGTTTGTTTTCTTTTTTTTGTTTAGTGCTTTCGTTGCCTCTGTTGTGTGTTCTGCTGGAGCCCGACTTGTTTTGTTGTAGTTTGGGAGGAGGTCGGGCATTGAAAAAGTCCTTAGAAGTGTTTCTTGCTTAAACAGGTTAAGTAAAATTTTTGGATTCGTCCGGATAGCGCCGTTATGTTGCCAAAATTTCGACGAAGATGGTGCTATCTAGTGGCGTCCCTAGTTGGATCTGTGTTGAAAATTAGGGTCGTTACAGATAAACTACTGATATATTTAATTATATGAAATTTATCAAGAGTACATAAATATATCACATATAATATATACGTAATATAGAGTATATCACTAATATACTACTGATATACTTTATTTTTTGCGCATTTTTCTATATAAAGTTTGTCAATAATGTATCAGTGATATATCGTTGATATAATATAATTATATACCTAATATAAAGTATATAACTAATATACTGCTAATATGTTTATATGAAGTTTATCAATAGTATATTAGTAATTCACATATGAGACAAATAGTATAGAGTATATTACTAATATACTACTGATATATTTTATTTTAATTATTTACTTTATTAATGGTTTATATTTTTTAGTTTTTAGACAATAGATTTGTTTAATTGATATACTTGGACTAGTAGTATATAAGAAATTTATATTTAGTATATCAGTTATACTTAGAATGAAGTATATGTATTACTAATATACTGCTGACTTATTCAATGTTAGGTATATTAATGAAATAAATATACCTTAAATAAAGTATATAAATAATATATCAAATATGCAAAAATATTCATGGTATGCTACGATATATATAAAGTATATCATTTAATTGATATACTTAAAAAGAAGCATATCAATAGTATATCAGTAATATACTATTAATATACTTTATTTTAGGTAGATATAATAGTTTACTGATGTATACCAAATATAAAGTATATCAAATATACTACTGATATACCAAATATTAAGTATAACAGACATCCTAGTGAAATGCCAATGAATATAAAATTGAAATAATAAAAAACAAAAAATAGATTTTAAAAAATTATGCTATATTTACCCATCTAAAAAATTATGGCTAGATTTGTAAATATATATATATATATATATATATATATATTTTTCTACCCATTACCATTCCACTAATAAAAATGGTTTAAAATACAAAAATCCAAGTTAGAAGAACATATTAAAAACTTTACCAACGCGATATTTGCTTCCACCAACGTTTTCCGATATCAACAAAGAGTCAAATTAATTTTTGTAGAAATTAAAGTTAAAAATAAAAGAGAGAGAGGGGCTGTTAATCAAAAGCAAAAAGGAAAGTAGAAAATAAAAGTGAAGAAAACTTCAAAAGCCATTGTAAAAAGTACTAGGTACATATCCATAAAACACATTTCATATTAAGATTTACATGCATATTTCACATGTTGAACCAACCGAAATGATCCTTAAACTAAACAAAAAAAAGAAAAAGAAAAATGAAGAATGCAGAGAATATGATGATATTATTAATTTCTGCATTTTCATCATCATGGGCACAATTTAAAATGGCTTACAAATACAATTATAAGCTACTCCTTTGGCAGCTCCCTTCAGTCATTCAAAATCTTGAAGTTGCTCCAAATCCATCACCACTTCATACATTGAAGGTCTGTGTTTGGGGTCTTCCGAAAGGCATTTAAAGGCGAGTTTAGCTGCTGTGAGTGTCTTCTTTACTCCACATTGCCCCTCAATTCTACCGTCCATAATCCTCAAAACTCGTCTGTGGTTAACGTAAGGCTTTGCCCACTCTACCAAATTTTGTTCTCTTGGAGGCCTCGTCGAGTCCAATGCTCGTTTCCCACATAAAATCTCGAGTAGAACCGCTCCAAAACTATATACGTCGCTCTTCGGCGTCAAATGACCTAATTCCAAAACCAAACTCAAGTTTAGAAAATGATTAACGATGCAAAATTATAATAAAATTGAAAGTTTAGAAACTTATTAAAAATTATTAACAAAAGCTACCAGTGGCCATGTATTCAGGAGCTGCATAGCCATACGTGCCCATGCATCGTGTGGAAACGTGACTTTGATTGCCCATTGGCCCGTCCTTGGCCAATCCAAAGTCCGAGATTTTGGCGTCGTAGTTCTATGTGGATCAAGTTATAAAAAGAATTATTATTAGAGAATGAATTATAATGGCTTTATAATATATATGAACAAACTAACCAAATTAATTATAATTGATGTGTGTAGAATTTTTTTTTTTTGTTTCATATATATAATTATACCGCATCAAGCAAGATGTTTGAGGATTTGAAGTCACGATGGATGACTTTTTTGCCATGCAAATACGCCAAACCCCTCGCAGCATCCAAGGCAATTTTCATACGCAGCTTCCACGAAAGAGGCTGAGACCCAGATCCTCCTGATTTCAATTTTCACATTTAGTTCACTATAATATACTCTAGTATTGTATTGTAGATGATTGAAATTTTAAATACTAGAGCTTCCGCTTTAATACCATGTTAAACTTACTCATTTATTCATAATAAGAAATAAAGTGAGAAGAATTTTAGGAGGGAGACTCACTTCCAAAAAGATGATTGTCCAAGCTGCCTCGCGACATGAACTCATAAGCAAGAAGTTGGTCGTCATTCTCCAAGCAATAACCGACAAGTTTCACCAAATTAGGATGATGCAACTGTCCCAAATAGTTGATTTCCGCCTATAATATATATATATATATATTCCAATACTCGTGTGTTAATAAAAGAATGTGACTCATAATTTTATACCGCTAAATTAAATATCAAGAAAAGAAATGAAATGAAATGGGATGATATATATATATACTGACCAACCATTCAGTGTGGCCTTGCATGCCATCTTGATTGTGTCTTTTGACAGCAATAGCGATGCCAGTGCCGGCCTTGGTGGCCGTGAGCGAGTGATCGTCGATCCAGCCTTTAAACACACTCCCAAAACCTCCCTCTCCCACCATGCTCCTTTGACGGAAATTTCCAGTGGCTTTTTTCAGCTCATTGAAGCAAAATCTCTTCAGATTTGACGACTGCAAAATCTCGTCCTCGGTTCTTGGACTTGGATGAACCGACGCCGTTGAGCTCGAACCATTCCACGATTCATTGCTCCCCTTTTTCTTACTATAATCCCTCGAATCCTCCTTCCCTATATATGATCACAAAAAATAAAAAAATAAAAAAAACCCAATAAAAATGGTTTCTTTACTTCAACCATGGCCGCCTACAAAAATCCAACCATCACCTTACAAATGATAATTAGTGTCTTAATTATCCAGGAAGTAAAAAAGTGTTCAATTTCACCAATCAAACAAAAAAAAAAGAAACTACTTATTTTTTTACGTTTAATGCTGCAAAAACATCAACAAATTAAAGAACAAAACCAGATCATACCATGATAAGGGCTTCCATTTTCCATTGCAAGACTAACACAAGATCCCATCTTTAATTTTTTTGTTCTCTCTCTCTCTCTCTTCAATTCACTTAAGCCTGTTAAGGAAAGAGGGAGAAAAGAAAGTCAAGAGCTCATAAACCCAAATAACTAACAAAGATATATATATATAAGTCTCAGGGACAGGCTGTGCAAAAATTTAAAGGGTTAAATAGCAAAAGTGCAGAATACATAGTTCTTTTGTGTAAAATGATAGAAACTTGAAACAAAACAGTGGCGAAAAGGTAGTTGACTTGCTGAGTCGGCTGCCAGATCATACGCTATATGTTTCAGGTCGGGAAAGAAAGACCAAGGAAACTCAGAATTTCACAAAAAATTAAAAAAATAAAATAATAAATTAACATGCAAATATTCTTAGGCGTGTGTTCAAAAAAATCCTACCCACACACACAAAACAATAGCAATTACTCGGCAAAATTACACGTCACATCTAAGTTTGTAAAATCGCCACGTGGGTCGGTAACAAAAATTCCCTCCAGCTAAGCTTGATGTATTAATATGAAGTGGGGATTTAATTTATTCAAGCAATAGCAACTTTTTTTTAAACAAAGGGAAATTGTTTAGGTGGGTTCCACGAACTTGTGAGGAAGAAGAGGCTTCAGAAAGGAGTATGAATGAGGTAATTTCGCTATTTTATTTTATTATTGTTTTAGTTTTCGCTTTCGGTGTAATCTAATACATTCGATATGGTTCTTGATTTCATAATCTTAATAAGTTTTGTTTTGGTGATATTATACCTAATTATCCGTGGACTTACTTATAATATTGGAAAGATTATCCATTCTATTTTACTTGTTTTTTTTTTCAGAAAATTTGAGGAATTGAAGATTATAACTTTTGTGTAAGTTGAAAAGGGAAAGGGAAATCGATGATCTAATCTTCGATTTTTTTTTAATTATTCTTTTTTTTTTTAAAAAAAAGTGGAACTTATAATGGATGTCTGACTAAAGTGTAAATCCCATTTGGGATAGTGCTTTACCTTTTCTGATTTGCCAATCGCCATCATTCCAATTTGGAATCTATCATTTATTAATTTTCAGAAAGAAAAAAAAATTGCAACCAGTTTAATTTAATTCTTTTTAGTTCAATCCTGGGAGAGTAAGAAATTTGAAGATTTTTCAAAAGAAATATATAAAATTTTAGCTAGTTGAGTTATGCATTAATTTAATGTGTGTGTATGAGATGACTTTTAAAAAATAAATGTTTGTTTTTTCTTTTTAGTTCAACTATATGAGAGTACGTAGAAATTTGAAGATTTTCTAAAAAATATATAGAATTTTAGCTAGTTGAGTTATGCATAGTAAGTTAAATTAGTGGGTATATGAAATGGCTTTTAGCACATAAATGTTTTTAGACATATCACGTGATTTTTTCCATAAGCATTTTTAGAAGAATTATCAATTTAAAGTACTGTATAGTTTCTTTAAGTAGTTTTAATTTAAATGACTAAGAGTATTCTTTTAAAAGATCTAAACTATTTGATAATAAATAAAACACTTGTTAAAAATTAATTCATTCAAAAAGACTCTTTTTAAAGAAATCCTTAAGAAATGATTATCTAAAGGGACTTTAAAGTGATTAACAAAAAAACATAAAAAATATAACTAAAAAAACATATTTGATTTTTCAACCTAATGGAATCAAACAAATTTAATTATTATTAAATAAGTAGAGTTTGAATCTATGACTTTTTTGGTTGAGGTTATAATGTATTTTAACTAGTTGAATTATCTTTATACTAACTAAAAAGTGGTCAAACTCACTCTTAATCTGCCAATTAATATGAACATAACTCAATTGACATACAAAAATATAGATTAAAAGATTAGAAGTTTGAATCTTCCATCTCACATATCATTATAAAAAAAAAACTCTTAATCCTAATTCCAATTAAATGCATTTTAATTAGTTAGGCTGATAGGGGCATTATTCTTTCATAATCATTATAAAAGTATATCATTGGTCTTGAATATCTGTTAGGATCAAATATCTTTAGAATTATTAGGGGAGGAAAATATGTGTGTGAAATTGAAGAAATGAGGAAGAAAATTTTGTAAAAGAAAATTAGTTTGAAAAAGTGTAGATGTCTACATAGTAATAAGGAAATAAAATGTGTTATATAATGACCAATGAGAGATTAAAAAGTAAAAAAAGCAATAATAGAACATCATATAGTTCTTTCTTTGAAACACACTTCTAGGTGTGTTTCTCACCTTCTTCAGAAGCGTTGTCAAATTGTTTCCAAACGTATATATATATATATATCCTTTCACACTTTCGTCAACTG
Organism: Trichosanthes cucumerina; assembly: GCA_036507285.1. NCBI lineage: Eukaryota > Viridiplantae > Streptophyta > Magnoliopsida > Cucurbitales > Cucurbitaceae > Trichosanthes > Trichosanthes cucumerina. Next base: position 6,116,192 of record CM071845.1, read on the forward strand.
CATTTTTTAAAGTTTAATTTTGCTTCTTTTATAACAATTTTTTTTTTAAGTTCAACAATTGATCGGGATTTATTATACTTTATTCATTTAAATTTATGGTTCATGTCAATAATACGTGTTAAAAAAGTTATGAACTATATCCAATACAAATTTACATTGGAATCAACACCAAATCAAATTTATGGTTCATGTCAATAATACGTGTTAAAAAAGTTATGAACTATATCCAATACAAATTTACATGGGAATCAACACCAAATCACAATTTCTTTGTACAAAAGATATATAATATTGTTTAACTTACAATTTAGAGAACTTCAAACTAGATAAGTTAGTCATTTGTTACCTTTATTTCCTATTTCTTGTTTTAATTTTTTGAAAAATAGAAGTGTTTGGGATAACTATTCATATTTCTTATTCTCATTTTTTTTAAAATGTTTATGAAATTGTGTGGAAATTTTGAGAAAAACAAAAACGACTTTTTAATTTTCGTTTTTGGTTTTTCTAAAAACATAAACAAAAGCATTATTTTATCATTCTTCACTTATAAAATGCATAATAATTAAATATCTAAAAATAAATATTACATAAAAGGTTTAAATATTTTATTTTAAAAACTAACTTTCAGGCAAAAATTTTAGACAACAAATAAATAATAAATTATTACCAACACAGGTACATGTTTCTTTTCTCAATAAAAAAAAAAAAAAAGAAGAAACCAGAGATAACAACACACCAAGTCTAGATGATAGAAATTTTGGGAACGTTTCTTAAAAACGAAAAACTAGAAATAAGGAAATAAGAGACTGGGAAACTAAATAAGATGCATTTTGTTGTTACCAAAGGCTTATGTTTAGAGATGTCCACGGGATGAGGATTCTTGCAGAAAATTCGCCAATTCTTTGTTTAATTTTTTTTTTAAATCTCAATTGAATTCAATATTTTTTTTTGATAAATTTTCAAATGGTTAACTTTCCCTGAAAAATATTCATTAATTTTCAATTAGATTATTAATTATTCACGAAAAATCTCCATTTAAATAGTTAATTTTCTATTAAAAAAATCTATTTGAAAGATAATTAAAGTTCTTAAACCTCCTAATACAAACAAAACAATATTTCACATAAAATTATATCTAATTAATCCATACATATAATTCAAATGTTTAGTTATATAATTTAAACATAACCAATTATTAATTAGATCAGTAATAATATAACAAAATATGTATAATAAAAAAATTAAACAGGATAGAGAATACAATCTTCGTCCTCGTTTAGCTCGTGAAAAATCTTTTTTCGCGCTCTCTCCTCTTTATATTTTTCACCTAAATGGGATTCCCGAGACGACTCCCCAAAGGAAAAATGGACATCTCTACCTATGTTTCTAAAAAAAAAATGTAAATATGAAATGAGAAATAGGAACGTTAAGCACTATACGTTTCTTGCTTCTTATTTCCGTTTATAGATTTAAAACATAAATACAAACTTATTATTTTATCATTCATGACTTAGAAAATAAATAATAAATATTTAAAATAAATATAACATTAAATAGATGCCAATTAAATAGATGCCAATCACGGTTGAACTAAACCCACTCTGAAAAAAAAAAACTTATTTAAAATTTTAGATAATAAAATAAAAAAATTGTTAACAACCATGTCTTAGGTCTCTTTTGAGTTTTTAATATGGTTTTCATTTAATCTCTAGATTTTAAAATGTTACATTTTTATCTTAACTTTTGAGTTTAGTTTTCATTTGGTCTCTTGATTTCAAATTGTTACATTTTTACCCTCAAATTTTAATTTTAGTTTTTATTTAGTCTTTAGGTTTTTGAGTTTTCAATATTAATGCTTGCTTTTGATCCTTGGTGTTAAACTTTTCGTTAATTAATTAAAAATAATTTTGATGTATAATTTTATCATTAATTTTAATAGTGAAAATGAGTAAAACTAATTCTATTATAATTAATTTACTTATTTAAAATTCATTAATTTAAAGTTAATATCAACGACCAAGAAATGAGCATTAGTGAAAATTTAGAGTCACAAAATATAAAGTCTTAAAATCGAAGAACCAAATAGAAACTAAAATTAAAATCTAAGAACCAAATAGAAACTAAAATCAGAGGTAATAACGTAACATTTTGAAACAAATTAAAAATTCATATGCTTGAATACAATATTGTCATTAAACATATAAGCATTGCATTCATATCATGACCATAATCTTTCTTTTTTTCCTTTTAATGTAATTAGGTCATAAAGCTGTTTAGAAAAAAAAAATTAGGTCATAAAGCACCACAACCTGATTAAACTTAATTAATCGAACAGGTCAAGCTTATAATTCTCAACGGTTGTAATTTTCAGGAGTCGTCTTTAATTATTTAGAAACAACATGACTTAATTAAAGAAATACTTTTTTTACACACAGGAAGATTTGACTTATTTGATATCCTATTAATATCTCACTTTTTAAGATTGAAGAAAGCTTAGCTATGTGATAATCATCATTAATTTGCCCAACCTCTGTTTCTTTTTATATTTTTCAAACACATACTCATTCATGAACCAACAAGAAAATCAAGTAAATTATATGTGGATTGGATTTGGCAAAATCTTTAATTATATTAAAGATTTTAGGTCAGATAATATTGGAACTTTGAAGTTTCAACAATCTTAATTCCACCTGTCAGAATCCTCTCTTCTAGCAACCAACTTTCTCTACCAAAAAAAGGATTAAGGGGAGGAAAAAAAATATTAAATTTAACAAATTAAAAGAATATTGAAAACCAAACCAACTTGAGTATAACCTAACCGATTATAAGCCATATATTATCGATCGAGAAGTTTGAGGTTTGAATCTCCTAACTTACATGTTGTTCTAAAGAAATATTGAAACCTAATAAAAGGTATAGTTTTAAATTATTTGTTCTCTCTAAAGTGCTTATGGAAATGAACCATTGTCTCATAAGATAGGCGGACTCTAATGAACCTATGGAGAAGAGAGTGAAGATAAATTTTATGGAAAAAAAATTATTTTCAAAAAAGTTAGAAAGAAATCTATATTTATAGATTTGTGGTTATTTTCTTTGATTGTGTATTTTCTAACCATGGATATATTTCTTTTATGTATTTTCATAATCGACACCCCAATCATATAAGATAGAGTTGAGACACAAAGAACTATTTTAGACGTGGGTTAATAATCTGAGTTATAATAATTTGTAAAATATTATATATTCAAATACAAACTATTATAACTCAAATTAAATAATTTTGTATTGTAAATCTAAATTATATAATTCTATAAATTATTATAACTCATTTAACCTCTCAAATAATATAATGCAGAATTTTTAAACTTTAATATTAATATAATTTCATTCCAATGTCTAACAAATTTTATAAATTATGGAAGTATAATTTGTGCCTTTAATTTATCTAGTGAAGCTGGTCTTTCTTACACCTTTGTGTTTTTTTTTTTTTATAATAAGATTTGTTCTTAAACTTAAACTTAAACTATACTTTGTGGGAGACAATATAATTACAATCAAAATTTTAATTATTTTAAAGGTACTTCACCAATTATCTCCGAGATTTGTGCAGGCCAGCTAAGAAAATTGTAAAAGTCAGATTATTGTCTCTTTTTTTTTCCTTTTCTTTTTCCGAAAAAAGAAAAATGGTCGTGTCTTGAGTTTTTATGCATGGAAGTAGGCTTTAGGCTATTAGCAAATAGCATCCAGAAAAAATGTTGTACGATGAGAAAATAATTACAAAGCTTTCTCATTGAAAATAAGGAAATTGGCATAAATTTTTATGAGAATTTTGGCCCCACAATAATTAGAAACCCTTTTCCAATTTGAAAGCTTAAAAAAATTCTCACTTTCTCAGGCTGAAAGCAAAATTATAGCCTATAGGAGACGAGAGAGAACGTTATTTACGAAAAAGAAAATGTGGGTTTTCAAGTATATGCGTTTATAAATTAGAAAGGATATTACTTTTCGTTTTTCTGAATTTTGAATAAATGTAAAGATTGACCCCTTTTCTGGAATTAATGAATTTTGTCCACCATAAACCGACAGTCTTGAAATTATAGAAAAAAATCATCCATCAATATGTGGAAAAGAGACAAATAAGAGAATAATCCTTAGGCAAGGGCATAACTGTTGGGTTTTTGACAATATATTGAAAGTGAAATTGTCCCATATCTGTGTAAGAAAGTGATGGGCCCCTGACACTATAAAACGAGTTTATGACTTTGGTTTTAAAACATCATAGTTATTAACACTTTAAACTTGATTTACTAGTTCTAGTTAAATTCCCTTTTTATATTCTCTAGTCTAAAAGTGGGAAGAAAGGTGTGAGTGGTATAAAGTTTTGAGAGAGTGTTTTTGTAATTGGGGTTGGGGAGAGAATTCTATGTGATCGTAACAATTTTTTCAAATAGTGAAATTTTTTTCTGTTCGTGGTTTTTTCTCCGGGTTTGGAGTTTTTCCACGTAAATTCTTATGTCTCTTATTTTGTTGTTTTCTTTTAATTTTTCAGTTATTTCTGCTTATTCCTAGTAGTGGGAGCTTTTTCCCAACAAATGGTAACAGAGTTTTAGGTTTGTAGTTTCTTGAGTTTGTTAGTATGCTCTGTGGTTGCAACATTGTCTGAGCTTCCACATCAGAAAAGATTTCTTGAAACGGCCTATAGTTGTTCACTATTTGTAGATTCATTAAGGAGAGAAGCAGATATGTTATGTTTTATGAGTCCAATAAAGATTGATGTGGAGAAATTTGACGGAAAGATGAACTTTGGCTTGTGGCAAGTGCAAGTAAAAAATGTGTTGATACAATCTGGGTTATACAAGGATTTGAAGGGAAGACCGAGCTATGGTGTTCCTGAAAAGTTAAGTGGTGATGGTGGTCCAACGAAGTCTAGTGGTGGTTCCAGCAAAGGTTCTAAGAAGTCCAACGTAACAATATGGAATTGGAAGAAGAAGAAGAAAGACTTCGTGTAAAAGAAAGGTTGTTGGGAATGCGGACAGTCAGGACACATGAAAAGGAATTGTCCTAACGGAGCAAGTTCGTCAAAATGCTCTGGGTCGGATGCTAATGTAGTTTTTCTCGTAAGGGGAGATCGTGACTTCTTCTGAAGAAAGACAAAATTTATCCTTATGGTATGTCCGCTTTGCCATTATAGAGGATGTGATGTTAGAGGTTCCACAAGTTTGCACACGGGCGTTGACTTAACGATTATGTCGATGGCTGAAGAACTTTCGGGTGAGCCAAGTAGGTGGCATAAATTTCAGCTGGGTTTATCGACATGTGACGAAAAAGAAAAGTCTTGGGAGGTGGCATTCCAAGTGGTACTTTTATGGTGGAGTAGGTTATAATTCTCTATGTTGAGGATTATGATTGTCGGTAAAGACAATAATACAACAAGAAATGAGGATTCTTCAAATATCTTGCCAAGGTGGAAATTGTTGGGTTTTTGGCAATATATTGGAAGTGAAATTGTCCTACATCAGAAAGGTGTAAGGAAGTGATGGGCTCCTGACACTATAAAAGGAGTCGATCACTTTGGTTTCAAAGCATCCCAGTTAGAAACACTTTAAACTTGATTTACTAGCTCTAGTTAAATTCACTCTTTATATTCTTTGGTCTAAGAGTGGGAAGAAGGGTGTGAGTAGTATAAGTTTTGAGAGAGTGTTTTTGTAATTGGGGCCGGGGAGAGAATTCTATGTGATTATAACAATTTTTCACATTGTGGAATTTATTTCTGTTCGTGGTTTTTTCTCCGGGTTTGGAGTTTTTTCACATAAATTCTTTTGTCTCTTATTTTGTTGTTTTCTTTTAATTTCTCAGTTATTTCTGCTTATTCCTAGTAGTGCGAGGTTTTTTCCCAACAATAACTATTACCCAAACATTTTTCTTAAGAATATTATTTAACACGGAGAAAATTTGAACTTACAGCTCATAATTAATGATATAATATAAACATTATGAATAAACTTTTACAACAATAATAATTATTGATAGTTTGATCGATAAAATTTAAAGTATCTTATAAGTATTACGAAAAAGGCCATTGAGGTTTTAGGGGTGGCAGGCTCCAAGATTTTTAAATATTTTATATATGCCTTCAATTTTTTCCTTTTTTTTCCTTTAATGTTAACGAGCTTGTTTATTAAATTTTATATATATATATATATATATATATATATATATATATAGATGGATTCATATCTAATAAATTTCTAACCTATTCAAAATTTTCTAAATTGATGAAACTATTAGCCGTAGAATTATAAGTTTTTTAATTTTAAAAAATGTCAAATAGATCAAAAACTTATTAATTTAAAATTTGGAAATATAATAGTCACACTTTTAAAGTTCATGAACTTATAAAACACAAAATTTGAAAGTTGAACTATTAGACACAAACTTAAAATTTCAAGAAATAAATTTAAGGATTATAATTAACGTATTTTGACTTACATTATATTTAAATTGTTTTTAGCTATTGTTTTGAAATATTTAATTTTAACTTAAAATAAATTTGTAGTTCATGTAATAAAATATTATTATTAAATTCATACCCGTCTATTTCAACTTGGTTATAATATCCCAACACATCTACTAATTTTTTGAGAATTGGTAAACAATGACTACAAAAACTTAACGGCTAAAAATATTACATGGTGATTTAGGAGGAGGGAGTGTGGATGTCAAAAAAAAAAAAAAAAAAAAAAAAAAAAAAAAAAAAGAGGAGTGAAGTTTTTTTCCATCTATACCTCTGATATATCCATGTATTTACGGTCAAACCGTAAAAAAAAATTCGTATGTTTTTTAATTTTTTTCAAGATATGTTATTTAATATTTTTTTTAAGTTCGCTCTGAATTTCATAATCTAATATTTATTTTTTAAAATGGAAATCGTAATTATAATCTAGGTGGGAGTCATATCGTTTCCCATCTACCTTTTACTCAAGAAATCAACAACATTATAGTGATGGATCGACCTTCCAATGAGTCAATGAAGAGAATAGCTATATGTTCTCATATGAGACTTAGAATTATCGATTTGTTGGCAACGACTAGGAGAAGACCTAAATACTCATCTCCACGATCTTTGGCAGAGAAAAAAACTCCGAGCAACTATGAGACGCATAAATGGTGTCTAAAAGATTCTAAGATTTACAAATTTAGACTTCGATTCAAGAATTTGAATATGTGCCTACATATTTATGAAATTAAGGAAAAGTGATGGATGTAGAATCATTATGGCAGATGTGTAAAACAAGGGATGGAGACATTTTCTATATAATTTGAGGTTGTATTTATGTTTAAAAAATTATAGAAATTTATTCCCTTCTACTGAATGAATCGTCTACATACAATTCATGTTTTTGATGATCTTCTAAGTTTGGTGCAAGACTTGGCGTTGATGTTTGAAAAAAATTTCTCTTATGATGTGCTGGAAGCTTGGGAGAAATAAATCTAATATTGACCAACTTCAACATAAAAAAAAGGTTAACATGAGATTAAGGATTAGTTATGACATAACGTGGAAGGAGGGAGAAGTTATAACCCTGAAGAGTTATAACACAAAATTGAAAGCTTAGGCTTCCATTAAACAAAAAATTCAATTTTATATCTAATAGGTCGGTTAATTTTATTTAGAAATCTTAGATACAAAATTAAAAGTTCAAAAATTAATTAGACATTTTTAAAATTTATAGATTTATTAGTTACAAAATTGAAAGTTCAGGAACTTATTTGATACTTTTTAAAATACAGGAACCAAATAGAGACAAATCTCAAAATTCAAGAACTAAATTTGTAATTTAATCTAAAATATATTTAACCATTTTATATTTCTGGTTGCCCCTAACTTTTATAACAAAATTTATTGGCTCCTAAAAAATTGTCTAGTTCGACCCCCAAAATTATATTATTTGAATCCACCTTTGAAAAGGGGATTCTAAATAATAAGTTTGAATGTGAAATTGAGCATAGACTTTAGTTTTTATCTTTCTTTTTTGGATATCGTCTTGAGTGTATCTCGTGTAACACCATTATTGTTTTTTTTTTCTTTGGATAAATTGTTATTTTATGGTTTGTTATTGAAAAATTGGGTTCCTTGGTCGGCGACCATTAGCTCATCTTTCCAATTCTATAGACTATCTTTAAAGAGAAGTCAAAGCTACTAAATGAATTAAAAAAATTGGAACAATGGGATGGAGGGAACATGCCTAACAGACAACCTAATATCTTGACTGCGTGTAAAATTTGTGGGTTTTTTTTTTTCTTTTTCATATTACATGTCTCTTAATTTCATTTGAGTCCACAAATCTTTGTCTTTAGAGTCCTATTTTTAAATTTTTTATAATTAAATTTATTGTTTTTACTAGGTATATATTAATCTAAAGGTTGCACCATTTGCGTATTTAAAAAGAATGACTTTAATATAATATAATAATTATTTAAATATTATATCGTAAGTGATATATAAAAAGAAATAATTGGTAGGAATATATAGTAATTAGGAGTATTTATAACGTTTGAAGTTTATTCACAAACTTACAAATACATGTAAAAAAAATGTATTCGATACATTTTTAATATTACACCATTGGATCATAACATGTCTGGTCAAATGATTCATTAGATTAAGTTTGATACTTGCACATTATCTATTCAATTTGGCACACAACCAAACATGCACAATCAATCAATTGCATGCTTTAATGTTTAATATAAAATATCTTTTATATATCAAAACAAAAATTAGTCAAGATTTTATGACTATCATTATTATTCTATATGATTATCCATAGAATAAACTTGTGTTCTCGAGCCAATTTCAATCTAAAGCATTTTTACCTAAAAAAAAGGTCGTAGTTTAAAATTTTTATTCTGTATGTCGATATAATATTTTTAAAAAATAATAAAATAAAAACTTGCATGATAATCTAGAATTTTATAAAGTTGAAATTATTGGAGGGATTTTGTACTTGGAACTATGGTGGTATTGCCTCCTTGTATTTGTTTGGTATGTAAAAGTAGATTAAATTATTGATTTGGTTCCTATTATTTGAATTTAATTTAATTTTCATGTCTATAAATTTAAAAATTTTAATTGGGATGGTTTGGTAAAACCTCAAAAATAAGCTCTAAAATATAAGACCATATTGAATACATGACGTGTTTTTACTTACATCATGCAATGAATTATTGATAAATTAATGTATTAAGATTTTATACTATGTAAAAAAATAAATAAAAATGTGTGAATTTTAATTACAATGATATACTATTACTAAGGATATCTTAGAAAATTTATATTATCATCAATAGCTCCTAAAAGTATAATGGTTATATTTACAAAATTGAAATTATTTAGTTATTTTGCATTACGATTAATTTTTTTTTAGACATTATTCACCATTTCTGAAAAAAAAAAAAAACTTGGGTATTGTGAGGTCGGTGGCCCAAATGAATATGAATTCATGTCGAGTTGGGCCCTTTGAAAACATTGTGAAAGCGAAAGGCCCATTATAAATATGTCTAGATCCAAACAAATCGGGAGGAATAATTGTTTGCGTCACCTGTCGGTGTGTTAATGTTAGTGAACGCACAATCCTACAGGCTAACAGCCTACATTTTAAACTCTTCTAATTATGAGGTAGACAGGAGCTTTAGCTTACATCATCATGAAGGAAAAAAGAAGGGACACTTTCCAATATTCTAGGGATGGGAAACTTTTCATCTATGTCTTGTAGTTGTACTTTTGTATTAATTTAGTGTTTGAATTTTAATATGTAAGTGTTGTTATACAAATTCAAGCGAAAGAAACATTTGATTTATATGTAATTGAACGATGAATTTATATCTTTTAGAGGAAAAAAAATAGTCTACAAAATAAGAAGAATTGTACCGTGTGCGGTGCTTACCACGCCAACTCCGATGCAAGAGGTAAGGATGTACATAGATTGAATTGTGTTGAATGAGTTTTTAGAACCAACCCGACCGATAATGAGTTGCAACTGAATCCTATATTGTCGGGTTGAGTTTTTTTTAAATATTTTTTTTAATTATTCTAAAATAATTTTTACTTAAATTAATAACTAAAATTACATACATTCAAATATTAAACTTCAAATTTCAAAACATCTTAACATTTGTTACAATCTTAGAAGAAAAATATTAAAAGTTGACAAATAATTCATTTATAAGCATATATAAAAATAAAAATAAATAAATTTTGGGTTGAATTCGGTCGGGTTAACTCAAGCCTAAAAGGTCAATCCTAAACCCAACCCAAACTAAAAAAAAACAAAAAACAAAACAAAAAGCTTAACCCAACCCAACTCAATTCTTACAGTTTGGGTTGAATAGTTCAGTAAGGTTATGGGGTTATTTGTACACCCCAACGACAGGAAAAATGTGTAGCAAGCTAAGAGTAAAACGAAGATTAATTAAAATTACCTTCAATGATGTTTTCATAATCTATTTTTGTGAGATTTGACCTAGGGTTTTCTTTCCCTTTTCTGAATAGAATTAGTTTATATTAAACCAAGCTTCTCTAAAGTACATTGAGTTGTGGGCGTGCAAAGTACATTGAGTCAAGCTTCTTAGTTTGATGTTAGTTGCCCTCTATCTTTTCTTGAGTTTGATCCTATAATATTGTCTAAATTTACCCCAAACAATTAACGATTCAATTTCTCTATATTAAAATTGTAATAATTTAGTCTTTAATGTGAAAATTTTCTTTAAAGTGAAATGTGTGACTTTTATTATGGGACATAAATACATTTAATTTTTAATCAATTTAGTAATTAATATGTAAGAACTTCTTTAAGTCTTAACCATATTTTATATTATTGGGATCAAATCATTTAAGCTTACCATGACTAAATTGTTTCATACTAATAACAATGTCTAAATTGTTTCATATAAAAAAATATTTCATATTAATGTTTAATTAGGGACTTTATTATTCTATAGGTAAATATATCAATACTAAATCGTTACACATCAAAGGTAAGAATCTAATAATGAAAGTACAATAACCAAAAGTATTTTTAATTAATATTTTTTTAAAAATATTATATCATGCACATAGTTAGAAATTCAAATTTTTAATACTAGTTCACTATTGAGTTGTGTAGAGTTAGCATTTCAAATAGTTTTTATGTAACTCTCCACTATCTATCAACTTTAATATATCTACAAATGATAGGGTTAAAATCTCTATTTAAAGAGTTTAATTAAATAACCAAAGTACAGTTTTTTTTTTTTGTTGCTATCTTTAAAGGGAAAATTTCTCTAATAAAGCAATAGAACATATTTAGTGGATAAGTTATTAATTACTATTTTTGGTTCAATCCCTTCACGATTCCACCTTGTGATTATTGAACTCAAATGAGAAAAAAAATCATAATTTTAAACTCGTGCTAAACATCAATAATCTCATTTTTCATTTACATATTGCATTTGAGTGATTAGTAAAAATCTCTCTAGAGAGTTCATTTTAAAATAAACTTTAGTGGTTAACTTATTCTCTTAGGCGATAAATTATTAACAAGGAAACTTACTTTTAAACCATAAAACATAAAATTATCATAAAATGAATCTAAAAAGATTAATTTTGGACTTAAAACATTTTAGAAACGGGTTCAAAAGTAAGATAAAAAAATAGTCATTCAAAAAAAAAAAAAACTAATAATCTATAGGTATATCTTAAATATGATGGATAAGGATAGAAAATACATCTAGTATTTTTTATGGTTCTAGACAGCCAGAAAGGTTGAAATATTTTTTTAATTTTTTTTTTAAAAATATATAATGACTTCATTGATTAATAAATTAGAAAGCCACATGGGGTACAAGCAAAGAGAATAATCATTTTTTAGGAATTTTGGAAGGTCAAAAAACGAAATTCCTTTCTCCTTATTTAGGAAATGAATTAAAGCCAGCAAGAGAGTAGAAGCCAACCTAAGAGGAAATGGGAAACCTTAATTTCATTTCTTTAACCTAAAATCAAAGTTGATAATTTTGGGGGAATCAACATATATGCTGACAACCAGACATAAATGATAATAAATTAGCATATTATTTTGAATAAAATGTCATGCAAATTATTGGTTAACATTTTTTTAAGGGGTTCAGATTCCTTATGTAGTTGTGTGTTTGTGATGATGTGGTGTAGGCTAGCTACTTTTTGTGCAATAATTTGATTCCCTATGTTTGATGGCCATAAAAAAAAAAAAAAAAGAAAAAAAGGGGGGTCTTGGTTAATGTCTTTGTTGCATTAATTTTATCTCATTTTTCTCTCAGTTAATGGTCCCTCCAATTCCCCAAATACTCTGCCAACTTCTTCAATCATATTCTCTTCTCTCTCTTTGTTTAATCAGTTTTTTCCCATTGCTTTCATTTTTTATATATATAGTTCTTGTTCTTGCCAATTATTGTGTTCGATTCTGTTTATTCATTGCCCTACTTCATTTTAGCTGTTCTTTCTATATTTTATTGCTTACTTTTCCTTCTTACTTAATAACGTTATTTTGTTTTCTATCTAGTCAGATTCCATCATAGAAAATAAGTTAATTGAAACTACACTTTTCTTTCATCAACTTTTATTAAAATAATAATAATAATTTAGTCTCTATACTTTTATATTTATAATTAAAATTTAGATCCCGTTAAATAATCATTTAGTTTTTAATTTTTTGAAAACTAGATTTGTTTTTTTCCAATTTTTCTATGATGATTTTTATTTATCTTAAGGAAACATTTGAATTCTTAACTAAATTCTAAAAACAAAAATAAGTTTTTGAAAATTACTTTTTTTAGTTTTCAAAAACATAACTTGATTTTTAAAAATATAGGTAAAAAGTGGAAAACAAAACAAGTGAATTCATAAATGGGAGTAATATAGGCAAAACCAAAAACAAAATTCTTGAAGCTTTAGTCTCTAAACTTCAATGGGTAACAATTTTAGTTCTTGTACTTTAAAAATGTAACAATTTAATCTTTATCACAAATTTCATCAAAATTAAGTACTATTCAATTCTATTAAAGATTTAATTTTTATAATTTATAAATACATTTGATTCTTAATCAGTTTATTAATGTAGATAGGTAACAATTTTTTGTTAGATCTTAACAATATCTTTTGTGAAAGATATTAAATTGTTATAAATTTAAAAATATAAGGATTGGTTTAACTAGACTAAACTATGAAATTGGTGTTATTTTGTTTTGATTTTCCTCGTTCTTGAATTATTCAGGCCCCCATTGAATATGTAAAAACCACGAACTAAAGAAAGGTAAGCGAGGCTACAGTGATGTTGTATGAATTTGAAACATAATAATAATAATAATAGTAATAAACAAAAAATCTGTGAACTTTTCATCGTTCCAATCCAAAAGATGTGTCTGGGAAATTTCGTAATGCCAGAGCCACATGATTTGATTTAATATCCTTTTTTGGGTCCTTTATTAAAAAGGAAATTTATGGTCCCAATTTTTGGGGTTAAAATACCACGTGTCACCGCTCCTCGAATTGATTGCTGATCTGTACGTAGGTGGCTGGTCCACCGTGTCGATCCTCTCAATATTAAATTCATAAAATGTTAATAAATCATGTGCTTTGCGTGTTTATCTTCTTTTATTGTCTGAACTATACCTTTTCTTTTTGCCTCTTTTCTTTGACAACCGTTGCCGCTCCACTCCACCCTCTTTTTTTAATTTACTTTATCCATTTTCAATATAAAATATACGTTATTTTGAAATAAGTTTCAATTCTAACTCAACTACTAAACTGCTAACAAAAGTGTTACCTTACAGATTCGTGATGCATATGTGAGGTTAATTATCTTAATTAGTAGAAAATCTTTTAAAAGAAACTAAAGGTAAAATCATGAAATTTGATAATATCGTACTAAGAATCATTATCCTCATCACAAATAAAGTTGAATTTTGTTTTAAAAGATATCTTCAAATTGTTTTTTATTAAAATAAGACGAAGATTGATAAGATGGTCAATGTGTAAAAATTAGAAAGCATATATAATGTCATTTACAACATTATTCACGTAAATTTGTATGGTAGCTAATGTGTAAAAATGGATTAGATAGACGATTTTAATGATATCTTTTGAGATGAAATAAATGATAACAACGATTTTAATCTTATATAATTGTAAATAATATCACATACTTATTAGTTGTTATGGAAATTTTCATTCTTTAATCCGTCGAACGAAATAGTTTTTTCAAACAATTTCAAAGTTCAAGAATATTTTTGGAACAAATTCAAAATTCAAGAGTAAAATTAAAAAATTTTAAGGTCTAAGGAAGAATCAAAACTTATTCTAAATTATTTTAGGAATATTTTGTATAATTTAACATAAAATTTAAAATGTGAATACAAATGATAGTTTAATAGTTAGAGGCATATGGATTTGAATTCTCCATCCTTAGGGTAATATAAGCTTTCAACTTTATAATGCTAGATCTTACAAAGTTTAATTTCTTCGTTTAATAACCATTTTATTTTTTAATTTTTAAAAATTAAGCTTATAAATACTACTCTCACATATATATCATTTTTTTGATTTATTACGTACTTTTGTACATATGGTTTAAAAAATCAAGTCATGTTTGAAAACTTAAAAAAAATAGTTTTTAAAAAGTAGTTTTTGTTTTTAGAATTTTGCTAAGAATTCAAATGGTTCGGCAAGAGAGATAAAAACCATTATAGAGAAATTAGAAAAAAATAAGCTTAGTTTTCAAAAATCAAATAGTTATCAAATATGGTATTGGTTTTCAAAAACTTGTGTTTTATTTTTAGAATTTGGCTTAGAATTCAAATATTTTCTTAAGAAAAATGAACTTCGTTATCAAAAAATTATGAGAAAATAACACAATTTTAAAAGAAATTCAAAAATTAAATGATTATCAAATCGAGTCTATTTTTTTTTTTACCAAAACTATGTTCTATATAATAGGGGTGTACATAAGCCGGGTTGGGTTGGGTTGAGGGAGATTTTTTGACCAACCCAAAAATTCGGGTTGGTCATTCCTTCAACCCAACCAACCCTATTCATGAGAGGAACCCAACCCAACCCAACCCAATAATTTCGGGTTGGGTTGGGTTGGATCACCGGGTTAACTTTTTTATTTTTTTAATTATTTAAAATATTTTTTCTTGAATAAATAACTAAAATCACATAAAATTAAAATATCAAACTTCAAAATCCATAACATCTTAACATTTTGTTAGAAGTCTAGAAGAAAACATAAGAAATTGACAAATAATTCATTTATAAGTATATATTTAATTAAAATAAAATTAAAAAAAGTTTGGGTTGGGTTGGGTTGGGTCTCGGCCTGGCCTAAAAAACTAACCCAAAATCGACCTAACTTTTCTTAGGTTCTCCAAACTTCTAACCCAACAACCCAAACCGAAAAAAATCTAACCCTACCCAACCCTTACAGTTTGGGTTGGG
This sequence comes from Trichosanthes cucumerina, assembly GCA_036507285.1. NCBI lineage: Eukaryota > Viridiplantae > Streptophyta > Magnoliopsida > Cucurbitales > Cucurbitaceae > Trichosanthes > Trichosanthes cucumerina. The sequence goes on from CM071845.1 coordinate 6,131,700, forward strand.
TAGTCCGATTGGTCGGAGTTCTGGCATTTTGTGACACCCCTACTATATAACTCATTCAACCTGGAGAGAAACTCTATCCTTTTCTTTAACACTCATTCAAACAAAAAATGATTAAGGGTAAAAGTTACAACATTTACGGTCAAAATTCATCCATTTGAAGGGTAGTATTTTTATTATTAATATTGCGAGCATTTGAATCACGTTAGGCGCATTTGACCTAATTTGAGGATCAATTTGCTTTTTTTTTTTTAAAGTTCCCACAACTTCTAGAATTTGTCAAAATGGTTTTTATTTTTGAAATACCACATTTGGTATAAAACTTTATTTCTTTTTTCTAAGTTAGCTATCTTTACAGTTGAACAATAAATTCAGGAAATAGAGAATTTGAATCTAATCTTAAAGTATATAGATCTATATTTAATTTTTTTTTTTTAGTTACGTGTATATTTAACTATACATATTTTTTAGAAAGAATCCTATACTTTTAAGTTTGCGGGTCATATAAATCAAGTAAATTAATTAAGTATGATGGGAAAAAAAGGAAAACATACTAAATGCAATTTTATGACTGGTTGATTAAAATACATCATTAGCACATCTAATCTAATAGATTAGAATATCATTAATGAAATAGAGTACATCAAATAAAACCTCCTGCCCGTTTCATTGATGTTTGATTGTGACTTGGTCTCCAAGTGTAGATTTCTGTAAAATGACTATTTTACCCTTTGCAAGCCGATAACGTTTTGTGAATATTAGGTGGCTAGGTTTTATTGTGTTTAATGTCAATTAAATGTCCCATCTTTTGGGCTTCTATTATTTAATACAGAAAAAAAACAACAACAAAATGACATTCTATTATTTGGCTTCATAATTTTTAAATAAAACACTGTGGGAATGTCTTATTGAAAATTGAAAAAATTCCAACTAGAGGAAAGTTTATTATTCTCCATGCATTTTAGTCAAATTTAAAAGGGCATGGTTATAATTTATACGCGTATTGAAAATTTTAATATTATTTTTATCAAAATAATTTTATTTTAAATATAAAAATATTTTCCTTTTGATAGAAAAGATACTTTTGGTTATATATATATACATATACATATACATATACATATACATATAATTTAGTAATTAAAATTGATTTCGGTTAATATACCATTTTGGTCTATATATTTTGGAATTTTGGTACCAAGTTTTGTACTTTGAATAAAGCTTAAAAATGGTCAATATTATTAATTGATGGTTAATTTTTCTCAAACAAATTAGTATCTATTAAGTTTTTCTCTATAAATATTGAAAGTATATTGATCACTTTTATTTTTTTTATTGTATTAAAATTATTATTATTATTTAAATAATTTTGATAAAAAATTAACCTTAAACTTATCATAAGGATTAATTTTAAGATTTATTGAAAGTGTATAAACTGAAATTGAATATTTAAAATTAAAATAATCAAAATAGTATTCTAATCGTTGTAGAAACATTTATTGAATAATTAATTTTGAGATAAAATAAAAAGAATTGGAAAATAGTGTTTTGTTTTTTTTTAAAAAAAACTATTATTATAACTGCGGTTTGGTCGAAAAATTTTCAAAATACACATGCAAACAAAGGACAACAAATAATGCCTACTCACCAAGATAAACAAATAATCATTTTTTTTTCAAATAAAAAAAAGGAAACAATACTAAAATTATGTAATCCAACTTTGACTTTGTTATTGTTTGATTTTGAACAAACAACTAGTTTATCAAAGTAATGTGGCGTTGCAAAAGAACGCCAAGTCGATAATTGCAACTTTGAGAGCCATAAATTGATATGAAGCTAGTTAAATATACATTACAATATTCAAGAAATGAAAAATGATATTTAGTAATTTTTTTGTCTTTTTAAAATCACACCCATCTTTAATACAGTGAAAAAAAAGTTTACATTCACTATGATTTCATGTTATCTATTTATAAATAAATTGAAATTCCAAATATACTTTTAACAAACCTACTTAATAAAATACATAAACGGGTCATCTAGAGCATAGTGTTAGGCTAATAACAAACTAAACTTTACAAGGTTGGTTAAACCATTAATTTAATTTGCTAACCTAACCATTTCCCACTATTCTCTTATCTAGTTATGTTAAGATCTATGTTTTCTCTCTTAGCTGGCCTAACCTGCCATAAGTAAGGCTCATCAATTAAAGAGAAAATTACAAAAGAATCTAACTGGCCTCATTTTTTTTATTTTATTTTTTTTAAAAAAAAAACTGAAATTAAGATAATAAACAAATAATTCAAGAAAAAAAAGAGAGATATTTCAAACGTAAACTACCCAAACCACCGCTTTTTATCCTTTGTTAGGTGAAAGCAAAATCTAATTCAGTTTCGCACTCTATTTATTAAAAAAGAAAAAAAAAAGGCTTAAATTAATGAGAAGAATTTGCTTAATTTTTCCGTCTTGATTCAACTGCATTAATTTTCTCTCCTTATCCACTATTTGCGATATTTCCGCGTAATCGAAGAGACTTACTTGGTCTTCAAGAATATCAGAGGATATTTTCGTCTTTTCACTATTTATCCGCGCCTTTATATGCACTTCTTCTCTTCTCTTTGTTCCTTCCGTCCACCCTCCTCTTCGATCCTTCTGGGTTTTGCAGGGAAAAAAGAAAAAGGCTTTATCATTTTTCCTTTGTCTCCCTTTTCACCTCTTTGTTTCTTCTCCTACCCATTTGGATCCTGTTTCAAAATTTCCAAGAAAACGCCATAATTCCATTACCCACAATCGAATTCTGCGAATTTGAAAACGCCCAAATTTGCGTTTACCCTCGTCAGCGATGATTTTCGTTAATCGAGAAGATGGGGTTGCGCATTTGTTGTAATCGGAGGGCCGTGGGGAGGTGGAGAGGCATAGAGGCGAAACAGAAGGGTTTTCGGGCGTTGAAATGGACTGCCGGGTTTGCGTTGCGGGTGGGGATTTATGGGTCAAGGTAGGCGGCCGTGGTGGAGGCGGAATTGGTGGTGTAGGTCAGATGGGAGGTTTTAGCCATGAGAGCGAGCATGATTTGGCTCTTATGGTGAGCGATTTCTTGGAAAATGGGAGCGGTGGGGCTGAGTCTTGGTGTAGCAGCGATAGCGATTCTGGTGTCTCCGATCTTGCTCATCTTGCTGACAAGATTCTGGTAATTTCTCTCTTCCGATTGCTTTTATTCTCGTTTGATTAATTGACTTTTAGCTTGGTTGTGGAGGGATTATGAATGTAATTATGTGATTTCTCTTTCTGAAAATGTAATTATATGTTTTTGACTTGTTGATTGATATGGTTATGATTATCAAACGGGGCTGTTTAATTATAGTTCTTCGAGAAATTGAACATTTCCAATGATCTTTTAATTTCCATGGATGATAATTTTGAATGGTTTCGCTTTCTTTGTTTAGAAGGGAAAAACTCGCATTTTTTCTGCTAGAAATGAGAATTTTGATTATTTCCTCGTTATGAAATATGAATAATGATATTATGAATGTTAAGTTTTGATTATACCTTCCGTTGGGGGCCCTGCTTCCTTTTGGAGTAAAATTAAAACAATTAAAGGTGACTGCCATTTGGAGATGTCTAGTTGGGTGTTGGCACTGTTTTTTTTTTTCATGGGAAGTTTGTTTTGGCTGGAGTTTGATCTTTTTGCTCTGGAGCCTAGACAACTTTTAATGGTTTGATATGCTGGGATTGAGTATTTCTGTGGGTGGATTTGTAAGTTTTTTTTTTTTTTTGGTTGTCTATGAGTGCCCAATTGGCTAAAATTGGGGTAAGTTATTTCTTCATGTATGGACAATTCTATACGATGCCTTAAAATTGAAGAAGTACAGGTAAAAAATGAATACCCCGGTGGCCTTTCTTTCCTACGAAGAACATATATCTCTATGCAAATTGCAAGATTACTATTATGTAATGTTTAATCTACCTGAATTGTTGGATTTTGTTTTCTTTGAAATCTGTTACATGAATTGCATCTAAATAGTTCTGCAATTTGGCACTTCCCTGCATATTTTTATGATCAAATCAAGTGGAAGATGGATATAAATCAATTAATTTCTCACAATTTATTGTCTGCTTTTGCCAGTTCTATAAAAATCCAGTATCCCAATACGAAAGTGATTTGCTTTCGGTGGTTCATTCACTCACCTTGTCAATGAATGAGAAGGATCTGAACATCAATAAGTCTGGTCCTTGCAACGCCAGTTGCATCCGATTTTCTTTGGTAAAGCTATTGAGACTCTCTGGTTATGATGCTGCTGTATGCACAACCAGATGGCAGGGTGCTGGCAAGGTTCCTGGAGGTATCATCGCACAACCTTAATGATTTACTTTCAAAGATGGAGAATTTTCTGTTGAAAATAACAAAAAAAAAAAAAAAGAAGGATAAGAACTCAACTTGGGAGTGTGCGGTTATGGCTTAATTACTTTTTAGTTGTAGAACCATTTTTTAGCATAAGAATAAGCTTCTCTTTAGTAATTTATTCCACAGAACTTCTATTCTCTACCTTTATAAGTAGTGCTTGAGGGTATAATATCTGGGAGTTAGATACTCTAATTTGTGAAGAAATGAGGCTGAAACTTTTCTGCATTCTTGTCCCTTTTCTTTATTCGGCATAACGCCTTTTGATCTTTCATCCACAGGAGATCATGAGTATATCGACGTTGTTAACTACACCTCTGGAAGCTCAGAGCGACTGATTATCGACGTCGACTTCCGAAGCCACTTTGAAATAGCCAGGGCAGTCGAATCATATGATAAGATATTGAATTCGCTTCCTGTAATCTACGTTGGCTCTTTATCGCGACTTAAGCAGTTCCTCCAAATCATGGTTGAAGCTGCAAAGTCTTCGCTCAAGCTAAACTCCATGCCACTTCCTCCATGGAGATCCCTTGCATACTTGCAAGCCAAATGGCAGTCACCATGTCAGAGACTGCTTCATCCAGAAGAACAGCAGCAATTGGGAAGCAGAGACATCTTGAGCCACAAGCAGTGCAGTGGGCATTTGAAGAGACTTCAGTCAGTACTCCAATCAGAAATCGAAACAGATCGGTTTCTGAGGCCTGTGAACGGCGACAACATTAGGAAAATAAAGTCTGAAAGGCGACGACACTCATTGTTGCGAGCCATTTGAGATGTACAGATGAGATTGAGAAGTTTTGAGGAGACGGCGAATTGTGTACTGCGGCTTTTGATTTGTTTTTGGTTGTTGGGTATGAGTATGAGTATGAAATAAAAGTGTGTGAATCTTAGAGATGATGAGCTTTCTGAGGTTCATGCAGTTGAAAAAAATGTAGAAGAAATAAAAGGAACGGCTTCATTTTGATGCAGCAGCAGAAGAGCAACATAAGTTGGAGGATGGGAATACAATTTACAAACAACCAACGACAGAGAAACCACTGCTTTGGTTTGGTTCTTTATTATTTCTTTCTTTTTTTGGGGTGCTTCCTTTTTATATATTTATACAATAGAATTAGGAACAAATTGTTTCCTTTTGGCCTTTTTCAATTTTCTCTCCGTGCCTGTTGTTTTTGTGGGCGTTGGGAACTCTTCATTTTTATCTCATATATATGTATTCTAATTTTTTATTTTTTATTTATTGATTACTCTCTCTAATGAACCTGAACCCATTCTCTTAATACCATTTTCACTCCATATTTCTTCATAATTTTTGTTTTTTCTCGTCTCTATTCTATCATTCTATGAATATTTATGTTTTTTTTTCTCAATTTCATCCACCTTTTTTATTATTCGGTGTGAGATTCTAATCCCAACGTTCGGAGAGGTAGACACTGTCTTTAATTGAACCATAATTGAACCATACTTGTATACGAGGTTTTAAAATTTTAGTTGACATGTTGATTTCGATATTTCTATATATTCATGTATTATCTAGACTGTGAAAGATAAATTGACATTTTCATTTTAACATAGATATAAAAAAAATATCAATAAAATATCACTATTAAATGTGAAAAAAAAAGGAACTGCTTGTGTTAATTTAAATATTTTTTATGAATTTTTTAGATTTATAATTTTTCTATTAATATCTCAACTTCAATACTTTATAAAATTGAGTGATTGAAATTTTTGTTGACACTTAAAATCCTGCTTTTATCAACAAAACTCATTTTTGAGTTTGAGAGGTTTTTTTTCCTTCTTTTTTCTTTTAAGGAGTTGGAGAGGTATCTTAGAGTTTGTTTGATGAAGTTTTTGAATATTAGCTTATGTTTTTTTCGTTGTTTTTCATGAAAATTTTAAAATTTTCTTTCTTTTAATGGGTGTTTCAGAATTTGAACATTGAACTTAGAAAAAAGTATAAGATATAGAGATGCCTTAATTATTGAATTATACTTCATTGTACATATGTTTGATACTAAATTATTTTCTTTCTATTCTCTCTTCCATATTTCATTTGAATAAATAAATACACAGAATTATTGTGTGATTTTGATTCTTGCTTCCAAATTTTAACATAATATCAGTAAAAATCTTTTTAATATCTACTAAATGAAATATTTGATTTTAGGAGAAAGCATCTAATGTGAAAATGATTTTTTTTCTTAGTAATTTAATTTTTGAAAGTTAGCCTAACCTAATTTAATTGTTTAAAAATGCAGAATAAATACGCTCCCCGCCGAAAAAAAAAGTAGGCATTCTTCTTTTGACTTTGAATTGGGCTAAAATTAACAGAAACGTAAGGCTGCAATTTCAGAACCCCAGGCCGAAGAAAGTTCCCAAGGCCTCAACTTTACGCAATGAATTCATTTGAAACTAATATTTATGAATTTTTTTTTTACTTTAATAAATATGAAGGTAGAAACATCCATTTTTAAGTTGAATATAATTTACTAAATAAGATACAAATTATCAATTTAGAAGTTAGAAGTCGATGGTTTAATTCTCCATCCTCCATCTGTTGAGCTAGAAAAAATTCGTTAATTTTTATAACTTTAACTACTAATATTGATAACTTCAAAATTATATTTGGTAAGTTTTATGAAACATATGCGTCAAATAAAAATAATTAGTTTCAGTTAGAACCTACTTATCTAATAATACAAAATTTCAGTGGAGGATTTCCCTTTAATCTTTTTGGAGAATACAATAACAAAAGAATGAATATAATATTAATTTCATCAAGTAGCCATCAAATTTGATGACTTATTGGAATTACCTTAGCTTGTAAACTAGTGGCCGACTTATCGCACCTACCTTATATATTTATATGGATTTTGAAAGTTTATTTTTAATAGAAACTATGTAATTAGCAAAGTTAATTAACATAATTTAATTATCTTTTAAAATCTTTAAATAAATGTAGCCGTGAATAATTGTTGAGCTAATTCAATTATTGATCAAATATTGTTTCAATAATGATCGTTTTTTTTAAGTAAAAGATCAAAAAATAAATAAATTGTTTGTCTATAAATATCTTGTTTTCCCAATGAAGATGCAAATTACTTGTTAGGACAGGCTTTTTCTTTTTAGTTGAAACTTACATAAATAATTAAAATATTTATGACATATTACTGATTTGTCAATTTAGTTCTTTAATATCTGGATATGTTTCAATAATTATTGAATCTTAATTATTAAATGATACTTCATAATTATTGGAAATATATTCATCAATAGAATTCGATTATTATTGGAAACTATAGATTAAGCAATTTTTGGTAATTACACGAATTATAAAAGAAATTTTAAATGTTAATTTTATCATATATGATTGTTCATTTTTATTATTCTTTTCAAAATGATGGACATTATTTTGATATTTTATTGTTAGATATATATTGTTAAAAAAAAAGTTTGCTCACTATTTATTTCATTATTCAATGTTTATATTTTTAAACCCACTTTTGAAATATTGGCCAAACTTTAGAAAACAAATAATAAAAAACAAAATTTTGGAAACTTTGTTTTTAAGTTTTCAAAATTTTGCTAGAATCTTAAAAACATTTCAAATGTCAAATTTCAAAAAGTTGTTAGCCAACAACTCAAACTTTTATTATATACACACACAAAAAAAAAAAAAAAATCACCATTATAGCCTTTAATTAGATGGTGAAATTCCATAAAGTAAAACATCTGATAATAATTAAAACAAAATTCCAACATACAAGGAGCAAAGAGCAAACATATATTTAAAGCCATTAATTATTAAAACTATAAGATTGTAGACAAACTAAAAAATTGTTTAAAAAAGAAGAATGTTAAATTTGAAAATTAGTTGTTAAACAGTTGGTTCAATCAAGGCTTGTGTTTAGTCTGCTCAAGCACAAGCAAATGGGAGGCAAATAGCCTGAAAAGTTAGGGCTTCCAAACCAAAATCATTATTTTATTTAAACAGTTTTGAATATGATTAATGTTCAACATTCAAAATACAAAAACCTACTTCACCTTCTCCACCATTATCATTATTCAACAAACACCCTTCTCTTTTTGGTGATTGATAATCATTGTTAGGTAATCTGTCTATTGCATTAGATGTAGACCTTCAAAATCCCTTAACCCAAAATCTTTTATATATGTTTTGGTATATATTCCTCACCAGGGCGGTTTAAATTCTTATAATGTTCTTCATATATATTAGCTAGTTTTTATCAATTAAATTGTACTTATAATTTTCTTTTCTTTTTTTTTGTTCAACAACATATGAGGTAAAGAGACTATTCAAACATCTGATCTCTTGATTAATGATATATATGTTTTAACCAATTGAGTTATGTTCACGTTGACATTCACAAGTTATTATGGTTACATGAAGAAGATCATCTTTTAAGTATATTAGATTATATGGGGTTCCATCTCAAAACCAATTGGTAATGGATCCTCAATATGCCCCCTCAAGATGGTGTCTCTTTGGGTTCACCATTCTTGGATCAGATCCCAATTTCAATTTTTGGACCGAATACCCGTTTGGGTTTAATGGGCTCTGATACCATATTAGATTATATGAGGTTCCATCTCAAAACCAATTGGTAATGAGAGGAGTAACCCACATATCTTATATATTGTGAGATTTCTCTCAACTTTTCCAATGTGAGATCCTCAACAAAGTATTTTGATCATATTCTAGGGATATTCTTTAGGATGAGATGTTAGATTAAATAGTCAGTCTTGTTTTGTTAGACTATGTTGATATAATTAAATTTACTTCAAACTATCAGCTTAAGCTTTTGGTTTGATTAGTGATTTAAGATGGTATCAGAACCGCGAGTCAATTTGATTTTTCAAAAGAAATTTAAACTTACGAATATGATAGGTGAGATATGAAGAAACGTATTACGTTTTCACTCGAAAACGTAAGTGAAAGTAGGAAAAATCTTTGTATCAACTAGTTTGGGATTAAATAAGTTAGAATTAATTTAAGGAATGGAAAGAAAAAGAGTATATTATATAATGGGAATTATGACATGAATGGGATGAAACAAACTTTTGGTGAGGGCCATAATGTCTCCCTGGTTGCAAGGGTTAATTTATTAGGTATTCTTCAATGGCCTCACAAGTTTTTTCTTTTCCCATGATATGATTAAAGGCAATGGTGCCTTTAGAAGGAAACTACCTTTATTTGAAAGGACTTCTAGGTTGTCCATTTGGTAACCTTCCCAGTTCCCACCTTATCTCTCTCCAAAAACATACAAACTAAATGTGTTCAATACAACCTTCCTTTTACTTACTTTGAATCAAATCTTACATACTTTTTTCAAACCAACTTTAAATACATTAAATTACAATAAGAAAATGTATTATGATTTTTCGCTTTTCACATGTATGCTTAGTTAAGGTAGTTCATATATTTTTCAAAATGTGAAGTTAGAAAAAGTTTTAAAATCAATTAATAAACCACCCAACCCAAAAGTCTCAACTATTAAAAAAACGTTCAAATCTAACCACAAACCTTTTAAAAGTAAGTATTTAATTTAATTAGCAAAAAGAGTTAGTTTCACTACTAACTCTGATGAAATTAGAATTTTAGAATAAGATTTGTCTTGTTTAGCTACATATAATCTTAAATTTTCTTTTTATGATTTATTTCAATTTTATCCCTCTCTTTTCTTGTTATGTCATAAGACAAAATGGATAGTGAAAAATGCAACTTCTACGAAAATCACTTTTAACTATTAGGATAAGAGCACACCCAAGTATTGTGCAACTCACTTAAACCCTACAAAAAATAAATAATTCTTTTTTTAAAAAAAATTAGTGGTGTTGAAATAGGTTACACATGACTTGGGTGCAGCTCAGACTACTCTTAAATATTTATAATTGGTATGATATATATAACAACAGATATAAACCATCTATGTTAATGCTTGCAATCGAATGTGGAAGTGAAAAAGGGTTACAAAATTGAAGCACTAATTAAAACTTTTAAGGCATCCAAGGTTAAGAAAGTTAAACAAATGGGTGTAATTATGAAAGTTGGGAAACAAGTGAAGTTCTTGATTCAAGTAATTTTCCTATTTAGGTTCACAGTTTTGTGGTCCTCCTCCTCTGTAATTGGGCTCCTTGTAACCATATTTAGAAGTTCATGGTAACCTAAAAAACTAGAATCTTTACATTTTCAAAGGGTTAAGAATTTTTGCACCTAATCCCCAAACTATAAGACAAACATCAATCTAGATCTTGATCCATTTTCTTTTCCCTATTATAATCTCTAGATTACTATTAATTTTATCTTAATATATATATATATATATATATATATATATATATTTTGCATTAGAAGTCTCTAACAACATATTTGTACAGTAGCTAGCCCTATATTTATGAAGAATAATAATATTAAAAAAGGAAAAAAAAAACAAATGTAATAATTTGAGACTCCTGAAAGAGCTTTTTTGTTAGAAAATTTAAAAATTGGTTTAAAATACAAGTTTAATTGCTAAACTCTCAAGATTGTAACTAATAAATTTTTGAACTTTTACCAAGTATCTAATAGGTTAAGGTCACTTAGGATTTAAACTTCGAGAATTTATGCGATATTTTTCCGAATCTAGAAATTTAATTATCAGATTTGATACGTAAAAAGAACCTATTAAACAATCTTAAACTTGAAGACCATATACTTGTAAATTAAACTTAAAAATTAATTTTTTTTAGATGGAATCTGATCTAGCTAATTCCCACCAAACACAGTGATATTGATACAACATCTGATAACGACTTTATGCAACTCTCTCTCTCTTTCTATCTTTATGAGTTGTGATGTTTCTGAGTTAACAATTCATTAGTTAAGGGTGGAATACTCTTCATCATCATTAAGCTAAGTGGCCTAATAAGAATAAAGATAGTTACTCAATACCTTAATTTAACCTTTATTATAATCTCCAACCCCAACCACTTTCAAAAATAAATCTTGTTTTAAAACTATTTAGATTTTAAAAATTGAGCATATAAATACTACTTTTATCGATAGGTTTCTCTTTTCGTTATCTACCCGTTTCAAAAATCAAGTAAAAAAAAGTTTTTAAAAACATGTTTTTAATTTTGGAATTTCATCAAGAAGTCAGATTGTATAGAAAAATGATAAGAAAATAAATACAATTTTTTAAAATAAAAAACTAAAGGAACAAAATTTTAGAATAAAGGGAGGATAAGATGTGTCAATAATAAACAACATTCCATATCATTCTATTATACTATCTATGTGTATTTTTTACAAAATTAATCAAAGGGACAGTGGAATGAGAGAAATTTTGGCTCAACTTGGGGAAAATGAAATGATTCTTTTTAAAATAAAAAAACAGTAAAAAAAAAAAAAAAACCTTGAAACAGAGGAAGCCAAATAAAGTAAACACCACACAGTTGATTGTACCATGAAAAGCAGAAGATTGGTTTTTAATTATGGAATCAGCAGAAACAACAAAACCCATCACCAGCACAAGAGAGAAGAAAGAAGGGCGCAAAGAAGAACAAAACATGGACGAAACAGAGACAAAGAAGAACAAGAGCAAGAAGAACAACAACAAGAAGCAAAAACACCAACACCCAAATGACCAATCAACAAAATCAGCTTCTGATTTCTCTTTCAAGCCAAGCTCTGATGTAAAGGGCCTCAGATTTGGCGGCCAATTCATCGTTAAATCCTTCACAATCCGGCGAGCTAGGCCTTTAGAGCTCCTCCAGCTCCTCTCTTTTCCGGCCACCACCAGAAATTCCGGCCAAAAACCACCGTTCCCATCAGCCACAGCTTTCATTCCCACAAACTTCACAATCCTCGCCCACCATGCCTGGCACACCCTCACTCTAGGCCTTGGCACCAAAAAGTCCAAAGTTCTTCTCTTTGTGTTTGAAAATGAGGCCATGAGGGCAGCCATGGACAGAGTTTGGCCAACAGAAATCCCCCTTGGTGAAGTGAACAAGAAGATGATCAGAGGGCTAAGTGGTTGCGAGATGGCTCGGTTCAAATTCAGAAAAGGGTGCATAACTTTTTATGTTTATGCAGTTCGAAGAGAAGGGTGTTTTGGATTTTCTTGCACTGATGATTTGAGAACCATTTTGGAGTCTGTTGTTGCTCTCAAAGATTTCTTGGATCACACTGCTATGTTGGCTATGCCTAACCAAAGAACGATCAGCTTTGCTGTGCCTCCTGTTGCAATGGCTTATTAGGCTTCTAATTATATTGTTATTCATTTTCCTCCATTCTCATATCACCAAGCTGAAGGGATTGATTGGTAATTGGTTTATTTGTTCACACTTTTCTCTTCTTTTTCCTTTCTAATATGAAAATTTGTACTGTAGAATGAATAAGACTAGTGGGACTACTTCTTATACTCGGCTGTATACATTCTCTCTGTGCCTAAATCTATCTTTGTTGTGATTGTATGCACAGTTTGTTTTGTGAAAGATGAAATTGAAGAGCTTCCACTCTTCAACTACCTGGAATTCTGTGTGTAATAACAGATAAATTATGATGATTTTGTATCTGCAGACCATAAACTCCCTCCCCTTCCCCATTTTACTCACTTTTCTCATCTTCATCTCCAAATTCTGTTCTTCTTCCAGCAGTTCATTTTTAGTAATTGCTAAAAGATCTCGAACTAGCTATAGATTGCTTTAGATTGCTTTGTATGTCAACAGATAAACTATGTGATTCCATTCCCAGAAGATGCTAAGAATGGAATCCGCAGAGTCCCAGAACACTTCATAGTTTTCATACCATGAACTGTCAAATCCTAAATTGATTCACTCAAACACCAAAAACATCTCACCCATTTCATAATTCAGACAGAACCCATTAATGAAATTCGAAAAACTCAACAAATTTTCTCATTTCAAACTTCTTTTTTCTCAGTGGCATTACATCAAACACCTGATGCATGTGAGGGGTGGTACAATTAAAACGGTGAGGTCAAAATCTGCACCATCTCCACCGTGACTTTGTAGTCTAAGAAATTAAAGAGAGGGAAAAAAAAAAAGAGAAAACTTAGCTTTTTCTGATTCCCCGAACTCCATGGCATTAATCAGGTCGAGAGAGAGGGCCCATTTTCAGTCAGCTTTATAACACGAGTCATCATGATCAAGTACGCCACTATTCCACCACTTGAATGAAATTGGAAGCCCTTTCATGTGTATGGTTAAGCTTCTTTTGCAGACATTTTTTATCCCAAATGATTTTTTGGCTAAAATATGAAGAATTTTCAATGAATCATGATTTGTCCTATTGATTTGTCAGCTTCAACTTGTTCAAGTTTTTCTCTTTTTTGGGTTTGATTGACTCCTTGAAAGAGATAAGGAGACACCATTATTTTGAATTGAGAAATTGTACAGAGGTTTCTTCCCACACTTCGCATGACCATTGGATAATGGTGGCACATCACATTTAATATTGTGTTACATTAAAGTTGAAGTTAGGTATTCCTTATAGATACTTAAAAGATTAATTCTCATCTTACAAATCTTGTTTGGTGATTCTTTGTGTCATCCTTTTATTTAAAAACAACAATACTAGCTGGGCAAAATACTTAATATTTCTTATCAACAATATTATTTTTATACCTTAGTAATTTATCTATCGCTTGATACAAAAATTTCTCATTCACCTACCATTCTTATATTGAATTGGAGAATTAGGGTGATTGTTAATCCAAATCTTTTAGTCTATCTAGTATAATTCTAAATTAGTTAGCTATTTCATTAGTATATGATATTTTAGGTGAAAACCAAGAAAGACGTTTGGGAGCTGGGAGGGCCTATCGTGTGGGAACTTTCCTTTTCACGGTACGCTACTCTGTATAGATTAGGCATCCAGGCCTTCAAACCTATTTTAGTGGAAGGGCGTACTATTTGTTTACATTCATTAGTTACAAGTACAGAGCTTAATCCTAAAGTGACCAATATTATTTTATTGTAAAAATATGGAAAATTTCGTTCTAGCTTAATACGTGTTATCAAAGTTATGCTCCGTAATTATCGATGGTCTTAGTAATGCCATCAATTTTATTGGTATTATATAAGGCTTCTTAGGTGAAAAAACTAAAAGTAGCATCATGCAACCTAGATTTAAATTAGACAAATGTATCATTCTATAAACATAGAGAGACTCATCTCAAAGTGTTATTTAATTATAATTACACATTCCTCAAGTAATTACACTCAAATTGGGATGCATTTCCTCCTCATTGCCCCAAAACACTTGAATGAATCTTCTTCTATTACAATATAATTTTTGAAAAAAACAAATTTACGAATAAGAAAATTATAGACTTACTCCTATGCGTTGATTTTCAAAAGTGTTCATATATTGAAAAAATAGCCTAGCCCAATCCGTAGCAGAGCATAATAGCCTCAGGGCCCAATCGGTAGATCTAATAATTGGGCTTGAGCCCATTTTCGTGTGGACTTCTCAATTTGTAACTTAAAAGAAAAAAGAAAAAGAAAAAAAATAAAACGCCCACCGTGGGGCTCGAACCCACGACCACAAGGTTAAGAGCCTTGCGCTCTACCAACTGAGCTAGACGGGCTTGTTTGCTTAAATAATCAACTTTTATAAACAAAATCACAAAATAACGAAAATTAAAGCAAAAATATTCGCCCACCGTGGGGCTCGAACCCACGACCACAAGGTTAAGAGCCTTGCGCTCTACCAACTGAGCTAGACGGGCTTGTATGCTTGAAAAATCAAATTTTATAATGAAAACAATAAAACAACGAAATTTAAAGCAAAAACATTCGCCCACCGTGGGGTTCGAACCCACGACCACAAGGTTAAGAGCCTTGCGCTCTACCAACTGAGCTAGACGGGCTATTTGATTTTTAATTTCAATGTTACATATATAACAAGATCATTTCTATTATTTTCTATTATTTTCTATTATTTTTTATTAGTAATCTATACAAACTCAACTTGTTGACTTCTGAAGGGCGAAGTAGCCTAACGTCAACCTCTCATCGGCTCCCGCTGCAATTTTGAGCTACACAATGGAGTATCCATGGACGATACTGTTCATTTTGATTAGCCTCGCTCTTAGTTTTGCAGCAGGTTTGATATCTACTATCATACTTGAAGCTTATAGGAGGAGATTCAATCACGAGTACGCCACTGCTAAATTCCTTATTAATTTATATGCAATTTCATTTTTCAAATTGTCATGTACCTGTCCAGATTATATTTTCGTTGTGCTCATTCGTTTGGTTTGTTTCAGGCACATTGAAGCTCCTGCAATCTTCGAGGACCCAAACTCGTTGAAACGGGTAACTTTTTATCCTTTTTCTTTGAGCTTCGATTGGGAGTTTTATATGTCAGAGGTCACGTTTGATAGCTTGAAAGATTAAATAATACTTTTGTTAATGTCGACTCTCGAGCTTGTGAGTATTTCAATCACTCCAAGCTTGTCCTTATAGGCAGCTAGAGGCTTAGTCAAACAATGTGGAATTTGATCGTTGGATTGTATGTACCTTAGCTATAATTCTTGTCGATAGTTTTATCTCGTATCAAGTGGAGATCTAGCTATAGAAGTTTACTCGGTCACTGGAGTTATGTCACCAAGAGATAGGAAATGAGTGCCGATCAATGTGAAGTTCTTTGAGAATGGACTTGATCAAAAGTTATTTCTATGACCACACTAGCTAGAGATCAAAAAGCTTTTTTTATGAAAGTTATTTGTTTCCCGTAGAATGGAGATTGCCAATTGCTTCAAGTCCCAGCATCACTTATTAAAAATAAAATAAGAAGTAGAAGAAGAAAAAGAAAGAAAAAAGGTCCCAGCCTCTTGGTGCTGCTATGGTAATGGACAGGGATGATTCTAATTTCTGATAGTTGAAGATTTAACCATAGGGATACAGATTTCATTGAAGTCTACTCTAGGTTTTAAACAGAATCCTTTACCAACCAACCTGGCTTTTAACTTGTGCAGGGATTATCTGAGTTTAGTTTCACCTTGATCACCCATCTATTCCCTATGATATTTAATTCTGATGAGAGGGGAAATAAGTTCCAAGTTTTGTTTTTAAGCAAAGCAGTAAATGATGATGATGTCAGTACGTTTTGGGGTTAAGATCCCCATCTTTTGCTCCAGTAATCAGAGATGCCGTTGGTCTTGTTCAATTCTGTTTGAGGGAACTAACAGGAATCTTTAACTTCTAAGATCTTTTCAAAGCCCTTCTGAAGTCTTACATTGAATATTTGTGTTGCAACCCCAAAGTAAGTAACTTGTACAACCAACCAAGGAGAATTGGATCATTAGCAACCCACCTGAGTTGAGTTTCCTTCAGCAGTTAATCGTGGGCAGCATTTGGTTCCTAGGATTTTGATTCAGATTCCTGCCGCAGGATGTTCTGTTGTTGATTTTGGCAGCTCCATGAGTTATGGGATTTAAGGAATCTGATCTTGCCTGATTGAGAAACTGATAAACATTTTGTAGGTAGGCCTTTGGAAGGCAATGATACTCAAAAGATAACAAGGGAAGGAAAAATTCTTGAATGTTTTTATGTTGAATTATTCTGATAATGATAACAGCTATATATAGGCATGAAGTCTTACAGTTTTCCAGCTCTAAATGAAATAGAACCTCAGCGAACCATACAAACAAAACTCTATTACAACTTATAACTACTTAACAACCACTGGGTTCTCTCCACACCCCCTGCAAGCCAATAGTGGGTGTAGACCAAACATTGAGCTTGATTTTTAATTGGTGAAAGTTCAACGAGAATAGAGGCTTGGTTAGGTTGTTGCAACTCGAGTTGAGGAAGGCAGAGGTTGAACACTGGTGCTTGCCAAGAACTAAATCACATACAGAGTAAATGCCCATCTCTACATATTTAGTCCAAGAGCGTAATATAGGATTGAAAGTTGAAACTAAAACTCTTTTATTTTATTTGCATCAAGTAATCCATAATAAGGAAAAAAATGATTCTTTAATGTAAAACTAATAACCAATAGTTTTCCATTTGAATAAATTGATGGTTTTTTTAATGAGAAATTGGATTTTTATCGAGAAAAATGAAAGAATATACAAGCGCATTAAAAAAAATTTACTCTACAAAAAGAGACTTAGTAGAAACTGGTTAAACAAGAAGGAATTCCAAAATTGATGGAAATTATAAAATTACATCATGTTTCTGTTTGTAATATTGGTTCAAAATCGACACCAAGTATTATGTAGAATGCATGATATCAAGTTTCTTGAATCTTCTTCAGGTTCCTTGCCCTTCAATTTTCGATCCAGCTGAGAAGTATATGTCCTTGATCGTGCCTGCTTTCAATGAAGAGTACAGGCTTCATGGAGCTCTCGAGGAAACCATTAAGTAAGTTGAAACATTACGTAAAGCATTTCATTTTTTCCATATAAATATTTTTACTTCTTGTCTTTTATACCTAACAGCTCTCTTTGACCTTTGGTATTGCATACCAATCCTCTCTACTCAGATTTTTCCTAATTGTTGGATTTTTCAATTTTGTCCTCGTAGTCTCTACTTAGCTAGATATGACTGGCAAAGTAAGACCCCAAGAGCATGTTTCTCAACTTTTAAAGGCCACAATCATTTCCTAATTAATGTAAAAGATTAGTAGTCCTAAAATAGCTAGGAGACAACGTTAATCTCATTCCTGTTTGCTTTATAGTTATCTTCAACAACGTGCAGCAAAGGACAAGTCATTTTCCTATGAGGTATTTTTTATTTATTTATTCCTTTTACTCTTGTTCCTGATCATGGGCATTGATCGAGACAACCGATGACTCTAAGAAAATTTGTATTGTTGGTTTGTTGATTATGAACTTTATATGCCAATATGTTCCTGCTTGTTATACCTTGATATATATATATTATTCTTTTTTTATTTTATGAGAAACTTAGGAGATATGTATTAAGAGAAAGAAAATACAACCTACGTGCCGGGGGACAGAGCATTCCCCTCCCAAGTATAACTACTTACAAGAACACCTTCCAATCTTGAAGAATCATGGAAAGAGGTAGTTACAACAATATTTGCTATAACAATAACACTGCGAAGAAGCAGGGAGCTGTACATTGTTGCAAATATACGGAAATCATTAGACTAGCCTTCAAACGTTCTGTTGTTCCATTCCAACCAAATACCTCACATTATCACACGAGAAGCGAACTTCCACAAAACCTTAGCTTTTCCTTTCAAATTCCAACCACTGACAGCCTCATGGAGTCAGTCATCTACTTGATTAGGTAGGAAAATATGAAGGTCAAACACTTTAAACAAAAGGGACCAGCCCTGTCTTGCAAAGAGCAATGGAGGAAAAGATGATCTAGAGTTCCCCATTTGCCAGGCACAGAGTGCAAACTGAAGGGCTGAAGGCTACATTTCTGCATTTTCTTTGCAATCTCTCTTGTGTGTTAAAGCTTCTATGGGCCACTGATCACAGGAAGTTCTTCACCTTCCTTAGGATTTTGTCATATAGACTTTGAGCGTAGGCCGGCTTAGTTCCGCAAGCTTCATGAAAAGGGAATTAGTAGAAAATTTACCCATTTTCCATGACCCAATTGGAAAGATTTAAGTCTGCTATTCAACTCAATCCACTTATACCTTGATATATTCACTTCCCTCTTTCCATTAGCTCTTGAAGTTGGAATATTTGATAAGAATTTATTCGCTGAATAGATTAGAAAGAACATATTGGTATTCGCACACTTAGGGATTGAGCTAATTTGTTAAATCTCTTTATGATTTTCGAAATATGTCCATATTCAATGCCCCTTCTGGCAATAGGACATGAAAATTTCACCATAATTGGGGTTCTGTGGATGATGCTTTCAGCTACTGAATTAGTAATTAATTGGTTTTGTGATGCTTTGTAAATTTAAGATTTATAAAGGAGATAATGGTCTAAAACTTTTCTTTATGTTTGAGCTTTTTTAATATACAATAGATCATAGATTATGGATTTTGTAGTATACTAAACCAAGTAGAAACTGATTTTTACGTTTTAAAACAAAAGTAGAAACTTATTTATAATTGCTCATTGGTCTCCCATCTTCGTCCATCTGAGATAAAAGAATGGAAAAGTATGGTGTATATAATGCATGAAGCTGAATTAGTCATATAGGAACATGCTTCGCATGCTTTGCCTTTTATGCCGAACATTTAATCATCCAACTTTTACAGGTGATAATAATCGATGATGGGAGTGTCGATGGAACAAAAGGAGTAGCTTTCAATTTTGTTCGGAAGTACTCTGTAGAAAATGTGAGGGTTATACTTCTTGGAAGAAATCATGGAAAAGGGGAAGCTATTAGAAAGGTGAGTTCGGACTTCGCACTTTAATTGTAACACTTGTATGATTATTATTCTCTTTACGCCATTTTGTGATGGCAAGTTAGTGATATTCACTTTCTAAAAATCATTTTCAAGCAGGGAATGCTTCACTCACGTGGTGAGCTACTTTTAATGCTGGATGCTGATGGTGCAACCAAAATTACTGACCTAGAAAAACTTGAGAATCAGGTTTCGATAAACCCAATCTATTTACAAGTGCAATTTTTTTCAATGAAGTTAGCTTATGAAAGCGAAGGCCCCAACTTCTAAAAATGTGAAATGGTTATTCAAGACGAATTTTTTTCTCCCCCAGATCCATGCAGTACCAGTAGTTAAGAAGGAAGCTTCAAGAGATCCAAGTATTAGAATATCTGATATTCCAATCACCGCATTTGGTTCTCGCGCTCATCTTGAGGAGAAGGCTCTGGCTACAGTTTAGTATTGCTCTTGCAGTTTTCTCGCTTACTTATTTGAGCTTTATTTTTCAGTTGATGGGTTCCTTCACTTTTCAGAGAAAGTGGTACCGCAATTTCTTGATGAAGGGTTTTCATCTTGTGGTTCTTCTGACTGCTGGTCCTGGAATCCGGGATACACAGGTGATTCCCTTTTTAGTTTGCGTGCACATGCTCCTTCATGTATATGTGCCATTATCTCCGTGCTTATGCTGTGCAGTGATATAGATATAGTGTGTATATGTGTCATTATCTCTGCTAAACTTCAATTTTTAATCCTTACTTTCCATTACCGTGATTATATGCAGTGTGGTTTTAAGATGTTCACGAGATCTGCTGCAAGGAAGCTTTTTACCAACATCCGTTTGAAGAGGTAAGATCTTCCACAATATTTTCTCTCTTCAAGTCACGACTTCTCATCTGAGAGCAAAACCATAACAATTGAACTTTGTTGACTTGTTTTCCCATTCTTTTTCTGAATCCTGCCACTTGTTGTCGGTAAATCCTTTTCAGCAATTATTCATCACTGATTTGCTTCCATGAAATGGCTGATTCTGATCAATGGTTCAACTAAGCAACAAAGACTGACCGACTAAGGATTCACTTCCTGCAGGTGGTGCTTTGATGTTGAGTTGGTTTACCTCTGCAAATATTTTGGCATTTCTATGATTGAAGTATCTGTGAACTGGTCTGAAATTCCCGGATCCAAGCTAAGTCCAAGGAGCATTTTAAACATGCTTTGGGAGCTCGCACTCATGTCTGTCGGATACAGAACCGGAATTTGGAGAATTTCAATCTGAGCTTCCCACTGATTTCTCAGTCAAAAAAAAAAAAAGAAAAAAAAGTGAAAGATGATCAGTTCACCAATACGGTACATATTTCACCCGCAATAGTTCGTGGTGTGCAAAATTTAGAGCTGAACGAATTTTGAACCAGCGATTGCTGACCATTTCTTTCTAATGATTCTGTAAAATTTTGTTTACCAATATGATTCTTCTTCTCTTTTTTTTTTTAAAAAAATTATTATTATTATTTTCAATACAACATAACATCTAAGATGCATGTGGCTGAGTTTTCCTATTGCAAAAGCTTATTGAGATTAAATCTCTGAAAATTTCTTTAAGATCCTCTTGATTATATGTTGGACAGGCAATACAACTCATGATCATGTAGCCCAAGTTTCCCCCTCAATTCATAAAATTTCAGCGTATCACCTGCACTCCAGTCTAAAAAAGAGATGTTTAAATCTCTCAATTTATTTATTTATCTCCCATGGTAAATTATGGGAGGGGAGGGAAGAGAGTGAAACGTTGCACAACACTTGCTAATCAAATGCAGTTTCTTTGCCATGCTAGAATGGTAATTTTTTTCCTATTTTTAGCTTATCAATAAATGAGGGTGAGAATTGGAACCTTTGGATGAGGATATATTCCTTAACCAATTGAATTGTGGTTATGTTAAAATGACAGTTTGATGTATGATGTATAAGGTTTGAGATAGGAGTGAACAATGATTCGTCTGAGTCGATTTTTTGCCCAAACCGATACCGAACTAACCACAGTGGTTTCCATATATTGGAAGTCGATTTTTTTTTTTTTTTTTAAAAAAAAGAACAGTGTTAAATTGATTGGCCGATGTGTTGGTTTTGGCAAAAAATCGAATTCCCACGAACAAATAGTTGCACTCGATGGAGGCTAGATGACCGACAACGAAGGGTGGAATGTGGTCGTCTGACGATTGAAAAAGCTCACGGAGTCACAAATAGAGGGTGGCGTGTTGACGATAGCAAGGGAGAGGGAGGACTAGTGATAGCAAAAATACCACCCCGTATAGAGGGTGGCGTGTTGACGGGCAGAGAATCCTTGGTTTAATCGGGTATGAAGTCAAATTGAAAATTATTCTCCGGCGATATCCCCACCCCGTTCAAGCACATCCTGAATAATTTATTTTATTAATTTTAAAAAATTATTTGATATTTAATATAATCATTTTTAATAATATTATTGTTAATATATAATTATGTTATTAATTATACATATATATATATATATATATATATTAAATCCTTAAACAGTCAGTATATGCATATTGTTTTTAATTGTATAGTTGTATTCAGGTTTTATATTAAATATTTTTTAAAATTAATAATTTAACAAATAAAACAATAATGATACTTTACTTTATATGATTTTAATATAATAGCCAATTTCTTCATTAATTTTTATTAAATAAACAAATAAAAGAAAATTGGGAGTTTTTTCTTGTAGAAACCCGATTTTCGATTGGAGAATCCATTCTCCAAAACGAAAAAATATATATATATATATTCGATCAGGCTCATTGGTTTTTTGAATTCTATTGTTCAACTCTATTTTGAGACTTAAATTATGATTACAAGAACAATTTTGATAAACAAGAAAGCATTAGACGAAATAAAATATTAATAAAAGAATGGTATGGTCTCGGCAACCAACTCCAATACCTTCTTGAAATCAATTATTTCAATATTAGAACAATAGAGAAGGATAATAAAGCTAGAACAAAAAAAAAGGCTACAATGTTGTCCTTTCATTCCGAGACATAAAAAATAGTACTCCCACCATGTCTTAATTAACCGATGCTGTTTCTTTGTCATTTTAGAAGCATTTCCTGTGCACAATCGACGGCCCAGATTCATCATACTCTGCCTTTGCAATCCACATCTGCACCAACACACAAAACACACACACAGCGATAAGTAATTAATAAATAAATGTAAGGCAAAGCTTTGCTTCTTTTTTTTTTTTCTCTTTTCTGAATGAATATCATCATCAACCTGCTGGAAGGTACTCAGAGAAGCCAAGATGGAACCACCAATCCAGACACTGTATTTTCTTTCTGGAGGTGCCACCACCTTGATCTTCATGCTGCTCGGCGCCAATGCAGAGATTTCCTTACTCATTCTATCAGCAATGCCCGAAAACATGGTCGAACCACCAGAGAGGACAATGTTGCCATACAGATCCTTCCTGATATCCACGTCGCACTTCATGATGGAATTATATGTGGTTTCATGAATGCCTGCAGCTTCCATCCCGATCATGGATGGCTGGAAAAGAACTTCCGGGCATCTGAAACGCTCGGCTCCAATTGTGATGACTTGCCCATCAGGCAACTCATAGCTCTTTTCAACTGATGAACTTGTCTTAGATGTTTCAAGTTCCTGCTCATAGTCAAGGGCAATATATGAAAGCTTTTCCTTCATATCCCTCACAATTTCACGCTCTGCTGTGGTAGTGAATGAATATCCACGCTCCGTGAGAATTTTCATCAAGTTATCAGTAAGATCACGGCCAGCAAGGTCAAGTCGAAGAATGGCATGTGGGAGAGCATAACCCTCATAAATGGGGACTGTATGGCTGACACCATCACCAGAGTCCATCACAATTCCTACATAATAGACAAATAAAGCCTTGACATATCAAATTAAAGCATCCAACTTTCAAACTTCATTCAGGGTTAGGGTCAGTTTTTAAGCACTTGAAAAGTCATTCTAACATACTTGTACAACAAGGATGAACAATTCAAATAGATATCATAGTGAACTCTTACCAGTTGTTCGACCACTGGCATATAGTGAGAGGACAGCTTGAATAGCTACATACATGGCAGGAGTGTTAAAGGTCTCAAACATGATTTGGGTCATCTTTTCACGGTTAGCCTTGGGGTTAAGAGGAGCCTCAGTTAGGAGTACAGGATGCTCCTCTGGGGCAACACGAAGTTCATTATAGAACGTGTGATGCCAAATTTTTTCCATGTCATCCCAGTTGCTTACAATACCATGCTCTATTGGGTATTTCAGGGTCAAAATACCACGCTTGGATTGAGCTTCATCACCAACATAAGCATCTTTCTGGCCCATTCCGACCATCACACCGGTGTGACGAGGACGGCCGACAATGCTAGGGAAGACTGCCCGGGGAGCATCATCCCCAGCAAATCCAGCCTAAAACAATGTCAAAAAGAAGAATAAGTATTAGCGATAGCCATACATAAAACTCACAGCAAAGGGTATACCAGAAGAGATAAATTTCTTTTTAGAAAAGTCTACCTTAACCATTCCTGTTCCATTATCGCACACAAGAGGCTGAATGTCCTCTGCATCTGCCATCTTTTATAACTGCTAGAAAAGTTGCATTTAGTTGACACAAGCATCATTGGAACCCTAAAATCCAATGATGAATACAAACGACACTAACTGCAAAGTAAATCAGGGACCATGGAGGAAAAACAAGGAAAGAAAACAATTCTTAAACACCATTTCTGAATATCAAACTGTGCTAAAATGTCTACAAGAACCAATTGAAGTAATGGAGTTATTAAGAAAAACGTAGACAGATACAAATGTGCAATCCACACACATGGTTGTGACTATTTTTAAAGGGACAAATAAATCAACTCTTAACACTGTGGCTAGCAAGGTCGCACAGTTAATATACTTTCTATTTCCTAATGGCCCACGACCCCAAAGCACTTTTGTATTGGAAAAGACACGTAATACAAGCTACAACACAAATGCCAAATAAAGTTGCTATAACTTTTGTTCTCTTCGTAGATTTATTAACTCTGGGTTCATCATACAGTATAATGAAATTGATTGAAATTCGATATTAGCCTCATTCTAACGGATCCCCATCAGGTAACATGCATTCAAAGATGAAACGAAGAGATCAAAAATAAATTGTAATGGCATCTCCAGCAATGACCACGCTCAACTTAAAAACAAAGGATGAAATGAAAATTAAGAAACAGGGTCCTAATCGTAACATTGGTTTAACAAACAACCAACAAAAGAAAGAACAAGAATCGACAGAAAAGATAGAAGAATACCGATATAAAGAGATGGGTATGAGGAAATTAACAAGAATGAAGAGAGAGAAACAAGAACGAAGAATGAGAGAGTGAAATAAGGCAGAAGAAGGATGGTTGTAATGAAGAAAGAGAGGCGAAGGAATTGATTAACCTTTGAAAAATGAAAGTGAGGAGCAGGAGAGACAGAGAGGGACCGAGGAGTGAGGCTTCCAAGGGAGAAATGAAAATGGAGAAATATAAAGTGTGAATTTGGAGGAGAGAGAGAAAACAGAGAGGTTGTTATTCTTATTGGTGTACTCACTCACTGGCTTTGCGACAGAGAGGGCTATTTCCTTGGGTTGGGCTTCCTATTTTGTTGGCTTCTCATTACTTTTCAATTTATCTTGAAAGTTTCTTACACCACTCATCTAATTCCCAAACTCAACTGAATCCACTTTGTCTAAATTTTTCCATTTCCATTTTTTCTTTCTTTAATAAAATTAAGAAATTAATTACTATTCCAAATTTTTTGTTTTAAGATACCTGAATGTTTGAGTAACTTTTGAGTATTATATAGATTGGTTCACCAGCTTTGCCCGATTTGATAACCCTATAATTTTTAAAAATTAAGCCTAAAAATATTATTTCTATTTATGAGTTTCTACATTTTCTTATCTATTTTGTATTTATATTTTCAAAAACCAAGTTTAAGTTTTGAAAACTAAAAAAGAGTAGTTTCCAAGAACTTTTTTTTTTTTAAATTTATCTAGAAACTTAAATGGTTCTTCAAGAAATATAAAAATCATTGAAGAGAACATGAAAAGAAATTATGAACCAAAAAACATAATTTTAAAAAATCAAAAACAAAAAACCAAATGATTATCAAACACAGACTAAACTTATCAAACCTCGTTTGATAAGTTTAGTCTGTGTTTGATAATCATTTGGTTTTTTAAAATTAAGTCTATGAATACTACTTCTATCTATGAGTTTTCATGTTTTCTTATCTATTTTTTACATGTGTTTTCAAAAACCAATCCTAATTTTGAAAATTAAAAAAACTAGTTTAAAAAACTTGTTTTTGTTTTTAAAATTTAGCTAAGAATTTAAGTATTTTTTTTAAAAAAAAGATGAGAGCGATGGTAGGGAACATGAAAATCATTGTAGAGAAATTATGAAGAAAACAATTACAATTTTAAAAAATCAAAAATCAAAAATCAAAAATCAGAAACCAAAAACCAAATGGTTATCAAACGGGGTTTAAATTTTTAATTACATTTAATAATTTTGGATTGTGATTTCACCTTATCTCTATGTTAAAGAATTATATCGTCGACCATAAGATCAGGAGATCAAGAAAAAAATAAACCATGTTATTTATACCATTAACAAAATATTGATATTTAGTCTAGTAGATTAACTTTGATTAAATTGTCAATTTGAGAAGTGAACATGTGCATACCTCAACTAACATAAAATATATATCCTCGACCAAAAGATTAAAGGTTCAAATTCCTCCTTCATATATTATAAAAAAAAATGTCAAGTTAAGCACGACTCAATTGATTAATACATATATCATCTACTAAAAAGTCAAAATTTTATACCCTTGTAATGTACTTTAGTGTTTAACCCTAAAATATAAGTAGAATCATACTCATAGGTTAACTTGAGCATAGGGTTAATACATCATTACCTTGACCCAAAAGTCATATATTTGAATCCCACTTCGATATATGAATATATTTTTAAATCACCTTTTCCTTTAAAATTTTGGAAAACTAAGTAATTTTAAAAAAGGAAGGAAAAGAGAACTTTTAGTTAAAAATAATTGGTTCTAGTTAAATAATAATAACCATAATAAATATTAAATAAAATTCATCCATATCATTTAGAATGAACCTTATCAGATTCCCTTCCATTGCACCTACAAGTCTACTGTGGCTTTGCACAACGCTCGACAGAAGACGACAAAAGCAGCGTTACAGCAACGCTTTATCGCTCGATATAACGCGCCATACATTTCAAGCGAGGAGCAACGGGCAGAAAACGTTTTTTTATTATATATATTAATTATAAAAACGTTTTCAAAAACTTGTTTTTGTTTTTGAAATTTAGCTTAGAATTCAAGTGTTTTCTTAAAAAATGTGGGAACTATTGTAGGAAATATGAAGACCATTGTAGAAAAATTGTGAGAAAATAATTTTTAATAAATCTTGGCAGGAAAACTGAAAACATAAATTTAAAAACAAGAGATTCCGAAATTTACAGTTGGTTATGGAGGATGGATTTCAGTGTTGAATTTGTCGATTAAGTACTAGGTGAGGGAAGTCTTTTAAGTCATCGGGTTGATCCCTCGGTTGATGGCTCTTTTGAATTGGCTCACTCCTCTCCTATTAGGCCTATTTCTAACATTTATTTGAATGATGTGTTGGTAGAAAAGGATGTGGTTGGCGACTTTCAATTCCCTTTAGAAGGTCTCCCTGCGGATTTCCAAGAGAGAAATTGAGTCATAATTTTGAGGATATCTAAAATTAGTCTATTTGTTGCGGTCAGTTAAAAAGGTTCCCCATGATTGAGAATTGGATAAATGGAGGAAAAAATGATAGTATTTGTATGAAAAAAATGAGGGTAACACCACTCACGAAAGATAATTTATAAACCTCTGGATTAAATGCACTCCCAGGTCAGTTCCCAGGTAGGGGTGTTCCGTTTCCGTCAACTTAAGTACCCCAACCTAGCCAGAACTTTCCTAGAATTACGTCCCAACTCTCAGCACCTGGTCACCCACAGCAGAATGGTGTATCGGAGAGGAGAAACAAAACCTTGTTGGACATGGTTCGGTCGATGATGAGCTATGCTCGTCTCCCTGATTCTTTTTAGGGTTACGCAGTGGAGACTGTGGTCTATATTTTGAACAACGTTCCGTCAAAGAGTGTTTGTGAAACACATTTCGAACTCTGGAGTGGACGTAAAGGAAGGATATCACATTTTGTGTGCTATCAAACACCCCCAAACTTAAATTTTTGCTAGTCTCAAGCAAAAACAGAATTAAACTCAGATTGTTCTTATACATGTGGTCACAGTTACTCACCCAATATGCCTATCTTTTTAAGGACAGGACCAAGTAGGGATCTGGTAACTTAACTACGAGAGATGTAATTCACTCGTTCCCGCCTGGAAACTAGAGGGGTTGTTCCCTTAAGTGTTGTCTCCATGTGCATAGGCATCCAATCACGGTCCAACCCATGCTACCTTATTGTCAACAACACCCAAGCCCACGCTCATGGCACCTCTCTTTCCCTCGATTACATGTGTTTGAAGGATGTTTTACATTTTCACACTGTAGATCATGCTCCTTGTGATATCTGCCCCTTAGCTAAACAAAAACGTTTGTCTTTTGTTTAGTCGTATCCTGTTAACGATGTTACACTGGTTAGACTAATAATTTGCGATCCAGTCTTGTATGAACTCTTCATACATGATGCCCCCACTCGCATGATTGATGACAAATCCCTTTAAACTTTAAAAACTCATTTAAGTATTCGTTGAAATACTCTGTTCTATTATCAGAGTGCAAAATGCTAATTTTTGTGTTGAAATTGATTTTCAATCATGTTGTAAAACTGAATAAAGGCCTGGGCTTTGGCCACCGCCTCAATCCACATCGGTCCATGCCCCAAGTCGATTGACGGACCGACTCGTCACTGTTTCACATCCGATTGGGGCACATCGTCGGCCCCCATTCGCTTCCCTCTTCATATGAATTTTAGAGAGTTCAAAAAGGAATAGTTTGGTATAGAGTACATCCTTTTTGGATAAGTAATGAAGAAGTTATGACTGTTTGAAAACATAGTATAAAATCTGTAAAATGCTGGAAAATTGGATGGTGTGGTTTTTGTAATTTTAAGGTTAAAAATCATGAGCTCGAGGTTCTAATGCTTGGTTTTGAAGGTATTAAATTTTCGTCGACATATCGATATTTTCATCGATATTTCTACATGTCCATGGAATCGACATCGACACTAGGGTTGAATCGATATTTCCATTATATCGTACAAAATTGATGAAATATTAAAGAAAATTACAACAAAATGTAACATGATGTGAATATAATATTATGACAAGTATTTTAACTTATTTAAAAAGGGTTGAAGATTTAATTTTTAATTTAAATATATTTTTAAAATTTTTTGTTTTTAAATTTTTTTTAGAAATATTCATCGATATCGACATTTTATCGATATTTCTAACGACATTTCCATGAAATTGAGACCTCGATATTTCTATCGAAATCGACATTTTAAACCGAACTAACGACTTCAAAATATATATATATATATGTGGCACCAAATCCATTAGAACAACAAATTTAGAAGCATCTAAAATATATCAATAAAAAAGAGCAGTTGAAAGAATGTCCTCAAAGTCAAACTAACAGAAAAGGAGAGAATTCGAAAGGCTATGAAGAGAAAAACATGGAATCATCAGTCACCAACAATCCACTAACAACACAAAACAAAAGGACCATTGTCCATAATGTTAAGACAACGACGAAGAACATAAATTGCATTGAAAAAATGATGTCGTGTCGTGTCTTTCAAGGGCCATTTTAAACTTGAATGGATTCTGAGGAGATAAATAAGGAGCTGTTGAGGCAGCCCAATCCTTCTACAAAAATGGAGGAAGAATCACCCATCTGCGTGGGTACTTTGGCTTTCCCTCCTTCCCATCAAACAGCTGCAGATAGGGAAAACAATTTGTCAAAATGAGAGGCAAAATAACAACTAAAGTACTTGGAATCTACCAAAATGGCATCTTTTATCTTCAAAACTAAGGAACTTGCAAAGCCAAAAACTTCAGTCCATTCCAACGCCTCTAGCCTATTATCCAAAAATGTGATGGGAATCTCGAGTTGTCAAGACTCGAGAGAGAAGTTATACTCACGTTTGAACGCAGAGCATCACGTTCAAACCAAAGCGTAGCAAAGCTAACTATTAAGAATATAGAAATTTAGTAGTGATTTCATATAGTATCAAAGCAAGAGGTACTATTTTCAATCTGCTGTAGTACCACTTCTCCTCTAATTAATATCGATAATCCATCTATTGGATCTTGGGTTAGTTCCTAAGTCCACTAGAGAAGTAGTGTTAACACTTCACAGTATATAAAAAAGATTAATAGACACTAACCTATCAACTTAAAATTCTTCTGTTTAGAAGTGATTTGACACGGTATCAGAAATCATTGAATTACCTAAACCTAAAAGCTTAAACCACTAGAAAAAATAAGTTAGATGATACCTTCTTGAGGCGACGGTGCTTTGCAAGAGCCCAGTTCGTCATGATAAGAGTAGCAACCACAAGAAAGACATAACCAGCAACAGTCTGTGTAGCTATATTGAAGCCTACCCACTGATATATTTCTGTTGTGTAGTTTGCACATGTCACAATGTTGAACAGAAACCCCTTTGGGATTTGATATCCCCCATTACCCTCAGGACTGCGCAATTTTCTCAGCAAGATGTGACAGTAGAAGTTCGACACTTGACAAAGCAAACCAAATGCAAAGCCAATCTTCATTTGAGGGTCGCCAACAGGGGTATAAAGTGGGTGATTAACATAATATGCAATATACGAGCCAAATGACCAGTAGTAAGCACAGTTTCGGAACACATTCGAAAGCGGTGAGGTTGCGTGGCTGAACCTATGCACGAAAAATGTTTCCATGATGCGCTTGAAATAGTGAAAACACCAGTAGTACATTGCATACGTCTGAACTGGATGGACGACACGTTCTGCCTTGTAGCCAAAGAACTGATATACGGGGAAGTAGTAAAAGATGGGGTAGAGGATCAATGGACCCAAGTATTCAAAAAAGAAGAGTGTACTATAAGAAACTTGTGGCCCCAAGTCCTTGAAGACGACAGTTATGTTGTCCGAGTTGTGGCTACAATACTCTCGAAGGCTTTTCTTATAGTTAAGAACAGTAGGCCTCTCCTTCGAACCAGGTTGAACGGGAAGAGTTAACCGTTGCCTAGCAGGGTAGAACTTTTTGGCTGTTTCAATAAAACAAGTAAATTAGGTAGCTGCACTTTACATAAAAAAAACTTGCGTCGATTTACATATATGCATGTTAAATGACTGGCAACTTGACGCTTCTTAAGAACCATACAACAATATCAGACAAATATGTCAACCGTTTAAGTTCTAAGATACAATAGACACTATCAGGTCGTTTAAGATTTCTTTTTGTTTTTTCCTTCTTGATAGAACTCATAGTGGAGTTGAGGAATTCTAATAATAGTAAAGGTCGTAAAGTAATTCTCGTCAAGTGCTTTATGTTTAATCTTAGCTAAGATGACAAAGTTCAGAGGAAATATCAAGTAGATGATGCAAAAGGATCTACAAAAGCCTGCAAAGCATGTTTCGTTTATTAATAAGACAATTCTTCAGCCAAGCTACAATGACCAAAGGCCTAAAGGCATAATGCAAATGCAGAAATAATTGTTAAAAAAGAAAAGAACTACAAAGTATACCAGTATGTAATAAGATAACCATTAGGATTTAGCAGCTAATCTAATGCACTCCCTGTTGTTAGAAGTACAAATTTATGCAGTAATTGCAAAAACTAACAAAAGATACCTCTTCATTCAATATTTAGACAATGAGAATTTCTTCTCTAAAGTTTCTGACAAAAAGAACTTTGCTAAGGACAGGGATTGCTATGTAGCATCTAGAATGCCATGTATGCATTTTGTTAGAAAATTAAGAGTAAAGGTACTTTCCATTAGTTCTCACAGAACAACCACACTGATATGCATATTTATTTTTAAAGCTATTGAGGTGCACTGACAATCTTATTGAACTCCAAAATTTTATTTTGCACTCCCACCCCATCCAAGAAAGAAAGAACTTAACCAGCAATAACAAAATCATTTCGTTCTTTGCCTGGTAACTCTATGCAACATAATAAAGGCGGAACGATACACATTTGGTCAAGGGGGAAAAAACAGAAGAAATCAGCATATCCGAGTGAAGATTAATTCCCAATACCATCTTTCCTTACCACTAGTAATAAAAAGACTGATTTTCTGGAAGCATAAGATAGGAAACAATGAACTTCTTTTTTAGCCCACAAGGGGCGACCTTGTTGGTAAGGGCTTAGGATCTCTTGGTCATACGGGCTTAGAGGTCTCGAACCCTCGAGTGAGCTTAATAAATAAAAACTTTTATGTCTCCCAGGTCCACACCTTAGGGCGGACATGGGTGCCCCGAGTACAGTGGAGCAAAATTTTGACTCCCAGTTATTAAAAAAAAAAAAAAGAGGACTTCTTGATATGCTTCACTATCTATGAACTTGTTAACAAGATTTTGATTCCTCAGCAATTCCATACCCGATAGCTTAAATTGTTGAGGCATTATAAGGTCAAAAGATCGGAGCTTTGAATCCCCACCTCTCTAAGTCGTTGCAGTCAAAAAGCTTGAACTGTTAGGCTAGGCTAAACTTCATCTTTTAGATTCATCCTTTTAACAACTACAAAATGGGGCAAAACACAAGTAGACATGGTAGCACAACTGCAAACTCCAGTTCTATAACTCACTCCTATAAAAAATGTCAATTCTAAGCTAACCAATCTAAAAAATCTAAGCTAATATTAATGAGAGCATGTCTGCAACAATTAAAGGAAAAAATCAGCTATCTTGCACTTACTTCGCTTATAAATAGCATCCTGCAGATCGGCCACCGAAGCCTACAAAAAATAAAACAACAATTTCCATGAAACCTAAGAGTCCCATCATCTACTCATCTGTAAGAAGCCAAATAGATAGGTCTATAAACTGAACACAGCCACCAAAACGAGTTGTACTCTTCTCATGTTTTCTTCTTTTCCAAGAATCGAAAAAGGGAAATGAAAAACAAACAGTAATTCAATCAAAATCCAAACACTTACAGAATCGCTCAGTTGAATGCCACCCTTAACAACCTCTCTCCCACTGCGAGAAACCACCGAGACCTTCATCTTCGCAGTCAAATCAGAGACTCCCAGTTGGGCAAGTAGCCGTATTATTTCAACCCAGATCCTGAAAGAGCAGAATGAGAGAACCCAGAAGCAAGAAATGGCTATATGATGAAATCCCCAAATGAATTCTATTAAAAACTGGTAGAAGTTTTCTGGGTTTGGTGTAGGTTTTGAAGGGGGAGGTTGGGAAGTAGGCTTATTAAATGGCGTGCGGTTGGGGTAGGATAGCTAATTCCGAAGACGGATGAGCCGTGTCCCAAATCATCTCCTAATTACAAATTCACAATTCGACTCATCATTCTGTTTGTGATGAACGTCAACCTAAATTTTTAAATGCAGCAAAATTTGGTTAAGGATTAGTGACGAGAAGGGGTTGGTGTCTGTATCATCACTCCAAAAATCTGAGAATTGGTAGTGACTTAAGAAGAGGAAATGATGAGTAAACAGAAAAATCTAAGGGTATCTAAAAGCAACACATGTCATTTATGGTGACCCATCTCTGCATTTATGTATTGGGAGAGTATATGCGGTGATTTTGATAATGTGTAAACATTGGGGGAGTTTGGGATCACTTCCATCATGAATGAAATCTAACTACTAATTATTGATTAAGGAACTAATCAAAAAAATAGTCCGTTAGAAGTTTAGTCCAAATTTATTTATTTGGTCCATAAACTTTCAAAAATGTCTCATAGCCAATAGGTTCTTGAGAAATTTAGAATAAAATTATTTGATCTATTATGTATAAATTTAAATTTTATGTCTAATGAAAATCTAAAATTTCAATTTTATGTTCAATAGGTTGCTGAATTTTTTAAAGAATCAAAAGTTTGTGAACTAAATTTATAGTTTGAAAGTTATAACCAAATAGACAGAGACCAAAAAAAATTCTCCATCGACATGTCAACATTTCCATTGATACATGTGGGTTCGACATCGACGTAAGGGATGAATCAACATTTCTATTATACCGTATAAAATTGATTAAATATTAAAGAAAAAACAATAAGATGTATCATATAACATAATGTGAATATAATATTATAACAAGTATTTTAACTCATTTGAAAAGTGTCATCAAGGCATAGCTTAACTCACATCAAGTATGACTTATAACTAAGAGGTTATTGGTTTGAATTCTTTAATTTAAATATATTTTTTAATTTTTTGTTTTTAAATTTTTTTCAAAAATACGTATCGACATCGACATTTTAATCAAATCGATATATCGACATTTCCATTGACATCAGCATTTTAAACCTGGTTGAGGATGGTGTTAGATTTCATAAATATATTGATATTGTGTGTACTACTGTTAGGGGGATCAGAATTTTTTTGGATTAAAATATCTATTTTCATCTCTCTTTTCTTAAAAAATAAAATTTTAAAAAATTACTTCCATCTATAAAATATATATATATATATATTTATCAAAATTAAAGAAGAAATCGCACAAAAATTAATAAATTAATAAAAATTATATATCTTTTAGATAATTAAATACAGTACATTTGCTAATATATTTATAAAATAAAATTTAGGGGAATATTTGTAATGGGTGGAAAAAAATTAGGATATTTGTAAATCTAGCCATGATTTTTTAGATGTGTAAATATAGCAAAAAAAATTTAAAATCTAATTTCTATTTTTTTACTATTCTAATTTTACCCTCATGGTATATCAATTGGATATATGATTTATTTGATATTTGAAGTATATTGATATACTTGATATTGGTATATCAATTAACTAATATATATCTAGAATGAAGTATATTAGTAGTATTACTGATACACTTTTTTTTTTTAAGTATATCAGTTAAATGACATACTTTATATGTATCTATAGCATAACAGGGATATTTTGCATATTTGGTATATTGCTAATACTTCATTTTAGTTATGTTCATTTCACTGATATATCTAATATTGAGTATATCAATATTAGTAATATACTTCATTTTAGATATATCTGATATATTAAATATGAATATTTTATATAGTACTAGCTAAATGTATCGATTAAACAAATCTATTGAGTAAAAACTAATAAATATAGTAAAGAACAAAAATAAAATATATTAATAATATATAAGTGGTATACTCTATATTATGTATATCTCATATGTGAATGACTATATACTCTTGATAAACTTCATATAAATATATTAGTAGTATATCAGTTATATAATTTATATTAGGTTTATCATATTATTAAATAAAGTATAGGTTAAATTACCAAAAATACCCTTGAACTATAAGGTTGATTTCAATTATAACATCAAACGGTGAAAAGTATCATTTTAACCCTTGAAGTTTGAAATTTGTTTCAAAATAATTCTTGAATTTTTTTTTTGTTAAATTTATGGACGAAAAATAATGTGTTTTCATTTGTATTGTTGTTTATGTGAACATATTTGAACATGCGTTAAAAAAAAAATCAAAACATATACAATTACGTCATTTTTTATTTATAAATTTAACAAAAAATGTCTTTAAGGCTTGTTTTGAAACGAACTTCAAAGTTCAAGGGTTAAAATGATACTTTTCATAGTTTGGTGGTATAATTGAAATCAACCTTACAGTTCAAAGGTATTTTTGATAATTTAACCTAAAGTACATCAGTAGTATATCAATGATATACTTTATATTATGTATATATCATATGTGACATATTTATTTGTTCTTGATATACTTATAAGACTACTGATATACTTGTAAAAAATACATGAATATTTTTTACTTTTCGCGTGGTTCATTTGAATTGAGCCATTTTTTTTACTACTTTTGTAAATTAAATAAATAGTTGACACGATTGCAATTTAAGTATTTTTTTTTGCTATTCATACATGTGACCCTAAAATGTATAGAGGAAAACATAGTTTACAAATTAAATACAAAAAAATAAAATCTATATATTAAGAGGAGGAGGAGGGACATAGGAGATTAGGGCTAGTTATTGATAAATGCTTCTAATGTAAGCTTAGTCAACTCTCTTTTGTCTAGAGCTAGTCATAGTAAATTTACAAGGGTTGCTTGTATGAATAGCAGGAAAAAAAAATTGTAGCCATGTCTCCCATTTATTTAATTTTAAAAAAATAGCAAAAATACAACTTAACCCAAATGAATGAAGCGAAAAGTAAAAAACACTCCTATATTTCCCACACATGTTTTTCAATATGAAGTATATCAGTAGTCTATTAATGATATACTACCGATAGACTAACGATATACCTACCAAAAAGTAAATCATTGATATACTACTGATAAACTTGTATGAAAAACTTGTATGAAGTTGATCGTGAGTATATCAATAATTCACAATATATATAGTATATTGTTAATGCACTATTGATATACTTTATTTTCTACCAGTGTTGTTTAATATGAAGTCTATCTGTAGTCTATCAGTGATATACTGGTGATAGACACCAACAATATACCTAATATAGAATATATCATTAATATACTATTGATATACTTATATGAAGTTGATCAAGAGTATATCAATAACTTGCATTGGATATATGTTCATTTCACTGGTATACTACTAATATACTCAATGTTAGGTACGTAAGTGAAATAAACATACCTAAAATAAAGTATATTAGTGATATACAAAATATGCACAATATCTCTGATGATACGAATA
The DNA here is from genome assembly GCA_036507285.1 of Trichosanthes cucumerina. Classification (NCBI taxonomy): domain Eukaryota; kingdom Viridiplantae; phylum Streptophyta; class Magnoliopsida; order Cucurbitales; family Cucurbitaceae; genus Trichosanthes; species Trichosanthes cucumerina. The sequence goes on from CM071845.1 coordinate 6,168,431, forward strand.
TATATAGAGTATATTATTTAACTGATGTAATATTAGTAGTATATTACCGATACACTTGTTCTTAAGTATATATCAGTTAACTGATATACAAATATAAAGTATATCAGATATACCAAATATAAAACATATTTGACCTATTATTGTATACATGTTGATATTTTCCTAATTCTGATCTTCTCAGTATTTCATCTTCTCCTGCCTCGGGGTCATACTTCTGGAAGAGTTTTGTTTGGGGTCTGGAGTTACTAAAGAAAGGCATGTGTTTGCATGTTGGAAATGAGGAATCCATTAGGATTTGCAAAGATCCTTGTTACCAAGGTTATGGTCCTTTAAACCGATCCACAACCTCAATGACCTAGGGGAGAAATTTGTCTCTGAGTTCATTACACCAGGAGGGATATCAGCAGGTTGGAGCATTACTTTGAAAAGGAGCAAGTAAAGGAAATGGTAAGGCAACCGATATCTTTATCTGGATATGCAGATAGATGGGTATGACATTTTGACAAGATGGGTCAGTATCAAGTTAAGAGTGGCTACAAATTGTTTATGCTGGATTCCGAGAGACCATCCTCATCTCTGGAGGAGGGAGGCAGAAAATGGTGGAAAGGACTATGAGGATTAAATTTACTGACGAAGGTAAAATTGTTTGTATGGCGCTCCTTTCATGATTGTTTGCCCACACGAGTCATCCTGGTCAGAAGAGGTATGGATCTCCCTTGTTATTGTCCTATATGTGGTCGATTACCTGAAAAGATGGACCATGTACTTTTTTGGTGCCCTAGAGCACAGGACTTGTGGAATGTCTTGATTCTGGGGATCGTGGATGGATTAGATAGAAGTTGGTCGATACAAGATATTTGACTTCAATTGTTTAGGAACAATAACAATAAGAGATTTGAATTGTTGAGTGTAGGTGCATGGGCATCTGAAATGACCGGTATAATTGGTGTTTTAGCCATCAGTTGATTCCGATCTCTGTTAGAGCGGAACGGGTATTACATTACATGCAGGAAGTCCAATCTACAAAGTCATCATCGATGCCCAAATTCGAGAGTGGCATCACTAGGCCTTTTTCGTTCCCATCTTGTATTAACATTTTTGTGGATGCAACGTGTAGTGAACAGGATGGAAAGACATGTGTGGGAGTGGCTATTCGAGCTAATGACGGGCGTTGTTTGGTGGTTATGGCCAACAAACAAGATGGTTACTTAAATTCGACATGCTCCAAAGCAGTGGTGTTGTATGATGGATTGAAATTGGCTTCCCGTCTGGAGTTATCTCAAGTTCTCTTCTATTCGGATTCGTTGTCATTAGTATCAATGGTGAATGGAATCCAGGAGCCTACAACATACATCAAAAATTATATCGAAGATATCCACTCGTTTTGGAAAAACTTTAAGGTGATTCGTTTGAGCCACACTAGTAGATCTTTCAATTCTCTTGCGCATGTATTAGCAAGAAAAGGGATTGGGGGGGACTATAGGGCTTTGGAATGATTATTTTCCTGATTGGTTCTGCAATACGCTCGAATCTGAGCGGTGTCAATCTGCTTATAATCTGTTTAACAATTTTTAATGAATTCTTCTTTTATTATAAAAAAAAAAGCACATATAGTAGATTTTAAATTTCTTCGATATATTTGCAAATCTAAAAAATCAATGGCTAAATTTGTAGATGTCCTAATTTTTCTTTTTGTTACCCATTACCATTCTCCGATTTATAATATTTAGATACGCTACAAGACAAGTGTTAGCGTATCTTTAGCGAGATAATACTCCTCTTCAAGGACTTCCAACTTGGCAAACGAGCAAGTGGGTTGTGAAAACCATGAATCAATAGTTGCAAAAACATGTTCAAAGAACCTTCATCTAGCTTAAATGCACAAATAAGTCATCCACTTTGGTCCAAAGTAAGGCTTGATCCAAGTGTATGAGTGCACATGTAAAAAAAAGATTTCTGGTATTACGAAAGTACCATACTCTCTTTATTTACACTATGATTACGAGCTTATAAAAAATTTACTAATGTTGTTGGACCTTACATAATTTTCAAAAAGATACTAATGTGGTAAGTAATAAATGGAAGTAGTATGAAAAATTTTCAATACTAGAGTACTACTAAAATTTCACCAATATATGTAAGTACATTTTTGAAATTAAAAAGAAAAAAGATTGTATTAGATACGCTTACCATCATCTCCATTTACACATCCATTGGCAAATGAGCTAAAAAACCCATTAGAAAAAGAAAACATACAAAAATAATAAAAATGTGAAAAAAAAAACTAAATTGAATATTTTTAACTAATAGGGACTAAAGAGTTAAAAAAACTAACGCTAATTGACATATACATTCTATTAAGAAGTTAGATGTTCGAATCTCCCAATCTCAAATATTTTGAGTTAAAAAAAGGTTGACTTGAAAAAACTTTTAGAACAAACATTTCAAGCGCAGTTGATTCTTAATGGAACAATGAAAGGATTGTTTGACAAACGCGTGTTCAAAAACTGTTTTTGAATTATGAGATCTAAAGAGTAAAAATTTTGAAAATAACATTTTTTTTGTTTTCATCGTAACATATTTTGATTATGAAAGCTTAAAATGTAGAATTATATTAAAAAAAGATATTTTTTTAATAAATATATTATTTTAGATTATAAACTTATTTTATTTTTGTTAAATTAAAATATGTATAATATAATATATTAAAAAAATATAATGTAAGTAATAATTATACAAATTTAATAATTTTTTATAAATTAATTAATAATAATTTATACTCAATCCAATAGTTTATATTTAAAAAACATTTCTAACATATTTTAAATAATTTTCTACATTAAAATCCCATTTCTAAATCTATCACCAATCACCAAACCAACACACATATTTGAAACTGATAAAGTGTGTTTTTTCATGAAATATGTGTTTTCAAAATTCTCTCTCACAATTGCCAACCATTTACCAAATTGCCCAAAACCTTCTTTGGCGGATTAGACTTTGGACTCTCCTGAATCATTGTACGGGAAATTTGAAATCTTGGTCGTGGGTGTTCGAGAAGCTGAATCATGACTCAGAAATTCGGTGGTGGATTGCGCCCCACTGGAACTCCCTCAGTGGGTTGGTCCTTTGTCGTCGTCGTCTCTTCGCTTCTCGCCGGCGCCTCCATCGTCCACAACATCTACAAACCAAATCTTGTACTTTCTCTCTCTCTGTTATGTTTGTATATACTTAACGTGATCATTTGATGATTATGCATAATCGGAAATATGGTCGTGTGTGTGCTGATTGCTGGGTGCAATTTAACTTGATAATGCCTGTAACCTGTTCGATGAAAGGCCCACTTTGTATTTTGTGCCTATTGTTTTCTTATTTGAGTATAAGCATATCATTTCCCGTTTCTGATCGATGGGATTCAGACCAATTGTCTAGCTATGTTCTTAAAATCAATTTCAATTTCAGCTTCTCATCTTTCCAGAAATTTGGCCATGTGTGTTTCGTGTGCAATTTTAATTCGACAGTGCCTGTAACCTGTTTGATGAAAGTTCCACCTTTGTAGTTTATGCTTTTTGTCTTCTAATTTGAGTATTTCCTGTCTCTGATCAATGGAATTCAGAACAACTGTCTAGCTACGCTATTGGAATCATTGTTTCCTTTCTCTTGTGGATTCTCTTTTGTGGTCTTGGTTTTTTTATGTCTTTGTATTCTTTCATTTTTTCTCAATGGAAAAGGTGGGTTGTTTATTAAAAAATATATATAAGTCTGCCATTTCCTGTTTCTGATCAATGGAATTCAGAAAACTGTCTAGCTGTGCTCTTGAAATCAGATATCAATTTCAGCTTCTTCATTCTTCTTCATAATTTACCTTTTTTTTTTTCCAGAAATATTTAGGGATCACCGAGCCATTTTCTGTTTCTTGCTTTTCTTTTATTAGGTTTTCATAAAAAGTTTATAAGCTTGTTCTGTTATACATTTCTCAATTTCTAACTCTTTTCCTTTTTAATGTCTTTGTAGACCTTGCCTCCGGTGGAGAGTGTCCAAACGACGAACAAGAAAGACCCTAATTAAAAATTAGTTACGTTATAATCTTTTAGCATATAGTTAGTTTATTTCTTTCCAGATAAATGTTTTTCTCATCGTTGAGCTAAAATTGTTTTTCACATGCTTTGATGTGAAAGTTCTCTATTGTTGGGAAGGAACAAAAGAATCTTTGAAGGTTCATCTCGAGAGCCTTAAGTGTGATAAAGTTCACTAGTTATAACTGGTGCATTCTCTTATCTGAGCTTGATGATTTTATTAAGTTTATAGAATGTTTAAGTAAACTAACCAAATGTCTTTTTCAGCACCAATGTGTGATAACTTTTTTTTTTTTTTTTTGGAAAGCTGAAAGCTTGGAATTAGTGCTTGGAAATTGTTACTTTCCATTATCGATTTGGATTATCTGGTTACTAGAATACCAAATAGATTCAGTCTAGTGGAGAGTGAAGCAAATAGATCGAGTCATGGTGTAAAGTGCCCTGGTGATCGTTAAAGGTCCTTTCTGTTCTACTTCTTTGAGTTGAAAAGTGGAAACTTTACTTAGAGACAACGAAATTACTGGAATAATCAAAAGCCATTGAAACTGGAAATTTTCCATCTGCAAATAGATTGAATCATGTATGGAGTTGCCTGGTAATAATTTGCAAGATCCCAGTAGGAAACTTTCTTCTTAAACCGTTTCATTTTCTTATTCAGTCATCACTTCTTTTTCCACCGTCCTGCATATTTCTAGTTCTTTGTTGGTTGGAGAATTTGAATGTTGGTCAATGGATTCATTGAGGGAAACTTCAGCATTGTGTTTTCTTGACGGATATGAAAGGCTTTTACAGTCTCTTGCAAAATCACGTGGGTTGCTTATGTTCATAGTCTGAGCTTCTTCTTTAATGGAGTAATTTTCTTGCTGGTGGAAACCAAGATATGTATATAAAATTTTCTTCTATTCATGTTTATATTATGACATTTTATCTACAGCCATTAAGTTCCTGCTCATATGTGATTCTTTCTAAGCATCAGCTAGATATCCAACAGGAAAGAAGATCAAAAAGTCTTGTGACATTGCAAATGAGAATGAGGTATGAGCATTAGCATCTAGTTTCTGAACATATTTTGATTAGCTTAATGTTAGTCTTTATGGACCAAGATCACATTCTGATCAAGTCCCAAGTTTTCTGTCTTGGTATCGAAGTCAGCTGTGCACAAAGATGTTCCTACTTATATTGAGAGTGACCTCAGAGAGACTCTCTTCATCTATTGCTAAGGAGATACCACAACACACTTAAGTGAGACCTTACTATTGATTGGGAGGAGCGAAGTTTGGCATTGCTAGGAGCCGAGTAGCTCAATTGTACTAGGTGCTCCCCTACCACCCTTTTGATCATGTAGATTTGAAAGCAACATCATGTTTTACATATATTAACTGTTCTATCTAAATCGAGTAGGAAAAATAAACCCGAATTTGAAACGACTATATGTTATTTTCTTGATTAATGAATTGAGAGTGTATAGATGTGTATACGACTTATCCATCTGGTTGGGAATGAAATTGAAAGATCGACAAGTCGTTGCACTTCTCTCTCTCTCTCTGTTTTTTCCTTTTAAATTTGCTTTTTGTTTTCATAATTGCATAAGAATTGCAAACTTATCAATGGTGGTGCGAGCCAAAACTCACAAATTACCGAAGGAAAAAAAAAGAGTTAGATTTCAAGTTGATGATTTGATCAGTTTCAGCAAACTCGTTGTATTGGTCGTTGATTCATTCAAAACTAAAAGCTAATATACAAGTTAATTTTTGGTCGATAGTTCAATTTCAGTTTAGTTCAATTTCAATTTTGTTTGTAATTGCATTTGCAAGAGTAAGATGTTTGGTAAACCAAATTATTTGTCATTTTTTTAAAACTGTTCTCACATTTATCCTTGTACATGTAAGTATTTCTTTGACATCTATTCTCAAACTTTGATTGACAATCATTTTTCTAAAACTTTTATCAAATAATTTATATTTATATAAACAAAATTAGATTAAATTTTAAATCATTTCAATTATTAAATAATTATCTTATTATAAATTATAAGTTAAATATAAATATGAAAATAATTGAAATAATAATTCACTGTGGTCATTCTAATTGTGACCACAACAATGTAGCATTAATTTACTAAATACCATAACTATTTTTTCTAATTTGCCTTAGTCAGCTAATTTTTTTTAAAAAAATAATTTTCAACAGTGATTTTAGCAATTTTTTTTTTTAAAAGGTCAAATAGAACCAATCTGTTACGTTCAAATTGCTGCTTAGTAAGGGAATCAAAGATTTGATCATTAATCAGCATAGCTCAACAAAATCTACTCAATCAAGAAGTTAAAAGTTCAAATCTAGCACTCTACATATTAAAGTACTAACAAAAGAACCATCACAGACAGAGAAGCTTCCGACTTCAATCTTCAGTGAATAGGAAAAAAGTGTCACAGTTTTGTTATTGTTATTTTAATTAATTCAAGTAATACAATAGAAATAAAAAGGGAAAGATAAGATCACATTCTCCCACTTAAAAATTAGGAATTTGAATAGAATTATATAAGAAATCCCACCACATAACCATAGCTTTCCCACAGGAAGTCCCTAAACTCTGAAGATTGGCAAACAAGTTAAGATTAAGAAACCTTCTAAGAGTACTTCAGAAAGTTATAACAATACCATAAATACTATTATTTTTTTCTAGTTTGCACATTCAGAAATTACAAAGCAAATGCAATATCTTATATTATTATTTCCGTCAAAACTCCTTCCCCATGGGAAAAATATTACTTAAAAAAAAAGGAGGATAACTAATAATAATAATAAATATAAATATATATAAAAAAGAAATAATAAAAAAAGAAAGGAAAGAAGAGAAACTTCTTTGGGTGCATGGCATTGCTGAATAGAAGCTGCTGGGCCCTTTACTCAACTAACTCATAAGTCATAACACAACTTCCCTCCTTCGCAAACTTCCAAATAACAGATCTTTACATATTTTAAGATATAAAAAAGTCAAAATAATTGTGAATTTAGTTTGAATTCTTCATATAAGTAGCAATATAATACAATATAAACGAACTATATGTATTAAGGATAAACGAATCCCGCAAATTAAACGTCATCACATTACAAGGCTTGGAAAGGAGAAGAGAAATGGACCGAGTATAACCAGAGAGTTCAGAAATTTCATTCGAATTTCTTGCCTCTGATTTCGTTAGATGATATAGGTGACGGCAAAATACAATGTAAAAGAACTAAAATATTGAGGATAAACGAAACACCAGAAAATAAACTGTCATTACACTACAAGAACTTAGCAAAGGAGAAGAGAAATGGCCGTGTAAATCCCAGTCTTTAGAAATTTCATTCCAATTCCCATGCATTTGAAGATGGAAGAAAATACCTGAAACTCATTGCCTCTGATCTCATTATATATAGCCACCCCTTGCATTCTTTCCCTTCTCACAATCTCTTCACTGCTATTCCTGCAATCAATCTTCTCAAATCCCATATCTTCTCTGCTCTTCCTTCCCCTGCAATCCAAAATTGTTCTCTTGTTTTGTTGGTGTTTTTTCTCTTGAAGGCAGCACAAAGAAATGGCCATGCGGTTGCGTAATCCAAGCCACCCGAAGCATGAACTGGAGCTGAAGAAGTACCTAAAACCTTACACCTGCGATGGCTGCAAGGAAATAGGCTTCGGGCCTCGATACCGATGCGAAAAGTGTGATTTTGATCTACACAAAGCCTGTATGTTTCCACAAATCTCTCAAATTTCCCACCAATTCTTCCCGGGTTCCACCTTTAAATTCTTCAGCACTCCGCCAAGAGCCTGCCACGACGAATGCAAACGAAACTGCGATGCTTGCAGAAAGCCCATCAATGGCTTTGTGTACCACTGCAAGAAAGACGACTTGGATCTCCACCCCTGCTGCCAAAACCTCGACAGGAGTTACCAAATTGAAGACGTGGAGTTCAATCTCCACAAGAAAGTCCGGGGGAAGTGCATATGGTGCAAAAAGAAGAGCATCCAAGGCGGCGGTCACGACAATGGTTGGTCCTACATATCTGGGTGCGGCCAGTACCATGTTCACGTGGCTTGTGTCACTGAAATGGCTTTAGAAGAATGGAACAAGAGCGGAGGAGACTGGATCACGGTTGGTAACGCCGATCAGGACCAACAATTGGCTCTACAGAGGGTGAATCTGAGAGCAATTCAAGCTCGAGGGCGTGGGGATGGCGGACGAGGGAACAAGTTTTGGAGAATCCTCAAGGTCTTCGTCAAGACCATTGTTAGTATTGTTCTTGGAGATCCCACCACGGTTCTCGCCTCTCTCTTTGTCGAACTGATTGCATGAAACTTCATTAACTTTTGTTTCGCCTTTAAGTTCTGAATTGTATTTCCTTTTTTCTTTGACTCCAAAAGTATGGTGTACAGTGTACACAAACGTTTGGAAAACAGTGTTTGAATTCTGATTGTGTGCCTGCAAATGAACAAATAATAAAGTTGTTAGTTTGTTATTATTGGGTTCTTGATGATCTTTTTGTTCACGTATGTCGTATACATTTAAATACAAACAGAGATAAACAGAGAAACGAGTTGTCTGTCTCGTGATGGAAATTTCGAAAGCATCCTTTTTTAAAAAGGAAAAAAAAAAGAAAAAAAAAAGACGCAAGGTATTCAAATCGATCCGTTCATATATAAAATCAATCCGAACCGAAGGAGTGTTAAAAACCGAGTCGAACGAACAGCAAAACCGACGGTTCGGTCTGGCTGGTTGATGGATTAGGGTCTTCGTCTCTGAAATCGAACAAAATGACAAAAGAAAAGAAAAACGCACGATTGGAGAAAAACAAGATCCCTAAAATGAAGAAAGTTGAGGAAGCGAAAAGGAAGAGATCGAAAGAGAAATCAGATCTAGTAATTAGTAAAGAGATTAGACAAATTTTGGGAAGAATGGAGATGAAATTGAGCGTATAACTGCAAATGGTTGCTGTAAATGAAATGAAATCCGAGTTACCTGATCTCATCGTGCAAAACTGGAATTAGCTTGATCGGAGAGAGAAGTGAGAAAAGAGGGAGAGTTCAGAAATCGAAGGAATTAGGGCATTTAATTTTAGAAGTCTTGGGAGGAAGAAGGAAGAATTCAGATCTCAAAGTTGGGCTGACGCTGGTATTAGTGGGCTGGGCTTAATACTATGGATTGGGCTACGCCGTTATTTTTCCAGAAATTACGTCAAATAACCCATTTCTTTTTTTTTTTTTTTGAAATAATCAAATAACCCATTTCAAAACTTATATTTCACAAATGTCAATTTTTAAGATAAATTTCTACTTTAGTTAGTTTGAATCAAGTTTCTGCAGCATTTTTCCTATCAATTTCCGCATATTTTTATATTTATGAAGCTATTATATAGGATATTTTTCATAATTATATTTACTCATTTAAGACAAATTATTTAACTAAATATAGATCAATATATTTACCATTAATTTTCATATTTCATCCCGCTGTAATCTACAAAAATTATTCAAAACCAACCTCCAACCGACCACAATTTCTTTTCAAAATTCAACCCTCCGGCTTAATTTATTTTCGATGGAAAAACCAATTCTCCCGTTTTGTTGTTTTCCTTGTGCATTATTGTACTCTATTTTTTTTTTTTAATATTTCATCCTTTTATGCTCTTCATTTTTTGTCCAATGGATCCATGAATTTCTAATTTCGTATCTAATAGGTCCATGAATTTGTAATTTTGTGTCTAATAAGTCTTTTGATTTGTAAAGTTATTAAAACTCATCCACTTACTAAATACAGAGTGGAAAGTTTAGAGTCTTATGAGGTATACATTTAAAATTTATATGGGTTGGGTTATGTAGTTTTTTGGACCAACCCAAATTTTTGAGTTGGTCATTCTTCCAACCCAAATAACCCTATTCATAAGCGTAACCCAACCCAACCCAACTCAATATTTTCGGGGTTTGGTTGGGTTGGGTCATCGGGTTAGTTTTTTTTTTCTTTTTTGTAAAATTTAAAATATAAAAAATGCAAAATTAATATAAATATAAAAAATTCAAGAATTAAATAACTTCAAATTTCTTTATACTAAATAACAACTATAAAACTTAAATATTTTATTACAAATTTACAATTATATCAAGAAACTTCTAAATAAATTGTCATCATTTAAAACAAAAACTCTTTGTTTCTCAAAAATTAAATTAAAATTAGCCACTTAGTTTCAATTTATATTATGAAAAATTATACCATAATAACTTAAAAAATATATTTTTAAGAGTTATTATATAATAAATAATTATGAAATTAAATAAAAACAAATTAAATACATGTATATGTAGTTGTATGGTAGGTAAAAATATAATTTTTAAAATTAATAATAAGTTTGAGTTGGTGGAATCAACTCAAATTAATTTTTAAATTGACCCACTGAACCAACCTAACCTGTATATTTTAATTTATTTGAACCCAACCCAACCTAAATAAATTATAACTTCCAACCCAACCCGTCGGGTTGGGTTGGGTTGGTCGGGTTGTTCGGGTTATCGGGTTTTTTGAACACCCCTAATATCTAATACATCAATTCATTTTTAAAATTTCTGAATATATCATAAACTTAATAGACACAAAATTGAAAATTAAAAAACTTATTAAACACTTTTTAAAATTCAAGAATCACATGGACACACACCCCCATCTCCCACTTAGACTTTTGAGTCTCCATTTTAAAAACCAGGAATTTCAATAGAATTATACAAAAAAATCCCACCCCTTCACCAAGTTTTCCACAGTAAGAAACTTGGTCCTTAATCCTCAAGCAATTGATATCTCTGGAGAGGGGCAAATAAGTCAATACAGCTGCAAGAGTTGAGAAAGTCATAACATTGCCATAATAATAGTTCAATCGATTGGCATCCACATTGGGAAAGTACAAAGCAAATGCAACATCATTAAAAGAGAAGAGGAAAAAAAAAAGAACCTTCTAGAAGAAACTGCTCGGCCCTTATTCACACAACTAAGTCACGACTCACAACACAACCTTCTTACTAACCGCATATAACAGATTTTTACTTATTTACTCTAATTTTAAACATATATAAATATATATAGGAAAGGAGATGAGAATAGACCGCGTAAAACCCCCGTGTACAGAAATTTCATTGGCATTCATATGCATTCCTAAGCAAAAAAAAAAAAAAAGGGTGAAAAATGAAACTTAACTATCTCTGGTTTCATTAAATATATGTGACAACAAAACAAAATAAACTACAAGAGAAATGCACCGCGTGAAATCCCAGTGTAAAGAAATTTCATTGGAATTCATATGCATTTACATGGTTAAAGATGAAGAAAAATACCTGAAAGTGTAAAATCACTGCCTCCGAATTCTTATAAATGGCCAGTTGCTGCCCCATCTCACTCTTCACGGCTATTCCTGCAATCAATCTTCTCAAATCTCTTTCCTGATCGCTCTTCCTTGCCCTGCAACCCAAAATTGTTCTCTTGTTTTGTTGGTGTCTTTTCTTTTGAAGGCAACACAGAGAAATGGCGATGGAGAACTTGCGAAATCCAAGCCACCCCCTGCACAAATTGGAGCTGGAGGAGTTCCAGAAACCTTACTCCTGCAATGGCTGCAAGGAAACAGGATTCGGGCCTCGATACCGATGCGGGAAATGCAATTTTGATCTACACAAAGCCTGCATGTTTGCACACAATGCACCAAATTCCCATGAATTCTTTCCGGGTTCCACCTTTGAGTTCCTCAGAACCCCACCAAAACCCTGCCACCCAGAATGCATAAGAAGGTGCGACGCTTGTAGAAACACCATCAATGGGTTCGTGTTCCGCTGCGAGAAAGATAACCTGGATCTCCACCCCTGCTGCAGAAACCTCAAAAAGAGTTACCGAATCGAAGACGTGGAGTTCAATCTCCACAAGAAGGTGAAAGGGAAGTGCATGTGGTGCAAGAGGAAGAGCCTCAAAGACGACAGCAAAGACAAAGGGTGGTCGTACATCTCTGAGTGCGGCGAGTATCATGTTCATGTGGCCTGTGTTACTGAGATGGCTTTAGAAGAATGGAACAGGAACGGAGGAAACACTGCCGAACAATCTATGGCTCTGAAGATGAATAATCTGAAAGAAGTTCAATCTCGAGGGCGTGGGAATGGCGGAAGAAGGAACAAGTATAGCAGAATTCTCAAGATCTTAATCCAGACCATTGTTAGCATCGTTATTGGAGATCCCACCACAATTCTCGCATCTCTTCTTGTCCAGCTGATTGCATGAAACTTGTTTGAGTTTCGTTTCCCCTTTTCTTTCTGAATCCTAGATTCTCTTTTCTTTTACTCCAAAAGTATGGTGTACAGTGTACACACACATTTGGAATACCATGTTTGAATTTTGATTGAGTGCCTGCAAATGAATAAATATCAATGCGGTTTGTTTGTTATTATTGGGTTAGTGATGATCTTTCTTTGTCGTTTAAATTTAAATATGAACAGAGAGAAACGTAGATAAAAAGAAATTATTTCAAAAGTGGTTTTAAAAAAAAGGGTTGAACAAATTTTAATTATAGAAATACGAAAAATTATCCAATCAATTTCCAATTTTTCTGGTAAAAGAGATCGCAACGAAAGTAGAATCGCATCCATTTCAAATTCAAACCGTGCGTAAGCGGTTCGGTTTCCGAGGCAAATCTAAGGAATACCGGAAACGATCCAACCGAACCGGTTTGGTCAGAGGGTGTTGGTAGTCTACTGTCACTGTGAAGTAACAAAATTAGAAAGAAAAGAAGAGAAGTAGAACCCTAAGTCCCAAATTGAAGGAAGTTGAAGAGGAAAAATATGTAATAATTAATGGAAGGAGAGAGATGAAGCTTTAATGTTCAAATGGTTGCGGTAAATGTAATTGAAACAAAACGAAAGGAAATCGAAGTTACCCGTCGTCGTCATCGTGCAGAACTGGAAATCAATTGAGGCGGGTGATTTAAGGTTAATTTAAACTCCCATGGCAGACTAAGGGTCGAAGGCGACGGTTGCAGCACTTTCAATTTCCCACCAGCGACGAGCGAATGCGTCCATCTTTGCCGATGCCCGTCGGAGTTGGATTGAACATGAAGATTGTCAATCAAATTGAAATCTGAAAGTTGGGCTGACGCTTGTTTAGTGGGCTTGGGCTCAATAGCAAGGATTGGGCTGCCTGGGCCACCGGAGGGAACTGCATTAATTTAGGGAAATTGTGCAGCAAATGAAAAAATTACTAAAAAGAACCAATATTCAAGTTCATAGCTATGAGTTTTTAGGGAAAGAGTGTGAATAGTTTTATATTTCAATCATATCCTTGGTATATACTGATATTTACACTCAAACTATCTAATTCTAAGATTCTAAAAAAAAATCAACACACTAACTTGATTCCACTTGTCAAGATTTATTTATAAGAGAATTCATCTAACAACCTCTATCTGTAATTTACTCACTCTTTCCATCAATTTTTAAATGTTCTTCATATTCTCATTCTCTCTCGATTTTCTAACGTTTCACCCCTCCAATATCGAACGTTGCACCTTTTTCCATTTTCTAGATTTGAAAATCACATATTTTCCATTTTCTAGTTTTGAAAATGACCCAACATTTTCTCAACTCACCTAATCCATTGCAAACCATCTCAAACTCAATGGCCAAAATAAAATTTCACGTCTCTCCTTCTTCAGGAATGGTAAAAACAAATCTCTAAATATAAGTCTTTTCGAGGATAGACCTTGTTGGATGCTCCATGAGTTTTCAAATGACATGTACCATGGTTTTGTCTCATCGTAGAAAGTTAGAGGTGTAGATACCAATATACACAGAGACATTCCATGTCTAAATCCAACCAGGAATACAAACCTAAAGAAAATAAATTTCAAATTGGTTGATCTTAAAAGAATTGACTGATGAATTTAATTTTATACTTTCGAGAATTGTAGTTTTTTGGAAGTAAGGTCGATTTGAAGAAGGTTGTGGTAGATTGAGAGAAATCTAAGCATAATACTTTTCCTACCATGTATATTTCCATATTTACGGTATTTATTTTTTTATATCACATGTATATCCTCATATTAACGACATTATTTGACAGGGATCTACAATGCACAAAGATTTTAAGGTAGAAAGACATCTTCATTAAGTGATGACAAGTGCGTAATTAAATGAGGATTACATACCGCTATATATATTCATTGTTTGAATGTTTTATAGATTCAACCACAAATTTATTTTCCTATATACTAATCTAAGTCATCGGTTTAGTCAACGTAGTTCCTATCTATGTAATTTCTAGTATTTCAATCTATCAATTTATATGGGGTTCATAGTTATTACTTAACTAGATTAAAAAAAATTGGAAAACAAGGTTAGGTTTTAGGTTTTAGACTTTTACTTTTGGTGTACGTTTGTTGAATGCAACTTGTATCTCCCTTCTCCCCTATAATGCTTCATTCTATTAGACTTTCTTTTAATTAGCTTCTTTACAAACTGAAAAGGTAGATCAAGGGCATTTATCTAAATCTAATTTTTAATAATATAATAAAAACCGTTTTAGGGCATGTTTGGGAATGATTTTAGAAATATTGATTTTAGTGTAATTGATTATTTGTCTATAATTGATTTATTACAACTTATTTCTATATAATCATTTTCATGTTTGGTTCTACACTTTTAATAGTGATTTTTAAAACACATATTTGGCAAACAACTTTAACATAAAGTGTTTTAAGCTAACTGATTTAATTATTGTTAATTTGTTTAAAAAATATTTAGTTATAAATTATTTTAATATTTGGAGGGATAAAAATTAGAAATATGGAGGGATACAAATTTTAAAGGAATGAACAAAAAATTCAGAGAGAGAATTTTAATAAAAAGAGTAAAATTCAAAGATAGAGACGAGATAAACAAAAAAAAAAATTGGGCAACATGATCAAAATTTTAGGAAGAAAAATTAAAATGAGGAGAAAAGAGTTGAGAGTTAGGGACAAGTAGAAAGAGATAAAAAACATTAGAGAGAAAATATTTAAAGAGATACGAAAATTATAGGGAGAAACAAAAAATTTAGAAATAAAAAAAAATTCAAAAAGTGTTAAAACTATTAGAAAGAAAGGAAAGTGAAAAATATGAATTAAAAGAAAAAAGATAATAAAGTAAGATACATATTATAAAAAGTTTAGAGAGAGAAAATTGTCATTTAATAAACAATGACAGATGAACTTAATAAAACGGTTTTGAGAAACTTCATTTTTTATGAAAATTTATGAATTTTAACAAAAGATGACGGTTTTTACTCGTCATTAAAAGTATACTATTTCAAAAAACGAAATAATATTTATTTTAAATTACAATCACTTGGGAATCACCCCTCAAGTAATTGAAAGGGAATAAAAATGATTTTTGGATTTTTCCAAAACCACTTGCTTAATATTGCCAAAAATCACACTTTTGGTAGGAAAGTGATTTTAGACATATCAAAAGTAATTTTGGTCACTCCAAAATCACTCTCAAACATACCCTTAAACATTTTTGCAAAATCAATTACATTTAGCTATGTTTTATGTTAGTATCTCAAAAATTAGTCATTTATCTTGCTGCCTCAATTTTATATAAGCCCCTTGTACAAACTCTACCTATCAATATCTTTCGTTAGTGATCACCATTGAGACGATATTAAAGAAATAAAATAAAATAAAACTACCTCACTTTTTTTAAGGTTGAGAGTTTATTTGGAATCAACTTGTCAAGTGCTTAAAAATATTTTTAACACTTAAAACTCCTTTTTGAAGCACTCTGGAAAGATATGTTTTGATATGCTTATATGGTCTTCACTCACATGCTTCTTAAAAGAATATTATAGGAGATCATCCAACATAGAATTAATTATTTTAATTAAGTACACTTAATTTAGAAATTATTATAAATGATCTACCGAAAAAAAAAAGATTTACCTTATTTGTATAGGTAGTAACTATCCATTTTTTAAGTTTTACTTAGCCACATGTCTTGCATAAGCTTAAGATCTCACTCATTTGAATGCATTGTCAGTTGGTTCATGTATCTAACATTACAAAAAAAAAATGTTAAAATTTAAGAAACTTAAATTTTTTTTTGTTTTTTTTGAGTATATCAACCATTGAGGGTGAGGAGATTCGAAGTCATGACCTCTTAGTAAGAAACTTAAATTGAAAATTGTTAAACAATATGAACAAAATTTAAAAAATTAAACATCCAAATGAATTGTATCTTTAAATACAATAAAATTAGGCTAGTATTTTTTTTTTAAATAACATCATAATCGTAGTGATGCAAAGGAAAATGTATTAAAAATTTTTACTGTTTTTCATTAATATATATAGTTATCCTCTTAAATTATGTATTTTTTTTCTAAACAAAGTCATTTAATATTAATTTAAATATATTTTTTCAGTTGAATAAGATATGATTCAAATCTCTCATCTTTTGAACCAAGTTATAATATCTTAATATGACTTTTTGATTGAAAACATATAAGAGTAAAATGTTTTTGAATATGTGATCTTTTAGTCGGAACAGACATTTTAATTAGTTAAGATATATTTAAGTTGACATATTAATTATTAAATTAAAATACAAAAATTTGGTTCCTATCATTTCAAACATAATCTCAATTGGGTTCTTTAGGGACAAAACAGTATCAATTTTTGCGACATGGGAAGTCGTTGATTCATTCAAAACCCGGGTTCATACTCGAGTCAAGTTTGGTATTGTTAGTTGGGTCAGGTTATTGTTTTTTAAAAAAAAAAATAAGAATTCGATTTTAATATTGATTTTAGTCAAAAAATCAAATTGGAACCAAATTGCTTATAATTCGTATATGGGTGCTTATAATAAGTAAACAAAGACTTGGATTGGAATCTTCCACTATTCTCCTCGAAATATCCCCACACAAACGTGTCTTCATCTTGCAGAGACACGTATAAATTAAACTTCATGGTTCACTAATTGAAAAATAAGATGCAAAGAGTTTCAAAGGTCTTTGATTATTATTTCCACAAAGTCCACGAGAAAATATTACTCAAAAACAGCAGAGAAATCGAAAGTAACTTTCTATAGGTAGAAATGTCGGTACCGATTTTAATAACTCGCGCAACAAAAACACCCAAAAAAGAAAAAAAAAGAAGAAGCTAAATTTCAAAGTTAAAATTTTTAGATAGGTATTTATTGATCAGTCTATCAATTTTAAAAAGTGTCTACTTAATTAAACTAATATACTTAATTAAACTAATAGAGAAATTTATTAAATATTTTTAAAGTTTAACAACTTTTTGATATAAAATTAAAAGTTTGAAAACTTATTAAAAACTTTTAAAAGTTTATAAATCGTTAGATACTCATTTATAAACACTCCTTTATAAAGTTTTTAGACTTTAAAAAATTAAAAGACAAGAAATTATGTAAAAGGGTGGAATAGTGTTACTTAGAATATTAGGATCTCAATATAGTTAGGAGAGAGAAAAGTGAAAAATGAAAAATTAAATTTTTTTTTTTAATTTTCTCTCTTCTAATTGTTCAAATTTTAATAATAGTGTATAGATACTAAGAAGATACCTATCCAACGGTTTGTTGTCACAAGTATGGTTCATTTCTAATTAATCTAATTACAATCAACATTTAAATCTTCTTATTCCACTCAAGAACTGTGATATCACGATCATTCATACCTCTTTATTCTTCTTCCTATCTCCCTTCTTTCCTTCCCTTCCTCTCACACCATGTTATAATTTTTAGATCCAAAATTTCACTCTACATGTGATATAATATTTTAAAAATACTAAAACGACAATGTGGTTTGAAATTTTTTACTTTGGTTTAATTTCTCCTATAAATTTGTCAACTCTAAGTATCTTATCATATGGATATCATACTAAAAAAATCAGGTATATATCATTGGTCAAATTTAACACTCATATTAACCTTTTTGCTGATTATATATCTTCAACTAACTATTATTATGTTTAAACAACTCTGAGAGATTTACAATGCAAAAAGGGGGAAAGAGAAGATAATTTTTTTTTCCTTTTTAAAAATGAATAGTTGTCAACTTTTTAATGGTAATTAGTAGAAGATGTGGGTGAGTGAGTAAGTATTATTTATGGGGAAATGATAAACTTAAAAAAGGCTAAATTTTATTCACATCATCTTAATTATAAATTTATCAACCCAAACCGTAAGGGTTGGGTAGGGTTAGATTTTTTTTTTTTTTTTTCGGTTTGAGTTGGGTTAGAAGTTTGGAGAACCGAAAAGTTCGGGTCGGTTCTCGGGTTCGGCCTTTTAGGCTCGGGTTGATCCAATCCAACCCAACCCAACTCAAAGTTTATATTTTTTAATTAAATATATACTTAAATGAATTATTTGTCAATTTCTTATGTTTTTTTCTAGACTTCTAACAAAATGTTAAGATGTTATGGATTTGAAGTTTTGATATTTGAATTTTATGTGATTTTAGTTATTAATTCAAGAAAAAATATTTTAAATAATTTAAAAAATAAAAAAGTTAACCCGGTGACCCAACCCAATCCAACCCAAAAAATATTGGGTTGGGTTGGATTACTCTCATTGGTTGGTTGGGTTGAAGGAATGACCAACCCGAATTTTCGAGTTGGTCCAAAAATCTCACTCAACCTAGCCCAACCCGACTTATGTACACCCCTAAACAAGATAAAAATATTAAAATCCTAATTATTTCAATGTTAACAAAAGTGGAAATGAGATTTATTATCCATGTTAAAATGGTATAATTTTAATTTTGAAACAAAAAAAAACCATTTATATATAATACATCTAAACAAATTATGGCTATACTATTACTTATTATTATTATTATTATTTTGAGTTAAAAAATTGCTTAAAAAGAGGTGCAACATGAACATTTGGTCAACCAATTTACTACTACCCTCACCCAAACGAGAAATTATTCAATGAGATCGTTTGGCTGTCTCTTAATAACCATTAGATGTGGTTCAAATAATTTTCATGTCCTAATAACTATTGGATATAAAATCGAAATACTTATCTCTGAAATTAAGCCAAATTTCTTTGTCAATCATAATGATATTTCAATGACGTTTTGATCATGCCTCTACTTATGAACCAACTCCAAGACTTAACATTTATAATCCAAACAAGCTATAGGGTAAACATATATTCTTGCAACATCAATGTCTGATTCTTATTCTTTACTATTCATGGCTTCACAATCATCAATCCTTGACATGCTTTGCTGCAAAAAAAAGAAAGAAAAAAAAACACCCAAATCTTTTTATTGAGTAGCACACAAAAAAACATAACAACAAAAGTGAACAAAGCTCAAAGTCGATCATTGGGATGTTTAGCCACACACAATCATAAGGAAAATGAACAAAAACACACAGAAAAATGAAAAACAAG
Source organism: Trichosanthes cucumerina (assembly GCA_036507285.1). Taxonomy (NCBI): domain Eukaryota; kingdom Viridiplantae; phylum Streptophyta; class Magnoliopsida; order Cucurbitales; family Cucurbitaceae; genus Trichosanthes; species Trichosanthes cucumerina. The sequence goes on from CM071845.1 coordinate 6,187,961, forward strand.
TACGTATACAAGTGAGACAAGAAACAAAGCAAAAGAAATTAGTTTGATGGAAGTAGGGTGTCGACAACGAAAGAAGCGAGAAGGGTAGTGGGATCTCCAATAACAATACTAACAATGGTCTTGATGACAACCTTTAAGATTCTCCAGAACTTATTATTATTATTATTCTTCCCAATTCCGCCATTATCTCCAGCTTGAATTTCTTTCAAATTCAACTTCATAGTCAAAGACTGTCCCGCACTAGTACTTTTCATGTAGCTAATTGATCTACTGCTAGAGCTTCCACTCTTATAATTTTTATTATTATAATTGTTGTTCCATTCCTCCAAAGTCACTTGAGTAACACAAGCGACATGAACATGGTACTTCCCGCACTCGGACACGTAGGACCAACCATTGTCGTTCCCAGCATCTTGGAGGCTCTTCCTCTTGCACCACATGCACTTTCCTTTGACCTTCTTGTGAAGATTAAACGAAACGTCTTCGATTTGGTAACTTCTTTTGAGGTTTCTACAACATGGGTGGAGATCCAAGTCGTCTTTTTCAGAGTGGAATACGAAGCCTTTGATGATGTTTCTACAAGCGTCGCACCTTATTTTGCATTCTGGGTGGCAGGGTTTTGGTGGGTTTCTAAGGAACCATAACCTCGAACCCGGGAAGAATTCGTGCGAAACTGGTGCGATTCGATCACATTCAAAGGTACAAGCTTCGTGAAGATCGAAATCGCATTTTTCGCATCGGTATCGAGGCCCGAACCCTTTCTCCTTGCACCCATCGCAGCTGTATGGTTTCATGTACTTCTTCATCTCTAGTTCCTGCCTCCGATGGCTTCCATTACGAATAATCTCCATTATTATTATTATTATTATTATTCAACACCAACTTGGAATCTTTTGATGAAAAAGATTTATCAACACTGAGATTTCAGAACACAGGAAGATGCTATCAATGGGTATATATAATACTACCACTACAACTTAACTTATCTTATCTTCCTGCACCCAAAACTCATAAGTCATAACAAAGGATAAAAAAATCTATATTTATTAAAAAAAAAAAAGTTAAAATATCATTTTGGCTCCTATACTTTGAGCGTTATTCCATTTTAGTCTTCATACTTTCAAATATTTAATTTTAATCCTTGTACTTAACATTGTTTGGAGTGTTGAGTGAGTATAATAATAGGAATAACATGTGAGGTATTATAATATGTGGAATGTATAGAGAATATAGTCTAAGGTTATAATAATCTGTGTTTGGGGTGTAGAGTATTCCATATGTTAATAACATGTGCCAAGCTCTTAATAAAGCTTAAAATTTATACCTACTATTAGTTTATTGTTCATTTTTTTTAAAAAAAATTGTATCTATTAGTTTTTTTCTCTACAAATTTTGAAAGTAACTAGGTTCACATTGTACCTTTTCTTGTATTTAAAAAGTTATTATTATTAGGTAACTAATTTTGATTAAAAAAAAAACTTCAAACTAGTGATAGATATCAATAAAAAAAAATTCAAAGTATAGATACCAAAATGATATTTTAACCTAAAAAAACAGGAGACAATATGTGAATAGGTATTTGAGTGGACTGATAGGTGCAACCAATATGCAAAATTTTTTCCTAATATTACTATATATCTCATGCAGGTGATGTAGGGTTTAAGTTATTTTAAGTTTTTTTTTTTTTTTTCAAATGCAAATGAATTCAGATGAAATTTCCAATATTGACATGGAGCTCGTGAATGTCTGTTCTCCTTTTACCAAGTCTTTGTTTGTAGTGTAATGACGTTTTAGCTGTTTGAGGGGTTGGTCTAAATTTAAAAAAATATCCTTAATAATATATTAGTTCGTTTACACATTGTGTGTCTCCACTTATAAGATTTAGTGTAGTTATCTCTAGTATAGCTAGTATGAACCAAGTACAGAATAATCCAAATTAATATTCTTGCAATTTATTTTATGATTCCTTTTATTTTATTTTATTTTATATCCCGTTTGGAATTAGTCCAAATGGGTATCAATTTAATTTGTTATACTTGCAAAATGGCAGCCGTGCCTTCTTAACTTTATATGCAATGCAAATTCGAAATTTGTCTTAACTGAAGCGTTTGGAAATGGAATGACCATGTTTATGACCTTATATCTTTAACCAATTGGTCATCATTTTAAGATGCCATTTTATTTTATTTTTGAAAGTTATGCGTGTTCCCACAATTTTTTTTATAAGTCTTTTCACCTCCCTTAATTCATTTGAATTCAGAGTTAAATTTAAAAAATAAAATCAAATTTGTAATAAACCATTTGAGTTTTTACTTTTGAAATTTGTGTTTACCTTTTCATAATTTTTTTGCCACATTTTTCATTTTTGTTAAAGGAGATATTTGAATTCTGGAAAAAAATCTAAAAACAAAAATAAACTTTTAAAAACTATTTTTTTAACTTTCAAAACTTGGCTTGAATTTTAAAAGTACAGATAGCAAAATAAAGAAATATATTATATGAAAAAACTAATGTTTTTAAGCCACATTTTTAAAAGAGTAAACGCATGGGATGAAATGAGTTTACTTTTTAAAATTTGGCGTATTTTTTAAAAATATCTTTAAAAAGTAAATAATAAAGCAAGAAAATTATAAATAGAAGTGGTGTACATAAGCTCAAATTTCAAAAACAGAAAATAAAAAACAAAAGGGCCATAAACGGGTTTAAGTTACTCATCTATATATATATCAAATGTTTTTTTTAAAAAAATGGGAGTAAAAGAACCCAATTTTGAAATAACCCTATTCAAGCTTATTTGGTTTTTGGTCCACGTGAGCTATATAACTCAAGTACTTAGAAGTTAGAATATTATATCATCAACCCAGAGGTCAGTGGTTTTAATTACTACTTTTCATTGAACTTAAAAAAAAAAGTTTACCTAATTATTTTATGCGAGAGTACAATTGATGAGATATATATACAACTTATCAATTTTAGTTATTAGGGATGGAAATCTAAGATAAACGTATATTTCTCTAATTAAATTTCTTTTAAAGAAAACCGTCATTTATTATTGTAGTAATTCTGCACTAAAGTCTAAAGCAACAAATAATACACATGGATTATATTCCATATATTAGCCATAGTTGTGCAAATCCAAAACTCACAAAACTAAAAAAAGAAGAAAAAAAAAGTTAAAACAAATTGATTATATAGAGTTGATTTGATCAGTTTGAGCTATACATGGTTGTTGTTGAATCATTCAAAACCAACAATTCATTGGTTGGTTTTTTTGGCTGGTTTTCAATTTAATTTTGATGAGGTGATTAGTTAGGTCAGCTCAAGTTTTTAAAAGAAATTCGATTTTAATATTTGATTTTGGTCAAAAATCAAATTGAAACCAAAAATGGGTACATTCTCATATTGGTGCTTATAATAGGGAAACAAAGACTAAGATTAGATCGTCTCCATATTGCAGAAACACCACACTACAAACAAAAGTTTTGTATTATTTAATTTGAAAAAGAAAAGAACAAGCAAGAGACCTCGTCAAAAAAGGATCAGGGAAAAAAATAACGCATCTTTATTGTTGTTTTAATTAATTCAAATCAAATGGAAATTAAAAGGGAAAGAACAGATCACCTTCTCCCACTTAATTTTGGGTCTTCGTCTTTCAATATTAGGAATTTCAATTGAATTATATAATTTAGAAAAGTCTCATCTCATTTAATTATAATTTAGGATGTCATTAAGTGGTATATTATTTTTATCTAAAAAAAGTGGTATATTATTTTCTTGATTTAAATTTTATTTCCGTCCTTAAATTTCGTGATTTTTCTATTTTAGTCCTAAACTTTAAATATTTTAGTTTTTAAACTTTCAACTTTTTTTTTCCTATTTTAGTTCGTAACTTTCAAAAGGTTGATTTTAATCTTTAAATATATATACATTTTCTTAAAAAAATCATTTTGGTCCTTATTTTTATTTTGATTTTAAAAAATTAATCTAATATAATATTGTTTCGAGTGCTTACTATGCTGACCTAAGTATTGGATAAACAAATTTTAGGTGAAAAAATAATAGAACAAGGTAAGAGTGATCATCGGTCAGTCGGGGTCGAGCCGAACTGATCATATGGTCGGTTCGATTAGTCTTTTTTTTTATTGGCTTAAACCGATCGATTCATCAGTCAATTTATCATTATTTTTAAATTCTTTATTTAATTATTATTTACCATTTTTGTATTATTTTATATTATTTAATAAAAATATATAAGCTTTTTACCGTTGTTGTTGTTATTATTATTATATATAATTTCTTTTTTAAAAAAATCGATCGGTTTAGGGAAAATCGACCGACAGACTCTCCCGAAAATCGTTCGAGTCGATTTTGGACGGTCGAGTTGGTTTTCAATCTTTTTTTACTCACCCCTAGAAAAGGAGCAAAATGATTTTTTTAAGTGGGAGTCAAAAAGATATCATGAAAATTCAAAGACTAAAATGATTATTTTTGTAGGAACTAAAATAAATATTTTGAAAGTTTAGATATCAAAATGAATAAACTTAAAAGTTAAAGGATTAAAATAAGAGGTAAATTAAACCTATTTTATTTTATGAACACCACATTAATTTTTAATATTATTATAATGACAAACAAAGAACCAAACGTATTAATGAGTTGTATCTTTGATTTTTTTACTCCATCTACAACAAGAACCTATATTCTAACCACAAAAATTTCTTTTATAAAAGATTAAAAAAAACTTTTTTTTGTGGCTCTCTATTATGAGTGCGACCTAGACTGCATACAAGTATTTTTTTTAAAAGTAATACTATAAATTTTCTCATCAACTATTGTGTAGTTTGCATTGGGAAAGTACAAAGTAATTGCAAAGTCGTGAAAGAGAGACCCAAAAGGAAAAGAGGAACTTTGTTTAGGTGAGTTAAAAGTACTTACACAACAATATAATTAAACAACCCTCTTTCGCAACCTTGCAAATATCAAGTTCATACATATGTAATCTAATTTTAAACATTATATAAAGAGAAAAAGAAGTCAAAAGGTCAAAATATTGTAAAATTAATTTGGATTTTTATAGAGTGTTATATTTTTATGTTTAAACAAGTGGAGACAAAATATATTAAGAATTGAACCAACCCCACAAAATAAATTAAATGTCAATAGGACGACTTATCAAAGGATATGAAAAATGGACCGCGTAAAATCCTAATGTTTAGAAATTTCATTGGAAATTCATATGCATTTGCAAAAGTTTTAAATCAACCCAAAAAAAAAAAATATTAATTGAGAAGAAAATGATCTTACAGGATTTCAATCCGAGAACCTCTTTCTCTAATACCATTTTAAATCAACAACCAACTCAAAAATTTATTAAGATGATAGGTAGGAGTAAATTTAAGGTTAAAATATCATTTTGGTCTATGTACTTTGAAAATTGTTCCATTTTGGTCCTTATACTTTCAAATGTCCAATTTCGTAAAATTGGTCCCTACCATTAGTTTATTGTTAATATATTTTTTTAAATAGTCTCTATTAACTTTTTTCCTACAAATTTTGAAAGTATGTTCGCATTGCCTTTTCTTGTATTAAAATTATTATTGTTTTGTAATTAATTTTGATAAAAATTAATTTCAAACTTATCATAAGGATCAATTTTAAACTTTATTGAAAGTACATAGACTAAAATTGAACATTTAAAAATACATTGACCAAAATGAAATAATTCTAAAATACAAGAACCAAAATGGTATTTTAACCAAAACTTTATTCCAAGCACTGTTATTTCATCTCCCTTTGAAAAACTGTCATGTAAGCTGCCTTTAGATTTTCAACCTGTCAGTAGGTTTTCTATCAGCAACTGTTTTTTAAATTTTTTATAAATGGGTATTATTGAAATAAGGTCCACAGTTCAGGCCCATCACTAAAGTACGACACCCTTATCAAAGGAAAGCAGTATAAATACGAGATCCATCGCCTCTGAAAGGTATGCAACATAAAACCTTAAACTGTGTTCAACTTCCCGATTACTCCGAAAAATTTTGTGACTTAGGCATCAGAGTTTGTGGAACGCAACACTGATTCAATGCTTAGGAACGACCAAACTTCAGGGCCAAAATCTATCATCAACAAAAATTATTTCAATTTCATCACTATAGAACTCAAAAATATTTAAGTAATTAAGTGTTTCAATTAATTTCTTAGCTAACTTTTTGTTTCAATCTCGATTAGAAAGATTTTCTACATTGTATTGGACCATTTTGGCATCAAGTGTCGTGATCGTATTCTTCCAAGTAAGCAACACCGTGATTTATACTTATCATGACCAACCTTAAGAAACGTTAACCCCAATATACCTTTTTGGGCCTCTTTATTGAACCTTAGGTGAGGTTCTTTCATCCTTAATCAAACATCACTTCGTGTTCAACTAAGATTCACTCAGTCATTCAAAAATATCTTAACATTTTTATATTTAATAGGTTTCTAAGCTTGTTTGGTAATGTTCATGTTTTATGTTTTATGTTTCTTGTTCTTGTTTCTCTTTTTTCAAAAAACATACTTGTTTGATAAACGTTCTTGTTTCTAAATTTTTAGAAACGTTTCTAAAAAAATGGCAAATTTTGAGGACTTACAAAAAGTAGGTCTCGTTTGATAACCTTTTGGTTTTTGGTGTTTGAAAATTATATATGTTTTTCTCTACAATTTCTCTTCATCTTCTCTACAATGATATCCATCTTTCTAAAGTTAACATTTCAATTTCTAGCCAAATTTCAAAAACAAAAACAAGTTTTTGAAAACTATTTTTTTTAGGCCCCGTTTGATAACCATTTGATTTTATAAAATTAAGTCTAAAAGTATTACTTCTACCAATGAGTTTCGATGTTTTCTTATTTATTTTGTACATAATATTCTAAAAAACTAGGCTAAGTTTGGAAAACTCTAGCCAAATTTCAAAATCCAAGCTAAGTTTTGAAAAACTAAAAAAAAGTAGTTTTCACAAAACTTATTTTTGTTTTTGGAATTTACCTGGAAACTTAAGTGGTTCCTCAAGAAAGATGGAAATCATATGGTAGAGAATATGAAGAGATTGTGAAAAAAAACATAATTTTCAAAAACCAAAAACTAAATGGTTGTCAAACGAGGCCTAGTTTTCAGAACTTAGCTTGATTTTTGAAAACATAGTTACAAAGTAGATAAGAAAATATAGAAATTTATTGGTACAAATAGTATTTTAAACCTTAATTTTTAAAACAAAAAACTAAAAACTAAGGCTTCGTTTGATAACCATTTGGTTTTTGAAAATTATAATTGCTTTTACGCTATTTTTCTACAATAGTTCTCATGTGTCCCTATAATGGTTCCATCTTTCTTGAGAAAACAATTAATCCTTAGTTAAATTTCAAAAACCAAAGCAAATTTTAGAAATTGTTTTTTTTTTTAGTTTTTAAAACTTGACTTAGTTTTTAAAAATACATCTAAAAAGTAGATAAGAAAACATGATAAGCTATGGGTGGAAGTATTATTTATAGGCTTAATTTTAAAAAACTAAATGATTATAAACGAGGCCTAAATAGTTATCAAAGTAGTTTCTCAAATTCTATTTATTATTATTTTTTTTATGTTTCATGCATGCATCTCTATTTTTCTTTTCTCATTCTACACCCATCTCTCTCCTCTCTTTCTTTCTCTCTCTTCCATTCTAATCTTTTTTTCTTTTACTACTTTTTTCTTTTCATTTTTTCATTTTTTCATTTTTTTTTCATTTTTATCTTTATCTTCTCTCTTTATCTCTATTCCATCATAATCTTTTTTCTTTAATATAGTTTCTTATCTTTTTCTTTTCTTTTCTTTTTGTTTATTTTTTCTCTTCTCTTTCCTTTTCTTTCTTTTTTTTTTTTATTTTCTATTAACGAACTTTTAGTTATCATTCTCTATTTAAATCTCAATTATTTTTCCTTTTGTTATGATTAAATGTAAAAAATATATGTATTCTTCTCTTTTTCTGATTTTATTTGTGTGTATTATTGACTAATGTATTTTTAAAGAAAAAATAAATATAAAGTTTATTATTAAATTAAATAAATGTGGATAAATATTCTTGATTGTCTAACTTTAGACAATTTACAAATGAGTCTAATTGAACTAACTCGTGTAAATCAAAATCATTTAAGGTGAATTGATTGGAAGGAGAAATTACAATGCAAATCAAATTAAACAACATTTGAAGAATAATTTTTTTATATTATTATTAGTTTTGTATTGAAATTGAATAAAATACTATAAACTATTTATAATTGTATTATATTCATTTTAATGCATACTTTATGTTTTATTGTATTATACGTACTAAATTTTATTTTTACCAGAAAAACAAGAATTAAGAAACCATTATCAAACACATGTCTATTTAAAAAAAAGATAAAGAAAAAAAAAGAAGAAACATAAACAATTATTAAACATGTTTCTGTTTTTAGTTTTTAAAAAACAAAAAACAAGAAACGAGAATGTTATCAAATAGGCCCTAAATATTCAATTTTGTTCATCCATATTCTTAAATTTATAGAAAAAATGTTAAATAGGTTAGAAATATATCAAACACAATTTAAAATTAAAAGAGGAAGGCAAAACCTTTCATAAATATATTTATGTTGGTTCTTACCGTAGAAAAACAAGGACAAGAATTCACAGAGCTAGAAGCTTCTAACTTCTCCTCGAAGATATCTCAGAAACAGCGCACTACAGAGTCAAGTGTTATACAATTGGAAAATTAAATGTATGATGTAATGTAAGAGACTTGTAAAAAAAGTAAGAGGAAAAGAAAAATGTCGCATTCTTATTGTAATTTTAATTAATTAAAATCATGGATGGATTTTTGTTTTTTTTGTTTTTAATTTAATCATAGATGTAAATTAAAAAGGAAAGAAAGCATTGAGTCTCTGTCTTTTCAAACAAACAAACAAAAAAATAGTGCTTGTAGTGGAAGAAAAGGCTCTAGACTTGCGGAAGTCGTTAACACTTAATTCAAGTCGATCGACTTTTTATTTCCCTATTTTTACATTTTGGGGACAAGTCGATTGTGTTGGAAAGTACGAAGAAAGTGCAGTGTCTTTTAATTTTTGTTATTTCAAATTTGTAATGGGGTGGTTGAGTTGAGAGAAAGTGTACACTATTTATTTATTATTTTCCTTTTGAGAAAAAAAAAAAGCTCTGCAATTCCTTTTTCTTTCTTTTTTTTTTTTTTTTTAAAAAAAAACTATGTCTAAAGTGAAAGTTTGAAATTTTTTGGTTCACAATTTTTTTTATTTTTGAAAATCATGTATACAAATACTATTTCATTTTGTTATCTATTTTTTAAAGATATTTTCAAAATTGAAGCCAAATTTTGAAAACTAAAAAAATAGTCTGAATATCTATTTCATTTTTAGTTTTGTTTTTCTCTTCAATTTATGGATTTCCTTATTTGTTATTTATTTTTACTCATATATATGCTTTGAAAATCAAATCAAGTCAAGTTTTCAAATTTTGTTTTTATTTTTAGAATTTGATTAAGAATTCAAATGCTTTGTTAAGAAAATGAAACATACGATTTTTGTAATCGTAATGAATCAAATGTAATTTGATGTGTGGGTCTCACATAATTATGATTATGCATGATCGAATCTCTAACTTCTTAGTCAATGATACACATTGTTGATGCACAAATCCAAATAAAAGGTACGCATCTGATTTGCACGTGAGATGAACAGTGAATTTGTATTCTTAGGGAAAAGAGACGACCTATAAAACAAAGACACCAGTGCGGTGCTTGCCACAACCACTTTGATACTTAAGTCAGAGAGGCTTTTAGAGTGTAGCAAGTTAGTCAGAAGACTTAGATGAATTGAGTTACCTCTAGTTAGATTAGGGTTTTAGGGACAATGGGTCGGATCTGTTGCCAACATGCGTAGAAAGAAGGGAAAGATGAATCGAACTGGTCGGGCCATGATTTAGACTGGATCATGGTCGGCTTGAGGGGAAACACTAACACCAATACACTTTTTTTTGGCTTATGAGGTTCTTTCATCCCCAATCGAACTTCAATTCGTGTTCAACTAAACTTTTACTCAAACATACAAAGAAAAAATTATTCAATACTATCATAACATGTCTCTTAATAACCATTGGATGTAGATTCGAAAATTTGTCTGCTCCATAATATCTCTTAGATACAAATTTAAAGTTGTTGTTGCCAAATTTTGGACAGGAGAACGCACCTGACCTCCACGTGACAACGACGGTAAATTTGTAATTCTTAGGGAAGAACGCAGCCTGCAAGACAAGGAAAACCTGGACACCGGTGTGGTGTAGGCCACACAAGCTCCGATGCCTAAGTCAGAGAGGGTTTGTGAGAGAATTTAGGAAGAGTTTGAGTTTGAGTGATTAGAATTGACATACCCCTTTCTTCCCTCTAGGAGAGCTTAAATAGTCTTCCATTTGGTGGGTTTCCTTCTCCTTTTGGAAAAAGGGTCGTTGGAAAAGGCCGAAGTCAGGCTTATGGGTCCGGTTCCGTTGAAACAAAATCCAGGTATGGCCTTGGACGTGGTCGGCCTCGGCCTCGTCCGAGGCCGACCACTGCTCGGCTTGGGCCTGGACCCCGCCTCCTTTCCCGGGGCACGGGGCTGGGTTGAGCCCAATTGGGAGGGCTCTTCCCCAGTCGGCCTCGGCCATGCCGAGGCCGACCACGCACTGGGCGGATCTCGGACGATCTTACGATCTTGTTATCATGGTTTGACCCGCTTTGACCTATTATTTAGGCTTCTTAGTCTGTTTTGCCCTTCACCTTGGCCATTCGACCTGCCCATTCTCGTTGGTCCAATCCTTACCCATAACATTAACCCCCACTCCTTGGTTAGGATTTGAGACTCGGGAGCTTGTGAACCCATGACGAGGAGCGACTTGGGAGTAACTTATTATTATTATTGTTATTTTTCTTTAGAGTGTTAACCTTCCCGTTGTTTGGTTTGGAATTTCAGGTTCTCGTCACGCATATCTTGCGTTTCGATCCGCCTGGTCTTTGATTTTCAGGTTCTCGTCACGCTTATCTTTGCGTTTCGATCCGCCTGGTTCTTTTAGTTGAATTTCTTGAGTCATTTCAAACATTTGAGGTTGCCTCGAATTTTCTCTAGTTATTGCTTTGTCCATCCTTATGAGGATATTCACCCCTGGAGTGCCAATTTCTCCGGTATTTATTATAAGTGTTAGGATCTCGTTGCGCTTTACTTGCGCTTCGATTCTCCTAATAAGGTTTATTCGGAGTCATTTTAGACATTTCGAAGGTTGCCTCGAAATTTCTCCTGCTTTCTATTGGCCCATCCTTATGAGGATATTCATCTACTAGAGTCAATTTCTCCGTTATCCCATGGGATTTTCGCCAACCGTTATGCTTATTTTGCACTTCTCGTGTTCTCCTTTTCCCAGGTCATCCCAGTTAATTCTATTGGGGTTTAAAACACTCATCCGGATTCACGACCGGCGTCGTTCTCTCCGGTGATTATGTGCATTTGTCGTTCTTAGGTTTTGAGTGGGATCACCGTTAATCCTCGCGGGGATTACCTTGGGCTTCCCGCGTCTCCAGTAAGGGCGTGCTCCGATCCTGATCCACGACTTGCGTCGCTCTCTTGGACAGAGCGTGTTTGACAGGTGTTGTTGCCTGACAATTGTGTCGTTGTCGGAGCTTGAAGGCCTTGAAGGTTGGTCTCGGTTGCAGGAGGTGAAAGCTAGATAATCTTCATTGCAGGAGTATGAGGAGCCTCGGTGGGGGGTCCGAACCCTGGGACGGTTCGACCTAGGTAAGTCGACCCTATCAATCTTGGCTAGTTTGGTCCGGCCGGTTCTGGACCGATTCGGTATGGTCGGCCTCGACCGCACCGACGCCAAGGCCGAGGCCGAGGCGTGCCACTGAAGGCCGATTCCAGCAACCCTGCTCTCCTGGTGCTCCTGACGCGCGTGGCGGGCACCGCCACCGACCTCGCCACGGGTGGTTGGTTGGCCTCTCGCCGGACCGCAGACCGGCCGAGGCCGGGGCGCGTGCTGCGGTAGCGACGCCGGCAGACTGCGATTTTGGCGCGCCTTGACACGCGTGGTAAGACCGCCGGATCATGCGTCTCAGAGTAACTTTGATCGGCCTCGGGCGACCGGACGCCGCCGAGGCCGAGGCGTGCGTGCGTGGGGCCGCTTTCGCGAGCTGCTCTTCTTCGATCGCGTCGACGGCAGTGCGGCGAACTGCCGCCACCATCATGGAGTCACGGGGCCGTTCCGACCTTCCCTCTTTTTTTTTTTTAATATATATGTCTTTGAATTTTCAAAAACTCTTTTCCCTCCAATTTGGTCTTCACTTCCCTCCTATAAATAGAGCACCTTATTCTTCTTATTTTTCACACCATCATTCTCATTTTCCCTTTCTCTTAAGGTAGTTCTATTCTTATTGTGTCTTTAAGTCGTTCCTTCTTCTTTTTAATCTTTCCTTTGTATTTCGTGCTTGATGGAAGGTGGTTGGTCTACTACTTCTCCTGAGGTTGATGAATCATCTTGTGGTGAGAGGTCTTATGACACAAGTTGTTATGAGGCTTCCCAATCCTCTGATCATTCTTTCGAGGGGTCTGGTGCAAGTCATGAGGTTATATCATCCTTGGTGACCGAGCTCAACTCGAGCAATTACAGTACAAGTATATGATATTCCCTTAGATGTGCAAATCAGGGTTCCCGGGCCAAATGATCGGATTGATAATCCTCCTCTTGGTGAAGTAGCTCTTTACTCTGCAATGTTTAAGTTTGGTTTTCGTCTTCCTCTTCCTTTATTTTTGCAAGGCTTTCTGGCGTTGGTTAGGTTGGCACCCGCCCAAATTGTCCCAAACAGCTGGATTCACATCATTGGTTGTTATGTATTATGGGCAACTTATGGGGATGGGTGCCCGCTTAATCCGCACGTCTTTATGTCTCTTTATATCTTGAGTCGAAATCCGTCTTTTGGTCGTTTCTTTTATTACTTGAGTTCTTCCTGTGGAAAGTTAATTAATAACCCAAGTTCCGTTCACAACTGGAAAAATCAATGGTTTTTAGTGAGTGGCAACTGGTTGTCTCGTGGCTCTCAAAACGCCACATATGCAGTTTCCACTAAGTTTGGGAATTATGGTGAGTTGTTCTCTCTCTTTTTGGAAATCGCACTGTGTCTTTCGATTAACTGGTCGTGTTTCTTTTCTTTTCTCTGCCTCCTTTGAAATTTCGCTGCGTCCGCCGCATGGCTCGAGCTTTCGTTAGGGCAGTGAAGAGTTTAGGAGCTCCCTCCCGACTCGGGCCTGCTCTCGTGAGCCAAGAGAATCTTGAAAGAATTGGTTTTGCACCTCCTCCACTTCCCGAAGGTAAAAGCTTCTACCAGTCTCATCTGTGTTGGTGGTCGGCCTCACATTTGTCTTTGGTCGGCCTCGGCCAAGTTGGTCGGCCTCGGCAAGGCCGGGTCGGCCTCGGTTCTCAAACTCGCTCTTCGTCGATTTTTCTTTCTTACTTAACTTTCATTTGTTGTGACTTGATTCGGTGAGTAACTAATTTCTTATTTTTAGAAATGCCTCCACGAAGTGCTTTTTTGTTTGAGGTCATGGAGCAAAAAAGAAGAAGAAAGCCCGTGGTGGGGTTGGTCCTTCAGGGGTGAAGACTCCAGCCTGCAGGGGAGGTGCCACCTTCCAAACTCGTGATCTTCCACCTCGTCCCTATTGGAGTTAGCACGCGCCGCACTGCCGGAGGGCGTCCCTTCTTCATCGGAAGGGAGAATCCTCCATTCTCCGGGCCTTCACTCTTCCCAGCACTTATACCTCGCCGCCACGAGGTTGAGCCGCTGGTCGAAGTTTTGAGCTTTGGAGCGGTGAGTCAAGACCATCCCCGGGTTTCGGCCAACGACCCCATGAGAAAGCTTTAACGAAGGGATTGTTGAGCTCAGTCATGTAAGCTTACTTTAATTGAAGGCGTTATTATTATCTTGGTGCTTTTCGGTGATCCCGCTTTTCTTTCCTCTCTTATTTTCGAGTTTCGGCCAGTATCGGCATGGCCGCCATGGCTATGGCGGGAGACCATCAATAATTTCCAACGCACTTACGCCTCCTAGATCTCGAGTGATTCAAGCTCGAAGCCAATCTGAGTCGGGTTAATCGTGCAACTTGCAGAGAGTCGAATCAAACTCAATTACGCCAATGTTCGATTGAGACTCTTCGTAGTCAACTAAGTGAAGCCACAGCCGTTTTGACTAATGTTGAGTACTTGGTGAGGGGTTTAAGAGGACGGAGGAGTTTACAACCCTCCGCAATGCGATTTTTCGATGGTGGATGCAATCGGGCCATCAAACGTGCCTCCAAACGCTTTCAGGATATAGACTTTGGGATTCTCGAGGAGGATTATGCTACCTTCAAGAATGACCCCACCGCCTTTCCCCGACTCGAGAGGACTCAAACAAAGAGTAGTGGTGGAGTGGAGTGGATGAGTCTTAGGCTTTATGTACTTTTTTTGCTTTTTCTAAATTTGATGTAATTCGCCTATGTAATCCTTTTTCTTTGAATGAAAGAACGTGTGCTTTCCTATCCAACTGGTGTGCTAGGCCTTGGCCGATTTGGTCGATCCTCGCATTATATGTGCTCGGCCCTGACTTGGTGTGCTCGGCCTTGGCTATAATATGTTTGGCCTTGCGTAATTCTGCCCTTTCTTTATTCGAATGGTGTGCTCGGCCTTGGCCGGTTTGGTCGGTCTGCGCATGCCTTGTTATCATATATGCCCTACTCGTTTTGGTGTGTTTCGGCCTCGTACTAGTATTATGCTTTGGTCTCGGTGGGCATGTTTTTATCACATGTGCTTAGCCTTAACCTGGTGTGCTCGGCCTCGACCTTGTGCTCGGCCTCGGCTATGATATGCTCGGTCCCGGCCGACCACAAGCTTTTCATGTGTTTATGTGTAAAAAGAAACAAAATGTGTGTGAGGGAGTGTGCAAGGCATATCTTCCCCATAGCCCCCTACTCAAATAGGAAATCTGTGTTGATAGCCGTATTTGAGTCACATTTTTCTTACTTGAAAAGCAAAACTGAACTTCCATTTATGGTAAAAAGAAAAGAAACTTCGAACTTTACATGGGGTTTTCTATATAAATAAACCTATCTATGAACATGGAGCTTGACTTTAAACCGCGTCGGCCTCGTCCATTCCGTGGTCGGCCTCGTCCATTCCGTGGTCGGCCTCGGCTATTTTGTGGTCAGCCTCGGCGACGTCGGGGCCGAGATCCCTTTCAAAACTTCGTCTCATTATCCCCTTTAATGCCGCTGGTAACACTCTCTTGATGCTTTCGTTGTCCCTTAACGATGCCGACGCCATTGGTGGTTGGAAACTTCAAGAGTTGATGGTATGTGGAAGCCACTGCTTTTAATTGGTGAAGTGTTGGTCTCCCAAGGATTGCGTTGTAAGCTGAGGTGCATTCCACTACTAAGAAGTTGATCATTTGTGTGACAGAGTTCGCCCCTTCGCCAAAGGTGACTGGAAGCTCTATGCTACCTTCAGGGGTAACTCTTTCTCCGCCAAAACCAACTAAGGGGGTTAAATTTTCTTTGAGAAGCCCCTTGCTAATTTCATGGCATTGGCGCGGTGAAGATAGGGCGTCATCCGAACTTCCTCCATCTATGAGTATTCTGTGAACCTTTACGTTGGCTATGGCGAGTGTTACTACTAATGCATCATTGTGGGGTTAATGGATCGCTCTAGCTTCAACTTCTGTGAACCCGAGGACTTGGTCTCCTATACTTGGATGAACTGAGAAAATACCTTGATAATAAGGATCTTGCCGAGCTTCACGAGCGATTGCCTTCCTCTTTCTGTTGGACTCGCCTCCAGCTGGTCCTCCGAAAATCGTTCGGATTTCCCGGGGTGGCTCGTCCTCGGCTCGGCCTCGATCGTCAGCTGCTCGGCCTCGGCTGACTGCGAGTCGCCTCGGTGCGTTTCTCGACGACGGCCGAGAGTGTCGTCTTGGGCGTACTTTTTTTCGGTGTACCACTTCTCTCGATTAGGGTTTCTATTTCATCTCGGAGTTGGTAGCAATTGGAGGTGGCGTGCCCGCGGTCCCTATGGAACATGCGATGCCAGGGCGGGTCTCGCCTTCCGGTGGGGCTCTCATCTTTTCAGGGAACTTCACGAGATTCAAATGTCGAATCTCCATCAAAATCTTCTCTGGAGGAAGTGTTGTGGAAGTGTACCTTTCGAATGGTTGACTTGGGACCACTCGATGATCTGGTTTACTTCGGTACTCCTCGGGTCGTCCTCGGCCATTATCTGGTCGGCCTCGGCCACCTTCCTCGATTCTTCTTCTTTTGGAGACCGTTGAGGGATAGTTCTGCGTTCCAGCTGAATCCACGCCTTTGTCATTCTTGTCTTGACTAGGGACCTCTTTTGATCGTAATAAGTCTTCTGCGCTTATATACTTTTGTGCCCTTGCTATGAACTCTACGTAAGATGTCGGTTCATTCTTTCCAATTGACCTTAATAGGCCTTTGTCTTGCAAACCTGCCACGATGGCAATCAGAGTTGTAGTGTCTGTGAAACCTTCGACTGCGGGGGTTTCTTTGTTGAAACGAGAAACATAATCACGCAAGCTTTCCTTAGGTCCTTGCTTGATGGTAAGCAAGTGCATTTGGGGCTTTCACGTCCCGACCTCCTGGGAACCGGGATACAAATGCTCGCCACTCTTTGAAGGAATTGATGGATTTTCTCTTCAATTTTACTCGTACTCAATCTTCTTGCCGCCTGTTAAGGTGGAAGAGAAAGCCCTGCATTTAAGCACTTCTGACGCTCCGTGTAGCTCCATGCGCGATCTGTATGTGTCTAAGTGTTCTACAGGGTCCGAGCTCCCATCGTAGGGGGTGATGGAAGGTACTTTGAACTTTTCTAGAATTCTTTCGTTCATTATTTTGTCGGTGAAGGGCGGGTCAACTTGCTCGATAAGGGCTTCAAGATCCCATCTCTCGACCTCTCGAATTTTTAGGAGGTTCCTCGAGATCCCCGAATTCCTTTTGCATTTGGCGGATGTCATTCTTCCAAGGTGGAGTCGTCTCTGCAGCGCCATCTTCGCTTCTCGTCGGGTCGGCCTCGGCGGCTT
Organism: Trichosanthes cucumerina; assembly: GCA_036507285.1. Classification (NCBI taxonomy): domain Eukaryota; kingdom Viridiplantae; phylum Streptophyta; class Magnoliopsida; order Cucurbitales; family Cucurbitaceae; genus Trichosanthes; species Trichosanthes cucumerina. The sequence continues at coordinate 6,205,113 of CM071845.1, forward strand.
CCTGGTCGGCCTCGGCCGCCACCTTGTCGGCCTTGGTCTGTGCTTTCCGCCTTTGGTTGATCACCTCTCGTAAGTCTGACATCGCCCCGGAGCTTTTTCTAGCTACTGGTTCCGAGTTTTTTCGGGGCGATTTACGTGATGAACGTCTGAGCTCACCTCGCACAATGGACTTTATCCGCGAGCCTTGCTTGCTTTGCTCTTGGTCGAGGAATGGCGCCGCTCGTCGTTTCCTCCCAAGGATCGACTTATCGGTCTTGCTTCTTGGTCGATTTTGATTCTCCCATCCCTTCCGCCACCTTCGCTTTTCCCTGATGTTGGTCTTTTTGGTCGAGTTTTTCCAAGATCTTCCATAGGCACTCATCTATCTTGTCGACCTTCTCCTTTAATTCGACAATCTCCTCGTGTGGTCGGCTCAGTCGTGACGCAGGCCGAGGAGAGGAAATTGCTTGGATTCTCCGGGGATGACGATCAGGATCAGACTCTTCTCCACCTTCGTTTCGGCTTTGATTTCCCATGAATCGGCTCATGGTCCTTCAGCTACTTGGCTTAGGTTTACAGTTTTCCAAGCAAGCGTTGTTCGTGTCCCCACAGTCGGCGCCAACTGTTGTTGCCAAATTTTGGACAGGAGAACGCACCTGACCTCCACGTGACAACGACGGTAAATTTGTAATTCTTAGGGAAGAACGCAGCCTGCAAGACAAGGAAAACCTGGACACCGGTGTGGTGTAGTCCACACAAGCTCCGATGCCTAAGTCAGAGAGGGTTTGTGAGAGAATTTAGGAAGAGTTTGAGTTTGAGTGATTAGAATTGACTTACCCCTTTCTTCCTCTGCAGGAGAGCTTAATAGTCTTCCATTTGGTGGGTTTCCTCTCTCCTTTTGGAAAAAGGGGTCGCTTGGGAAAGGCCGGAAGTCGGGCTTATGGGTCCTGGATTCCGCTGAAACAAAGTCTAGGTATGGCCTTGGGCGTGAGTCGGCCTCGGCCTCGTCCGAGGCCGACCACTGCTTGGGCTTGGGCCTGCACCCGCTCCTTTTCCCGGGGCCTGGGGCTAGGGTTGAGCCCAATTGGGAGGGCTCTTCCACTGGTCGGCCTCGGCCATATCAGGCCGACCACGCGCTGCTGGGCGGATCTCTGGACGCATCTTCTCGATCTTGTTCCATCATGGTTTGACCCGCTTTGACCTATTATTTGGGCTTCTTAGTCTGCTTTTGCCTTCACCTTGGCCATTCGACCTGCCCATTCTCGTTGGTCCAATCCTTACCCATAACAAAAGTATTTTGAAGTTTTTCTCTCATACATCCAACAATGTAAAATTGGTAGTCGCATTATAAAAGTCTCCTCGAATAATTTCTCCACCAAAAGATTGTTGTTGGAAGAAAAATACCAAAATACTATAAATCATGTTCCCTCAGAATTCGAAATTATGTTCAATCTTCTATAACTGCAGTATCATATGATATGGTCATCTCATTTGCGCTATAAATCGTCCTTCAAATAACCCAACAAAAGTTATTGACTTCCAAGTATCACAACCTTATAACTTAGATATAACAATTGAGTGGGTTCTAGCAACCCGTCAATTTACAATCGTCGATCATCTCTCAAGCTCTGCTACTTACTTTCTTCGTTCCCCACCGTCATTATCTCGTCTTTTGGCATTGTCGTTCACCTCGCTGTGTCCCTATGGCTTCCTTCTGAAACATTTTAGATTTGAAACAATTAGTTCCTCATATCTAAAACAAGAAGCGCGCTCTTTCCTCCTTTACGGACTTCTACTAGTGGCGACAACAAATTAAAGGTTTCCCAAACGAAAGGGAAGAAGAGAAAGAGGAGAAATCAATCAACAAATCAAAAGATTATTAAATTTATTTATTTTTTCAACATTTATACACATCATTTTACCACTGGTTAATTGATGATCCAAAAGAATTTAGGGACCATTTAAAACCATATTCTTTTAAAAAAGGGTTTCGAAACTTCAAAAACCAAATAATTTTAAATCAAACTTTATGGACCATAAGTATATTTCATCCGACGTGTATAACATAATTATATAATCCAAAAATTTTTTGTTAACACTTGGTCAAAAAGAAGAAAATAATGTCTTGATATCTATCCTTCATTCTATACATTTAGGATAGTATTTTTATTTTGGGAAAAATATATATATTTTTTATCCCTATGTGTTTATAGAATCATTTAATCTCTTAAGACTCGTTTGATAACATTTTTTCGTTTCTTATTTTCTATTTCCTGTTTCTTGTTTTTTAAAAATTAAAAAACATAAATATGTTTAATAAGGCCTCATTTGATTTTTAATTTTTGATTTTAGAAAATTAAGCCTATAAATACTACATCCACATATGACTTTTCATATTTTATTTTTATCTACTTTTAAGATCGTGTTTTAAAAAACCAAGTCAAATTTTGAAAACTAAAAAAAATAGTTTTCAAAAACAAGTTTTTGTTTTTCCAATTTGGTCAAGAATTGAAGTGTTTTCTTAAGAAAAATAGAAACTATTATAGAGAAGATGAAAATCATGGTAAAGAAATAGTAATTAAGAAAACAATAACAATTTTCAAAAACCAAAAACTAAAAACTAAAGCCCCGTTTGATAACCATTTTGTTTTTTGTTTTTAGTTTTTTAGAGTAGTTAAGCTTATTTTCACCTAAATTTCTCTATAATAGGGATCATCTCCCTTAAAGAAACATATGAACTATTAACCAAATTCTCAAAACAAAGTCAAGTTTTTGAAAACTACTTTTTTTAGTTTTCAAAAGTTTCCTTGATTTTTAAAAACATAGGTGCAAAATAGATAATAAAACATATAAACTCATCGGTAGAATAGTATTTCTAAACTTAAATTTAAAAAACAAAAAAAAACGGGACCAAATAACATAAATGTTTTTGTTTCTAGTATCTTTAAAAAGATATAGAAACAGACGTAATATTTTTCTCATTTCCCACCCAACACAAACGTGTCTTCATCTTATAGAGACACATATGATCATCTAGCTTCATGGTTCATGTTCAACGTAAGAGTCAGATTAAGTGTTATTTAACCTTGGTTCATTTTTCTGTATTTTACACTCTGCTTTATTTACATTCTTAAGTTGTTTTTCTTTGTCTTTGGTTGCTCTTTATTGAGCTGGGACGTGACTTTGTAAAGGGCTGTATTATAATTTATAAAGCAGTCTTCTTTTGGTTTTTTTATCAATATAGAATTTTCAACACTTGTTTTTTTTCTCCTATTTCTTTCATTTTAGAGGTTCTCTGCCCTTTTCAGTTCATTAGTATAAAAAACCCTAAACAGACATAAAGGTCTTTGATTATTTTTTTCCATAAAGTCCTCGAGAAATTATTACTCAAAAGAGCAGAGAGGGAAATATCACTTTCTCTTTAGGGTGTCATGTGGGCCGGGGCAGATTTGAATATAAGAGAATTAGCCACTGGACCCTCATACAGCTCAAGCAAAGCATTTAGTCTAAACATTTACATCATGAGGGGATTTTGTGCCCTTCAAAGTCTAGCTTGCATCCGTCGCATGACTCGGTCTCCCCTCATTGAGACCTAACAAAATTCTGAAAATGCCTTTCACCCCCACCCCCAGATACATACATACTTTTCTTCCTTTTTCCCATAAAGCTTCCTTTCCGGAATCTTAGCTCTTCTCTTTCTTATTTATTAAGGCTACTATAAGAAAGTCAAAAATTCAAAATAAATGTAAAATATTAGTTTAAATCGTTACATTTTTATGTTCATATATAAGTGGAAACAAAGACACTAAAATCTTGTTAAGGATAAACAAACCAAGTCTAGTGCCTTAGTTGCAATTGACATATACTTTTCTTCCAAAAGAGGGTTCTAATTTCGATACTCCACATTAATTTCTCGTATTAAAAAAAAACGACAAATTATGAATTTGCCACAATGTGGCTTCCTCCTTTAATAATCTCTTAACAAACTAAAGCTAATTATAGAACAATTACGTATGCAACATGTCATGTTACGTATGCAACTATTTCGAAATTTCATCTGAATTCATTTGCATATGAATACAAAAAAAATAGCTAAAACCTATCACCGACATATATATATATATTACTATTATTACATAGACCCATTCATAGCATCTTCTCTCCTCTCTCAAATCTCTTGATAATTAATCTTCTTCTTTCCCCTGTAAACTCAAAACATCAAACTTGTTTAATTTCTTATCAATGGCTATGAAGATTATTCGTAATCGAAGCCATCCAATTAAACAACTTAAACCCTACATCACCTGCATGAGATATATAGTAATATTAGGAAAACAATTTGCGCCTTGGTTGTACCCATTTTTAATTTATGCAGTCCACTCAAATATCTATTCACATATTGTCTCATTTTAGTCTCTATACTTTGAACTCTGTTCTATATTGGTCTCTGCACTTTCAATAAAGCTTAAAATTGATCCCTATCATAAATTTGAAGTTAATTTTTTTCAAAATTTGTTATATAATAATAATTAATCATTTCAATACAAGAAAAGGCACAATGTAAACCTACCTTCAAAATTTGTAGATAAAAAACTAATAGATGCTAACTTTTTTTTAAGAAGAATTAACAATGAAATAATAGTAGGGACCAATTTTAAGTGTCTGTTTGGGACACGGGTATTATTATAACCTGTGGAATACTATGCATTCCAAACACATAATAATATTATATGATTTTATAGATTATAATACCCCACAGACTTATCCCTGTTAGCCCTTCAAACAACCCTAAAAGTACAATGATTAAAATTAAATATTTGAAAGTAGTAGACTAAAATGGAACAATAGGGACCAAAAATGATATTTTAACTTTTTTTTTTTTTAATAAATATAGATTTTTTTATCCTTTGTTATGACTTATGAGTTTTGGGTGCAGGAAGATAAGATAAGTTAAGTTGTAGTGGTAGTATTATATATACCCATTGATAGCATCTTCCTGTGTTCTGAAATCTCAGTGTTGATAAATCTTTTTCATCAAAAGATTCCAAGTTGGTGTTGAATAATAATAATAATAATAATAATGGAGATTATTCGTAATGGAAGCCATCGGAGGCAGGAACTAGAGATGAAGAAGTACATGAAACCATACAGCTGCGATGGGTGCAAGGAGAAAGGGTTCGGGCCTCGATACCGATGCGAAAAATGCGATTTCGATCTTCACGAAGCTTGTACCTTTGAATGTGATCGAATCGCACCAGTTTCGCACGAATTCTTCCCGGGTTCGAGGTTATGGTTCCTTAGAAACCCACCAAAACCCTGCCACCCAGAATGCAAAATAAGGTGCGACGCTTGTAGAAACATCATCAAAGGCTTCGTATTCCACTCTGAAAAAGACGACTTGGATCTCCACCCATGTTGTAGAAACCTCAAAAGAAGTTACCAAATCGAAGACGTTTCGTTTAATCTTCACAAGAAGGTCAAAGGAAAGTGCATGTGGTGCAAGAGGAAGAGCCTCCAAGATGCTGGGAACGACAACGGTTGGTCCTACGTGTCGGAGTGCGGGAAGTACCATGTTCATGTTGCTTGTGTCACTCAAATGGCTTTGGAGGAATGGTACAGGAACGGAGGAAACAGTGCCGAGATGAATAATGTGAAAGAAATTCAAGCTCGAGGGCGTGGGAATAATGGTGGAAGAGGGAATAAGTTTTGGAGGATTTTGAAGATCATAATCAACGCCATTGTTAGTACTGTTATTGGAGATCCCACCACCGTTCTCGCCACTTTTTTTGTCGACGGCCTTCTTCCATCAAACTAAATTCTCTTCACTTTATGTTTTGTTTTTTTCTTGTCTCACGTCAAAATTCTGCGTGTGCTTCTTCTTTTTCCTATGATGCTGTGTTTTGAGCTTTGTTACTATGTTTTGTTAGCTAATGAATAAAAATGTTTTGTTTCCTTTTCAAGCATGAACTTAGTTACTATTAAGGATCTCAAGTCGGAAAAATAAAGAAAAGCCTCACACAATTTATAAAATGCATCAAGATGAGGGATGACCGAAGATTTTTTTATGTGATCGTAAAATGTCATCTGCAAACAAAAGATGGGAGACGTTGAAAGAGTTTGAGTGATCCAAAAACCTTTTAACCTTTATTTGCTGCTTTGTTGAGGAGGGACTCCCTACAATTGAAGTCAGACCAATTTTGCAGTAAATGTGTATATAGAGAGGAATTGCTAAAATAATGTTTTACTTTTGTATCCCAATGTTACTAGGGAGCAAATATATTTTTAGATCTTCCTCTCATAGTGATTAAGTGGTAACTACATTGCCATAGAGAGCATAGCTCAATTGTCATATCGAATGTGTTAACCACTATAAAGTCTGTGGTTTGAATCCCTCACTCTCATTGTTACTCAAAAAATAAAAAGTGGCAACAACATTGTGGCCAATATTTTTTTTATAAGTTAAGGGTTTGATTATGATTTTAAAAATAGTTTAAAATATCCGTAATTTATTTACACAAAATTTTATATATAAATGGTATTTTTTTCCTCAAAATTAAAATTATACCATTTTAACATGTATGATGAATCTCATTTATCAAAAAGAGTATAGTTTAAATGGCATATGATAAATATGTTAATGAGGTTTGTGGTTCAACTCTGTTGTACTAAAAAAAATTTATGTACGGTATGTAAATAATCTTTTTTGGATGGCATGATGTATAAAATTAATTTTAGTATTTTTTTAAGTTCTAACATGTTTCAATGAATAATACTTACTAATCACTTGTTAGTAGGCATCTTCCTATTAATTACCATTAAAAATTTGACAACAATTTTTTCTTTTTGAAAACAACCCTCATAAGTCGGGTATGTGTTGAAGATATAAATGGGCAAAAAGGTAATTATTGTTCTTTCTCAATTATACATTTTTGGGTAAAAATCAATTTATGCCCCAGAACTTTGGGATTTTATCAATAAAAATCTTGAACTAATAATTGTATCCAATTTAAACTATGATTTTTCATAAGTGTATCAATTTACACCCTCTACAAAATTCCTTTTGAAAATTGTTAGTTTACATGTGTGCGAACTTATAATTATATCAATTAAATTCTTAATTTTCATAATTAAATAAATTTAGACCCTCTATTTCAAATAGAAGATCTAGATGTTTTCACATGTGTGAGAATTGATGTATATGGACAATTTTTAAATTAATGGCTTAAATTGAGTCACTTATGAAAAGTTCATGAGTTTAATTTACACACGTGTAAACTAACCTTTTTCAAACGAAATTTAATAGTGGGGTGTAAATTGATATACACATAAAAAATTTAAGGTTTAAATTGATATAATTATTAGTTTGGTTTTATTAATACACAATCTCCAAAGTTTAATTAGGATTATAAATAGATTTTTGCCCTGAATGTTAAAATTAACCAATGATATACATGATATGATACTTAATGGATTGACATAAATTTAAAGGAAAAATTAGGTCAAAGTAGTAAAAAAAAAAAAACAAAAAAACCACACCGTCATTTTGGAGTAAAGGTTTGAAGTTACACCGACATTGAGATCAGGAATGAGGGCAGGAAAAAATGGAGGGAAGACATTTTCTCTTTTTGTTTTTAAATTTGGTTATGTGATAACTAAGGGGCATTTATTATTATCTTTCCCAACTACCCTTAAATTAGGGGGTGGGGTTGTGCCAAACTGGAAGTCTCCATCCTCCACAACATCTAAATACCCAATTTACAGCTCTTTTGATACTGTTCCCCTCTCCCAAATGAGGCCAGACTTCGCTATGGTCCCCTTTTTATAATTTCTCAGAGTTAAAACGGATTTGTATACTAGACGAGCCATCTACAATGTGACTTCTTAATAATGGCGGTGAAATATGCATATTAACGCGTCTCCTGATAACGATTGAATGAATCAAAATGTTATTTTTAAGATGGGAGTAAAAGAGTCTAATTTTAAATTTGATTATATCAATATTTTGACCACAAAAAAAAAAAAGTCAGATCACACCAAGTTTCATAATATCCAACTTAATTAAGAGTTTGGCAACTGATAAGATGATTTTTAATATTTGATCATAAGCACTAACTTATTTAATTTCTCAGAAAATCCAAGAATATGATTAGTATGCCGTTATATTTCTCATTTGGATTTCTTTTAAACAAAACTGTTATTTGTTTGCCCTAGTACGTAATTCTGCACTAAAGCTACAAATAAATAATAGTACACATTTATGAGCCATAGTTGTGCAAGCCATAACTCACAAAACAAAAATAAAAGAAATAAAGTTAATCAAATTGATTATATGAAGTTGATTTGATCATTTTGAGCTATACATGGTTGTCGTTGATTCATTAAAAACCAACAATTCATTAGTTTTTTTTTTTTTGGGTGGTTTTCAATTTAATTTTGATGAGGTGATTTAGTTTTAAAAGAAATTCGATTTTAATATTTGATTTTGGTCAAAAAAACAAATTGAAACCAAATTGGGTACATTCTCATATTGGTGCTTGTAATAAGGAAACAAAGACTTGGATTTGATCGATTGAAAAACGCTTGTCAGAAAAGGATTAGGAAAAAAATATCACCATTCTTATTGTTAATTCAAGTCAAATGTGGAAATTAAAAGCAAAACTGATACGGAGGATGGACCTCCACGATGGTATATCATGGATCTCTTTCTTCCCCTAATTGATGTGAGATTTTTTAGCACTCCTTACAATCCTAATCTCTTCGAACAAAGTACCACAACTTGTGTCTCTCCTCAAATAAATCTGTTTACTCCAACGGATCGCCACATTGTGTGATATTCTTTGATGTGTTTATCACACCATTCACCCGAACAAAGATCTACCCCTCTATCAAGAACCTTGATAGAGTTATTATTTGTTTGCCGCTCTAAACACTTTTTGTTCGACTATGAGATTCATGCACAATGTCAATATAAGGATCACTAATAGATAGGGATGACAACGGGGCAGGGTTGGGCTGGGGATGCATTCCCCATTCCCCGTCTTGGAGAGTTGGGGTCGGGGTTGGAGATTTCCTGATCAAAGATTGGGTTCCCGCAGGGAAAAATGTTTGCTTCTTTTAATTTTAATTACTTTTTATTAAAAATAAAAATATATTATTATTATTATTATTTTATTTAAATCATTAAATTATAACTATATAAAAAAAGTAATGAGTTGTTGTATTTGAGGATTTTTCCAGTACACAGCTAGGTTTTTATACCATGACTCTGATACCAATTAATAAAGACAATGGCGGTCCACATATCTCCACAATAGTATGATATTGTCCACTTTGGGCACCAACCCTCATGAATTTATTTTTTGTTTCCCAAAAGGCCTCATACCAAATAGTGACAATTGTCTTCACTTATATACAAAGATCACTTTCTCCCAATTAATTTTTAGTCTTTTTTTGGGGGGACAAGATCACTTTCTCCCAATTAATTTTTAGTCTTGGGGGGAGGGGGTTAGTCTTTTTTTTTTTTTTGGGGAGGGGGTGTTTAGTATTTTTTTGTTGGGGAGGAGGGGTGTTTAGTCTTTTTTTTTTTTTTTCGGGAGGGACATCTCTCCAATGATAACAACTGTACAACAATCATCCAACCATACTACATCTAGAGGCTCTATTTCTAAAACTTTCACCTCGTGAGTTTATAGTTGCAATGTTTTCTTCTCTCTTAAATTATCTATTGGAAAAAAAACCTCCTACTACCCCTGCGGAATAATAAAAAATAACTGAGAAATTAAAATAAAGTAATAAAATAAGAAATACAAGAATTTACGTGGAAAACTCCAATTCCAGAGAAAAACTCAAGACAGAAAGAAACTCCACTATGTGAAAAAATTAAAAATCACACAAAATTTTATCCCGACCCCAATTACAAAAACACATTCTCAAAATTTTATACCACTCACACTCTCGAACAAGAGAATACAAAGAGGGAATTATTAATTTCCACATATCTCCACGTTGGTATGATATTGTCTACTTTGGGCACATGCCCTTAATGACTTTGCTTTTAGTTTCACCCAAAAAAGACTTCGTACTAATGTAGATAGTGTCTCTCACTTATAAATTATGATCCTCCCCTTATCTAGCCCATGTAGGACTTTTAAAATGTCAATTTTAAATTCTTAAACTTGAAAAAAAAATTAGTTATTTTGATACTTCCCCTTTTATATATATATATATATATATATATATATATATTGATTTTAAAAAATTAATAATATTGTTTCATGTATGTACGATTGTCGTGTTAATTGAGCGTGTATTAGTCACATATATTAAAATTGAGTATTGAATACAAAAATTTTAGGCGGAAAAGGGACGGTTGGTAAGCAATCCGGATTCTGTTTTATGTTTTCGGATTCACTGAGTTCAGTGAATACATGTTTGGCAGACCTATTTTTGAAAACTGTTTTCGGAGAATGTGATCCAAATAATAGAAATTCTGAAAATAACATTTTTATATTTTCATTGTATCCAGATTCTGAATTTGAAATTTTAAAATGCAGAATTATATTAAACGAAGATAAAATCTTAATAAATATAGTATTTCATATTTATAAACTTAATTTACTTTGGTTAAATTAAAATATTTATAATATAATATATTATAAAATATAAAATAATATATTATAAAATAATAATTATATAAAATTTATTAAAAAAATACACATGTTCATAAATTAATTAATAATGTCTTATATTCAACCTAATATTTAGGTTTGCAACTACAACTAATTTTATGATCTATAAATATATTATAGAACACACTTTAAACTACTCCTTAAAATGGAATTAAATTTCTAAAACTGTTACCAAACACATATCTGAAAACATGAAATACAATTTTATTTTTATTGAATCCCAAATTTTTATTTTGGATTCTTTTACCAAACAGTTCTCCTAATAGATTCAATGGCGAATCCAGATTTTTTTTTTGTTAGGAGCTTGATATATGAGGGTTGTTACGGTAGGAAAACAAGGACAAGGATTCACAAACTTAGAAGCTTCTAACTTCTCAAAGATATCCCAGAAACGGCACTCAACAGTTTTTTTTTTTTTTTTTTTTTTTTTTGACAACGCACTCTACAGGGTTAAGTGTTATATAATTGGAAAATAAAATGTACGATGTAAACTGTAAAGTAAGAGACTTGTAGAAAAAGTAAGAGGAAAAGAAAAATGTCGCATTCTTATTGTAATTTTAATTAATTAAAACCGTAGATATGGAAATTAAAGAGGAAAGAAAGGATTGTTTTCGTCTTTTTAAAACAAACAAACGAAAAAATAGAGCTTGTAGTGGAAGAAAAGGCTCTAGACTTGAGGAAGTCGTTAACAATTATCACAAGTCAATCCATTTTTTATTTTCCCTATTTTACATTTTGGGGGCAAGTCGATTGTGTTGGTAAGTACAAAGAAAGTGCAATGTCTTTTAATTTTGTTATTTCAAAATTGTGATGGGGTGGTTGAGAGAAAGTGTACACTATTTATTTTTTATTTTCTTTTTGAGAAAAAAAAAGTGTAGACTAATTTGTAAGCCTGTGTTTAAAGCTCTGCAATTCTTTTTTTATTAAAAAAATTATTATAAAAAAGAAAAAATATAAAACTAAGTCGAAAGTGAAAGTTTGAAAATTTGAAAATTTGTTGTTTACAATTTTTTTTGGAAATTAAGTATACAAATACTATTTCTACCTATGAATTATTTGTTTGTTATCTACTTTTTTTTTTTTTTTTTACATATTTCAAAATTGAAGTTGAATTTTGAAAATTAAAAAAAAAATAGTCTAAATACCTATTTCATTTTTTACTTTTTTAATTTATTTATAGGTTTTTTTTATTTGTTATTTAATTTTTACTCGTATACATACTTTCAAAAATCAAATGTTGGCAAAAATTCAAGCTAAAAATCCATATAATTTTAGTAAAAATTTCTCAAATCAAAATTTGGGCATATTCCGAATTTCTCCAAAATTAAGTTCAAGTTCAAAATTCATTGCAAACTCAAGTCAAAATTTAGAGACTTCTTAAATTCATCAACGAAAGTCAAAATCATCCTATATTTTGATTCCAACTAAACTTTTTTTTAGATTCATCAACCATAATACTTGTGCATAATGCATAAAACTCGAAAAGTGGCATTTGTTGAATGAAAAGTTTCAACCAATCACAAATTGTCATATCATTAATTTAAATTAATGATAAAGTAAATTTATCAAATTCACACGTATCCTAAAATTAAATTAAAAGACATGAAAAATTGACAAAATAAATAATGACACATGTCTAGTATTAAAAATGGATTGAGCTCAATTTAAATAATCCAAAACCAATTAAAAAAATAAATGGATTGGATTAAATCCAAATAAGACTAAACCCAAGAGTTTGGTCCAAAATCCACTAGACCCAAGCCCATATAAGGTCTATCAGCGAGACCACCCATTTGGAGACATTCAGAAGAGTCATCTAGCCAAAGAGTTCAGAGTCTCCCAGAATCAGAATTAAGAAGCTTCAACTCAAACAAAAAATTCAGAGTCTTCCAGAGTTAGAATTCAGGAGATTCAACGACTTAAAAACTTCCACAAATTGATCGTCTCTTCATCAACTACAGATCAAATATTCAATCTCCCTCCATCTGAGAACAAGCTTGTCAGATCAAAGTCTACATTCCGAGAGAAAGCATCAGGATTATACATTAGAGATTGTAACATTTCACAAAAATCAATAAAATTAAGTTCATTACACGAATTAAATTTCTCTGGAAATCTCGTGTGAACACTTTACAATTCTCTTTTTTTTAATTAAAAAATAATAATACATAATAAAAAAAAAACTATGTCGAAAGTGAAAGTTTGAAAATTTTTTGTTCACAAAATTTTTATTTTTTGGAAATTAAGTATACAGATACTATTTCTACCATGAATCTATTTATTTGTTATCTACTTTTTTTTTTCTAACATGTTAAAATTGAAGTCGAATTTTGAAAACTAAAAAAAATAATCTTAATAACTATTTCATTTTTCATTTTTTTTGATTTGTTATTTAATTTTTACTCATATATATATTTTCAAAAATCAAATCAAGTCAAGTTTTTAAATTTTATTTTTATTTTTGGTATTTGATTGACTTCAAATGCTTTGTTAAGAAAATGAAACATGCGCATTTTGTAATCCTAATGAACCAAGTGTAATTTGACATTGTGGGTCTCACATGATTACGATTATGCTTGATTGAATCTCTAACGAACGTCTTAGTCAATGATACACATCAATTACGGTTGAGCTATTAAACAGGATCAAAGTTAACTGTATTAAATCAAAGGTTGGTTTTTAAAGAAATTTTCTTTTAATCATTTTTTTTTATTTTAATATAGTTAAGTTAAAAATAAAATATTTTTCTTATAATAAGTAACTATGTTGAAAATTAACTTGTTTCTTATACCTTCACGACTAATTTTGTTTAGTTCAATAAAAGAATATGATGAACCTTTGACCATTACAAGAAATCTTGAAGATATTAAAAAGATATTTTTTATCCTTAATGTATATTATAAATATATAATATGAAATATGAATGTCCATTAATTACAATTTTGTAATTGTTAATTACATATAAGTTTATATGTTTATATGTTGAGTCTCTAATATTTGAATGTTTTCTTTCCAATTTAGTCCCTCCCATTTTAATATTTTTTATTTACATACTCACTATTCTAAAGCTTCCTTTAAATTCCTAAAAGGAATTAGAAAAAAAAATTACTTCTTTCCTCTTAGTGACTTAGTTTTCTCTTTAAATTCAGTTTATAGTCAATCAATTCTAATATTCACTCAAGCAAAGAGTGTGATTTAACAATGAAAAAACATTAAAAACAAACTAAATTAAAAATTTTTAAACAGGAAAAAAAGACTTCCAAACAATAAAAGCAAAAGCATATATTTAGCTTTACATATATAATATAGGTTAAATAATATAAAATATATTTAAACTTTGAGGTATGTTTCATTTATGTTCTTAGGTGTTGTTTGAGACTTTGGGTAGGTTATGATGATATGAGTTATAATAGTTTGTTGAATTTTGTAATTTGTGGTTATGATGCATTTGGTTTGGATTATGATAGTATGTGTTTAGAATGCAAAGTATTCCACAAAATATAATAATTCAGACTACTATAACTCACTCAAATAACTCTTTAGATTTTAAAAAGTTTTATTTTTATTTTAACTTTGAAATTGTTTCAAGAAATATCTTTTATGACATCACAGCTAATGTGTAAAAATTTAAAGACGTTGGTAATATCATTCACAATTATATGAAAGATTAATATTGTTATCATTTATTATATCTCAAAAGAGATTGTTAAAATCATTTCCATAATCAATTTTTACATGTTAGCAATCACATCAATTTACGTGAATGACTTTATAAATACCTTTTAATTTTTGCACATTAATTTTTAAGTGAATTTCGGTCTAATTTAGCAAAAAAAACAAAAAAAAAATCTCTCAAGGTGCATTTTTTTTCAAACAAATTTCAAAGTTTAAAGATAAAAATGAAAATTTTTAAGTCTAAAGATATAATTGAAATTTACCATGTATTTTTATAATTTAACCTAGAATATATATGTTCCATTTTTTTTTTTTATTAGGTAACAAAAATATTAAGGGCAAACAAATCCTACAAATTTCATGAGAATGTTAACATAAATTAATGACATCATCAACACTCACGCACTCAAGAAATCGTGAGTTCAATTCCCACCCCTAATATTGATGTACTGAAAAAAAAAAAACAACAACCACAAATTATTAAATGTTGTAAAAAAACACCCCACAAACCAAATTAAACGGTTACTGCAACGACTTATCATAGGAGACCAATCGAGCGCGTAAAATCCCACTACTCAGAAACTTCACTCCATAATTCATTTGCATTTGAAAAAGATAAAAGGAAAATTTCTCTAACTTAATTCCTTCAATTTCATCATATATAAATAGCCAACAATAAATACTAATTAGCAAAACCATCTGCCATTTTAATTTCTTCTCAAATCTCCTCTGTTTTTGCCTTCCCCTGCATTCCCAAATGTCTTCTCAAAAAAACACCAAGCAAGAAATGGCAAAGCTGTTTCGTACTAAAAGCCACAAGCATTCACTTGAGCTAAAAAACTACCTCAAACCATACACCTGCGACGGTTGTAAGGAACAAGGCTTTGGCCCTCGATACCGATGCGAAAAATGCGATTTCGATCTTCATAAACAGTGTATGTTCCCACAAATCTCACCAATTTCCCATGAATTCTTCCCCAATTCCACCTTCAAGTTCCTCACAACCCCACCAAAAGCCTGTCACGAGCACTGTAAACTACAATGCGACGCTTGTCGAAAACCGATCAATGGCTTCGTGTACCACTGCGAAAAGCACGACTTGGACCTCCACCCCTGCTGCAGAAACCTCAAAAGAAAGTACCGAATCAAAGATGAAGAAGAAGAAGAAGAATTGGAATTCAACCTCCATAAGAAAGTGAAACAGAAGTGCTTTTGGTGCAATAAGAAAAGCATCAAAGAACACGACCATAGTAATGGATGGTCTTACATTTCAAAGTGCGGGAAGTACCATGTTCATGTGGCTTGTGTTACAGAAATGATTTTGGAAGAATGGAACAAGAAAAGGGACAGTATCTACAAAATCAAATACAGTGTTGATAAAAGCAGTGATAAATCAATGGCTTTGCAGAAGGTGAATTTCAAGGAAATTCAAGCTCGAGGGAATGGGAATGCCAAAAGTGGGAACAAGTTTTTGAGAATCCTTAAGGTTTTCGTTAAGACAATTGTTAGTATTGTTCTTGGAGATCCCACCATGATTTTTGCCTCTCTGCTCGTTGAATTGCTTGCATAAAATTTTATCTCATAAAGATTTAGGACCTATTTGGAAGAGACGTTTTAAGCACTTAAAAAGTCAATCCAAATAGGTTCTTCAATTTCAATTATACCAATATGTATATATTAGTGACGTTTAAATTAGTAATAGGGTTTTTAGAATCTATTAAGTTATAAATAAATAGCCTAATAGGGAGTGTTCGGATGATATTCCATTGAAAAGTGTGTTATATACTTAGATTATAGATAATTAGTTAGAGGAGCTTTCTCTAAAATTTAGGAGTTTTTTTTTCTTTTTTTTTTTTTTCCGAGTTGGATTGTTTATGTAGCTTTTATCATTTGGTTGTGAAGTTATTTGACTTTATAAAAGAATTGTTTTGAGAAACAGAGGAGATGAACACTAGTTACCTATATCAAATGTTCTTTCATTTGGAATCTTTTAGGAATTATGAAATGTTCTTTCATTTTGAATCTTTTAGGAATTATTCACTTCATCCCTTCAATAATTTTGTACTCATTTCTTAACCTTTGAAAATATTACCCAAAAAAAAAGGGAAACACTTATCAACGGATGTTTTAATTACCGGTCCCTAAATTTTGTTAGAGTTGTATTTAATATATCTTTGAATATAAAATTTTAAAAGGTATCTAATACAACTATTTAATATATACTTTTTTAATTCTCAAACTTATTAAATACAAAATTAAAGAATCACAAAATTCAATTTTTTAGGTCTTATAGTTATAGATGAGTGAATTTCATAAAAATATCATATAAGCAACCTATTGGACAAAGAATTGAAGTTCAATAGATACAACATTGAAATTTAAACCCTTGTTAAACATACACTTTTTAAAATTTAAACACAATTTTAAAATTTAGTAACTTTTTTTTTACAATAAATGGAAAAGATAATACATGAATGGTAACTATTCAACCTTGATCTTGGATGTTACCGACGGCAATGCCCATTACACATTGAGCAAGTTGATTCCGGATAAGTTAACTTTCTCCTTCACTTCGAATAAGTTATGCTCTCATTTGATAATCATTTACTTTTGGTTTTTAATTAATTTTTTGTTTTTAAAAATTATGCTTATTGTTTCATAAATTTTCTTTATCTTCTCAATTTTTAAAATTTTTTTTTTTTAGTTTTCAAAACTTAATTTAATTTCTTAAAACATAAGCACAAAGTAAATAAGAAACACATATAAATTTATTGGTAGACCAGTAGAAGTAATATTTTTAGACATAAACTTTAAAAATTAAAAAATTAAAAATTAAATGATTATCGAAGCTAAACTTTTGAATTTGGAGTGAGGCAGATTTACCATTAATGAGTTGGTTTCTAACTCTACCACACAAAATCCAGCTTCAGCTGCCACGAACAAACCACTAATAACTGAACTTATTATGTCTTAAACACCCAAATTAAAACATTAAAATAATTTACAGAAGTTTGATTTGACGTGTGATTTGAAGTTGATGGTGAAGTTTAATAAAATAAAAAAGTAAGTTTTATCTCTCTTTACCCTTTTCAGTCTTCAGAAACTCAGAATGGACTTCTTAACTAACTATACCCACGAAATTTCCACCTAGCTAATTCCGTGTGGGTCTACTAACTTGTAAAGGAATTTATTTTATTTTATTTTTTTAGTACTTGTAAAGGAAGTTATAAAACAAAAATAATAATAAATTAAATTATAAATGTTGTTTTTTTATATTAATTTATAAATGTAGTTTAAATGTGGTTGAACTTTAGGTTTATATCTATTTGATAACTTTCAATCCTAAATCCAATAAATCAATAAATTTAAAATAGTCTAATAAATCTTTAAATTTTCATTCTTCGTGTCAAATCTATGAATTTTCAATTTTCTCTCTAATAGATCATCGATTTATAATATATTTTTAAAATTTATAAACCTATCAAATACAAATTAAAATTGAAACCTTAGAATCACCTTATGTTAAAATTTAATTTTATATTTAATAAATCAATTATTTTATAAAAAAAATTGAATGTGTCAAGAACTTATTAGACATTTTTAAAGTTTAGAGCCAAATAGATTCAAGGTTAAAATACAATTTTGGTCTCTTTACTTTGAGCATTGTCCCATTTTGATTTCCGTCCTTTTAAATACCAAATGTTAGTGTATTTACTTTCAATAAAGCTTAAAATTGGTCCCTATGATAAGTTTGAAGTTAAAATTTATCAAAATTGATTAAATAATAATAATAATTTCAACGCAAAAAAGTCACCATATGAACATACTTTCAAAATTTGTAAAGGAAAAACTAATAGAGACTATTTTTTTTATGAAAAAATAATAAAAAACTATTAATAGAGACAAAATTTAAGCTTTATTAAAAGTATATAGACTAAATTTGGACATTTGAAAGCAAATGGACCAAAATAATATTTTAACCTAGATTCAAACCTAAATTTGTAATTCAATTCAACCTAATAATAATAATAATAATAATAAAAGGTTCCCGAAACGACATGTCGACTAAATGATGGAAACGTGTTGCGATGAGTCGGCATACAGTATGGAAAAAGTACAAATTCTTAAACCAAACCGCAACCGCAAGGATGGGATCGGAGTCTAATCCCTAATTTAAAAGCGAATCGAAGCCCCCTTTTTCTATCTGGTAAAATCGAAGCCATTACAGAAAAACGAAACTAAGAAAGAAAAATTAAAGGAAATTAGAGATGATTCGAGTTGTGTTCAACCTGGTTTTGAGCGAAATGGCGATGATTTTGGCTTTACTGTTCAGAACTCCATTGAGAAAGCTTATCATTAAGGGATTGGACACGTTGAAGCAGGGGAGAGGGCCTTTGGTGGTGAAGACCGTCGCCACCACAATGCTGGTGGTCTTCGGCTCCACTCTCTACAATGCCGCGGAAATCCGCCGGCGAACGGCGGAGGCCGGCATCCTCAACCAGACCGACGAGATTCTCATGGCTCATCGCCTTCTCGAAGCCTCCATGATCGGTGAGCTCTTTTTTTAGTTCAACATTATCAGGGTGGAGTTTCGAAATTTTTAGTCGAAATTATAATATTATCATTAACTAGTCGAGTTAAACAATCACATAATATACCCAATAATCCTTAGAAATTCATTTTCAATTGTCTTTTAATCCTTAAGAATTTTAATATTACTTCAACGTATTAAAAAAATTCTCAATTATATCCTTCCCTGGCCAATCGATTAAAATTTAGATAACAACTTATTTTATATTAGTTTTCACCATAAACTTTAAATTTAAACAAGTTTTTTTTTTCAATCTTTGATAAATTAATTTACCTATCAAATTTTTAAAAGAAGCAAGATTTAGAATTTCAACTAAAGTTCAACTTTTCGTGTCGCTTTTTATGAACCATGAGAATATTTTTTTTAGAAAAAAACAAATGAAATTACAATTTTTACCCTAGTTTAGAGTGTAATAGGATGAAATTGAATGGTTTCTCTAAAATTTATTAATAAAAAGTGGATGTTACTTAGACATGAATTCAATCCACCATTCAAAAATTTATTTTTTAAATATCATGCCCCAAGTGTCTAAATATGTTAATAATAATTTAATAATAACAAATCAATTTTCTGTTAACCGATTTTGATCTCATTGAAAGTATTCAAAGGTAGAATTGAAAACTTTCAAACCTTAACAACTAAATTGAGAATTATCTAAAACATTAGTATTAGGGACAACGACCATCCACGTATCTCCACATTGGTATGATATTGTCTACTTTGGACATAAACCCTTGGGGTTTTGATTTTGGTTTCACTCAAAAAGCTTCGTACCAATGAAAATACTATTCCTCACTTATATATTCATGATCTTCCTCATCTCTAACCGATGTGGGATTTTGGTTGCACTCCCAACAATTAGAACCTCATTTAGCTAATAAAATAATTTAATGTCATATAAGTTTTTTTTTTAAAACAAGTTTTAACACTTTGGAAGATTAACGAGAAAATTAAGAATTACTTGAAAGAGTATGATTATCATTATATTTATATATGAAAAAATTAATTAATAATGAGTGGCTCAGAAATTAGAAGAATGGAGGTTGTTCTAAACAGCTTTTGATTTGGGAGTGTTTGGCAACAGGATTCTCGCTATTCCTTCTGCTGATTATAGACAGAATACACAATTACATCAGAGAGCTTCATCGACTTAGGACCAACTTGGAAGAAAGATTCAAAATACTCACGTGAGAACCTTGATTCAAAACAAACAACCAAATGGGGAAAAAACGAAAAAAGTATAAAATTAATTTTATTTTATTTTCCTATTATTTGTAATTTAAATATTTTACTGGTATGTTTGCAAGACATATCGATTAATTACGATTGATATACTTTCTTTTTTTTTGAGCTCTACTAATGATTGATATTGAATATAATAATTAATAAATAATTTTAATATAGATTATCTAAATTATAACTAATTATAATTTCAAATTACGTTAAAAATACAATATTTATAAATTGATGGTGATGTTGCGGCCTATATGATGCATCATTGGGCTCAAAGTTTGGGCCACGATGTTCTTGGGTTACGTAGAAAGCCCAATTGAAACTCAGCCCGGCCCATTTCTGGGATGTACTTGTACATACACTCACCGAAATATGCTTTCCTTCCCCCTTTTTTTTCCAAATTCTTTTTTACTTTATTCATTTTTTTCAAATTTAACAACATATAAATGAGTAGATTTCAAGTTGAGTTATACTTTCGTTGATCTCTATGGGAGTTGATATATGAATGATGGAACGGAAATAAATAAAATGATAAGAAAATAAGCAAACGAAGATAGAGAAAC
The DNA here is from genome assembly GCA_036507285.1 of Trichosanthes cucumerina. NCBI lineage: Eukaryota > Viridiplantae > Streptophyta > Magnoliopsida > Cucurbitales > Cucurbitaceae > Trichosanthes > Trichosanthes cucumerina. The sequence continues at coordinate 6,225,842 of CM071845.1, forward strand.
ACTAAATCAAGAACATAGAATGATAAAAAAAAAAAAAAAAAAAAATCAAATCCTTTACTTTTATTCTTTTACCCAAAAAAAAATTCCAAGAACTCCAAACTCCTAAATTCTACATTACAATTCATATGATATCACACGACAAAGCCAAATAATTTCACAAAAAAGGGAAACACAAAGATTGTCCTATTAATTTTCGAAGAAAACTAAAAAAAGAAAAAAGAAAACTAAGCTGTGTTAGAATTAGAAAGGGCCAAAGAGGAAAGAACAGAGACGACGGCACTGCAGAAAAAGGCAAGAAGAAGAAGAGCAGAGGCGGCGTTGCCATGGTCGAAAAACGATGCCAAAGACTCGAAATTCGCCTTTAAGTCAATGCCGGCGGCCAGCGCCGCCGCAGCTCCCGCCAGCAGAACGTACGACAATACCTATAACACCCAAATTCATCCTCTTCAATAACTAAAACTTCCTCATAATTTCATAATTCATGTAAATAATTAATCTGCTAAATATATGTTTTTAGTGCCTAATGTTTAGAATTATTTTTAATTTAGTCTCTATTGTTTAATTAGTTTCAATTTAGGTCTTTTATATTTTAACATTTTGCAACTATATCATTTCCCTTCATGTTGAAATTGGGCTTAATGGTAAGTTTATATAGTATATATATTTAGTGAGTTAGTACAAATTTAGATGGAAAATTAGGCCACTTACAAAAAGTTTTTTTTTTTTTGTCAATTTCTTACTAATTTGAGGTAGGAATTAGAGATCTTAAAGTATCGTGAATGATTAAAAATGTCTATATATATTTTTAAAATGAGTGATTTACCTATTAAGAACTTTTTTTTTTTTGAAAAAAATCTAACAATCAAAAGTAGTTTGGTTCGAGAAACTTAAAAAACATAATATTCAAATTGCTTTTAGATCAAGAAAGCATTTAACTAATATTTTTGAAAGACACATTAACCATACTTAAGGCATGTTTGGGCACATGTTATTGTAACAATAACCCGTGAAATACCCTACACCCCAAATGCAGACTATTATAACTCCAAAATAAACAATTATGTATTTTCAAATAATATTATATAATTTCACAGACTATAATAACTCATAGATTATTTTAACTCATGTTATTATAACCAATCACTAAGTATTTTATCATCAAATCAAATAATTGTGATGTTGACCAACATAGAAATGATATAATTAAAAAACATTAAAACCATATAAAAGGACTAAATCAAAAGATTCTAAGCAATAGTTGAAAACAAGCATTTTATGGTTAGGAACTAAAACCTATAGTTAGGCCACATAAGATATACCTTATCACCATAGAAGTCGAATAAAAGATTGCCTTCAGTTTTGGTTACAAGACGATAAAGGGCTAAGGCAATTTGCAAGAGGTTGAATGCACCTCCAATGATGATGGTTGCCATGGCATACCTTGATCAATTTTTTTTTTTTTTTTTTCAAAATTCTTCAAAGTTAATTAAATAAATAAAAATGATGAAACCCAAAACAGATATCAAAGAAAAAATAGATATATAAAAAAAAATACCTATAGGCATTGACATCATGGAATTGCAATTTGCCTTCAAATCCTACTACGGTTTTGGAATTAGTTGCGAGAACTATGATGGAAATGAAAAGGAAAACAAAAGTGAGAACTCTGAGCACAAAAGAAGCAATTTTTACACCCATTTTCGCTGCCATTTTTGCCGAATGCTAATGAAATTTGATATCCTTTTTTATTTCACAATCTGATATATTAAAACTGACTGAGCTAGCTTTTATAGCACAGAAAAACGTAGACTTTTTTTTGGGGGTGGGGGAGGAGGTCTTCGTTTTTGCTTATGAATTTATGCCAAACTTTGTTTTTAAGTTCCGACAGAGAATGATTGGGAAATTAAGGAAAATTGGGGAGTGTCGTAGAAGATGGATAATGTGTAGAAATAGAAGTTTGAATATTCAAACAAAGAGGCTGTGTAAAATCAAAATCATGATGCCAATTTCTGCTCTCCACTCATTGTTCACATTAAGTTGACCAAAAATAAGATCAAGTTGGCCTACTTGTTTGGTGTTTTTTCTCTTTCGATTTGATTCTCGCAAATATCTTTTATTTGAAATGGAAATCTCGAAGAGATCATGGCCAGAATGAAGAAGGAAAAGAAGTTATTTGTATTAGATTATATTAAAAAAAGTCATATAAAATGTTAAGACTCTAAGAGTCTGTGAAAACAGAAATTAGAAAATAAGAATGAAAAACTAATTAGATCATAAAATATTATAGTGTCATATAAAATATTTATACATCATAAAATTAGTTGTAGTCTATTAGATTAATTATTAGTCATTACTAATTAATTTATAACATGATTTTATAGAATTATCATTTTATAATATAATATTATATAATCTATAATATATTATATTAACCATATTTTAATTTAACAAAAGTAAATTGAGTTTATAACCTGAAATATTACATTTATTAAAATTTTTATCTTTCTTTAATATAATTCTGCATTTTAAAATTTAAAATTTAGAATCGGGATACAATGAAAATATAAAAATGTTGTTTTCAAAATTTCGGAACCGAAAACAGTTTTCGAAAATACAACTGCCAAACACATATTCATGAATGCGGGGAAACTAAAAACATAAAATAGAATTTGGATTGCATACCAAATAACCCCTAAAGTTTTCAATCCTTTGCGGTTCTCAATTTCCTTAAATTTTTAGAATTGAAAAATCATATATATAAAAAGTTATAATAAAATTTTGCTTTTTTGTATGAAAATTTCTTACTCTGTATCGAAAAGGGATAACGATGGTAATAACGAAGGTAAGAAGAAAATACAAGCTATACTTTGGAATAATCAATTTTAACTTTAATTCTTCCATTATTTTGGTTTGTTGATTAGAATAATCTGGTTATTTGCTATTTTTTAAAAAGAAAGTTTAAACCCGACTGTTTTTTTTTTTTTTTTTAAGGTGAAACTTTGCATAAAAGAGAGTGGTATGAAATTTAGAGAAATTATAATGAAAGACTTAACAGTGCAATTCTTAATTAAGCCCTTTTTATTGTGGTTGTCATCTACTTCAAAATTCACATGCAACTTTGTCATAGATTTTCTAAATGCAAGAAAAGGTAGAAGCACTTATACAGCTGACTTTTGAGTATTCAAGCAAAGGGGATATAAATGTAATTAATGCCAACTTCCTCATTATTCACTTTGACTTGACTATATAGATAATAATGGTACCTATAATATTCCTTAGTACATATATATTTATAACCATTAATTAATTGACATGTCACATGACGTATGACGTATGATGATGTGAAAAACAATTGATAATTGGTAATTGAAATCAAGTAAATCATAATAAGATTTATCTTTAATATTTGTTGATTGTTGAGACACGTGTTAATTCGATCAAATTAATCATATATCCATTAAGCTAAATCACATACCACAAATAAAAATTAAAACGTAGAATACAAAATCAAATATGGAAGAGGGTACATAAATACAAAAGTCAATAAAGATACAAATATAAACATAATTTAATGGGCAAGACATCTACTGTGCCCTTAAAGGTCGGAAGTTCACATCAACGCTTCTTTATTCGTTGTATTAGAGAAAACGAAGAAGAAAAAGGGTAATGAAGACACACAGTTCAACAACAAAAATATTTACACACAAACCAAACAGAAGTCAATGGAAAGAAGTGGTAATTTTGAGAAGGAAGAAATGAATATTGATTAAGGCTTTCTGATGAGAGCTAATGAAGAGAGAATTGAGACAATGGCAGCCCAAAAAAATGCAAGGAGAAGAATAGCAGCTGCAGCATTACCCTTGTCGAAAAATGGGTATAAAAGATTGTCATAATCCGGTTTAGACTTCACTTTTAAATCCATTCCAGCGCCTAATCCTGCCGAGGCGCCCGACAATAAAAGGTATGACAGTAACTACACATAGAATAACATAAAACATTCATTCTCCTTTCTAAGTTTTTTCATACTTTACCAATGCATAAAAAAATTGTTCCTAATCTTGTACCTAATTTTAGTTACTCTTAAGTAATGTCATTAGAAAATAATTTAATGACACAACATATTGTTGTTGTCAATTTTAACATATTCTTTATGCAATGGATCTCAATTGAAATTTTTTAATACATTACACATAAAATTGAAAAGTTCAAAAAATTAAGAAGCAAATAAAAAAAAAATCGAGAATATTAGGTATATTTAGCTTTACTCAATTTCTAAGCATAAAAGTGTAAAAATAAAAGGTTATCTAATTGGGTTTTGTTTATTTAAGTCTTGTTTGATAATCATTTGTTGTTTTCTCACTATTTCTCTCTAATGGTATTTATCTTTCCTACCATGTTTCTCATTTTTCTTAAGAAAACACTTGAATTCTTAACTAAATTATTCAAAAAATAAAAACAAATTTTTTTAAACTATTTTTTTTTTTAGTTTTCAAAACTTTATTTGGTTATAAAAAAACAAGGAAAATCATGAGTGGGTGGAAATATTATTTATAGGTTTAATTTTTAATAACAAAAAACTAAAAGCTAAATGGTTATGAAAGGAGCCTTAATTTCCCTAATTTAACAACTTTGCAATCTCCACATCAAATGTTTTTTTTTTTCCTTTCACGGTAAGTTTTCTCAAAATAAAATTCCTATTGCGATTCTTTATTATATTGAAAATTTCCAAATCAATTTATGTTAAAAGAATGTTTCCAACAAATTGATAATAAAGTCAACTGTACCAAGCCTTTCTCCTCACGACACCTTGGTTGCTTTCCTTTTCATCAATTTCTTGCTCTCCTTTTTTATGTCTTTTATGTTATTTTCTTGGTGAATAAAACATAATTAACTTTGATTAATCAAGAATTAAAAAGATAAGCGATAAAGGTAACCAAAACAAAATCAACTTATAAAAAGTTCAACTCCTGTATATCATTCAATCATATATTTGAAGGGAAAAAATATATAAAGATAAGCTAAAACGTTAGGATATAATCGGGCATTTGACCATATATACTATTGGTCACTTTAAATTTTACCTAAAATTCTTTCTGAATCATCATTTTGTTCCTATTATATTTATGTTAAAACAAACATTAAGGCCCCGTTTGGTAACTATTTTGTTTTTTGATTTTTGTTTTTGAAATTTAAACTTAAAAATACTACTTCTACCAATGAGTTTATATGTTTTTTTTTATTTATTTTGTATCTATGTTTTAAAAAACCAAGCTAACTTTTGAAAATAAAAAAAATAATTTTAAAAAACTTTGACTTTTTTTTTTAGAATTTGGCTAAGAGTTCAAATGCTTATTTAAGAAGATAATCTCTATTGTAGAGAAATTAGGTGAAAAATAAGTTTAACTTTAAAAAACAAAATGGTTATGAACGAAACTTGAGAAACCAAAAAAAATATCGTAGTTTAAATAGATAAATTAAAAGCTAATACATTCTTGCATGTGTCACCTTATCGCTGAACAAATCGAATAGGGGAGCTCCATCGCTTTTAGTAACGACATGATAAATGGTGAGAACAATTTGAATCAGACTCAAAACAGCTCCTATAACAGCCGCTGATATCAAATAACTGTACGTTTAAATAACATAAATAGAATGGTTACATTAACAATAAAAAAAGATTTAAATCAAAAGTTAGTTTAGAATTGAAAGAAAAGATACACAAAGACACTCACCGATAGGAATAAAAATCTTTAAACTCAAATTTTGTTTCAAACTCAGTCCCCTTGAGCACAGTCTTAGAATTGGTGGCATTGATTAGAAGAGAAATAAAGATGAAAATGAAGGTTAGAATTCTCAATATAAGTGATGCAATTCTTAAACCCTTTGAAGAAGCTGCCATCTCCTCCTTTTACACTTCTTAATCACCCAAAATCTTTCTCTTCAAGATTTAGTACAAATCCAACAGATTTTGCTTCTTTATATATATATATATATATATATATATATAAAACAATGTGAAGATCAGATATCCTCTACTCTACGTAGAACAAAAACAAAGAAACAGTCTACAAGCTAGACTTGGTATTTTCTACGCCAATTCTTTATTTATTATGTTGATTTCAAGATTTTTTTAAAAAACAAACAAGTTGTAGCTTTTTTAAAAAAAAACAAACAAACAAACCATCTATAACCTATATTCTATAATATTTCAAATAGACTATAGTTTTGAGACATCCTTTTTTATATGAAATATATAAGTTGTGGAGTATGCCATTATAATTGAACCTTTAATATTTTCCATTATTAAAACTAATATTTATTAATTAACTTTAATTTATAAAATTAGAAAATAAGTTTGAGACCTCCGTTTTGTTAGGAATGATAACAAAGTCTCACATTAGCGAGAGAAGGGAGACATTCATGGTATATAGTGAGGGACAACTATCTGATCAATTGGTGTGAGGCTTTTTGAGAGAACCAAGAGTTAAGGATTCCTGGAAGAGCATGTATAAAAACTCTAGCCTCCAAACGCTTATAAAAGAAGGAAAAGTCAAAGCAAAACATGAAAGGGTTTTCTTTCCGGACAACGGTCCTCGTTCATCTTTTTCTATCATTTTTCCAGCATGTAATTTCTAAGATTGATACCTTCTCAACGAAAGTTAGAGGAAGTGAAGAATAATCAATGGCTTAGAAAAGGGTACTTGGATCGATCAAAACAAAGAAAGCACTAGTTCATCGTTGTTCTTCCATTTTGTTTAGCTTTATTTCTCTAGCTAGTTGCTGTTTTTGATTTCCATCTTGTAATTAAGTTCTTTGACTTTTAGATAAGTGTGGAAGTTTATTGATTCTTATCTTCTTAATAGCAAAAAAAAGTTTGTTCCATTAGCTTTATATTCATAATAATTAATTTGAGATTTAGAGGAAAGATGTAAAACTTAAAATAGCATAATCAATCTAGTTAACACTTGAGACTTTGTTTGTTTTTATTGAATTGACATTAGGTAAACCTAGTTGACCAACTGGTCTTGTTTGTCAAGCTTGAACTTAATACCGAAAAGGTTAAGAGAAAGCGAATATCATAAAACCAATGGTGTAAAAGATTATGAAATAAGTTTCTTAAGAGACACAAGCAACTTAAATTTCCTTTTTTCTTATCTAGTGATTTTTATTTCATATTTTCATTAGCAAAAACAACTCCTCAAATATTTTCTTCATCCTTTTGAATTAAAAATCCTTTCTTAAAAAGCCCAACATTTCAATAATATGATATTTGTTAATTGAGATGGACATGCATTAATTTGAAGGAGTTAAATATTCATTCCGCTACGAACACAGTTATTAAAAACTATATATAGTTTCAATAATAATACCGAATGAAATAAAATATTGGAGAGGGATACATAAATACAATAGTGAATAAAGGGCAGTGAAACAAGTAAAAGATATTTAAACACAAACCAAACAGAAGTGAATATAAAAGAGAAGTGGGTTTTGAGATGGGACGAAGGAAATTAGGAAATAATTGATTAAAGCTTTCTTGTGAGGGCCAACGAAGAGAGAATTGAGACAATGGCGGCACAAAAAAAAGCAAGAAGAAGAATAGCAGCCGCAGCATTGCCCTTGTCGAAAAATGAGTTGAAAATGTTGCCACCCAACCCTTTAAAACTAGCTCTCAAATCGATCCCAGCGCCTAATCCCGCCGATGCGCCCGATAATAAAAGGTACGACAACAACTACCGTACAACATAAAAACATTATATTATATATATTCTCCTTTCTAAGTTTTCATAATATATATATATATATATTTATATCTTTTATGTTATTTTTCATGTATAATAATGCAACGTACGTTAAAATCTATGTAAAACATAATTAAACTTAATTTGATCGAGGAAGTACGAAGATGTAGATACGATAAGAGGTAACCATAACAAAATAAACTTATAAAAAGTTCAACTCTTATATAATATAAAGATGAGCTAAGACATAGGATAAAGGACCATTAAAAGCTCATGTGATTTTCCTTTTTCACTTCAAAAACTCTTTGATGAATGAAAATTTTGCCCCCATTTATTTTAGACCAAACATTAATGGTATGAAATAACTTGCGGAAAAAAAATACTTTTTGAACAATATTAATTTTTCTATAAGCACATTTTAAAAAATTAAAAAAAATAAAGTCTTTTTAGTATGGTTTATTGACGATCAAACATGGTTGTTAAAAAATATTAATAAATAAAAAGTGTTTCAAAAAAGTTATATTAATTTTAAAACATTTTTGAAGAAATACTTGAGAGATGAATTATCCCAAAATAACTTTAAAATGATTAACCAAAAATCTTTTAGATATGTAATAAAAAACAGACACAAATTTAAGAATATAGTGTAACCAAATAAATTTTTTATTTAAAATATTTTAAAAAAAAATATATTATGATAACATTTTTTTTATTGAAAATATCTTTTTTTCAAAAAGTGCTAATTAAAATCTTATAATTGTAAACAAATAAACATCCTTGTAACTACCTTGTCACTATACATATCGAAGAGGGGAGTTCCATCGTTGTTTGTAACGACATGATAAATGGTGAGAACAATTTGAACCGAACTCAAAACAGCTCCAATAATAGCGGTTGATATTAGGTAACTGTATATTTAAATTACAAAAAAAAAAAAAAAAAAAAAAAAAATTGGTTACACAATCAATCAGCTAGCAAAAGAATAAAACAAAAGTTATTTAGAATATAGAGAAAAATCATAGCCAAAAAGACTTACCGATAGGAATAAACATCTTTAAACTTAACTTTTGTTTCACCCAGAGTCCCCTTGAGCACAGTTTTAGAATTGGTGGCATTGATTATAAAAGAAATAAAGATGAAAATGAAGGTTAGAATTCTCAATATAAGTGAAGCAATTCTTGAACTTCTTGAGGCTGCCATCTCCCTTCTTTAACCACTTCTAAATTCACCCAAAAATTTGCTCTTCAAGTTTTAGCACACAAATCCAACAGTTTTTGCTTCTCTCTCTCTCTGTATATATCACATCATGTTAAGATATCTTCTATGTACAATAAACAAAGAAGCAGCTTACAAGAATTGGTATTTTCTAGGCCAATTCTTTATTTATTATGTTGATTTCATTTAAAAAAAAAAAAAACAAACAAACAAACAAGTTGCAGCTTTTTTTATGGACAAATCAGGGGATTATATGGCTGCAGAGCAAAAACTTCATCGGAAAACTTTTAACTTTGTGTCTAATAGATCCTATGTTTTAATTTTTTATTTTAATAATAGGTCTATAACATATTCAAAAATTTTTAAAATTAAATATTTTATTAGACATGAGGTTTTAGTTTAATAATAGGTTTTCAACCTATTCAACACTTTTTTAAATTAATGTATTTATTAGTTACAAAATTATTGAAGTATAAGGTTTAATTAAAAATGTCAAAGAGAGCTTAGCTCAACTGACATATCGAATGTATTAACGACTACGAGGTGTAAAATTCAAATAGACTATAGTTTTAAGATATCCATTTTTTTAATAAATATTTAAATTATAAAGTATGTCATTAGAATTGAACAGTTGCTATTATACCATTTTAAAAACAAATATTTAATGATTTACTTTATGAAATTGAAAAGTAAGGTTAAATTACCCGAAATTCACGTATGATAGTTGTATTTATACCAGCAGATTTTTTTAGAGCGCGTTTGGAGTACTGTTTTGGAATCATAACCTTATAAATTGGAACCCTGCGAGTTTCTTTTGAGGTGTTTGAAACCTTGTAAATTAGAAAACAATGTTTAGAGTGCATTGTTCTATCTGAAGCCTAGAAATAAAATAAAAACAGTGTTTGAAATGTACTGTTCAAAATTGGGATTGTGTTTCAAACCCATTGAATTTTGAACACAGTAGTCCGTTTTAGGTTTAGATTTCAAAACCATTCAAATTCAATACAGTGCTCAAAGCACCCCTTTAGTATTCAAGCAAAGAGGTTGTAAATGTAATTACGGTCGCAACTTCCTCATTGTTCACTTTTGACTTAACTATAAATAATAAGAGAAAAAAAATCAAATATGACCCATAAACTTATTAAGTTGGATCAATTTTAACTATAAACGTTGATTTCATCAAATTATACCTCAACTTAGATTAATTTCGTAATCTTAACCTCAAAGTTTAAAAAGTGTTGCAATTTTAATCATTTAATAAGTTATTGTTTCAAATATTATTAAAAAAAGTTTTCTCTTACGCATTCAATGAATTAAAAAGACATATATATGATATAAAATTGATAAAACTTTAGAGAAAAAACAACATTAGAGCTAAATTTTTGTGGTTGATATTTATGAATTTTGGAAAAGTTAATTAATATGTTTTTGAAGATTTTTACACTATTTTTTGTTAAAATTAGAGAGTGAATTAGTGAAATTTAAATCGAAGGGAACAATTACGATACTTATTTAATTTTAGAGTCCAATTTAATAAAATTAAAACTTTAGAGACCAAATTAATATACCATACTAACTAGGGTAATTAGATTTTTTTTCCTCCCAAATAATAATGGGCACGGTGTTTCACGTAATTTTAAATATAGTATATTTTTTAATATATAGAAAAACTATTGGCCGGAAATATAATATTATTTAGAAAAATATATTAATCATTAATTGACCTTATGTCCAATGATGGAAAACGATACATAATTTTAGAAGTTAATTGGCCAGGTAAATTATAATAAGATTATCTTCTATATTTCTTCATTGAGACTCACGTTAATTTGATTAAATTAGATAGTCATTTTTTTAATACTGATAGAGAACACGTGATAAGTTAATACATTCAATGATCAATAAATCCATGTTTTCTTTGATAAAATTAGATAGTCATTAAACTATATTGCATAGCACACAAACAAATACAAAAAACTATATCATTTTCCATACAAAATTAAATATGGGAGAGGATACACAAATACAAAAGTCGATAAAGCCACCCACATAAGCATAATTTAGCATCTGTTTCGCTTAGGTTCAGAAGTTCAAATCAAAATCAACATTTCTACATTTGTTGTAGCGAGGAAAAAGAAAAGAAAGACGCTGGAAGCTAAAATTAATATTTAAATTAAACAGTACAAACCAAAGTAAAGTTGATGAAAGAGAAGTGGTTTTGAGAGTGGATTTAAGATTTTCTAATGAGGGCCAATGAAGAGAGAATTGAGACAATGGCAGTGAAAATAAATGCAATGAGAAGAATAGCAGCTGCAGCACTACCCTTGTCGAAAAATGAGTTGAAAAGGTTGCCCACCAATTCTTTAAAATTTGCTCTCATATCGATCCCAGCTCCTAATGCTGCTGACGCACCTGATAATAATAGGTACGACAACAACTGCATACAAGAATAACATTCGTCAAAAAATATATTCTCTTTTGTAAGTTTCGTATTTTACATGTTAAACCTAAAGCAGCAGATAATCGAAAAGTATCACAGAAGAAAATCACACACACTATTTACGTGGTTCACTAACGTTGTGTTAGCTACATCCACGGGCAGAGGGAGAGAGTAATTTTATTGACTGAGAGAATAAAATTACACAGAACAAATTAACACAACAGATAGGTGTTTAGAGGGTTTATATATGGCACCCCTCCTAAACCCTAATACAGAAACGGTTGGCCCAAAATACGAACAATATAAATTGATTTAGGTTTGGGCGTTGCCCCCAAACCCCACCAGTGGCTTCCCCTGGACCTGACTTCGACTCACGACGGTCAGTACAATCCCCGTGATTTTGGTCATTCGAACCGGCAGATAACAAATTCAAGGCATCTTTACATTACAGGCATCCTTTGTGCAGTGCATACGGCTCCACAATGGAATTCATTTTTACCTTCCATCGAAGGAATAGAAAATAGAGGATCTATCAGACCCAGAGCAGTAAATGATCCAATAACCACCCTCCCTTTTTTTTTAGTAATTTTAAAATAGATGGTTAAATATATATATAAAAAAAGAAATAGTTTCTAATCTTTTACATGATTTTAGTTAATCTATGTATGTCACTAAAAAGTAATTTAGTCACTCATCAATGTAACGTTATAAATTTCAACACATTATTTATAGAAGGACCTAATTAAGAGTTTTTAATATATTAGAAGTAAAATTGAAAACTTAATAGATTAAGAACGAAATTAAAAATGACCTAGATTAGATTAGAGGTTAGATATATTTAACCTTTACATTCTTTTTATAGACTCAATTTTTAAGAATAAAAGCATAAAATAAAATGCTATCAAATAAGTTTTGTTTAATTAATTTCCTCTAATTTAACAAATTTGCAATCTCCACATCTTTAACCATCAAAAGTTAGGGGTTTTTTTTTTTTTTTTGTTAATTCACATAATTTAGATATGGCTGTCATATGAATATCCTCCCCACAATTTCTCTGAATAAAAATCCTATCGTAATTCTTTATCGAACATTTCCAAACAAGTTGGCAATGAAGTTAACAGTACTAAGACCTTAATAATAATAATAATAGTAATAAATCTTAAAAAGTCTGTACTAGGCTCTTATCGTCAATGGCACCATTGTTTCAGTTAATCAATTTTCTATTAATTTTTTTTTTGCCGTCTTTATTTATATCTTTTATATTATTTTTCATAGTGTGCAACTTTATAAAAAAAATAAGCTAGGTAATTAAAACATAATTAACTTAATTAAATCAAGAATTAGGAAGATAAGAAAGAGGTAACCAAAACAAAAATCAACAACACATATAAAAAGTTCAACTCCTGTATATCATTCAACACATCGAGGGGAAAAATAATAATAATAAAAAAAAGATGAGCTAAAACACATTAGGATAAAAGACCTTTTTCATTCTCCATGATGATATACCATTGCTTACTTTAGATTTATACCATATGATTTTCCTTTTAAATTCTGAAAAAGTATTCGAAAATTTTGTAATTCCCATTTGTTTAAAACGAAATGAGCAAAATCCTATCGTTTAAACAAATAAACTAAAGTTGAATAATACATGTTAATATGTGCAGTTACCTTATCGCTGAACATATCGAAGAGGGGAGTTCCATCACTTTTGGTAACGATATGGTAAATGGTGAGAATAATTTGAATCAAACTCAAAACACCTCCTATAACAGATGCCGCAATCAAATAACTGTATATACACAAATTACAAAAATAGAATAATCGTTACTTCAACAATGGCAAAAGATTAAATCAAAAGTTACGTTCGTTTAGAATTTAAAGAAATGAGACTCAAGAAAAGGACTTACCGATAGGAATATACATTTTGAAACTGAAGTTTTGTTTCACTTTCAGTTCCTTTGAGCACAGTTTTAGAATTGGTGGCATTGATTAGGAGAGAAATAAATATCAAAATAAAGGTTAGAATTCTCAATATAAGTGAAGCAATTCTTGAACCCTTTGAGGCTGCCATCTCCTGATCCTTTCAATCCTTCTAAATCACTCAAAATTTTGCTCTTCTAAGTCTTAGCACAAATCCAACAGCTTTTGCAAATATGTGTATATATATATATATATAAAGTTACAACCATGTGAAGAAACCGCCTACAAGACTTGGTATTTGCTAGCCAATTACTCATTTAGACTAAATTATAATATATATATTTATATCCTTGAAGTTTTAACTCTTTGTTTAAAGAATAATATTTTGGTGTTACCCACACAGCATCCAAGTGATAGCAACAAAAAAAAATTGTGGCTAAAAAATGGGTTGCATTATAGTTGGGTGTAATCCGAAGGTGATGTATTTAAAAAAGATTTCTAATCTTTCAAAAGTTACAATAATATATTTGACCTTTCTAAATATTTTTAAATGTCTATAAAATGGTTAGAAGGTTAAATGTTACCCGGCCTTCAAGCGAGAACATATATATTTCTTTAGCAAAACTAAATGAATAAATAATCAATTATGGAGGTCCACTAATGGTAACCTATTGACTTTGTGTAATTCACATTGCAGTTCGAGTATGGACTATATATGGTCATATAATTTTTATTTGAAGTATTTATTCGAGACTTCATATTTCATATAATCCAAAGTGGCAATTACCTTATTTTTCTTATGCTTTCTCACTTTATATTTTATATAATCCAAAATGTCAATTACCTTATTGTTCTTATGCTTTCTTAGGTTTTCTTTTTCATATATATGTGTTTTTTTTTTCTTATTGAAAAGATAACATTTAGGATTATGATTTTCCATTGACCTCGATCATTATTTTAAGAATATTCTGAGGTATTTGAAATCGAATTGTTGAATTTAAGGGAGCAAGTTGAGCAAGTTGATTTTTTTTTTGGAGTTCGGCAAGTTGGTTTTTGTTTAATATTAGATTTTTTTTTTTCCATCTAATTTTCTGTCATAATCTTCAATCTTCTAATTTAAAGTTTCAATAGACTTTTCAAATTCCAAGTCAAACGCTTCAATGCTCAAAAACCATCTTCTGATATGCAAATTCTCTGCGCTTAGTCACCCCTAGCTATTTTCTCATTTTTTGTTAAAATATATTTAAATCTCTTAAATATTAGCTAAAAGAAAAAGATGGTGCATATTATTCTTCATTATTATTCTGACATCTAGGGCGGATTTAGTTAAGACTCAGGGTTCGAGTCCCTCAAATTTTTTTAGTTCATATAATATGTATAGGAAAAATCAAATAAAAACACACAAAAAAAAATCTTTTGGCTTAATAGGTAGGCAACCTAATGATAATGATAGTTACATGGAGATGATAAGAAAAAATTAAAGAAGAAAAAACAATGAAAAAACAACTCAAATTTAAAGCATTTGTATTTTTCAAGTAAATTGTGCATCTACAAGAAAATATACTATTGGTAAGTTACATTAGGATTATTTAGAAAATTAAAGGTAATTAAAAAGGAAATTTAAAAAAACTAGTTGCTCATAAAGTATTTAGATACATCCTAAAAAACCAACTCGTTTTCTATAAGTACTTTTGGAGCACCTAGTTTTTTCAAATTTCTTTTTCAATTACCTTTAGGCATATATTTGATAACTATTTGGTTTTTAGTTTTTGGTTTTTAAAAATAAAGTCTAATAATACTATTTCTATCCATGAATTTCTATGTTTTATTATCTACTTTGTATCTATGTTTTCAAAAACCAAGTTAAGTTTTGGAAACTAAAAAAAAATAGTTTTCAAAATTTTATTTTTGAATTTTAAATTATTTGGCTAGAAACTTAGAGGGTACATTAAAAAAAAATGGAAATCATTGTAAAGAAAACGAAAAGAAATTGTGAAAAAAACACGCATAACTTTCAAAAACCAAAAACTAAGGTCTCGTTTGATAACCATTTGGTTTTTGGTTTTTGAGCCTATAAATACTACTTTCACCTATGACTTTTCATATTTTTATCTACTTTTTATATGTGTTTTCCAAAATTAAATCAAAATTTGAAAAAGAAAAAAAAAGTAATTTTTAAAAATTTATTTTTTTATTTTGGAATTTAGCTAAGAATTCAAGAGTTTTCTTAAGAAAGATAAAAATTATGGTAAAGAAGATGAAGACTATTGTAGATCAGAAATATTTGTGTGAAAACCAGCACGATTTTTAAAAACTAAATAGTTATCAAACAAGACTTTAAATGATTAATTATCGATTAGGGCCTAGTTTTATAAATTCTCTGTTACATTATCTCTTTAAAGCATTTGTATTTTTCATTCCAATAATTGTTTCCCTTTAAATACAAAGTCAATTATCCGATTTTTTTAGTACCATTGATACCAACTTGCAGAAGATTCTTCATTTATGGTCTACATAACCTTTTGAACATTAAATATATAACACATATACATATACAAAAGCCTTATTAGATCTCAAGTTGCAAAAGATTCTTCCATTTGATTGTAGTAACAACCACCTTTTGAACATAAAGTTATATCAACATTTACTATACAAGAATTGATTAAGATCTCAAGTTGCGAAATATACTTTCATTTTACTATATATATATATATATTTTTTTTTTTTTTCAACTCACGACTCTCTGGCCATGTTTAACTTGATATTAGTTGAGCTTTCGCTTCTTGTTGCTTTTTTCATTTTACTATATAATTAATAACCTTTTGAACAAAAAACCAAATACAAACGGCCGAGACTTCAAAACTGATCTCATAAAGTAAATTAAATTATATATAATATGTGCATGTGAATCGTTTACTTTTGGGGGAAAAAAAAATACCAAAGGCAATAAATTTAACAAATGGAAACGACGATAAATCTCAACTCAACGTGCTCTGTCGGTCCACCGGCCGGAAATGGCGGCAAAGTCTTCTTTGTGAATATTTTGGTCAACGATAAGGCCTGTTTCTAGTCGTCGTTCTTAACTCTATTTTATTCCCTTATTGACTTTTTCTTATGTTTGACCTAGTCTTATTAACTACTTATAATTTTAATATTAAACTTAAGACTTCTTATCATTGTTAATGTGTTGATATAATTAAATTTATCATAACCTATTATTTAAATTTTTAGAATACTTGGTAATTTAATGAGCAATAGAGTAGGAGGTCTGAGTTTGAACTCCTAAATATAAAGTTTTTCCCTTCCTAATTAATATTGATTTTCACTTGTTGAGAGGAGTATTAGAGTATTGATGTGATTAAATTTACTATTAATCTATTAGCCTAAAACTTTGGTTTAATTAATGATTTAACAATTGTTATGCCCATTGTTGGTCTCTAAACTTAATAAATTGTTTCATAGATCATTAAAATTTTAATTTTATACCTAATAAGTTCTAGTTTCAAAGTGTTGAATAGTCCTCAAAATTTCAATTTTGTATTTAATTGGTCATTTCAATTTTATGTTTAATGGGTTCTGTTGATGAGAAATTTCGGCCAATCACAAATTGTCACGTCATTAATTTTAATTAATGATAAAGTAAATTTGAGGTCAATTATAAATTCACACGTGTCCGAAAATTAAATTAAAAGACATGAAAAATTGGCAAATTAAAGAATGTCACATGTCTAGTATTAAAAATGAATTGGGCTCAATTTAAATAATCCAAACCTTTCAAAAAAATAAATGGATTGGATTAAGTCCAAATAAGACTAAGTTCAAGAGTTGGGCCCAAAGTCCACTGCACTCCAAACCCATACAAGGTCCATCGACTCTATAAATGAAGAGACCACCCTCCATTTGTAGACATTCTAAGAGTCGTAATCCGAGCATCTAGCCGAGAGTTCTGAGTCTTCCGTAATCATAATTCGAAGCTTGAGTCATCCGTAGTGACGTAATCCGCAGCATTCATCCGCAGCATCTAGCAAGAGAGTTCGAGTCTTCTAGAATCATAATTCGTGAAGCTTGAGTCATTCTCAAGTGACGTAATCCGTGAGCATTCATCCGAGATTCGGAAGAGTCGAAATCCGCAGCATCTAGCCGAGAGTTCGAGTCTTCCGTAATCGAATTTAGAAGCTTGAGTCATCCGTAGTGATGAATCCGCAGCATTCATCCGAGATTCATCCGCAGCATCTAGCTAGAGAGTTCAAAGTCTTCCCGTAATCGTAATTCATAAGCTTCGAGTCATTCGTAAGAGTCGAATCCGCAGCATCTAGCCGAGAGTTCGAGTGTTCCGTAATCGAATTCAAAGAAGTAGACGAATCCGAGCATTCGTCCGCAGCATCTAGCCGCAGAGTTCGAGTCTTCCGAATCATAATTGAAAGCTTCGAGTCATCCGTATGCGACAGAATCTAGAGCATTCATCCGTAGATTCGGAAGAGTCGAATTGTAAGCTTCAACTCGCATGCAGAATTCGAACAGCCGATTCGAGATCAACAAGCCGACAAGCCGATTCGAGATCAACAAGCCAACAGGCCGATCCACAAGCCAACACGAGATCAACAAGCCGACAAGCCGATTCGAGATCAACAAGCCAACAGGTCGATCCACAAGCCAACAGGCCGATCCACAAGCCAACAGGTCGATCCAAGATCAACAAGCCAACAGGCCGATCCAAGATCAACAAGCCAACAAGATAACAGTCGATTCAAGGTCAACAAGTCAACAAGTCCATTCAAGAGGATCAACAAGCCAGTAGGCCGATCCAAGAAACTTAACAAATCAGAGCCCGAGGCTTACAAATTCGAGAGAAAGAATCAGAGGATAAATATTAGAGATTGTAACATTTCACAAAAATCAATAACATCAAGTTCATTCCACGAATCAAATTTCTTTGTTGAAATCTCGTGCGAACAGGTTCAAATAAATTACAAAAAAAAAATTATATATCAAATATCACAGCAACAATTGGATACAATATTGAAAGTTCTTCCGCGACACCCTATTGTTGAGGTTAAACTTCAATTCATGAACTACACCATTTTTAAAGTTGAAGGATGACCTCTATTAGAGAATATTAACCCGACCGTTGTTGAACTAAATTTGTAATTTTGGATTTTAATTATTTTTAAAAGACATTAAGAATTAATATAAGATTAAATTTAGCATACTCTATCAACGTAATTCATTAAGTTTTCGGAGTGATTTAACATGGTATAAAAGGAGGCATTCCAAACCATTAGCTTAAGTTTGAGTTCAGGAATGATTTAACAATACATTATTTTTCAAAATATTATCATCGAATTTCTTCAAGGAAAGAGGTGCAATTTTCTATCATTTCAGCCAAGCATGAACCCGGTCTGTTTAATGGGGGGTTTCTTGCAATTCAAGTTCATATTGACCAAATTTCACATTGAAATTCATTTAATTCCTAGGTCGTGGAATTAGTTTTCTTATTTTCTAGGGTCCATTATTGTACATATATATCGATAGTGAAAGGGAGTTGAAAATGTTTAAACCTAATGAGCAATTAATTAGCATTTAATTTATCAAAACTGTGATTAATATACTAATTAAGTTGACCATTCACATCATTCTTAAGAAACAAGAAAAAAAATTTAAAACAAGATAAAGAAAGAAAGGAGATTAATAAGAATAACGTCTTGTCTGCTCATGAAAATTGGCCTTCATGGAAAAAAATCTCAAATCAATAAATATGTTTCTTATTTATATACCATGAAATTGTGTCTACTGTTTTTTTTTTTTTAATATATAGAATTTGTGTCTATTGTTTGTGACGATATTCGGTTTCCAACATGATATTATTTAGTCTGTTAATTTATCGTATAAAACAAGCAAAAGTTGCCTTCTCATATATCCCAAGAAGGTGAGATGTAAGGTTAAGGAGAAACTTTTTTAAAAAATAATAATAAAAAAAATCCAGAATTTTAATTAGTTTTTGGTGAAAAAACCAACGCGTTGACATTGATTCTATGGAAGCGACAAAGGAGGTTAAGAAAAAACAGAAACACAAAAACTTTCTCAATCATACCTTCATACGCTCGCTATCTCTCTCATTCCTATGTGGATTGGACTGGTTCACCTCTTCCTCGAGTGTCACAACAAAATTCCAAAAACAAAAACAAATTTTTAGAAACTACTTTTTTTAGTTTACAATATTTGGCTTGATTTTTAAAAACATGAGTAGAAAATAGATAACAAAACGATGAAAGTGATTTGGTAGAAAGTAGTATTTTTAAGGTTAGTTTTAAAAACAAAAAACTAAGGCCCCGTTTGATAACAATTTTGTTTTTTTGTTTTTAGTTTTTAAAATTTGAACCTAAAAATACTATTTCTACCAATGAGTTTATATATTATCTTATCTACTTTGTACCTATGTTTTCAAAAATCAAACCAACTTTTGAAAACTAAAAAAAAGTAGTTTTCAAAAATTTGACTTTGTTTTTAGAATTTGGCTAATAGTTCAAATGCTTACTTAAGGGAAATGAAACCTATTGTAGAGGAATTATGTGAAACTAAGTTTAAGTTTCAAAAACCAAAAACAAAAAACAAAATGGTTATCAAACAGGAGCGTGAAACCGGCGATGTCACAGATTATGCTATAATAATTTTTTGCATAAATTGTTCAATTACAAAGCAGCTCGATTATAAATTAGCGAATAAAACCAATGTAAACATAAAGTAGCCAATTGTACAAAGTAAATGAAATAGCAATAAGTAACTCAATTCAGTCTACACTGCATGTAGGGATAAATCAGCTGGATGGAAAGAATTTTACTATATTTATGAACACTACGAGGTCTTATACAATTTGGCTTCTCCAATCGATTGTCATCCTTTGTCTCTCCATTCTTAGTGAACTACCAGCTGAATAACTCTTTCGAGCCCAAACAACCAAGGCGAGACATGATCTCTTAGTACATCAACAATTGGGAGTGAGGGATTCAAATACATGACCTCTTATGAGTCATATTTGATGTCAGTTGAGTTATGCTTTTGTTAACCACAATCTCACTTATAATTACATTAAAACTCTACTTCTGCAAATTTACGGTCTCGCTCACAATCAGTACAATTGAAATGCTTGTAGGGGAACCACAAAAACAAACTCCAAGCGTAAAAACACACACACGCCAACTAGAAGCAACGCATGTCGCCAAAGAACACCGCAAGCAACTTGTGTTGCCAAAGAAGTCCTCTAAAAAATCACGTTGGTCTCTGTCTTGGTCTCTCTTAAAAATTCTAGTTCACAAAAGAACTCTATCTACAAACTTGATTCAAATCTCAACAAAAATAAAAAATAAAAAAAATAAAGACGTGGGATATTTTATTTTCCTAAAATACATCTAATATTATCATAAAAATCTAAACTAATTAATGTGCTCATATAAGCTCTAAAGAGTTGTTTGAGGCGTTAGGTGGATTATAATAACAAAGGTTATAATAATCTGTAGGTTATTATAATTTGTGAAATCATATAATATTATTTAAAAGTAAGTAGCATAGTTTGGACTTATAATAGTTTGTGTTTGAGGTGTAGACTGCAGAGTATTACACAGGTTATAATAACACATGTTATTATAACTTGTGCTCCAAACAGACCCTAAACGAGATTCTTAAAAAGATATTCTAAAAAAAAAAAAGAAATGGCAGCTTCAACATCGATTTTGTTCCAAACACTTCCAGCACTTTTAATATTCTCTGAAACCTTTTTCTGTTACCATTTGTTTCTGACCTTAAAAACTGACCAAAATAATATTGCCTACCAAATCTGTCAACCCAAACCAACTCCAACAAAAACAATGGGAAGTTAAATTAAGGAGGGTAGTTTAGGGCAATCTGGATTCTATTTTATGTTTTGGCTTCTATTTTATGTTTTCAAATTTACTAAAATTAGTAAATATGTGTTTGACAGATGTGTTCTGGAAAACTGTTTTCGGATTTTATGATCCAAATAGTAGAAATTTTGAAAACAATTTTTTTATGTTTTTATTGTATCCAAATTCTGAATTTAAAATTTTAAAATGCAGAAATTATATTAAACAAACATAAAAATCTTAATAAATACAATATTTCATATTATACACTTAATTTGCGCATAACTTTCTAACAAAAAGACAGGCTAAAAACATTCCTTTTTTATTTTGGGAAGAACAATCCAGTCGTATTAATTATCTTTTAGCTCCATAATTTATTATTTTAAAAGGTTTTTATATTATCAAAGTAGTGTGAAACAAAGTATAGTTGAATTGATTAAGGCATTACATTCTTGACTTAAAAATTAGAGGAACCTTTAGACACCATATTAAATTTGGGTGTCCAAAACATTGTTTGAATCAGTTCAAAATTTAATGAGTTTGAAACACAATCTCATAATTTTGAACAGTGCACATTACATAGATTCTCAGGTTTCAGTATATCCCAAACATTTTTTTTTTTTAATTTTTAGGGTTTCAAACCCTCCCCAAGATTTCAGTTTAAATCTTGAGACCCACATGTTGAAAAAAATATAAAAGTCTTCTATATTTTGTCTAAAAATATTTAGAAGAAAAACAAAAACAAAAACTTAATGGATCTAATAATTACTTTGTTTTACAAAACTGAGTTAGTAATCTTTCATAGATATTAGATTATTAACCCCATCACATATACAATTACTTTCACAATTTCTTTAGTTCAACAATTACGGGATCGAAAATTGAATAATCTAATTTTTTAATGAAGGAAAAAAAAAGATATTTGGCAAATATTTATGAACTTTTGATATAAAAAATAACCCAAAAAATATCAGGAAAAAAAAAGAATTGTAACTAATTTTTATCAAACAAAATCCAATGACAACAAATTCTCAACATTCCAATACATGATTCTTAAACAGAGAAAAAAAATCATGGAAACAATTTTTTTTTATTTTTTTTTTTGATACACAAACTATAAGAAAAACAATTAATTAAAAAAAAAGGGGAAAAACTAATTAAGATCTCTTGGAGAGTGCAAAGGAAGAGAGAATAGAGACAGCTGCAGCACAAAAGAATGCAAATAAAAGAAGAGCTGATGCTGCATATGCCTTATCAAAGAATGATCCAAAGTAATCATCTGGGTCTTGTGTTTGCAAATCCACTGAAAGTCCAAATCCAGCTGCTGTCCCTGTTGCTAGAAGGTATGACAAAAACTGCACCAAACCAAAAAAAAAAAAATTGTTTTCATGTAATTAATTTTTTTAATATAGAATCCAACATCGACCTTCTATCTTATTCACTAAGTTATATTCATATTGGCTATACACACCTTATCACCAAAGAAGTCGAATAGTATAGTGCTATTGCCACTTTTCACGACATTAAAGAGCGAGAACGCGATTTGCAAGAGGTTGAATACGATCCCGATGATAATCGTAGCGAGCACATACCTGCAAAAGAAATTCAAACATAATTACATACCGTAGGTACATGTGTCTAATAAATTAAATCATACACATAGAAGCTAAAATTAAAGAAAAACATTTAAATTTATAAGGCATAGTTACGTTTTAGGTACCTATAGGTATGAAAATCATTGAAATGGAGTCTAGCTGATGCAACAGTTTTGGAAGTGGTGACAAGAATGAAGAAGGAGATGAAAAGAAATACAAAAGTTATTATTCTCAAAATAAGACAAGTTACTCTTGAACCACTTGATGAATTTTCCATCTCTTTTTCTGATCTTTTTTATTATCTTAACAAAACCAAAAACTCTTTATTTCTCTCTAAAATTCAATGGGGATAGGCTTTTATAGCCCTCAAAAATGGCGCTTACTAAGTCATAGAGTACCCTTCAATTTCTAGGAAATTAATTATATGAGACAAGAGATGGTACGGTATTATAATTGAAGTAATTTGTTGACTTTTGTGATTTTTTTTCATCATCATTTATTGATATGCCCTTTTTTTTTATTTCTTGAAAATGAAATGGTGCATTTTATAGTGTATTATATTTGATCTATTTTGAATGTACGGTTCAACCTTTCCTTCGTTTTTTCTCTCATCTAGAAAATTAAAGATATTTTGTTTTTGGGTCAATCAAGCGTGTCATCAATGAAGTCCTCATACGAGAGCGATTTGAAGGAAATTTTCAATGATAATTATTTCAATCCATATTGTTTGGTTTTTGATTTTTGGTTTTTCTTTTTTATAATAATAAAAAAAAAATTAGTTCCAACCTGATGGAGTAAGAATTCGAACTTTCTAATATTTTAATAAATTAAACTAGACTCACATTAAAAAATATATATATGTAGGTAGAATGACTTAATAAGTGATAATCATTTTAAGTTTTAAAAGTTGAACTTTCAATATATTCTTAATTAGTCTTTTAACACATATTTCTTTTCTCTTCTGATCTCAAACATTTTCTCTCTTCTAACTTAGTTTTCTTTTTTAGAATTATTGATTTGAAAACCCTATTAAATTAGAGCGTTAGAAACCTTTTAGATATATGAATCCATAATTCATAAATATTAAAATCCTCAAATTCATTTAATTTGAACTCAAAATTTTAGATGAGACAAGATAACCTAAAAATCAAAACTCTCACGACAATCACTCAAATCAATGAAACAATCTAATAGCAAGGTTTAATTTTCTTTTTTTAGTACAATTAAGGTTGAAAGATTTGAACCACAGACCTCGTGGTCGTTTACCGCATTTATTATGTCAATTGAGTTATGCTCTCTTCGACATCTAATTGCAAGGTTTTAGATAGTCTCCCAACTTAAACTTAAATGACATATCGTCCATCATAGCTTAGAGACAAAATATTACTACATCTAAAAAGATAAAAATGAAAAAAAAAAACAATAAATTGCTTTAAAATTATTAAGTAAAATGCAAATAATAATTTGAAGTCAATTGACAGTTTTTTTTTTTTAACAAATGACAGTTCATATCAATTATTAAAGGGGCAAAATGATCCCATCTGAATAATTAAAAAAATAATAAAAAAAAAAGGAAGAAGAAGATTAAACATTTATCATCCATGCCCTAAAATAGAATAAATTTAAAAGTAAACTTTGCAACAAAAAAATGTAAAGAAAAAAAAAAAGACTATGAGGCATAATTTCTCATTTTAAAATATGAATTTTTCCCCTCTGTGTTCGTTTGGTATGTTTGACCAAAAAGACAGGGAAGCTTCCGAAGATAATATTAAAGTAGGCAGCCAAGTTGGTAATTAACAAAATGAATTAATATGTATGCTTGGTCAAGTTTTGACCTAAAATGGTTGACATCAATTTTGTCCAACTAAATTGAGAGAAACAATTTTTGGAATAATATATTTCAACTCTTTAGTTTATTCCTTAACGCGGATTAATTTGCTTCACTTGATCTCTTTCACACGCACTTTTCCCATCCTAACACAACCTCCTCTCACTTTGTCCATATATTAAAGAAATTTCTTTCTATTTTATTTTTCTTTAACAATAATGATTCTTTGTTTACTAATTTATTGGGTTTTTATAGTTGGATAAAATGTGGGGTTGAAAAATTTGAAACTCTAATCTCTTTATATGATTTAATCAATTGAGTGTTGTATATTTGAGAATGATCAAATTAAATCTAGTGTATTTCAAAGTTGTTTCTCTATGCTTGATTAAAGATATTTAAGAAGAGATGAGATTTTTTTTCCATATAATCATGGTTTTGCTTATAAATTTATTGTATTTCAAAGTTATATCTCTACACTTGAATTAAATATAATTGAGTAGGAGTAGACATGTCCATTATTTCCGTGGGAACGGGGAGGGAGTGGAGACTAATTTTTTTTCGTTGACTAAATTTTTCATCCCCACTCCTTGTCCCCGTCCCGATTAATTATTTATTTTTAAATATTTATATTTATATATATATAATAAACTATAATTCTAAATTTTTATTAAATATCATTTTATTTTTCTAAGAAAATTAAAAAAAATGTCTCTAAACAGAGAATTATTGCCCGCGGGGAATCCGATCCCTAGAAATTCTTCATGGGGAATCCCCGCCTCGTTCCCCCGGGACGTGGAATGAAATGGGGGGCAGGGCGGAGACGGAGAAGTCATTCCCCATAGACATCTTGACATCTTTGAAGGTATGGACCGTGTGGCCTTTTTTTATTTGACCTCTCCAATTGGTTATGCTATTACACGTTATTACTATTATAAATATATTATATGTTTGAGTACATCAATAATTAAGGATGGGGAGATTTGAACTCGTGATCTCACTAGACCAAAAATGGGATACAATGACGGACGAAAAAAATAAGGGGCAAGAAACAATGACGGGCGGTCGAAAACACGCGAAAAAAATTAAAATGGACATACAATGACGGGCATTGCCCGTCATCGTAAGTTTTGGAAAAATTGACCGTAAAATTCTTTAAATGACCGTCATTAAAGTTAAAATATAAAAGGCACAATCACCTATCTCTTTCTCAAACCCTAGCGACAAAAAGGATTCTTCTTTGTTTGGTGACTTTGTACCCGTTTTGAGAGAGACCCAGTTCTTGGAGGAGCTTATGGCGGTTGTATCTGCAGCTGCTGCAGAATTCAGATAATGGGTCGAAGTCGGCGTCGTAGGTGGCTTGAGCGAACTCGCCGTATTTGACGAGTTCGCGGCGGAAAAAGGTGTGGAGGATCGAGAGGCCGACCGGCCGCGCGCGCGCAGTGGAGGCCTGGCGCGCCAGGCGGCGGAGATGTTGTCGCGAGGGGAGAGTGGGAGTCATGTGGTTGCCGTGAGTCGATGAAGTCAATGGCGCGGAGTGGCATTCGGAGGAGGAAGCGAGTGGCTTTGCCAACAGAGTCGTTTTTTTTTAGATTTTGTTCGTTTATTGGTCTTTGGGAGACGTAGCCAGTGTGAAAAGAGTACAAACTAAGAGAGTAAGTAAACAATGTAAATATACAAATACTAGATGGTGTCCTAGTAGCATAAGCAAGATTTCAAAAATCTTCTTTACCACACTTCTAACTTCTTCATAGGACTTGTTTTTCCTTTGATTTAAGAAATTAGTGAGTTTTCTATATTCATTGATTAAGTTTAGTTGTTGGCTATATGTTAACAATAATGATGGATAAATTTAATCGACCAAAGTTTATGTATTCTTTAATCAGTATTTCTATTTCTTCTCTTTGTTGTATACCCAAGTCAATGCTAGATTTTATTGAGATACCCTATGCGTTTGTTCTATTAAGTAAGACAAGGTTTTAGTTTCTGATACATTAACAATTCAATCTTTTATGATGTATATCCTATATGTCAAGTTTTGAAGGAGCGAGAACTTCTAGTTGATGGTAGAAAGATGGTCTTGAATTGAAGGTGGTGCTTACATTAGATATGCATGGATATTGGGTGGTTGGCATGATTTTATATTTAATTTAATAGTTATAAGTGCAACATATGCAACATACATCATAATGGATTTTAATTTTATTCTCCCTGAAATGTTATTGCGAAGATTTTAACAGATACTATTATCTGTTAATATTTCTGTTTGCAGTGGGCACTAAACACTTCAAAGAAACCTATTGTCACAACTGCTTGGTTACGACAGTGTTGGATTGAACATCGTGTAGTGCCTCAGGAGGAATATCGAGTCCTTCCATTTTCTGGATTGAATATTTCGGTGTCTAGAATTCCAGCAGGTTATGAGTTTCACAATATCTTATTCTTGCTCATGGGAAATTGTTTTCTTGTATTCTTTTAGCATTTCTGGTCCTTTGGGGGACATTTGACGATAAAAATTGTGTTCTTTTAACATTTATGGGTTTCATGTTGTTCAATGACAAGTTAACACACATAATAGTTTCATGTAGAATAAAAGTTGTTGGGTTTGAAGCTTCTAAGGTGCGCAAGATTGTGAATATGATTTGCAGAGGTGGAGGCTCCCGGTACATGATGTTCAATGACAAGTTAACACACATAATAGTTGGAAATCCGTAGAAATGTAATAATCCTTTACTTATATGCTTTTTATTTTTGTGGCTCATGGTGACATGCAATCACAGTACAATTTCTGTGAACTGTATTGCTTTAATTTGTGAGCTTGGTTGTGTAGTGAGCTTTTTTATCTCACCAGAATGAACTATCCTCACAATCTGAAATGGATTTTGCCATTTTTTTGAAATTGCAGGGAGAAAAGGGAAGTAAGAGATATTGCAGCTTTAGGTGTCATCCATGTGGTTAGAACCACCTGGCCTAAGGATTGTGATCGTCAGAAGAAAGAGATCCTTGTTCTTGGCAGACATATGGCCTATGATGAACTTATTCTTAAAGGTTTGATATGTATGGCTTATATACTCGGATATCTTTTTGAACGTCAATCTTAAACCTACCTTAATTTAGAATGCTACATATTTCATCAGGATGCACGACCGGAATTTGTTTGGAGATCGTAGCTTGTTTGTCTTGTTCTAATTTTTCAAGCTAGATATTTTTGTCTTTGCAGCATCCAGTAAAACAAGCTCCATCGTTATGGATCAGAATAAAGTTCCTAATGTTCAACCAATCATGTCATCAAATGGGTTAGAAGGAAATATTGATGTTAGAATTGGAAAGACATCAACGACAGAGGGAAAAAATCAAGAAAAAACTGAAGCAAATATCAGTGGAGACAGAACCATGAAACTATCCCAGAAAAGCCAACCTTCTGTAGCAAATGGTACAAACAAGAGTCAAGAAACTGAAGCAATTATTTGTAATTTCTATTTTTTCTTTCTTTCTTTTTGTTAGTTTATAATTGGAATCTAATATTTACTTTACTTGTCATTTGCTTTAGATTTTTTTAGACATGGATGACTTTCAATGTTAGGAGAGACAAATAAGCTTTGCCTCTTGCACTGAGAGTGACATACATCAAAGATCAGTTTGATTCATTTTTTATCAAACATCTAACAAAAAAAAAAATTTAATTGTTTCTTCTTCTTTTGTTCTTGTTATTGTTCATTAATGGTTTCTTTTGTTACTTTTAAAGGCTAACATTTACACAAGGTTATTGACATTACAAAGGGAGAACATTCGCTTCGTGGTAATGATATCTCATCTTTTTGTCATCATCAATCTCTGGCAATTACTTTATTTCATTTTCTTGTAAACCTCTCTTTCATCAATTTGCTTAACTTTGAAATTTTACTGTTATGTATACTTATTAGTGAGAACTAAATGGTCTTGATGAAAAAAATTAAAGCTTTGCTTTTTATAACTCCAGAACTTGGTTTCTATAATTTGGCGTTGGCTTATTCTTTCGTTTCCATAAAATTTACAAATCAAGATGGCGATGGAATCTTGATTGTCTGATATAAAGTGTAGTGGCTTATTTTTTGATCTAGTGTCGTGTAAGAAGAACATACACAATGCACAATACCTAGTTCTCATTGGTTGGTGATGGAATAATATTAAATATTATTTGAAAGGAGTTTGATTTAAGTAGTACATTCGATTGTACATAATTGGGTGGGGCATTGTAATTATCTCATGATTGTGTATATATACACTTATATTTCTACCATTTTCCATGATTTGGTACTTTGTACTCTGTGACTGACGATTAGCCGGTTTGTTTATGTTGTCGAGAAAGGATTAAGCTTAGTCCCGAGAAGGCTATTTTCATCTTCTTCCAAAACACACTACCTCCAATTGGTTAAATTGAATTTCTATTGTCGCAGGCTGGTAGCATGAAGAAATGCATTTGCATTTGTTTAATATATGTATTCTGTTGTTGCAATTGCTTTGATGTCATCGATCTATGAAGAAAATAAGGATGAAAAGGGTTTTCTTTACCTGACTTACAGTGGAGAGAACACCTTTGGGTTCTTATTGCTTCAAATCAAAATTCACGTGTGTAAATGAACTTTAAAAGTTATGTTTACATGACTTACAAATACTTCTTCAAGGAGCTTAAACAATATTTGAGTATGTAAATTCTTTGGTATGTTTTCTAATATGTTTGATCTTTTGTCAAATGTTGTTTTGTCGTTCATTGTAGTTTTCTTTGAATTTTGTACATGCACAATATATTAATTAAAGTTATGTTTTTGTGAAGTTACTTGTTGTATAAAAATGTAATTCTTTCATGAAATTTTATTTTGTACATAGATAAAGAGAGAGAAATATTGTTGGTTAGGCACATTTGAAATAATTTTTTTTATTCAATTATTGACAAAAGATGACGGGCATTATCCGTCCTTAAAAGTTGAGTGCAGTGAAAAATGTCACATTTTTAATGACGGGCATTAACTTATGCCCGTCATTAAAACGATCGTCATTATATATTACATCGACGGTCGTTTTTAATGACGGTAATACCCGTCATTAAAAACGACCGTCATTATAACATACAATGACACTCACATAGATGACGGGCGCGCGCCCGTCATCAAAACCCTTTAATGACGGGCATTGCCCGTCATTAAAACCCTGTTTTTTACTAGTGTCTCTTAGTTATGAATCATACTTAATGTCAATTGAACTATATTTTTATTCGCGTAATTACTTATGAATACTAGATTATTTTTCCCCCGAAGGTACCCATGTGGATATTTTTTAATGGATAATAATACGTAGGAAATGACTTGGCATTCTTATCGATATAATGGGTTTGTCATGCGTTGTTCCTAGAAGCCATCTCATTAAAGCTGGACTTCTTTATTTCTGTCAAGTCAACGTAATAAAATAATAGCCAAATAAAAAGTAGAGAAAAAATTAAATAATATTTTTATAAGTTCAAAAAATAATAAAACAATTACAAAAAAAAAAAAGTGACGTATTATTATAGTGCATGCATACATGACATAAACGAAGAAATGTAAGCATTGGATCTTATTGTGATAGACAATTTTATTTTTAGAAGTAGGGTTATTTAATAATAATATTTTCCCCTACATTAAAGATATGTACCATGTAATTCCCAAAGCTCAGGTTTATATATCTTTTACCACTACAAAATTGAACTAAAAGAAATACTGCAAAAGATGAAATTAAGAATTCTATATTTCCTTTTTTAAAAAAAAATAATTACTATTTATATGATTGTATCATTAAAAACTACTAATTATTATTTAAGAAAAAAAACGTTTTTGAAAATGGCTAACCTTCATAACCTATGCGAAGCCCATTCTGTTAACTGGTGGATTTGGAGGCCCATTATTAGCAGCCTATCCTATTGGGCTTATTTTTCTTACATTTCTACTGACCCAATCACCCTAGGGCCCACCAAGTTGAATGTCAAAAGATACGGTCCCTTCCCACATATTCAAATCTCATTTTGAAAAAGAAATTACAACTGAATTTTTTGGTTTTGGTTTGTATCTATTTTATCCTTTTATTTTAAAAAATATCTAATAGATTTTTGAATTTTCACTTTTGTCTAATAAATCTTTAACTTGTTCTTTAAAATTCACAAAGCTACCAAACGCAAAGTTTATAGTTAAGGATTTATTCCCGTAAAATTTATTTTTTTTTTATATTATAAATTCATCTATTTTTAAATTCGTTAATTTTTAAAAATTTTAAATATACACAAAATTGAATTTTATGAGATCTTTTAGACATTTGTAAAAGGTTCACTAGTTGAATGATCTATTAGACATTTTTTTAGACATTTTTTTAAACTCTGGGAACTTTTAGACACAAACTTAAAAATTCAATGACTAAACTTGTAATTTAGAAATTCTTTTTTAGCAAATTTAGCCATCATAAAATACAGGAAGATTATATTAAGCATACAAAATCTTGAAAGCCAAAGGACTAAAATTTACCATTTATTTCATATAATATGTAATTGATAGTTACTCATGCAATCATCCTTCAAAAAGATGTAACAAGGTCAAAAGAACAATAATTTGTCAATGAAATCACAATAATATGGAATACAATAAATTTTGTTTAGTTCAACATTAAGTAAAAATAGAGAGATTCGAACTTTTAATCTTTTGATCAAGGACAATATATTTTAGGTCAATAAAATTAACCAGGTAATTTAAGTAATGAAAAAAATGTGTGAGTTTTTTAAGGGTTAAATTAATAAATGAAATGGGAAGGGTTGGAGGTTAAATAAATAAAGTTGGGAGGAGGTTACTTTAATAAGAATCCACTAAGTGAGTGAGGTGCGATGTGACAAAGAAGAAAGCCCCACGTAAATTTGTGGACAAATTCATTTCCAAACTCAGTCAAAAGCTAAGCTCTCTATTACACAACCAAACAATTAATACAATCAATTCAAACCCATGTCACACACGCACCACATCAACTTTCTTTGGCCTTAATTATATATTTAATTAAATTCATCTTTTTCTTTTTTTTTTTGTTCGTCTTAACTTCATCCTACACTTGTCCTTTTATTTAATCATATCAATGTTTGAATACAAATTTAATCATATGTTACATCAACGTCACATATATATTATTTTTAATCTAAAAGGAAGATAAGAAATCTAAATCACTTTGATGAGTTTTTGAAAGAATAAGTGTAATACATACATATATCACTATAGATTTTCATAATTGTAATTTTATTTTTTAATAACGCGGTTTAGAAATTTTTAGTTTTAGCTAAAAAGATATTCACCGCATTATTTTTCTTTCTTCTTGACGGTTTGATGTTCTGGTGTCCTAAATATATGTCACATCGCTCTCTCTTTTTTGAAAAAAATTCATCATGTCATAGAGAGGAACACGTTTTGTGAATCAATCAAATTGTTTGGTCATTAAATATCATTTTCAAATAATTATAATGGATAAATTTATAATTGTGGAGATCTTCCCCTCTTTGTCCTCTTCTTCTAAACTTACTTTTCTTTCTTTCTTTTTTCTTTTTGCAAGTTTAAGTAATTTCTCTTCATCAAATTTAATTTTAATCAATAGGTAAATTTATTTTTATCATTGGAATTTGTTTTGAAAAAGAAAATAAATCATTAAATCATATTGAATTGGATTGACAATTTATGAGCAAATATATTTTGAGCTTGTCTGAAAATACTTTTTTACCGTGTGTTAAGTAAATTGAAATATATTTAAACACATTGAATAAAAGTAAAATTCTCGCAGGAGGAAAATTATATTTTTATTTTCTTTAGCTCCAACAAAGATTTTGATTTTTTAAGAAAACAAGACTTAGAAAGGTTATTATGATATTTGGATTACCAATCCATTTAAACTCTTTCTTATCTACTATAATCTTAGAAAGAATTAAGACTATATCTATTTCTTTAATTTCTTTTTCTTTTAGAAAAAGTGTCTTTTAATTTAATAATTATTCCACATATCGAAATTGATTATGCCTCGATTTCATAAAATCCAAATCAATATATTTATATAAAGATAACAATAGGAGAATATATAATACCTTGAGATGAAATATCCATGGCTAAAAGCCAGCACAAGGACTGGCCACACATATGTCATAGATACAAATACATAAAAAACAAAAAAAACACAAAAAAAAATTATAGTACCATATAAAATCTTTTCCAAAAAAAAAAAATTACTATATAAAAATATAGTAAAATGTATTATTGTTATGAACTTTCTGAGACGCACTCAACTTAACTTTATTTTACTTGTTGAACTCCAAAAAATCTCTTTATCGTTATGTGATAGGTTTTTTGGACAAAAATATAGTTGATGTACACACATTCAAATTTGATCATATGAAAAATATATACATTATTTTTATATAATAGGTTGATTTTTTGACCCCAAAAAAGAATAGGAATGAATAATTATGAGGCTCATAGAAGAGTATAGAGTGAAAGGGAGAAAGTTTAGAGTGTTAGGGTAAATAAGCATAATGATGATGTTGAAGTTTAATTTTCTTGAAATGAATAAGACATAATTTCTTAGTCAAAGATTGCTTGTCTCCTTGGGCTCCACATTGCCCAAAAGGAAACCTTCAAACCACATGTCCTATCCTCATGCCCCTCCCCCTACTCTCTTATATCTTTTCCTTTGATTTTGGATCTCTCTCAAAATTTAGTAAAGTTGTTGTAGTTCTCTGTCTCACTCACTCTCAATTTATATTGTATTATTTGAAAAGTTGTAGTAACAAAAAAAAAAAAAAAAAAAAAGTGTCTGGCCGATATAGCTAGCTTACCAAATTATGATGATACAGAATTGGTTTCTAAACATAGTTCAAATGGTCTCTGTCAATATATGTTTATTCTTATAGGTCAAAAGTATAAATCAACCGGTATGCTTTAGGTAAGATTCAAAGAAAAAAAAAGTAGATAATATGAGATTGAAAAAGATAATATAATAATTAAGACATAATAAAATAGTTGATCCTATCATTATGGATAATAAGAAAGAAATTGCTTTTGATTTATTATATGAATCAAATATAAATCGAGTAAAAAACACATCATGTTTTACCTCCTAATTAACCCTGCTTTGTCCTAAATTCAAAATATACATGATGTGACAAATAAAATGTCTAGTATTTTATCATTTGGTGATCATGAAAAATCTTTAAATCTAATTCAATCATATTCCTGGAAGAATAGGAATAGGAATGAATTAGAAATAATAAACATTCAATACATTATTCCTATATTATTACTCTAAGCTCATAATTAATTACTGATAGGAATAATAAACATTCAATTCATGGAAGAATATGAATGAATTAGGAATAATAAACATTCCATACATTCATAAATTATTACTCTAAGCTCATAACTAATAATCTATACTTTATACGAACAATTTTTCCAAACATATATTTATTGATTATAATTTATAATTCAATAAAGTACAAGAGCATTGCTATTCAAAAACACAGTCCATTCACTATTTATACATACAAAGATTAATAATTGAAAAAAAAAAAAAAAAAAAGGAAACTTCTAAAAATGGGCAAGAATCTTAGTTACATATGATTGAGCACATATGGAAGAACGTGAGGGCTTATAACCTAGAAGAAACACACACACACATTGGAATCTCTCTCTAATTTTCTTTTTTTCTTTTTTTTTTTTTTTTAATTTTCTCTTATAGATGAGATGAGATGAGAGAGAGATAATAAAGGTAAAAGAACCAAAGGACATGATAAAGCTAAAGCTGCCATAGAAACAGAGAGAACATCTTCACGCCTATGCATGTGGGCATCAACACACAACAACTTAAAAGACCCTTCCTTACCTTAGCTTGGAATTCCGAGCTCTTTCTTCTTCTTTTTTTCTTTTTTTTTTTTCTTTTTCACAACTCTCTTCTCCTTCCCCATCCTCTATTTTCATTTAGGTTACCTATTCATCAATGTAAACACAACCTGTTCCTTCTTTGCATCTTTATGAATGTGGGTCGATGTGTCGAGGTTTTTTTGATTCGATAGTTTTACTCGTAATGTCTCTGATTAACTAAAGACATTGTTGAGTAGCTACTTTTAATTTGTTTTGCTTCAATCTCCCTTATATACAAACAAGAAAAATTTTGAAGATTTAGTTAGGTTAAATTATTAAAAAAAAAATCCCTCTAACTTTGCCTTCTATTTCAAAAATACCTATATTTTTTAAAAAAATCGCAATATTATCCTTGACTTTTCATAAACATTTCAAAAATATCCTGAGTAGAATAACTATACTTAGAATGTTGGATGAAAAGTCGACGTATCGCATTATTCTTTCGAACTTAAACCAACTAAGTGTGTCTTAGTCACTACCACATCGATTTTCTATTGGATTTCTACTTTAAAGGTAGTTTTGAAAGATCAAGAGTGATATTGCAACTTTTGAACAAAAAATAAGGGTGTTTTTTAAATAAATGGCAAAGTTCAAGAGTACTTTTTGTAATTTAGCCATTTAGTTACCGTTAGAGGTAATTCAAACTTTTTATCGATGGATTCCTTATTCTTTCCATTGGAAGTATGGATCTAATCTAATAAAATTATGTTCTGTAATTTGATGATCCAATTTTTTGCAGTTACAAACTTCTTTTTGGATACAAATCCTTTAGATGCTTAGTAATTGGGTTACTTTTGCCTTTGTGATTGCATTAGGTTAAATTTAGGGTAATGTTATGTGGATATTGTGTTATTGTTGATCCCAACAGAAGTTTTATTTCAAGTTTAGGAAGCCAAGTAAAAAGAAGGTATGTGAATGAGTAAAATATTCTCTATATTTGTGTGGGGGGAATAAAAAAAAAATAATCCAAAGCTAGATTCCATTCAAAAAAGAATAAAATCTATAAGAACTAAATGATGGGAAATACTGACATCATAACCATGATGCAAAATTCCAACCAGCCCTACCTTTTACTTTGATTTCACTTTTGTTTAAATACACACACATATATATATTACAATCAATAAGGGGAAAGCAAAGGGGAAGTAATAAAACCAAACAAAAAAGGTTTTAAGTGGTCAAGAGGGAAGAAGGGTTTCTCCCTTTTTTCTACTTTTGACCAATTTGAATAGTGTGCTCTTAGACCCCCTCTACTCCCTTTTTTGAACCAAAAGACATCCTAAAATGCTACCATTCTCCATCCTCTTGAGTACCAATTTTTCCACTTTATTATTAATGGTTTCTCACTCGATTGGATCTGAGATATGATTAACTCTGAGATGTGCATCAGTAGTATCATGTCTCTGTTTATTACAAGTACTCTAAAGACCTAATAATTGTACTATATTAATATTACTAAAGAAAGAAATGATATTATCCGAATTTAAATTAGTTAGTGTGACGATTCTTGTGGGAACTCAAAAAATTTAAGATAATAGGTGATGATCGCAACCTTAATTTTGGACATTATTGTCTAAAAAATGTTTAAGGTTTGGGGTGTGAGAGGAATAATATCTTAGGGTTTAGGGGAGAATCTGAAAGGAAAGAAGGGGCACAAATTTAGATGCATTCAAACTGCAGTTTCTTTTCAGGAAGCTGAAAAAGAAAATCACACTCAGCAATTAAAACATTACCTAAAAATACCAAACTAAACTTTCAGATGGGACTTCTGAGATTTTTTCTTACATGAAGATTCAAGAATGAGGCCCTGATCGAGATCCCCAAACACATGCATGTATCTAAAATCTAATAATACCCCTTTCATTTCAAGCTCAAAGTTCCCATTAGTGAAACCAATTTAATTCATCTAATTCAAATTCCTCAAATTATTAAATGATTTATGAATATGAAAAAAAAAATGGAAATCAAGAATTCCACCGTCTGTTGCTATTCTAACCAATTAAACTATATTCAAACGGGTACTGCAACATGAGACAATTCAAGTTTATTATCAATGATTGATAGTACTTTTGCTTTTTCGAGACTGATTTTTTTGTTACTTCATTGACCAAAAGATTGGTGAGAATTAATGAAAATGAACAATAATTGCAAAACTGATTCTTCACACGTAAACTAAATACATATACATCTAAAAAGAGCAGCGGATCATCTCATTCATTTGATTTCACGAAGAGATTATACAAATTTAGCTCTCTTCTCATCAAGTCAGAGATAATATATCAAGCTTCTTCACAATACATATAACAAGGCTCCTAAATTAAAACCCCACATTTGAATAAATCAAGAAAAAAAAAATATATTAATAGTAATAATGAAACCCCCACAACAAAAGTAGCTAGCTAAATAACCTACCATATACTAATATTTTGATCCCCTCATAAGATTTCCCTAAAAAACCCACATAAAGTTTTTCTTGTTCCTAATTCTGAAATTCATTCACCTTCTTCCCCTTCCATCTCTTGATGTTGTTGTAAATTGTAATCACAATGTGATGATCTTTCAATGTCAGCTGGCTTTCAATCTCTCTTTCAACCCTGTAGTACAAATTAAACAACAAAAAAAGAGTACAAAAAAAAAAAAACCAAGTGTTATTTATTTTTTTTTTTTGGTAATTGATGTTGTTGGTTCTAAGATTAGGAAAATTTTAAACCCCAAATTACAAGAGATGGCTAGTGGAAGAAGTTGAATTGAAATGATCTGAAATTTGATCTGTCCATGCAATATTCCCAGCTGTTGTTGTTGTTGTAGTTGAATTCCAGAACTGATCATTTGGTTGAATTCCCAGAAAATTTCTTGACAAATTGTTAATTCCTTGTGTGTCCTCCACGATTTTCATGCTACTATTAGTGTTCCCCAACTGATGAGTTGTAGTACTAAATCCACTGTCCAATAATGGCTTTGACAAGCGTTGGTAATTTGAGAAATCAGCTGGTTGTTGTTGTTGATGATGATGATGATGATGATCTTCAGCTATGAAATTTGAATACATCCCATTTTGTTGATGTAAATTTGCAAAAAAGGGTATTTTCCATTGGTGATGATCAATAATTCCACTTGATAAAATGGATGATTCTCCTGCTGATGATGGGAGTGAATTTGGGATTTGAAGGCCTTCAAAGTTTAAACCAATGTTTCCAAAATCACTCAGATGGTGTAAATTTGGAGCTGCCAAAAAGGGTAAATGAGTTGGTGGAGGAGGACCCAATTGGTGGCTAATGATATCTGTTGTGCAACTGTTTGATGACACTGTGCTTGTTGAAGTACTTGAACCCGCCGGAGATTTTGACCGGTTGCTCCCTCCTTTGCTGCTTCTCTTGCTCGACCGCCGACACCCGCCCCCGACCGGCACGTTCCTCATCGCCCCGCCTCTCGTCCAGTACCGTCGGCAGGTCTTGCAAAAGTGTCGTGGCTGAGTGAGACTGTAGTTGTTGAAGTAACAAAACTTTGTGTTTGTTGATTCGCATCTCGGGCATTTTAACCCGGCTTCCGGTTGCGGTATCTTAGCCTGTCTGGCTCGATCCGTCATTGATCCAGGTCTAATCGACCCAGGCCCTCCTCCTCCGCCTCCAGCACCACCAGCTGCAGCTGGCGGTGGTGGTGGCGGAAGGTGTTGAGTATTATTAGTCTCACAGGCAGTTCCTTGGAGCTGATTTGGTTGCTATTGAGAGAGATCAAAAAGCATAATCCCAAATCAAAATGTTTGGTATATTCAAGAAAAGATAATAGATCATGAAAGAAAAAGGAAGAAGAGTAGGGAATATAAATTTTTGTTGCTTTTGTAGTGAAGAAGCTAAATAGTTAACCAAAACAAAAACAAAAAAAAAAGAAACAAAAATTAAAAGGAAAACATCCATACCTGAGAAGGCCAATTGGGTGGATCAAGAAACACAGGAACTGAAGAGAAAACCATGGAGAAGGGTAATCAAGAAATTTCTTTTCTTTAAAGGAAAAAGGGAAAATCAAAATCAAAACTTGGTGATGAGAAAGGAAATTAGAAAAGAGGATGATGAGAGTTGAGTGGGAGAGAAGAAAGATAAAGGGAATGGAGAATATATATATATATATATATATATATATGGGAATGAAGTTATAATTATAATATATGTTCCCTTCTGTCTTTTAGGGTTTTGAAAGAAAGAGAGAGAAGAAGAAGAAGAAACTATAGATATAGATAGAATATTTTGGTTAAGTTTCTTATTCTTTAAGCTTCTTTTTTGGTAGTGTTCTTTCACTGTGGCTGCTCAGACAGAATATAATAATATAATTGGGGGTTTTGGTTTGGCCATGCATGCTCATGTAGGACAGAAAAACAAAAAACCCCTAGTAGGGAAAAAGAAAATCTTTTTTAGGTGAATTTTTATTTTTTACATAAGCTCTCTCTCAATAAAAATAAATTTATCTTTTATATACATATATGATATATATAGAAGAGAAGATAAATAATAATAATAATAATAAATAAAAGAAAAAGTTGAAGTTTATGGTGGAATGGTCTTGAGTGGTAGTGTCACAATCGAATGTACCTTTGTTTCTCCCGTCTGTTTCAGCCTCATTTTTTTTTAAATATATATATATATATATATATATATATATTTTTTTGCATGCAATATTATAATAAAACCAATCCCATCTAAGTTTCCTTTCCTTTCCTTTCTTTCCCTTTTTCTTTTTGTGCTCTCACTATGTCACATTACATTACAACCTAAGAGTAATTTATATCTCCAAAATTTATTCCCCTAAAATTAAACTTGTGTATTTTCTAACGATTGATAAATTCATTTTCTGTTATTGAGATTTTAATTTATGTTGTTTTCCACTCTTGAGTTTTCAAATTCAAAAAGTAAGTTTTGAGAGAGAGAAAAAAACGTGCATTTTCTCATTCTAAAAAACAAAAATGTTACAACTTTAATCCAATTTTATAAACTAAAAAGTGTTTTTTTTTTTTTCCTTCCTGTTTCTATTGGATGTTAAGTAAGAAAATGAGTGATAAGCCCTAAATCATATTAAAAAAAAATAACTTAAATATATAGTTTTGAATGATTTGTGTGAATAAGTGATGGGAATATATACCATTAAAGTGAATAAAAAATTAAAAAGATGTTTTCCCATATG
This sequence comes from Trichosanthes cucumerina, assembly GCA_036507285.1. Classification (NCBI taxonomy): domain Eukaryota; kingdom Viridiplantae; phylum Streptophyta; class Magnoliopsida; order Cucurbitales; family Cucurbitaceae; genus Trichosanthes; species Trichosanthes cucumerina. The sequence continues at coordinate 6,265,575 of CM071845.1, forward strand.
GGTGAATATGCATGTGTGGCATTTTTATGGCTACTTCATAATAAGCAAAACCCCTATTTAATGATTCACCTACTTAGTATATACTTTTTTTCACTTTTTTATTTGAACCCATTATTTTCCCTTTTATATGAAAGTGAAGTCTAAGTCAATAAAGTATAAAGTGATTGAAATTTTGTTTAGTGAAGAAGTTGCCATTATTCTCCATATCAATTACTTAATTACTTTTCTCTCTAACAATAAAATGATGATGTGTGTATATATATATATGTTCATGTATGTATGTATTGCATCTATGTATGTGTGAAATGAAAGGGACATATATAAACCTGTAGAAATTTTAATTTAATTTGAAGTGGAATGTTGTTGGCTAAAAGACCCACCATTATTTATCCCTGCAAAACAGATAATATTAAGAACCTTCCACTTTTTGCTATATATATTAGTTATAGCTAAAATTTCAAAAATATTTTGAAAAAGCAAAATATAAACAAAAGAAACAGTTGGGGAATAAAATTGTTATTAGTAGGACCTAACATATCCAACTTGTGGAAAATAAAATGTAGCATAAAAGATCTGTGTCTTTGATAATAAGTTGAGTTCTTATATAAGAATGTTGTTATAGTCCTATATTTTCTATATATTATTATATATAATTAATTGGGTTGAGCAATTCAATTTTAAGAAATTATATTCAAAATAATTAATTTAATATCTCCCATTCTTTGTATTGAGCAAGATAAGTTTTAGCCAATGTTCAACGGTAATTAATGAGATATTTATTCTTTTGCATGAAATTGAATATCCAAATCCTTATACCCCACTTCGGTTTTAAAATAATATCACCATATACATTATGATGATGATAAAATTAATTTTCTTTAAAAAAAAAAAAAAAAAAAGAAAGGAGTGGGTTTATATATAATATGTTCTAGAACCAGAGAAAAAGTGATGCATGCCATCTAGTGCAAAAAAATAAAAATAATAAACATACACTGAGCAAAAAAAAAAAAAGATATTTTTGTCCCAACATAATAATGAATGTGATTTTTTTTCTCAATTTTAATTATTAAAAGAGCATCCATTGGTATGCACAGTTCAACAACTGACCAGTTTTGTTACTGAAATTCAGAGTCAATTGTTGGAAGTGTACATTTCTTCTTTAATCATCAATCTCTTTTGCCCGTTAGTAATAATTAATATCTAATGAAAGTATTTATTGGGTATTTCTCAATCAGTATCATAATAATTAAACGACATTGATCATATTAGATAAAGTCCTCGACATTATTATCAAGTTTAATTATACACTAATTATTTTGATTTTTGGACCTACAAAGTTAATTAACCAATCGAAAGTGACACAAGAAAAAGAAAGAAAAATTTTCTAGTTCTAATCAAATCAAAACACGTAGACATCATAAAATTTAATATATCCTTTTCCTTTTTTGTTCTCCGAAGAAGATTTATGTTTTCCGTTTAAATTTTTAATTAATGTGTTTAGTTTGGTAACAATTAAAATCTTGAGCTACAAAGCATGTAATTAATTTTTTTAAGTATGTAATTAATATAAGAATGGAGATTATACTAATCCAAATCATAGCTTTTTGTAATTATTTCTTTTAAAAATTGAGTCCCTATTTATATAAAATACAATGTAATGTTTTTTAAATTACAAGATAAAGAAATAGAGAGAGACAACTAAAGTGATAGTGAGTAATTGAATTACCTCTAAATGAATCATTTTGAATAAAAGATTTTCAAATGCAATTGAAGCAACAAGATTGACAGTTTTATAGTGTTAAATTCATAAAAGATGAATATAAATATATTTTAACGTGAAAATATTTAGTGATAATAATAAGAAAAATTAGAATATATTCCATAATTCTAAAAGAAATTTAGGACCCCAATCCCATCCACATGCATCAATCCTATTCGGTATCTCTCTTATGAATTTCCGTACATTAATTGTGTGAGACATGGGAATGTCAACTTTTTTTTTTTGGTTAAATGGGAATATACAGAATACTGATTGTATTTTAATATTAGTAATTAATTCTGTTAATGATTGTATTTTCATCATGGTATGAAACGTAGTATTTTATAATTTCAAAAAAAAAAAAAGTATCACTTGTTAAAATAGAAGAATTGTTATCCTTTAAGTTCAACGGAGTTCGTGTTCTGATACCATATTAAATCACTCATCAATTCAGAAGCTTAAGTTGATGGATTATGGTAAATTTAATTATATCAACACTCCAACACCATTAATATCTATATCACTATCTAAATAATTTTTAGGCTAAATATATTCAATCGTCTCTGATATTTAAGGCTTTTTTATCTCAATTTGGTCATAAATTTTTTAAAATTCTCGATTTTTTTTCAATGTATTAAAAATTTTCAACTAGATTCTCACAAAGAAAATTTTATTAAAATTTGTTAACATAAAATTAATGAGTCATTGAATTATTATTTTATCAATATATTTTAGACCCGAGAGCATGTTAAATAGATAATATATGCCAGTAGAAAAAAAAATGAATTTGTTAATTTAGTGGGCTGGATTTTACATATAGACAAGTTGAATTTTATATGCTAAATCTAAATGGCATGTAAAATTATAAATGTATTTAAATATGTTGATAAAATAATATTTTAATGACAACAACTTTTTTTTAAGGGCTTATAATTGAGAAAATGTAATATAGGACCAACTTGAGAAGTAATTAAAAGAATAGGAACCATATTGTGTATTTAGCTAATATTCTTTAATCGGTCCTTTACATTATTTATCTTTCACTAGTGTTTATTATTTTGACATTAGTGACACTAACTTTGTCCATAGTAATATCAATGATAAAGTGATGTGACAATAACGTGACAATTGTGGTGGCATTTTTAAACCTTTTATAATTATTTTTTTTCCCTTGTGTGCTTTATTCTTCTTTTTAATGCATTGTGTCTTACTTTAAACTAGTGAGGAAATGAACATGGTAATAGAAAGGACTATCATGGACTAATATTATAGGGTCATAACAATTGATATCAGTAGTATCGGATCAAATAATTTTGTGGATTAAAACGTCAATTTGATTCCACCTATTCTATTGAAATGAAATTAACAATTTTCTAGATGACTCTTTAATTTATTTTGCCTGAGTTCATCCAAATTTATAAATCAAATCACAGCAACAAAAAAAAAAAAATCATATAGTTTTATACACTAGTACAAGGATCCAAGTTGGGTTTTAGAAGTAGGATATTGCATTATAGGTATACTTATTAATGCAATAAATCGAATCAAGTTGTACGCACAAAAATGTTTGGATCTCAAACATGTGATTGACTTTAACAACTATACACACATAATTTAAAATATAAAAAAAAATAAAAAATAAAAAGAGAAACTAAATAAAAAGAAAAGAAAAAAAGGTACGTGGGTGTGTTTGGGAATCTAATTCCCTCCCTATCTAATCAATCTTTGCCGGAATATTTCTTTATCTCATTTTCTGCACCCACCCAACCTCAGAAAAAAAAAACGTATATATAATTATAAATAAATAAAATATATAAATATTAATAGAGAAAGATGGGAAAGCAAAGCGTATAGCTCTTTGCAGCTTTTGCCCCCCATCATATACCGAGTATATTTGTTCATATCTTTTTTTCTCCTTTTATTTATATTTTATATTTTTACATTTTATATTTTATATTTAGGATATTATTTCGTATCATTTACTGACACACCCATCCCTCTCCTCTCATATTTATATACCAATTACCACCACGTGTAACTTTTTTTTTTTTTTTGTAAATAATAAACTGTTGAGTGATTAATTTAATAAATTAAATAAAGTTGGTATGTGTGTGTATTTAGAATTCCTTTTTTTTTTATTCCGTCAATCATAAATAGATGATAATAATGATCACGTGCTTGCTAGGAGTAACTGAGGAGGAGACAAATCTGAGCGTCGATATTGGCACGTGCTAATCCAACGAACAAGTTAAAGCTGGGTTTTTTTTTTTTTTAGTTTCAAGCTGGTAAGTTATTCTTATTGGTTATATATATTTGAGACTTCAAATTATTATTTTTTTGTATTTAGTTAATTACCGTCGTATCCTCCAATTTGCTTTTTCTTTCACACACGCAACTCGTCTAAAGGGGAGAAAAAAGTGGTCCTCTCTCTCTTCTTCTCCCTTCTACGTCTGCATTAGTTGATTGATACCACAACCCCACTTTTTTTTTAATATTAAAAATAATTAATTCATTCATTGATGATTAATGTATGTAACAATAGTTGTTTATCGTGTGTGTAGGGGCGAATTTACTATGGACTCAAGGAAGCTCGAACCCCCCTCAAATTTTTTACCTTTAATAATATGTATAGGAAAAATCATATCAAATAACAAAAAAGTCTTCTGGTATAATGGTAAATATGTCATCAATTTTCCATCAAGTCTCAAATTCAAGTTCGTCTGGTTTGTATAATGTTAAATATTTTTTTAATGTAATATTCAAACTCCCTCGATATAAATTATGGATTCACCACATGTGGGTATCTTTTATAATGTAATAATATAATTATTTCAAGAGTCGTTTATAAATTTTTTTAAAAAAAAAATGTTTTTATTTATTTACTCAGGTTTTTGTGTCTCAAAATGAGGTCTAGAAGGATCTCATGATGTAAAAAGAGGGAGAGAGAAAAAAAAGGTTGAGGTTCATCTTTCAATTAAATTTTAAAAAAAAGGTTGAGGTTCATCTTTCGATTAAATTTTTTATATAAAGTAACGAAATTTTGCATGGCATCTAATTGTTCCTTTTTACACGGGAAACACGACCATGAAAATTTTGAATGGGCCACTACATTTTTTAAATATTTAGGGTCTGTTCGAATGCAATGAATTCTATTTTATATTTTCGAATTCATGAATTCAATGAATACAAGTTTGGCAGACGTGTTTTTGAAAACTGTTTTCGGATTCTGTGATCCAAATGGTAGAAATTCTGAAAACAACATTTTTATGTTTTCATTATATCTAGATTCTGAATTTGAAATTTTAAAATGTAAAATTGTATTAAACAAATAGAAAATCTTAATAAATATAGTATTTCATGTTTATAAACTTAATTTACTTTTGTTAAATTAAAATATGTATAATATAATATAATATAAAATATAAAATATTATATTATAAAATAATAATTATATAAAATTTATTTAAAAAAACACATGTTCATAAATTAATTAATAATGTCTTATATTCAACTTAATATTTAGTTTGCAACTACAACTAATTTTATGATCTATAAATGTATTATAGAACACATTTTAAACTATTGTTTAAAATGAAATTAAATTTCTAAATCTGCTATCAAACACATATCTGAAAATATGAAATACAACTTTGTTTTCATTAAATCCCTTGTTTTCAAATTTTACCAAACAGGTGCTTAGTTTTTTACGCGAATAAATATAAATATGAAATTGATTTTAAAAATTGTTATAGATTTAGTAAACCTAAACATAATATTTTAGTTAATAATTGTTGTGATTTATATAATTAATAAATAACTTTAGATAATTGATTAACTATTATTATAGTAATTATTGATTAATGTAGATTAACACTAAATATATTGCCAACAAGAACATAGCTGAATTGTTCTAGCATAATGGTTAACTTGGTTTTGTATAAATTCATGTGTCTGGCTTTAAGTCCAAGCAAACGTATATTTTAACATTTTTTTATTTTTTTTGTTAAAAAATTTGAGATTGACGACCATCCATAATTTTTTTTGAATTTTGCACCAGATGGCAATTTGGACACGCACAAGATGATCGTCTCTCACCATTGCCAACTCATTAAAACTACAATATTATTATAAATAGTTTAAAAAATATAATATTTTTATAATAAGTTTAAAATTTTACCATATTAATAAATAAATAAATAAAACTGGTATTGGGTTGGCTTAGCAACTTTTGTGGGCTGTGCTTTTAAACGTCAATGGGACCCATTATTGAGTTAGCCTGCCTTTATTGGGCCGACCTACTCGAGTGCACCACTGGCCCATTCAAGTTGATGGGCTGGGCTACCAACGACAAAAGTAGCCCAAAATATTTTTAAAAACATTAAAATACCATTTTTTTTCAAATGTCGAATTTTTAGTCGGTGTACATTTAATAAAACTTAAAATTGATATCTATCATGAGTTTGAAGTTAATTTTTATCAAAATTAATTAAATAACAATAATAATTTTAATACAAGACAAAATACTATGCGAACATACCTCCAAAATTTATAGAGAGAAAACTAATAAATACTAATCTTTTAAAGAAAAAATAAACTAATTTTAAGATAAAGATACATGATAATTAGACATTTGAAAGTATAGGAACCAAAATAGAATAAAGGCCAAAAGTAAAGGACTAAAATTGTATTCTAACCTTTAAAAAGTAGGTATATTTGTTTGTTTCTACATTTTAACTTCTATTTTTTAACTCAAGGAAAAAACTTATTTAATTTTTAATAAGAGAAGCTTCTAGCTTAATCGATTATATTTTGAATATATTTGTGTATATATTTATACATACATATATTAAGCTAGACTTTTTCGTTTTTTTTTTAAAAAAAAATTTAACAACATTTGGAGATAGGAAATTTGAACCTATAACTCATTGGTCATCAACAGATATTTTATGTCAGTTGAACTATTCTTTTATTAACAAAACTTTTTCGTAGTATAGTTATAGTTTCTTAGGTTTGTAATCAAAATGATATTATTTACAGGATCACGAACCACTTCTTTTCTTGAGTCTTAACACATGATATCACACATATCATTAACTTTTAAATTTTGGATTGAATAACTATATTTGATTTTTAAAAATCAAGCTTATAAACGCTAATTTCACATATGGATTTATTTGTTTTATTTTCTAGTTTGTACCCATATTTTTGAAATCCAAGCCAAACTAAAAAAATAAATAAATAATTTTAAAAAAATTGTTATAATTTTTTAAATTTAACTAAGAATTCAAATGTTGACTTAAACATATGAAAATCATTGTTAAGTAATTGCGAAAAAAAAAAAAAAGAGCATAATTTTCAAACGCCAAAAACCAAATTGTTATCAAACATGGACTAGATTTTTAAGTTTGTGTCTTAGGTTCTTGAAATTTAAAGATGGTCAAACAAATTTTTGAATTTTTAATATTGTATTTATTTTTTAAAGTTCACAAACGTATTTATTAGATACGAAATCAAAAGTTTAGGGTATTATAAAACACATCATTTAATTTATAACAAATAGATTCATTGATTTTTTAAAAAAATGTAAAAAATGATAAGGATCTATTAAATACAAATTTAAAAATTTAGGTATATATTAGGAGAAATTATTCGGTGAGGCCGCCACAATGTGGCCGACAATTTTGCACTGGATGAAGAGAGAGAAATAACTCGAATTTATATCCGAAGGATATGAGGGGCATGAAAATTATTGGATCTATATCCAACCATATTGTGGCGACCTCATTGAATAATTTGTCATATACACATTTCAAAATTATAAATTTATTTAATGTAAAATTGAAACTTTATTAATGTATGAAAGACTAAGTTCAGAAGTTAGACCTATTAAGTATGAATTTATAGACGATAATTTATCATAAAATAATTGAGTGGAACCTTCTGAAGATGGATAAAAGTAGATGTGGGGTGGAGGAGAGCGCATTGTTGGTTAAGTTGTCGACTTTTTAAGGGCAGGGGAGGGACCTCTTTCTTTTCGGAATCTCCATTTTTAAAAATGGAGATTATTCATTTCTATCCTTTTTTTTTTTTATTTCCAATTTATGAACTTTACTCAACATCTAAGTTTTATTATATAGGTTAAATTATTAAGTTTACTTCTTGAAGATGGAAGAATATATTTAATAAGTACATGGATTATGTTAATCTAATTATATAGACTGGTAAAGAAATTATATCATTAATTTTTTTAATGTAAGCAATTAAAATTATAGTTCTTGTTGAAATTATACCACCCAGTTTTTAAATATAAACAACTGGTTTAAATGTTGTTTTGCTCTTCTTCTATTTTTATTTTGGTTCTTTGTATTTTAAAAAGATGGACTCAACTTTACTTACTTTCTATTATATATTAGTCTTTTAACATTTTTTAGTAGAGAATGAGAATTTGATCCCCACCTTAAAAAAACTGTAGATGTCTTAACTGCTAACAGGTAGGATATCTCATATTGGCTATTCTTTTAACATTAAAGCATATAAAAAGATGCGCTGGGTGGGTTGTAATAGTTTGTTGAAATTATATAATATTGTTTAAAATGCAAACTTATTTAATTTGAGTTACGCGTTTGGAGTGTAGAGTATTCCAAATTCCACGTGTTATTATAATACAAATTATTATAATTTGTGTCCCAAATAGGCCCAAACATTTAAAACATATATGATATTTAGATAATAAATATTTTTTTTAGAAACAAAAACTCATATCATATATAAGTGGAGAAATTTAAACTTACCTATGTTTAGAAAAATAAAGATATCTTAATCGCTAAGTTATGCTCAAATTAGTATAAATAATAAAGTAATCACTAAGTTATGCTCAAGTTAGTATAAATAATAAAGGAGAGTTGTAAAAAAATGTCGTATCCAATCAAAAAGTTAAACATTTGATAATATTTTGTAGAATTGATATATATATATATAATTAAAAAGAATTTTTTATCTTAAAGTATGGAAAGATTTACATTAAACTTAAATAAGTTGTGCAAATTTTACTTTTGATAGAGGTTTTCATTCGAAGAATGGATTTAAAAAAATTATGATGGTTTTAAAAAATTGTGTTGTTAATGAATTACAAAACACAAAATTGAGGATACATTAGAAAAACACGACTCTAATTTTAATAGCGGTTGATTTTTATTAAAAATTCGTGAGTTTTTAAAATCTATTCAATGTTTCATGCATCCAACAAACTCAACTTTCTGTTCTATTTTGCAAGACTTTATTTTAATTGAAATTAGTAAGTTCCTAGAAGATGATGCGAAAGTTGGAACATAAAGAAAATTTTCAATATTTATCTGAAGTAAACTCAAAGTTCAAGATTAAAACTTAAAATTATTATGGATTAAATTATAAGTTTAGTTGATAAACTTAAATAGTTGTGTCTGTTAGATCTTTGAACTTAATTTTTTATTTTTGGTTTTTAAAAATTAAGCCTATAAATACTATTTTGACCAATAAGATTTTATGTTTCTTGTCTACTTTATACCTATACTTTAAAAAACCAAGCTAAGTTGTGAAAACTAAAAAAAAAAAAATCAAAAACTTGATTTTGTTTTTAGAATTTGACTAAGAATTCAAATTATTCTTTAAAGGGGATGAATCTCATTATAGAGAAACAAGCTTAATTTTCAAAAACCAAAAACTAAAAACAAAATTATTTTCAAACGGGACTTAAATTTTTAATTTTTATATTTAATAGATTGATGATTTTTTTAAAAAAAAATGTCAAATAGTTTGAAATACAAATTTAATAATTTATTAGAGTCGAATCAAAACTTTAAAGATAACTTAAAAGTTTAAATAGGTAAATTTTACATTTTAGACATAAAATTAAAAATTCTCGAACTAAACAGGTAATTTAACAATTATCATTTTTTCTTAATTAACTTATAATAATTCAACTTTGATTCAACCTTAACGACCCACACACGTCAAACGCCAACTGAACCATCTGGAACCTTTTTTTTTTTCAACAGAACATTCTAGACATGGTTCTTCCTAGAACTCTCCAGATTTTCTAAACATTTCCGAACTCTGTATATATTCCTATCATCATCCCAAAGCTTTTTTCAGATTATAGAATATTCCTTCTAAGCATTTCATTTCGTCCATTACTGCTCAGTCTTTTTGTTCTCCAAATTTCTTCTCAAATTCTTTCTCCATCTAGTCGTTCTTGAGCTTTGTCTGTAATTCGTTAATGGCGGCAAAGGGCGAGGGTCCGGCCATCGGTATCGATCTCGGTACTACTTACTCTTGTGTTGGAGTTTGGCAGCACGATCGTGTTGAGATTATTGCCAATGATCAGGGGAATCGAACGACGCCGTCGTATGTTGCTTTCACTGACAGCGAGCGGCTCATCGGCGACGCTGCAAAGAACCAGGTCGCTATGAATCCTCTCAACACCGTCTTCGGTATGTGAATTTGTGTATTATTTTTACTTTCGTTTTTCTGTTGTGGATTGTGTTGTTCTTTCTCGTGTTTGTGTGAGTTGATCATGTCTGGCTGTTAACTTGTGGTTTGCCGCCTTACGTTTTGGCGTGTAGGGAATTTGAGATTGTTTTGGCTCTAGATCTTAGAAATGTTTCTGTTTTCGAACGAATTCGAATATGAATTATGAGCACTCGTATGACTAAAATTTGTTGTGCGCTGAACATAACTTCTATTTTCCTTGAAAATATATCAGAGAAACAAATTATTACAAAAGATTTTACTTATCTTGCGATCGGAGGATAGAAAATTGTTTTTCAGAACTCTTCGAACAATGGCCCTGGATTCCAGGAACTATTGACTCCCTCTGTAGTTCTGTTGTTTTCTAGCCAAATCTCTCGACGAGGGTCGTTGTTGTTCATATCTTTTTGTTGCATTGCACATGTTTTGTAAGTTCCACTTTCTAGTTTTACTAGTCTTCTAAATATTAACTATCGTTTTCAATCGACAGATGCGAAGCGGTTGATTGGAAGGAGATTCACCGACCCCTCGGTCCAGAGCGATGCGAAATTGTGGCCATTCAAGGTCATCGCCGGTCCAGGCGACAAGCCTATGATTGTCGTCAACTACAAAGGCGAAGAGAAGCAGTTCGCCGCTGAGGAAATCTCATCCATGGTTCTCACGAAAATGCGTGAGATAGCAGAAGCTTACCTCGGTTCCTCCGTGAAGAACGCCGTCGTCACGGTTCCTGCTTACTTCAATGACTCTCAGCGTCAGGCCACCAAAGACGCCGGTGTCATTGCTGGCCTCAATGTCATGCGGATCATTAATGAGCCCACAGCTGCAGCTATCGCTTATGGACTCGACAAAAAGGCAACCAGTGTCGGCGAGAAGAATGTACTGATATTTGATTTAGGTGGAGGAACATTTGATGTCTCTCTCCTTACAATCGAGGAAGGTATTTTTGAGGTGAAGGCAACTGCCGGTGACACCCATCTCGGAGGTGAGGACTTCGACAACAGATTGGTTAACCATTTCGTTCAGGAATTCAAGAGAAAGCATAAGAAGGACATCAGTGGAAATCCGAGGGCTCTCAGGAGATTGAGGACTGCTTGTGAAAGAGCCAAGAGAACTCTTTCATCCACTGCTCAAACTACAATCGAGATTGATTCTTTGTATGAGGGAATTGATTTCTATACAACCATCACTCGAGCTAGATTCGAGGAGCTCAACATGGACCTGTTCAGGAAGTGTATGGAGCCAGTTGAGAAGTGTCTAAGAGATGCAAAGATGGACAAAAGCACCGTCCATGATGTCGTCCTTGTTGGTGGCTCTACGAGGATTCCAAAAGTGCAGCAGCTATTGCAGGATTTCTTCAACGGCAAAGAACTCTGCAAGAGTATCAATCCTGACGAGGCAGTTGCTTATGGGGCTGCTGTTCAAGCTGCTATCTTGAGTGGTGAAGGAAACGAGAAAGTTCAGGACCTTCTTCTTTTGGATGTCACTCCTCTGTCCCTTGGTTTGGAGACTGCCGGAGGTGTGATGACAGTTTTGATCCCAAGAAACACCACCATACCCACCAAGAAGGAGCAAGTATTTTCCACATACTCCGACAACCAGCCTGGTGTTCTTATTCAGGTCTACGAAGGTGAAAGAACCAGAACCAGAGACAACAACTTGTTGGGCAAGTTCGAACTTTCTGGCATTCCTCCAGCTCCAAGAGGTGTTCCCCAGATCACTGTTTGCTTTGACATCGACGCCAATGGTATTCTAAACGTTTCTGCCGAGGACAAAACCACCGGACAGAAGAACAAGATCACCATTACAAACGACAAAGGAAGGTTGTCGAAAGAGGAGATTGAGAAACTGGTTCAGGAAGCAGAGAAGTTCAAGGCCGAGGATGAGGAACACAAGAAGAAAGTTGAATCGAAGAATGCTTTGGAAAACTATGCATACAACATGAGGAACACAATCAGAGATGAAAAGATCAGTGGAAAACTTGACCCAGCAGATAAGAAAAAGATTGAAGATGCAGTTGACCAGGCCATTCAATGGCTAGACAGCAACCAACTTGCAGAGTCGGATGAATTTGAAGACAAAATGAAAGAACTCGAGTCCATCTGCAATCCCATCATAGCCAAGATGTATCAAGGTGGGGCTGACATGGGCGGCAGCGCCATGGATGACGATGCTCCTCCTTCCGGCGGCAGTGGCGCTGGTCCTAAGATTGAAGAAGTTGATTAAACAGTTTATATCTGCTCGAGCTTTGAACCATTTTTGTGATTGCCATTCTCGTTTCAAGTTAAGCTTGGCTCTTGATTTTCACTGTAATTCTCATTTTGCGTTTTGTTAAGTATGTTTTGTTCTTATAAAAGTTGCTTTTTTAATAAATTATTCTCGATTTATATCATGCGAGTTAATGTTAAGAGGATTTAATCTATAACAACAATGTTTCTAAATTTAATTGAGCTGGAAGACTACCCAAGACCACTATAACTAGAAATTCTCTTCATAACTTCCTCTTCCATTTCCATTAATTGTTGGCAAAAGGCTCCAATATTTGCAGCTTCATTCTTCAAAGTAAATCTGAAATCTTTCCACTCGTACTGACCAAATCCATCCTTCACAGCAAGGCTTGGAACTTTTCCAAGCAAATCAAATCCCTTGCGATCCACCGATAATATGTATGCATCCTTCAACATGGGCAAACACAGAGTCATATTCACAATTGGTAGTCAACAACTTCAATTTAAATTATCAAGTGCTCATTTTTCTCTCATAGAGCTGTATGGAAACAGCGTTGAAATTTGCATAAAGATGAAGGGTATTATCATACCTTCGCATTTGCATTGAAGTAAACAAGACAGAAAAGCATCAGGGCTCTACGTCTCGCGTCGCTTTGGTTTATTCCATCAATAAGCGCTGCTGAGAAAGGTGCTGAGGGAAATAACAAGCACAATGATTGACACAATGAGGCCTCTTTGAAGTTAACTTAAGGACACTTTTGAAGTGAGTAAATAAACTGCAGAGGACGAGCGAAGTGCCTACCCAACGAGTCTGCTTTCGATGTGCCGAAGTCCTCTGCGTCGATCTCGTGCATTCCTCCTTTACCATCAATAAACGTACTTGATCTGGCAACGAGAATTCTCAACTCAAATGTGTTATTACATACTATTTGACGACTCGAACACATTCAAAGTAGAAAGGGAAGTCCCATACCTCACATCAAATTTATAGACCACATGTTTTTCGTTCCCTTCTAAGAACTCCTTAAGGTGTTGGCTGCGTGATGTACATTTAAGATTGGAAGATTTTAAGACGTTGGAGACTGTACTTCCAAAGTCTTCAATGGCTTTCTGTTCAGACAGTATGGCCCCTCTAAGCCTTTCAACAGTATCCTGAGCCTGTAATTAGACTACCTAATAAAGTCGAGATCAAAACATAATACTTCAAGAAACAGCTTGTAACCTGGTACTCTTCCAAAGTTGACAAAGTTTCTAGGCAAACTAAACGGGAAAATTCAATCTCATCCAGTCATTCAAAATAGGATGTGGATAAATTTTTTGCACTGAGGTGAGCAGATGAAGGATAAATTTAGCTGCTTGACCTCTTACTTTTTTCTGATTTCTCATTAGTTCATAAGGAGGTGATTTGTCGACTAAATCAATTATCAGATTACACCTTGTTGATAAAACTCAAAAAACTAAAATGATATTAAAATATAAAAGATAGAGAACAATAATAGCTCGAAACCTCCCCTCTTGCGTATATTCACTCAGTCTTAAACCAACTAAACTATTGATACTTTCATCTCTTCCCATTACTTCTATTTGTAACCAATTCTTTCACTAATGACAAATATACCTGTAGTATCTAAATAATATTGCTCATTCAAAGTACCATTCCTAACAAGTATCCTGATAATTATCAAGGAACAAAGTCATAGACATACCCTTCATGGATTAAAGCATGGTGACCTCTGAAGATCTTTACATGTGCTACATAATATTATCAGACTGTAGAATTAAAATTCTAAGTTAAAAGGATGTGTTACCTTTTCACTCTTAAGGCGTACGATGTCCCCAGTAAGCGCAACCCGTGGTGGTAACTGCAGGATGAAAAATGGACAAATATTTACGGCAGTTGCTATAATTTAGGCCTGAAGTCCTATAATTAGAGTCACGAGTTCGTTCCAGGAGAAAGGTAACTTTGCAAATTGCAAGATAGGAGTACCACTTAGGTACATATTAAGTCTCCTACAACAGAGACATCTCGATAGAAACTTACTGCTAATGCATTCTCAAGCTTACCTTTTCCAGGGATTTGAACAAGTAAGCTAGAGGACCAGGGAAAGGACTGGCCACAGCAAATGAACCACGCTCATCAATGATTGTATTCTGCATGAAAACATAGTAATTTTACGTTACCAGCCAAATTTAGAAATCCCAGCCAATTTTAAAATTAAAATTTGTAGTTTCAAGAAACTTCTGTTTTAAAATTTTGGTTAAAATATTAAAAACATTTTCAAAAAGTGAAAAACTAAGAATAAACAAATATGTATAAGTAGTTTTTACAAGCTTAATTTTTAGAAACTAGAAAACTAAGAACCAAATCATTACAGCCTCATTAGACAACAGTTTAGTTTTTGTCTTTTTGGGTTTTGAAAATCAAGCCTATAAATACCACTTCTACTTATGGATTTCCTTGTTTCGTTATCTACTTTTTACATGTTTTCAAAAATCAAGCCAAGTTTTAAAAACTAAAAAAAAAAAAATCTTTTTCAAAAACTTGTTTTTGTTTTTAGAATTTGGTTAAAAACTCTATTGTTTTCTTAAAAAAACTCATTATAGAGAAATGATGAGAAAACAAGCCCAATTTCCAAAAACCAAAAATCAAATGGTTATCAAACAAGGTCTACAAAACAAAATTAGTCCCACGTTTCAAATTTTGAGGGTAAAAATACCAAGATACTCTTTTGCATCTGTACTTGGGTGGCACTTTAAGTATCAAAATTCGAGTTGACATTGCAGGTGGAATTTGAGGGAGTAAATGAAGGAAACAGGGGAATTAAGAAAAGGTGTAAAACCTCCAATGTCCCAAGTGTATAAACTACTCCAACACTATGGAATGGTCAGGGTATTTGTTATTTAATCAATTCTCAGTTTCTCAAAGATATCTTCAAGTGATCACATTGGCAAAAAAAAAAAAAAAAAAAACCCTATGTCACATAACAAACCATACCTATACCAACATCAAAACAACTAGAAGTAATTTGACATATAACAGCGCTAGATATGATGATTGAATATAGAGCCAGGTCATGAATTTTCAGTTAAACCTGAATCTCAAAGTAATGAAAGGCTTTAAGGAACAACTTTGAAAATTTTGATAGTTCTTTTTCCTTCCTTTTCTTTTTTTTTTTTATTGGGGTTGAACATCAGACAGCAGGAAAAAAAAAGAAGACTAAATTTGTAGAGGTGATGTTTAAAAAAGCATACCACGTTGTGCAAATCCTTCTCAGGCACCCAAATGTACGGCCTTCCTTTCCTGATCATGTACATAACTTTTGAGGTGTGAATGTCCCCCTTGCTGAGACAAACACAATCAGCCAAAACAAATCAGTAAATGCATTTTGTTAATATACTCTTCAATAAATCACAATTCCATTACCAACATAACATAAGCATATTTTGGTTCACCAGTGGTTTAATGACTAAAATGAAAACATAGAGAAGATGATGAAAAGAGAAGAAAACACGTTCGTAAGAACAAATGAGTACCTTCCTTTGGCATCGGCTTTGACCGTGTTGAGACTACCAATCCAGTTGGAAGCAAGAATATTCTGAAACAAAAAGAAAAACCCAGTCAAAATCACAATATTAAACTCCTGCAGTATGAACCCAGATATCATTTTTGGTATAAATTAAGTTTCATTATACTGATTTCAGGAAGAAGAGATAAAAGGGGGCACCTTGCACCGCTCTGCAAATGTTAAGAGAGCCATTTTGTTGGCCTTCATCATATTGGGTGCGAAAAATATGCGATATTGCACACCAAGTGCTCGATTAAATTCCTGCTCTTAAAGCAGCTCTTGCTGAACAAACGGGTCCGTGGTGCTACACTTGAGAAGAGAGAGTGAAAATTTGAGTGAGGGTTGTTGAGTGGGTTATTGGGCTCGTTCTCCTTGTTACAAGTGTAGCCCAATATGTTTTTTTTTTCCTTTTTTTTCTTAATTTTTCAACCCAATCAAAATTCGAACCTCTTTCCTTGGATCGATAATATGCTACTTTTATCAATTAAACTAGGTTGAAGTTGATATGTCATTACTTTATATTTCAAATATGTTTGTAAATTTTAAATTATTATTCCTAATATTTATTGTTAATATATAAGTTAAATAATAAATTTTGCATTTGTAGGTTGTAGTTATTTTCAATTTGAAATCTATGGTTTAAATTGTTTATATTTGTATCTTAAAAAAATCGTTTATATTTAGTCGTTATACTTTGAGTAGGTTACTAGCTTCTTGTTATTTACAATTTTGATACTTATGTTAACTACATGAATGAGTGTTTAAATATGAGTAACAATTAGAGGAAAATTAGTTGATTTTTGAGTTGGTAAATAAGATTTTAAAGATGAATTTAAGAATTTAACAAAAACTTTTAAAATTGTAACCACTCAATTGAAATTAAGCTTTTCAAAACATAATGATAAAAGTTTGTAATTTTACCTAATATAAAGACTAAATTATTGTCAAGACATTACTTACCTTGAAAATATTAAAAATTTGAATCTTTTCTTTATTGTTTGAAAAGAAAAAAAGAAACTCACCTAAAAAAGAAAAAGAAAAAATATACATATGTGTGCACGCGAATATATATGTATATAAGCAATATCTCTATAAATAATTTTTTTGATACATCTCAAATTATATCTCTTTTTAATAGTTCAAAGCCTCCTCTAAACATCTCTAGAATGTTGGATACTGAAATAAATTAGAATTGTGCTACAAGTTTAACTAAATTTTAAAAAAGAAGAGGATGAAAATGACATATCTAAATCTTTTAACAACCCTCTTCTTGGGATTTTCTTTTCCTTTTCAAAAGATTATTCTTGCAAATCAAGCATATGTTTAACTTTTATAATCTTATAATACAATTTTCAAAACAAATCCAAGACATACCTTAAACACATTTCTACTCATAGTTTAACCCTCTTTACAAAAGCAAAGTTCTACAATTATGAATCCACTAACCATGACGTAAAGCTAAAAGCTAATAAAGAAGCACACTCAAAATTTCTAACATGTATATTAGGTAATACTAATAAGATTTCCAAGCATAACACTCAAACTATTGATAAAAGAAACATTTCTGAACTACAAATATATGCCATAATAATGCAAAACAAAAAAAACAAAAAAACGCTAGTAGAGCATAATTCAACTAGCCTAATTGAGGTATATATCCTCGATCAAATGGTCAAAAGTTTGAATTTCAATTTCTCACATACAAAACTAAAAAAAATGTCAATAACACATCACAACAAATAGGGGTGCAAATAACCCAAGCAACCCAGACTATCCAACCCAAACTGTAAGAGTTAGATTGGGTTAAGTTCTTTTTCGATTTGGGTTAGGTTAGAAGTTTAGAGCAAAAAGTTCAGGTTGGTTCTCGGGTTGAACTTTTTAACTGGTTGACCCAACCCGACCCTATTGGGATATATGTCCTAATCTCGTTTTGTTTGTAATATTACTATTTGAAATTAATAAAAGTTATTTATTTCATCACTTTGTGTCTCGCAAAATTTACAAACTTTGTCCAATAAACTAAGCTCCAGAGTCATTGAATATATGAGAAAACTAGAACTTGAACGGTGTGTAGTGGACACACTGAAGGGATTTTGAATTCCCGCAGCGGAAGACGTTGTGAAATGTCGTTGATCCGTTGTGTAATTCTATCTTAAAATTGAATCTATCTCATAGATCTTAGGCTAAACATGCAAAGAAGAAGAAGAAAACAGTAAGTAAAAAGTACTAACCTCTTGACGAACTCTTCTTCAACGTTTTTTCCTTCTCCGGTCACGATCTCTCTCGTACCAACGAACTCCTCGAACTCGATCCTCGATCCGAACAAGGAGACACCTCCAAAGGGTCTTCTCGGTTGTTCTCGGGAGGTTGAGGGAGAGTAGGTGGGACTCCCTTTGGTTTTGGGTGAGGAGAAGTATTAGAGAGAATTGAGAGAGAATGAGAGAAAGTCACTTGCTCTTTTTGGATCAAAATCCAAAAAAAAAATGGCAAAATGCATACCAAAGGCTTCTTGCAAAGCCTTTAAATACTATTGTGTGATGGAGTTAAAACCTCCACTAAATCACAATTTTACCACAACCATATAATATACAAATCACATTTGCATATTATATAATATACGGTATCTCATACCTTATTATACAAATCTCATTTGTATAAATGTGGAATTATAAATTGAATCACATTCAATTTAATTTCTCTCAATTCAATTTCTCCAAATAGCACTAATTAATCAACTAGGCTATATCATAGTTTTATTATGAATCTCATTCACATCAAACTATATATTATGTCATCTATATCTCATATAAATGACATAAATACCCAAAATAATGAATTTGAACACTTCAAATTCACACCAAACTAAAACCCTCAATTTGTCCAATTTGAGCCAACCGAGGACCTAATAGACCTACACGTGACGAGCTCCAATGATCCGAGACTAACTCACAAACTCTTTGACCCTGTTATTCAACATTCATTAGCTACGGTAACACTCCACTAAAGCCCGTAGTTGCACTCTCATCATCATGTAGACAAGTTGTGTCCATCGATATAACCAATACCCATGAGTCGACCCTTCACGGGTTGTTCGTAGTCACGGTGGGTCAAATTACCATTTTACCTCGTGTCTACCTCTCTCTTCTCTCCTTAAGTCCCACTCGCTCCTCTAATGAACAACTACGTTGCATGGTCCAACCATAAACAACAACTCTCTCGGCCAATGAGAGAGTGGGGCTCCGTTGTTCAAGCCACGGAGACAAGACTTCAGCGGAAACAACCTCTAGTTTCCTAAGTCGGGAACGAGTGAATTTCTTCTTGCGTGAGTCAAGTTCCCAGCTCCACGTGGTCCTCCGCCGCGAGAAGATAGGCATATTGGGCGAGCAACGGTGGCCACCCTCACCGTACTAGTAAAAGGACGAGAGTCTCGCAGAGCGAGTCAGTGACACGCCAGGATTAAGGTCGAGTCACTAATGGTCATCTACGAATTTATTAGCTCTATCATCATTAGCGGTGTTTACATCGATAAGTCTAATAATTCACGGTCCAGATCTTGTACAATCTCATTGCACGGATGCCCCACTCGCATGTCAACCACATGAACGAGTCGGATCACCTCGTTTGTATCTAATACAAAGCGGGCGCATCCACGGTGTATCCGAGATTAGGTCTCCAACCCTATCCATATATCATCAGACCGTTCGGGTCATTAACTCGAACGTGATCCTCCCCGTGTCCACTACACACCTTTGCTCAAGTTCTTAATTCTCTCATAATGCAATGACCCTGAAGTTTAGTTTATTGGATTAAGTTTATGAAAAATGTGAGACACAAAGTTTAAATAAATAACGTTTATTTATTACACAATGTTGAAATAAATAACTCTTATTCATTTACAACTTGGAATATTACAAACTACACGAGATGAGGACATACATCCCAACACACACAGGCATGATCACGTTCGAGTTAATGACCCGAACGGTCTACAGTATATAGATAGGGTTGGAGAGATAATCCTGGATACGCTGTGAATGCGACCCGCTTTGTATTAGATACAAACGAGGTGATCTGACTCGTTCATGTGGTTGACATGCGAGTGAGGGCATCATGTGCAATGAGATTGTACAAGACCGGACCACGAATTATTAGACCTGCGATGTAACACACGCTAATGCTGATGCGATGAGACTAATAACTTTGTAGATGACCATTAGTGACTCGACACGAATCTCCGAGCGTGTTACGGACTCTCACTCGCTCTGAGGTCCGTCCTTTGACTAGTGCAGGTGGGGGTGGTCACAGTTACTCGCCCAATATGCCTATCTTTTTAGGGACAGGACCACGTGGGGAGCTGAGAACTTAACTACGCGAGATGGAATTCACTCGTTCCCGCCTTTAGAGAAACTAGAGGAGTTGTTTCCTTAAGTGTTGTCTCCAGGGCTTGGACAACGAGCATTCACCCTTTCACTGCCCCGAGAGGGGTGTTGTGTATGGTTGGGTCATTACAACGTTGTTGTTCATTAGAGGAGCAGTGGAGACTTAAAGAGCAAGAAGTAGACACAGGGGTAAAACGATAATTTGACCCAGTAGTGTCTACGAACAACCTGTGAAGGGTCGACTCATGGACATTGGTTACATCAGTGGACACAACTTGTCTTACACTGACGGGAGTGCAACTACAAGCCTTAGTGGAGTGTTATCGTAGCTAATGAATGTTAATTAACCGGGTCAAAAAGTTTGATAGGTTAGTCTCTGATCATTGGAGCTCGTCACTATAGGTCCATTAGGTCCCTCGGTTGGCTCAAACTGGATTAATAGAGGGTTTACAGTTTTGGTGTGAATTTGAAGTGAAAGGGTAATTATGTCATTTATATGAGATATGAATGACATATTATATAGTTTAATGTGAATGAGATTCATAATAAACTATAGGTTAGCCTAATTGTCTAATTATGGCTAATTTGGAGAAATTGGATTGAGAGAAATTAAATTGAATGTGATTCAATTTAAAAATCCACAATTATACAAATGTGATTTGTATAATGAGATATGAGATGTCTTTTTATATGCTGTAACCTATGGTTGTGGTAAAATGGTAAATAGGTGGAGATTTCAACTCCACCTATCACCATTATATAAACTCCTTTGCAATAAGGAGTTGTTAGGTTGAATGATCATTTTTTGGATTCTCTCCAAAAGGCATTTTACAAATTCTCTCAAATATTTTCTCTCAATCTCTCATTCCCTCACCAAAAAGGAGTTCCACCACTCTCCTTCTACCAAAAGAAGAACAATCGAGAAACTGTATGGAAGTGTCCGGTTACTCACTATTCGAGGAGATCGAGGACGTTGAGATCGTGATCACGAAGTGTTCGTGAACAGAGAAGGAAAACTTGAAGACGGTTCTTCAACAAGTAAGTGTTCTTACTAGTTTTTCTTTTTACTTTGCATGTTTAGCCTTGTTTTTATGAGATAGAAACTGTTTTAAGGAAACGGATTTCTCAACGATACCACGACGATTCAATCGTCCTTCCGCTGCACGAGGCTTCATTCCCTTCAGACCCAACCCAACTCAACTCAAAATTTATTTTTAAAATATTATTTTAATTACATATATACTTATAAATGAATTATTGGTCAAATTTTTATGTTTTTTTTCCCCTACACTTCTAACAAATGTTAAGATGTTATGAACTTTGAAGTTTGATATTTGAATTTGATGTGTTTTTAGTTATTAATTCAAAAAAAAATATTTTAAATAAATAAAAAATAATAATAATAACTTGGCGACCCAACTCGAAAATATTGAGTTGTATTACTCTTATGAATAAAGTTGGTTGAGTTGAAGGAATAATCAACTTGAATTGGTCCAAAAAACCCCCTCCAACCTAACCCAATCCGACTTTACACCCCTAACAACAAAGCTATAAAAAACTGTCACTATAAAAATGGAATTGTTTTTTTTTTCACAAATAAACCCGCACAAAATAAATTTGGCTTAATTGTCAATATTGCAATGCGTTCAAATTTCATCTTTAGATGTAATGTAATATTATATAAATTAATCAATTAATTAATTAAAGAAACCCACCTTTAGGAGATATCGAGCATGATTGAATTTGGATGGTTTGTAATTTAAACCCAAAACGTTGTTTGGACCACTATGTTTTAAACTTAACTCTATGATTTTGAATACTGCACTCCAAATCTTGTTTTATAATTTCCCGATATCATAACATTGTACTTAAAAACTATTTTTCGATTTCTATGGTTGCAAAACTCTCAAACAAACTTTCCTCAATTCCAATTTCGAAAGTTCTAATTTTGAAATGTTGTACTAAATGCCTCTTAGTAGATGTGTAAAGTTGAACCTTGACCTGAATGTCTCGATTGATATGCTTATATTGACAAGTAGCTAAACTTGCTTTTTTAAGAAAAATAATCAATATAGTTCATGATATATTTAAATTTACAATTTACATTAAATATTTAAAATAGGACAAAAATCAAATTACACTTCTAAATTTTAAATTGTGTCAATTAAAACCCTACGTTTCTGTTTGATAACCATTTGATTTTTTGTTTTTGGTTTTTAAAAATTGTATTTGTTTTCTCTCAATTTATCTACAATGATTTCCATCGTTATGAAGGAAGCATGCGAGTTTTTGCTCAAACTTAAAAAACAAAAACAAGTTTTTTAAAACTATTTTTTTTAGTTTTCAAAACTTGGCTTGGTTTTGAAAAACATGCATAAAAAACATGCATAAAAAGTATATAAGAAAATATAGACAAAAGTAGTATTTATAGGCTCAATTTTCAAAAGTAAAATGGTTATCAAACATGACTTAAATTAATTATTGTATCAATTTAAACTCTAACTTTTATAAATGTATTAATTTATACATTCGATTAGATTATATTTGAAAAACATTAATTCGCGTACCTTCACATTTATAAACTCTAAACTTTCATAAATAAATCAATTTAGACGTTTAATTTGAAAATGATAGAGGTATATTTACCCTTATTAAAAAACTTTTGACCCTCATTTAAAAATGCTATTAAAAAACTTTAGATCCTCATTTAAAAAATTTAATGGTTATAACGATAAGTTACGGTCTTTCAAACAAAACCTTATGAAAAGTGTAAATTGATATACATTTAAAAATTGAAGTTTTTTTTTTTTTTTTTGATAAGGTTAAAAATTTAAGGTTTAATTTATATACAACAAAGTTTGGGGATATAAATTAATTTCTGTCCTCTAGAATAATTGTGAGAAGTTTTCTAAAATTTGGAAAAAGGAAGTGAAAGTGAAATAAAATGCCGAGGAGCCAGAGACATCGCACTTGGCAACGCAGTGAAACCGGGAGTCTTTCAGTCATCTAGAAAGGCGTCGCCATGGATTCAGTGTCGAAACTCTTAGAAGAATCCTCCACTTCTTCATCTTCTTCTTCTTCTTCTGGTTTCGATAGAGATCGTCATGTGATTTTCTTGGAGATGATGTACCAGTTGTTACCTAGTCAGTATCAGACTCAAGAGATTAACCACCTTACACTTGCTTACTTTGTGATCTCCGGCTTTGACCTTCTTGGTGCCATGGATCGTGTGCGTACAATTTTCAATTTCTCTCTCTATCGCGCTTCTCTGAGCCGAATTCACATTGAAATACAGATTTCTGTTGTAATTGAATGCTTAGTTTTCCTCCTTTCCGTTGATTTTTCAAGTTGAAAATCTATCCCTTTGTTTATTTCCAATGCTGGCCGTGAATTGCTCGGATTATACTTATAAGAGATTTGAAACTGGTAAATTTTGACTTTTGGTAATTGGTTGCTGCTTAGAGGAACCTATTGTAGTTATGTGAGTCCATTAATTGTTTGCTTATAGATATGGAAATGCTCTGATTTTGAATCTGAGGTTGAGGGTTATTGAGAAGAGTTTTTTAAGCTGTTGTTCAACTCTTAATTATATTACGGGAATGAGTTGTGAACCAATTAGCTGCGTAACTCTTACAATGTTGACAATATGCTTGCTATTTTCTCGTGTCGTTTATGCACCTCTTGTACAGCTATGATCTCCATAATATCCCAAATTTTGCAATGCATTGGTTACTTCTATAACCACCGTATTGTGTTAAAATACCGAAGCTTATTTTTAAAAAAATAACATTGGATGTTTGAAATTATTTAGGTCGACAAGAACAGAATTGCAAGTTGGGTCTTGTCCTTTCAAGCAATTTCTACAAAGAAGGCTGAAAAAACCAATGGTATGACCTTCCTTAGAAAGAAAGTGTAAAATTGATATGGAGAAAGTGCCTGGTAATTAGCTTTTGGTTCGATGCAGGAGAGTTTTATGGATTCTGTGGATCGAGAAGTTTTCAGTTTCCTGCAGACGAGGGTGGGGTATGATAAACACATAATGCACAAAGCTCCCTGTTGGACCTTTGGAGATAGCATATTAATGTTTATTATTTGTTTCCTCATGGCATCGGATATCTGCTCTCACTGTTGGCACATGTACAGTTAGTGCATTGCAAATGAGAGTCGTATGTTCTCTTTTGTTATTTTTAATAACAGCCTATATCTCCTTGTAGGATTTAATTCACAACGGCAGTCACTTGGCAAGCACATACTGTGCGCTTGCAATACTGAAGGTCATTGGCCATGACTTCTCCAATATTGACTCTCAATTAATTGCAATCTCAATGAGAAACCTTCAACAATCTGATGGGAGGTATTGCAAAAGCTTATATCTTCATTGATTAATTGATCTAAAATCAATTAAAATTGATTCTTTAAATTTATCTTCATAGGATCGGTCTATGTGACCAATTGGGTTATTCATTGGTACTTCTCAGACCTATTCATTATTGAACTTGAAGTAGATATTAATTAATGAAGAAGGTTGGCATATATTTAAAACTTTGTTATGAACCAAAAGCATAAGGTGTATGTACACTACTACTACGAATGTTGGTGAACCCTCTAAAGTTAAATGTTTATATTCTTGTGGAAATTTAGGCTGTGACGCGAGAATTGGTATTTTTCTTAGATTCATGTCCATTCTTCATCATTTAATTGCTGACACATTCTCAGCAATTTTCTTTTTGTGTAACAATGTTGAATCCGATCTTCTTTGGCACAAATTTTTATTCTGACAGCTTTGTGCCTATCCTCATTGGAGCTGAGGCCGACCTTCGGTTCGTCTATTGTGCTGGTAAATACAAGTTGTTTGTGGCTTTACTCTTAAACTGTGGGAATATTAGTATAATATATTTGTGATGCCATGACCAATTACTCAGCTGCCATCTGTAATATGCTTGAGAATTGGAGCGGCATGGACAGGCAGAAAACTAAAACCTACATATTGAACTGCCAGGTTTGTTTGAAGAATGCCACAATCTTGACTTATGTGTTTATTACGTTGTCCTATAGCAAATAGTTTATCATCCTAACATTTTTGTTCCTTGTAGTCATATGATGGTGGCTTCGGGTTGACTCCTGGTTCAGAATCTCATGGTGAGATTGACAATAGCGTTAATTAATAAATTTTTTACCTGTCTGCTTGTATTTGTGGTATTCACAAAATCATTACGTCCGGGATCCATTATAGTTGCCAGTGTTGTTCATTTCATCAAGTTGATCATTATTTACGGATGATTGGATTTAGTGACACAGGCGGTGCAACGTATTGTGCTATTGCATCTCTCCGTCTAATGGGTTTCATTGAAGATGATCTTCTCACTAGTGATAATCCTTCTTCCATTATAAACGTCCCGTTGTTGCTGGAGTGGTGCTTGCAGGTTCATTTTCATCATCCTACCTTGAAAGAGTTTTCAATCCTTCAACGTTGTAATGCTTAAAAATTTGACTTCTGCTAGAAAATAAAAGGCCAACGGCAGATTGGAAGCAAAGACATATTTATGAAAAATAGTTTTTTCTTCCTTTGATTTTTGTCAACTTAGTTTCTTTCTCATTTCAACGTGCTGAGCAACTATTAATCGAAGATTAACAGAAATATTATTCTTGTATTCGGATTGTAGAAGCAGGCAGCTGATGGAGGATTTCAAGGTCGACCTAACAAGCCTGCTGACACTTGTTATGCATTTTGGTAAGGAAAAACTAGAAGTGTGACCATTATTCCAGGACAATATGGGATTTCACTCGACTAAGTAATATTGTGGTAGGATTGGATCTACTTTGAGGATTTTAGGAGGCCTCAATTTCATTAATAAGAAGGCTTTGAAGGGATTTCTGTTGACGTGCCAGTCGAAGGTACTATCATTTCTCTTTACCTTCAGTTTGCTTTCGCTTTCTTAAAAAAAAAAAAAAAAAAAAATCCCATGGATAAATCATGAAAGCATAGTCTAGAATGGATTTGCCTAGTCCCAGCTTCTGAACTAACTCAAAGGGTTCTGCAGTTCAATATGATTTCGAGGTTGAAACTGTTTGCCATAATTTTCCTTGACAGTATGGTGGGTTCAGTAAGTTTCCAAGGGACTTTCCTGATTTATACCACTCCTACTATGGATTTACTGCATTTAGCCTTTTGGAAGAACCTGGCATCAACCCTCTGTTTGTTGAACTGGGAATAACAGATGCTTCTGCCTGGAGAATCTAACATGGGAACGTTGGATCGACATGGTACGAATCATTTTCACTGCAATGCCGAATCGGTTATCATTTATTTCCCCCTTTCTAAATCTTTCACTTGATCTACACAACTTATTACCAGAAAATTTAGTGTTGATCTTAGCTGTTCACAAGTCCAGATGGAGCTTCATCAGACTCCTGTTTGTATACTTTCTAAAATGCTTGTCATCCCTTCTACTGATTGTAATTTAATCTTTCAAGTTTTAAACACAATATCTGATTTTGATGCTATGTTTTTAAGTTAACAAATCTGTGGGCGTAGTGCATGAACAGATTCATGTTTTACCCCTGATAAAGGTTACCTTTTTTCGTGAAATTTGTTTTATCTGTAGAGCAAGAGGCTACTGAAGGAGGACAAAGAAACAGCTCAAATACCTTTTTTTTTTTTTTCGTTTTATATACTTCGAATCTTATAATGTTTCGGTTTTTGTACTTTACTTTCCATGTGTATAAAAAACAAAAAAGAAAAAAGAAAAAGCAATCTCGTTGGCCAGAGAAACTGCACGTAAGAGTACTAACGCAAGCCTAGGGAGTGGAAGTTTAATAGAGTGTTTGGATAGCTTTTAGAATAAATGCTTTCCTAATAAAATTTACTTTTTATATAAGAACATTTAATTATTTGGAGTGTGTTTTGTATAGTTTCTCAAGTGATTTTAGATTATCAAGTGTTTTTTCTAAAAAATTTGATGAATAAAAAACACTATAAAAATTTAAATTAATTGAAAAGCTATTCTTTGAAGAAACATACCCTAGATAGAATTATTAATATCTCGTTTGATAACTATTTGCTTTTTAAAAATTATGCTTGATTATTCACAATTTTTCTTTATCTTCTCTACAATGACTTTCATCTTTCTTAAAGAATCATTTAAGTTTTTGGTCAAATTTCAAAAATAAAAATAAGTTTTTGAAAACTAAAGCCCCATTTGATAACCATTTGATTTTTTATTTTCGAAAATTAAGTCTATAAATACTACTTCTACACAGGCTAAGTTTTGAAAATAAAAAAAAAGGTAGTTTCTAAAAACTTATTTTTGTTTTTAAAATTTAGGTAAGAATTCAAATATTTTCTTAAGAAATATAGAAACTATTGTAAAGAAGATGAAAACCATTGTAGAAAAATGTTGGGAAAATAAGACAATTTTCAAAAACCAAATGGTTACCAAATGAGACTTAATTTTTTAAGCTTTCAAAACTTAGCCAAAGTAGATAAGAAAATATAGAAACCTATGGATATAAATATTTAATTTTCAAAAACTAAAAACTAAAAATCATATGATTATTAAATGAAAAAAAATATTTGAAATAGAAAAATATGTAACTGTAATTCTTACTTAAGCAACCAAACAAATTTATTATTTAAATCATTTCTTTAAAAAATTGTAAGATATAAGAGAAAAAAATACTTAAATAAGAAGGTAGAAGGTATGTCAAATACACTGCAAGTCACAGCTTAAAAAAAAAAAAAATCAATTTTCTGAAGGTATCTACAAAGACATTCATAAGAGCTAAGATTATGGAATTCACTTTCTTGAAAGGAATGGTACAAAATCATGCTCAAGTTCAATCAGTCGGTCCGTTTGATTTGATAACGATTCTGGTCCTTTTTAACTTTACATTATTGGTCTACCAAAGTATGATTCATTGCTTTTTTAAAAAAAAAAAATCTATTTTCATCTTTGAATTTTGAAATATTTTGTTTTAATTTTTCAATTTTCAAACGTTTTTAAATATTTTGCTTAATACCTTTTTTAAATGAGGATGATTCTTTATCTATTGATTAACTAACCTCACAAACTTGAACAAGAAAATTTAAGAATCCCATATAAGAACCATTCATTCATACTTCATACTTCCATAGTTGAGAAGCTCTTTGAACTAGTTTGTATGCTACTTGATTTGAGAGTTGAAGAATATGTCTGAAAGAAATTTGTGTCCAATGTTCTTTAACTGTATAATCTCATTTAGAAAATTACAAACTTTAGTGTAGTCTACCGTCTTACCTTCAATTAGATATATAGCCCTCCAAGGAATCAGATTCTATCACGAATGGTATATTCTTGTTTGAAAACTCGTGAGATATTAAAATTTAAGTATCAAACAAGCCATGAATTTGATTAATTTTTATATAAAATTTAGGGAGTAAAACATAATATCGAAATTTAAGTATCCAATTCAAAATTATGGAATTCCAAACTAAAAGAAATAAAGCAAGCAATAGGAATCTAGCTATAATAACGACCGGTGGAATATAATTATCTTTGCATTATCGAATATATTACTTCATAACTTCTACTTTTACTTTCAAAATCAAGAAGGGTTAATTTCTAGATTATTTGATCTGTTCATTTTTTTAAGCAATAATGCAATGTGATGAAAAGTGTACAGCCAATCTGATTCCTCTCCCATCCTTTACCTCTTTAACAATTGAATATCTGAGTTGGCTTATACCAACCTTTAACTACTTAAATTAGACAATCTCTTGACCATACCGACTTCGAAATCAAAATCTCGTAGAACATATAATACATAAGGCGAACAACCACTATGATTTGAACTCATGAATCTCAAAACATAATCCCACCGCTCGTATTTTGGACCAATTCATGCCATTGCCAATAACAAAGGTTCTAAAATTCAAATTATATCAATTAATTAACAAACAACAGTAACATTATTACCCTGCAAGATGAGAATTTAATGTGAGAAATTAAGGCTATTGAAACTTTTTTTTTTTTGAAGGGCATGGATGAACCAAATATAATATTATGAGTACATGTGCCACAAAAGTTCAAGAGTCATGATTCAGCTATGGACATATCAGCTTTAAAAATATAGAAAACACAGGTAAAGGCAATGGCTGTAATGATTCTTCTTCAAGGTGGGGGCAGCAACCTATTCCGACAATACATTTTCACGGGCAATTTCCTATCTTTGTCGTTTTAAGGGGAAAAAAAGGCAAAAGCATCAAAACCAAACCCCTGTCCAGCTCTTCTCCACCTTTGTCTCTATGTTCTGAGTGGTACTTTTTCAAGCCACGTACTGCTAAATACTCAAAACCCTTTGCCAATTCATCTATATTTATGTCTTGAGATAAAAGTTGAAAGGAAAGTCTTGGTGTTTTGATACCATAATTTTGGTGGGATATGGTTATATGATATGGATGAATACATCTTTCAAATTATAACATTAAAAAGAAATCAGGATCTACTATTTGCATTATGTTCATGACCCACTGCTTCGTTCGTCTCAAGACTAACTCAGACAGATGACAAGAGTTTAAAGTTATTAAGTTTTCAACTCAGAGGCAGAAGCTCACTTCATTCATTCCAAGCCTAACTCAAATAAGTTTTCAACTTAGAGACTTGATGGAAGATGTTTTTAAATGCTGTGCTCTTTTCTGATTTTGTGGGGGTGGATTTGTTCATATTTCATGGAGACGTGAAAAATGAGGGAAGGGGGAGTGGAGAAAGAGGAAAGATACAGTAGAAGAGCATTGCCTTCATAAAAAGGATTTTACAGAGCTATTTTTATCCCAAGTTTCAGTAATACCATCAGCCACAAGAAGACTTATAGGTACCAGACAAGCTTAGGACTTAGGAGACATGGAGATTGAATAAAACAAATATCCCACAAGTCCATCCATCCACTTGCATCAGGCCCACCTCCCATTTCCCAATATCATTTCTCAGAGAATGTTGTCCTTCAAATTTTTAAGACAAAGTCGAAAAAGGTAATTGCAATGCAGCAGATTAGCCTACAAACTCTCACCCTTAAAACACTTCAAAAGCAACAAGTTTAACCCAACAAAGAAAGGGGTTAAAAGATTAAAAATAAAAAATAAAAACCCATTTTGACTTTGGTAGGTAAATCAATCCTAATGGTTAGATTGGCTTCTTGGTGATTGATGAACTGAAGGTTGATGGTGAAGATGGCAAAGGAAGTACCTGGGAAGAAGTGCTTGAATGATACTGTTGTGTACATTGATGAAGGTGATTCAGCTCCACATCTTGGTTCCTGTCAACAACAATTGTAATATAAGATTTCTCCTCCTCATCTTTAAGTACCTTCTGCATGGAAGCTTTAGTTATGGAATCTTCAACAGATTCAATGGTGTTATTATGAACATCTTTCTTGGCTTCTTCCCGTAGTTTCCTCTTAAGTTTCTCCTCTGCTTCCTGTAGGAATTTGAATTTTGGAGGTGGAGATGACCTTATCTTGTTAAACTCTGCATCCGATGCTGATTCAAAGAGAGGGTTGAATCCATGGGGTTTATAAGAATCTGCAGGAGTAAGAGGAGGTGTAAAAAGAGTTGGAGAAGCTAATGGAGTCAAATATGGAGTTTCCACAGCAAGAAGCAGATCACTCAAGCTCCTACTTCTTGATTCTTTTGCATTCTTATCTACTCTGGACTTTCCATCTTCTGACTCTAAATCTTCCTTGGTTTCTTCTATTATGGTGAAGAGGAATCTTGGTGGCCCTGAGAGGCTTTGAAGCCTCATAAACTCTGTCTCTATGCCATCTTCTCCAAAGGGTTTCAGCAAGAAGTCATTGTTTGTGTGCATATTAAACTGACCTTCAGGTCCATGGATCATTGTTTCTGTGAATCTTACTGATGAACTTAGATCTTGAGGATTTAGAGCTGTGTGGCCTAAAGAAGATGACCTTTTCCAACAAAACATGTAAAATAGCTCTCTAGCTGGGCTACTGTAATCATTTTCAACATCTCTGTCAGTGAACCTCTTCTTCCACCATAACAGGTAATAAAGCTCAGCAACGAGAGCCAAGAAAAGGCAACCGAAGATCACACTCAAACCAAGTCCTACACTACTCAGGGATTTCATCTTCCTCACAATTACATCAGTTAACAAACTTCCTAAGTACTTCAAACAGAGTTTCCCATTTCACACAAAGGCAAAACAAAACCAATAACCTTCAAATTGTTCCTTGAAGGGAATATGCTTTAACATGAAAAGTAAACAAGGTGAAGGAAACTGAAAGCTTACAGGCAAAGCTCTAAAAAAAGTAGCCTCAAAATCCTCCCACTTCACAGGATGCAGCAGTTCAGCAGCAATTAAGCATATGATGAAATTTGACCAAAACTAACATGAAACGCAGTGCTACATCATCAAACAAAAAAAAAAAAACAGAGATAAGAAGCTTGAAGATAATCCAACTTTTTATGCCAAACTGACAGAAACAGAACTCCCCCCACTAGCATTAAAATTAACAAAACCCCACTCCCCCTTCTGTTTCTCTGAGAATCACACACTTCAATCATGAAACATGATTACAAGCTTTTCTTTTTGCCTTTTAAACCATGAATCTATTAAACATACACATACCCACCACAGTTGAGCTAAAAATGGGATGGGTTTACCCAGAAAAAAAAGACTTTCACATTCGAAAAACTCCACTGCACTCAAAAAGGACAATTGCAAAGGAGCAAAAAGATTCCTCCGCAAACTGTAAAACCACTATATGTCTCGTGTGTGTAAGCTGCTGCGCAAAAACAAGGAGCTGGACAAAAGGAAAAATCAGAGGCGAATGGCAAAAGGGTCGGCAAATGCTGCACTTGTTTATGGTTGGGCGGGCGGATGTGGCCTTCGAGGGACGCTCACATGGGACCAGAAACATATGAAATTTGCTCTGCTGTTCTATTTATTGCGCAATAGAAACTATTGAAGCCCGCGCTTCTTCCAACTTAATTTTGGGCCTTTGGGCTAACAATCTTATGCCCCAACTCACTCCTTTTTTTTTTTTCTTTTTCTAAGAATGGAACCTTTAAAATGATAATGGATAACTTTATCTATTAGCTATATTCAGATCTGTATCTAATTATTTGTTATAATTCTGTCTTAAGTTAAATATGCACATTTTATGAATTTTTTAAATCAATTTTTGCAGTCAACAAAAGCGTAACTCAACTGACATTAAATATAACTTAGAGAATTTGTAATGGGTAAAGAAACTTAGAGGCTCTGTATTTGTAGATATATAAAGAACTTTTAAAAGAATCTATGAATATAAGAAAAATCTTTAAAAAAAATTATAATTCCATTTATACCCCTGGCCCCTTATTGTCTTCTTCGTTCAGGTTTTATGAAGAAATTTTGTTTTCGACTGAGATTTTTGTGGGACTGAGATTTTTGTGGGTATTTTTTGACTGAGATTCATCAACAAGCTTTGATTTATACTTCTATCCCAAATTTTTCATTTTGTTCTATCACTGATTTGCAATGCGCTTTTGTTTTTGTTGTCTGTTGTTTCGTGGTTGATTTCTATCAATTAGTTGATAGATATCGGCATATACAATATCCAATGATATCAGTGATGTCATTGATATCTATTGATATCGCTGATATCATTGATCAATGATATCAATTATATCAATAGATATCAATGATATCATATCTATTGATCTTGTATATCGCTTATATCATTGTGATATCATTGATCTTGTATATCGCTTATATCATTGATCAAGAATATACAGTGATTATTGTGCATGTGGTGATCGGTTTCTTTCCATGTTATAATTAACAAATGAAATGAGAAAAAAATTCTATCATTGATATCTATTAATATCGCTAATATAATTGATATCTATTGATATCGTTGATATCATTGATCAATGATATCAGTGATATAAATAGATATCAGTGATATCAATGATATCACTGATATCATTGATCAATTATATCATATCTATTGATCTTATATATCGCTTATATCATTGTGATATCATTGATCTTGTATATCGCTTATATCATTGATCAAGAATCTACAGTGATTATTGTGTATGTGGTGATCGGTTTCTTTCCATGTTATAATTACTTAATGTTGTTATTACTTTTCTGTTGTAGGATCAGTAGGACTACGATAAAGCTTTCAATAGTTGTTTTTTATAATGGACAATGGAATGAGAAAAATTTCTATCATTGATATCGCTGATATCATTGAGATCAATGATATCAGTGATATCAATAGATATCAATGATATCACTGATATCATTGATCAATGATATCACTGATAGAAGTCAGTGATAAACATCTATCACTTATAGCAGTCTATCACTGTTAAGAAGTTAATGATTGATAGACAACTATTAGAAAAGTTATGAGTAATAGATAATAGATAAACACGCTCAGTGGTAGAAATATATCAAACAACTATCACTGATAGAAGTTTATTAATTCTATCAGTGATAGACATCTATCAAGTGATAGTAGTCTATCACTTCTATCAATGATAAAATGCACAGATTCCTCATGAGTATGTACTGATTTCTTTCATGATGCAAAAAATGCAAGATAAGCTTGAAAGTAGAGTTTGAAAGTAGTCGTTGATTGTCTCACAATCGTCGTCGATTGCAGGAGGAGAAGGAAAATCACGCCGCCGATTGTCTCACAGAAACGTCGTCTCAAAATGGTGAACGTGAGCACGAAAGTGATGGAGAGGAAGAAGAATGAAGGATTTCCTGAAGAATAGGAAGAAAGAAGGAAGGATTTCGCGAAGAAGAGGAAGAAGAAGTCTGTCTCGCGGGTTGCAAGCAGTAAGTGGGGTTTTTTTAGTAATTTCAACTATTCTTTTTAAATTTTTGTTATTTTTGCAAATAGTTTGGACCCTTTGTTATATGGACAATTGTTTTGGGTCTTTTTGCTATCAGCCCAATTGCCCCTATAACTTATGACTAAGAGGTAATCAATTTTTGCAATAATAGCATATCTAATCTAAAATAATAAAAAAATAGTAGATGGGTTATGATAAGATACTTTTTTTAAAAAATGGCATAAATGTTAGAATATGTGTATTTATTTTATATCAAGTATATCATGTGTTTTTTATTAATAAGTTGTATATTTTATATTAGAAATATTAGTAGTATACTTGATCAATGTTATAAAAATGATGTATTAGTTATATTTTATATGTTAAATGATAAGGATTATCCATAAACTTTCAATTTTGTGTGTAATAGGTCATCAAACATTTTTTCAATTAGGTTTACATACTATTTTGATCCCTATATTTTTTTTATCCATTTTGGTCTACAATTAAATCGTCAATTTTGGTCCATGTACTTTCAACATTTGTTCATTTTAGTGACGTACTTTTAAAAAGTGCTCATTTTGATTCTTTCATTTTCATTTTTATCTCAATTTCTTTTGATCATAATTTTAGCACGACATTTCACTTACTAAGTTTTTTGTAGTTTTGCTATAGGCTCGATTCTCCCACTCCAAATGTTGTTGAATTAAAAAAATAAATATATATATATTTTAAGGGTGACCTTTCTTTTTTTCATGCACTTTGATTCTACTTGTCCAACCCAAAGATAAATACAAATGAAAACTATCAACCTACTAACCTAACTGTTCATTTCACATCCGAACGACAACAAAATAGTGAAATTCAAATAACATAAAGTAGAAAACATTCGATGCTATCAAGACATTCATGATAAATTCGGGCAAGTTCATCATTTAGTTCCCTTGAGAATAAATGCAATTGCATTTTCTAAACAAGTTCAATTTGTTATCTTCCATCTACAAAGTCTAGATAAAAACATAAACACCATTCCTAATAAATCGAAGCATGCTAACGTAGTTTATGATCATCGTGTTATTACATAAAAAAAATTATTTAAAAATGATTGTTATAACGCAAACCATTTATATAGATACGAAACTATATAAATGTACAAAAGCTTACTATTATATTTACAGTTTTAATCTCTCACTCACTATTGAAAAATCAAATCAATTCATAAATAATATGAGCAATTTAACTCTCTAAATAAACATTCTATCACATAGAGAGTCTTAACCCATTAAACAAAAAGAAAAAAAAGTACAAAATTGGTATCTCTAAACTTCAAATTCTCAAAAGAATTTGTTGCAAAACTTCACAATATATAAGTAACACTACTTTGCTACGCATAGGACAACAGAAATTTATCTTAATTACCTTACCACTAAACTTTCGACCAATAGGAGAGAGAGGAAAAGAGAATAAAGATTTTTCTTTTTTTTTTTTTCTCTCTTTTTTGAAGTATAAACATGTAAAAAAAAATTACTGTTGTTCGGTGGTAGAAAAGTATTTTCCATAAATAAGGAAGTAGAAAGCCTTGAAAGAACTCATTCCCTCGTGGTTCGCACGTGCACAACAATCCCAGAACTCGGCTGCGACTCAAACTGCAGCCTGTCATGAAACGACGTCGGAGTGGCATCAGTACGACACATCGGACAGCTCGAGTGGGAGTAAAGCCACATGTCGATACACGGCACGTGATACGAATGCATACACTCCGGCAACGTCCTTATTTCCTCCCCTTCTTCAAACTCGCTCAAACAGATCGCGCACGTGCCATCACCGTCCCTGCCGCATCCGCCGCCGTCCACCGCCATTCGCTTCTCGTACTTGTGAGCCGGAATCAAATGAACCACCGAGTTCTCGGTGCTCCGTGGCGACGCCGCCGGCAAGGAGCGTAGCTCGTTCGCCGGCGATTCATCGCCGGCATTGAGGCGGCGGCGATCGCACCAGCAAGCCATGATGCAGTGGTAAATGGTGACGACGGCACCGGCGGAGCCGACGGCGATGAGAAAAATATCGAGTTTCTGGCTGTAAACGGCGGCGTCGCTACTTGACATAGTACTGGACGCGGTGACGGAGAATTAAGGGAATTAATGGTTGATTAAAATTGAATTGTTGTGTAGATGAAACTTTTTTTTTTTTTTTTTTTTTTGAGGTGGTGATTTCAAAGCTAAAAGAAACTTCCAAAACACCTGCATTGAAATGGCGTTGTTTGTTAAGAATCAGAATGGATCGGCATCTTAAGCGAAAATTACAAAGCGGTTGCTGATGAAAATAATAATTTGGCCCAAAAGGGTATTAGGCCTGTCAGCATGCATGATTTGGAAAATAAATTGAAATTGCTATTGGAGATCCCATAATTTTTTAATCTTGTGTTTATCTCATCCCTATATTTAAAAAAAAAAAAGAAGAAAAAAATTAATGGACTTCTGGAATTTCTATTCTATGTATGGTAGACTTTTGTGTCGAAATTCACTAACGTTTACTTAGTACACTAATTATATTGTTTGAAATTATATTGTTTGAAAATTACGTGACGAGTCGATTTTAAATTATAAGTTTAGAAAATTAGTTGGAGAGATAATATTTATTTATCATATAATATTAAAATTTTTAAAACTTATTAGAAACTCCTGAAAACGTGTTATAAATCTTTTAAATAACATGATTCTTTTAAAATTTAAGAAACAAATATGCACTTTTAAATTTTAAACTTTCAATCAAGGAATAAGTAATTGTATTAAATTTGGGATAATTTTTGAAAGAAGTGTTTTTGAGCGAAAACATTTATTTGTGGAACTATGTTACTAAAAATACTTTTATTGAAAGCAATCTCTTCTAGTATTTTAGAACTTTCAATTATTTTTAATTTTTTTAAATGACTTAATTTTCAAATCAACCTCTTCTATCCCTATATGAAAAAAATATGGAAAATCTAGGCAATAAGATCCTACACATACAATCTTTATTTGTAATTCAACTTAATTAACTCTCGATCAAATTCTAATTTGCTACACTCAAATTCTCATAACTAACTGTTGTGCCAAATTTAATTTTTTCACTTTTACATGTCACCTATTAATTATAATTTTACTGTTATTGTTATGGAAACGTCGATGAGATTTGGTGGGTAAGATTTTTTTTTTATCAAATTTTAACAACATAATAAAAAGTAATGCATATCATTCGAATCTACGTGTATAACATATTTTTTAGTTTAAGTCTCTATATTGTTCAAAATCAATCTCTCGTTTAATCTGGGCTCCCTGACACCAACATAAATAAGCAATAATTTTAATGCACTTTTCACAAAAATGTTCATAAAAGCATGGTTCTATTTTGTATCTTCTTGTCATATTTAGAATATTGCCCAAAACATGTCCTTCTTCCCAAAAATGCATCTCAAAATCTTCCTTATTGCTCCAAAAAAAAAAAAAAACGATCGCCATAGTAAGACAAGAACTCTTAGTCATAGACAAACTAGTGTTCTTGATAAAATAGGGCTATCATGAAAATTTTACATGGAAAATTCATTTTCACGCGCCTTGATGCCATTTGACGTGTGATGTGAAATTAATGACTATATGACATTTTTCATATTGTGCATCCCATCCAAACTTTCGTGAGGGCATCATACTACTCACACACTTATTTTGTGGTCAAAATTATGGAAAAAAAGAAAGAGAAGAAAAATCGGTCTCTAGTACTCACTCTTGGCGTTCTAGTTATCGCTTTCGCTCTTGCTCTAGCTCATTCGTCTCATATTGTCATGATTATTTTTGTGCACATTGCCACCAATCAGAATGTTTCATATTTCATTGTTTTCATAACATAAGTCATTAGTCTTTTTTTTTAGTACATCAACA
This sequence comes from Trichosanthes cucumerina, assembly GCA_036507285.1. Lineage (NCBI taxonomy): Eukaryota > Viridiplantae > Streptophyta > Magnoliopsida > Cucurbitales > Cucurbitaceae > Trichosanthes > Trichosanthes cucumerina. The sequence continues at coordinate 6,303,745 of CM071845.1, forward strand.
ATTGGGGGTGGAGGGATTCAAACTCATGACCTCTTGGTCATAAGTCTTACTTAATGTCAGTTGAGCTAAGCTCTTGTTGCCAACTTAAGTCATTACTCATTAGTCATTAAAGCAGGAGAACATGTTATCCATATAAAAACCTCAACTATCTTGTAATAATAATAACTTGTCGATTATTTTAGTTATGGTTGTATAGTTATGTTAAATAACACAACTTCAATCCTCCATTGAACTCCATCCCCATTTCTCCATTTTTTTTATTTATTTAAGCCTTAATTTCTCTTATAATATGCGTTGTGTGACTAATCATTTTATGTCCATTTATTTTCTTTGTTAGATTGGTTAGGCATACTATGTTTTTTTCGATAATTGATTATGGGGTGGGGTTACATAGTATGTTATTGCATTAGGTGTACTCCAATTGTATTAATTATGTCATTGCTCACAACAAATTGAAAATTTATTCAAAATTTTAATATGAATTAGTAACCGTTGGATTAATTCTGATTTTATTTGGTAATAAGAAGAAAAAATAAACTTAGCTCAAATAAGATCAATTTTGTTAGTTCACAAGCATCTTATTTAAATCTCATAAACAAAACCTACAAAAACAAACAAATACATTTAATTTGCAGATAATAATTTTACTATTCAAATGTAGATATATTTATCCTTCCTAGATATTTAAATTTCAAGTTTTTAACTCTCAAATATTTAATACAAAATTCAGGATCCAAACCGCCCTTATTGAAGGTCATTTTAATCGATAATTATACTAATCTAAAACATTTAAACAAGGAATCCCTTTGCAAACTATTGGTTTTAGGATAAAAACAAAATTAGTGGTGGACTAAAGAGTTTGACTGGAAAATATCAATATATACCTGGCAGTGGTATAAGTGTAATTTAATAGTTGGACCATGGACATCCATGTAATACCACAAACGCAAACACAATGACGGCCGTGCTTCAGTCCGCTTTCTTGATTCCGTATTCTCGTCTCCAAACAACCCCCTCATTCAACTGCGGTTCGGCGGGAGGATGGAATTTGCCGACGAGCTCACGGCAGGAGCCACCGCCTCCAATTCCAAACGCCACAAGCCCTCCGATATCAGAGACGGCGGCGACCTCTCATCCTCCGACAACGACACTGAAGATGTATCTTCTTCCTCCTACTCTTCTCTTATTTCGCCTTCCATTTGTAAATTTCTTGCATCTCATTTCGTCTTCTCTGTTTCCAATCCTCTCGAACGCGAAGCATATAGCACCGCTTTCTTTCTAGCTCTGGTTTTACGGAAACGGAGGCTTTCTGAGCTAGATACGTTGCTCGAGTGGAGCTCCATGCGTGTGTTTAGCTCAATTCTTGTTTGCGAGAAACTGTGATACTTAGAAATTAACTGATTTCCATTTTCGTACATTTATATATTTGCGATAGATTTATGATGCTCTATAACGGTAGCGTTTAAAATACTTAAAGAGTTGAGTGTATGTATACCTTTTTCTATCGATGTACGTTCTGGTTATGTTCACTTAATTATGATTCAAAATTGTTGGCATTTGTGAATAATTGTTATTTCTGGAAATCGGGATCGGAATGTTGTTGTTCTTCGTTTTGAGAATTGTATTTTCCTTTATTCATTAGGTTCTGCTGCAGTAATCATGCCCTCATATTTTCAGTCTAGTACGACTAACGAGTAATATTTTTTCCCAGGCACATCCAATTTTCTCTAACATGTCTTGTTCACTTGCACCACCAGTATCTCCCATTCTTCCTCTGCAAAGTAAATGTAATGTAGCAATTCAGGCTGGTAGGTATTTCTGGTCTTTAGCGGGAGAGCATTTAGCTTTTTTATTATCTTTGTGCATAAGTTCATAATAATCGAATTGTTGGAATTTTGAACTGGTCACAATCTTCTTAGCACCAAAATTTATGTAACGTGCTATTTTTGTTATGCTACTGTCCTACAGTCCTGCACACTTACAATGTAGTTATGTTGACTGTAGTGCTTAAACATATTACATGAAGTTAAGGATACCTGAATGCTTGCGTATGTGTGGTGACTAGTATGAATTCAAGTGTGGATGGTTTGTAAAATCCAATTCAGTCAGCTAAATTGGCAGTGTGTATGCAATCAAATTTACCCTCGGGAGCATGGATCCTAACTCCCTCTCCCTTTGAGATTGCTTTAGGAAATGGACACCATTGCTCTGCCACTTTCCAACTGTAATACTTAATATGATTGCTACATTTGAGGTTAGAATGTTTGGGATGCTCATAATCTCCACTCCAATTCCCACTATAAGTCTGTATGCCATGAATTAACATGTATGTTGGGTCGCTTTTTAAGTAAATTCTGATGGAACAATATTTGCCACTCACACAGAAGCCTGATCCTGGAATTATTTTTGACCTCTGTTGACATTTGCACCCAAACTGATGCACACAAAAGTATAGAGAAGTGTTTCTTTATTATTATTTTTTTTCAGAACTGAATTATACAAAGAGGAAAAGGACTTTACTTGAAAAAAACCATTCTATAGGTTGTGCAATTGTGTCCTTGAATTCTGAAAGGGCCTTTGATGGGGAGAAATATTTCCTTGATTAACTTGTAGATTCTTTGCCAAAAACTTATCTGCTACCGACTAGCTCTTCTCCAATAGGCTTGTAAATGTTACCACCATGTTCACTTTCTTGGAATAGTCCATGTGCCACCAACCAAACCATTTTAATTTCAGGAATTTCAACATTTGAAGATTTTCAATATTCTTCAACCAGTTGAGCATGTCTTCCATGTTTATCCTGCCATTGAAAGCCATTAAATGTAGGTTTCATCCAGAACGTTGTAGTTCATATGATTTGCAGGTTGATTTTTGTTGATAGCATGTGTTGATAGCTGATAGGTGATGTCCGAAGTATTCTTCATCTAATTTTCAGGGACTATCTTCAGTTTCAACTGTCTTGTTGTGACCTTGCACCCCATTCTTTCTTGGAGAATCAATTTGCTGCTGTAAAGAGAGTTCAGCTACCCTATTCTACTTAATTCCCTGATCGTCTCATAGTTTATACATCAGCAGCTGGTGGATTTAGCTTTCTCCCAGCCATATAAGTGGCTCCCATACCTCTTTTATGCCCACAAAAGTAGAGTGCAACCTTACTTGTAGCTATGAGACCTATGTGCTAGCCAACTGTGCCACCTCCCCAATTTTTAGAGAGAAACCTTACTTTATTGTTAGTGTTTCAGAACTAAATTATACGAAGAGGGAAATGCCTTTGAATAGTTACAAAGGCATCTTCCTGTACCAATAGCGACAACCAGCAATTACCCTGTTACAACCTACTAATCAAACCACATTATTGAAGTCAACAATGATTAAAAGTACCTTTCAGAACTCAGAAGACTGATGATAACTAATGTTTAATTATCACAAACCTGGTACTCCTGGATACGGTGCTTCTAGAGAAGCCAATGTGAATCTGGTGAATAGGTATCTCTGCTCTTAGCCATCATAAACTGCCAACTTCATTGCCCACTAAATCAAGTAAGAGCACCATACTAGAAACAAAGTTATCGAATAGATTGTCTTTGAGTCATTCATTTATAACATCAATCACCAAGACTCGTGCAACAAATTCCATAGGTTGAGTACCCTTGGTTGAGCAGAGATTTAGAATCAGAAACTTCAATGCCCTTGAAAATCTATTGAGTCAAGGGCATGGAATGGAAATGATCGAGGAATGAACTTAGACCATTGCAAGCTCCAGAATTTATGGAGCAGATAGCTATTTAGGAAAGCCAACTGAGTAGAGTGTTAATTTTTTACTTGAGTTTCTCGTTTAAATTTTTATTATTTTATTTCTTCTAATAAAAGTAATCTGTTTCTTTCGTAAAAACTTCAAGTGCATTGTATTCAATTTAAAAGGTGGAATAAGATTTTTTTGTGACAAGAAGCTTTGTTTCAAACTTTGAAGTGTTTGAATATTTTTGGAGACCTTGTAACACCCATCTTCTTTTCTCTTTTAACAAGAGTCTTCCATTTCATAATAGGAGTGTTCTACGCGGCATGTCATGCATGATGTCAAAGCTTTATACATCTCAACAAATTGTACTTTTGCATAGTATTCTAGTGGCTTGCTATAATATAGTGTCACATATAAATGCCCTAATTCATTGTAGATATGGATGATAAATTGGAGACAATACAAAATATATGTCAGAAAATTGTGGACACCACAAACTTGTACTCATTTTCTAAATTGGATGACCAGCAAGTATATTCTCTTATGAGGCTGAGGGAAATTTCTCATCGGGTTATTAATGACCGAGATTCAAGGGTAAGTGAAGATGCTCGGGTGGAATAATAACTATTTTGCTTTTAGGACAAGGAGATGGGATGTGTAATTAAAAGCATGTTTATTGTGTTTCAGGTGACAAAAAATGATGTGATTAGTGCTATGTGCTTTTACATCAACAGGATGGTAAGTTTTGCATGGTCAATTGCCTTAATATAGATCCTTGTTAAACAGTCATGGATTGACAGAATATTATGCAGGCAGGTAAGTGCAAGGATATTGTTGACATTTTGAATAGGATGTCATATAAAGACTTAGACGACCAGCAAGTGCAACAGATATTGAGATTGAAAGAGCTTCTTTGTGGGATTGTTGATGGAGCTAAAGATGTGGAGTCTGAACCTTCCCATATTGTTGAACAGGTAGGGCTATAAGAAGCAAAATGTTCTTATGTAATATTCTTTCAAAATAATTCTATATTTAAATACAAAGATGTAAATTACATTAATAGGGAATAGCAAATGATATGTGGACAACAGAGAGTCTAGAGGTTGAGCCATTTGACTCCAGCAATGATGATGTACTTCTTGGAGATGCACAAATTATAATGGTTGAAGACGAACAGGCAGTGGCTGAAGCTAGATTCAAGAATCAATATTGTGACCTGTCACAGGTTAAGTACACTGTTAGTTGGCCACCAAATGGTAGTTTAACCTTAGAGTGGGTTGTAGAGATGATGAAAACACTGGAACAGTCTTCAAGAAACTACTCACCTGCAGACTTTCAACTTGTCATGCCAGTTTCTGTGGTAGATGCAATAGTAGATTTAGCTGCAAGTATCCTTCACAAGGAACCAAACTGTGTGGAAATTGACTGCCACGGAGAAGTTTCAAAAGTTGTTATAGTTGGGGATATACATGGTCATTATCATGACTTACTTCATCTCTTCGAACTTGCTAACTTACCATCTAAGAGCCAGTATTACGTTTTTAATGGTAATTATGTGGACAGAGGAGCATGGGGACTGGAGGTGTTTTTGGTCTTATTGGCGTGGAAGGTAAGATGAAATTGTTTTACTTGTTATTGAATGTATAGAAGGCCAAAAGGAGCAAACAAGCATGCATAACATCAAAAAAATTTGAATGAATCTATTTGTGAAAATTTCTATCTGTCATGAAGAAAATTTTCAGTTAGAAATATAACTTATGACTAACTGATGTATATTGCCCTTACAGCATACGCAATTTTGAATCTTTCTCTTTGTCCACTGCATTTTCTTTTATTATATTCACAAAACTGCACCCTTGAATGTGGTGCAGAAAAAAAAAATGGTGCGCTGTGAGCGGGAATTGGATGTTTAGGATTTAGAGAAGGTAGCATTAATTACATATTTTTTTTGTTCTGGAAAATGCACATCTATTTGACCCCTTAATGCCTCATTTATTGATGAGGCTCACAAAAGAGATCTTGATGCCTTTGGTTTCTCGTTAAAAAAACAGATCTTGATGCCTGATAGAGTATGTCTTCTCCGTGGAAATCATGAAACAAGAATTTGTACATCATCCTACGGTTTCGAGAAAGAAGTAAAGACAAAATATGGTGAGCAAGGTGAACATGTGTATCACAGGTGCTTGGAAACATTTAAGGAACTTCCTTTGGCTGCAATTATTGCTGGAAAAGTATATACAACCCATGGAGGGTTATTTCGTAAGCCATGCAATCCTGATGTGCAGAATTACAAGGAAAGGAAGACACATGAGCTGGAGATTGGATCCTTACAAGATTTGTCTAAGCTCGAAAGGTTTTTTGTTGATGTTCCAACTAAAGATGAAGATCCGAATATTATTTTGGCAGATGTATTGTGGTCAGATCCTTCTAAAGTAGATGGTTTAAGGAAAAACCAAGCCAGAGGAGCAGGTTTATTATGGGGCCCTGATTCGACTGAAGCATTCTTAAAGCTGTCTAATTTAAAGGTTATACTCAAACCTGTGGCTTAATGAACATGTTTGTTTATGAAAAATTGTTTATGAAAAATTTGTCACATGGCATTCACGGTCAATTGAGGCCACTTTACCTTGGAAATTTTATAGGTTCTATGAGTTGATTTCGAGTATGCAAGATCACAAAATATTTCCTTCCTCTCCTCATTTACATGTATGCATATGTGTAATTATAAAAATTTTGAAAATACGTGTACCAATTCTTGTTTACTTCTTGGTTAAGAAAATCTTCTTTGTAGTTTGTCTATTGGAAAGAGAAAGAGTTAAGTTTTGTTCGTCGTGAGTTGTGCTTGAGAACCAACTTTAGGAGTTTTAACATTGAGCTGACATTTTATTGATTTATTTTTTTCTTGTAAATGTTGTAGTTGATCATTAGATCACATGAAGGTCCAGATTCAAGGGACGGTAAAATTGATTTTGATGATATGATAATGGGCTATAGCACAGATCACGACAGGGAATCAGGGAAATTATATACTCTATTTAGCGCTCCAGATTTCCCACAGGTATCCACGCTTTTGCTTCCGCTTGTTTCATTTGTCTTGGCATTAAATCGTATTTTATGGTATTGAACAAGGAAAACATATAAGGTAGTCATAGTAATGTGTGACTGTGGCTAGATACATATGTGAATCTTATGTTCAATACGTTCTCAAAATCAAGAAGTGAGGAAGACTTTGTTAATCTGCCTGTGGATGTATTCTTTATCATATTTCAAGCAAGTCTCTGTTAGCTTTTCAAGGTCTGTATTAAATGAACTGTATTCCAAAGGGCCGGGCTGTTCTCAGGAATCCCACAAGCATCCAAAATTTTATCTGTTTTTAAAATAACGTAAAATACATTACATTCTCTTTCCTTCTCATTTTTTATTTCATACTATAAATAATTTGCTAGAATTTTGTTTTTTTTTGGCAATAATAATTTGAATAAAGTTGACGTGTTAGTTTACTGTTTGATTGGTATATAAAATCAATAAATCTATGTGATTATATTTTTATGCAAAATGCATTTTTATTAAATTGTATAATATCTCATTTACCTTTAATGGAAAATAAAATTAAAGTAGAATTTAGTTGAAGGTTAAATTCATTTATACAATTCAAATTTAATTGGGTTAAGTTGGCATATCACTGGATTTTTACTAGATGAATATATTAATTACTTTAGATCAAAATTAATATAATCAATTATGAAATTCATGATAAAATAGTAATTTAAAAAATCTTTTAACATACAAAATGAATCAACCATCTGGTATAATATAATATAACAAAGATATTTCACTATGTGATTATAATTTTAAATATAGTGAAAAAATCCCACAACCTCCCTCTTCCATAGGTTGTACCCTTGCTTCCTTGAGATCTAATAAATATATAAAAAATCCCAAAACCCACAATACAGCTATCAACCTATCAATGAAATGCTTGTTTCCTTTCTCTCTCTATACATAGTGTCTTCACAAGATCTTCTTATAGAAATGAACATAGTAGTCATCCAAGGTGTCATATGTCTTAATTCTTTTGCATGTGGTTCTTGAACATTTAAATTCCCAACAAACAAATGGTCCCTAAGGTTTATGGTAATGGTTGGGTGGTAATGGTGAAACAATCGAGCCATCTTTCGCTTCTTATGTACTGAATTCAAAGACAGTTCATTTTCATCATATGATGTTTTTTCCTTTAAAAAATAGTATATTCCTTGCAGCTACTATTCTTTTCCCGTCATCTTTGTTCATCTGATATGTCAACATATTTGCATTTCTTAGTTGTGGGATTATGTTTTTCTTTGTATGACAAAACTAATTTTGGGGATACTGCATGCATCGATTTCATTGTGTAGTAATAAAACTAGCTCCTTTGATATGAACTAAAACTTCTTATAAATTCTCCCTCCTGGATGTTATGCAGTTTGGTCGGAAGAGCTACAATAGCGAGGGAGCATATGCTACTTTGAAGTATCCGGATTTTGAAATTCCATCCTTCCATACATTTAAAGCTGTAGATAAACCGAAGGTATTGTCATTCTTGTCTCTGAGGGAACAATTCGAGTTTGATTGTGCAAGGCAAGAAAAGATGAACAAAAGAGATTTGTATAAAATTTCCACTCTGATTGGAATCTTAGGTTCATGGACTTCAAAATAGAATACTGCATGCTAGGGCAAGGGTAATATTGGTCCTTGTAGATTCTTTTAGAATACTTGTCTGATTACGGTTGTGGTGAATGTTTCTAGATCAATTTTCAAATTTATTTTTGCTCCAGCATTTCTAATTCGATTGCTTGGTTTTGCTCCACAGATAGACGTTTGCTATTTTGGTTGTGAAGGTCATGATGTTGATTTAGACTTGACATTAATGGTAAGTCAATATTATATTATTCAGAATATATAGCCTGGTGGTGGTGCACTATATTACCTGAACGCTGCGTTGCATACATGATGGATGACACATGCATATCTCAATGCACATGATACTGTGTTTTGTTGATGGATTTGGGGGTGCAGATATAGGGTGATGACTAGATTGAATAGACTTCAGTTATTGTTCGAATTGCTAATAAAAACAGTTTGGTCTAGGAGGTGAAGCCTCTGTATGCACCACGAATGTCTCTTCTGGGTCTGACATTGTTGTCAACCAATTGGGGTGACAAGATTAGGATATGATGCTATTTTTCAGTAGGCCAACAAAAAAAATGTTTAAAAGTTCATTTGGACAACATCCTCATCCAACTATCAATGCCCTCCAAAAGTACTTCCCCCATTAAATTGCTGGATTAACATTATGAAATAATGATTTAATTCCCCAGAATTTCAATTTGACCTGACGGCAAGTCTAACTTCATTAGCTAATATGAAATATTTTTTATGCCTTCGGAAAAGTTGGGTTTTGGGTTCAATATGCTTATGCATACGTGGAAGGATCTGGTCATTCTCTATATTCATTATTGAACTTGACCAGGAACTCAGAGGATCCAAGGTGACAATTTTTTAGCCTGTCATTTATAAATTTTTGAAGGGCCTGAAGCTGCTAGTAGTCATCGTAACAGAAAATTTTACTTTGGAAGTGGTGATTCTGGAGCTAATGTGTTTTTGGTAATCTTCAATATCAGCTTCCATCACTTATTTTGTTTTCTGGTGTCTCTTATAGGCTCTGGCTGATGCCGTCTCTTCTAAAAACACTAGTCCTATTGAGATTCATTCTGGGGTTGATTTTGAGGCATTAGGCATATTAAACCCACCTTCTTGGAGCATTACATTGACAGATGATGCTACAGGTACCCAGAATGTTCAAATTCCGAAGGCTCCAGTAGTCGAAGGGCTGCCTTTGCCGCCAAGCATAGAGGTGATTGTTCTCCTAGGCATCGTTTTATAGCCATTGATCTACTTGGAAGTTGGAACTAAATCACAGCTATTTCTATTTTCCGAATGTAGGAGCCTCATAAGGCTGCATATGAGTACTTCCTGGAGCTTATTGCAGGACTGAAATTTATGCTTCAATCAACGGTTAGTCAACCAGATAAAACATTCTCTGTTATTTTTCCGGTCGAGAAACTAATAATGATCCTAAGCAGGAAAATAAGGACAAGATACCCGTTCCTCATCGGAAGAGGAAGAAATGCAGTTAGACCTGTGAAGAAATTGAAGTTTTGTCCATCAGAAAATCTGGTGATTATCTTTTTGTCTACTACCAATTAATTTCTTTCAACTAAAAATTTCCAGACATCATTCTTTGGGATAAAATAAACTTGTCTTCCACAGGTTCGGTGCCCAAAGGAAAACAGCTCTGCTTAGATAGCGGAGCAAATGAATTAACATAGAGAGGTGATTTAATAAGAGTTGCAGCTCGGTTTATATCCTCTCCGCTCTCGTTTCTTGGGCTCAGCATTAGTGATCTTGTTGTAATGTCAAAGGAGGACAATGTTTCGAAGATCAAGATGAGATGACTATTGGAGCCAAATAATCAAAATTCAATTCTCGATTCTTTCTAATATTTGTACATTTCATCTCGAAGAATTTTCCTTTTAACCAATACTCCCAAGTTTCCCAACTCAATTCTTCATGCTTATCAGAAGTCCCTCGTACCTAATAATGTGACTTGTCTGATCGGCATCATCAATATACGAGCTGACAACTACCACCAACAGTTCAGGCCCGTTCGGGTCTGAAACCTTTGTGAACTTTGTTGAATGATCCAAAATTTGGTTCATCAGAAGCCAGAACGAACATCTCAATTTCGAATGATCCAATGAAATTCTGGGCCGATTGTAACTTTGCCAAAGCTTAGATACCTGAAAACATCCCGCACGAATTTGAAAAACTTTAAAGTCACTTGTAGAATCGGTAGATAATTCAACTAAATAGGATCATTCTCTCTTTCCCCCTACATCCTCGTGTTCTAAATTCCCTTCTTCCTTAAAAACCTCATGTTTTTCCAACTTCTCCACGAGAAATAGCATCGGCTACCGAAATTCTTCTTCAAACGTGCATTTACATTTTCAATATAATATAAGTAGAACGAGCGACAGATGGAACAGAGAAATCACTGAGCATTTTATACGATTGGCCATGGATATTCATTCAGACAAAAACTTCTTCAATATATGATTCTTACGAAATAAACAAGACAAAAGAAAAAACTCCACCGCCTCAAACCTGATGGGGGGGGGGGGGGTATCACAAACTTTAAAAAACAATTTAAAGCAAATTTAGTCGACTTCCTCAATTTTGGGACCGGCGCCGCTTCCACCGGATGGGGGGGGAACATCGTCATCATCCATAGCGCCACCGCCCATGCCCGGTCCACCAGCACCCTGGTACATCTTGGCAACGATTGGGTTGCAGATACTTTCAAGCTCCTTCATTTTATCTTCAAACTCGTCGGCCTCAGCAAGTTGGTTGTTGTCCAGCCACTGGACTGCTTCCTCAATGGCATCCTCGATCTTCTTCTTGTCAGCTGGGTCCAATTTGGAACTGAACTTCTCATCCCTCACGGTGTTTCTCATGTTGTAAGCATAGTTTTCCAAGGAGTTTTTAGCTTCGACCTTCTTCTTGTGTTCTTCGTCATCCGCCTTGTATTTCTCTGCTTCTTGCACCATCTTCTCAATCTCTTCCTTGGACAGTCGTCCCTTGTCGTTGGTAATCGTAATCTTGTTCTTCTGGCCGGTGGTTTTATCCTCTGCAGAAACGTTGAGGATACCGTTGGCGTCGATGTCAAAGCATACTGTGATCTGAGGAACACCTCTAGGAGCTGGAGGAATGCCGGAGAGCTCGAATTTCCCTAGCAAGTTGTTGTCTCTTGTTCTTGCCCTCTCACCTTCGTAGACTTGGATCAAAACACCAGGTTGGTTGTCTGAGTACGTTGAGAAAACCTGTTCTTTCTTGGTGGGGATGGTGGTATTCCTTGGAATTAGGACAGTCATCACACCACCGGCTGTTTCGAGTCCAAGGGATAGAGGAGTGACATCCAGAAGCAAAAGATCCTGAACCTTCTCGTTACCCTCGCCGCTGAGGATGGCAGCCTGAACTGCAGCTCCATAGGCAACAGCTTCATCAGGGTTGATACTCTTACAAAGCTCTTTGCCATTGAAGAAATCTTGCAACAACTGCTGCACCTTGGGGATCCTAGTGGAACCACCTACAAGAACAACGTCATGGACAGTGCTTTTGTCCATCTTGGCATCTCTCAAGCACTTCTCAACTGGTTCCATACACTTTCTGAAAAGGTCCATGTTCAGTTCCTCGAATCTAGCACGGGTAATGGTTGAATAGAAGTCAATTCCCTCGTAAAGAGAGTCAATCTCAATTGTAGTTTGAGCTGTGGATGAAAGGGTCCTCTTCGCCCTCTCACAAGCGGTTCTCAACCTCCTAAGAGCCCTAGGATTTCCGCTAATGTCTTTCTTGTTCTTTCTCTTGAATTCTTGCACGAAATGGTTAACCAATCTGTTATCAAAATCCTCACCACCGAGATGAGTGTCTCCTGCAGTTGCCTTCACCTCGAAAATACCTTCCTCAATTGTGAGCAATGAAACATCAAAAGTACCACCACCCAAATCAAAAATTAGAACATTCTTCTCGCCGGAGCTGCTGGACTTCTTGTCAAGACCATAAGCAATGGCAGCAGCAGTTGGTTCATTAATGATACGCATCACATTAAGACCAGAAATGACCCCGGCATCCTTGGTGGCCTGTCTTTGGGAATCGTTAAAGTAGGCTGGGACAGTGACGACAGCATTCTTCACTGTTGTTCCCAGATACGCCTCGGCAATCTCCTTCATCTTAATGAGCACCATAGAAGATATTTCTTCAGCCGAAAACTGCTTCTCTTCACCCTTGTAGTTTACAACAATCATGGGCTTGTCACCGGGGCCGGCAATAACCTTGAATGGCCAGAGCTTAATATCATTCTGGACAGATGAATCGCTAAATCTTCGGCCAATTAAACGCTTAGCATCTGTGAACATATAGAAGAAGCTTATAAATTAACATTTCTACAATATACCGAACAAAAAATCAAATAAAATTAGGACATACGCTTCACTCTCAGCATAAAACCACAGATACAAAGAAACAACTAAACTAGCGTCAAGATCCATAACGTATGACAACATCACTGCTAATCGACTACTGCAAATACCTATTCAAACCTCAACTCAAGATTCTCATAATCAAGAAGTATTTCAAAAACCTCGAAAACCACGACCTATACGTGATAACACGACCTAGACTCTGATTCAACTCTAAAGAAACAACCTAATACAGTTTCTAAATAAACAACTCCCAAGAACTGCATCTCAAAAGAAGGAAGAAAGAAGAAAGAAGACTTACCAAAAACGGTGTTGATAGGGTTCATGGCGACCTGATTCTTGGCCGCATCGCCGATCAAACGCTCGGTGTCGGTGAAAGCAACATAGGACGGCGTAGTCCTGTTGCCCTGGTCGTTGGCAATAATCTCAACTCGATCATGCTGCCAGACTCCGACGCAAGAATACGTGGTTCCAAGATCGATTCCGATCGCCGGACCTTCTCCTCTACCGGCCATAGTAGCTATTCAAGACGACGGCAAAAAAAGAATCTAACAGAAAAATGAAGATGAAAGCGATGAAATTGGAGGCTGGAATTTAGGGTAACAGATTTTGAACGAATAGGAGGAGGAAGCAAAGAGGAGAATTTATATAGGAATTGTGAAGGGAAAAAGGTTCTAGAGAGTTCGAAAGGAAAAGATACGAACGCTGAAAGTTAATGGTTTGGACCTGGCAGCGTATGAAAATGGAAAAAACGGAATGACGACGGTTACTTTTCTACTCTCTAGTTGGTTCTAGATGCTTCTTTCCCTCTTTTTTTTTTTTCAAAATGATAATAATAGTTTTATTCTTCTCTCCTATTTTTTTTTTTTTAATATCATTTTTATCAATATATTTTTATTTCATTTCAGGTTTAGTTCTGAACTTAAAATTGGTCTTCAACGTAGTTTAAAGTTATTTTATTAAACAAGTTAAACAATGATAATAATTTTTATGGAAAAAATACATAGTATGAACCTATTTCTAAAATTTATAAAATGAAGTCTAATAAATGTTTTTTCTTAATAAAATTAATAATATAGATTGATTTTTAGATTTATTAAGAGTACACATACTAAAATTAGACTTTTATAAATGTAACTTGATTGAATAAAATCTAAAGTATAGGAATTAAAATAGTATTTTTAAAAAAATATATATATATTTTATAAGGTTAAATTACAAATTTAGAGACTTTTTTTATTATTATTGTATAATTTGAAAGTTTTTATAAAAAATATTATATTTTCCAAAGCATATGGTCATCTCTTAGAAAGAGGTTAAATTTTTTTAAAAATAATTGGACAAGTAGATGGTAGTCATCTCTTTAAAGGCGATCATAGCTGCATTTTATTTATAAGATTTGTTAGAGATTTACATATATTTGATTTGTTATAAAAGATTGCTTAGTTGTATATATTTTATTTTTTTAGTTTTATATTTATATATAATATAGAAGATTTGTTAGGTTGGATTTAATTGTAAAATAATGAATATTAGATAAAAATATTAAAGTAAAGTAAATTATTTATCTGCCATTCATTACTTAGCAATTACATTATTTATATTTTGTATAAACACATTAAAATTAGCAACAAAAATCATATTCTACCATAACTGAAAAATGAATTAAGAAAATTAGTTTAAAACACTATTATGAAAAAAAATGATGAATTGAGAAATTTATAAAAGAAAAAATGAATTAAGAAAAGTGGTTTAAAAAGGGACAGGAGGATATTTTTGGCATCTATTGAAAAAAAAAGGTTTAAAAATATATCCAATGAATTATTAAACGAAAAAAAAAAACAAAAAAAACAAGCCTACACTTCTTTCGAAAATTAAATACAACATATCTCGAAATACTGTAAAACTAACCAATCTTATATACATAACAAAATAAAAAATATAAAACTAACATTTTATGACAAATCAAATATATATAAATATCTAATAAATTTTATTAAAAGTGGTGATCCACCCGTTTAAATTTTTTAAATCGAACAAATAATCATTAAGAAAAATTATAGTACTACAGTAGTATCATACTTTTTATGTTCACACTATATTTTTATATAGTAGATTCTACATAATTTTCAAATGGATGTTGACGTGGAAAAAAATGAATGAGAGTAGTATGAACTTTTTTTTTAGTATAGTTCTAGATTTTTTCCAATAATCATCTCTCAAAGAGACTACATGTGCATTAAAACAACAAAATTCTTATAATAAGTTTGGAAAATACAATATTTTTATAAAAAACTTTCAACATCTATCAACAATAATAATAATAATAAATCTCAATTTTAGCATGTAATCTTTTAATTTTGTAATTAATAGAACCCTAAACTTTCAATTCTGTATGTTATATTCTAATTTTGTGCCTATAAAGTCCTTTTAACGTATTCAACATCTTTTATAAAGAATAATATTTGGCTACATACCAAATCTCCTCGACATCGTCATTAAATTGTTGAAAACAACCGGAGATAAAGCACAACTATAAGAGAGAAAGGTGAAAAATATTTCTTTTTCCTCTTCTTATTACCAAAAGTCGCAAGTTTTGAGTCATACTTAACACAAAATTTAAATTCATATCTAATCATTTTATTAATTGTAAGCAAATCGAGATTTATTAAATATTTTAAATAGATTTCTAAAAAAATCAAATATTTTTATATATTCAGACGAAAAATTTAAAGACCTATTAAGCCCAAATTTGTTGAGTTCAATTAAGCTAAAACTTGAAACGTAGACGAGAAGCTAAGGGTCTGTTTGGTATAGAATTATGTTTTATGTTTTCGGATTTACTGAATACAGTGAATATGTTTTTAGCAGATGTGTGTTTCAAAAACTGTTTTCGGATTCTATGATCCAAATAATATAAATTTTGAAAACAACATTTTTATGTTTTCATTGTATCCAGATTCTGAATTTAAAATTTTTAAATGTAAAAATATATTAAACAAAGATAAAAACCTTAATAAATACAATATTTCAGGTTTCTAAATTTATGTTTTCAGATTACTTACCAAACAGTGGGAATGTACAATTAATCCGATAAGCCAAGCAACCCGGACTTTTTCGGTTTTGGTTGGGTTAGAAGTTTGGAAAATCGAGAAGTTTGGGCTGGTTCTCGGGTTGGGTTTTTAGACTCGGGATGACCCAACCCAACCCAAAGTTTATATTTTTAAATTATAGTTTAATTAAAGGGAAAAATACATTTTTGGTCCTTCAATTTTGCGTTTGGTTCTCTTTTGGTCCCTGAGTTTTCAAACTCAACAAATTTACCCCTAAGGTTTACATTTGGTAACACTTTTAGTCATTCTGTCAACTTTTCCGTTAATTTATAATGGAAAGTTGATCTTGCACATATTTTTTTATTAAAAATAATATATATTTTTATTTT
This sequence comes from Trichosanthes cucumerina, assembly GCA_036507285.1. Taxonomy (NCBI): domain Eukaryota; kingdom Viridiplantae; phylum Streptophyta; class Magnoliopsida; order Cucurbitales; family Cucurbitaceae; genus Trichosanthes; species Trichosanthes cucumerina. The sequence goes on from CM071845.1 coordinate 6,320,000, forward strand.
TAATTATTACAAAATTTTATTTTATTAAAAATATTTTTAATTTATTTTTTTCTTTTTCTCTCTATTTCTTCTCCTTTTCCCCTCTTTCCTCTTTTTTCTTCTTTGTTCTCCCATAGTTGACCAAAGAAGTACCATTAAGGAAATCGTTTGAATCCTTTTTCTCTATCATGTGCTCGACAACGAGAGACGATTATGCGAGAGGGTCTTGAGTGCGAGAGGAGGAAACGAATCGTCACACCCGACTGTGTTCAGGCGATGGATTATGGTAGTTCCCGATGCGAACGAGGAAGGGAGGACGCGACGACGTGGGTTTCGGGAAGGCGACAATCCGCCGGTCGAAAGAAGAAGGAGAACGAAGGGGTCGGGAGAGATTTTCATTCGGTTGGGGGAGGAAAACGAAGGAAAAGAAAGAAAAAATAAAGGAAAAGAAAAAATAAAGAGAAAGGAAAAGAAAGATCTGTGCTCAGTGACGGGAGACGAACGGAAAGGGTTCTAGCGGTGAGTTTTTGTGCAGAGTGAGGGGCGCGAACAACCAATCTGGCAGTTTTTTGATGTGAACGGGGAAGGGAGGACGCGACGACGTGGGTTCAGGAAGACGGCGATCCACCGATCGGTAGAAGAAGGAGAAGAAAAGGTGGGGAGGTTTTCGTTTCGCTGAAGGAGGAAGAACGAGTAAGAGAAAAGAAAGAAAAAAAAAGGAAAAAGAAAGAAAAAGGAAAAGAAAGAAATGCATTTCCTTTCTGATTCTTGTTTGGTTGGCCATGAGAGAACATAGAAGAAGACGAAGAAGAAAGAAGAGGAAATAGGGAAAAGGGAGAAGAAAGAGAGAGAAAAAGAAAAAAATAAATGAAAAATATTTTTTAATAATTAAAAATAAAAATATATATTGTTTTTAATAAAAAAGATGTGGCAGATCAACTTTCCGTTAGAAATTAATGGAAAAATTGACAGAAGGACTAAAAGTGTTAACAAATGCAAACGGGGTAAATTTGTTGAGTTTGAAAACTCAAGACCAAAAGGAACCAAACGCAAAACTGAACGACCAAAAATGTATTTTGCCCTTAATTAAATATATACTTATAAATGAGTTATTTGTCAATTTCTTATGTTTTTCTTCTAGACTTCTAATAAATATTAAGATGATGTGAATTTTGAACATTGATATTTGAATTTTATTTTTATGTGATTTTAGTTATTAAATCAAGAAAAAAATATTTTAAATAATTTAAAAAATTATAAAAAATAAAAAAGTAACCCAATGACCCAACCCAAAAAATATTGGATTGGGTTAGGTTGGGTTACTCTCATGAATAAGATTAGTTGGGTTGAAAGAATAACCAACTCAAATTTGTGAGTTGGTCAAAAAAATCTCCCAAACTCAACGAGACCCTAAACTTATAATTAACTTTATTTTTATTATCACAAAATTTTGGTTCGCGCGACCACTATTTCCTTGTTTTTTATATTAATATAAAATTTTTAACATCAAGTTGGGCATTTGGTCTAGTGGTATGATTCTCGCTTAGGGTGCGAGAGGTCCCGAGTTCAATTCTCGGAATGCCCCAAATTTATCTTTTTCTCTATTTATTTCATGCTTCAAGGCAATTGGGCCTAGGTATTTTATTTCATGCTTCAAGGCAATTGGGCCTAGGTATTTTATTTCATGCTTCAAGGCAATTGGGCCTAGGTATTTTCGTATATAATATAACAAAACACAACGACCATGATAAAATGGTATTTCATTTGTTTGTGAGAGGTTTCATTACCTCATTCATCAGTCCACTTGATGTTGAGCTATCTTGTTGGCGAGAAGGTTCCATTGTTAATTTGATTTTGATTTGGTTTTAAAATTTTGGTCAAAATATCATTATCATCTCTATTAATTTTATTTTAGCAAATAGAGACTAAATTTCTATCGTAAAGTTAACCACAAATTAAAACTACTACAAATACTAAATTTAAATATTTGAAATTAACCTATATTAAAGTAGAACAAATCTGAATGTATCTGGGTCAAAATAATATTTTTAACCAAAACATTTTAATTTTGTGGCTATTATGATATTTATTCATATTTATTCTAGGTTGGAACCTCAAATATTTGAAGTACTGAAAAAAAAGCCCTTAAATCTTTATTTCCTTTCCGTCAGAAGTCTAAACTAAAATAGATTTTTTTTTTTTAAAAAAAAAACTCAATTTTAAGTATGATGCATGTAAGTACTTTAATTCGCATATCCATGCTTTCATTTCACAAAATGAAATCAACGAGACAATTAAAAATTATGAGACATTATCCAATGATAAAATTTATAACTTATATTTATAATAGGTACATAATTTTAATTTATTGATTGAAATAATTACTGGACTATTATTTTTATTATTATTTATCTATTTTCATGGTTTTCTGATATTGACATTTGACTCATGGTCATAGGCTCATAGCTCTAAAACTCCAAAGAAACACGAATATGCTACGTGTTAACCACCCACTCTATATTAAAAATAGTGCCAAATCTAATATATTAAGTCATACCGAAATTAGGTTGTGATTGTATAATAAAATTTTTTATAAAATATCATTTTGATTCGTATGTTTTTAAGCTGGGTTGATTCTCTTGTTAGTTTATTGTTAACTTTCAAAAATAAAATTAGCGTTCATTAACCTTTTTTTTTTCTATAAATTTTTGGAAATATATTCAATCTTTTATTATTTGAAATTTATATTATTATTATTATTTCACTAATTTCGAAAAAAAAAATGAACATTTGAAAATACCATCAATGGAACGAAAATAAAGCTTGGTCCAAAAAAAATCTAAATTTCAGCACTATAGAAACCTAATCTTCTTGAGATTTCAAACCATTGAAAAAAAAAGTGAGCGCTTGTGTAAAACATCCAAATACAAGACTAGCTAATATGAAATAAGAGTTCTGGAAAAGAAATTGCAAGTTCCAATTCACCAAAAATTTAAGGAGTATGAATGTTCATTATTCAAATTGCAGGCAAATTTGAAGGAGCTGAAACGGGGCAGCAGAAAGGAATTCGATCTAATACGGAACTAATAAGGCAATCAATCAAAGAACCATGAAAATTTATGTGAAAATAAGTTATGATTTCATAATGAAAACGTTGCTTACATTGACTGTTGCTGGGAGGAAATTCTCATAGAAGAAGAAAATGCCTAACATATCAAAACGATCTACATCTAACAGTAATGCATTTTGCCGATCAATCTAAGCATCTGAATCAACGAGATCTCTCATCTCAGTTGCCCTCATATTTCGGATCAGCCGTCACGTAATGGTAGGCGATCAACAAAGCAAAGATAAAAATGCCGAGAAAATTGGCAAGAAAACCTAACGCCTGATCGTCAATCATCTGCGCAACGCAACAACACGACGGAAATTAAATTCTTCGAACACAAACAATCATTTCAAATTCTAATCCTAAACTAGACATTGAAATTTCAAATTCAAATTCTTCAAAGCTAGACATTGAAACGTAGTGTTTCACAAACAGTTCGGAAGACCGATTCACAGGTCCAGAGATCGAAAATACATTTTTGCTAAGAAAACGAAATTCTAATCCTAGATCAGTAGTTGATAAAGTCTTCGAATCAAATTTCGAGAGGGAAAGAGGAAGATGACTGTACCTTCGGATCTGATCGATTGAGAGAAAAACACAAAGACAAGAAGATCCGACGACGAAATTCTGCGAGATGCAGTAGACTAGGGAAAAGACTTTCGTTTCTTTTTTAATTTTCTGTACCTTTCTCAAACGAATGTTTGGGCTCCGGCCCATTAATTTCGAGTTTTTGTTTATTGGGTTCTTACTTCATTCAGCCCAACAAGATTTCATTGGTTAGGGTCGGAGATTCTCGATTGGGATCTCTTCTTTTTTTTTTTTTCCTTTCTAATTATAAAATTCGAAAACAGTATATTATATATATATAGTACATCATTAACATTTGAGAGTGAGGATTCGAATTCATGACTTATTAGTCATAAGTCTTACTTGATACCAGTTGAATTATGCTGTTATTTCGGAGCCGATTCGAGAATGGGATGAATCAGAGATATCGTCCCATCCCTGACTAGAGACTCGAAAATAATTTTCGATTTGACCTCCATACCTGGATCTACGTCCCATTCGAGTAGGATTTGTATGTATTTTTGTCATCTGACCCATCTCTAGTCTAGCCCTATACTAGTTTCAAGGTTTAACTTTGAGTTTTTTTTTTCAATTTAGTTTTTTATTGTTTGAAGGTGTCAATTATTTCCTTGTATCTTAAGTTTTATTTATTTATTTGAAAAGTATCTTTAAGTTTTAATTCTAAACTATTATTGTGCTTGGTAAATAATAAAATAGTTGATAGTAAACTTATTATGCAAAATAATTACTATGTTGCCAGAAATTTGGACTATAAATTAAGTCAAATAAGAAGATTAGTGAAATTTTCTACCAAATCCTCATATATTTAGAATGGGATTTAGAAACTTTTTTTCATCATAAATAGTACAACTTTTATTCTATTTTTTTTTTTTGGTGGATCTATTCTAAATTTTTGCTAACTCACAAAGTTATCATATTATACAAATTCTTATTCAAACATCGCAGCATAATTGAAAATATTAAAACATAAAAAATATATTGATCTTTTAAAAAAACAATATGACCTAAATTCAAAAGAAAATATATATATAAAAACATATAATTAATCATTTTTATTATAATATATATTTTAAAACTTGTTTTTGTATTCTATTTATCATATTTACATATACAACTATATGTACTGTGTAAGATAAAGATTTGAACCTCTAACTCTTAATTAGATCGAAGTTATAATAACTATGCTTAAATATGTTGTTTATTTGTAATTCTATGCAAAATGAGTCATATCTAAGACATATAACACATTATTTTAATAAGAATTACAAAGTTTATATGACTTTAATTAATTTTTGTATATTTTTTTTACTATAATAAATATGAAGATAAGAAGATTTGAATTCCTACTTATTGGCCCAATTTTCACATTTAACCGAAATATATATGTACATGTTTGCAGCATTAAAAAAAAAGTGAGAAGAAAAATCGCAGACGACAGCCGTGGGGTTTTTTAGTTTTGTGCCAAAACATAAAGAAAAAAACACAGAACGAGTGTGTGGAGTTTTTTCCTCTTCCTTAATAGAAAAGTGAACTTTTGCATCCGTAATAGAGATAGCCATCATCAGTAAGTGAACCAATATAAATTTGGTGCAATTTTTCTTTCCTTAAACTTAATTTACGTATTGTTCTGGTTACTTATAGGTTTAGGTTGGTTTATCCATTCTTTTAGTCTTGTTAATTCTAAATTGTTTATGCCGCATAATTTAGAAATTTGGAATTGTAACTTGATCTGAGAATTGAGATAAAATATATATTATTTGAATCTGGGTAGAATTTAGATTGATTATATTTTGTCATACACACCTTATCGAGTGGTATCAGAGCCATGGTTGTAAAAAACTTAGTTGTGTGGTGGAGAAATCTTCAAAGTTGAACAAAGATTAGTGAGTCTCGGTTGTGCTCTATCTAGGTGTTCTTCCACTCGCCCTGATAAGAGCAGGTGTGATCCGTATTTGTGCTCTATTTGCACAGGTTGTGTCTAGTGTGTCTCAAGAGAAAAGTTGAGAGTGGATAGATTTGTTCGAGGGGAAGCTTAAATGTGGTACTTTGTTCGAGAGGAAGATTGTTAGGAGTGCTCACAATGTCCCACATTGACTATGAAAGGACAATAATCTTTATTGGTATGAGGTATTTTAGAAAATCAAAAGTAAAATCACGGTGGTTGATATCCAAAGTGAACAATATTATACCATTGTGAAGATTTGTGGGGTTTGTTGTCTCAATAGTCTCAATAGGACATTCCGAGATGCCCCCATCCCATCCCGTGGGATATCTCTAAACATGACATTCTCACTCCTCTTTGGAATTTGCATTTGATCCACTTCTAATCCCAAAGCGGGTGACACGGCAGAAAAAAACCACAAAAATTGCCACATTTTCTTTTTGAAAGTTAAAATTCAGCCCCATTTAAAGTGTGATTTCAAACCCATTTTTTATGTGAAGCCTAAAACTCAATTTGAAAAGAGTGGAGAGTGTTCAGAGAGAGAGTGGTAGACTATGACAATAATAATAATAATAATAATAATAATAATAATAATAATAATAATAATAATAATAATAAAAAAATGTACCAAATTAATAAATCAGAAAAATTGAAAATTTTGGTGTATTGCATATAAGACCTAAAAAAAGTCTAGATTGTAAAAAATATATATATATATGAAGAGAGATGTGCAATTTATAGAATCAATTTGATTCAAATTCTAATTAGATTTGTTTGGATTTCGAAACAAATTATTTATGTAATTAAGAATAGGTATTAATCAAATTACTTATCTAATCAAGAATAGATATTAAATTATCCGTGAATTAATTAATATAATTAACTAAGATTTAAGGTATTTTGGTCTAAAAAATGTTTTCTAAAATCATTACCTTTTAGTATAGTATAAAATTTAAATATAGTTATAGTATAAAATTTAAATATAGATATAACTATAGATATAAATATGAGTTGCTTTTAAAATAAGAGACAAAGTTGAAAGATATTTTGGTATTTTTTTAATTTATAATTTATTCTAAATTTATGTCAATGACTGATTTAAAAATATATTAAAGATAAAAAATACGAAAATTAAACGTTTAAAAGTTGATGCAATTAAATAGAATAACTTTCTCATAAAAAAATATAATAAATTTAAAATGAACCAAAATAGTATTTTAATCTAAAAGAAACGAAACAAATTTAAAAATATCTTACGATTAATTAATAGTCCATAAATAGAGAAAGGATGATTAAGATGGATAAACAATATGAGGTGTAATCTACGGTACCATTAATCTAAAAACAGGACAGCTAATCTCTGTGAAACGTAACACTCTTCAATTTCAACTCAGTTCTCAATTCCCGATTTTGGGACCCGCGATTTTCGGTTACCATCGAGAAAATCCCACACAAGCTTCGGTTTCTATAAATTTCTGCCAAAAACCTTAAACTCCAAGGAGAAACGAAAGAAAATTAAAGCCCCCAGATTTTGATTTGTCTAATCTAAGGTAAAAAAAAAGAGAAAAAATAATCTCTTTATCATTGAGTTTCTTTAGTTGATTGCAGGTTTAAATCACTCATCAAATTTTTATTTATTTTTTTCTTCTTTTTTTGAGGTTCTATGAGGTTTTAGATTTAGATCTGAAATTGTTTGGTGGGTAAGTGCTCACTTTCGTTGCAGAAAAGCTTTCTACTTTTCGTGTTTTTGAAGTTTTTTCTTCACTCTCTTTCCCTTTGAAGTCGTTGCAGTTTGGTCTAACGATTCTTATATTCAATTATTATGTTAAGTTTTTTTAATGCCCCAACTTATTCATGGCTTATAAAAGGCATAGGTAGCTACTTCTTTTTTTCACGCAGCAGAATCAAACTTAGATTTTGACGATTTGCTTCGAAGGGTTGGTTTATTTTTTTAGTTTGACTTTGTTACATTCTGTATTCTTCATTTGCATCAAATTCCAAGTCTTTTTATCTGTTGAAGTTTTGGTTTTTCTTATAAGAACTTTTAACCATTTTGGTTGTCTTGTTGGAATTCAATAGTGATGTTTTTGATGATGTTGATGATCCAGGGTTTGAAGTAAAGATCTGGAAGTAATGGCTAAAGAGGGTTCCAATGGAAATTCCCATATTTCCACAAAGCCACCACCCACTCCATCTCCTTTGAGAAGTGCCAAGTTTTTTCAGGTATCATTGTTTTTTTTTTTCCTTTATGTGTCCATTTTTTTAGATTCTTCTTTCTGAATTGTTTGTGTTTGGCATTATGTTTAGAGGGTTTATAATGAGGCAAAATTTCATTAGAGTGAGGATTAAAGTTTGTTCTTTTTACTTATTTTGTGTTTATGTTTGGCTTATTTTTTTTGGTAATGTACAATGTTTTTTGTGTATTTTTCGAACCGGCTTGTGATCGAGTTGGAATCTGAAAAAACAACAATGGGAGGAGGCTGTTCTTGTTTAGAGCTTTTGGGATTTATTTCATCATTGTGAACTACAAGATTGTTCTTATGAAAATGGGGATCTAGTAGAGAAAGAGATGTTTATTAACCTGGTGTGGGGGAGGAACGTGAGTGTTAAGAAAATGATGTCTTATCGAAATAAACTCGAATCTTATTAGAAAACTTTTTGGTTTTTTAAAACTGTGCATTGTTATTTCTTTTCCTTGACCTCTTATTCAGTATGGTTCATTTCCTTAACCAATGTTGTGGTCTTGAAAACAGGCAAATATGAGAATTTTGGTGACTGGAGGAGCTGGGTTCATTGGCTCACACCTGGTGGACAAATTGATGGAAAATGAGAAGAATGAGGTAGTTTCTTCAGTACTTAGCTGATTCTCTGAACCTTTCAATTATTGACAAAGCCCTTTTGTAGTTTTGTATATTCTGAGTAGTGAATTGGATTGTTCGTATCAAAAACATCAGTGTAGAAGAGCCTAGATTAAAATCCCTGCATTACATGTCTCGTGTTGGTGGCTTTGACATTCTGTTTTGTTGGGTTTTAGGTTATTGTTGCTGATAACTACTTCACCGGATCGAAGGACAACTTGAAAAAATGGATTGGCCACCCTAGATTTGAGCTTATTCGACACGGTATTCCTTCTTTAATGTTACTTGGAGGATTTGTGAATTTTCTCTTTGTTTCCCTGAGTAATACCAACCCTCAATTTTTCTAACTCAGATGTCACTGAGCCATTGTTGATTGAAGTTGACCAAATATACCATCTTGCTTGCCCAGCGTCTCCAATTTTCTACAAGTACAACCCTGTAAAGGTTTGTATCCAATTTGTATAGGTTTCCGGTCGAAGATAATACTATCATCATATTTGAAGATATTCATTGTTAAGAGTTTTGGGAATAGAGCATCTTTCATATTGCGGATTTTTGGTGATCTGACCTTCTGATTGGTGTTTTGACAGACTATAAAGACGAATGTGATCGGCACACTGAACATGTTGGGACTTGCCAAGCGTGTCGGAGCCAGGTTTTTCGAGACTGCCATTCTTTTTGTTTCTCTCAATTCATAAATATTTTTCTGTCGTTATTTACTGACCTTGTTGAATAGGATTTTGCTTACATCCACATCCGAGGTTTATGGAGATCCTCTTATCCACCCTCAAGATGAAAGCTACTGGGGAAATGTCAACCCAATTGGTAATTTAATTCAAAGATGCGACTAATATCTTCTTTCATAGTGAATTTTAAGTGATGACAGTCTCCTATGTGTAACAGTGTGAATTATAACTTTGTAATTCAATGAATTAAAAATATCCAACAGTTAGTGGCTCAGTTAGCTGCATTACTTAATATTGATGTGTTTGTTAAACTTTTGCAGGTGTGAGAAGTTGCTATGATGAGGGCAAGCGAGTGGCCGAAACTCTGATGTTTGATTACCACAGGCAACACGGGATTGGTGAGTTCTTGGCGTTGCACATACTATTACAATCACGACTTCATTTTCTGTGCAATTGCTTACTGTCTTGAAATGAATCTTTCCAATTGCAGAGATAAGGATTGCAAGGATTTTTAACACCTATGGACCCCGAATGAATATAGACGATGGTCGTGTCGTCAGCAACTTCATTGCTCAAGCGATCCGGTAAGTCTAGTCCTTATCCAATCTTCTTGCTTGAGTAGTATTACCCTTATCTTCAATATTTGTCTGATTTCCTCACGCCACACTAAACGAGAAGCTACTGTTTACCTTTACATTGTGCAGTAGCGAGCCTTTGACTGTTCAAGCACCCGGAACACAAACAAGGAGTTTCTGTTATGTCTCTGACATGGTAAGGAAATCTTGGTTCGGGTTCGTTCATGTGTCGATTCAAACATTGTACCAATTATCAGGTTTTTATGTCCTGTTTGATGTCCTAATTTTTAACTGATGTATCAAGGTTGATGGCCTCATTCGGCTAATGGAGGGCGATAACACTGGACCGATCAACATTGGAAACCCAGGTATTCATTTGATTTGCTTCTAGATAAGCATCTCCTTTTGTACTCGACCAACCCTAAACCCTTTTTTTTCCTGTGATTCAGGTGAATTTACAATGCTCGAACTGGCCGAGACCGTAAAGGAGGTAAATTTATCAACTTAAAGTTGTTCTTCAGTTAAACTTTTATCTTCCTATTGACAAAAGAGAAGATCCAAAGATCTCAACTGTGATTGTGAATGTCAACTGTGCAGCTCATCAATCCTGGTGTGGAGATCATCATGGTGGAGAACACACCCGATGATCCTCGCCAAAGGAAGCCCGACATCACGAAGGCAAAGGAGCTGCTCGGATGGGAGCCAAAGATCAAGTTGAGGGACGGACTTCCTCTCATGGAGGACGATTTCCGAACCAGACTCGAAGTCCCAAGAAAAAACTAAGCTCGTAACCTCGGTATAAGCATGGCGAAAATGGCGTTGGATGGCTGAAGTGAAGAATTTTCAAGAGATGCTTGTGAGTTACAGATGAATGGAAGTTTGAGAGGAGATTGTTGATCAGGCTGTGGTTAGCTGTGTTGTGTTCTTTATTATCTCGTTCTCTTTATTTAGAATAAGTGACAGTCAGATTTTTTGTTTTATTATGATGTTAATTCTTAAGAAGGGAAAAAAAACACAAATCTTCATTTTGGCTGTGGCTTGTTTTCGGTACAAGCTCACATATATAAATATATAAATAAATATATATATATATATATACAAGTATAAAGACGCTTTCAAATTATGGTTTTTTAAGAATGTGGAGGTCAAATTTCGAATGAACAAATTGTAGTGGTCAAATCTTATCAAATTGAATTGAAATGTTCTGGTTTTGTTTAATTTTTCTTACTTAGTTTGGTTCCATTCAATGTTTTACCAACATAGAAATCGAACCTTACTGAACTAGACTCTCCTCTTCTAGAAAGAATAAATTGACTATAATTAATCTGTACGTCTCCTATTAAGTTTTAACTACAAGTACACACAATGTAAATATTTGAACCAAACCTTATGGAACCAATTGGTTAGTTTAGCTTTACATTTTAGTCTCTTTGATTGTTTGATCTATTTGAATTTTGTTTTATGTTTTAAGATAGATTGACTAAATCTAATGGATTCAGTAATAATTTTGAAAATAAATATTTTCATTATATCTAGATTTTGTATCTAAGTTTTGAATTTGAAAATTTAAATGTCAAAATTACATTTAAAAAGATAAAAACTTTGATAAATATAGTGTTTCAGCCTATAAAATTATAACATTTTTTGTTAAATAAAAACATGTATAATATAATATATTATAAATTAAATGATATTGTAAGATAATAATTCTAAAACATGTTCCTAAATTAATTAATGATAGACCTAACATTTAGTTGACAACTGAAATGAAACTATTTTTGTGGTTTATGAATATTTTAACAAACACATTTTACTTATAAAAAAACAAACACATTTTGAATAATTGTTGAATAAAGATCATCCGTCTAAATTTGCTACCAAACACATCCTAAAATATGAAATACAACTCTCATTTTCATTGAACATTGTTTTCAAATTTCTATTTTCAGATCATCAACTAAACATGTCCTTAGTTTATTGGTTCTTTTTTAATAATGAATTAAACTGATCGATATCAATAATTTGGTAGAAAATTGCCCCCCCCCCCCCCCAAAAAAAAAATCAACGTACAACCCAACTTTCATAGGGCAAAACATGGTAATAGTCTGACACAATTTAAATTCTATCTGATATAATAATTGGTAAATACTCATTTATGGAAAAAAAATTGTTAGAAGGGGAAAACAGAAGATGAGAGAGAGTATGAGAGAACTTGAAACTTGAGGGCATGGTTTAGGCTTCTGCCACCCCTTGTGCTATTTTCTTCTTACTTTTGACTGGTTTTTTAGGAACTTCTTCTTCACCATTAACAGTGGCTTGTTCAATCCTAGCAAAGACTGGATTTGGAGGAGCCATAACCTGACCAGCCTTCAGCCCTCCCCACTTTGTTTCATTCTACATCCAAAAAAACCACAATATCGGTCACCAGTATTAAAAAGAGCTGATATCAAACACAGGAAAGAACAGAACACAAGTATGAAAAGAGTAAAAGACCCATGTTGCAGCTTCAAACTGGTCCTCCGAGAAGCCGAGCTGCGCGTATATTCTCCAGCTTAAGCATGGTGTCACTGGTGATAGAGCAATGGCTATGATTCGCATTGCTTCGAGTATAAGAACAAGGTCCTGTCAAGAAAATCAAGCCAAAAATGGATTCAGAGAATGGGCTCTTGAATGTCGGGAGGCAAAGTGAATCGAAAATTTGTATCTGAATTCTGAAATCATGCTCGTGAACAAAAATGGATTCTTGAACTGAATAACCTTTGCAGCAGCGTCTGAAGAGGCACCACCTTGTTTGAATAGAGACCATGGTGCTCGCTCATCCATGTAGGAATTTCCAGCATTGCCAATTTCCAACACAGACTCACAAGCCGATGAAAGGGAGAGTTCTTCGTAATGATTCCGAGCTTTCACAACCTATAAGGCAGACTAATAAAATCAACATGGTTTGCAAAAACGCATGAACATGTTGGTCACAAAGTCATGAACGGAAGACACACAACAGACAATATCCACACTACAGTGGATTCAATGGCTGAGAAGCCATTTAGAGAATTGATTCTAGAGAAGATTTCAAGGTTTACAAATTGGATGTAGAATTATTTCACCAACTCCATTCCATCTCAGATGATAAATACCAATGTAAATTCCAAGTAGACTTTACCAGCTCTTCGACTTTGTCCTTGAAAGCATTTCCTTCAGCTGCAGCAGATGAATCAACCACCAAAGTTGATTGGCAGTTCTTTTTAAGGAGTCCAAGAGTTCGGTTAAGAAGATTTCCTGCAGAAGAAACGTCAAGAATTATTGGTGTCAAACAGAAGTCTCCAATAAAAAAAGCTGCAATTTTCCATTCAAAAGGGATTGCAGTTAATGTATACCTATCGTATTTGCAAGATGTGCATTGACAATATTGATGAAACGATCCTCGGCATAGTCTCCGTCACCACCAAATTCCACCTCTCGAAGGAAGAAGTATCTCACTGCATCAGAGCCAAACTTTTGAACCAATTCATTTGGTTCAAGAGTATTGCCTAATGACTTGCCCATCTTCATGCCATCCTATAAAGTTAAAACAAAAAGAGTTGCTGCATGAAATAAAATTAGGAGAGGTTTTGTGGCTTCTTGACACCAAATTTTAGAACAGACAAAAAAAGGCCCGGACTTAAAATGCCAGCATGAGATGTAGACAAACAAGGTTATGATGTCAAATTCATGGAACTAATGGGGATTATGAATCCGTGCTCTAGTAAGAAAACCTTCAACTTTTCCAACAGATTCACTGTTTACCCTTTTCCAACAGGTTCACTGTTTACCACTCGTACCATGAACCAGAAGAGTAGTTAGGGACAGATCATATGCATTCAGTTTATAGAAGATATGGCACTTTCGGTACAAGAGAGATGGATGACTAAAAAGTTAGAAAAGAAAGACGATCACTCTTTACATCAGAAACTTAAAATGGCAATTCCACCTACAAATGTGCAAGGAATTCCACTAGTAACTCAAATTGATTTTGAAACAAACTTTACCCTACAAACATTATTATGATCTCATGGTTTTCTTTATAATCAATACTAAGATTTTCCCATGAAACTACAGAACAACTTATATAATTCACATTTCCAATGTGAACCAGAAATGGTTTAAGGAACAAAAAATACACCATATTCATAAAGAAGCTTGAACCAGAAAATATTTCTGAAGGCATAAATAAGAAACATTTAATAATAGTTTATGTTTCACACATTAAAATGAAGTTCACAAAAAAGCAGATAATTGTGAAGTATTTGTCTTCTGTATGAATACGAAGCAAAAAGTCAAGGAATCCATGAATCTTGGCAGAACCAAATTGTTGGAAGTATATTATCAGAAGAGGAATTAAATGTTGACCAACTCAAAGAGAATCAGTAAGATTCACAAGACAATCAAGACCATTTATAATTCACAAGATCCATCAATATTAACATTATATATAAAAGCAATGGTGACTAGTTTCATTTTTACAAGCTTAGTAAAATACTAACTCTCTTCTGCATCATTAGAGTTGGACCATTACCGTGGCCAACTAAATTCATATGTCTGTAGCAACTTTAGGAGGCCAAACATACCTTCGTCAAGAACCCATGACCAAAAACCATCTTTGGAAGTTTTAGTCCAGCAGACATTAGCATGGCAGGCCAATAAACTGCATGGAAACGTAAAATATCCTACAAAAAGAATAACAAAGACATTAGATCTGCATCCTACAGACTGAGCTTGCACTAGATAGAGGGAAAAAAAAAAGAAAAACAATCATCAGAACCTCCAGAATACAATAATGATGCAGAATTTAGAGCTCATTAATGGTTTCAATTCTTGCTATATGAAAAACAAGAATAGTAAAGATAAATCTGAAAAGACAGTGGAGGAAAAGAAGAAAAAAAAATTCAGCTAGGGCTAGATAACGATATGTATAATCAGGAAAATTGCCCTAATATCATCAAAGAACAGGAATGTATCTCTTACCTTCCCAATCAAGTGTAAAGAGGCCGGCCAACCCGAAGCAACAGCCCTTTGTAAATTTGGTTGCTCATCATTTTCTGATAGTGCTGATATATAACTACATTATGGAATTCTCATATGATTAAGATTGAAGGCACTGACTATAGTTTCCATTTCAATATCCTAACAAAATGGTTGAGAGTTGTTGCAGATTTACATAAACCATACGTTTGTAGTAATGAAGAAGTGAATAAATAAACAAATAAAATGGTTGGCTGTAATCATAAAGGTTCTAGTCACAATATACAAGTTACAAAAATATAAGGAAGAGATTACCCTAATAATGCATCAAACCAAACATAAATTGTTTGCTTTTGATCATTGGGAACTGGAATCCCCCATTCAACTGATGCTCTGGAGATAGAGAAGTCTTTTAAGCCACTTTTAATCCAACTTTGCACCTTGGAAGATATAGTGCTGAATTAATCAAAGGATGATTCAAGATCGGCAAGGTGGAAAAATTGTAACAAACAATAGAACTAACATTTTGTTATTAAAAAAAACAGCTATATAAATATTAACTACAATATCAACTTAAATTAAAGAGATATGATGAGCACTTACGAGACATACATTTAGTTTGGGTCATAGGTAATGGTGGACCTAGAATAATAATTTTTTTTCCTTTTTTTTAGTTTAGAAAATGTTTTTTTTCCTAGTACGAAAATTTTGAGGGTATGAGAATTTGAACCTCCGACTACAAGGGAAAGTGTACATGTCAATTACCACTAATTTATGCTTATCTGACTGAGTTTAGTAAATGTCATACGAATTTGACCTAGAATAATAGTATTTATTACAAATATACGCATAGAGTTTTGTATAAATAAATAATATTATTCATTCTACGGCTATAATTGATCATTAAATAGGCTAATCACTTAATAAAAGTTCATCACAATTAGGGTTTGGAATAGGTTTTGTTTAAATACGGTTGTTTTTCAGGTTTCTTTTTGGGTTTCTACTAATAGGTTTCATTGTAACCTCCCATTGTTTTCAAATTCAGCTGATTTGAGTGTCTTCTCGTAAGCTTCAAGCTATTGGTTTCTCTTTGGGATGCAAACTATATGTGATGCAGAACTTTCTAAAGAAAAGTATGCAATGCTAATGCAGTACTTATAATGGAAGAGGAACAATAAATTTCACACACAAAAGTAGAAAAATCCCCACAATAGTCACCTCATTCAAACGGAAGGCAGGCTGCACAAAACCTGGATTCTGTGTCAAAGTTTCTTCTAGCAATCTCTGATATTTTGACAATGCAAAAAAGTAATTGTCTTCTTTCCTTGAAGCACATGGCTTTAGATGTATAGGACAACAATTGTCAGCAAGAAGTTCTTTTTCATCCTGCAGGGTTAAAAATGAATGCTATTACAAAATGCAAGAGAATTAATGCAGGCTATACCTTAAAAATTGAAGAATAACTACTGTTGAATTCGTCCATACCCCAGGAAAAATAACTATTGGAAGTGATGATAGATCAATATTTTATCATAATGGAGGAGACAAGTAATTGTTAATAATAAACATGAAATTTAACGTGTGAATATCATATGATTCAAAATACAGAATCTTCAAATGGGTAGAGAGAGAAAGACAACAAAGAACACCTTGTATTCTTCACAATTGACACAATAAAGTCCCTCATAATCAGCTCTATAAATATCTCCGTTAGCAAGAACCTTTGAATAAAATTCCTTTACAATGGCCTCGTGTTTGGGATTAGTTGTCCGAATGAACTTATCATAAGCTACATCTAGCTGCAAAAGGAGGAAAACCAGAAGAAGAAAAAAAAAGATATAATGAAAAACTTTAAATATTTAATAAACTGATTACAGCAAGCAGAGAAGAAAATCATGGAATGTGTTTGGATTACATCTTTCCAGAGTGTCTTATATGCCTCCGAAATGGTATCACAGTGTTCACTTGGGGCCGAACCCTGAGCAGCAGCAGCCGTGGCAATCTTCTCCCCATGCTCATCTGTGCCAGTAATGAAGATCACTTTCTTCCCTAGCAGCCTCTATCATTATGTTTGACACAAGGGGTTAGCCAAACCGAGGAAACTGGCTATAAGTAAGGTGAAAGAGCTCTAATCAAACAACAGAGTATAGCAAGCAAGACAGTTTCAAAAAACAGAAAACAGAATTATAATTCAACAGAACCTAAGTAAATTAATTCAAGCACACCATTAAACAAATATTTAGAAATTCGAACATCACTCCCATTTGGAAAGGTAGAGACTGAAAAATTTAAAGAAACAATTAGGGGTAAAATTGTATTCCAAATTTCAAATACAATCGACAGCAGCAAATATCATAAGGAAAGAGGTGTGTAAATTGAACCCTTCAACGTTCTTGCTCTCAAACATTGGCTGGACTACAAAGGAGCATACAAAGAAAACAGATAGAGAAGTCAAGTATGATGACAGTATCTTCAAATCCAGCTACAAAGTACCGACCAACACACACCCAATAATAGTGAAGAGCAATAATTACTCAGAGCTAATTCAAAGTAAGCATTAAACAAACGCCCCCACTATTTCCCAAATTGAAAACTAATCAAACAAACAACCAACAAGAACTACAAGTACAAAGATTTAAGATTAACGGGAAAAGGAACCTGAAACCGCGCAATGGCATCAGCAGCAATGGTGGTATAAGCACTCCCCATATGAGGAGCAGCATTAACGTAATAAAGTGGTGTCGTGATGACAAACGGGTCGTTTGCGGCTCCGTCATCGTGGGAATGGAAATTACTCGCAGAGGAACAGAATATGGCTCGTTTTGGAGAAGAAGACGGGGCCGACGACAGATTTTGATAGAAATGGAGGCGGGTTCTCAGATGGGCGGCCTTGAGATTGCGAGAATTCTGCAGAGGGTTTAAGAGCCAGAGAGAATTTTGTATGGAGGTGTTTATTCTAGCGGCCATTTTTCGATTTTTTTACTAGCTATTGCTGGCGAATTTGGCCTTCGGCAATGCCCATATCCGATTGTGGTTGCACAATTCTTAAACCATTACTTTGGAGGAGGGAAATTGACCGAAAATGAAGAAATCAACCATAATCATACCTTTTTATTATTATTATTATTTTCTTGTTTTGTTATCCACTCAAAACCAAAGTTTAGTTGTTTTTGTCTTTGGAACTTAACTAGGAATTAACTATATTTTTTAAAGAAACATTAAGAAAGATGATGAGAAAACAAACACAATTTTCAAAAATAAAAAAGAAATCAAATTAATTATCAAACATAATTTTTTTTTTGTTAGTTTGACAATACATTAGTTAGGGATTCAAATCTTTGATCTTTGGTCAACGATATAATGTATTGACTAGTTGAGTTATGATTAGGTTGACTATTAAGTTTTATTACAAAAAGAATAAATCATCTTTCGAGGGTAGGGATATATTATGAAAATCAAGCTCTTCAATTTCAATCTAATATAAATTTGTTCAAAAACAATTATAAAAAATGTAATATTAATCACGAAAATGGTTTTGCTTTGATAGCTCCAATCTCAATTTAAGAAAGTATAAATATGATTGTTCACACGAGATTTCAACCAACGAATAGAAATAAGACACGTGTAAATGAATTCGTATTTGTATTAATTTCAGGTAATTGTGAGTACAATCTCTAGTATTTAATTCTCTGATTCTCTCTACTCATTTTCGAATTTCTCTGATTCTCTCTACTCATTTTCGAATTTAGAGGGTTTTTCAGCTTGTTCTCAAGTGTAAACTTGTCTTGAGGATTTTGCAGCTTGTTGAAACTCTTCGCTCTTCGACTTGTAGCTTGTTGAAGATCTTCAGCTTGTAACGTGTTGAAGGTTTTCGGCTTCCAGTTTGTTGAAAATCTCTGGGTTGTAGCTTTTGTCAATGGCTGAAACAACTTGTTCTCGATATTGAAAACTTCAATGGATTCGCAGTGTGTTATTGACGATTCCTTTCAAGCGTTGTTCGTTCAGATGGTGTTTAATATTCAGGAGCTTCTGGAGACTTCACAACTTTGTTTATGAATTCTCAATATTGAAGTTGTAATGGGTTCTTCAGACTCGAAGATGTGCATAGGTGTTTTTCAGATTCGAATAAACGTTCTTGATCTTCGATGCAATGTTTTTTCGTTCAGGAAGTGTTCTTTAAGAATGCAAAAAGTTTTATAGTTTGTGAATTCTCTCAAAAGTTAACATTCGTGTCTCTATTTATAGAGTTCTTCTGAGCCCCCAGATGGGCTTGGCCCCGTTGGACTGGATCTGCTATTTGTTGGGTTAACTCCTTTGGGTTGGGCCAGGTTGGCTTCGGGCCAACCATTTTGGGCTTGGCTGATTTGGGCCTTCTGTCCTGAATCGACTTGATTGATTTTGGGCCTACATCTCTGGACTGGGCTTGATTGATTTTGGGGCCTACGTTTCTGGATCGAGCTTGGACTTTTGCTAACTGGGCATTTAATTTAGACTTTTGTCTATCAAATTTTAAGGAACTCAATTGTATAGCCACCAATTTAGACTTTCCCTAATTAAATAATTTTGCCATCAATGTCGGGTGATGATGTGACAATTTTGGATTCGCCGAAATTTCTATTCCAACAAGGATATAAACAGGTGTACCCGGTTGGGTTGAGTTGAGTTGAATGAGTTTTTTGGAACCAACCTGAATTACCCGATTAAATGTTGCAACCAAACCCTATATTTTCAGATTGGGTCACCTGGATTGATTTTTTTATTTTTAATATTTTAAATTATTTAAAATAATTTATTTTCTTGAGTTTATAACTAAAATCACATAAAATTCAATTATCAAACTTCAAAATTCATAACATTTTAATATTTGTTAGAATCTTAGAAGAAAAACATTAAAATTGACAAATAATTTATTTGTAGATATATATATAAATTAAAAAAAAAAACACACACACACACATAAATTTTGGGTTGGGGTTGGATTGGATCGGGTCAACCCGAGCCTAAAATGGTCAAACCAAGAATCGACCCGAAAATCTGGTTCTCCAAAATGGGAAAAAAATTTACCTAACCCACCCAACACTCACGGTTTAGGTTGGGTAGTATGGGTTGCTCGGATTACCGGATTATTTGTACACTCATATAAACAATAATGAAAATATAGAGTCGTTGATTGAAATATTAACGATATATTGGTAAAATCAACGATTCGGTAACAATAAAAAATGAGAAGTCATTTTTCTATAATATGAGCAACATATTGTCTATTTGCAGATATTTGTCAACATTTAGGGTCTGTTGGTATGCAATCCAGATTATGTTTTATGTTTTCAGATTCACTGAATTCAGTGAATATGCGTTTGACATATGTATTTTCGAAAACTGTTTTCGGATTCTGTGATCCATATAGTAGAAATTCTGAAAACAATATTTTTATGTTTTCATTGTATCAAGATTCTGAATTTAAAATTTTAAAATGCATAATTATATTAAATAAAGATAAAAATCTTAATAAATTCAATATTTCATGTTATAAACTAAATTCACGGTTGTTAAATTAAAATACGTATAATATAATATATAATATATTATACATTATATAATATTATGTTATCAAATGATAATTCTATAAAAATTATAAAAACTATGTTCATAAATTAGTTAATAATGACTTATATTCTATCTAATAATTAGTTTTGCAACTACAACTAATTTTATGATCTATAAATATGTTATAAGACACACTTAAAACAACTGTTTCGAATGGAATCAAATTTCTAAATCTGTTACCAAACGCATATCTGAAAACATGAAATACAACTTTGTTTTCATTGAACCCATTGTTTTCAAATTTCTGTTTTCAGATTGCTTACCAAACAGACCCTTATTGTTTTGCCAATATATTTTTTTGTCGATGGTTGGTTGTCACTTGTCACTACGAGATATATCTATGTGTGTGTGCGCGTTTTTTGATATAATAATAGAGGAAGTACAAAAAAAAAACAATACTTAAATTAAAGACAATCATTTTCATGTTGAGCACCCCATGTGATCATCACAAAATACATCAACCACAAAATCTAGAACCTCCTCTATCCACCAGCCCTCCAATTGAAGATGCAACCCCATCTTTGTTGTTGCATGCGCCAAGGAATTCGCCATTCTATAACACCAATTGAAGGAGCATAACTTGAACGACTTGGCTAAGGTGAAGATTTATTCGACCAACCCTCAAACTTCTATGTGCAAGCCCTTGGTTTTTTTTTTTTTTTTAATGAGATTAATCATCATCGCACAGTATGATTCCACTTCGATGCAGCTAAACCCGGAATTGATAGCAAGAAACAGTGCTTGTCTCACTGTCATCGCCTCAACCGTTTTTGCATTTGTCACCCACAGTATTTTCTTCATAAAGATAACCATCACTTCTCATTTTTTTCATTCCTAATAATAATGTCTATTGCACTAGTGTAAGAACGCAAATCAATCGTTGATGTTTGTTGATGTTTGCACTAGTATAATAATGCATATTGCACCTGCATAATAATCTGTCACTGTGACATTTCATTGATGTTTGTCGATAGTAGCGATATTTTGTTATCTTTTTGCAACCTTTATTCTCTTCCCACTACCAACATATACCTTAGTTTTTCTCACATTAAAAAGGAGTACCATGTGTTTTTTTTTAGGGGCGGGCTAATAATTTAGCGTTTATTAACGGTTTGTCTCCACCTCTTATTGACATTTTTTTTTTTTTATACGTTTATTAATAACGTATTAATAATGGCGTACAAGTACCACCCAACTTTTAGTTCATTTTTTTACGTTTTTTTATTACTATTAAATATTGCATTTGTTTGTTTCAGTTATCGGTTGTTTCCACATAAAACAAAAAATTGTATTGTACTATCCTCAAAACAACAACGATAACAACAATTTATATATATATATATATATATATATATATATATGTATGTGACTTTTCTGAAATACTATAAATTCCGCTGAATATTTTCATTGTTGGATATAAATAATATGAGTTTGGGAGGATGCTTTTAGTTTAGGGGTGATTTCTGCATTTTGTTTTTTAAATGCAATAATTTCCTAAGTTCATGAGATAATTGATCAAGTTGAAAGTTTGTCACGATGACTAAAACAATATTGTATAGGGTCATGAGTGGTTTTTATATAGCATAATTTAGTAGATATAACATTAATTATCATTTTAAAGGTCGACGATTGATTCTCACCCTACAATTATCGAACTAAAAAAAGAATGATAATTTTCAACCTTAGTATAATTAAATTGGTTAAAACATATAAAACTAATCCATATCGTGTTCAAGCCAATTAAATTTTGACTTTCTTTAATCTTGTATAAGTGCGAGCTTGAGAGTAATCCCTAATGTATCGAGCTACCCATTCACATTTCAATGGCATATATAAGCTCTTATTTGATAACCATTTGGTTTTTAAAAACTATACTTGTTCTTTCACAATTTCTCTCTATTTCCTCTACGATGATTTTCATATTTCTTGAAATATTATTTAAGTTTCTAGCCAGATTTAAAAAACAAAAATAAGTTTTTGAAAAACTATTATTTTTTAGTTTTCAAAACTTAACTTGGTTTTTGACAACATAAGTACACACTAGATAAGAAAACATAGAGGTCCATTGATATAAATAATATTTTTAAGCTTCATTTTCTAAAACCAAATAGTTATTAAACATGGTTTAAAAATTTATATTTATGACAGTCATAATATATCATTCCAAATAGCCCAACCCCTCCCCTCACACTACAACACAAAATGAGTAGATAAATATTTTTGCAGTTTTAGACAGATAATTGTTGGTTTCCAAAACTGTCTCAAACAGTGACAACCTACAAGAGCATGATCCACAATTTCATTTGAGATCATTTGACGAGACCGTCATAATGTGGCTATTAGTTTTTTAGTGTCGTTGTATGAGATTACAATTGTAAAAGTACATTGCTTTTATATACAGTTGATATTAGAAGGCAAATATTTTGTTCTTTATCTACCTTTGATGATTGTTAAGAGATAGTCATATAGTGGCGAGCTCATTGAGTAATATATCATGTTTTAAGCTCTTTTGAACACATTGGGCAATATATAGTATAATATTTTCATTCCTTTTGGGTTTAAGGTCGTCGTTGTAGGTGTTAGACTAGTGTTGATATAAATTTACCATTATCAATTACCTTAAACTTTTTTATTGATGGATGATTTAACATGGTATCATAGCAAGAGGCTTTGTGTTCGAACCCACTTCTTCCCTTAATTAATATTTATTTCCACTTGTTTAGCTCTTCTCCAAATGATGCAACCATCGACTTATGATAGATGTATCTGATTGAGTTGCATTAATCTTCTGATTCATAAAAAAAAAATTATAATCACTCTTGACGCTGTAAAATTAAAGACTTTCTTATCAAGATGTCAAATTTACACCTCTCACATATTATAGGCACTTAGGGTGGAAGTGTAGTACCGCTTATAAGTCCTTGACCAATTCTGTAATATCCCATTCGTTTGTAGGAGAGACATTCAATAACAATGGTCTCAGACCCACAATATTTATCATGTAAGGGATGTATCCTATTTATGGACTTAAATCGTATCTTTTAGCATCTACTTATCATGTAAAATTTATATTGCAAGACTCTCAGTACTTCTAAGATTTTATCTTTTCAAATCCCTTCACATATGCTAGTTTGGTGAAACCATCAAGATCTTGAAAATTTGACCTTCAAGTTCTTTCGACATGCACATTTTATCCGAACTCATATTTTACGGCATTCATTGGACGAACATCACCAAAATTAAGCTATATCTCAAGTGCTTCTCACACAAACATGAAGCCTAAAACAACTTATTGTATGTGTAGATAGATATAACCTGAGTACATGTTTTTTACTCGATATTAACGTATATAGACAAAGTATTATGTTCCATAATCAAATTTTAGTTATGATTGGTTATTGCTAAAAAAAAAAAAGTACATACAACATTAAGATCAATCACGAATAATTAAAACACAAAGTCAAACAAGGAAAGGGTCTATGGTTTGTATAATAATACTTGTCGAACTAGATTCCACATCGATTGGCATTCTTTCTACCATGCCAATAGATAAAAGTGTTTTGTGTCAATCCATTCAACTTTTCAATTTAATCTTAAAAAAAAAAATTATATTTTTTAAACTTTGTTATTTATCCATATTTTAAAGATGGATTACACCAAAATTAATAAATGTTAAGTTTGACGAATTATGCCAGCGTTGTTTATTTAATGCCAACTTTTTCCGTGAAAAATAAAATAAAATAACTTTATTTTTATTTTTTTTCGAGTTTAACAATATTTGGGGATGAAGTTTCCAAGTCGAACTAATCATACCTAGTGCTTGTTTGGAATCATTTTAGAAATATTGATTTTAGTATAATTGATTTGTTTATAATTGATTTATTAAAAGTGATTTTCATATAATTATTTTCATGTTTGGTTCTATACTTTTAATAATGATTTTGGTTTTGAAAAAAATCATTTTTTTTATGGAAATTTATGAATTTTGACAAAAGATTACAGTTTTTACTCATCATTAAAAGTATACTATTTTAAAAAATGAATAATAGTCATTTTAAATTACAAACACTTGGAATCAACTTGTAAGTGATTGAAAGGGAATCAGTTCAAATAATTTTGGATTCTTCCAAAATCACTTGTTTAATATTGCCAAACATCACACCTTGGGGATAGTGATTTTAGATAGGGGTGTACATAAATCGGGTTGGGTCGGGTTATGCTAGTTTTTTTGACCAACCCGAATTTCTGGGTTAGTTATTCTTCCAACCCAAATAACTCTATTCATGAGGGCAACCCAACCCAACATGTTGAGTTGGGTTAGGTTGGGTCATCGGATTATCTTTAAAAAAAAAAAATTAAAAATCTAAAATTAATATAAATATAAAAAACTCAAGAATTAACGAACTCCAAATGTATTTATACTAAATAACAACCATAAAACTTAATTATTCTAATACAAATTTACAATTATCCCAAGAAACTTCTAAATAAATCGTTATCATTTAAAACGAAGAATTTTTGTTTTTCAAAAATTGAATTAAAATTAGCCACTTAGTTTCAATTTATATTATAAAAAATTACACCCTAACGACTTCAAAAATGTATTTTTAAGAGTTATTAAATAATAAATAATTATGAAATTAAATAAAAATAAATTAAATACATGTATATGTAGTTGTATGGTAGGGAAAAATATAATTTTTAAAATTAATAATAAGTTCGGGTTGGTCGGGTCAACCCAAATTAATTTTAGATGAATCAAAAAACCAACCCAATTCATATATTTTAATTTATTTGAATCCAATTCAACCCAAATAAATTCATAACCCAACTTAACCCGTTAGATTAGGTTGAGTTGGTTGTTGTTCGAGTTATAGAGTTTTTGAACACAAACATGCCTTTATTTCTAGTTGTGTTCTCGTTTTGTTGACAAATAATTTTGATTAATTAATCCAATCAAATAAATGGAGTCTTTTCCCCGAAACTTTTGTTTAAAATTAATGATCAAATTTTCACCTGCTTTTGTAGAAATTAGAATTAATTGCCCATATTTTATTAATGTTCACATTTCATTACCGACCAACAATAGCCGCCGACGTCTTAAAAAAAAAAAGCCGCCAACGTTCCAAACGATGTCTTTAAAAAGCCCGCTGTCCATAGAAATGTCCGTTCTACCAGCGAAATTTCCGTTAGGGTTCATCTTCGGTCCCCCGCTGCTGGGCGACGCTCGGGCAATACAGTAAAAATGTGTTCGTTGCAGAGAAGGGATAATATTTTTCTCCTAACCCTAACCGGCCCCGGTGAGCACAGATTGAATCCCAAGCTTCTAGATGCTATTCAATCCTCTCTTCGTCAAGTCCGGTCCGAGGCTGAATCCGCCGCCGCCGTCGTCGGTAATTCCTCTAGTTTCGCCCTAATCACCACAGCAGAAGGTAAATTCTTCTCCAATGGCTACGATATCAATTGGGCGACGACCCCAATCGATCAAATGATTCTCATGGACGATAAGCTAAAATCCGTCGCATCCGACCTCATCACGCTTCCGATGCCGACGATCGCCGCCGTTTCTGGCCACGCGTCGGCCGCCGGCTTCATTCTGGCGATGAGTCACGACTACGTGTTGATGAGGAGAGATCGCGGATTTCTGTACATGAGCGAACTCGACATTCGTCGAGTGATTCCGCCGTGGTATGCGGTTCTAGTCAAGAGCAAAATTGGAGCGGCGGCGGCTCGACGCGACGTCGTTTTGAAAGCGCTCAAACTGACGGCGGATAAGGCTCTGGAATTGGGGATTATTGATTCAGCGCACGATGGTGCGGCGGAGACCGTGGCGGCTGCGGTGCGATTGGCGGAGGATTTGACGGCGAGGAAATGGGACGGCCACGCTTATGCCGGGAATCGGATGGAGCTGCTCTCTGAGGTTCTGAATGTCATCGGAGCACGTTGCTCCGTCGCGAAGCTCTGACGATTTGGGTAACACTTAACAGTAAAAGTAATTTTACTGTCATAAATTAGGATAATATTATCATCGAAATTGCCCTTGGTCGGTTAATTGAAAATATAGCGAGGTCGATGTCGTGGCGGCCTCCTACCAATATTACTGGAATGAAAGTTCAAATCTACTTGTTTTTTCATTTATTTGGCTAATCAGTTCTAGGGATGTTATTGAACTGGAAACTGATTTTAAAAATCTTTTTTTTTTTTTTAAGAAAAAGAAATGTAGCTTTTAGTCTCTTGTATTTCAATTTTGTCCGTGTAGTCTCTAAACTTACAAATTAGATAATAATTTTGTGAAATAGTTTTATGGTTTGATTTTGAAACTTAGGTACTAAATAGATACAGAATAATTTTTATTCTTTTTTCTTTTTTAAATTACAGATGTGGAGTAGAAATTTAAATAACTTAGGGGAAAAAAAAAACAAAAAGTGATGCCTACTATATTGCGTAGCTGCATTTGAAAAACGAAAGTTGTATCTACTATCTAATTTAATTTTTAATTATTAAGCCATAAACTCGTATGCACGTGGACAAACTTGTTCTTGCAAAAAAAAAAAAAAAAAAAAACCTTTGTGTACTGTTATGTTATGTCATATATGTGACTTTTGTCAAAATAAATATTGTCTTTTTTTTTTTTCGCGTACAAATAAACATTCTCTTTAAATACAGTGAAAAAAATATATGATTTGAACAACTTTGAAATAATATATAAAAATGATTTCTAATCTTTTTAATTGTCAATTTGTTCATTAATCTTTTATATGAAATTTGTGACTTTGCCTTTGATATATTACATATTCTCAATTTTGTTTCTTTATAAAAATAAATGGTTGAAATTTGTCAATGAAGAGTTAGTGTACGATGTATTATTAGATGTATTATTAAATTTGTTCACTAGATGTATTATTGAATTTGTTCACGCAGACATATAAACATACACTTTGATGCTATTTGGCATATGAAACTCAACATGAACATCAACAAAATTTGGTTGTCCTCGATGTTGAAAAAATGATAGTTAAATAATAATGGTTACCTATTGACCCCCCACAAACCAACACGTATCCTTTTATGATGTTTTGTCTTCACTAACATGCTCCATATAAAAAATCTCATAAAGTTGCCTAACATAAGATTGTTTCAAACCAAACACGCTTAACTTTGAAGTTTCTATGATTGAGCCACCGAAAATGAAGGTGCACATTGTTGGTATAAGTAATAGATATCAATTATTTTAAACATTTCTCAACCATACTTTCATATCTCCATGGTTCCTCTCATTTGGATGTGACCTTAATTCATTCACGTGCCCCTCCTTACCTCAGGCGTCACACTATCCCTTCGTGTTATGTTTATTAGTTGTTAAACTCTTGATATTTGGCAATTGTTTAGGGGTGTTTATATTTAGGAGTTGGGGGGAGTTCACAACTCCTTCTTTGGTCTAAGGATATTTTAACTCCTATTATGGACCCTACAAACTTATATAATTAAATTTACTATACTCTATCAGTTTAAGATTTTGGGTTGATTGATGATTTAACATGGTATAATAGTCTTCAAACCCTAATAATGTTAATTCTTATCCCAAAATTCGTATGCAATTTTCAAACTGTTTAAAAAAAATGAAAAAGAAGAAAAAAAAAATAATTACTAAAATGCTTATGTTTCTAAAAAACTATAAATATAGGAAGGTTATCAAACAACCATATTATTTACTTAAAATTTATTATGGTTAAATTAATTCTCATTTTAGTTTCTATACATTGATTTTGATTACAATTTAGTTTCCATGGTTTTCAACCCTCTATCATTTGAAATTTGTCCATGCATCAATTGTCAAACGTATGTAGACTTCTTAAAAAATATGCACTCTCAATTTAGAAATCGTCAATTCTTTAAAATATGAGACAATTGATTCATTTATGAAAGTTCAAAAGTTTAATGGATATAATTATAAATTTGCATATGTGTAAATTGAGATTTTGTTCAAATGGATTAAGAGGTAAATTATACATTTATGAAAGTTCAAGGTTTAAATTGATACAATTATTGTATTAGAGTTGTTTTTTTAATACAACCTGAACAGTTTAAGGTTATAAATTGATTATTCATACCAAAAACATTTTTTAAAAAATAACAATGAATTTTGTAAACAACACAAGTAAAGTGTTGAAAACTCTTCTAAAAGGTACAAACTTGATTCATATTTTTGAAGTGTT
This sequence comes from Trichosanthes cucumerina, assembly GCA_036507285.1. Classification (NCBI taxonomy): domain Eukaryota; kingdom Viridiplantae; phylum Streptophyta; class Magnoliopsida; order Cucurbitales; family Cucurbitaceae; genus Trichosanthes; species Trichosanthes cucumerina. Next base: position 6,348,558 of record CM071845.1, read on the forward strand.
CTTTGATTTGATTTTTTTTGTTGGGACCATTCAACACACATCAAAGACAATCCTATTTATGGGAATCCTATGAAAAATAAAAATATAGATCCTACACTAACCTCATCCGGTGAATCCATGAATAAAATACATGAATCAAGTTAAGGGTCTATAATTACAGATTTCGTGGTCGTTAACTGATTCGATCAGTTGACTTGTGCACTTTTTTACTACAATAAATAAATTAAAACTAATCATACGACTATATTAAAATTTACAAACTATGAAAATTGAATATAGGGTGTGTTTACTAAAAACATAATAGGATTATGGGTAATGAAAATAAGATTGTGGGAGTAAAAGTAATGGTAAGAAGAATTGTTGTTTATCAATTACGATTGCTAAGGGCTGCTTTTGATGCGTAATCAAAAGCATGAAATTTGAAAACAAGGATTCAATGAAAACAAAGTTGTATTTCATGTTTTCAGATATGTGTTTGGTAGCAGATTTAGAAATTTGATTTCATTCTAAATAGTTGTTTAAATTGTGCCCTATAACATATTTATAGATCATGAAATTAGTTGTAGATGCAAAACTAATTATTATATTGAATATAAGTCATTATTAATTAATTTAGGAAATGATTTTGCAAATTTTATAGAATTATCTTTTTATAATATAATATTCTATAATTTATAATATATTATATTCTACATATTTTAATTTAACAAAAGTAAATTGAATTCATAACATGAAATATTGTATTTATTATTTTTATCTTTGTTTAATATAATTCTGCATTTTAAAATTTTAAATTGAGAATCTGATATCAATGAAAACATAAAAATGTTGTTTTCAAATTTATACTATTTGGATCCTGTAATCCAAAAACAAAACAAAACACATATGCTAAACACATATTCACCGAATTCAAATGAATCCAAAACATAAAATGCAGATCCTGGATTGCATACCAAATGCGCTTCTAAGAGTAATTCAAACTCCCAAATATATACAATTACCATTATGTACTCTTATATTTATAATTAATTAAAATAAAATAATCCCAAAATTAAGATCTCCTTCTTCAATTTTTTTTACTCATTCAATTTGTTATAAAATGATTTTAAATGTTTTTTTTTTGTAACCATTCAAACAAAAAAGAAGATATAAAAATTATCCAAAAATCATAATAGATTTTCCATCCATTTAAATATAGTTTGGTCAAATAAAAACTATTATCAGAATTAAGAGCTCATTTTCCAATTTTATTTACTTATTCACATTTTTCTAAAATTTTATTCGAATTTGTAAGATGATTTTTTTAGAAGTTGAAATAAAAAACAATTAGAAGTTGAAATAAAAAACAATGTAGAACAAAATCACAGTAGATTTTATCTAAATATAGCCAAAATATAAGTCGTTAAAATTTAGATTAGTTTAATATGGCATTATCGAAAAAATATAAAAAAAATTATCATTTAGCACGACCAAGTAAATTACCTTACCTGGGCATCCTTATGATTACTGGTAAAACTATATATATAAAAAATAATCGATTAAAATAGGAACTCATCGAGAAAAAAAACATGTATGGTCTAGTGATCATTACCTACCGTTACTGTTTACGGATGAATATATATATATATATATATACACAATCAATTAAAATAGGCCTTTATAGATTGCATTTGATTCATAGCAAATGTTAGCAAATGTTAGTGCCATTAATCTCAGGTAATTTAATTGGATAAAACATATATGACATTTTTTTTTCTCTTTGACGCAGTATCCATTGGGGTAACGAGAGCAACCCAGGGGAGGGAGACGGACCAGCCATGTGACAGTGGCATTGACGTAAGTAGTGAAACCGAGGGCATTCACGTAATATCACAAGAAAAACCAATGACTGCCTCCACCTCCAGTCCGCGCTGTCGATTCTCTATTCGCATATCCAAACAACCCCTTTCGCCCACCTTCGTCCTCAAACTTCCGTTCCCTTAGACCGCTTCTTCAATCTCCCTTTCACTGAGCGGGAGGATGGAGAAGAACAACGCCGCGGAGCTCACCGTCAAAGCCATGGCGTTCAATTCGAAACCTAGCAAAAGCAGAGCCTCCGATTCCAGAGAAGAAGGAGAAGTATCTTCCTCCGACAACGACACACAAACACATGACGTACTTTCTTCTTCTTCTTCCTACTATCTTCTCATTTTTTTTTTCTCAATCATCTGCTTCTCATGCTCCCTTCGTGATCCCTCCTCGATGCTGAGAATTATCATACATTCGTTACGATTTTCTTGCTGCCTCTGTTTTTCTTTGGATACGGGGATTCCTTTAGCTTGATACGCTGTTCTACTAATTGGAGTTCTAGGTCCGTGTTTATCTCGATTCTATGTGGTATTTTTTCTCGAGGTAAGAATAGGGAGAAACTGTAATACTTAGAAGCTTAAAACGGTTGCTCTACACGGTAGGGTTTAAACGTTGTAGTCGTGTTTTGTCAATACCTTTTCTCTCCTGACTTGAGTTGTATTTGTGTAGTTAATTATGTTTATAATTTAAAACACTTCGGGTTTGTGAATTGATTTTATTCTCTGAAGTCGGATTAGCATGGCCTTTTGGTATCTGAAATAGACTTTCTGATTCGCCGTGATTTACTGGGTTCTTTTGTAGTCACGATATCATTTTTGTATTTGTAGTTATGTATGGCTTATGAGGAATTTTTTACTTCCCAGGTTCATCCTGTTTGTTCTGCTGTTCCTGCTTCGATCACATCACCGATATCATCCATTCTTCCTCCTAAGAATAAATGTAACGCAGGGATCCAGGCTAGTAAGTAATTCTGCGCTTATGGGGGGTGACGCTGACTTTTTTTTTGTACATCGTGTATAAGTTCATTAACGGTCCTTTCACTTTGAAATCTGCAACGGCATTTAAAAGTGCTTTCTATGTTATTATTGTTATGAAGTTTTTGTTATACCTGCAATATAATTGCATTGAATGTAGTGTTTAAGCGTATTATGAAACCAAGGACACTGGACACCTGGATGCATTCTTGTCTGCGGCAGTTACATGGATTTAGGTATACCTTGCAGAAATGCACTTCAGTTATTAAAGTAAAAGTGTGTACAAATCACTTGCCTCAAGTGCCGAAAAGACGTGGACACTAGCTGTGCTACTTTGTAACTGCTATGCTTTATGCATAGTTACTGCATTTAAGGTTTCAATGCTTAAATTCTTCCTGTTGCTCTGGACTTTTGGCGGGGTTCTCAAATTTTAGCTATTATAAATGAATTTAGCGGTGCACTAAATTTTTTGCTGGTTTTGTTTTAATAGTATTTTAGCATGTGCAATATCTGCCACTAACAGAGAAGGCTGTTTCTGGAAATACATTTTCAGCTTCTGCTGATGTTTGCAAAAGAACATCTGATAATGATCAAGTTGTACATAAAGCTACTACTTGGGTTGCTTCCAGAGATACCAATTCGAATCTTGTGATAAGCTTCTCAGATGATAGTGGCAGTGACTTGGAGGAACGCAGTAAAGAGAAAACATCAAAACCTCATGGTAATGCTGTTGGACATTTTAAACCTCCAACTTCATCACTTGATCAATCAAATAAGCTACGCAGCATGACAAGGAACAAAATAGTGGCAAACAAACTGTCTTCGAATCAGTCATTTATCACTTCAAAGACGAAGTCTCACGGAGCAAATTCCAAGGGTGCTGCTGGATCCTCGTTGACTGAACAAGGATCTAGAATTAGAGCTTTCGTTGGAACCCTACCAAGCCAAGGGCGTGGAAATGATCAAGGAATGAATTTAAACAGTAGTAAGCTGCAGGATTTGCGGGAGCAGATAGCCATTTGGGAAAGCAAACTGAAGCTCAAGTCTGCCCAACAGAACAAGGAGATCATTTCAGTTACAAACCAAGATTATATTGTCACGAATTCAAAATCTGATTTGGGTAGGAAAGGGAATGCTACCATCTCTCAGTTTCCTCTGTCAGGGCCTAAGGAACCAGATGCAAAGCGCATGAAAACCAGTGGGTCTTATTCTACCAAGCTGAGTTTGAGTGGGCAACAACAGCTACGAGCAACAAATGCTGTAAAATCTGTTTTTCGGCCACAAGAGCCTGGAAGGGAGACACAGAACATTAAGGTCATTTATAACCATAAAGGGAATTCTATGAATAGAGAGGAGTCTAGGATGTTGAAGCAGAGGAAGGAAGATATCAAGCATGTGGCTGCTTCACCAACACCTGGAAGTGACCTTGGTAAAGTACATGATGGTGAAAAATTTGTTCATACTAAATAGAAAATTTAGACATTACAGTTTAGCTCATCTTGCTGTTCTATGAGGTGCCCAACTTGTTAGTATAATGCTTTGCAGGTACTGACATTGTCACTAATGGCAATCAATCAGATTGGATTTGTAAGCAAGTGGATCCTCATCCTCTTGTTGTCTTAGATCAAGCTTCGGTTCTCCCAAATATCACATCCAATGTCCAAACTCAGTTTGTAAGTCAATAATTGTACATGTGGCATGATGGTTTCTCTCATTGATGTATTTTTATCGAACATCTGAAATCCATTATACTACCCAGAAAATCCAGAAGTTGCTCCATTAAACCTTTAATTAATGCCCATTGTTTTATGTTTGACCATGCTATTTGTGGAATCTCCTAAGATTGTGAAATTCACGGTGAAAGTTACTTGAACTACATCTGTGTTATTGACAATACATGATCAGGATTCCTTTTCATATTTAGGAGATAATAATTTTTTTGCTGACGTGAACGAACTTCTCTTCCAAATTATGTTCCCGTTTAAAATGCATATTTTTTCCTCCTCCTCTCCCCTTGAAGCATAATTTAAATATTTGTATCAACAGGATAATATTGAGTTTCGTCAAAATGATGGCCTTCAACCATCTGCTTCAACTGCAAATTTTTTTGAAGGAACACGTCCTCAATCAGCATCCAATGTCAAGATACCCGAGTCATTCAGTAATTTCTTTAAGGTTTATCTTCAAGCTCAACTGTAACGTTTTTTTTCCCTTGTATTCTAGTTACATAGATTCCCACTGAATTTATTTCAATTGCAGTCGTTGATCAACAGTGAAAGCATTGGGACTGCGTTTGGTAATTCTTCAAGTTGCTTGGGCTTCAGCAATTTTGATCTCCAATCACTATTTGAACTGGAGGAGTCTCTAGACAAGGATCTGGAAGAAGCACAAGATTGCAGGCGCCAATGTGAAATTGAAGAAAGAAATGCTTTCAAAATTTACTCTAGAGCTCAAAGGGCTTTGATTGAGGCTAACTCTAGATGTCTTGATCTTTATCACAAGAGAGAACTATTTTCAGCTCATTTTCACTCTTTTTACATGAATAATCCTGGTTTAGTTAGTTCGTCAAGCCAGCAAGAAAACATGAAAATGGGTGTGGATCACTCAAATAGTATGTCTGGAAATGCAAATAGAGCTTCTCCTTTGTATCAGAAGCATTCTGAATATAATAGTTTTACTCAACTACAGAATGATTTAAATATGCAACATGAAAATGCTAGTCCCATCAATACTTCGATCCTGCATGAGAATAGACAAAATTTGGGGTCTGAGCCTGGATCCTGCACTGACTTACGTGGTAATACATTGAATCCAGTGCCTTCTAAGGGCAAGAATATTGCAGATAGAATTTGCTCCCCATCCATTGATCCAAACGTTTCAGTGGATGGAGATGAAGAGTCATTTCCTTCTGACCATGAAATGATTGATTCCTACGATGAATGCTACATGGGTAAGAAACGCTTTGAAGATGATCAAACTGAGGCTTGCAATATGTTGAAGAAAAACAACTATGACAATAACACTGAGGATTCTTTGCGTCTTGAAGCAAAATTAAGGTCTGAACTATTTGCACGTCTAGGAACAAGAAATTTGTCAAAGACTTGTAATCCATGCCATAACATTCAGGCTTCAGTGGAACAAGGGGCTGAAAATGATGCCAGAGATGACAAAACTCTGCAAAATAATACAGAACCTACAGTAGGACAAGCAGTTGGAAATGAAATCGACAAGACCAAGAGTGCTTTACTGTCAGGGAGAGATCAACAGTTTGGTTTTGGAGGTAACTTTACTTTATCTTTAGGAATGAGATTTCTGCCTCTTCATCACATGTGATCTAACAGGCTTGTTTGAAGTGGATTACGATTGCACATTCCAGATGCCAAATTTATCTTTCTGTTATTATGGTTCTTTTGGTTTGTGCCTTTGATTTCTAATAACCTAGTATTTTCTTTTGAGGTTTTCTTCATGTTATTTTAGGTGAACATCTTTCTACCTTACATTGATCATCACCCAGGCCTTTTCATGAAGGCTGGTTTAGATGTTGTTGTTGTTGTCTTTGAAGTGAAAAATATGGGGAAACATGCTTAGTTAAATTGGGGTCAGCTATTAACAATCTGGGTATTACATATCATTCGATTTTCAATTTCAAAAAATTACTCACTGACTGTCATGGGTTGATAACCTAGTGGTGAAATAGTAAAGGGTCTAAAGGGTATAAAGTTCAAGCCAAGGTTCCACCTACCAAGGATTTAATTTTCTAGGAGGTTTTTTGGTAACCACTAGCCAAATGTAGAGTCAGACAATCGTCCTATTGGAATAGTCAACGTGCGTGCAAGTTAAGAAGTTGGGACTTTTGAGGTGTGGTCCCTAGTGAGGTTTAATGTTTCTTTGTGGGCAATGTCATCGGTGACGAAGCTTTCTTGTAATTACCATTTAGGGTTTGTTTTACTTGATTAGAGCCCCTTGTTAACAGGGATCTCCTTGTGTGGCCTTGATTTTTTTGGATGCCCGTGTAGGTGTATTCTTTCATTCTTTCTCAATGAGGGTTGGTTCCTTTTTTTTTAAAAAAAGGGTAAGCCTACCTCCTTTTGATAAGAAGTTGGATTACCAAAAATGTAACCTTCTGTCAATTTTATCCAAGATAGGCTGCCAAAAGGCAAGTGTAGTGGGATTACCGTAGAGAGGAAGCCAAATATGTTGATGGCCAAGATCCCACCTTACAACCAAACTGATTGGCCAAGTGAGAAATCTAATCAATAATCACAATCAGTCCTAAAAAATTCATGTACTTCTGTTGAATCTTGATTAGAGGGTTCATTCACTAGCAGCAATCTCTTTGTATGCATGCACTTGTTTATTCGGGGATGGAACTTGGTATAAATAAAGATTGAATAGAAGGGTGTGGTTGGTATTGTTGTGCAATTATTGCATCATCCATTCTATGCACTAAGAAAAATACAGTTCAATGAACATAATATAGTAGAATAAGTATTTGCTGGTTAGCGAATTATTGTGGTTTGTCCCTTTTTGTCTATGTCTATCGGGTATCATTGTCTGTGCAATGGAGAGATCTTACAATGACGTGTGATCGATTCTATGTTCCTCTTTGGGCTTTGATGCCAAGGTTTTTTTTGTAATTACATGCTAAAAATCTAATTTTGCCTGATTGGAGCCTATTTTTTTTTATAGCTTGGCTCCATTTTGTGCTCATGTATTCTTTCATTTTTTTTCAATGAAAGTTTGGTTTCTCATTAAAAAAAATTATTGACTTGCAAAAATATGAGATACTTTTACCACATTTCTAAGAAGTTCAATTAACGAATGATTTTGGCCTTTGGTATCTACTTCTGGAAACCTCAGTGCATAGTGCTTTAGTTTTCTTTTCTTAGTTTTGATGTTCCAGACTGCAGATACTCTGTTAACTTGAACCATTGCCCGTTCCTACTGCCTTAAAATGAAACAAACCTTAAGGTTATGCATAGCTAATCATGGGCCCATGATCAAAGAGATAACCCATTGTTGTTTTTGAGGTTATCAGTTCAAGTCTTGGTCTCTAATTGATTTTGATATTGATGATTCTTTCTTATTGCAAAAGAATACAAATATTTTGAACCTTTTTTACTCCAAAAGCTGTGGTTTAGATGGTAGTTTTGTCAGATTAGTTGGGTGTAAATTGGCTTGGATACTCACAACAGTTAAAAAAGATTTAGGGAAAATCTGAGGATTATGCTAAGAATAAGCTCGGTTGTTTCACCCCCTGTCCCAATTTATTTATTTATTTTTCTAAATTTAGTTCCTTATGCAGGCACAGTCAGATGCAAGACCCCAGAAGATATCCATAATCGTTGTCATTTTGAGAACTTTCCATTAGAAACTCATGGTTCTGCAGACTCTGATGACAATGAACCATCCAATAGAGAAGGTCCTTTCTCTAAACCTTCTTTTAGCTTTACACCTCTGACTTTGAACAGTGTTTTGCAACATATAAAGGCCATATCCTCAGTTTGTATAGAAGTCTTGCTCACTAGAACCCGAGGAAATCTCTCTAATCTTGGTTTCCCCGAGGAAGGTGATTCGCTAGAAGTAGATCGAATCCACTTGAGAAAATTAAAAGAGAACAATGTGCATGATACTGTCAGGCCTATATTTCAGAGTGAAGGTTCTTATATTGATGATCTTGCAATCGATCCATCTTGGCCACTTTGCATGTATGAACTCCGAGGAAAATGTAACAATGATGAATGTCCTTGGCAACACGTGAAAGACTCCTCTTCCGTCAATAGGAAACCGTTTCTGCATGGTCAGAGCAATTATTCTGGTATGATAATTCTGATGTTCTCTTAATTGGACTGTTCACATTTTGTAGCTTTTTCATCTTCATCTTTTGCAGATTCTTGCAATGGACTATTGTTTTCTTCAGATGAAACAAAAGTCTTCAAGTATGAAGATCTTATGACCCCTCCAACTTACCTGGTTGGCGTAGATATTCTAAAAGCTGATTCACGTCCATATGACCCTGTTTTAGTTCGGAAAAGTAGTCAATGCTGGCAAAACTTTTTTAGTATTTCTTTGACGTTACCAAATTTGCTCCAAAAGGATGCTTCTGCTGATGGACTATTTTTACATGATGCTCGTATAGAGGCCAAGGGAATTTGGAATAGACAGTCATCATATTTTCAGAGTGGAAGCACTATATTGGTTTGTTTATTACTCCTTATATATGCCCTTGGCAGCCTCAGTCTGCAGTAGAACATTTTTTTTTCTCTTTTTGACGTGGCACACAATGGCTATATTAATAACTAATTCATCTTTGACTCTTTCTGTCTCTCTTCTTCATTGACCATGCATGACTGCTTACCCATATTGTGTTTTTTGGTTAGAAATATCTTATTCAACATTCTTGGAATTCTGGGACTACAGTACTTCATCAATGAAACTTTGTCTGAATTATGATAACTCTTATCTTAGTGTAATTTAGAGTGTGCCATTATATTTTAACTATCTGATTCTGGGAAACATGGTTACTTTTGCCTTGCTCAAATTGCGGCATTTAATATGAGTATTTTAAACTGTGAAACATCATCTTTTTTGCATATTGTTATGAAGATGATGCAGTTTATTTTGTTATGCCTGTACTTGGTGTTATCTTCTTTTTTCCTCTTATATTTTTTACATAGAATTGCCCCTTCTAGATTTTTGTGAAGTTATCATTATGCTCTTTGAATGTTTCTTTACATATGTGATTACTGATCCTTATTCATCTTCCTGTTATTTGGTCCATGATCTCACTTGTACTGACTTTTCTTGCGACAACTATAAAGTTTTCTGTCACTGATTGGTGAATACAGACTATTAACCATCTTTCTGTTGTTTGACCCATGATCCCACTTGCACCAACTTCTTACAAAGTAGAGTCAGCTGAAACAGGCTGATGAGAACCAAGCTCTGGAGACAGCTCTAATTATTATTAACCAGGGAATGAACAATCGAGAGGGCATGAAAAAGGTATCTTATTTTGTTGGTTCTTGCTTGTGGAACTATGTTGCATATAATTGGAAATTCTTTGTTTTGCAGGCTCTTCCTGTATTATCACGTGCTGTAGAGAATAATCCAAAATCTATAGCTCTCTGGACCATTTATCTTCTTATCTTCTATAGCTATACTACAACCGGAGGGAAGGATGACATGTTTTCTTATGCGGTATGCATTATATTTGTTCCTGCTCTACTATAGAATATAATCTGGAAGTAGGAACAGTACTGCAAAAACATATTGGAAGATATTGATTGAATCTATGTATTAAAATATATGGTAGAAATAAGAAACAAGAAACAAGATTTTTGATGTCAAAGGTTTTTGCTTTTATCAAAATTTAATAAACACTGCTTGGTATTTTAGTGATGCTGAAACTGTCAATCAGAGTGAGCCTTAGTTATTTTTTGGTCGTTATTGACTTTATAAAGTGAGGATTAAAACATAATATGTTTTCCATTCACTTCTTGGCGATATACTATTTATACAAGTTTTATATTATAAAAACTGATAGTTCAAAGTTCAAAGTATGAAAAATGGATGATTTATGATGATCCAAAACTCTGAAATTTATTGTCATGCATCTCAAAGTTTCTTGCACTTGTGAAAACAGTCAAATGTTTGAAGTAACAAAAAAGCTATCATGGTTAAAGAGGGAGAAAGTAAAAGCTGACTCTTACTGGAACTTTATTGGGGTTGCTATACTGAAAGGCTAGCTTGAACAATCAAATGGTGTTGATGAAAAATATCTAGAAAGTAGAAATTAGAAGTATAAACTGTGATAGATAATGGGTTTGGCCACTTTGTAGGATATACAATGTTTGTATTAAATATGAAAATGATTGTAATGCAGCTGTGTACATATGTCATGCATCATAACAAATGATCTTTGAAAACCTTGAAGTATGGTTTTTGGCTTTTATTTAGTTTTCCTTTTAAGAAAACTTTCTCCTTGTATTTGTATCACCCTTTATGATTAAATGCAGACTCATCTCTTCCTCCATACTTGAATTGGTGGGCTCTTCTGTCCATTACTTATTTTCTCACTTGCGTAATCAAGCATTGTGTGGAAACCCTTTTCTCTTGTTCTTCAGGTCAAGCACAATGAGCAATCTTATGAACTCTGGCTCATGTACATTAACAGTCGCATGAATCTTGATGCTCGAATGGCTGCATATGATGCTGCACTTTCTGCACTTTCTGCACTTCGCAACAATATATTTACTCATAACTTGGATGGGAAATATGCTAGTGCTCATATCTTGGACCTGATTTTACAGATGACTAATTGTTTGTGTATGTCCGGGAATGTCGAGAAGGCTATTCAGAGGATTTTTGGACTCCTTCAAGTTGCAATGGATTCTGATGAACCTTGTTCTTTTATGCATTCTGATATGCTCACATGCTTAAATATTTCTGACAAATGTATTTTCTGGGTTTGTGTTGTGTATTTAGTTATTTACAGGAAACTGCCTCATGCTGTAGTGCAGCAGCTTGAATGTGAGAAAGAACTGGTCGAGATTGAATGGCCTACCATTCAATTGACAGATGGTGAGAAGCAGAGGGCTTCTGGGGTGGTCAAGAAAGCAGTAGATTTTGTTGATTCATGCTTGAACAATGAATCGCTTGAAAGTAAAAGCTACGAGAAATCTATTCAAATGTTTGCTGTCAATCATATAAGGTGCTTGATGGCATTTGAGGACATAGGATTCAGTAGGAACTTATTGGATAAATATGTTAAACTCTATCCATCTTGCTTAGAACTTCTTTTGCTCAAAGTGCGGGCAAAGAAACGTGATTTTGGGGATGAAACTAGTGCAGCATTTGAAGAAGTGATCAGGAACTGGCCGAAAGAAGTACCTGGGGTCCAGTGCATCTGGAATCAATATGCTGAATTTTTACTTCAGAATGGGAGAATCAAATATACTGAAGAACTAATGGCGCGCTGGTTTGACTCTAGTTCAAAAATTGATTGTTCTAAAACTAGAACGTTGGATAAAAGTGATGGCTTTTCCTTGCACTTGCTAGATTATGCTTCAGGATCAATTGTACATGCATTAGATTGCAGTCCCAATGAGGTGGATGTGGTGTTTTGGTATCTTAATCTTTCTGTTCATAAGTTACTGCTTAATGACCTATTAGAAGCACGTTTGGCCTTTGACAATGCTCTGAGGGCTGCTAATTCTGGGACTTTTAAACATTGCATGAGAGAGTATGCTATGTTTTTACTTACTGACGAATCCTTGCTGAATGAAGCTGCTTCTGTTGGTGGAATAAGGAGCATTTTAGAGGGTTATCTCGATGATGTACGAGCTTTCCCTGTCCCTGAGCCATTATCCAGAAATTTCATCAACGATATCAAGAAGCCAAGAGTTCAACTTCTCGTCAGTAACATGTTGTCTCCACTTTCTCCGGATGTTTCTCTAGTGAACTGTATTCTTGAAGTCTGGTATGGGCCATCTCTTTTACCCCCAAAATTTAGCAAACCGAAGGAATTGGTGGATTTTGTGGAAACTATCTTAGAGATGTTGCCTTCTAATTATCAACTAGTACTCTCTGTCTGTAAGCAATTATGCGATGGCAACGACTCTTCCCAAGTTACCTCTGCCAGCCTTATTTTCTGGGCCTGCTCAAATTTGATCAATGCAATTTTTAGTGCTGTCCCGATACCTCCAGAGTTCATTTGGGCAGAAGCTGCTAATATTCTGGTCAATGTTAAAGGTTTTGAAGCCATAACTGAGAGGTTTCACAAGAGAGCTTTAACGGTATATCCATTTTCTGTTCAGCTGTGGAAATCATACTACAACATATGTAAAATTAGAGGAGATACGAGTGCTGTTTTGCTGGCAGTAAATGAAAGGGGAATCAAACTCAACGAGCCGTCTTTATGATAGAGTTTTACCTTCTTGGTAGGATCAGTAAACTTACAGGAAAATTAGGATCAGTTTTTAGTTACGGGAGAAGCCTCAATGTGTATAGATAGTTTACTTCATACGGTTTCATCATTGCTAGGCACAGTAGTTTCGCCAGTTTTGCTAAGTGGTAGAGAGCTAATTGCGGCTAGGGATTAGAAAAATACTTGCACAGTGAGAAAGATTTGGTGAAAAATGGTTTTTGTATGTGAAGTCATTGAGACCTTATTGGAACTGGATTTCTTGAGGGTGTCATCAGGTTTCTCAGCCAGTTGCTCACTTCCATTGCTCGGCGGTTCTGTAAAGCTGTATCGTCGTACGTCAGGTTAATCCCCATCTTTTTTGGTAGCTGACATTGTTTCATCTTGTTCTTCAATCTTCCCCGCTTGCTAGAATTACTTTCTTCAATTGACCTTACCCTTTTAAATGTAAGTACTAACCATTTTTAGGTAAAAATTTGATGTGGTTGAAATGAAATCGAACTTATTCAATGCTCATCGATGAAGGTTCTTCTATGGCTGTTTTTCTACCATCTACGATCTTATTTTGTATGTTAAACCTATGAGAAGATCAAACAGAAGTTTGTGCTTGTATGGGCTATAAACTTGCTGGATTGCTTGTCTTTAGATTTGTCTACTGCATTATCCTAGCCCCTCCATCACAGCGTCAAAATGCATATGTTAAGGATACATTTGATATGTAGATAAGAGGACATCTTTGATTTACTGACTTAGATTTGTGTAACTTATACTTGAACTTAAGAAATTGAGTGAGTTTGTATTTATTTATTCAATCTTTACTAATGCAACAAGTTAAATGTTTCCTAAGATTCTAAATGCTGATGAGTTCGTTTACTTAAATTGGTAGGAAGACTGTTTTGAAAATAATTTTTATTTTGAATTTTACAATTGTGTTAACTTATGATCTAAGTTATTTGTAAATATCAAAATAGTATTGTTTATTAAATGACTATTTACAAGCTTATGCTTTTTTGGAGCAAGGGTAACTTCGATTACTCTAAAAAATTTGTTGTCCGTGAATATAAATCAAAGAAAAATGGAAATAAATGGAAAATAGTTATTTAACTGTATTCTCAATAGTCATTTGGTTTTTGACAAACTATTTGATGCGTGACTAACTCGAGTATAGCTCAATTGTCATAAATCATATATCTTTGATCAAAATGTTAGATGTTTTAATTTTTCATTCTATGTATGTAAAAAAATGGTGTATGAAGCAAAAATGGTAGTTTTTCATAAGGTTGTCTAGGCAAAAAGTAACAATCTTATGTAAGAGAAAATTATAAGTCGGAAATTTTGGTTTAGCATGAGGTTTCGGGCTACAACTCAGCGGGATTTTGAAACAACTCTTCCTTCCAATTCTGATAATCTCTTTATTTACATGATAATAATAAAAATAAGTAATAGAAACAAAATAATAATAATGATAACAATATCATAACTCAATAATAAAAAACTGTTTTTTTAGAAAAAGAATATCACATCACACGAGTCGAAACATAAAGATATCTTAATCTTTGAGAACATCTAAAATGAATATGCGAGTTAATTGAACTAGTTAAGGTATATATATCTTCAACCAGAAATAAAAATTTGAATGTTCACCTCCACTTCACATGTTATTAAACTAAAAAAAATGTTAATTATGTTGGTTATAAATATTCAAATGGAGAAAAAATTATTCAAGATGGTTATTAACCTCTTACCATTTGATGTATGATTAAATCACAGCCCTATAAACCATCAAATCATATTTTAAAAACTAAAACCGTTTTTGAATATTTTGTCCAGGAAAAATGGAAGAGAAAAAGAAAAGAAAAAAACTGCTAATACCCGTCAATCTGAGACACTTAATCGAAATGACAAAAATACCCTTGATCGGACCAACTTATTAACATGCTGTGGCACCAACGGCCGATCAAGTAGAGAAGACTAGGTTATATATAAAAGCTTCTTCTTCAAAAGCTTCAAAACCTTAAAACCCACCAAAAACCCAACTCGTTTCTCTCTGAAGATCCCAGGCTTTCGTGTTGCGAGATGAATAACTTGAAGCTATACTCCGAAAGCTCTCTCAAACTCGAATTACAGACCGATGGAGAAGTCATACAGTTCTCCGCCTTCGACATTGAGCGGAATCGTCTCTTCTTTCTTTCCTCCGCCAATTTCATATACACTACTCAGCTTACTTCGTTCCATGTGAGCTTTAACCCTTCCGCTTTTCAATTTCATCTTGTTTACGTTTTATGGAAGAAACAATTGGCTTTTTTATCCCTATTTTTCGAATCAATGTTATGGCGTTTTGATGGTATGCTCTGTTTAAGTGTGCTTGTTATTTGCGTTTTTCTGTTACCAGAATGAAAGAATGAAGAGTGTAGCCATGTTACCTGATGAAGTTCATCCTATTGATGTGGAAATCGGGGACTATGTTACGTCCTTTGATTATTTGATGGAGAAAGAAGCCCTGATTGTGGGAACTCGCAATGGGCTTCTTTTGCTGTTTTCCGTGGATGGCAATGGGAGTGAAGTTGTTGGCAGGGTGGAGGGTGGTGTGAAACGCATCTCACCTAGTCCAGATGGGGATTTGTTATGCATAATTTCTGGGCTTGGACAGATTTTAGTAATGACTCACGATTGGGATTTGATGTATGAGAACACTCTCGAGGATTTTCCTGAAGGTGTGTTGACATACGTAAGGACTTCTTCCATACTTGACTGAAGGGGGTATTTTATGTTATATCTTATCTATCTCAACATGTGTATTGCTACATGAACCAAATTTACGTGCAACTGGCTCACTGGTAAAAAAAAGTGATGGCCTTTTCTTTGAGCTTTTCTTTAAGCTACTTGTTATGTCCAGAGAGAGTTGATGAACTTTGTTTAACTGGTGACTTTTAGAATAGAAATTTAATTACTAGATGTTGGCTGCAAGGTTCTCCTTGTTGTTCTTTGGTCATCTCTATGACCGTCCATGCTTACATTACATTAGAAAAAGTTTCATACTTCCTAATATTTGTTAATATAAGATTGGACTTTGTCTTCAGGTGAACCAAAATTTTCAGAGCAAAATTGTTTTGAAAGCTCCATTTCTTGGCGAGGTGATGGTAGATATTTTGTGACACTGAGTGATGTAGAAAATTCTAATACTGCACTAAAAAAGCTTAAGATCTGGGAGCGAGAAGGAGGTTCCTTGCATGCTTCATCTGAATCAAAAAACTTTGTGGGAGGAGTTTTGGAATGGATGCCCAGTGGAGCAAAAATTGCTGCTGTTTATGATAAGAAAAGTGAAACTGAATGTCCTACCGTAGTATTTTATGAAAGGAATGGATTAGAAAGAAGTTCATTTTGTATTGGCGAGCAAATTGGTGCAAAAGTTGAACTTCTAAAGTGGAATTGCAGTTCAGATCTTCTTGCAGCTATTGTCAGAGGTGAAAATTATGATTCTGTAAAAATCTGGTTTTTCAGCAATAATCATTGGTACTTGAAGCATGAAATTTGGTACTCAAAGCAGGATGCAGTTAGGTTTTTATGGGACCCGACAAGGCCTCTTCAGTTATTTTGTTGGACTGTTAATGGACAAATTACAATGTACAACTTTATATGGATTTCAGCTGTCGTGGAGAACTCAACGGCATTGGTCATTGATGATGCAAAGATACTTGTGACCCCTCTTTCTTTATCACTCATGCCACCTCCTCTCTATTTATTCAGCTTGAAATTTTCAAGTGCTGTCCGTGATGTGGCCTTTTACTCTAAGAATTCTAAGTACTGTTTGGCTGCCTTTTTATCAGATGGCCTTTTATGCACTGTAGAGCTTCCTGCAGCTGATGTCTGGGAAGAACTAGAAGGAAAAGAATTTTATGTTGAAGCTTCAACTTCTGAATCAACATTTGGCTCCTTTCAGCATCTTGTCTGGTTGGACTTGCATAAACTTCTTGTTGTTTCTCGTTATGGGTTTGATGATTATAATTATGTCTGTCGAGGGTCCCCGAATGAGGAGCCTCTTGGATTTTGTTTATTGGAAATAGGTCTCGAGTGTTCTAAGGATCATGTTCGAGGTTTACCTACATGTTCTGGTTGGCATGCAAGGATTTCTGATCGAAAATTTATTGAAGGACCAGTCATCTGTGTAGCTTCAAATCCTGCTGAGAATGGTACTGCGTTTGTCCAGCTTAATGGTGGGGAAGTTCTTAAGTATGCATCTAGGTCGGGCTTTTCTGGTGAATTTTTGAAACAGGACGATAAGAGTTTTTCATCATCTTGTCCCTGGATGAGTGTGGCTTTGGTGGATAATAATGGGTTACTAAAGCCCCTTCTTTTTGGACTTGATGATGTTGGGAGGCTTCATGTGAATCGGATGGCAGTCTGCAGCAATTGTAGTGGTTTCTCTTTTTACTCAAATTTGGGGGACCAAATAACTACGCATTTGATTTTAGCAATTAAACAAGATATGCTTTGTATTCTTGACATTTTGGATGTATTGCTTGAAAAGATCGAAGAGAAATACAACTTTTTCCAAGCTAGTAACCAATGCAGAGAAGATGAAAGTAGAAACTTTATATATATATGGGAAAGAAGCGCCAAAATTGTTGGTGTTCTGCATGGTGATACTGCTGCTGTTATATTGCAAACAGCTCGAGGAAATCTAGAGTGCATATATCCAAGAAAGTTGGTGTTAGCATCTATCATTAATGCATTGATCCAAGGGCGCTTCAGAGATGCTCTTCTTATGGTAAGGCGCCATAGGATAGACTTCAATGTCATTGTTGATTACTGTGGTTTACAAGCATTTATCCAGTCAGCCGCAGAGTTTGTGAAGCAAGTTAATAATTTTAACTACATCACTGAATTTGTTTGTGCCATAAAGAATGAAAATGTAACAGAGACGCTGTATAAAAACTTTATATCTTGTTCATGCACGGATGCCAATAAAGTTGGAGCACTGAGAGAATCTAAAGATTCTTATGTAAAAAACAAGATTTCTTCGGTCCTGTTGTCCATAAGGAGGGCTATTCAGGAGCATATGATGGAAAGTCCCGCAAGAGAGCTATGCATTTTGACCACCCTTGCACGTAGTGATCCACCAGCACTTGAAGAAGCTTTGGAGAGGATAAAAGTTATACGTGAAATTGAACTGTTAAATTCTGATGACCCAAGGCGAACATCTTACCCTTCTGCTGAAGAAGCTCTGAAACATCTCTTATGGTTGTCGGATCCCGATGCTGTTTTTGAGACTGCTTTAGGCCTTTATGATTTAAAACTTGCTGCTATTGTGGCAATAAACTCACAGCGGGACCCAAAAGAATTTATCCCTTATCTTCAGGAACTGGAGAAGATGCCATTCCTCTTAATGTGCTATAATATTGACCTAAGATTGTCAAGATTTGAGAAAGCTTTAAAGCATATTGTTTCAGCTGGGGAGGATCATTTTTCTGATTGTATGAGCCTAATGAAGAAAAAACCTCAGTTATTCCCTTTGGGACTTCAGTTGATCACAGATAATACTAAGAGGAAATTAGTCCTTGAGGCCTGGGGTGATTATCTTGGTGATGAAAAAAGTTTTGAGGATGCTGCGGAAACTTATCTCTGCTGTTCCAATTTGGAGAAGGCTTTGAAGTCATATCGTGGTAGTGGTAATTGGAGTCAGGTGTTTATAGTTGCCGGATTGCTTAAAATGAGAGAAGATGAGATATTACAATTGGCTCACGAACTCTGTGAAGAGCTTCAAGCTCTTGGTAAACCAGGTGAAGCTGCTAAAATTTCCCTGGAGTACTGTGGGGATATTAACCGTGGGGTGGCTTTGTTAATTAGTGCTAGGGATTGGGAAGAGGCTTTGAGAATTGCTTTTATGCATCGGAGAGAAGATTTAGTTTCAGAACTGAAGAATGCATCTGCGGAATGTGCAAGCATGCTTATTGGTGAATATGAGGAAGGATTGGAGAAAGTAGGGAAGTACTTAACTCGATACTTAGCTGTTCGACAGAGAAGATTACTTCTTGCCGCAAAAGTCAAGGCAGAGGAAAGTTCAATGAATAATCTTGATGATGATACTGCATCAGAAGCTAGCAGTAATTTGAGTGGAATGAGTGCTTACTCAGCTGGGTATGTATTCTTAGCCTCTGTATCATACTGCTTCACGGTTCTTTTGATATCTACAAAGTCCCTCTTTATGTTGGCTATAACTGAAATATTAGGTCCCTAGTTTGGCTGTACAACTAGTGGACTATGGAAGATAGGAAACATGTAGGGTTTGTAAAAGGCTCAAATGAATGTTGTTTCTTGACAATAAAGGTTGTAGACTTGGACGATCATCTCAAGGTGCTAGGTTGAACACCCACAAAAAATAAAAAAAATCATTATTTTCTTTTAAAACGGAAAACATTTCTAAAAACAAAGGAATATAAATTGACTATGGAAAATAAGAATGTTGTTGAATCAGATGGGCGCGGGTGCCCTCAGGTATAATAGATCAAAGCTTCCATTTCCTGGTTATCCAAAAAATGAATGTTGTTAAATCAGACCTTGATAGGTAGCCTTTTAAACCCTTGATACTTAATTTAATTTAATGGATTTTGCTTAGTTTCTTTTGTGCTTCTCTAATATAATTACTCTCTTTAGAGGTCCTAATCTACCTGTATTTTGGAAGTTATTGACGTCATTGTTTTAACTTTGAATCTATAAATATGAATTATTGCCTTTGGCATCAAAATTTACATGGAATTCTACTCGGCTATGCGAATCAATTTCTCAACTCTTAAACAGATCCTTACTGATCCTGCTAAAATTGTTTGTATGGTTTTTATAGTTTGACATAGCAAGACTAAAATGTTGAGTTTCTGATAACTGGTTGATCCAGGACAAGTAGCTGTCCGAATTTTTTCCTTGTTCTTCTTTCACGTTTTTTTCTTTAAAAAAAAATCTTTCTTCTTTTTTTTATGTTCAATTTTTCCTCTCAAGCCTTATTTCTTCAAAATCTTAATATATGAATGCACATGAAGAAGATCATATATCAGTCTGCTAGCATATCTATTATAAGAAAACTGGGAGAAGATGCTATAACTTCTATTTTGCTAGGCTATCCTTCTGCATAAAAACGTGGGCTCTATGAATATTAGTTTTTAGTGCCTGCCTTAATTTAAGAACAGGAGTTCTTATTAAAAAAAATTATGAACAGGAGTAGAAGGAGTTCAGCTGTTTCCATGAGCACAACTGCAGGTAGGAAGTCAAGAGAGGCAAGACGTCAGAAAAGTAGAGGAAAAATTCGTCCAGGAAGGTATCTAAAATGATGGTTTTTCTTTTTAACCATCGCATCTAGTCGCTCATGAAATAACATTATTATTTTACACTTGTAGTCCTGGTGAGGAGATGGCTCTTGTAGAGCATCTAAAGGGCATGTCTCTAACGGCTGGAGCTAGGTCTGAGCTTAAATCTTTATTGGTTTCACTTATGATGCTGGGGGAGGATGAAACTGCAAGGAAGCTTCAACGAACTGCGGAAAACTTCCAACTCTCACAAATGGCAGCTGTAAGCCTTGCAAATGATACTATTTCTAGTGATATAATAAATGAACAGGCAGACACATTGGAGAATTACGCACGAGTATTGAAAAGTGAAGTCCAAAAACTGGAAGTTTTCTCATGGCGTTCTAAAGTATTCCTCTCTTCATGACTCGAGTAACTTGACTGAGATAAATTTTCAGGTATAACTTGAGCATAGTTATTTCTTTTATTTTTTGAGTTCAAACTCTGATCTCTTGGCAAGAGTATATGTCTTAATCAATTGTGGTGAGAGTATATGCCTTAATCAGTTGAGTTATGCTCAAGTTGACTTATATTAGCTTGCATGTAAATAACATTTTTTAGCTCCCTATTGACAAATTAAATTTCATGGTCCCCATCACTACTACTACCATAATCACTGCATTCCATGGACAGAAGAATTTCACTAAAAACTGAGAAATTACAGAATCTTGAAAATAAGATGAACAGAGTTTAAGTTGATACACCAGGACCCAATCTTCCAGCCTAGACATTTTGATAGGAATGCCAAAGAGGGAAATTAGGAGTATTATTGTGGTATATTAGTAATTAGTAGAGAGTTGGTTATGGTATTTGGGTTATAAATAGGGTGAGTGGGAAAGGGGAAGGTAAGTATTGATTTAGTGATTTGGTTTACCTAGTTTAATGTGCTCAAAGAAGGATATGCAAGAGAGTTTGTTCAGATCCCTCCAAATTCCAGGCTCTACAATCCTCCAACTCTATACTTTCCTGTATATCATCCAAGTTTCTTCCTCCTACACACCCTCCAAATCCTTCTATCTAGAATTGTAGCATCAAACCTGTTGTTGCTCATTCCATTTGACATTAACATTTCATTAATAGCTAAAAAAATTCTTTTTGAGTTTTGAGCCTCTCTTTCTCTCAAACATTCTTTTCATTTTGTTCTTTCTCCTGCATACCCAATTGCACTTAATTAATGTTGGTGTTCTTTTGCATTGATTCCCTATTCATTTCTCGTAACGTTTTTCAGCCAAAGAAACCCAAACAACTTTTACTGGACATGCATTATCTTCCTATTCAATTCCATGTATCTCAATATACTTTCAATTATCGTATCTGTTCTTATCAGTTTAATATACTTTCAATTGTCTTCTAATTTTCCTTTTGTTCTGTCTTCAGTTTAACCAAAGGGAAGAAACCTGCTTTTAAATTATAGCCTCTCCAATCTCAAATTCAGGCAACGAGTGTTATGAGACTGAAGGGAAGATACAAATGCTGAGAAGCAGAACGAGATTTAATAGAATTTCCATCCAAGTTTTGCAGAAATCTTTTGCTTTTAGAATCCGTATCAGTAGTTCATCTTCATGCTGAGAATTAAAAATTTTAGATGAGCATCTTGTGTAAGTTACTACTGAATTTGTCTTCGTCTCTCTCAGATTTATGAAAATTTATTTTATCAAATGTTTTTCCAGTGAAAGTTCTTGTTTCATTGGTTTCATGGTTGAGTTTTAAGCCAATGATCGATGGTTAGAATCCGAATCAGAGTGCTTTGATGATGGTGTTTTTGTTCCTTAATTTATTTAAATAACAATATTATTAGTGTCTAAGACAGATTGAAGATTTTAATTTCCAGAACTAAAAAGAATTATTGTTATTTTTTTTTTCATCTTTTTTTTCTTTTGACAAAATGATTCAGCGAAGCATTGAGTATTGAACTGTAAGATAAATTATTGTATTTTTCAATTCGTTATTTTGTCAATTGAAGTTTCCTTCTCTCTAAAATGTTACACATGCTAGGGTACAGATTTTAATTGATACTTTTGGCTTTAGTATTGAAAAAGAAAAAAGATTATTAAAATTTTGTGAATTTGAACATAGTTCAAGACGTGGTTCTATATTAATACATCTTTTTTGGTCCTTGGTTCTAATCATCGTTCCCTATTTATATTGTAATATTGTTGGAGAAATGACATTTTTTGTTCTTTTTTGTTTATTAAAAAATGATAATCTTTTAAATTAAAATTTCAAAAAAATTAGAACACTCAACGCTGCTGCTTTTAAAAATAGGAAGAGGACCCAGTCCTATAAAAGGAAATAGGAATACAACAGGTACCTAAAAAACAGATAAAAATGCAGAAAACAGAAGGGCCCAACCGGATTCGAACCGGTGACCTCTTGATCTGCAGTCAAATGCTCTACCACTGAGCTATGGACCCTTGTTGTTTCTAAATGATACAAAATATATTAAAATGTTTTAGAAAACATATTTCAGTCAAATCCATTGCTTCCATAATTTCAAAAATTAAAATAATTATAATTCCAAAATTTCAATTATGATTTTCTGAACTTTCAATCTACTTTTTTTTTTCTTCTTTCTCCTAAGCACTTTTCTTTTTCTTTTTTACACTCATAAATACTTTATTTTTACAATAAATAGACTTCAACCTTAAGAAATAGAATATATATTTATTATCATTAGGTTATGTTCACTTTGACAAATAAACACTTATCTTTTAGTTTTCACTTACAAATCACATTAAATTTAAATGAAATGTCATAATATAACTTGAAAAGTTATTAATAAACTATGTTGATTCAACTAAAACAATTGAATCGAAGTATGATAAAATTGAAAATGAAGTGTTATTAACTTTTTTTTTTTTTGTGGAGAAATTGAAAAAACTACATCTCAACTGTAAAGATTATTACAATTGCATCTTTGCATCTCGGACATGCAATTTAATCAATCACCATTTTAAACTTAATTTTACAATTAAGCTCTTAAATATTATAAAATGTACAAATCACCTATAAACTATAATGTTAACAATGGAATTCTTGAATTATATAATCTATTACAATTTAACCTAATTTTTTAACTTCGTCAAATTTGAAAACTATAACATTAACCATTAAAAAGATTTGGTTTCCAAATTGATGTTGAGCTATCATCTCTTTTAAGAGAACAAAAAATTGATGTAAGAATTTAGTTTGAATGGTAGTGATCTTATAGTTTGAGGGTTTAAGGATGATTTGTGCATTTTATAATTTGAAAGTCAATTGTAACATTTTTTTAGAAAACAATTTTGTAAGCTTAAGCATCTCTATTATTATTCCACTCCATTCAAATTTTAATAGGGTGCCAAATCTACCTTGAATTACATTTTTAGGGTGACAAATCCTTAAACTTTCAATGAACTTGAACTAAAAAAAGCTATATTCAAGGAGTCCTTAAATTAGTGTTTAATAATTTTTTTTTAAAAAAAAGTGTGTAACAAATCTTTAAATTTAAATTTTCAATTCTCTATCTAACCAATCCCTAAAGTGTTTATTAAGCACTTCAACTTTCAATTTTATAATCCTTTAATATTTGGTCTAATAAGCTCCAAACCCATTTGACTTGTTCATGAACCTATCAAACATAAATGAATTTTGCATCTGATAAGACAATTTTCTGTATCGATAGGTCAAACCTAAGTTCAAAGATTGAACGTAAGAAAGTAAGAATAATTCAAATAAGATGTAAACCCATCTGTTTATGATTTTCTCAATCCATCTAATAAGCATCGAACCATTAAATTCATGAACTCGACAGCAAACAATAGTGAGATATTAAACCATAAGGTTTATAGTAAGCCATGACACGAAATCACGAAGAGATTTGAATAAGAAAAAAAATGGAACTCGAAAATCATTGCAAATTATTCCGAGTGGTTCTCTTCATAAAACCAAACTCATATACTCAAACTGGCATTGATCCATATTTACCTGCTTATGTATTCGGCAGCATAACCCCACAGCCATACATAAATATCCAATCCAACCAAGTAAATCCACGAAAGCCAAAGACACAGTCATCCTTAAAACTCTTAGGTAAAACTTTTAAGAACAAGCCAATATCATCATAGCATAAAAGCAAGTTTCGAGCCCACAATCTATGAACATTTCACGCTATCAACCACCAGCTCTGCATCACAATGACTCACCGGCCAAATCCTACACTCAGCCAGACCGACTTCTGATAACATCAAGCCCCATCTCGGTAGGATCAGTTGCTTGTAACTCCACTTGGATGCCATCCAACTCCCTCTTGAACCTATCCTTGGAGCTTGCGTAAATCATCTTGCTTCTCACCTTTGATGTATCAGGAGACCTTCAGACATCGCAGTTGATAAATGATTTGAGTCAGATCAGAATGCATGTTATAAAATGAGCGAGGAATCGATAATAAATGATGGTGGGAGAGTGTAAAGGCTATGTAGTACATTTACCATGCAATGAATATAATCCTGCTCTTCTGGCAATTCTCTTCAGTCACAAAATCGAAATCATAGACTGCATATCGGCATTCATCAGCTGGAAGACAGGCAGCAAAATCCTCATAACTTTGAGATGGCTCGCCAAGTTTTTCCACCACAACCTGTTTCTGTTTTTCCTCAATCTTGAAAACTATGAAACGGTAGGTTCTTTTTGCCTTCAAATCCAGAAACCTAAGCTTGCAATCATCATGCACAGCCATCCCTGATGCTGCATTTGCCTGTGATAAATTGATTTGAAAATGTAAATTATAAACTCAGAGAATCTAAATCTCCATAGTATCCATGATTCCCAACCATAGAAAAGTCCAGAGCAGACTAGATAGAGATGGTGGAGAAGTGGAACCAATTTCCCATTTCTCTTACAAGTCGGCCTCTTTGCTAGAATGCACGGGCATGCAGCTCAAATTTGATAGACAGATACCTGGTTGGAGTGTGAATGTAGTGTTGGGGGCTGTGAAGCTTCATTTCTTTAAACTACAACAAAATAATATAATTACTCCACCAAACGGCAGTAATAATAGCCATTACTGATTCCTTTTTTTTCTTTGTTATTTTTTCCTGGGTGAGGGGGTATGAAAAGAAAATGTCCATCTCCAACTAGCTAGAGGGGAGGGGGGGGGGGGGGGGAAGTAATTATAAATTTTTTTAGACAAATAACATCTCCGAAATGGCAAGGGAGGAAAGAAACTAGTATAGATAGATAGAGACAGAGAGACAGAGAGACAGAGAGAGAGAGACTTACATTTGACAATGTTATAACCAAGGACTTCTAGAAATATTGCTAGCATGAGAGAGTAAAAGAACCAAGTCCCCAACGTAACAAGTCCTTTTCTCTTGAAACACTCCAAAGCAACTTAGAGATACAAGTTTAAAACATAAGAGCAACATATCCATGGATTCAATATTCCCTAATCCAAGTCGTTCCCCAAAGAAAAGGCTTCAGCGACAACCTTCCAATTTTATCAAATGGCTTCCTCCTTCAAATTTTGTCGTTTTATCCATCTCAAATATTGCTCCTGAAGAAACTTCGAAATGGGAAGGATGATATAGAGGATCCTTTGGCCAGGGCAGCCTGTCAGGTACACCTTATCAGCGCTCATAAAAGTTTGATGCACTTCTTTATTCTTCCTACAAGCACCTTGAAGACAATTTTGAAGAGGAGGACGTACACAAGGCTAATAGGCCTAAATTCTCCAACTTTCTACACCTTTTTTCTGAATCAAACAAATATAGAACTTACCCCAGCACAGTGCTCACTTCAATAATTCAATTCTCCAATCAATTGGATCTGACGACGTTCCTGAAAGAACTTCAGAAACCCTATTAAACATCCATCAGGATACTATCCCCAACCGTCCAACGAATTTAAAGATCCAAAGTCACTCAATGTTCTACAATATTTCAATTCTTTAAATGAAGAAACTGCCTCAGATTTTCCTAGAGAGAAATGTGAATCCGGACTTACCCTTAGAAATAAATCTAGCTTCCTTGTCGTTGTAGTTGGTGGTATTTTCAGAAGAAGTCTAATATAACACGTTATATCTGTATATAATAGATCTTTCTTCCTCCCAAAATTAACACTATAAAAAAAACACCTTTTTCGTGATTGAATAAGCCTCTAATTAGATGACAGGCCTATCCAAAAAAAATAATGTGGTGTAAAGAGGTCGTCCCATGAGAATTTTGAGATGGAATGTAAGGGGCTCTGGAGGCCCAGACTTCAAACCACTCCCCTACTCTTCATGATGCACCAATCCTTATAATCAAAGGATTTCTTCTTTGAGGGTCCTTTCCGCTAATCCTTTTCACTTTGACATTCTGTGGGGAATAGGGCAAAATATCAATCTCTTAAAACTAGCCCATTCAAGTTATTAGCATCACCTAAGTGCTAGGGGAATCTCCTACTAACATGTAGTGTCGGGGCCAGAGCTAGTTCTTTGTTTGGATCACAATTAACTTCTACTTGAGTTTCCCCTACTAAGGAGCCTTCATCATTACAGCATGAACAGAAACTTTGGTAAAATTTCTAACATAGACCACAAAAAAAAATCCTTTTTCTCAATACTCATTTCTTATTGTCATTGTACCCAACAGTAACCCCTAGTCTTTAGTGTCAAGGAGAACAATTTTAACCAGCTCCTCCCTGAAATTCCAAAGCCACCACTTTTTACTTCCTAATCAAAACACACCTTCATATTCTGATGCTCAACTCTATAGTCTAAATCAACAAGTCTCCAGCCCCCATTTCCTAACAAACACACACTAAGGGCGATGGTGATAAGGGAGAAACAAACTAAGAAATAAAAAAGAAGAGCAAATAGGATGAACCAGATGAGGGAGAAGAGGGCGACTCATAGACTCTACCCAAGTGGAATAACTTAAATTCAGGAAGGAATTTTGACAATGACCATAGGAAAGCAACGTACAAAATGGGATGCACTACTACGATAATAAACCTCTACTTAAATAGTTAAATTGATGTTTTCCTTTCCGAACCAACACCCTTCAATGCTTCCCTTCAAATTTCATCATTAAGCATTCCTAGCTTTCCAAATTATATGATTTTTTTTATGAATCATACTCTCTTTCAGGTCATGCAATGCAAAATAACTCAAGATACTAATTATATCCATAAACACAAATGCCTATGTTTAAAACACTGAGATGAAGCAAACATACAGTATTATCACCTTTAATGTGCAAAAGAGAGAAATTACAAAATAAAATAAAAGATTGATAAAAGAATGGACCCATGCGTATATCCTCCTCCTACAAGAACCAGTCCAAATTTACTACTACATAACCTTGAAATAACCATAATTTGAAAACAGAGTACAGTCACAAGGTCCAAGCGAAAATTGCAACAAATGTACGAGAATGTAATAAGTCTTCGGGTTACATCAATGGTGGCCAATGCTTTTACCCACTCGCTTACAACTGCATGGCCCTCAATAAAATAAACTAGAAACAGAGATCAAGCACTAGTATGCCAACATAATCAACAATAAACAAGCGCACCAAAATGAACAACGAGTAATCTGTGCAGCGATTCACAAGGATTCCGTTTCAAAACAACCAAGAACTCCAAAGATCGAATAGAAAACCAGCGAGGAGAAACAAATAGAAGAAAACTAAAGAAACAAATTAACAAACAAAGAAAAGGAAGAAACAACCAAAATAAGCCAAAGAGATGACAGCAAAGAAGAGGAAGAAATGCTCACCATTTTGCCGAGAAAATTATGGGGCGAGAAAGCGAAAGAAAAGGCGAGAAAGATTGAGAAATTTTAGGGCTTCCACAGGCGAAGATGATAAAGAAGATAGAAGCGAGGGTGAAGAAAGGAGAAGGATGGGATGGGAAATGAGGGCTGTGCAGAGAGAGATTCGACGCTAATATTAAAAAGCAAATATTGTAAATATTATAAATATTATATAATATAAATTATAAATAAATAATAACTATAATGATAAAAATAATAATAATTCTGGAAGCGGTTCACCCTGGGGGTGGGGGCGATTGATAACGTCACCCAGACGGTTAAAAAACCGAACATTCCACCAATTATTTGGTTCCACCCAATTCTAGCGGTGGGTATCGTTTCGGTCCCACGTCGTATTGATGCTGGTGAAGGAAAAGTATCCGATTTTCCTTTGGAAAAAGAAAAATAATTTTGGCAAATACCTTATAAATTTATAATTTTTACATCTTTTATGGCAATATATTATATTATTTTTTGAGGAAAATTTTAAATTTTGCCTTGAACTTTGTTTGATAAGGGATGAATTAAATATTCCAATTAATTGAGTTTTTGTTTTTAGGTTTGTGATTAATTATTAGGGCTTTTGCTTCCTTATTAGTAGTTACTCATGTGTATTGATTTTTCTACTTGGGTTAGATATTTTATGTAGCTAAATTTAAGTGTTATTTTATCTTTTTTTTAAAAAAAAAATTAACAATATGTGAGGTGGAAAATTCAAATATGTGACCTCTTAGTTGATAGTACATTATTTATATAAGTTGAATTATGTTAAATAAGTGTTATTTTACCTATTTAACTATGCAGTTAGGTCATAATGTGTCATTAACATCAGCATTAGATGAATTAAGCTACAAGATTTGGATTGAAGGACTATAAAGTTACTTGTTGGCTCACCCAATTTCGACATATTCCTCCCTATAATTGTGGATTAAGGTGTGCCCCAAATTGGACTTAGGTACACCATTTTGGATGATGCAAAATTACATATATAGCCTTGACTAGTTTTGTTTCAATTAAATGGATTTTTTTTTCTAAACAAAATCCTCACCTTGGGTCACCAATAAATTTAAATTACAATTTGTCTATTACGGATTTTGAATGCCGTATATAACTTACTTCATTCTTTAAAGTATAGCTTGGAGATATCTTTATACCACTATTAAAATGGACATTAACTATATTAACCATCCAAAAGAGTTTGTCTCCAAAATTTTGGATAAATTTAATGGTAAAACTTATAACTTAAAAATATTATATTTTAATATTTTGAATTTAAAAATGATAAGAGATCGAATCATTGACCTATAGGATAGTAATTAGTGTATTATCTATTGGACTATATTCAAATTGATATATATTTTATTTTAGTTGTAAAAAAAAGTACACATTCACATGTCGACCAATTCATTACCATTCTCTTATCATTTTGTCATTAATGTCATTTCCATCTAAAAATAAATGTTCTATATTCATCATTTCCTTTTAAGATAATATTCGTGTTACTCTTGCATTATTAGGTTCTATTTAAAGAACAATCGTACTATTTTAAAATGAATGTTCATTCAAATATACTTATATATACGTATGATTCTCAATCATCTTATTCTTATCTTTTACAACCCTTTATCTGCAATTCTTCCATGCGGCAACCTACAAATGGATCAACTTTTCCTTCTACACCAGAAAAAAAAAAAAAAAAACATTGGGATAAATTTTGGTATTTTATTTAAAACATACATGCAAAATAGTAAACCAAATTTTTACTAAAATGTCCTCCAACCCCTGTTTACAAAGATAGTAAAAAGAAAAAGTGGGTATAAAATCAATTAGAAATTATGGGGTTGGATCATCTTTATGCCCTGATTAATGGCTATTTTCTGAGTATAATTCACAGGAACCAAACATAGTCCTTCACTTCCTAGATTTCCTTGCTTCTGTTGAATTCCCTGTAGAAAAATTGAAAGTTTCAGACAGACTGGAGGGGTAATTTTTACAAATTTATCTTCCTTTTGAAATTTCACCATAAGAAAGAGATTAGTAGCTGAAGCTCTTTACAGTTTTACCTGAGGATTTAGGCCTTTATATGAGCTACTCTGCATTTGAAGTAGATTCTGCTCCAAACCCAGAAAAAGAAAGTAAAAAATTTCAAGCTCCAAACCACCATACTAAACAAACAAGAATTTTAAGCAATAAACTTTGAAGTTTATCTAGTTACAACTTGAAGATAATAAGTACCCTTATATTCACTAAGCGATACTCAGATTAGCCCCAAACTTAATGAAACTATAGGCTCATCATTCTAATAGTATGATCTTAAAAAGAGAGGCTAAGAACCTAAAATATGGCAATAATGGAAAAAATGATGACACAAAATGAGAGCATTTATGAAGAATTGTACCTGAATATGCTTTTGAACGAGTTTGATATAAAGACAGGCTTCTTGAAGAACAGATGCAGTATCAGTCTACAATAAATTAAAAACAATACTGTTTAAGAAAAGAAACTACTTCATACTTCATATCATAGTTCTCTTTAAGGGGGGAAAAAAAGCCATCTTCTAAGTAATAAAAAACTACCAACTTTTCCGTAAGGGGAAACCAGCTTTTGAAGGGCAGTAATTTTGTCGCTAAGCCTTTGGCTTCTCCTTGCTGGTACCTGCAACAGCATGCAATAAAAGTGCATAAGATAGTAAAAGGGAAGTGGATTTGGTTTTTGATCTTTCAGATCTAATTTGCATCACATTTCAACTCAATCATTTGAATCCATTTTGAATGGTTGAGTTGAAATGCCTTCAAAATGGATTCAAATGATTCAGGACATGTCCTTTGAAGTGATTTTGAAATGATTAAATTCACTTTTGTCGTATTCAAAATTAATCCGAAACATGCTTTTTAATTATTCAAAGTCAATTTTTATAGTATGAAAATCGCTTTTAAAAGTGTAAATTAAACATTAAGTTGATTTTGAATAATTAAAAGTAGGTTAAATTACAAGTTTAGTCCTTGAACTTTTAGGTTTGTGTATATTTGGTCCCTAAACTTTAAAAAGTGTCAAATAGGTCCCTAAACTTTGAAATGTGTCTAACAAGTCCTCAAATTTTCAATTTTGTGTCCAATAAGCCCTTGAATTTTCAATTTTGTATCTAATAGGTCCTTGACCTAGTTGACATTTTTTAAAATTCATGAACTTACTAAGTACAAAATTGATAGCTTAAGCTTCTATTAGATAAAATATTCAATTTTATATCTAATAGAACAGTTAATTTTAAAAATTGTGAATATGTTAGAGACCGATTAGATACAAAATTGAAAGTTCAAGGACTAATTAGACATTTTTAAAGTTCAGAGACTTATTAGATACAAAATTGAAAGTTTAGGAACCTATGATCACACTTTTTAAAGTTCAGGGACTAAATAGACACAAAATTCAAAGTGCAGGGACTAAGCTTGTAATTTAACCTTAAAAGTATGTTTCGGAGTCATTTTAAACATAACAAAAGTGATTTTAAGGCTTTCAAAATCAGTCCCAAACATGTTTTTAAGGATAAAGGGTTAAGTACTCTGCTAGCTTGGATTCCAGCTGATTCTTGTAGGAAGTAACACAAGCCCTTTTCCAATGCATTGACCTTAATTCTCTTGTTATACCCTGCCACATCATATGGGGCTATTTCTAGGCCTTTCTGGGCAAAGAACTCACGTTTCTTTGCATTCTGTTAGGCCAAAAAATCAAAGGAGTACACAAACTTTTTCAGTAGAAGTGGTAGATGCTTGGAAAGTTGAAGTTTTAAACGCAAGCAGAAGGCTAATTAGAGGGAATAAGCTTTTTACCGATTCATTAGGCACAAAAGAAACCTTCTTGGGAAACCATATTGATTGTGGTGAAATGTTATCAGTCATGGAGATACTTGCATTGCAACCTTCCACAAGCAGAATTTTCAGAAAAAGAATAATATAATAATTCATATTTTCAAAATGTCAATAGATTTAGAATTGTTTTAAGATAAGTACTGTTTTTATTTTTTAATGAGATGGACAACTTATTATTTGTAACATGAGTGATAAATAGTGCTCAGTGAATAACTAGGATATTGAGGACAGAATTCAATGAAACCATTTAAGAACACAATTATTACCATTGAAAAGTAACCTTTTGAAGTTTTGAATGTTGTTAACCAAAATTACTCAGTCACATACTGCAGAGGAATGTGATAAGAATCAAGTAATATTTTTATTTTGTTATGTCATTTAGTGCAATAATTTCTAAAGTAGTTGGTATAAATATCAGGAAAGAAAACATTAAAATAGGAGAAATCAGGGAGAATATTTCCACAAAATTAATACAAGAAAATAAGGAAGAAATCGACAACCTGGCTGGTAGCTAATGGGGTGCTGACAAGGAATAGTGTAGCCTCCACCTTTTAGCTGCCCATCATTGTTGAATAACTTGGACTCTAAACAGAAGTCACTGCAGTAAACCAACAAACTTTTTGATGGAAAATTAAGACAGATATTGATAATCGAAGGTCCATTCTAGTTTTTTTTGTCCCCTTCTCTTTTCTTTTCTCCCTCTCTCCATTCTAGTTTATTATTATTATTTGATAGAAATAAAGCACGAGGCTAGATAATTATTATGTTAAAATAAGATAGGTTTTCTCTTTTGTAGAGTCTTCAATGTTCCCCCTTTAGGTCTAATCTCACAATTGCTTGATATTAGTTGGGGGAATTTTCTTGGTCTTAGGGGTAATGCTACATAAATAAAGTCTCACTTCTTCATAATATTAACTTGTTTGAAACTTCAGAACTTCATTCCATATCCAGTGAAGAACACAGAAGAAAATGGAAGAAAAAATAATAGTGAAGGAGCCTTAAAAGAAAGTTGGTCAATCAATTAGGGAGTTTGATTTTTAAATATGCCATGAAAATGGTCAGTGATAAGTAGTAAACACCTAAAAAGTAGTGAGGTTGATTGGATAACATTCCCTTACAAATAGTTCAAACCCCAAATGAATGGCTTTTTAGGCCATTACTTATTATATATATCCCAAATTTCGCACACTTTCTTATCAAGTTCTCCCTCAAAAAGTTTTTTTTTTTAAAAAAATCAGAGTAATTCTCATTTCAAAACCATGTGCTGGTTTTCTCATCAAACTATGGTCATTCAAGAAACAAAATATATAATTTTTTAAAAAAAAAAAAAAAAAGAGAGAGGAGAAAAGAGAGAGAAATGATACATACTAATTATTAACCATCTGGGATGGAACATCCATGTTAACCAGTAGAATCTCACTGTGGCCTGCTACAGAGAAATTTATAAGTGAGAAGTTACCATACTATAAATTTAATGAGAAAGATACTTTTTATTGAAGCCATTATGTTAAGTGTGAGTACGTGTATATATAATAAATATACCATAAACTATCGGCTTAAGTTTATGAAATAAAGATGTGAGAATGCAGATAAAAGAATAGCATTTATCATAAAAAACTGATCAAGAACACTTCCATCAGTCCCCGCCAATATCCTTCAACCTCCCGATTCTTGCAAGGCAACAAGCTAACAGAGAAACCCTCTAAAGTTCAGAGTAAAATGGCCAGATCTGCAAATCAAAGAACAAAAGTTGTATTTCCCTATGTATTGCAAATATTATTTCTATTAGGAGAGGAGAGAAGAATATAATCAATAAACTGAATTCACTCTTCAACCATAATAGTTCATTAGTCTCCACATTATTTTCTTTCAGAATTCAAAATCTCCAGAATTGTCTGGAAAACTGAAACAGAAACAAAGTGTAGTGAACAAAGAGAATTTAATTCCAAGCTTCTCACCTCTCAGCAGCACCAAGCAAGAGCTCACTTTCTTGGTTTAACAACTTGACATGTGGTTCTAGAGGCATGAAGCAGTAAAAGGCACCAAAAGAACCTGAAGAAGCCCTTTGATTGTATGAGAATATGCACAAAATGCATATATAGTAAGAGAGTGAGAATTTGGGGCACTTTGGTAACTCACCCTTTTCTGGATACCAAATTATTAACTAAAAGAAAAAGGAAAAAGCATGCTAAATAAACTTGTTTGACAACCATTTTGTTAACGCAAAGAAATTCAAATTGATAACTTAGGCTCCGTTAGATAATGATTTTGTTTTTAGTGTTTTGTTTTTGAAGATTGTGCTTGTTTACTCAGAACTTATTTACTATGGTTTTCACCTCTCTTAAACAAACATCCACCTCTCTTAAAGAAACATTCGAATACTTAGCCAAATTTCAAAAAGAAAAACATATTTAATATAAACTACTTTTTTAGTTTTTAAAACTTGTCTTGAATTTTGGATACAATTTTAAACAAATGGATATCAAAATAAAGAAACTCATGGGTGGGAGGAGTATTTATAAATTTCATTTTCAAAAATAAAAAATTAAAAACCAAATGGTTATCAAATGAAATTCATGATCAGTATCATATAATATTTACACCACATAATGGACCGATGAATTTAAATGTTATTAATAAATATTTATAAAACAGAATCAATCAATCAACTGATATTTTATTTTCAATATTTATGAATACAAAAAAGTCCTTCTTAAAACTTAGAAATAAAAAATTTTATCAATTATAGCTGCATGTTTATAGAAAATGAGAAACAAGACCTGTTGAGTGTGCGAATAAAATTTTTCCTTTCATGGAGAGTTCTAATATCACAAGCATATTCAATATATGAAAGGCATATAAAACGCCCAAATGACTCAGAGCCTTTCACAGGGAGAAGAAGGGCGGCTTTACATCTAAATTTTGGCAAAATTTTTTGTAGCTATCTGTTTGGTTTCGCTTTCACCAAATTTAACTTGCTTTGATTTATTTATGCAAGTTGATTTTCTTTAGCTCATTGATTCATACAGATAAATTGCAGAATAGGAGCATATTTTATAGCTAGTCAAATATAGATATAAAACCATATAAAATTCGGATGCTCTTTTCATAGGTTAGCAGGAATTAACATACAAAACTATATAAAATTTTACACAGTTCAAATAATTGTGACAAACTTTATGCTTTATGTATAGAGTATATACTATATAGATTTCAGCTTTTACAGTAAAAGAAATAATCATAGAGATCCTAGAAAATAATAAAAAGATCATATTCCTAACCTGAAACTAAGAAAGGGAAGTTATTTATGATTGTGTTCACACCATGGATCCATTTTTCGGGGAAACCACTCCAATTCAACCACCTTCTAGCCCCCCTTTTTCACTTTGTTAGGCAACTACACATCATTTAAAAATAGGTTAAATTGCAAATTTGATCTCTATGGTTTTAGGGACTATTTATGAGATTTTAACTTTTATCAAACCATAGGAACAAATTCTAACTTTTAAAACCATAGAGACTAAATACTAACTTTCTCCAAATTGTAGGGACCAAATTTGTAATTTAACCTTAAACAAATATATAAGCCAAGGATAAAAAGCTAATTAATTGGATGTCCACAGTTCATTGAGCCTATTTATCTAACAGTGACAAAAGTTTTTGCATTATTCATCAATTAAATGTACAAAATCACATAATTTCCCGTGAATGATATGGAAGAAAAATATAGTCCCTCCACTTCATGAAGAATATCTCAATATATTCACTCTACTTCACCAATGAATATGAAATTTACCAACATAATTATCTTCTCTATTTATTATCCTTGTATTTGATGGTTTGGTTTCTCCTTTCTTAGGCCACTAGTTCATTCACCACAATATTATTGAATATTTATATTCAATCACCTCCATTTTCAAATAAAAAATCAGTGAATGGCCCTGTTTGTGTTTTAATCACCACTAACCAAAAAGCTTAAAAGCACGACATATGGAATAACAACAAGAGCTGAACATATACAGACAAATTAGAAGAAGAAAATCTTAATATGGACTTTGGTTCTTTTATATTATATTCTTTCTATGATATATTAATTTATGATGCTTGTAAATGAATGATGTTTACAGAAAACTTTAAAATTGGAAGAAACCAGCTGAGATATTTATTTAAATGTTTTTGGGAAGGCTTTTTCATTTGAGATCTGCTATTTAGAATTGTGGTGTACGTCATTGCTATACATATTAACAAATCGATCCAATCATTAGTTTTCCTTAAAACCGACTCGAAAATCTTCTAATTCTAGCTAATCGTGCTAATAAGACTTTTCTATAAAAGGGTGCTTGGTTCACAAGTTAGACTTATGTAACCCGAATTTTTGAAGCCGGACCAATCTCTTAGGCTGTATGAATCTAAAATTATAGCACCATAAATTATTCGATGAGACCGCCACAATGTGACTGGCAGTTTTTCACCGTTAGATGGAGAGAAAATTATTTCGACTTCATATCCAATGGTTATTAGGGGGTATGAATGAAGATTATTGATCTACATCCAACGGTTATTATACGGCAGCCACAGTATGGTGACCTCATTGAATAATTTGTCACCTTTTACGCTTCATACTTATCTTCACAAATCATAAATCTACAAACTACATACAACTTACCTAAATCTAAATTTCTATAGCTTATTCTTGGTACAATCCAAAATACAAATTATATAAGCTTCCATTTTACAATCTCATACCTCATAAACTCAAACTGATTAAAACTGTAATCCAATCATCCAGAAAGTTTTGTTTGTCGGGCGTAACAGAGTTTCAGCTTTCTTTCCATCAAAAGACAACAAGCTTCTGATTGTCTTTTCTTCAGAGGGAGAAAGATTCCATGTATCAGAATCTGAAGCTGAAAAATTAGTCAAACAATATGTATAAAATGGAGTTGACTAGAAGGAAACATTTTAAAATGTCAAATGGGATTGTC
This sequence comes from Trichosanthes cucumerina, assembly GCA_036507285.1. NCBI lineage: Eukaryota > Viridiplantae > Streptophyta > Magnoliopsida > Cucurbitales > Cucurbitaceae > Trichosanthes > Trichosanthes cucumerina. Next base: position 6,385,264 of record CM071845.1, read on the forward strand.
TTTTAAGCTTTGTATCTTTCAATAAAGCCGAGTGATTCCTTTTCATATAATTTGTAGTCCAAAATCGAGTTCCGTTTTCATATGGTTGTAATTTAAAAATGAATGGACTCTTGAACATGCAAATGTATACTGTTTCCGAGTGGAAAAAATACAGAACGAGACAGAACAGCAACCATCTTCCATGAAAATACTACAGAGAAAGGTCAAATAGAGCGACGTGATCGAATGAAAATAAAGAGAGCGATTGTCACACCTCAGACTCGGAAATGGTCATCATCTCCTTCTCTTTCGATCGCATGTGTTTGAAGGTTGGCCGTGACCACTGCCCGTCTGGGGAAATGTTTAGCAAAAAAGAGAGAGACCCATTTACAGTCCACCTAAACACATTTGCTATTTTTTATGGCTTAAATTTGTTGGAAATTATTAATAAAATCAAACGACAATTATTACCTAATATACCTATACAAATCAAAAACAATCGTGACTAGTTTGTTCAAATAATCTATACAATAGAAGAGAACTTAAATCACCTACAACCTTTAGATGTATTGAATGACATAATATATTGGAGACCATAACCTACTATTTATAAGTTGATCTTACGGTGCTGAGTAGACCACACCACATATGGGAAGTATATGGCCCATAAGACCACACAATATGCCCATTTAAATATCTCAAATATAATTGTCATCTAATTTGTTACTCATATATGAATTAATTATTAAATTAATTTCAACAATCTCTCACTTGGGTAACAATTCTCTTATTAACAATTATTCATTTATTCCGTAGTGCACAACTTATGCTATTTTAAAAGAAACTTCCCTTTAATCAGAATTCGATCCATTTTGTATACCAATGAGGAACCAAGGCGGCTTTTGTCACATGTATAGTCACAACTCAGCCTACAATGATCACCACATCAAATATACTCAATGACATGGATCAAGTGTGGAAGAGCAACATGGAAAATACATGTAATGTGATCTAAACATGTCTTTTTCCAACTGGTCCTATTTTATTCTTTAGAGAGATCAAACTGTATACTTTATAGACTTATGTCAAACTACAATTAAAAAGAAAATCAGTCAAAGTAATAATAAATAATTCATCTTCCTTATTCTGCAGAAAACAAAACTTTGTGTCTACTTTAAGAAGTCATAAACTCCCACTTAACTGTCATACCATAGTTTTCACACCTGCATGAGCTTTATGCTCTTGAAACTGCATGAAAGTTCATAATGAGTGGATCTGCAATGATGAAATTGTATTTCTTTAGACACAATCAACACTCTGAATTTTCTTTGTCAACTAAACCTTATAATTCTCAATAAAGCTTTTATTGTTGTAATATGGAAAAACAAATCCTTGTCAAGACTACCTAATGACAAGGTTAAAATTTTTGTTGTCGTACAAAATGCTAACTTCAATTGTGAAAACTATTTGTCACAATTATGACAATGGTACATTTTAACCACCTAAAAATGGGTTTTGTTGACAATTCATATTATCAAAATCATTTTGGTTTATGATCTCTACTTTATATGATTATGGTAAGTGAGCATGTACCATTTTGTTAAGCACCTTAAAACTCTTTAAATCCTAATAAGAGTTATCAACACATAATCGCTCTTATTATTTATATGAATAATGAAGCGGAAACGTTTAAACTTCATCATGAAATTCTTCAGTGTATTCAAGAGACTTTTATTGAGACATTTCTTATCTTCTTCGATGATTTTTCTAGCGCATAAAACTTTGTGCTAGAAAACTTGAAAATGCCTATATAAATTTTTGTCTTTTGTACCATAAATTTATTATGTCATAGACATATTATACTGAAAAATTAACTTACTCTCTGTGACGACCACCACCACAGGTACTAATTAATGATTGTATTTGACGTTCTATCATTAATTATTATTTTCCCCTTGAGATTGGATTTACTTTGTTAATGATTAAAAGAAAAAGGAAGTGACAATGGCAATTTGGTGATAAATGTCTAAATTAGGGTGATGAATAGCACTTGGTTTGACCTAATTGACTAGTATTTAAGCTCCTTGTCTTGAAGATGTAAAAAGAAAGCCTAACCCTAGCCACCAACATCTTCTCCTTCTCATTTTAACCTAGTTGAAACCCTAGCCCCACTTCATCTTATCGCTTGCCTAACCCTAACCTTAGAGAAGAATCGATTGCCTCTCTCCCTCGTGATTTCGCCCTGGCCGGAAACCCTAGCTCCACCGCGTGCGCCGCCGTCCGGTCAAACAACTGCAAGCGCCACCACCTCGTCCAAACTCACGAACGGAGAAGCTTTGAAGAAGTTACTGGTCGTCTGCTAAAGCCGACGTTGTTCGTAGAGGCCATTCGTTCTTTGCCGACGGAGAGACCGACGAAGCCCTAACCACTCGCCGGCGAAGACCACGACGCACGGACGAACACCGAACTTCGGATTCGGCCGAGCCGCCGCTGAGATCGCACGCCGCCGCCATTCTGAGCCGAAACCTCCAAAGATCGGGATCTTTACTCGTCCGGGACGCGCCGCGCACAGACGAGCCTCGGCTCGCCGCGTCCGAAGTTCGGCAGCGCGCGAACCTCGACCGCACGCGTTCACCGTTCAATCGTCACGTCCGGTTGCTTGGGCGACCACGAGCACTGGCAGCAGCCCGCTCCAGCGATCGTCCGTCCACGAAAGAGCACAAACGGCTTCATGCCGGATCTACAACGCCGACCAAAGAATTCGATCGATAGCTACGAGTTCACCCGGTGAGCGATCGGTTTAAGTTTCGTTCTTGATTGAGAATTATTCTTGACCTATTGATTATCTAAGCGTATAACCGAGAGAGCCTAAGCTATTATTTCGAACTCAAGTTGTAGGGATTAAACTTGGAGCGGAATTTGGAGATCAAACACCAAAACAAACCAAGGAATATTAAGTCCTCGCGTTGAACCCGAGGTAAGCGGGGCATGAAATCGTAAGGGCGTGATTTAGGTACTTCTACAATTATGGATTTAATGAAGGCTCGGTGAATAATGTTCGATTTGTTGTGTGAATCAGGTCCCACTAAAGGAAGAGTAGGCAAGAAGTTCGATTAGGTTTTGGAGCGAAGTCGGAACTAAGGTAAAGGACCTTGTGCCGAACTTTTTAATGGGATTGAAGAAAATGATTTTCATGATTTCATGCGAAATTAGTTTATATTTTTCATATGAAAATATACAGATATTATCGTGAGAATACTTAATATTTTATGTGCAAATATTTCAATGCTTCATGTGGAAATAAACTAATATTTTATGTGAGAATATTCTCGTATTCTATGTAAAAGTATTCCAAAGATTTCATGTGAGAATATGACATGAATTTGTATGAGAATATTTCATGTTTTCCTACAAAAGTATGATCTTCAACCGCCATGAGAAAAGTATGATTTGCATATCGACGATGATGTTTGTGACATGTGCACTATTATTATGTGAATGATGGGACCTCATGCATGTTATGTATGTCACGAAATGAATTAATGAAAAGTGTGGACATTGGTATCCCGAGATCATTATGTGCATGGTCAAACATGCAATAGAGACCACATGGGTCAAATTACGAGGTCCATGAGGACTCAAATTATTACAGTGTCCATGAGGACTCAAAACGAAATGACTCGGGATGACCAATGGCCACACAATTAAAAAGGAAGTCATGGATTAAAGACTCGACAAAATGAGAAAGTTTTAGGTCCCGTATATGTATACTATGAATAAGTTTAAAGGTCATGATTGTATGTGTATGATATCCCAAACCTCTGTGAGCGAGGTTACTTACTCGGGTATTGTTTTGCAATACTCACCCTTTCCTTTAAAAATGTTTTTCGTAAAGGAAAGGACGTGCGAGGCGAGTGACGGAGGAGCGTTACTAAAACCATGGGAACCGACATGTTTTCCGCATATTCTTGTTTTAAAGCGATGTTGTCTCTATGTTTTATTTGGAGTTTAAATTTACTTACAGCTTTTAATAGGTCATGTTAAATTGACCTTTTTCTACATTTTAAATGTTTTGATTTGGGATCCCTAAAGACTATTTATATTTATTTGGAAGTTTTCTTTTAAGATCTTTTATCTCTTGGCCTATAAATGCATGCATGTGTAGTAATGTCCCTAGGAGTTGGTCATAGAAAAGTAGGGGCGTTACACTCTCACTGAATCTGTAACTCATAGCTATCACTCGATCTCAAGATCCTAAATGCGATAGTTACTGGTTGGAACTTATGAAATTACAGATAATAATTCTTTATTGAGACCACAAATAAATTTTAACTTTTGACATTTTGTGATACTGAATCAAAAGTTTTATACTTTACAAGTTTTGATTTCATAGATCATACAGTTGAGAAATCAATTCTTATATTAACTTAACACAACTCTAAGAAAAATGGTTACTGAGTGTTGTTATAAACTTACAAGAAAATCTTTTAATAACTAATGACACTAAAAAAAAACTCATAGTAACTGACAAACTTTATATCTCTCAACATATATTTTAAAGACAATATGATAAGTTGCCAAAAGTTATTGATGCCCACTACTTTACCTAATTCTTTATGACATCGGTTATTCTTTTAAGATATATGTCTTTGTTTAACTTTGAGCCACCGAAAAGGAAGGTGCACATTGTTAGTATAGGTAGTAACAATCAATTCTTTTAAGTCTTTCTCAACTATACTTTCATATCCTCATGGTCACTCACATGTACCCCTCTTTCTCGGGCACCATATGATAAGCGCCGAATTTGTTGGTTTAACAAAGCTAGAGGTCCTTCTAGGATCTTTGCAAACGCGTCACGAACAAGGCTAACTTAACGAATTGATTCCAACTAAGAGTTTAGTTAGAAGATGAATCACTCTTAGATCAAACTTAGAATAAGGATGGTCACTCCTAGATCCTAAGACGACTCACTCTAGAATTAGCTTGATCGGGGCTAATCCAATGAATCGGTTAAACATCAAACCTAAAGCAAGATTTGAAAGAAAGTTAACACCAAATGGGGCTAAACAAAACACAAGTTTTTTTTCATAAAGGTTCTGCCTTTTCCATGCCAATACAAGCCAGTCTTTAAAAAGCATTAAATGTGAAATGAAGAAAAAATTGACCTAGGAATTTAAAACTTGATTGCACAACGTTTGAGAGCTCTAAATATGGAACAAAAAACATAGAAATGCTTTAAATGGTCTTAATTATCTACTGTAGGATCCGCCATGCATGACTATTTCGTTTGACGAGGTTTGACATCACGAAATCCCAAGAGGTGCAATCTAGACAGCCACCTGTTCACATTTTCTGCACACTTCTTTTGTCCTCCGTGCCATCTTTCAAACTAGACAACTTTTCCTGTGCCATCTTCACTCCATTCTCATCTTGACTTGTTGTACTAACATTATAAAGAATTTTGGGCTCAAAAATCTTGGTCTCTCCTTGTGCATTCACGAGCTTTTGGAGATGCAATGTGAAAGCCTCTTGAATCTTCTTGGCCTTGCTCCTTGTTATTGCTCCTTCAGGTACATGCAATGGATCAATGGTTTGATTCACATCATCCCCCCTTTCTTTAAAAGGATTTGTCCTCAAATCAACGTCTTCATTTCCTACATCAAAAGGAGTCAAATCAGCCACATTAAAAGTAGAACTTACATTATACTCACCTCTGAGATGTAGTTTGTATGTATTGTCATTGATCCGCTCTAATACTTGAAATGGACCATCTCCCCTTGGTTGAAGTTTAGACTTCTTTTGGTCCGGAAACCTTTCCTTTCGTAGATGAACCCAAACCTATTCACCCGGCTTAAAAATCAATTTCTTTCTCCCTTGGTTCTTTTGAGTAACTAGCTTTTGATTTTTCTTTTCAATCATTTCCTTGACTTCTTTGTGCAAATTTTTGATGTATTCGACTTTAGAAACAGCTGCATCACTAGAAAACATATTAGGTGGTAAAGGTGATAAATCTAGAGGAGTAAGGGATTAAATCCATACACAACCTCAAAAGGTAAACAATGAGTGGTGTTATGTATCGCTCTATTGTATGCAAACTCCACAAAAGGTAGAGTCTCTTCCCAAGACTTAAGATTCTTAGAAATTAGCGATCTAAGTAATGCCCCTAAAGTTCTATTAACCACCTCGGTTTGCCCATCAGTTTGGGGGTGACAAGTTGTAGAAAACAAAAGCTTAGTTCCCAATTTACCCCGCAAAACTTTCCAAAAATGACTTAAAAATTTGGCATCTTTATCACTTACAATGGTTTTTGGAATGCCATGCAATCTAACCACTTCCCTAAAAAATAGATTAGCTATATTAGTTGCATCATCTGTTTTGTTACATGGAATGAAATGTGCCATTTTACTAAACCTATCAACCACCACAAAAATGTTATCATGATGTCTCCTAGTCTTTGGCAATCCTAGAACGAAATCCATGCTTATGTCAACCCACGGTTCACTAGAAACATCTAAAGGTGTATAAAGTCCATGTGGTTGTGTTTTAGACTTAGCTTCCTTACATTTGAAACATTGCTTGCACACTTTATTCACATCCTTCCTCATTTTCAACCAATAAAAGTGTTCACACAACATGTTGTATGTTTTAAATTCTCCAAAATGTCCCATAAGACCTCCCCCATGAGCTTCCTTCACAAGTAACTCTCGAATAGAACACTTAGGAATGCAAAGTTTACCCTTCCTAAAAAGCATACCATCAAATACAACATGATCATGTACGTTGTTTCCTCCTAAGCATTGCATATACACATCATGGAATTCAGATTTCTCAACTTTGTAAAGCTCAATCATATGTTTAAAACTAAGAATCTTTGCACTAAGAGCAGAAAATAATGCATACCTTCTTGATAATGCATCGGCCACCACATTATCCTTACCTTTTTTGTAATGAATGACATAAGGAAATGTCTCAATGAACTCTACCCATTTCGCATGCCTCCTATTTAGCTTTGTTTGGCTTTTGAGGTGCTTCAAACTTTCATGATCAGTGTGGATGACAAACTCTTTTGGCCACAAGTAATGTTTCCAAACTTGCAATGTCCTCACAAGTGCATGCAGTTCTTTGTCATATGTCGAGTAGTTGAGTTGTGCTCCATTTAGCTTCTCACTAAAGAACATGATTGGCCTCTTTTCTTGCATCAAAACAGCTCCTATACCTATCCCACTTGCATCACATTCAATCTCAAAAGATTTGTCAAAGTTAGGTAAAGCAAGACAAGGTGCATTGGTCAATTTATCTTTTAATTCATTGAATACATCTTCTTGTTTTTCTGTCCATTCAAATTTCACATGCTTTTTGACAAGTTCATTTAATGGTGAGGCTATACTACTGAAGTGCTTAATAAACCTCCTATAAAAACTAGCCAAACCATGAAAAGATCTCACCTCATTTGCATTGGTAGGTGTTGGCCACTCTCGGATAGCCTTTACCTTTTCTTCATCAACTTGCACACCATTCCTTCCAACAATGAAACCTAGGAAATTGACTTGGTCTAGACAAAAACTACACTTTTGAAGTTGGCATATAGCTTCTCTTCTCTAAGTTTAAGTAAAATTGTCTTAACATGCAAAATATGATCATCCAAACTTTTGAGTAAACAAGAATATCATCAAAGTACACAACAACAAATTTTCCAATGTACTCTCTCAACACATGATTCATTAGCCTCATAAAAGTACTTGGTGCATTAGTAAGGCCAAATGGCATAACAAGCCACTCATAAAGTCCAAATTTTGTTTTGAAAGTCGTTTTCCACTCATCTCCCACATGCATTCGAATTTGATGATAACCACTTTTAAGATCTATTTTTGAAAACAGACAGCACCATGTAATTCATCTAGCATGTCATCCAATCTAGGAATGGGATGTCGATATTTTACCGTTATCTTGTTGATGGCTCGACAATCAACACACATTCTCTATGTACCATCCTTCTTGGGTACCAAAATCACCTAAACAGAGCAAGGACTCATGCTCTCTCTAACATAACCTTTATCCATGAGTTCTTCTACTTGCCTTTGAATCTCCTTAGTCTCGGTTGGATTGGTCCTATAAGTCATCATATTTGGAAGAGTTGCCCGGGTATGAAGTCAATTTGATGTTCGATCCTCTTAAAGGAGGTAACCCCGTGAGTGCATCTTCATGTGGAAACATATCATTAAATTCCCCGCAAAAGAGACTTAAAAGAACTTGGCAAAATATCATTAGATTTTGGGTTAGTTGTTAAACACATTCCTTTGCATATAAGTACAAATTTTGGTTGTTGTGTCAACAACACATTCCTCACTTCCCTTTTCTTATAACCAAACTCACATTCTTTCTTTTTTCCTCAAAATCACTTTTTTTCTCTCTTGGTTTTCACTCACCTTTGCCCTCACTTCTCTTTTCTTTTCACTCTTCTCTTTTTTTTTAGCTTACTTTCTTCTCTCTCTCTCTTGTTCTTCAAACTCTTTTCTTTTCTTCTCTAATTTCAAATGATCACAATGTACTTCATATGGAGACAATGGAAGTAAAGTAAATTTCTTCCCGTTGAAAGTAAACGAATACTTATTTTTCACTCCATCAAATGTGGCCTCTCTATCATATTGCCAAGGTCGGCTTAACAATATATCCCCGCATGCATAGGTAAAACATCACAAAGTACTTCATCCTTATATCTTTCCAAAGTAAAAGGAATAAGAACTTGAGAATTTACCTTAAGTTCTCCTTTGTTTGTCAACCATTGAAGTTTGTATGGCTTTGGATGTGGACGGGTAGTAAGTTGAAGTCTCTTTACAAGAAAACTACTTACCACATTTGTGCAACTCCCACTATCAATCACCAAACCGCATGGACTTCCTTTAATTAGGCATCTTGTGTGAAACAAGTTTTTCCTTTGGTCTTCAACTTTGTCTTCCTTGATTTGCATACTAAGGACCCTTCTTGTGATCAACGATATGGAGTTACCTTCTTCAACATACTCATCATCACATATTTGATTCTTCCTCAAATGGGGCATCATGCTCCTCACATTCATCCTCCGAATCAACTACACCATTTCTTATCACCATAACTCTTTTATTGACACATTCTTTGCTCATGTGTCCAAATCCTCTCCGCACTTCCAACATTGAATAGAACTAGACTTTTCCCTTACCTCCTTTGAAACTTCATTCTTTTTAGCATTGGAGCTTTCGGCCTCCACTCTTTTAGCAAAGAACAAACTTGCTTCTTTGTTGTGTCGGTTCATTCCTATTCACAAAACTATCCTTGTTCCATGCATTAGAGTTTGAAAAGGTACTAGCTTTAGGTGTATACCTTTTTGAATGCTCATTTTCTTCCTTCAATTGAGCTTCAATTTTGATAGCATAATGATACATATCTTCAAGGTAAGGTGGTGGATTTCTATCAACCGGATGAGAAATTTCTCGATTCAAACCTCCAGAATCGAGACATGGTGTCTTCTCTTCTTCTCGAATTTTTGCTCTTTCCATCAAGGACTCCATCTCTTGATAATATTCAAAGAACACTTTTTGTTCCTCTGTCTCAAAGATTGCAATTTAGTTTTCAAATCTCTTTCATAATGTTTTGGAACATACCTCTTTCTCATGGCTTCTTTAAGTTCTTCCTAAGTTTCTATTGGATCCTCCTCTTTCTTTCTCTCTCGGTTTGAGATGTTGATACCATTCTCCCGCATGATTGGTGAATTCGACAATGGCAAGTTTCATCTTCTTATTCTCACTATATGTATTACAATCAAATACATGTTCTATTTTTCTTTTCCATTGCAAGTATGCCTCTGAGTCCGCTGCACCACTAAAGGGTGGAATTCCGAGTTTCACTCCGCTATCCCTTTCTTCATTCACTCTTTCCGCTCTTCTTCTAGGTTGCACAATGTTTTGCAACGTTATTTCTTCCTCTTCCCCTCACATTTCCTCTTCCTCCTAAGTTTCTTTCTTGTACCAGAAATCAAACATGCCTTCATCTTCTCTGCAAGATTCGTTTTTCTCTTTGTTGTTGTGCTCTCTCCTTCTTCCATTTCTTCTCTCATCATCTCCATCATACCTTGAATTGCTTGAAGAATAGCCATATTTGGATCTACCACTTCATGCGGAACTTTTTTTTTATTATCTTGTGACATTTTTTTAATAAGGACCTCTCCACACTTCTCACCAAGATATCACTCAAGGACACTCGTGTTTATCACTCAAGGGTAGGCTTTTGGTACTAGGTCAAAGATGTAAGGGTTGGTTTAAAAATTTGGTGCAACCTTACTTTTCAACTTGATATAAAACTAAATCAATGATAACCTTTCACAAGCTAAGACTAGTGAAACCCATCCTAAGGATCTACAACTTAAAGTTTTGAGAAAATAAAATTTAAAATCAAGAACTTTTGTGTGTCTTGGATCCTTGAACACTTTTTTTTTTTGCTACTATTTTTTTTCACTTTTTGCTACTATTTTTTTTCACTTTTTTTGCTCTGCTTTTTTTTATCCAAGAACTAAACACAAAGAAATGGAAGAAAAGTTGTAGGATGCCTTGTATTAAACTTTGTAAATGATTAAAAAAATGACAGAAAATAAAGTAAAGCAAATTGAAGATATTTCACCCCTAGAGAGTCGGCCAAAGGATGTCGACCAACGAGCTCTGATACCAAATGATAAGCGCCGAATTTGTTGGTTTAACAAAGCTAGAGGTCCTTCTAGGATCCTTGCAAACGCGTCACGAACAAGGCTAACTTAACGAATTGATTCCAACTAAGAGTTTAGTTAGAAGATGAATCACTCTTAGATCAAACTTAGAATAAGGATGGTCACTCCTAGATCCTAAGACGACTCACTCTAGAATTAGCTTGATCGGGGCTAATCCAATGAATCGGTTAAACATCAAACCTAAAGCAAGATTTGAAAGAAAGTCAACACCAAATGGGGCTAAACAAAACACAAGTTTTTTTCATAAAGGTTCTGCCTTTTCCATGCCAATACAAGCCTTTAAATAGGCCAAAATGGTCGTGCAAAGCACCAAAGACCAAAAGTCTTTAAAAAGCATTAAATGTGAAATGAAGAAAAAATTGACCTAGGAATTTAAAACTTGATTGCACAACATTTGAGAGCTCTAAATATGAAACAAAAAACATAGAAATGCTTTAAATGGTCTTAATTATCTACGTCTCTCCTTGTGCATTCACGAGCTTTTGGAGATGCAATGTGAAAGCCTCTTGAATCTTCTTGGCCTTGCTCCTTGTTATTGCTCCTTCAGGTACATGCAATGGATCAATGGTTTGATTCACATCACCATACTTTCATATCCTCAGGATCCCTCTCATTCAGATGTGGACTCGGTTCATTCATGTACCCCTCTTCCTCAGCGTCACATGCCCATCAGCTTCCGCCTTAGTTCGTCCCCGAACCACATCTTACTGGGAGAGGTTCCTCTATGATACCATTTGTAACGCCCTAGGCCCAAGATCTCCTGCGACCTGGATGCGTCACTATATCATCCATGACTGTTTGTAAGATTGAAGACACTATCCCCACAAACCAATACGGGGTCCTTTCAGCATGTTTTGTCCTCACTCACATGCTCCCTATGAAAATTCCCAGGAGGTCACCCAACATAGAATTGCTCCAAGCCAAGCACGCTTAACTGTGGAGTTCCTATGATTGAGCCACCGAAAAGGAAGGTGCACCTTGTTGGTATAGGTAGTAGCAATCAATTATTTTAAGCCTTTCTCAACTATACTTTCATATCCTCATGGTCACTCACATGTACGGGCACCATACTTTCATATCCTCAGGATCCCTCTCATTCAGATGTGAACTCGGTTCATTCATGTACCCCTCTTCCTCGGGCGTCACATGAACAACTACTTACTTTTAAGTCAAAATTACAAGCCTTTAAGTGTACTTTTCCTATCTCTTATAATACTTTAATAATGTTGAGTTTGCTTTACTTAAATTGGAAGAACCTTTACTAATATCGTCACAAAGAGAAAAACAACTCATTTTCTCTTTCCTAATGACAACCTTCCTCATTTTATCTTCCCTCAAACTCAACATTATTGATAGACTTTAAGATCTCATTCAAACAAACTTTCAAGTGAGAATTAATTTTACAAAATATGAAAATAACAAGTGTACATAGAGTGACAAATAATAATCTTTAAATTAAAGTCGTCTTTATTGCCCTTCAAGACCAAATATTAATTGGGCATCCCTAAATGAAAACACATGATGTTAAGCTATTGTTTAATCTTGAATTGCTAGAAATTCAGTTGTTGCTTTATCGGTACACTACTTAAGCCTTATGCTACAATCTTGAGTACTTTTATCAAAGTGAGTGAATGTAAAGAAAAATATATTTTTCACCTTTAACCACATCTTGATGAGCTTTAAATGATTCTGTAAGCTACCCACTTCTCATGTTTACCTAAATATTAGGTATTATTTAATTCCTTTATAAAACTCTCAAATAAGTTAGCAAAGTGTTGCACAACTATACATTGATATATGACTTTTAAGATATCTAGAACTAAACACTTTCATAAATCAAAAAGGTGTCTTCAAAGAGAGTTAATTGCTTTGAAAAAATTATAATCCTATTAAACACTTCAAGAACTCATAGGGAATAAGCTATGAAAGACAGTTCCAAGATGCAGAAACACTCAATTCCACTTAATGAGGTTGTTTTACTATTGTCTCCTTGATTATGCATAATACCACTTTGATGATCTATTAAGTCAGATGATCAATCATTATCAATGAATAGAAGTATAAGAGTCTGTTCAACACACGTAAGTTTTGATATAAAAGCCAAACCAACTTATACATCATGTAATGATGTACTAGGAACATATTTTTATTCACACTCAAATTTTCTAAAAAAAAAAAGTATTAGGGGAGATCTAAGTCTTAATTCTTAATGACTTGAACTAATATGTTCCAAAAGCAGCTTTATTCAAACTTTAATTTTTTCCCTTAAGAAAATAGTTAATTGAGTACCCCTTATCTTTTCATACTTAACTTAATTTTCTTTAAACATACCGCCAAAGATTAACTCATTAAAAGTTTATCTATCATTATGAGTTTCATAACTCATTGTAGATTGACGATATAGTTTTTTTTTTTTTTTCAATAAAATCAAAAGCACAAGCCAATTTTAGATTAGTATAAATTCATTGCATTTGATCCTTTAGGTGTACTAGGGGTGAGCATCGGTCGGTCGGAGTCAGTTTTCGATCCGAACCGACTTAGGTCGGTCGGTTCGACCATATTTTTTTTATATATAAAAAACTTACCAAAACCGACCGATCGAATTCCAATTTGGATTCGATCGATTCGGTTTATATATATATATTTAAATATTTAATAATTAATTAATTAATATTTTTTATTATTTAATATATATATATAATTATTATTTAATATATTTTGAGAAAATGTTTTTAGTTTTTTATTTTTTAAATTATTATATATATATATATATAATTTTTCTTTTAAATAATCGGAAGCCCCAAACCGACCGACCGATCCCGACCGAAAAAGGGATAAAACCAACCGACCGCCCTCGGTTTGGTCGGTCGAGTCGGTTTTTGGTGTTTTTTTGCTCAACCCTAAGGTGTACCCCTTATGTTCCTTTGTTCTTATGACACATTCAACCAAAAGTTTATATGTCTTATTTTTTATGTTCGTTTAGAATGATCCTTATATTTTAAAGGAACTTCCTAATTATTTCCTTATTACACATAAGTCCCTTGAATATTGCACCTCATCATCATAAAACTTATGTAATTAAGATAATTCTATTTTTCAAAGTCCGACGTAAAGTTAAAGGGATGTTGCTAAGTGAAAAATATAAGTGTCTCTATCTTTATCACAAGTTTAAAAGATGAAATTTAAACAAAAATATTCTTGAATCCATGAATAAGGCAATAATTTAATATTAACAATAACTCAATCAATAACAAAACATGCTCAAGAATAATATTAGTATTTGTAAAATACAATAACTTTAAACTTTATGAGGACAACAATATACCAAACACAACATTGACAACCTTCCTTTGAGCCGACTATCAACTTGTAAACGGTACTCTCAACATGATGATAAAAAACATTGGTAACCAAACCTGTCAAGTGTAAGCTTTCCTTTGGGCCGAAAATCACTTGCATAACTTTATATTATCTAGGTTCATCACCAGCTAACCATAAGTGCACCTGTTGTTTGGCCAGACTGCCACATTCCTTTGGGCCGACAATCAGAAAGCATAAATAACAGACCCACGAACATCTAATTAATTTCGAAGATGTATCAGGAATCAGAGGCTACTTTGGTAGCATGATCCATCAAACTAACACCAACAAAATTATTATGCAAAATATTTATCTTTAATTATTCTTAATTTTGTCTCCATGAAAATGAAATTATCAAAATCATTTTCAAAATTAAGAATAATATCTTTACTTGCATAATTCAATAATGGGAAAAGTTTTCAAAAATAAAAACTGAATCAATAATTAAATATTAATAACTTATCCCTTTTAGGTGAAAGTCTTCCTTTGGGCAAACTTAACAACCTCAAGGGCACAACCTTATGTTATTCATATTTATTATTGTATGTGTCTTTGTTGTTTGGCCAAATTGTAACCTTCGTTTGGGCCGATCACAATCTGCATAAACAATAAATACACTACATGTTTAAATGGTTCAATTTAGAAACATTTAAAAGAAATTATACAAATTGTGCTAAATTCTTGTTACCTTAATAAACACCCCATAAAGGAAAATTTAAAATTCTCTATACTTTATTAAGTTAGGCCTAAAACACAAAGCCTAAATTCATGACGGATATACACTTATCACAAAATATCTTTAATAGGAAAACCATAATTTTGTAATTAGCCCAACGATAATGGAAAAATAAATTGTTCTCTAATTTTATTATGTCTAAATGTAATACATCAAGCACAATGAATATCTCAATTCATGATTAAACTTTATTTGTTTGTTAATTATTTGATGCTACAACGCAACCGAATGCCCGAACACCTGGTTGGTTCTTGATGCGACAATTGTCTCGACCTTTTTTTTTTTAAGAAAAAAACATGAAAAATGCTCACTTAAAAGAATCTTAAATTATGTTGTCTAATGGTTATTGAAGAAAAAATAACTCATGAATTTAATCACAAATCAACATGTCAAAAGAAAAATAAAGATTCAACCAATAATCATGCAAACACATAACTCTAATACCACTTGTTGAAAATTTATTAACAAAATCAAGCCACAATTATTCCATAATAAAGACATACAGTCCAGGAACAATCATGACTAGTTTGTTCAAAGGATCTATGCATGGAAGAAAGCTTAATTCATAAAAGATTTAGAATTACCTAGAACGTATTTAATCCATAAATTTGGTTTATGGTCTTCCTCAACTATGCAACCTAGTCCAGAATGAGAAATCCTCTCTAAAATATGAGGAATATGAGGCTAAAGAGGCATATGATCAACAGGCTGGTTTCTGCTCAGCAGGCCACACCACATATGGGAAGTCTAGGACCCATTATTAAGACTACACAATATGCCCATTTAAATATCCCAAATATAACTGTTATCTAATTTGTCACCCATATATGAATTAATTATTAAATTAATTCCAACAAAATTACATTTCTTTAAAGACGTTTCATAAGCTTTTGTATCTTTATTTTTTAAAATTAATCTTATAAATATTATTTTCACCAATAAAATTTATTGTTTGTTACCTGTATTTTCAAAAACTGAAACAAGTTTTGAAAACTAAAAAAAATAGTCTCTTTCAATAATTATTTGGTTTTTTTAAATTAAGACTATAAATATTATTTTGACCTGTAATTTCCTTATTTTATTATTTATTTTTTACTTGTGTTTTCAAAAACTAACTCAAAACTTAAAAACTAAGGTCTTGTTTGATAATCATTTTGTTTTTGGTTTTTAGTTTTTGAAAGTTAAGCTTATTTTCACCTCATTTCTCTACAATAGAGATCATCTCCCTTAAGTAAGTATTTGAACTCTTAGCCAAATTTTAAAATCAAAGTCAAGTTTTTTAAAGCTACTTTTTTAGTTTTCAAAAGTTAGCTTGATTTTTGAAAACATAGGTACAAAGTAGATAAGAATACATATAAACTCTTTGGTAGAAGTAATATTTTTAGGTTTAAATTCCAAAAACTAAAAACAAAAAACAAAATGGTTATCAAACGGGGCCTAAGTTTCTGTTTGATAACCCATTTAGTTTTTAGTTTTTTAAAATTAAGTTTATAAATACTACTTCATCCACGAGTTTTCAGGTTTTCATATATACTTTTTACATATGTTTTTAAATAACAGTCTAAATTTTGAAAACTAAAAATAGTAGTTTTCAAAGACTTATTTTTATTTTTTAAAATTGGTTAATAATTCAAATGTGTTCTCAATAAAGATGAAATAACTTATGTATAGTTGTAGAAAAATAATGAATAAACAAGTACAACTTTAAAAAAATCAAAAGTTTGTCAAATGGGGTCGTAGTTTTTTCAAAACTTATTGTTTTTTGAATTTGACGAATAACTCAAATATTTTCTTAAGAATTATAAAAACCATTGTAGAGGAATTCTGAGAAAACAAATACAATTTTTAAAAACAAACAACTAAAGTCCCATTTGACAACCATTTGGTTTTTAGTTTTTGAAAATTAGGCCCATAAATACTATAATTGCCTATGGTAAAAAATCGAATTTTAAAGCTGATCTCTAAACTATTACAAACACATAGCATGTCTCTAAACTTTGAATTTTAAAGTTTTTTTTTTTTTCAGTATAATAGGAGTTAGGGAATTCGAACCACATACCTCATGGTGAATAACACATTCAATATACCAATTGAGCTATACTCTATTTGGTTACACACTTTAAGAATTATAAACCTATTGGAAATAACCCGAAAGTTAATGGACTAAACTTATAATTTATTTTAACATTTAAAAGTTGTCTATCAAACTCTATGCCTTTCCAGAGCTAATATACACACTTGTTAAGACATTTATAATATAATTAATTGCAAGTTTCTATCAAAGTGAGCGTTTAACGATAATTGATATGGACTCTAAATCAATAGGTAAGAGGTTAAAGTCTCTCTGTCGTAAATGTTGTGAACTAAAAAAAATAGTAAGTCCCTAAAATCTAAAAAGCTATTATTAGACACATTCAAAGTTTATGAACTAATTTTATAATTAAACTCGAGAAATTACCAATTTAATTCAAATTTCTCTATGTTTGGATGTAATGTTTAAAATGAAGGAAAAGAACTTAAATCTAACTAAAATAAATATATCAATCATTTTATCGGGTTTAAAATAAAAAAGGAAAACTATGGGAAAACAAGAAGGAAACGTCGTGATTTATTCATATAAGTAACTGTGTAGAGAAAAAAATCATATAAAATAAATATAATGCGAAAATGTTATTCAAACAAAATTAGGGACAATAAATTAAAGAAAAATAAACCATGAAACAATGTTTTTTTTTTTTAAAAAATAATGATCAATATTGTATGTTTACAAATTTATTCTAAAAACATAGCATGTTTTAAACTACTTAGAAACATATTGTAGTTTTATTTAGGTGGCTGAAGCTATGAGACGACGTGTTATCAATTATCGTAAATTAAAAAAAAAAAAAATATATATATATATATATATATATGACAATTCAAGTGACAACCTATACAAAATTTATATATATTGCTCTAGGTGGGTTTACTGGAGAAGATACCAAACCACTATACTTGAGGTTTTTTTTTTATGCCTTTTACTTTTACTTTTTATTTTTTCTCTCTTTTACTTTTTTTTTTTTTTTTTTTGTTCTTTCGTTGGCCTTTCTCTATTTTTTTTTAAATTATATATAACTATAGTTTTTCTTTTTTCTTTTTTAAATTTCATAACTATCATCTTTTTTAATATTTATATATAACTATTGTCTCTTAAAAGTTTAAAACTAAGTATTTTTATAAATAATTTGAAACATGTTAAATTTTTATATTTTACAAATTTATAATATTAATAAAAAATGTCCATGAAACAATATGTAATTATAAACGTGAAAAACAAAACAATATATGCGCATTAAAAAAAAACATATGGGCCTGGACCCAAAACGAAACAATATGTTTCGACGCGGCCTAGTTGACGAGACCCGGTTCGAAGAGAGGCCGAAAACAAAATCCATTTAATTAAACTTACTATAAATACATTAGGGTTTCCATCTTTCTCTTCTCTCTTCGCTAGAACCCTGGAAAAAAGCCCTAGTTCCCGCCCCTGCTCGTCAAACTTCTCGAAGTTGCCTCTGCAATTGCCGTAAGTATTTAGGGTTTTGTTGTATCCCATTGTATTTCTTATACGCGCTAAAATTGATCTGCTTGTCCTTTTTTCGCGTTAATCGGTAGGACACTGATCGGGTAAATGTTTTGTTTTTCGTGATTCATACGTTAGAGAGTGGGAACTTCTTGTTCTTCTATGATTCAACGTCTGTGAGTTTATGACTGTTCGATAGATAACTGAGGAAGATCTCGTTATATTTTACTATTGTTTCCGGGGTACAGTCTAGCTAACACGCATTTCTCCGCTCTCTACTGATGAAAGGGTTGCTTGTATGCTTGTCGATTGATTTTATATCCTATTTTTGGTTTATTTAATGATACGTAATAAAATTATAGGAATTATAGGGCTACTAATTGGAAATCATGTATGTGTTCTTCGGGTCTAAGAGTGGCAGCTGGTTGCTTGTTAAGGACGATCAAGTGTTTTTATAGTCATTCTTCTGAATTTTGCGGCATTTTTAACTTTAACTTTGGGTATTTAAATATTTTTGCAGTAAACATGGTGCGTGTGAGTGTTCTGAATGATGCTCTTAAAAGCATGTATAATGCTGAGAAACGTGGGAAGCGCCAGGTCATGATAAGGCCATCTTCCAAAGTTATTATCAAGTTTCTTCTTGTTATGCAGAAGCATGGTAATTGCCAATAAATTCACTCCTTTCTCTTTTCTTTGCACCTTAAACATGTACGAATTTACTTTGTTCAAAATTTCATTGTTTTAGGATACATTGGTGAGTTTGAGTACGTTGACGATCATAGGGCAGGGAAAATTGTTGTTGAATTGAATGGGAGACTCAACAAATGTGGTGTTATCAGTCCCCGTTTTGATGTTGGTGTCAAGGAGATTGAAGGTTGGACTGCAAGGTTGTTACCCTCAAGACAGGTATTTTACTTTCTTACTTGGAGACAGCGTATTTAGTTAGTGTTATGCTCAAGATTTATTAGTTTTTGCCTAATCCAAACTTTTATAACTTTTATATTTGAATGTTTACAGTTTGGATACATTGTGTTGACAACATCTGCCGGAATCATGGACCATGAAGAGGCCAGAAGAAAGAACGTTGGTGGTAAAGTGCTTGGTTTCTTCTACTAAGCAATGTTGCCAGCGTTTTTTTTTAATCTTTTTGGTATTTTATGCACTTTTGAACTTTAATGCGAAGCCGTAGAGAGTCCTGTTTTGTTTTAGTTGCCGTTTTGGTTGGGAGGATACAGGATACGACCTGCATTCTTTTTGAAGACGCTGATATTGTCTAATGAGCCTTTTTTTTAATCTATGAGTTCTATTTGTTTGCCCCATACTGAAACTGAAATTGTTGTAGTTGTCAAGCTTCAGAATTGATTGCAGTTTTCTCAGACCACAATGATCTTCTTCCCACCATCAATTTGTCTGTTGTACAGCTTGTTTATGTATGGTTTCAGTATCTATTCATCTTGATGGTTTCTTAAACTATTTTGTTCAACACTCGAGCCCTTTTGAAAAAGTCAAAACTAACGCCAGGAAGGGAAATTTGGAGACTTTAGGAACTCCAATTCTTTAAGTCACCTTGAGGTGGTCTCTCTTTTGCTAGAATGGTTCCCAAGTCTTTGGATAATACTTTCTACTTACTGGTCGGCAAGAGAGTCAGCTGATGAACGTAACGTTTTTGGCAATTGGCAATCAAGAGAGAAACGTAGAGAGCGGGAAAGGAGATATTTACTCTTTTTCCCTTGAAGAAACTAGTTAGGAAGGTAGATTGTTCCACTCCTGCCTTTTTGAGATATGAATATGACCAATACTATAGCGAAAAAGATAGCTACAAATACAGCTCAACTAGTTAAAAGTATATGCTTGAGACTATTTTCACACGTAGAACTAAAATAAATTTGTTATTTCTTGACCATTAGGGCTTGCCCAAGGTGCCATTGTTGATAATGTGAGTTTACAATTGAGGTGAGGAGTATTTCTTTCAACTCTGTTTAGGGTTTGGACAGACAGCCCATTCTGAATTCTTACCTGCTATATTATTAACAAAAATCAAAATTTGGAGCAACAATAAAAATTTGGAGCAGCAATAAAGTCATGATTTTGAAATGATTATACCAGCACTTTTTGTCATATTGAAATAGGACTTTAATCCTTTATAATCAACTTAGATTTTAAAGCCGCTTAAAATTATTCTTAAACATGCTCAAATTAATCTAGGAGAAACGGCCTTCATTAATTGCCTTCATCTCACGACATTTTGCGGTAGAGTGGTTGGAAATTCACGAGAGCGTTAATGAAACGGCATCGTAGATGGGGTAACGAAGGTTCTGGCTGGCCATCTACGATTAATTGCCTGCGGGCGCATCCACTGTACGCTTTGATTCTTTGGCAATGGTAAAGGTACGCTGATGAACCTTCTTTATTCCACTAATCTGCACCAATGGAAACTCCCCAAACACATCCTATATTCCTATTCCTATTTACATAATTCAAAAAGGAAAATTCCACATTCAAATGGTTAATAATTATTTCTACAATCTCTTTAAAAAAAAAAAAATTCTACACAAGTTTCTAAAAGAAGATAAAGTTCAAGATATAATGATTGTAATGTTGTAATGACATTTATATTGATTTTTTAGCTAACTTTAATATAGTTCAACTAAGATGTCATGATATTTGTCAAAAAAATTAAGACTTCATAATATTTGTCAATAAGTTAAAAGTTTGTACCTATGGTTGAATTAAAAAAATATTGAATTTGTAAAATATATTGGTATTACAATGTGACTTCAATGTTAATGTTGCATGAATGACAATATGAGGTACTTTTTACTATTTAATAAAGTGTGAATATGGGACAAATTTTGCTAACTTGAGTTAACTCAATTAGTTAAGATATATATCACAGATTAAAAAGTTAGACATTTGAATCATCTCACTTTCACACGTTGTTGAATGAAAAAAAAGAGAAGAATATGAGGCAAATTTCATATCTTGTGTAAAAATTTATCTTTAAATTTAAATTTATTCATATACTTTAAATCATTATTTTAGATGGCATAAAATATGAAATGATGTTAAATATGGTAAAAACTAACATTATAACCCATACTTATAAGCATTTTAGCTCAACGGTAATTAACATTCACCATCGATAAAAAATTAGAAGTTTAAATTCTCCCACCTCTCAAGATTATTGAACTAAAAAAAAGCAAAAAATGTATTGGTACAAAATAAATCATTTGGAAGTATTTGGAATGAATTTGACAAATATACAGACAATGATTTTTTTTTTGAAAATATAAATATTGATTTGAAATGACTTGAAAGTCATAGAAGAGACGTTGAACCAAAAATCTTGTTAATTAATTAAATTGACTTTGCATTTGTTTTTTTTTAATTATGTTTCTTAACAAGGACACGTGTGTCAACTCTAGCACTTTCCTGAATTTGACATTAATTTAGGATTGAATAGAATAAATTGAACTGAATGCCAATAAGCAATACGAACAGTGATGCCTCAGCAGAAAAAAGCAGAGTGTCAGTTTTTCAATGCGAGAAAAGAAGACGCAGAAACCCGCATCTTGCTTGCGCCAAGATCAATAACTCATTCGCCTTCCAATCGATAGGATTTCTCTGAAAGTTTCATCGCTCTCTGGTGATCCTTCTTCCATCTCTCTTCGTTTTTTTGTCGCAAATTCTTACAGTTGCACGTTCCTTTTGGTGGTTGAAGCATTTCTCGGTCTGCAATTTGGTGTTTATCTATGTATTTTAACGTTTCTTGATGTCTGTTAACTTGTTCTGAGGTTTTTCACACTTCGTGATGTTATGTACTTGTGTAATTGTGGATTGTATTACAAGAACTTGTTTGAATTTCATGTTTGTTTCTTAACTTGTTGTTCTCAACGTGTTACATGTTCGACTTTAATCCGGTCCTCGTTTGTTCCTGTTTTGATTACATTGCAATCTGACGAACTCAACTTTTTCCGGACGGTTGCAGTTATAGCTCGGCCTTTTGTGTTCTATCTGTTTTGGTTTTTGTAGAGCTAATGGACTTTGTTTTTAGTTAGCTAGTTTTGTACCGTGTTATAGTTTATACTCCTCATATTTTCTGTTTTATTTCATTTTTTGTTATTTCTATAAATGATTGTAGAGCTTATGTTTTCTGAAAGTGGGAGTGGGAGGAAGTTCGTTCTGTTTTAATTCATTACTTTGTCGTTCATGCCATTTTTGTAAATCTGTTTTTTCATTTCCCCCCTTTTTTTCAGTGTCTTAATTTGTTATTGTTTATGAGCTCTTTTTCGAACACTGTGTCCAGAATGTCGTTCTTTCCTATTTAGTTATGTGTTCTTCTTCCTATTGTTTTTTTAATTCTCTAATGCTTGCCTTTGCTTTCTCATTAGCCGGAGAGGAATGATGTGTACCTTTGTATATTAGCTTTGAGAAGTTCAGATTGACTCATTTTTCCAATAAACTATTACGCAAACTATGAGGTGGTTTAGAGCAAGTTCTGCTGTAGCAAAACTTGCCATCAAGAGAAGTATATTGCAGGGAGGATCATATGTTGGGAGATCAAGGATCAGTACATCTCAAAGTCGATATCTTCATTCCACGCTTTTTAAATCAAAAGCTCAAGGCGCTCCGGTTCCACGTCCTGTTCCTCTTTCTAGGCTTACTGATAGCTTCTTAGATGGAACTAGCAGTGTCTACTTGGAGGAACTTCAAAGAGCTTGGGAGGCTGATCCTACCAGTGTTGATGAGTCCTGGGATAATTTCTTCAGAAACTTCGTGGGTCAGGCTGCCACATCTCCTGGCATTTCTGGCCAAACAATACAAGAGAGTATGCGATTATTGTTGCTTGTGAGAGCATATCAGGTTAATGGTCACATGAAAGCTAAATTGGATCCCTTGGGATTGGAAGAAAGGAAAATTCCTGATGAGTTGGACCTTGCACATCATGGTTTCACAGAAGCTGATCTTGATCGGGAATTCTTTTTGGGGGTGTGGAAAATGTTTGGGTTTTTGTCTGAGAATCGTCCTGTTCAGACCCTCAGATCCATTTTGACCCGTCTTGAGCAAGCATATTGTGGAAGCATCGGATATGAGTACATGCATATTGCAGACCGTGATAAATGTAACTGGTTGAGGGACAAGATTGAGACCCCAACACCAGCACAATACAATCGACAACGCAAAGAGGTTATTCTTGATCGTCTTATATGGAGCACACAGTTTGAGAACTTTTTGGCGACTAAGTGGACCACAGCAAAGAGATTTGGGCTTGAGGGAGGGGAGACTTTGATTCCTGGGATGAAAGAAATGTTTGATAGGGCTGCAGATCTCGGGGTTGAGAGCATAGTTATTGGAATGCCTCATAGAGGGAGATTAAATGTCTTGGGTAATGTTGTAAGAAAGCCACTACGTCAAATATTTAGTGAGTTTAGTGGTGGTACAAAGCCTGTAAATGAGGTCGGGCTATATACAGGAACTGGTGATGTGAAGTACCACTTGGGAACGTCTTATGACCGACCCACTAGGGGTGGCAAGAGAATTCACCTTTCCTTGGTCGCAAATCCAAGTCATTTGGAAGCTGTTGATCCTGTGGTTGTTGGTAAAACTCGGGCAAAACAATACTACTCAAATGATGTTGACCGGAAAAAGAATATGGGTATTTTGATCCATGGAGATGGTAGTTTTGCTGGACAAGGTGTTGTCTATGAGACTTTACATCTCAGCGCTCTTCCAAACTACACCACTGGTGGGACTATTCACATTGTTGTTAACAATCAGGTAGCTTTTACCACTGACCCAAGGTCAGGAAGATCCTCACAGTATTGCACTGATGTTGCCAAAGCCTTGAATGCACCAATCTTCCATGTGAATGGGGATGATGTGGAAGCAGTTGTTCATGTATGCGAGCTAGCTGCAGAATGGCGCCAGACTTTTCATTCAGATGTTGTTGTTGATTTGGTTTGTTACCGTCGTTTTGGGCACAATGAGATTGATGAACCATCTTTCACCCAGCCCAAAATGTATCAGGTGAACTTTATTATATTCCATTAGTCTAAGGACATATTTTGTTTGTTTTTAAGAAGAAACTTTACATTCCTGAATCATTTCCACATATTCATTTTAACTACTAAAATTGTCATAGCTGTATAGTTTAATTCATACATTGTAATGCACTTAAGTGCACTGATGAGGTGTTGTAGCTTTTGTTCTATACTGACTTTGTTTCTGATGACAGGTTATTAGGAATCATCCCTCATCTCTTGAGATCTATCGAAAGAAACTTTTAGAATTGGAGCAGGTGACTCAAGAAGACATTGAGAAGATACAGTCCAAGGTCAATACAATACTTAATGAAGAATTTATCGCCAGCAAAGATTATGTTCCTAAAAGAAGGGATTGGCTTTCAGCATATTGGGCTGGATTCAAGTCCCCTGAACAACTCTCACGTATTCGGAATACAGGGCATGTGGAATAATATTTTCCTTTTTACTGTCTTCCACTGTCTAATTTGTACTAATATTTTCTACTTTACAGGGTTAAACCAGATATCTTGAAGAATGTAGGAAAAGCTATAACATCCCTTCCAGATAACTTCAAGCCTCACAGGTCAGTTAAAAAGGTGTACGAACAGCGTGCCCAAATGATTGAAACTGGGGACGGCATAGACTGGGCGCTTGGAGAAGCACTTGCTTTTGCCACATTGTTAGTGGAAGGTAACCATGTCAGATTAAGTGGACAGGATGTTGAAAGAGGCACCTTTAGCCATAGACACGCAGTTCTTCATGATCAGGAAACAGGAGAGAAGTATTGCCCTCTTGATCGTGTTATCATAAACCAGAATGAGGAGATGTTTACCGTCAGCAACAGGTAATGGAAAAAATATTCACATATTTCACAAGCCATTTCTTTGGCTTTTACATTTATCATCGATGGCAATGTTTCTGCCTGATGCTCCACTTTTGAGCCTGACTTCTGGTAATGTTCATCGCTTGTTGCGATGAAATAAATACCAAGAATTGCTTGCCCTGTGATTTGTTGATTGCAAAGTAGAATTTTACCATGATAGCACTACAGAATACTGTCTCATCGGGAGATATCCTTCTCATCGTCTTCGTGTTTCATGTATTTGTGAACTGCTCCCTTTCCTTGGATAACTTAAGATACATATTATGGATGCTCAATAGTTACTTTCCAAGTGCCAGTTTGCTGCCCTTTCTTACATTCCCGTCCTGTCTACAGCTCTCTTTCAGAGTTTGGCGTTCTTGGATTTGAGTTGGGTTATTCAATGGAAAATCCCAATGCATTGGTATTGTGGGAAGCTCAATTTGGTGATTTTGCTAATGGGGCCCAAGTGATATTTGATCAGTTCTTAAGTAGTGGAGAATCAAAGTGGCTGCGACAAACAGGACTTGTTGTGCTGCTTCCCCATGGCTATGATGGCCAGGGCCCTGAACATTCAAGTGCAAAGTGGCTGCGACAAACAGGACTTGTTGTGCTGCTTCCCCATGGCTATGATGGCCAGGGCCCTGAACATTCAAGTGCAAGATTGGAGCGTTTCCTTCAGGTACTTCATTGAAGAATCTTCGTTCCTCTTTACTTCCAGATCAGCTCAATCTCTACCCTTTTCTTTTCTTTCTACTTTACTATTGTGATTGTTGTGAGAATCACTTTCTTTTATGTATGAAAGGCTGACTTGATGTTTGCAAATTCTTTGTATTTTCTCAGATTAAGGATGGTGGGTCATGACCTTTTAATATCCTTAATTGTTTTACTTTTTCTAATTATAAAAATGTCTGTTGTGCTTCCCTCTCTCTTACTAAGTTGGCAATTGGCATGCTGAGTCACTGAAACTTGATGTTCTTCGTGGTTAAAAACTTAAAATGTCCTGAATTTTTTTCATATCGGAGTTCTAAAAATTAGCTTATTTTCTATTATCTCATTGGTGCATTCTTAATTAGAAACCTGCATTTATAGGCGTTGATTTGCTTTTATTTAGATATTTGGTTGATATAGATTTCAATGAACTTTGTGACAGATGAGTGATGACAACCCTTTTGTCATACCTGAGATGGATCCTACTCTCAGGAAGCAAATTCAAGAATGCAATTGGCAAGTTGTGAACGTTACAACTCCAGCTAACTACTTCCATGTTCTGAGGCGTCAAGTGAGTTAATTAACAAGTTATTAAAGAAATCAAATTTCCTTGCATTGACTTGTTCAGAAGTAATTTTATTCAATTTATGCTCTCTCTAGATTCATAGGGAATTTCGAAAGCCTCTCATTGTGATGTCTCCCAAAAACCTGCTTCGTCATAAAGACTGTAGATCAAATCTATCTGAGTTTGATGATGTAAAAGGGCATCCAGGTTTTGACAAGCAGGGGACTAGATTTAAGCGCCTTATCAAGGACCAAAATCTGCACTCTGATCGTGAAGAAGGTATCAGGCGTTTGATACTTTGCTCTGGAAAGGTAAGCCACATATTTGATTTCTTCTTACATTACATGTTTATTTACTTTCAAGTCTTACTTATTGGCTCCTTATTGTTGGTAACTTCCAAGGGAAGAAATTACTTGTTGAAAGCACAGACAAATAGTTACTCACAACATGCATCTTACTTAGAAGCTGAGACTTGCTTTGGTTATTTCAATTCCAATATTCAATCTGAGATCCTTGACATTTTTGTTCCAGATTTATTATGAAGTTGATGAAGAACGGAAAAAAATCGACGGAAAGGACATTGCAATATGTCGGGTGGAACAGCTTTGTCCGTTCCCATATGATCTCATCCAGCGAGAGTTGAAGCGATATCCTAGTATGTCTATTCAACCTACTACAGAATACTAATAAATACCTAGTCAAAAGCTCGTAACAAGTTGGGTTGTGCATATTGTGACAAAGCTTGCCTTAGGCTCTTGTTTCCAACATTTAGCTGGTCACCAATTCATATAAACATTTCTTTTGCCGTTGCTTCATATCGTGGAAACCATAATGACTTTTCCTTTCTATGGAGATAGATGAATTTAGGGCTTATATCTTCGCAGTCCTCGACGATTGAATTTAGGGCTTATATCCTTGCAGTCTTCCGAGTTTATGTTTGGGAATGATGCCAAATATGTGTATATGGATGTTTTAATTGCAACTTTTTTGGGCAGTTGTTCATGAACAGGGAAAAAAAATCCCTCCTTTTGAATGGCTAATTTGTTATGCGCTGATGACATTGTTCACCTTTTGCCCCTCAGATGCTGAGGTTGTATGGTGCCAAGAGGAGCCAATGAACATGGGTGCATACAGCTACATTAATCCTCGTCTTGGTTCTGCCATGAAGAGTCTATCCCGAGGAACAATCGAAGACATAAAGTACGTCGGTCGGGCTCCATCTGCAGCTACAGCCACTGGTTTCTATCAAGTTCATGTTAAAGAACAAACCGAGATTATTCAGAAAGCAGTGCAGCGTGATCCAATCACGTCTCCCTATTGAAGTCCCTCCATATTCTTTTAGTAAGCGATTCACAAGTCACAACATATCTAACGATATGTAAATGTAAACTCTATCTTATACTAAAATCTGTACTTTCAATGTATTATTTCTGCATATGTTTCTATTGAGTAACATGTTATGGGAGGCTGTATGCAGTCTCAATGCTGATGCATTCTGCTCGATGGAATAAAGTTACTGATCAATGTAAAATTTCTTAGACAAAATTCTCATTCTTGGCCCTGTTCGCACCACCGTTGTCTCGTAAAATGCCTCGAGACCTCCTATTCATGGAAGCTGGTAACTCCAAGCATTTACATTCTTAAAGCATGTATTAATATCTCTCTCTTTTTCTTTATCTTACACTCACATACACTTGTCATAGTTGAAGCAGGAGAGAATAAATCCTATCTAGATTCGTACTTTAGATGATGCTATTATTCCCATCAACTTCATCTGTTTGTACTTCATAACACGAAGAAAGCCAAAAATTATATTCTCTTATTCTGATTTGCATCTGCTGTTTGGATATTTTGACAACAAACCAGAATTATATTCTCATATTCTGATTTGCTTCTGCTGTTTGGATATCACAACTTCTTTAATCTCTCATATTCTTGAAAGCAGGGCTGACGTTAGACTCTTTTTCTCTTTCTCTTTTTATTTTTATTTTTTTTGTAATTTTGCAGATGCAGACCCATTTCCACTTACGTAATGCTATTTTTCACACACTTCTATCAGGGCTTATTTGTCGTTTGCATCCACACAAAATACCTACCCGTAAATTGTAATGGACTAATTTGATAATGATGTTTTGTTATCTACAGTTTCCATTTTGAGAGTCTGAGATGGATTGCAATTATAAAGGCCTTCTACGCTTTCATCAGAATTGGAATTTCCACAGCCATGCCCCTTGTGGAAGCTGAGAGGGATTGCATTTTTAATTTTCAATGCTCATATTTTCATTCTCTCTTCGCTTTAATTAGGTGACAAAAGGAAATGAACTGTAACTGTTCTCTTATTATATTGATTTTTGACTTTGCCAGAAGTTTATGATTCCACGACGGCAGTTGCTCCACTCAAAGGCTAATTCGGAATCAACTTGCAATATAAGTGAAAAGAATCTTCGTGTCTGTAATATGTATGCTCTCACACTCCACTAACTAACTACTAAGCCTAAAGGAAAATTTTTAAAGGTTTTTGTACGGTTGATCTGTTTTTCAACGCTTTAATAATTGATAACTTGCGTTTTGAAAATAATGAAACATGACCCATTCTAATGTGACAATGCGTGCAAAATTACCCGTGAGAGCATGCGATGGTCTTGATTGTTCACGCTCTCATATGCGAAAATGCTATTGTTCTAGCTCTCTCCCTCTCGCTCAAATAAGTGGTCAAAAATTTGGAGAAAAAAAAGAGACAAGAAAAAAATTAAGCCAGAGAAAACTAGAGCAACATAACTAGAGCGAGAATAAGTAGATCATCACGAAACAAGACAAAATTAAGCTAGAGAAGAGCTAGAGCAACAGAGCTAGAGTGAAAACGAGGGCAAGAACTAGAGCGAGAGTGATTTTCTTTGTCTTTTTCTTTTCTCCAGAATGTCGACCACTCATTGCTATCATGAGCGAGAAAGTTAAAGCGAGAGCTAGAGTTAGAGCAAGAGTATGTGAGAGTGCTACGCCTTCATGGTAATTTGAACGGGATGCACAATACGAAAATGTTCATATATCATTAATTTCATAATACATGTCAAACAACATTAAGACATGTGAAAATGAGTATTCTGTGCAAATTTCCAAATTGCTAGCTTCACTCCTGAAGATGATCTTTTCACTTCACCTAATGCCCTGCTACTGTTCTTTGTGGGGGGGTTTTTGGGATCTTTACTCTATGGAGTATCAATTGATTTATATAGTCCAAAATTGAAGCATCGTATTTATTTATTCCTTAAACTTAGCAAAGTTTTAATCATTATTTTTGATATTTTTAAAGGAATAATGGTGTGACATGTTCGTTAAATTAAGACATGTCAGGTTTTCATTTATAATATTATCAACAATGATTAAATAGAAGCATGATTCAACCTCTAGAGGCTTAACAATGTTTTTAAAGTTTCACTTGAACTTGAAGTTGAGGACTAAATTTACAATTTAATTTGATTTTACATGTGATCTTATAACCTTCAAAGCTCCTTCTGATTTCTAGAGTTTGAGGATTTCATTGGGATCATATTGATTATTCTAAATGATTATTTTTTGTTTTATTATTTTTCCTTGGAACTGTCCAAATTTGAAGATTTCAAATTACTGCAGAGAACTTTGGTTTAGACTGGACTCAATTGTACCAAACGGTAAACTTGGACAGAGTTTGAACAATAATTTTAAGCGATTTGAAACGTTTCTAAATAATTAATCTCAACTTTCAATAATGCCTTATTCTCAAAGAAAAAAAAGGAGCTTTAAGTTTATTTAACAGATTAATAAATAATAATTATGATCAGAAAAAGACATCATATTTGCTATCTAATGAAATAATTTAACCTCTCCCCCATTTTTCTGTGTTCTATTACTTGGAATAAGGTTTAAATGAGTTGAACTATGCTTAAATCAGCAAGTATATTTATTTTTGTAAAAGTAATTAGAAATATAAATATGACTTTTTAAAAACTAAACAATCATTGACTCTCAGGAGGAGGATGATGATAATAATAATAATTTTTTTCTGAAACTGATATAATTTCTTCTTCGTTATATTTTGCTGTAATTATTGAATATTGTCGAGATAAAAACAGTAATGACTGTTAGTGCTTTTTTTTTTTTTTTTTTTTTTTTTTTTTTCATATTTACACTTATTTTTTGAGTTTTTTAATATCGTAGTTTTACTATGGTATATCTGCAGTAAGTCCCAAAAAGGGGGGCAAAACAAGATGAACCTGACCTCTTAAATCAGCCGTTTGAAATTAAGGTTCCATTTTAATCATTTCCGCTCCGTTTCATTTGATTTTTCGTTTTTTGTTTTTAAAAGTTAAGCTTATAAATATTATTCTCACCTAATAATTTAGTTATTTTGTTACATACATTTTTTTTAAAAAGAAAAAATAGCAGGAAATGATGATATTAATGATTTGTCTTTATTATGATTATGATTATTATTGTGACGCCCGAGGAAGAGGGGTACATGAATGAACCGAGTCCACATCTGAATGAGAGGGATCCTGAGGATATGAAGGTATGGTGTCCGAGGAAGAGGGGTACATGAGAGTGACCATGAGGAAATAAAAGTATAGTTGAGAAAGACTTAAAATAATTGATAGCTACTACCTATACCAACAAGTCAAGCACTTTCCTTTTCTTCACTCAATCATAGGAACTCCACAATTAAGCGTCTTAGCTTGGAGCGTGTGAGTGAGGACAAAGACGTCTTGAAAGGACCGTGTTGGTTTGTGGGAATAATCTTATGCAAGATCATGGATGATATAGTGGCGCAAATTGCCCAGGGCGAGAGGATGCGGGCACAGGCGTTACAATTATTTAATTTATAATAATTTTATTTTAAAGTAGAATTGCAGAAGATAATGGTAGCGTGGATTTATTTTAAAAATGCAGAAAAAGGTTCTTTCAATTTAGCAGAATGAATATGAGAAAAGCTAACAAGATACCGGCGTGTTTATTTTAAAAGTGAGATTTATTAAATTTTAGAAGTGGGTTTGTCTTAATCATGAGAATTATTAATTTAAAAGTGAACTTAAAATATTTTGAAGTTGATCACTATGTTAAATATTTGAGGATTATCCTTGTGATATATACGTACGCATTTTAAAAAAGATTAAATGGATTATGGAATATATTCCAATTTACAACAATCCCAAATATACTTCCATTTATGGTAGTATTTCACGTGACCGGGTTTCTTTCTTTCAGATTGCATTAATTTGATTCTTTACGCGCTATGATCATTATTTGAGTCCCGTTTGATAATCATTTGATTTTTAGAAATTAAATTTATAAATACTACTTTCACTTAAAGTTTTTCATTTTTTCAAATTTACCTTTTTAAAAACCAAGCCTAGTTTTGAAAATTATTTTTTTTTTTGTTTTTAAAATTTAGCTAAGAATTCAAGTATTTTCTTCAGAAAGATGAGAGCTATATTGTAGGGAGATGAAAATCATTGCAGAGAAATAGTAAGAAAATAGTACAATTTTCAAAAACCAAAAACAAAAAACCAAATGGTTATCAAACGGGACCTTTGGTTTTTTATTTTTTGTTATTCAAAATTAAGCGAATAAATACTATTTCCACTTAAGATTTTACTTGTTTTGTTATCTACTTTTTATCTATGTTTTTAAAAATCAAACAATATTTTGAAAACTAAAAAAAGTAGTTTTAAAAAACTTATTTTTGTTTCTAGAATTTTGCTAAAAATCCAAATACTTTCTTTTCTTAAGAAAGCCATAATAGAGAAATTAAAAAAAATAAATATAATTTTTAAAAATAAAAAACAAAAAACTAAATAATTATCAAAGTATTTTAAATTTTTGTTTTTTAATACATAAATGTTGAGTAATGAAAGTTCTGTAGATATTATCTTAATTCTACAATAAAATCAGTGTAGCTTTAAAATATCTTATAAGAAGTCATGAGTTTAAATTCTAGATATTTTATTACCTGTAATGTGATTTTTTTTTTAAAAAAAATGTAATTTGATTTTTTTTAACGTTCTTCAACTTTATGTCACATTTATTCTCAACAAGCATCAAATTACTCACTATTTATCTACTTTACTAGTTACTACTAGCCACCAATAAAATACAGAAACAGAATTATTCTCAAGAGTACACATTCCTATCTTATTCCTACTTTTAATTTTCATTTGAAATATTTAACAATTGCAACCTTTATCACATTAATTGAAAATAAATTCAATCCGCACGAACTTGAAATCTTATTTTATTACTTTTTTTTTTAAATATTTAAATATCTAGATTATGTAGGGCCCATTTGACAGCATTTTCAATTATTATTTTTCATTTCCTGTTTATTATTTTTTTAAAAAATAAAAACTTTACACTATTTCATATATAATTTTTAAATATTTATTATGAATTTTACTAGTAGAAAGGACTGAATTAACATTTTTATTTATTGTTTGAAATATAGGAAATAAAAACAATAAACTACTGTTTATTGTTTCAAAAATCTATATATTTCTTAAAAAAAAAAAAGAAATATA
The DNA here is from genome assembly GCA_036507285.1 of Trichosanthes cucumerina. Taxonomy (NCBI): domain Eukaryota; kingdom Viridiplantae; phylum Streptophyta; class Magnoliopsida; order Cucurbitales; family Cucurbitaceae; genus Trichosanthes; species Trichosanthes cucumerina. Next base: position 6,418,357 of record CM071845.1, read on the forward strand.
CCTTATAGTTAAGGTATATACCTCAACCTGAAGGTCAAATATTCGGATTCTCATATCTACATGTTGTTGAACTAAAAAATATTATTCTTAACGAGCATTAAATTCATCCATTTTACTATTAGCTATCATTTCTATACTTGAATTAGATATATACTATATACATATAATTCTCAAAGAACATATTCTCACATCTCCTATCACATTTTTTAATTTTCATCTAAAATATACAATATTTATGATAAGACAACGAACTTCCACATATTTTCACAATGATATGATATTGCCTATTTTGACATCTTCATGGCTTTAATTTTGGTTCCCCAAAAGACATCATATCAATAGAGATAATTGTTCTATACTTGTATACCATAGATTTCTTTTCTTCCCTAGTCAACATGGAATTTTGTTAGCACTCCTAACACAATTTACCCCTCTCATCGGTATCACAATGTTGATTGAAAAGAAATTTTAATGTACACAATTATGATGAAAATTCTGTAATATTGTTGACAAAATTCATTTTGATTCTTTTGTTTATTTAAGGTTAAATGATAAAAAATATCTTTGAACTATGGGGTTAGTTTCAATTATACCTTCAATTATATTCCTAAATTTTGAAAAGTTTCATTTTAACACCTTTGAACTTTGAAGTTTATTTCTAAACCATTGAAGACTCTTTTGGTGACAAAAAAATGATATATTTACATATGTTTTGATTTTTTTTCAACGTATATATGTTTAAACAGGTTCATACAACCATACAAATACAAACACATAATTTTCCATAAAAAAACCTTTTAGAATTGTTTTGAAACAAATTTCAAAGTTCAAGAGTGTTAAAATGAAATTACTTTATAAAGTTTGAGGTATAATTGAAACCAACCACACAGTTTAATGACATTTTTGTCAACTTATATAATTAATCACAGCTCAGGATAAATGCTTTTATCTAGGAGGATGATGATGTAATTTCCCCAAGTATTATTTTGTTAAAAAGAAATATATATAAATTAAACTTAATTAAAACAAAAAAAGTTATTCCTAGACTTTTTAATGTTTGATGATGATATATACCATATATATATATATATATGTATCAATTAACCCAAAGATTAGCTTCCAAATCCATTATAAAAGGCTGCTGAAACTTGTGGTTTTGTTGTGAATCTATTCTCTATTAAGAAACAGTTTTAGAGAGAGAGAGAGAGAGAGAGAGAGAAATGGAGAAGGCAGATAAAATAATTGAGAAGGCAAAGCCATATTTAGGAGCGATTGCACTAAGATTTGGTTCTGCAGGAATGTCTATTATCTCTAAGGCTGCTTTAAACCAAGGAATGAACCAACTTGTCACCATTGTTTATCGTTACTCAATTGGTGCCATTGTTGTTGCTCCTTTTGCCTTTGTCTTAGACAGGTATTCAATTCAATTCTATTCAATTCCCTATATTTTTTTTAAGCTCTTTCATAAATCATTATTATTAACTCATTTCCATGGCAGGAAAATAAGGCCAAACATGACTCTCCCCATCTTCGCTAAGATTCTCCTACTTGGCTTACTCGAGTAAGAACGTCTCTACCCAACTTCCTCGTCTTCATTTTTTTTGTTTTTCTTAAGAAAACACTTGAGTTTTTAGCTAAATTCTAAAATCAAAAACAAGTGTGTGGAAATTACTTTTTTAGGTCCCGTTTGATAACCATTTGATTTTTTGGTTTTTGAAAATTATACTTATTTTTTCACACTTTCTCTTCATCTTCCCTATAATTATTTCCATATTTTTTGAAGTATATATCGTTTAAGTTTCTAGCCAAATTTCAAAAACAAAAACAAGTTTTGAAAATTATTTTTTTTAGTTTTCAAAACTTTAACTTGGTTTTTGAAAACATACGTATAAAATAGATAAGAAAACATACAAAACCATTAGTAGAAGTAGTATTTTTAAGCTTAATTTTCTAAAAAAAAAATACTTATCAAACATGACCTAGTTCTTGAAAACATATCTAAAAAGTGGATAAGAAAACATAGAAAGTACTTATAAGCAGAAGCAGTATTTATAAACTTAATTTTTCGAAAACAAAAAACCAAAAACCAAATGATTACGAATCTTAATTCTCTAGTGTTACCCATCTCTAGCTAAAAAAAATAAAAAGAAAAAGTAATCACCATGCAAATGCATTTCTGTGTCTCACAGGCCTGTAATAGCTCAGAGCTTGATTTACTCTGGCACTAAGTACACAACAGCAACTTTTGCAACTGCCATGTGCAATATTCTTCCTGCCTTTGCATTTCTAATGGCTTGGATTTGCAGGTACATACACACAAACTCAAATAATAATAATAATAATAATAATAATAATAATAATAATAATGCATTGCCATTAATTCATGATGGACCATAATATATTATAATATGTTCTGTTTTTTTTTTTGAAGAATGGAGAAGGTGAATATTAGAAGATTAAGAAGTCAAGCAAAGATTTTAGGCACTTTAGTTACAGTAGGAGGAGCAATGATGATGACTCTTTTAAAAGGGCCCATGTTGAATTTGCCTTGGACTAAACACAATCACATCCCTCATTCTCATTCAAACCTTGCAAACAGGCAAGAACCTGTTAAGGCTGCCATTGTTATTACCATTTCAAGTATCTGCTCCTCAGCCTTCACCATTCTTCTGGTACAAATTAATTAATTAAATTATCCCCTTCATTAATTATTTTTCAAATTCATGATCTTGTTATATATATTAATTCTTTACAGGCACATACAATTAAATCATACCCAGCTGAGCTTACACTTACAACTTTCATATGCTTAGCTGGAGCTGTGGAAAGTACTATTTTAGCCTTGGCTTTTGAATGGAACAATCCATCTGCTTGGGTCTTACATGCAGATTCCATACTCTTAGCTGCCCTCTATGGTGTAAGTAATTTTCATTTTTCAACCAATTTTTTCTCATTATTTCAAATTTAACTTTTCGAATTAATATTGATTTTCATTTGTTGGGTCTTAATTTATATTTATCCTAATCCATCCATTTAAGTTTTTGGGTTGATGGGTGATTTAAGACTTAAAGTTTATTTCTTCACTAAATTTGAAGACCATGTGTGATTTTTTATTTTTTGCAGGGAGTAATATCTTCTGGAATTGCTTATTATATCCAAGGAGTGGTGGTGAAGTTAAAAGGACCTGTGTTTGTAACTGCTTTCAATCCTCTCAGCATGGTTGTAGTTGCTGTGATTAGTTCATTCATATTTGCCGAGCGATTGCGCTTAGGAAGGTAATCTACTAGCTTTGAGAGTACGAGTTCCTCCTTACTTTTTCTATCGCAACGTGTTTCTTCTTCATAATTAGTCTTATTTTATTTTTTTAGTATAACAATTTGAGAGTGAGATATAGGAACATCTAACGTATAATAATTAACTTAACCAGTTGAGTTGTATATCTATATAATAGGTATTAATTAAGAATATACTTCCAATATAAATAAGTAGGAGTTTCTCCGTACGTATTCCAATATCACCATGTTTTTACCTTAAATCCTGATCTAATTAGTGAACCTATCTTATTCTTTGTTAGTGCTTAACTTTTATAAGTATAAATGACTTCTTTTAACACCCACCACAAGTTTTTTTTTTTTTTTCTTCTTCTTTTTTTTAAATAATTGTTTTATGACACGATATTGGCCCTGCACCTTACTAATTTGATTGCTACGGCTTATTCCAAGTCTCAAACTTAGGAGACATTACAGTTTTTCTTGTTATACTTACGTGAAGGTTTGAACACGCAACTTTTGAATAAGTATCATTTCAAAACCGCGTGCATTCGTATAATATTTATTGAGTGAGTAAGTTCTAATAGACAAATAATGGGTCTCTATTCAGAAAAAAAAAACCCTTGAAATAATTTAATTTGATTTTCAGGATTATTGGAGCAGGTGTGATAATTATAGGGCTTTACTTGGTTCTGTGGGGTAAGAGCAAAGATAAAGTTGATCCATTGAAAGTGGGAAATGATGAATTACCAATTTCAAATCAAAACTCAAATACCACAAACAACCAGCAGCTGAAGCCCTCAGATCATGATCAACAACAGTAACCAATTCCACTGCTTGAAATTTATTGGAATAATTCACAATTCAGTCCTCCAAAAAGGAGAAACAATTGATAATATATTGGAACTTCATTTGCAACTATAGAACAAATTAAAAAACAAGGCATATATATGGTTCCATAAAGCCCAATTGATTCTTTCTTTTAATTTTCAAGTTTTTTTTTTTTATTGGATTGAATTAAACTTTGTGTCAAGATTGTCTATTCGATGCATGCCACATTTAACTAGAATTATGTAGTTGATTGATAAGGGCCACTAGAGTTTGTAAGTTAAAGCACTACGTAATCAAATTAATTTGATATATACTATTTTATTTTAAAAGTGCACGGACGACAAATTGCCACAAAAGCAAAATGTATAAATCAACCAATTTATTTATATATTTATATATATATATATATATATATATATATATATATATATAATGAATAATTTCACAAGATCCTTATCTATTTAGAACTCTCTCTCTCTCTCTTTCTTGTGTGAAAAAGCTGGCTGATAATCATTTATAAGCTTCGGTATTGGAATTAAGATTTTATCTATCAAGGGAGTTGGTGTAAATCAACAAGCACCCAAAGTTAAGGCTCTTTTTCTTTTTTCAAATTATTAAAAAAAAAAAAGTCTGATATAACACTTTTTTTTAAGTCATATTCTCATAATCTCTCAGAATTTTTAAGTATATATTCTCGACTAGAAGGTTAAAAATTTCGGATCCTCCATTCTAGTAGTTGTTGTCAGAAAAAAAAAAAAGTAAAAGAAATATAGAGTATGAAAATTTAAATTTCCAATCTTAACCAGATTGGTAGATGCAAATTGTGATTGAGGATCTCATGCATCAAATTACATTTTACTATTATAAATGTATATCATAGAAATTTGAGTTATTAGGCATAATTATTAGTAATTATATTATATTAAGAACAAAATCCTTAGGTTCCTTAGGCCCCCACGTAGGAAAAAAATTTCAATGTTAAAACTCAAAAGGACGTCTATTAGTGAGTTTATTTATTTATTTTTAAGTTCAACGATATTTGAGAATTGAGGATTTGAATTTATAACGATATTGGAAGTATATATTTTATGATAATTTTTTTTTGGGTTCAACAACATTTGAGGGTGAAGTTTCTTTGTCATAATCTCATACTTTATGCTAGTTTGAGCAATGCTTTTGATGACTACTAATTTATATTATTTGAGCTATGTTCTTATTGGTATTATTGAATTTATCAAACCTTAAATAAAAGAACGTTCAAGATCTCAGCTTAATTTGTTTATTTTTTTAAGGAAAAAAAATTATTTAAAGTTTTTTTTTTTAAAGAATAGAAAAATTGTAGGTAAAAACCAATTATTACTGCCAACATGGACACACCTCATGATGTGGTGTTCATATTAAAATGGAACGTGTAGAAATCTTCATGCACACCATCGTTAAATTAAATTTCTATTTAGATTTCAATTTAATGGTAGTGGATAAGAAGAAAAGTAGATTTCTCATTTTCTACCTTTTCTCTTTATTGTCGGCTAAAATTTAATGTACCTACACAGCAAACAATATATTAAAACAAAGTTTTTTTTTTTTGAAAAAACTAAAAAAAAAGTTTTAATTATAAAAAATGAAACAATTTCACCTCTCAAGTTTGCAACTAGCTCTTTTAAGTATGAAAATGGAAGAGAAATTGCAGTGGCTGCTGTCTCCTAAATCCTAATCTCAGCTCATATTCTCGCACCCTCTTTCTTTATGGAAATATGATATGGATGCCATTTCACAATGGAAATATGATTTGGAAATGGAAATATGAGATGGATACCATTTCAACAATAATAATCTCTTTTTTTTTCTCTCTCCATTTGAAAAAAATAAGGTTAAATTACTAGTTATGATTTAAACTTTTAATTCCAGCTCTTTAAAAATTGTCTCTATAAATTTTCAATTTATTAAATTTATGTTTAATAAATTTCTAAAAATTTAAAAGTCTTCCATAAATATTTCAATTTTCAATTTTGTGTTTAATGAGGTCTCTTATGTATAAGCACCTGAAATGAGTGGGAATATCAAAAGGATCTCAATTAAGAAAACACATAATCTCTGGCGACAAATTAGGTAGAAATCTAAGAATTAATTACAATAATCAAAGAAAATCTCTAAAGAATAGTATCCATTTGATTAAAAAATTACTCATATTCTTGCTGAATTAAAGAACGACTTGTGTGGCTTGACACCACACCAGTTGTAAGTTTCTCTTTTCCACAACTATGTTGAGTCGTTGACGAAGAAAGTCATGATGATCAATAGTTGAAACTTCATAACAACGTTATACATTTATTAAAAATATTTCAAGCATGTATTAGACAAAAATAAAATAAAATAAAAGCTCACAATCTTATTAGATATTTTAAAGTTTATAGACGTACTAGATATAAACTTGAAAATTTGAAAGATTATTAAACGTGCAATTTAACCAATGCTAGGTTGATTAATCCCTAATTCTAGTTTTGGATAACCAAAAGCATGCAATATTAAGTGAGATACGATTCTTCTCTTTGGTATATTTTCACACACCTTCTCCCACTACTTAGCATTATTATTATTATTTTTATTTTTTCTTTCATTAATCATACACTTAATTAAATGTCCGCCATTGTCATTTCCTAGTCATCAAATATTAATGTCCGCCATTGTCATTTCCTAGTCATCTCAATTTGAATAAATTTTGTTCATAATAATCACAATTTAATTCACACATCTCTTCAAATAGACATGTGAAAAATTTGAACTTTTACTTTACAATAATGTACTAAATTAATTTTGTTCTATAAAGTTCCACCCTCAACTCATGGAAGTGGAGAGAGATGTCATATTTTTAATTATCAATAATTTTGTTATGCAAAACCCATTAATAATCTTAATCACTATCTTTATGATTGAACTAAAGCAAAAACTATTCTGACAAGTTGTTGAAGGTGGAGTTTCCTCACAAAGCATTATCAATCATCATTAGGAGTTTATAACTAACTTGATAACTCGAGCAACTCGGTCGATTCTCGAGTGGAGTTTTTTAGGCTCGGGTTAACCAAATCCAACCCAAGGTTTATACATTTTTTTAATTTTATTTTAATTACATATATACTGAAAATGAATTACATGTCAATTTTTTATGTTTTTTTTCTAGACTTCTAACCAATGTTGAGATATTATGAACTTTGAAGTTTGATATTTGAATTTTATGTGATTGTAGTTATTAATTCAAGAAAAAAATATTTTAAATAATTAAAATTTTTAAAAAAATAAAAAAATAAACCAAGCGACCCAACCCAATCCGAAAATATTGGGTTGGGTTGGGTTGAGTTACTCTCAGGAATAGAGTTTGTTGGGTTGAAGGAATGTTCGGGTTGGTCCAAAAATCTCCCCAACTCAACCCAATCCGGCTTATATATACTCCTAATCAGTAATCATCACTACATTATTTAAGAATAATGTGAAGTTGGTTGATCTTAAACATAATTCAATAGATAATACATTAATTATTATTTCAAATAATTGTTGATGGTTTGATCCTTCGCCTCTACTATTGTTGAACTAAAAAAGGATATAATATAGAGACTAAGGAAAATTACCATGGATAAAAAAATTAGTTTTCATATTTACAAATTTGTCATAGGAAAAAATAATTTACAAAAATGACATTTTTAATTTTTTTATATAGATATTAATTTAGACATTTTTACGTAATTTCCTTTTTTATTCTGTATTGATATATATAACTTTTATACTATCCTTGCTGATAGATGTACGTCCATCATATGGGTACGTAGACCATATTTTTGCATCTATATCAATAATAAATATCTATTACTAAGGTATCATTTTTATGTCGGGTGATAGATATCTACTAGCATTGGATTAGATATATTGATGATCAATATTTTCAACTTTTCAATTATTTATTTATTTAGGATGGACTTAAAATTATGTCATGCATATATGCAATTTTTTAAAATTTTTTTATTTTGGGTAGATTTTTTATTATAAAGATTCATAAAACACATTGGGGAGTAGGTATATTTACAAGAATACTCTGAAGTTTTGGTGCTTAATTTTAGTATATGGCAATGATGATGTGGCATGGGACATATGCGTCAATTTGTAGAAATTATTTGGTGAAGCCGCCACAAATATGACTGATAATTTTTTATTGTTTGATTAAGAGAAAAAAATATCTCAAATTTATATCTAAAGTAATTATTAGGGAGCATGAGAATTATTAGATCAACATTCAATGTACATTATAACTGCCTTATTGAATAATTTGTCATTGTTGGGAGTACGACCAAAGTCCCACATCGGCTAGAGAAAGGGAAGATCATGAGTTTTTAAGTGAGCGATAGTATTTTCATTGGTATAAGGCCTTTTGGGTGAAACAAAAAACAAAGCCATGAAGGCATAGACCCAAATTGGACAATATCATACCAATGTGGAGATATGTGGAGGGTCATTGTCCCTAAGTGTGCTCCGGGTAAAAGAGTTGGCCAGGATAAGAGCTAGATGGATGGATAATTATTTGAGGGGAGGCTCGGTTGGTACTTGGATGAGAGTTACTTCTCTCATAGCCAATTGATTTATTGAGATGGAACCCCATATAATCTTAATAAAAACCACAAGAGAGAAACCATTTTGTGAATTCAAGCAAAAAAAAGTCCCTAAAAAAAGGGAAATCGTTGAGTAAATCTAACAAAATCTATCGAGAACTAAATCTTCATCCATATAATTGAACTAAAAACCATCAAACTACTTTGTTGATTAGAGCAAAACTCATATTTGTGGATTTGAGCAAAACCCACCATAAGAGAGAAGCCATTTGGAAAAATGGATTAGCTTAGATCTCTTTTTCTCCTTTGTATTAATTAAGAAGCTTGGGCCACCATGCAAATGGATGAGTATAGCTTTTTTTGGTAGAGTTCTAATTTGCTACGAAAGAATGAACGAGGTAAATACAACATTAAAAATTCAGCATTATCTTTTTGTTTGGTTGTTGTTATATATTTGGTCAATCACCTAATTAGCTTTTACTTTTATGTCTTTTTCTTTGACTTTTAATTTCTTTTTACTAAATCTCAATCCTAGGTCCATGCATCTAATTTGGTACACATTCATGTGTCCTTCAACATAATGCCACCTATAAAAACTTATCTAAAAACCCTTTTTTATATATAATATTCTTTTCGAGTTCTATTATTATCTCTAAACCTTGACAACACAAGTATATAATTGTTCTCTATAATGTAAATATATTATTTAAGTTATATCATGAGACCTTACAATATGGTTAAAAATGATGGGTTTTTTTTTTTATTTTTATATATTAATCAATGAATTATATTCAAATTATTGTTTCATTAGTATATATCCCATGCTAATTTAACTAGATAAAAAACTTTGAGTTACTAGCTAGTATATATATCTAATGTCTATTAAATTTTGATGGTACTTTTTTGGTTCTTTGCAAGTTGAGAGTTAAGGTTGTAATTTCTTCAATTCTACTTCTTAATAAATGTCTTTTCTATGCCACCCGCTTGAGTACAACTCAACTACTTAAGGTATATATTTTCAACTAATAGATTAAAAGTTCGAATCTCCTCTCACACGTTGTTAATAACTAAAAAAAAATATAAGCTAAAAAGTATCCTAAACTTTGTCATTTGTTTCAAAATCAAACTACCCTTGTTCTTTAAAGAGTTGCATTATATATTAACCTTCTTGATATTTCATAAACGTTTCAAAATGATCTTTAGAGTAGAAAAATTGTTAGAATCTTAGATAAAAAGTCGATGTATCTGAATGTCGTTATTTCAAACTTAATTTAAATAAGCGTTTTAGTCACCCCCATTATTCTAGATGATCGTTATTTTGATTTTTTGTCAAACATTCTAATGAATTTCTAATCTAAAGGTAGTTTTAAAATATTTATGAAAGGTCAAGAGTAGTATCTTAACTTTTGAAAGAATAAGAGTAATTTTTAAATATAGGACAAAATTCAATAGTTTTTTTTTAAAAAAATAATTTAGCCAAAAAAAAAGAAAAAACCATTCTCACGCTCAACGACTTACAAACCCAAATTAAAATCGTAGATTATAAAATTGCTCGAAAGAGTTTTAAATATTCTTTCCTCATTTTTAGAGTCTATCTATATATCATTTATCATATATGCGGTATGCTTACAAATTTCAAAGACAGAATATAATATAGTAATAAAAAATATTCATATAAAATTAGGAATTTATTTATTTTTAAGTTCAATTATCATTGAATATAAGGTAGAACTATTGATGTTTACCATAGTAGTAGGTAACTTATATAATTATCTAGGTTCGAATTGATAACAAAGGAGTGTATCTTCATGTTAGGAGTGCAAAGCGTTAGTCGCACATGGGCTAGGAAAAATAGAGAATCATTGCATATAAGTGAGATCAATTATCTTCATTAGTTTGAAGTAAAATGTTATCTTCCACACCTAATCATGCATTTTTAAAATTAACATCTATGAGTACTTTTATGAAAAAAGAATATTACGATCTTTGGTCCTTCTTTGCACCTTCAAATTGTGACAAATATCTAAAAAAAAAAAAATAGTCGAAACGATATGTAGAGGGCAGGTTATCTTTAACATTCTATATGTTGTTAGTCAAGTATGTATTTATGTTTGGTTAAATTACAAGTTTAGTCCATGAACTTTGAGTTTTGTGTCTATTCAGCCACTGAACTTTCAATTTTGTATCTAATAGGTCCCTAAAATATTTATAATTTTACCGATCTATTAGATATAAAATTGAATTTTTTGTCTAATAGAAGCCCAAGTTTTCAATTTTGTGCCTAGAAAATTCATGAATTTTAAAAAACGTCAACTAGGTCAAGGACCTATTAGACACAAAATTGAAAATTCAGGAACCTATTGGACACAAAATTGAAAATTTGAGAACTTATTAGATGCATTTCGAAGTTTAGGGACCAAATAGATACAAATTTGAAAGTTCAAAAATCTATTAGACATTTTTTAAAATTTAGGGGCCAAATAGACACAAACTTTAAAATTCAGGGACTAAACTTATAATGTAACCTATATGTTTGTTTCTAGAAGTATGGTATGTTTCTTTCTAAAGGAGAGTAATAATTCTTTATTTCGTTTATACCCCGAGTATACACAAATATTACCCGCCTCCAACCGTCAACATTTTTTTTTTCCTCAACCATCTCCAAATGAATTTGATTCCTATCTTCTTAAATTTATAGATTTTTAAAAATCTGTTAAGACAACGACAAAATGAATAAGCAAATCCATGAAATCCACCTCTAACTTTGCTACAATGTCTGTTCTTTGGGTTTGGCTGGTCCTAGTGAGTTATTATTATTATTATTATTATTTATTTTTTTATTTATTTACTTTTTTTTAGTGCATTGGTTGAACTATATCGAGAACTAAACATATAATTGCAACGGTAGTTTATTAATTTAAGACCTCTTCAAATTTTCGAAATTTTATAACAGTGGCTTGAAAGCACCATGCACAGTAGTTTAGAGCAAGAGCTGTATCCACAAGAAAGAAAAAAAGGAAAAAAAAAAGCATAAAACTAACTACAAGTACTATAATTTAACTCCCAAAAATGGCATTTGATATTCCCAATCCCTAACTCGAATCTTTTTATATATACATATATTTTTTCGTTCAACAAAGGTATCAAACCTTGATTCGATTTAAAAAAAGTAACAACGGTTTTATCTACGATAAGATATTCTGATTTCTCATTTTTTAAGAAACGAACTTGTTTAATGATTAATACCTTTTTTTTTTTTTTGTACGTTTTCGAAATTGGGTTAAATTTTAGAAACTACTAAAAGAAGTTTCTTTTTATTTCGTTTCTATATATTTTTGTTCTAATTATTCATCAAAGCAAATTATTGGTGCATTGCATGGAAGAAAATTTCGGTCGACATATCGGTAGAGGGGAATGTCGTTTTTCCCTCTCTTTCGACGACGTGTCGTCGACATCATGTCGTCCTATATTTTGTTTTTTTTTTAAATAAATTGTCAAATCAATTTGTCAAGTCAACTCAATTTATCAAATCCATTAAACTTGGCTCTTGCATGCAACGGTGGAAGAAAGATTTAAAGAATCAATTCTTTTTTATTTTATTTTATTTAACCTTTGATTTAACCATTCACAATTAAACCTATCTCATTTTGATAATTAAATAATAAATAACACATATAGATGTTATTTATTATTAGTAAGTTAGTAACAAAATAACACATTAATAGTTATTATTTATTGGGGTGATTTTTATTAATATTGTACTTTTTAAAACTTATTATAAAAATATTGTAATTTTAAAACTATTTATATTAATATTATTATTTTTTTACGGGTGGCAAGTGGTAAAAAAATGGAGGATGGAGACGACCATGTCCAAATGTGCACAATCTGGCAGATGGTTGTCTCTTGACGACCATATCAAAAGTTTAAAGAAAATCCACTTCTTGCATAGTGGTTGGACATATTTTTTATATACCACTACAAGAATTTTAGCCTTTTCCGACGCTTTTTATCCCGACGCTCGAAAAATGGTTGGGATAGACGGATAATACCGACAGTTTCATTTACCGTCGACGAAAGTGAAGGAAAGGCCGACTCCCATGAAAAACGGTCGGCATAAATATTACAAACGCCGACCGTTTTGACAAAGGTCGGGAAAGATATGGTAAATGGCGACCGTTTTTAGCAATGGTCGGCAAATATGGGAAAACGTCGATCGTTTAAAAAACAGTCGGCTTATAGTTAAGGCAAGGCCGACTCTTTTAACAATGGTCGACATTTAGATAGAGAAATGCTGACCTTTTTAAAAATGGTCGGCATTTAGATAGAGAAAGGCCGACCATTTTAAAAATGGTCGGCATATAGATAAGGAAAGGCCGACCATTTTGAAAACGGTCGGCATTTATATTCTAAAAGCCGACCATTTTAAAAAACGATCGGCAATTATATTCTAAAAGCCGACCGTTTTAAAAACGGTCGGCATATAGATAGGGAAAGGCCGACCATTTTAAAAACGGTCGGCATTTATATTCTAAAAGCCGACCATTTTTAAAAACAGTCGGTAATTATATTCTAAAAGCCCCACCGTTTTTAAAAACGGTCGACAATTCTTTCATTTAGAATTGAGGAAACCCTTCATTTTTTTCATTTTCCCCCCTTCGATTTTACTTTCCCCCTTTCTGTCTTCCCCTTTCTCTCTCCTTCAACCATCGACTTCCATCGCAGGCAGGCCGCCGTCTGCCGCCGTCCACCGCCGTCACCTGCAGTCTTCAAGCCGTCGTCGCCTGCAGTCTTCAAGCCGCCGTCGCCTACTATTTTCCCGTTGCCGTAGCCTGCCGTTTTCCCGCCGTCGTCTGCACTCCGCCGTTGTCAGTTTAGTATTGTTCCATATGGAGCTTGTGAATTAGAGTTCCATCATGGAGCTTGTGAATTACTTTGGTGTTCACTCATGGTTTCTTTGCCTTTGGGTTTACTCTGGTCTTTCTTGCTTGAGTCGTTTTAATTGTACGTTGACCATTAGTCTCTTGTTTTACACTGTAAGCTCCGACTCTTTTTATTACTTCAATTTGGCAATGTTATTTTAAAGTTTTGATGATTCTTCTTAAGTTTATTTGTATATATGATATACTTTTGAATTCAAGGCTTGATTGTTTTAGTTAATTATAATTAAGTTTTTTTAATTTTTGTTCATAAGTATCGATTAAGTTAATATTCTTAAATAAGTTTCAAGTAAGTTTGAAATGTGTTTTTCTTATATTAGTTTGGTAACTTAATTACTTTTGTTTCTCTTTGTTTTGCAGGATAGTTGACACCAACTGTTGGAAATTTTCGAACTAAAAAATGTAATCAAATTTGTGCTTAATTACTTTTGTGTAAAACTGATTGGTATATTTTATTCTGTTTAAAGTTACTGTATGATCTGTGTAATGAAATTTGTCATTTGATAGAAAAGTTTATATTTGATTTTTGTATGTAACTTTTTTTAGGTGTACAACAAATTTTAATTTGTAATTAGAAACCATAACTTAATATTTAAAAATAACTTTTTCAATTTTCAAAATCCCATCAACTTTTCAATTTTCCATCAATTTTTAAAATACAATTTTATCGACATAGGAATGCAAGATACTTTTATTCTGATGAGAATTCCTTACTTTCAAGTATGGAAGCGATGAGCATCAACAACAATAATACACAACAAGGCTATGGTCAAGGTCATTATTCGTACTCAAATTACGATGATTCTTCAAGTCTTGAACATAACAATTTTCAGCCTTCCTTTCAACCACAGAGTTATTCATCATCTCAAAATCAAGGACCATCGACTGAAGAGATGTATCCAAGAATAGGGTCCATATGTTGGTTGTACGAGTCATATCGTTTTCATGTCGACAATTATGTTCAACATTTTCAATATAGGATAACTTGGGAGTAATATTGTAATTTCTATCCGAATTACCAAGATTCTGAGTAAGATGCTCCAAGGTCATCCTTTTGGTATTAGAAATGTAATGTATCATATATTATTTAATCTAAATAAAAGTTCTAGAACGTATTTTTTTACATATATGACGTTGAAAATAAATCAATTATAGCATGATTAAACCATAATAAAAGTTTCATGAAATAATTCAAATAATTTATAAAATTTTGGATTTTTTTTCTTCAAATTTCTGCTATCATCAACATATTAATTCATATTTATATATAAATATTGTATTAGTTTTTAGATATGATGCTTAAAAGTAGTCAATTATAGTCTAATTAAGCCACAATCAAAATTTCATTGGTTAATTCAAACAATTTCATCAATTTCCATAATTTCCGTAAATTCTCCCAAATCTTCCATTGACATCTCCTTAAAATCCCGAACATTTCATTTTAAACCTTGGTGCATTGGTAGTGGGCCACATGCTTTTGTATTTCTTTTCTCTATGGCCCAGGTTTTTGCCCGAGGTTGGAATCTGTTGAGTGATTTGGTTTTTATTATTTTATTTCTTAACTTTTGCAATATATATACATATATTTTTATTTAAATATAAATTTGTATATTTTTATTTTATTTCTTAAAATTTTGTAATCTGTATATTTTTATTATTTTAATTTTAAATTTGAAAATTTCAAACCTCTATTTTGTATTATTTGAGTTTTGAGTTTTCAGTCTTCATATTTATATAAATTATTGTAAATTTGAATTTTAGATATTTAACATGTGTATAGATTGTTTTTATTTTGAATTTAAAATTTTGCCATAAGTATATTTATATATTATTTTAATTCTTGATTTTGGAATATATATTTATACATATTTTTTAATTTTTAATTTTAGATTTTTAATGTGTATTTATATATTAGTTTAAATTGGAAATTTGGATTTTGCAATATTTATTTATATATTATTTTAATGGTTAAATTATATTTTAGTCCCGAAACTTTTAAGTTTGTATCAGTTAGATCCCTAAACTTTAAAAAATTTCTAATAGGTCTTTGAACCTTTGATTTTGTGTCTAATAAATTTTTGATTTTTTAAAAGTTTCTAATAGGTCTTTTTGTATTTTTAAGTCATTCCAACTTTCAATTTTGTATCTAATAGGTCATTGACCTATTCTTCATTTTTTCAAAATTCGTGAATCTATTGGACATGAAATTGAGAGTTTAATATACTTTCAGACACAAAATTCAATTTTACGTCTAATAGAATCGTTATTTTTTTTTAAAAAAATTCAAATATGTCAAGATCCTATTAAATACAAAATTAAAAGTTCGAGTACCTATTTGACATTTTTAAAGTTCAAGAACCTATTGCAAAATTGAAAGTTTGGGATCAATTAGACATAAACACAAAAGTTTAAGGACTAAATTTGTAATTTAACCTATCAACTTTTAGTACACGTAGAGCCCATTAGAATTTTGCAATATATAAATTTTGCTCACTAAAACATACATTTATACTCACTTTAATATTTTACAACTACGACATTTAGCAATATAATTGAGTTAGATTTGAATCTTATTTAAGGCGAATGATTCGAGTGAAAGATAACATTGTAAAGCAATTTTATTTATTTTTTAATACAAAAATAATTTTATTATTATTGTTAATTTTGCAACGAGACTTGTGGATGTTAAATAATGTAATTTTTTTTATATGTTTTAAGGCATGTTATATATATTTCATATTATATAACTAAGCTTATGCTTGTTTTAAGAAACAAGAAACATAACTAACTATCACCCATACTCTTGTTTCTTATTCTTAAAAAAATGGAATAGATGAAACTTTATCAAATGGACCATAAATGCTCAACTTAAGAAGAAGAAAATTTTAATTTGCTCCCTTTATGTGAGATCAAAATCTGAGCTAAGCTTCATTTCCTACAGCAACTTCCTCTTATTCTAAGCCATTCAATGAAATTCTCAAAATTGTTTGAAGAACTCCCACCTACTTCTGAGCTTCTCTTAATCTTCTCCTTCAGCTCTTACACACATCTTGCTCTTATACATTCATCTCCAAGCACTTCTTCCACCCTTCTTCACCACGACACCATTTTCGTGCTTTTCCCACTTGGTGAGGATCCCTGCAAATCCATCACCACCATTAAATTATAAGTTTGATCCTTCAACTTTTAAAGTTCATAAACAAAGGACAACTTATAAATTATAAGTCAGCAGGCCAA
Source organism: Trichosanthes cucumerina (assembly GCA_036507285.1). NCBI lineage: Eukaryota > Viridiplantae > Streptophyta > Magnoliopsida > Cucurbitales > Cucurbitaceae > Trichosanthes > Trichosanthes cucumerina. The sequence goes on from CM071845.1 coordinate 6,435,229, forward strand.
TCTATCCATGGGGTGGGTTCTGATGTAAATGAACCATTCATCTTCTCATCTTAAATAAAATTAAAAAAAGGTTCATCGTCTCCAGCCAAAATGTTTGAGAGAAACCCAAAATTCAAGATTCTATATGACAAACCCCTGTAGTAACTTCTCTCTCATTTCGATTCAAAGTTTTTATCTTGATCTTCCTTCTAGTCTTATCCAAGCGAAAAAACTCATTATTGACCAGAACCAATATCTCTCCCTCTTCAAAGGCTTTAATGAGGTGAAAGTATCGATGGGACCAATTATTTGGTATGTCATCAATAACAAATTTTCTAATCCATGAATGTCTCGATTGCATCATCCACACTTTGAATCCTACAACAAGGAGTGTATACGAAAATAATTGCATAAATGGTGCCATTAAATGATTGAATAAACTCCTTGGAGGCGGAGCCAACTTCCAAGACTGCAATCAATTCAATCTTCTCAGTTTCAACATCAAGACCATATATGACAAACTTGTTTTCCTTTTCTTTTTCTTTTCCAATCCAATAGATGACTCCATTGAAGTAAGCACCATGATTGTAGACGGCAAATGGCAGGGAGTCAACATGCTTCCATTGGTTGGTTCCACTTCTACCAAATGTGAAAATGTGCATTATGGAACTGAAATTTCTTCGGCCAGAGTCAACTCTGGCCAATTTGTATCGCTTTGTCTTAAGGCTGAAACCACTTCCGAAGTAGTAAATATTTTCTAATACAGATCCAGGAAGTTTGATGAACTCATTACTCATAGGATTTAATATGCCAGAACAAGAAGTGCCATAAATACCTTTGGAAATAAAGAGAAGGCCATTGGAGGAATTGGCAATTGAGATATAGGACCAATCACCATCAAATCCAAATGAGCCAACAAAACTCATCGTATCAACATCGATACAATGCATCTTGGGATTGCAATAATAATGTCTAGGACCGTAATCGGGGACCTTATCAGAGGTACAGAACAGGAAAGAGTTATGAACGAATTTAGAAGATGAAGCGTAATCTAAAACTAGATCATTCCAAGTTTTACAGACGAGTCTGCAGGCAGGAAAACTGGAGAAAGGAAGTTTGGAGAAGATTACCTGAACAATATGCCGTGGAAATGGAAGCCCCCAATCTATGTTCATGTTCATAATCCTCTTACATTCCAGCTTCTCCATTAACAATGCTTCTTCGATTTCCAGTTTCGAGAAATCTCCGAGAGATTCCGGGGGCATGGTGATCAGCGGCGAGAGGTTAGTGACCGCCGATCAGAGCAAGAGAGGACGAGCCGAGGACTTCTCACTTCAGAACTGGAAAATTCCCCTCCCCTGAAAAATTAGGGCTTGGAAATAATAAATTGAGAGAAAAAAATATAGGGGCTTGATGATTTTGGAGGTTTTACTGCCTATAATTTATTTCCACATGCTTTAACGGCCGATGATTTGCATTATTTGCATCATGAAAATAATGAAATATGAGTATGATCAATTCTAACATTGATGCACACAAAAGTAGTCATATGAAATTATAGTGCAATTTATCCTCCAAATTAATTTCGACAACCTCATTACTATCATGAGCGAGAGCCAAACTTAAGTGAGAACGCAAGAGCGAGCTAGAACATGAGTTAAATTACATCAACGGGTCTTAATGCAAATTTCTCATGATTTTGCCTTTAAAACTTTTTAAAATATTCATTATGTCATTTCTTTGTTAAATATTAATTTTACATTTTTTTAATATACATTTTTCAACTTTTTTTTTTCTCTTAAGATACATTTCTGCACTTTCTAAAATAATTAATGTTAACGGTACTTTCAATTGTGTGCATGATGGTACATTTAATTGTGTGCATGATATAGTACTATACAAACTATGTTTTTTGGGTATATATATATTTAATGGTACATTTAATTGTGTGCATGATATACACTTTTGTTGCCCATGCTCTTATGAAGTTAGATCAAAACTCATGTGATTGAATATTGTAGTCATTTTTGGTTGCTCGTCGCTCACTTTGTTGTTTGAGAAGAATTAAATCCTATCGGTAAGATATTGATTATTATATATCAACCGTTTAAGAAGTTGCAACCGGTTTTTGAAGTCCCCTACTTCAATTTATTCTTCTTCACAACTTTTCCAACCTTGAAAGGAACAAAAATTATATTTAAGTAAAATACGAGGTTTGTGTTAGGGTGCAAACAAATGTCTCACATTGGCTAGGAAATGAATTGATCTGGGTATATAAGTAAGGACAATTATCTTTTATTGATATGAGGCCTTTTGGGGGACCCAAAGTGGACAATATCATAACCTAGCCGTGTTGAGAGAAATCTATTGTGGACATTGTGGATGAACCCTAGAGAGAAAGTAGGATTTATTTAATCCCCAAGAAGGATGGAAAGTGTTGGCTAAAGACAAATAGAATAAATGAAATAATTTCCACATATCCTAATATAAAATTGATGAAATATTAAAAAAAATTACAATGATTTATTTTCTAATTTAAATATATATTTTTAAAATTTTTCTAGAAATATCCATCAACATCGACATTTTTATTGATATTTCCATCGACATCGTCGACATTTTAAACCTTGGATGTAACGTGGCAGCTATATTGAATTATGGTACGGAGTGGAGACATGAAGATGGTTTTTTTTTTTCTCTTTTTTTTTTTGAAAAGAGACACATGAACATGATTGTAATAAAGATAAAATGTATAGCCTAACCATTCTATATGTAATGCATGATTTTCAAGATAAAATCTATATAGAAATCTCATGTTTGTAATCGTGGAGGATGAAAAAAAATAGTGAAAAAGCAGCTGATTTATAAGCTTTGGTTAAGTTGGGAAGTAAGAACGTGTTTACTAAACTGCAATGAATTTAGACACAATCGTATTGAGATTATAGTGCAAACGCAATTAATTGAGATAAAATGAGTGTAACACAATAAAATTATAATTGATTGTCTTTGCTCTACCTTTTTTTGGAATTAAAATGAAATAGGTATGATTACCATTGTACTCTTTTATATTTATAATTAATTACAATACAATAACTATGATACAAAATTAAATACTTTTTTTTTATTATTATTATTAAACTACAAGTTTAATCATAAACTTTCATGTTTGTGTCTAATATGTCCATGCACTTTAAAAAGTATCTAATAAGTTTTCGAACTTTCAATTTTGTATCTAATAGGTTCCTGAACTTTAAAAATATCAAATAAGTCTTCGAACTTTCAATTTTATATCTAATAGGCTCCCCAACTTTAAAAATGTCAAAATAAGTCCTCGAACTTTCAATTTTGTATCTAATAGGTACTTGACATATTCATTTTTTTTTAAAAAAAATCAATGAACCTAATAGACATAAAATTGAATTTTGTGTCTAATAGTATATTAAACTTTCAATTTCTCGTGTCCAATAGGTTCAAGAATTTTGAAAAATGTTGAATAGGTCAAGGACCTATTAGACACAAAATTGAAAGTTGAAGGACTTAGAAAGATACAAAATCGAAAGTTTAGAGATTTAATAGACACTTTTTAAAGTTCAAGGACTTGACATAAAATCGAAAGTTCAAAGATCTATTAGAAATTTTTTAAAATTTATGGACGACCTATATGATATACAAACTTGAAAGTTCATGAATTAAACTTGTAACTTAACCATACTTTTTAAAAATTTTATTTACTTATTCAAATTTTCTAAAATGATTTTTTTATAATGTATCAAACAAAAAATAATGTATAAAAAATGATCCAAACATTAGATTTTCATTCAACAAATATTTGTATATCGATTAGAGATATCTAGTCAAAACTCACACCATAAAAAAATATTGATGATTAAGATCTCATCTAAATATGGATATCAATCAAAATATGGTGTGACCAAAACTAAAAATATTGATATTGATCAAAATGCCAAAACCTACCCATAAAAAAAAAATCAAAATATGGCATAACCAAAAATCATGAATAAAGAATGATCTCGTTGATCCAATATCGATATTCTGGCTTAAACCCACACATAAAAAATATGGTCGTCGATCTCGGTAAAATGCAAGTCTCATACCCCGACCAATACTCATACATAAAAAAATATTTATCGATCTAATAAACAACGGTTCATGCCAAAAAATCACAACAAAAAAATTATCGCGAAAAATCACAACAATAACCTTGAGAATGAATTCAATTTTTTTTTAATAAAACCTTAAGAATAATTCTGAGTTTTAATTCGTTTTATGCACTCGAAGAAATTTCAGAAAAAAAAAGAAGAAAAGGAAGGAGAAGAAGGAGAAAGAAACTAAAAAAAAGAAGAATGAGAGAGGGAGGAGAAAGAAAAAAATAATTGATATTAACAAAGAGAAAGGACAAAGCGTGGAAGTAAAAAAAAAAAAAAAATGCATGGCAATACTCTTTTAGTCTAAAAGTTTTAGACGTATGTGATAAAATAACATGGACCCATAATTGGTTACATAGAACTTCATTGAGAAGAAACGAGAAACCCCTTCGAAGCAATAATACTAACTCAGTTGGGAAAGTCAGAAAACCAAACATAAGGATCATCCTCTGAAGTGGAGGAATCCAACCTACAACATGACTCTAAAACAACCGCTCACGCGAGAGAGTGGGTGGCACTATTTCAAACTCTAGGACAAAACGAGAAAGAAATCATGCCCCAGAAGAAGCAATATCGAGAATATCATCCAACTATTTTTACATTAAGTTCAGTGTAATAGTCCGAAATTTAAATTAAAATGTATATTATTTAAAGTAGTGGTGTACACAAGTAACCCGGTAACCCAACCAACCCGGACTACCCAACCCAAACCGTAAGAGTTGGGTAGGGTTAGATTTTTTTTTCGGTTTGGGTTGGGTTATAAGTTTGAGAACCGAAAAGTTCAGGTCGGTTATCGGGTTGGGCCTTTTAGGCTCGGGTTAACCCAGAATTTATATTTTTTAATTTTATTTTAATTAAATATATACTTATAAATGAATTATTTGTCAATTTCTTATGTTTTTTTCTATACTTCTAACAAAATGTTAAGATTTTATGGATTTTGAAGTTTGATATTTGAATTTTATGTAATTTTAGTTATTAATTTAAGAAAAAAGTATTTTAAATCATTTAAAAGATTATAAAAAAATAAAAAAGCTAAACCCAACCCAACCCAACTTGGGTTACTCTCATGAATAAGGTTGGTTGGGTTGAAGGAAGGACCAACCCGAATTTTCAGATTGATCCAAAAATTTCTTCCAATCCAATCTAACTCGACTTATCTACCCCTAATTTAAAGTGAGCTAGTTTAAGAGTTTTTGAGAATTTCCAGCACAAGTAAAGGTCTCTACTTCTTTTCAAAAAATCTCTAACTCTACCTCTGATGGTATGTTCAAAAGAGAAAAAACAAAAAGGAAAAAAGGAAAAGAAAAGAAAAGTTGCTTTTAAGACTTAAAATAGAGCACTCGTAAAAATGCTTTTTTTATAGAATCCATTATTGATATGGTGTAAATCGAACAAATAGAAAATCTGCTGTATTTAATGCAACAATAAGTTAAATGATTGAAAAAAAAAAGTTTTGAGAACAGCTAAAAGTTTTTTATTTTATTTTTTATGTTTTTAAAAGTTTAAATTACAACTTTAGTAAATGATCGTTCATATCTATGTTTTAAAGGTCTTTAAAGTTTAAAAAATGTCTAATAAAAACTATAAATTTTAAATTTTGTGTCTAATAAGTTCATGAATATAAAAAATGTCTAATATCTAATTAGGTCCTTAACATATTTAAAATTTTAAAAAATTAATCGACCTATTAGATATAAAATTAAATTTTATGTCTAAGAGAACTATAAACTTTCAATTTTTTGTCGAGTAGATTCATAAATTTTAAAAAATGTCTAATAGGTTAAAGAACTTATTTGACACAAAATTGAAAATTAAGAGATATATTAGACACAAATTAAATGTTTAAGGACCTATTTGATATTTTTTAAAGGGTTAAATTACAAGTTTAATCTCTCAATTTGGAGGTTTGTGTCTATTTGGTCCCTAAACTTTAAAAAGTGTCAAATAGGACACTAAACTTTCAATTTTGTATCTATTTGGTCCCTGAACTTCGAAATGTGTCTAATAAATCCTCAAATTTTCAATTTTGTGTCCAATAGTTCCATAAATTTTCAATTTTGTGTTTAATAGGTCCTTGACCTAGTTGACATTTTTAGAACTTACTAGGTACACAATTGAAAGCTTGAGCTTCTATTAGACAAAATATTCAATTTTATATCTAATAAAACGGTTAATTTTAAAAATTGTGAATATGTTAGAGACCTATTAGATACGAAATTGAAAGTTCAAGGACTAATTAGATATTTTTAAAGTTCAGGAACTTATTAAATACAAAATTGAAAGTTTAGGGAACTATTTGACACTTTTTAAAGTTTAGGGACCAAGAAGACACAAATCTTAAAATTTAGGGACTAAACTTATAATTTAACATTTTTAAAGTTTAAGAACTTATTTGGACACAAAATTAACATTTTTTAAAAGTTAAGAGACTAAATAGATACAAACTTAAGAGTTTAAGGCTTAAACTTGTAATTGAAATTTCTTTAAAAAAAATTGTAAGCAAGCGTTTATTGTTGAGTTTTTTTTAGATCCACTTTCGAAAACCACATCTAATACGTTTTTTCTTTTTAGATTTTTTTTAAAAATTTAATTTTAAACAATAGAAAATAAACTTGTTTAGAAAAAGAAATTGCCACCTCTCTAGGGACTTCAATGATGTGATTTTTGTATTGGAATTGGGATTGAAACTTTCTATTTCACCTCCCAATTTTATAACTTCTTTCAATTAGTAAATGGTAGTAGAGCCAAATTCATGAAGAAAATGTGAAAATATGTGGAGTTTAGATAGGTGTAGAGTTTGGAAGTTGAGAAAAGAATGTATCGACGTTGTCTGAGTTTGTCTTAACATTGACGATGTACGTATTTATGTATCGTTTCGATGTTATTAGTGATGTTTTTTCTTTACAATAACCTATATGTCTTCATCAATTTGTTAGGATAAAATATAACTATCTAAATTCAATTAATCAAATTCAGACCATATACATTATCCAATCTCATATTAGATTTTCGTTTCAAATAAAAGCATAATTAAACAATATAATTAGAATTCACACCATAAAAAGAATAGAAAAACTATCATAAAACTTCTAGGTAACAAAAAGATGACAAAATCAAGATAAGAGAAGAAACATTGACATTAAATTTATCACTTTTGTACGATATAATGAAAATGTCGATTCACCATTTGTGTCGATGTCAAACCTATGGACATGTAAAATATCGATGGAAATGTCGACATGCCGACAAAAGTTTAATACCATACTTGTGACAACGCTATGACCACCTCCATATAGCACCATGTCGCTCTATGCTCGGATTTTTTTGGGCCTATAACATTATTCGAGTTGGCTTGTCTTTCATTTTTCAACAAAATTTTAATTAACTATTCCTAAAAAAAAATTAATTAATTATAGTCGTAGAAGATTAGATATAGATATAGTCTCAAATTTAAGGCGAAAGAATATAAATTATAGAGGGTAAATTATATCATTTATCTTATTTTCTTCCATGGTTTACTTTATTCTTGTATTGATCTTAATATTATGTGGGAGGGAAGAATTTTAGGTTTGATTTTAAAAACTCCAAAATTCCCAACACCTTTCTAAGTATGAAAATGGATGATAAAATATTGCATTTGTCTCTCCTAATAAGGTCATATATTTCAATTTCCCCACCTCTTTCTTTATGGAAATGTGAGATGGATTTGCATAATTTCAAAATGGAAATATGAGATGGACACCATTTAATTTCAACAATTTTTCTCTCTCTCTTTTCCTTTGAAAATTATTTATAGTTCATTTTTATTCCCAATTACCAACTTCATTTGAAACTCTTCCAAAGGTTTTTCACTTTCATACATTTCTAAAAAGCATGCAGCCCTTAAGTCAGACATTACTTTTCTTTAATTCTATAATATATATATATATATATTACTTTTTTCCACAACCTTTGCCACTAATAACTTGTTTTTAATCAATCACACACATTATTAATCCTTGTTGGCAATTAAAAAAACGATTAACACAATTTTTTTTAAAAAAATCATCCTAATACATCAACCCTAGCGTTAATTATCTCAACATTCAAAAGTGTTACACAGAAATTTAAATCATAAATTGCTTTTGTTATTGGTATTTTCTCCTTCATTGTGAATTTTACCATTAATTTACATCAGATTATAATTCACCATTTAATTAGAATCACTTTTTTAGTACAAAAAAATATGGGGTATGAGATTTAAATTAAATCTCTAATTACCTCTAAGCCATGCCCCACTTGCCACTTTAATATTAAACTAGTAAAATTGTGAATTCAAATATCCGTAGTTAAATCATAAAATCACCTATATTCATGAAAGAGAGAGATGTATCTTTCTTCGAGTATGTTTGGGGAGTGATTTTGGCATGGTCAAAATCATTTTTGCCATGATCAAAATCACTTCTCTTTCATATATTTATGTTTGGCAATGGTTGAAATTGATTTTGAAAAAAAAAACACCTAAAATTCAATTTTCAAAGTTGATAGGTGATTTTTGGGTAAGTGATTGACGGAAAACCACTCTCAAAATTTGTCCTCATTTCATTTCATTGTACCCTATTTTCTCTCTCCTCTCTCCCATCCCATAGGTGGTGTCATAGGTCACTTTGGGTTTTCATTATCTTCATATATATATATATATATATATATATATATATATATATATAAAAAAGTATCATTAATTTTATTGCAATTTCTCCACTTTTGTTTCCACAACCTTCTTTTTTCTTTTTAGATTATTTGTTTTTGTCTCTAAAGATAAAAATAATAAATGGATTTGTAAATGATTATTTTGTTAACATAGATTTCATCTTATATGATTGATAATGATAATACTAATAGCTCTTTCAAAAAATAATGACACGGAAGAATTTGACTATTTAATAGAAATTGGATGTAAAATGATTATTTATTATAGTTATTCTAGATTGAATGAGATATATGGTTTTTGAATTTTTATTTTGACATTTATTATGCACATTTTTCTTAATCATGCATATACAAACATAAATTCTAGTATTTGGTTTTTGATTTTTGAAAATTGTGCTTGTTTTTTCTATCATTTCTTTACCATCAGTTTCATCTTTCTTAGGAAAAACTTTTGAATTCTTAGCCAAATTATAAAAGAAAAAATAAGTTTGTGAAAACTATTTTTTAGTTTTCAAAACCTGATTTGATTTTTGAAAACATATATAAGAAATAGACAACAAAATAAGGAAACCCATGTGTGAAAGTAGTATTTATAGGCTTAATTTTCAAAAATAAAAAATCAAATAGTCATTGAACGAGGATCAATGTTTGTATTTTCAATTTTATAACAATTTAGTTCTTGAACTTTAGTATGTAACAATTTAATTCCTATACTTTTAAATTTGTAATAATTTAATCCATGTCATACAAGATTTCATCAAAATTAAATGTGATTTTTATTATTTAGCGATTTAGACTTTGTAGCTATAAATATATCGGGTCTCTAATTTAGGTTTATTGATCAACCTAGCTATGGAAGAAATTTATTAAATCTTAACAATAATTTTCACCAAAATTGTTACAAAATTAAAAGTACACATGAATAAATTGTTATAAAATAAAATTCCAAGACTAAATTGATACTTCCATACGTAAAAGTTTATTGATCAAAAGTGATTTTTATTATTTCTTTTCTCAATGCATCTCTCTCTACCATTAAAAATACTACTTGTACCAATGAGTTTCTATATATATTTTTTATTTACTTTGTATCTATGTTTTCAAAAACAAAACAAACTTTTGAAAACTAAGATCTCATTTAATAACCATTTAATTTTTTATTTTTTGTTTAGAGTCTATGGTTTAGGGTTTAGGGTTTCCATCTTTCTTGAGATATTATACTATTTAAGTTTCTAGCTAAATTTTAAAAACAAACACAAGTTTTTGAAAACTACTTTTTTTAGTGATCAAAACTTGATTTTAGAAATATTGATTTTAGTGTAATTGATTTTGTCTATAATTGATTTATTAAAAGTGATTTTCATATAATCATTTTCATATTTGGTTCTATACTTTTAATAGTGATTTTGGTTTTGAAAAAATCCATTTTTTATGGAAATTTATGAATTTTGACAAAAGATTACGAGTTTTACTCGTCATTAAAAGTATACACTATTTTAAGAAATGAATATGGTCATTCTAAATTACAATCACTTGACAAAAATCACTTGGGAATCACCTCCCAAGTGATTGAAGGGGAATCACTTCAAATGATTTTGGATCCTTCCAAAATCACTTGCTTAGTATTGCCAAACATCACACTTTGGGTAGTAAAGTGATTTTAGACACGTCGAAAGTGATTTTGGTCACTCCAAAATCACTCCCAAACATGTCCTTAGCTTGGTTCTTGAAAACATAGATACAAGGTAGAGATAAGAAAACTATAGAACCTCATTGGTAAAAGTAGTATTTTTAGCCTTAATTTTTAAAACCCAATAACTAAAAATTAAATTGGTTATCAAACATGACCTAAATAGTTATCAAATGTGGCCTAAAAAAGTAGTTTTCAAAAGTTAGTTTGGTTTCTGAAATTTAATTAGAAAATTAAATGTTACCTAAAAAAATATGAAAATTATTAGAGAAAATAAAGAAAAATGGTGGAAGATGAACAAAAATTATGGAAAAACAAGCATAGTTTTTAAGAAAAAAAAATTCAAAAGCCAAATAGTTATCAAATGTGACCTAAATTAAATAGGTCTTATCTTATTAAAGTTATCAGAAACTTCAAAAGAAAATGACCATTTGGCCTCGAATCAAGACAAGTTGATCCATGCTAGCTCACATCACCATATGTACTAGGAATTCCATGTTTGGGAATGATTTTGGAATTACCAAAATCACTTTTAACATGTCTAAAATTAGTTTCCTTCCAAAAATGTGATGTTTGGATATATTGAATAAGTGGTTTTGAAAGAATCCAAAATCACTTGAATTAATTTTCAAGTGATTGTAATTTAAAATAGCTATTATTTCGTTTTTGAAAATAGTATACTTTGATGACGGACAAAAACTGTCATCTTTTGTAAAAATGTATAAATTTCCATAAAAGAGTGAATTTTCTCAAAACCGTCACTATTAAGTTCATCCGTCATTATTTATAAAATGACAATTTTTCTCTCTCTAAAGTTTTTATAATATGTATCTTACTCTATTATCTTTTTGTCTTTTTATTCATATTTTTCACTTTCCTTTCTCTCTAATGGTTTTAACTATGTTTGAATCTTTTTATTTCTAATTTTTTTTGTTCCTCCCTATAATTTTCGTATCTTTTAAAATTTTTCTCTCTAATATTTTTTTTTATCTCTAACTCTACTTGTCCCTAACTCTTAACTTTTTTTTCTCCTCATTTTAGTTTTTCTTCCTAAAATTTTGATCATCTTGTCCATTTTTTTTTGTTTATCTCTCTATATTTGGATTTCACTCTCTTTATTAAAATTCTTTCTCTGAATTTTGTGTCCCTCCCTTTCTAATTTTTATCTCTCCAAATATTAGAATAATTTTAAACTAAATATTTTTTAAACAAATTAATTATAATTAAGCCACTTAGCTTAAAATATTTTATGTTAAAGTCTTTCCCAAATGTACCACTTCAAAATTACTTAATTGTATGAAAATTACTATTAAAAGTGTAGAACCTGAAAATAATTATATGAAAATCACTTTTAATAAATCAATTATAGACAAATCAATTGCACTAAAAGTAATATCTCTAAAATCATTCTCTAACATGTACTATACTTTGTTGACTTCATAAATTTTTTTTTGAGGTTTTCTTTCTTTAAAACAAGTAAACATTTGTGTTCATAAATTGAAATGTTTTTTTCCTATCGAAGTGTTTGATTGCATTTCTAATAATAATAAAAAAAATATTAAAAGCTTAGTTTTATTAGTATTTCAGTGTAGGGACCACCCCATGTAGGGGTGTTTCTTTCTTTTTTTCTCTTTTCTAAGAGAAATTAACTCTCAAAATAAAAATAAAAATAAAAACTCTCAAAATAAAATGTATTATCAATTGAGAAAACAAAAAAATACAAATATAAAACTGTGGTGAAAATTGGATGAAAATCGGATATAATTTTATCAATATTTAAATACTACTACTACTAATAATAATAATACAAATGCTTGGAAAATAGAATATATATATAATATAAATATGAGATAGTAGAATTATATGAAAAACTTAAATAAATAAGAGAAATTAAAGAGATAGTGGAATGAGAGGAAAGAGATTGGAGAATTTCAATCCAATGGTTGTGTTTATTCATCCACCAAAAGCCACTATTTATAGGCAATTTGGAGAGCATGATTTGATTCATTTGGACACCAATCTATGGCCTTTGTTGGACACATGGGTAGACACTTTGGCTAGGGAAAATTTGCCACATGGCATGGGTGTTAATGGGGCATGTGGAAATGAGCATTTACATGATAATGTTTATAATATTCCCCTTTAAAATGACCATTTATATAAAATATATCTCGTTACACCTTACTAGAGAAAAACCCAATGGGATAAAAACCCTAGTGAAGGAAAAAGTGTACATATTTTATATAATACATTTACTCCCCCTTATGAAGACATCAGTTGAGATCTTTGAGTCGTCACATTCCAATACTGTGAACCAATTTCTTAAATGTTGTGTTGGTAATGCCTTTGTAAATATGTCCGCCAAGTTATCTTTCGAACAAATCTGTTGTACTGAGATGTCGCCATTTTCTTCAAGGTCATGAGTGTAGAAAAACTTTGGAGAGATATGTTTCGTTCTATCTCCTTTAATATATCCTCGTTTGATTTGAGTTATATATGTTATATTGTCTTCGTATAATATTGTTGGAAGAGGTTTACTCGAAGACAAGCCACATGTCTCACGAATGTGTTGTGTCATCGATCTTAGCCATACACATTCTCGACTCGCTTCATGAATTGCGAGGATTTCAGCATGATTCGAAGAAGTGGCCGTGATGGTCTGTTTCACTGATCGCCATGATATAACAGTTCCTCCACATGTAAATAGATAACCTGTCTGAGATATAGTTTTGTGTGGATCAGATAGATAACCAGAATCTGCATAACCAACTAGATCATAATTTGATTTGTTAGAATAAAATAAACCCATATCAATTGTCCCTCGAAAATATCGGAGTACATGCTTAACTCCGTTCCAATGTCTTTTTCTAGGACATGAACTATATCTAGCTAATAAATTTATTGAAAATGCAATATCTGGTCTTGTGTTATTAGCCAGATAACACCAATTGCACTAAGATATGGTACTTCAGGACCAAATAGTTCTTTATTGTCATCTCGAGGTCGAAATATGTGTTTCTTTACATCTAGTGAACGATCTTCCATTGGAATGTTCAATGGATGTGTTTTATCCATATAAAATCTTTTTAAGATTTTCTCTGTATAAGTTGATTGATGAACAAATATTTCATCTGCTAAATGTTCAATTTGTAAACCAAGACAAAATTTTATTTTTCCAAGATCTTTCATCTCAAATTCTTTCTTAAGATATTTTATTGCCTTTGATAACTTTGCAGGAGTTCCAATTATATTTAAGTCATCAACATATACAGTTATAATAGCAAATCCTGACTGAGATTTATTTATAAAAACACACTGACATATTGGATTATTTTGATATCCTTCTTTCAACAAATATTCACTCAGGCGATTATACTACATTTGCCCTGATTGTTTTAATCCATATAATGATCTTTGTAACTTTATTGATATAATTCCCGAGAACTTGATTCATATGTTTCTGGTATTTTAAATCCTTCCAGGATTTTCATATAAATGTCATTATCCAGAGATCCATATAAATACGTCGTGACTACATCCATTAGATGCATATCAAGTTTTTCATATACAGTCAGGTCAATCAAGTATCTTAGCGTTATTGCATCCACTACAGGAGAATATGTCTTCTCATAATCAATACTAGGCCTTTGCGAGAATCCTTGTGCAACAAGTCTCGCTTTATATCTTGTGACTTCGTTCTTTTCATTTATTTTCCTTACAAATACCCATTTGTATCTCACAGGTTTGACACCTTCTGGTGTTAGGACTACTAGTCCAAAAACCTCACGTTTTGAAAGTGAATTCAACTCTGCTTGGATTGCTTCTTTCACTTCAACCAATCCTTTCTACGTTGACATTTTTTGATAGATTTTGGATCAAAATCGTCATTTTCATGAATAATATCGTGAGTAACATTATAAGCAAAAATGTTGTCAACAATGATATCATTTCGGTTGCATCTCTTCCCTGTTGTAACATAGTTTATAGAAATTTCATTATTATCCTCAAGTGTTTGATTTTCATCAATACTCTTTTGAGTAGTTGTATTTTGGATTTCTTATGGAACATCCATAATTAAAACTATATATTTAACTATTTTTCATTACGATTAATTTTTTTTTTTTACATTACTCACAATTTCTCTAAAAATTATCGGGTAAACTTTTTTATAGGTTTAATCTACCATTCCTGATTACGGAAAAAAGCCCCTAAGCTAACTTTGGCATAAAGGTTACACTCTCATCATTATAATGAAGAAATGTAAGATCTAATGTGCAAACCAACACATTTAGTTTGACTTTTTTTTATTAAAATTGATTCTAAACTCTAGAACAAAGTTAAACCGGACGTAATTTTTTTTTTTCCTTTTCAAATCAACCATAAACAAACAAAATTGCATTATGTTTTCCATGTTATAAATTAATCCACAAACCCTTTTATATCTATCTTTTTCTCCTTTCATTTATTTTTTTTTTATGTATTCTTTTTTTAAAAAAAAATTATTCGTGTCATCTCATCAATCTTTTTCTTTCATGACACTTTCTTTAAAACGGTCATTGTTTCTAAAAAAAAAAGGTAAGATAAACCTAATCTCTCTTTATACATTTTATATATTTTTAATCTATTGTTGTGTTAAAATTCTGAAATCTTGATTGTTAGAAATTTTTTTCGAGTTTTAAAATGTATTTATTGAACTATTTTTAATTTGTCACCTTGATGGAAATCATTAAAGTAACAATTGGGAAGCATATTTATGAATTAAATTCTAACCATGAACTCAAAAGAAAATTATTACCACACATATTATTCTTATAAGGCGTTTGTTTTGAAAAATCAGATGTTCAACATTTTTATATGTCTAGAATCTTAGATATCCGAAATTTTAGATGTTTGAGATCTTTAGATTACCTTTTGCAAAAAAATTTATAAAGATGTTTCGAAATATTTAGATAGTCAGATTTTTCTTTGCAGGATTTATGTATTAGAATATCTTAAGATTATATGTTACACCAATAATAAATCTTGCTAAACTTTAAATAATTTATTTATTAGTTTAATATAATTTACATGCATTTAGATGGTTGTTAATTAATATTATATTAGTATATCAATTTATTTTATAATAATATTCATGTATTATTTTGTCAAACAAATTAGCTTATATTAGTTTGATATTTTTATAAAATATTAATTCAATTTTAAATCAACTTTATTTTATTCCAAATATAAAATATAAATATAGCTAACTACATAGGATCGCTTATTAGTGCATAAATAATTATGTTATTTTGAAATTAAAAAAAAAATGAAATAAACAAAATTGATAAGAGACAAAAATGTCATTAGTGAATGTGCTCGACATGAGAATCTTAAAATCTTATATTTCGAAAGCATCCGAAATAGGTTAGATGTCCCAGAATGGACATCCTAAGATATACTTGGTATTTTGTACATTCTTACAAAATAAATGAAGTAATTCAGATATCTATTTCATGAGAATCTTAAATTACTACGAAATAAACAACTTCTATATATATATATATGGATATAATATAATAAGTTTAAACAAATATTAATTAAAATTAAAATTAACAAAAGAACTACTAAAGTCATCTTCAAACTCCACTAATTTATTTAGATTAAAATAAAGTTTTGTTGTCATACCCATTCAACGAAACGAAAATGTACAATTTTGCAATCGCAAAAAGTACTATTGAAATATCCTAGGTTTTTTTTTTTTTTTTTTCCTTTGAATATTGAATATCCTAGGTTAGTGTTAGATGTATTTGAATTGGAATTTGAGACTATATATGTTTATAAATAAATTGGATGTCATTTTTTTTTTCCAAAGTATGATGAGATGGATGGCAATTGCAATGGTCGTCTCCTAATCAGCTCCCCTTTCATATTTCATGGAAACATGAGATGGATGCCATTTCTAAAATCCATTTCTCTCTCATAATTTTTGTTTAAAAAATCTCTAACGATTACGCAATAATGAAGATTCGAGCCTTTGAGATAGAGTTAGACTGCTAATTGTTAAAATATTGATAAAATACATTAACTTAAGCTTTTGGACTGTTTGATGATAAAACAAATTTTTAGTTCGCAAGTGAAGAAAAATATTAAAATATAGCTATAAGATGAAATTTATTATAAGAGCTTGAATTTTTTGGTTGATTAGTAATTTAACATGGGTATCACCCTCAGTATAAATGAAGAAAAATACTTATTTTTCATTTGTCTTTTTTAATTTGGTGATAATTTTGCACTAGTATCTTAACTAATTAAACTAGAGTGAAATTACTTTTTTTAAACAACTCTACAATGAGTTTTTCTTCAAACAAAAAAAATATATATATAATTTTGAGTTCACATGCCTGGCTTATTTTTAGTAATTTTTCTCTCTCAAACTTTTTATTTTAGTTCAACCATTATTAGAGTAGAGATTGAATCATCACTCCTTAAAATGATAATTAGCGTGTTATCATTCAACTTTGCTCGAATTGACATTTTTTCTATGCACAACTTCATGGCATATAAAAAATTTATGGGAAAAAATTTGTGGGGGAAAAATATATATTCAAGATGAGTTACACAACACTATGCCTACTTTCATTGATTAATCTCTCCCTAGCCACTAATGCACATACACTTTACAAATTAAATAAAAAATCTATGGTCAAACAAGTTGGAAAATTTCTTGGCCACAAATTTATTCTCTCTTGTGGGCAATTTTTTTTTGTTACAAATTAAGGTGGGTTTAATTAATTACCCTCTCTTAAATTAGCAAATTTATGTTGACAACAAATTGGATGGGTACAAATTGTCCTCTCTTTCTTTCTTGATTTGCAAATATTTTTGGCCACAAATTGAGTTGCAATTATCTTAAGTAATCAATTTTTACCACAAATTGATGTGGGTTTTTAATTTCTTGTATGTTTGCCATTAATTGTGTTGTTTTTAGAAGATGAGGGAAAGGAGAGAACACAAAGGGCAGTTAGGGTTTACATTGTGAATTGATATTGTGTTCTATTGATTTTGAGATACAAGGCTAAAGGTCCCATTTATAGGATAATATAAAATAAAATAAAATAAAATCTAATCTAACGCAATAAACACTAAGATCTAATGCAATAAAAACTAAGATACTAAGATATTCTAACATCCCCTCTCAAACTCACAATCCTATGTGAGTTTGCTAGGATGAGGCAAGCATGCCAGGGAGCACAACAAATGCGGTGGGCAGGCAGGTGCCAAAGTACAACAGAGGCGGCGGGCAGGTGCCGAAGCACAACAGAGGCGGCGGGTAGGTGCCAAAGCACAACAAAGGCGGTGCCAAAGCACAACAGAGGCGACGGACAGGTGCCAAAGCACAACAGAGGCGGCGGGCAGGTAGTAAAGGAGAAACCCTAACTTAAGGCTCTGATACCATGTTGTTTTTAGAAGATGGAAGGGGAAAAGGGAGAGAACACAAAGGGTGGCTAGAGTTTACATTGTGAATTGATATTGTGTTCTATTGATTTTGAGATATAAGGCTAAAGGTCCTATTTATAGGACAATATAAAATAAAATAAAATAAAATCTAATCTAATGCAATAAACACTAAGATCTAATACAATAAAAACTAAGATACTAAGATATTCTAACAAATTGGAAATGTATTATTGAATGTAGTTGCAGTCTCTTTTGGCCATAAAATGAAGGAATTATTCGATATAATCATTAAAGATATATGTGTGCTAAAAAATATTTTAACAAAATTTCTTTTTAATGATATAAAAGTGTTGGGGACAACAAATATTGTCCACTTTGAATATATGCCCTCATGATTTTGTTTTTGATTTCACCCAAAATGTCTAATATCAATGGAAATACTATCTCTCACTTATATACCCATGATCTTATTCTTCTCTAGCCATTTAGGACTTTGGTCGCACTCCCAACAAAAAGAAATAGTTATATCGAACCAACTTATCTATCACATATGTATCTTCCTTAGGCATAATAAAGAAAACATAAAGTCAAACTTGGAAAATTAATTTTGTATAGTAGGACAATAATTGATGAAGTGGGTTTGTTTAAAAATTAGAAGTAGTCACTCTTAAATGTACACCCATCACTTATTGTTTGCCAATACACCAACACTTCATTCTTAATTTCTCACCCTAACACCTTTAGCCCCCACCATAATTTTCCTTTCCAAAATGAATTGAAAATCTTCTCACCCTCTCCCAAACCCATTATAATTAATTACTTTTTCATAACTAAATATTAGTTAATCCAAATTATTTTGTTTCATTGTCCATTTTCTATTAGTTGTAATTTTCAAATTATTAAGCCTTTTTTGGTCAAATCATCAAGTAAATTTTTGATCGCTCTATTGATATTTACATTAAGCTAGTGACATTTTTATAATAAATTAAGACATTTAAAAAATTGGAAATATCCACGTAGGTATTTACTAATGTGTAGATGTTATTTATATAAACTTATTGACTTTCATAATTGTTTTTCTGAATATTTATAAAAGATATATAATTGTTGATATTAGCATTCTGTTGGCATCTTCATTAAATAAATATTTGACACATCTATGATAGTGTTCATTCACAAGCCATTCTAAAAAACTTATTGAGTTTTAATAATAGATATGAAATTATGTGGAGTGAATTCCTTTGAAATAATTGAACGTTATACGTACATTTAAAAGTTATTTATCACTTTTTTCCGTACATATTTGAACCCATTCATTTAAAACAATTCGCTCAACTTAGTTTCATTTAATTAAATTTATTAAGGTAATATAAATTTTGGCTCTGTATTTGACAAGTCAGCTGGTAGAGTCTAGTTTTAAAAATTAGAATAAAACTTAATGAAATTCATTTTTTGAACATGCTTTTAAGAGATTATATTTTGAACTATAAAAAATTATATTTTAAAAAAAAATAGTAAATCAATTGAAATTATTTCTTCAACATTTTGTAATTAAGATGCCACCACGAAAAACTTTGTTTAATTTCAAAGATGATTTTTATGTTCTACATTTTTTTTTATTAAGTCTTAAGATACCTTGGTTAAAATCGTTCTAAAAAGAATACAACATATAATCAAAATATCCTAACCTTCTTTAAGTTTTATCTCCAATTTGATGAATAAAGAATTAATATGCATGTGATGTGCTATTTAATATTCTACAAATTTTTTTTAGGTATTATAATGGTCGTGTTGGGCATCTAATTATTTATTGGTATGAATTTAAACTTGGTCTAACATATATATATATACACCTAAACATATTCTTAAGAATATTCATTAACAGTCAATATCATCCTCATGTGAAGATATTCCCAAGAATATTCATTAACAATCGACATCATCATCTTTTGGCATTTCAAAAAAAAAAAAAAAACATATTTTCCATGATTTGCCAAATATTTTGAACTTTATTGATTTCGAAACCCGGAGAGGTTTATTACCACTATTTACTAAAATTTGAAATCGGCATCAATTTAGACTAAAGGCAAAATATATATATATATATATATAAATAAATATCATTTTTGTCTTTATACGTTTATACATTTTATTTCATTCACTTTGGTTCTTATACTTTTAAATGTTTAATTTTAGTTCATGTACTTTCAATACACATTTAAAATTGGTCACTACCCATTAATTTGATGATAATTTTTATGCAAGAAAATACATAATGTAATTTTAAAATATGAATAGAAAACTCTACATTTTTTTAAGAGAAAATGATAGCCACTTAACATCAACCATCATTCTTAATTTTTTGAGCAAATTATTACAGGTTAACAAATCTATACTTAAATTGAGTTTGAGATACCTTTAGAATAATGAAAATAACTTTTACCCAATCAAATATCTTTGCAAAATTTTTATGGTTCACATCATAATACAAAGTGATTAAGAAATTTATAAAAATGTTTAAATGCTTTTAAAAGAATAACTAATAGTGTGTTTCAAATATGTTTTGAAAAAAAAAAATGCTTTTTAAACAAAATCAATAAAATAATTTAATAAGTACAACTTTAGATGATCAAAACTTTTTTTAATCTTCATAAATTTAAAAAAAAAACACTGTAAAAAAATTGGATTAGTTTAAATTCTATTTTTAAAGAGACACTTGAAAAATATATTGCCCAAAAATGACTTTAATAGTGATTATCTAGCAAAAATATGTAAGAAAGAAAAAAAAACATATTTTTAATTTAATATAACCATTTTTTTTAGTATAGAGCAACTAAAAACTTTATTATTTAAAGCATTTCTAAAGGTGATAATATAGATATAGATATAGATATAACTTTTAATGAAAATATTTTTGTAAAAAAAATAATTAAGCTCCAAATTGTTGTAGCTTTTAAAGTAGTTGTGGACAACTTTACTTTTAAGAAAAGCAGTTGTCATTGGAAGTAGGTCAAAGTGTTTGGTAAATTCAATCGAAATTGTTGTAGTTTGGCTAAAATGACCCAAGTAAATATATAATTTTAATTATTTATATGTTAATGTTTAGTATATCAATTATTATAAATTAATTATCTAGAAATTGTACATTTTAAATTTCAAATTATGTTTTTTTATTCTAATTGTTTTTATATAGCACTTTGTTTAAATTACAAATTATATATATATATATATTTTATTCCAATTTAAGTACAAATAAAATGTAAGAAAAAAAAATTAGTGCAGAAAAAATAAACAAAATGTTATCTATTTTGCACTCATCAAACTTGTATAGCAATAGAATTCTATCAATTATGAATTAGTATTGAGGTCTATTTCCTCTGATCATGTTAAAGTTGAGATCTTAACAACTTTAACAGAATAAATAGTCAAAATGTGTGTTGTAATCTGGATCACAATATATGAAATAATAGTTTGCTAAAATCCCATGCATCAATATGCTATGCAATCAAGAGATTTCAAATTTTAATCTCTTTTTTTTTATTATTATTATTGTTTATGTGAGGATGTCTTATTTTTTAATGACAATAAACCAATTTGACAGATTAAAAGAATAATTTCTACCTAGGTTGTATCTTTTCGCGTCAGCAAACTTCGACCATTTATGGAACAACATTAACATGTAACCATTTTCCCATTAGAGGAAAATATGTATACAGTCATTGACACATTATTTATTTTATTTTGTTTTTAATTTGTTTTTATTATCTCTTTGGTGTGGGAAATAAGTAAATAAAGATTAAACTCCAATTCTCTATTTAAAAATCTAGATGGAATTTGATCCAAGTTGATAGTGGAAATTGTACGGTACATGATGGCCGAAGAAGGAATTGAAGAAAATAAAATAAACAAAAGGAAACGATATGATAATTGATAACCCTTTCGAGAAATCCTTCATAATGGTGCATGCTAATAAATAAATAATAATAATAAATAACACTTAAATATGATACTCAAAAGAAATTATCTGAAAATATTATAACGTTGGTTTGATATCTATTTGATTTGGTTAAATTTGTGCTTTTTTTTATTATTAATTTTATCTTTCTAAAACATTTAAATTATCAGTCAAATTCTAAAAAAAAAAAACATGTTCATGATTATGAAAACTATTTCTTTATAGTTTCACATCTTGACTTGGTTTTTAAAAACATACTTACAAAGTAAATGACAAAATAAGAAAACTCATAGGTAAAAGTAATAAAACTCTATAATTTTCAAAAACTAAAGAATTATCTATGATTTTAGTTACCAGGTAACACACTTTAAAAAAAAAAAATCTTTAAATCACTAAAGGATCCTACCCTAGATGGCTAGCTAGACTAATTAGTCACCCCACTTCAACAACTACGTCTTTTAATTCTAAAGGTTTAATATATTATCAATTACAAGGCCTCCTTATTTAGATTGTAATATTCTATTTTTCAAAAAAATATATCTACACGTGATTGAATTATCAATATGAATGAATAAGTAGATGTCACTTTATTTTAAATTATATAAAGAGTTGTTTGGGCACTGGGTGGGTTATAATAACAGGCGGTTATAATAGTTTGTGGATTATTATAATATGTGAAATCATATAATATTATTTAAAATGCAGAATAATATAGTCTGTGGTTATAATAGTATGTGTTTGGGGTGTAAATTATTCCACAAGTTATAATAACACATGTTATTATAACTTGTGCCCCAAACAAACCCAAAATGATATGGTTGAATTAGAATAATAACATGAATATGGAAAAATGTGACATTATAATTCATATTATTATAATTTTGATTTTTTGAACTTGTGGGTTTTTTTTTTTTTTTTCATATGTGACTTTTATCAATTATGCCATCTATTTTGAAAATCCTAAATAGCCATTTTTTGCACGAAATGTCTATATTTGTTTGGAAAGAATATATATATATTGGCATGTGATGGGTTTTTTCCACCTAGTATCCTTTTGTTCGACTATTAAATTTGAATATTCTCAAAACAGGATAAAGAATCAAATTGTTGCAGTTTTGTTGCTTTTGTTTTTTTTTTTTTTAATAAAATAAATGTGTGATAGGATAGGAAGATTTGAACCTCTTCCAGAGGAGGAGTACATGACAACATTTTTGTTTCTCACTAGTCACTATATTATTATTTAACTTATATTATCTATGTTGTTTTATTTTTTAATTTTTAACTTAAATAAAGAAAATGATTAAAAGAAAATTAATTTATTAGTTAAATAATAACTAGCTAGATGCGTTTAGTGTATATTCAAATATTATATATATATATATATATATATATATATATATATATATATATATATATATATGGGAGGGGGATTCTTTAAGTTTAATTAGTTGTGTAATACCTAATTTAAATTTAATGACATAAGTACTAAAATAAGGTAGAATTAAATTAAAATTACTTCAGCTAAATACATCTATAAATTTTAATTGAGTTAAACTAATGTATCAATAAATTCGTATTAAATGAATATACAATAAATCTTCGAACAAACTTAAATTAAATAATTTCATTCCATAAACTCAAATTTTATATCTATTTCTTTTATATGAGTATTTTTAGTATTTTCACAAAAGTGACCCACTTACTTAGGATTTAATATCTTAAGTGTTTTTTTTGGCAATCAAATATTAGGGTCGGATAGACGTTGTCCCGTACAATTAGTTTTTTTTTTAATGATACTTCATTGATAGGTATGTGAGAAACATACAAAATGAACGATGAGATGAAAATCTTTCAATTTAAAGCTAAGGGAGAGATTACGTAATTAAAAAAAATGGGTTTCATTAGTTGAGATGCGCCACCAAAAAATTCAAGAATTTAAAAAGAAAAAAAAAACATTTTTCTTATTGTAATTTTATTATATTTGAATATGAGTTGAACTTTAATTGGGCTATTTTTGCAAAATTTTAATTTTTTTTTTGTTATATTTGAAAATACATATATAAATACCTCAATAATTGATTATTTCTTTATATATATAGGTTAAATTACTTACAAGTTTATTCTCTAACTTTTAATTTTGTCTAGAATAGATCCTTGAACTTTAAAAAAAAATTAATAAGTTTTTGAACTTTCAATATAATTTTGTGTTTAATAAGTTCTTAAAATATTTGAAATTTTTATTAATGAATTGATGTATTAAATACAAAATTAAATTTTATGTCTAACAAGACCCTAAACTTTCAATTTTGAATCTAATAGATATGTAAATTTTTTAAAAAATATTGAATAGATTAATAATGTATTAGACACAAAATTGAAATTAAAACTATAAACTTTATTGGTCATAGAATTGAAAATTTAAAGACGGATTAGACACAAGGTCAAAAACTTATTCCATACCAAATTGAAAAGTTTAAAGATCTATTAAACACACTTTTAGAAATTTAGAGACCAAATAGATACAACCTTAAAAGTTCAAAGACTAAACTTATAATTTAACCTCTCTTTCTCCCTCCCTATAAAGTAATAAACATTTCAAATTAATCATAAGCTTCTTGTTTTGAAATAATAGGAAACATATCTTATTAATATACTAGTTATAAACATATATATATGAGAGACAAAATTAAATGAACTAATTAATCTCATTCTTTCTTATGCTCAATATTGTTGTCAAAAAATTCGGACAAGATAACTCACTTGACCTTCACATGACAACTACTGTAAATTTGTTTAGAGAGGGGAATAATGTGACATGCAAAAGAAGAAATATAGTCAGGGAGTGTTTAGATGAGTTTAGTAAGAGTTTCTAGAATGAGAAAAAAAATCACAGCGAGCACAGTTCATAAGTCCAATCTCTTCTACTTTTTGTCTCAATTTGGTCTGTTTTTGCATATTTTAGATCTTTGTGTGTTTGCCTTTTTGTTTCTTCAGCCTTCTAAATTTATTTTTATGGTCCAATTTCACCCATAACACTTAAGTGAAGAGGCGAGGAATTTTTATTTTGAAGTGATACAAAAATTTATGTTCAAACTTTTTGTGCGAGTAATCTTTTAGTTCTAATAATTAAAAGGCAAAACTAAAGAAAGAACTTTAAAAGTAAACTTTATATATTCGTTTTATAGAAGACAAGTAAACGGGGCCCTCTTTTATTTTCGGCTCCACCATTGTTTTTTTACATTAGCTTAATTTATTTCCCCTAAAAAAAATTTTAAAAAAAAAATATTTTTAAAAAACATATATTAGCTTAGTTTTTTCCCCGTTTTTTATTGGTTAAACAATATATAGATAAAGATATAATCTCTTAATTGATGGTATATAGTTTAACCAATTAAAGTGTATTTGTCAACAAGAGCATAGCTTGGCATCAAATATGACTCATGATCAAAAGGTCATGGGTTGCGTATTATCATAGTTTTTTTTTTTTTTACAATGGCACATATTAACCTTAATTTTTTTTATTCAACAATTATTAACATAGGATCAAATTATTTGTTTCTGATATGAAATTTGATGTCTTATCTATATATGCTCGGATGAGTGTATATTAACCTTAGTTAAATATAGGGAAAACTGAAAGAAAGAAAGAAGTAAAAAAAAGGGTCAGTTGCACAAATGACAAAAAATAAAAGTCTAATTGCAAGTGTGTCTACTCTTTATTTCTATTGTAAATATAGCAAAAAAAAAAAAATGGTCCAGCCCAATTGGAGTCAGCAAAATGTCCAAAATACCCCTCCTTATAATATCTCGTGATTGCAATATGACGTATATCAACCGTCTATAAGGGATATATTGTTGATATGCCCACGATATACTTAATATGAAGTATATCAGTGATATACTACTGATATATTTTACTTAAGTATATCAATGAACTTGAATTTCTAAGACTTAATATATCAACAGTATATCAAAAAGGGCTAATATGAAGCATATCAAGAGTATAATAGTGATTTATATCTAGTGTATCAAATATAACCTAATATGAAGTATATTAGTGATATGTTACTGATACATTTCACTTTTATAAAAATGAAATGGGGCATGCGTAATATAAAGTATATCAGTGATATACTACTGATATACCTTGTTACTTAAAGTGATGAAACATATCACTGTCTTCCTGCATATTGATATACCAACGATATACCTAACTAAAAAGTAACTACATGATATACTACTGATATTTATTTGAAGTTAATCAAGTATATCGGTAAGTGCAATACTGGTATATACTTGATTTATCATTGGTGTTGTTCAATAAAAAGTTGTGAGTAGTATATCAGTGATATACTACTGATATATTTTACTAAAGTATATCAATGAACTTGAATTTCTAATACTTAATATATCAACAGTATATCAAAAAGGGCTAGTATGAAGCATATCAAGAGTATAATAGTGATTTATATCTAGTGTATCAAATATAACCTAATATGAAGTATATTAGTGATATGTTACTGATACATTTCACTTCTATAAAAATGAAATGGGGCATGTGTAATATAAAGTATATCAGTGATATACTACTAATATACCTTGTTACTTAAAGTGATGAAACATATCACTGTCTTCCTGCATATTGATATATCAACGATATACCTAACTAAAAAGTAACTACATGATATACTACTGATATTTATTTGAAGTTAATCAAGTATATCGGTAAGTGCAATACTGGTATATACTTGATTTATCATTGGTGTTGTTCAATAAAAAGTTGTGAGTAGTATATCAATAGTATAATCTTGATAAATAAACAATATACATAATGTAGAGTATGTCATTGATACACTACTTATAATATTTATTTGAATTTGTTCGAAAGTAAATTAATAAGATGAATATTAATGTGATATACTACCGATATCTGTTTATTTCACAAATATCAAGTATATATCCGTGTGATATACTACCGATATACTTTATTTACGTATCTCAAAAATAAAAAATACTTATTATGTCAAGGTATAATAATTATTCATAATCGGTATATCGGATTATCTAAAGCAAGTATATCAGTGATATACTACTGACATGTTTTATTTAGGTATATAAATGAAATGGAAATGCTAAAATTCAGTATATGAACGGTATATCACAAATTAGTGATTTATGTTTGGTAGTGATTTATGTTGATATATCATGCATGTTTGATATACCAAGAATATAATAAGGATAGAAATAGTGATACACTCAATGTTAGTAACTTGCATATGATAGTATTCATTTCATTGATACATTGCTGATATACTGGTATATCAATGAAATGAACATATCTAAAATGAAGTATGTCAGTAATATACTAAGATGCAAAATATCTCTGATATGCTACGGCCGGATATATATAGAGTATATAATTTAACTGATATTACTGAAAATAATTGTATTCATAGTATATTAATAATATATTATTAATGTACTTTGTTTTAGGTGTATATCAGTTGACTGATATACAAATACAAAGTATATCAGATATACTACCGATATATTAAATGTAAAGTACATTAGATATACTACTGATATACCAAAGGTAAAGTATATCAGATATACTACTGATACACTAATGAGGGTAAAATTGGAATAATAAAAAATAAAAAATCAGATTCTTAAAAATTTTGCTATATTTGCAAATCTAAACAATCATGGCTAGATTTATAAATATACTAATATTTTTTTCCACCCATTACAATTCCAAAAAAAAAACAAGTAGTTGCAATCAGAACCGTATTGGTCTATGTCTTCAAATTAATTTATAGAATTGTTGCAATTAAATCCAACTACTAACGAATTTATAGATAGAATTTAATTATAGCAATTTTAAACCATTTTAACAACAATTAGGGATCATCATCCATCCATTACCGTCAGTTTTCGACCCCAACTGATTCCGAACCGATTACTGTCGATCTGTTCGACCCTCACTTGTTTTTATTATTATCATCATTATTATTATTATTATTATTAAAAATAGTCAGTCAATTCGGTCGGTTTGGGACTTACCAGCAGAATACCGAAAAGATATAAAAATCAACCGACCTTAGTTCTGTCGGTTTTGGTCGATTTTCGATCTTTTTTTGCTCACCCCTACACTTTGGTGGGAAAAAACATAAATTTTTCGTATTTTCAAAAAAAATTATGACAGTTTTTCAACGTGGAGGCAGACATTTTTGGCGAGAAAAAATGGAGAGTTTCGTGTTTTCAAAAATTTATGACAATTTTTTCAACATCACAAATTTCAACGTCAAGCCCTATTCCATTTGTCCCACATCGAAAAAATTGTGTTTTGTAGAGGTATCTTCTCCTCTAAAATATCTTTCTCTCCTTTATTTTAGCATTAACATGAGCTTCCTACCGTTGATGGGTTTGTTAAGGTTAAGTAAATTGGGCTTTGAGTAAAAATATATATATATATATATTAACAACTACAAACTATCAAATAAAGCAAATACTTGACACAAGAATATTGTCATTAACATTTTTTTGCCACAGAAACAATTTGTTGACACTGAAAGTCTGTCATTAACAGAATTTTATGACGTTTAAAAATTTTCGTTGATATTTATAACGTCAATTTTAGGAGATATTTCTTGACAATATTTAATTATCATCAAAAGTTTACCATGACTTTTAACAAATGTCTTGAATATGTTTTTCTACCACTATTAATTGTCATAAAATAGTTAATTATGACAGAGTTTTTAGTGTGTCATATATAAAATTTTGGTAGCTTCTAAAATTGGAAAAAAAAAATAATGAAATGTGATTATCGACTTATGATAATTCAATGTCATGAAATCTCGAAATTGGATTAGTGACAATATTATATTCACAATAATTCCTCTAGAGTTAGCTAAAAATGTAATTATTGTGGTTGGCCCATTGTTTTTCTTTATAGAAGATAGATTAAAATATAGAAATATCTGATCAAAGAAATGGGGTTTTGGTGGTTTGTCCAACATGCATCTTTATGGAAACGAAGAAATAATTGGAAAAAATGAGTGCATGTAAAGATCAGCAAATTAAAGTTTTTTTTTTTAAAAAAAAAAGTAGTGTGATATAATGGATTTGATTGAAGAGTGTAAGGACACTATGTTTTTTTAAAAGAGTTTTCAAGCATTGTCTTTCTAAATACATATAAATAATTAAAATCAATCATCTACTAAAGCAAATGCACACAAGGCTAATTCCTTTTATTGAACCTATGTTTAAAATTGTTGAAATATTTGTAGAGAGAGAAAAATGGAAATTAATTAACTTGGAGTATACGCAAACAATAATGGTTTCAATTGTTATACCTAAAAGGATACTAGGAATAGCATTAGGGTTTTGTGTGGAATCATAGTTTATCGTCTACGTCTTTTATTCTTTCATTCACTCATTTTTTGGGGAATCGAATCGAGAGTTGAATATTTGTGGACAAAGAAAAATTTTATTTTATGACATAATTAAACTCTAAACTTCAATAAGTTAGGTGTCGTTTGATAACCATTTAATTTTTTATTTTTTTATTTTTTTGTTTTTGAAAATTGTGTACTTGTTTTCTCATCATTTATCTACAATGGTTTTCATCTTACATACAATGATTCTCATCTCTCCTAAGAAGACACTTGAATTCTTGGCTAAATTTCAAAAAAAAACAAGTGTTGAGAAACTACTTTTTTTAGTTTGTTAGTTTTCAAAGATTGACTTGGTTTTTGAAAACATATCAAAAACTTGATAAGAAAACATGAAAAGTAAAAGGTAAAAGTAGAATTTATAATCTTGATTTCTAAAAATTAAATAGTTATCGAAGGAGATCTTGAAAAGTAAATTAGAAAAGTATCGATAAATAAATCATACAAAATTTTCAGGCTCGCGAAAATAGATAAATTTAAAGCCACATAAACATCTGAATTTAATCATGAAATTCAAGCACGTAAAATCATATTCAAACTCATATCTAAATTCAACTAAAAGAGTGAAGTATTATTTACAAAAAGGAAAATACTTCTAGATACTGATCCGACTTTTTGAGGAGAAATATTTTTATTGACTAAAAAATCATAATAGTGTCCAGTAATTTTTTTTTAAGTTGAACCATGTTAAGTGATGGGTCGAACTTTTGAAATGATAATTGATATCACTAAATGATATCACTAAATGTGTAATTGAATTGATGTGAATTTATTAGTAGAAGATACAAGTGAATGGTACTCAGGCATCCAACAAAAATTACCCTATATATCCTACCTTCTACAAAAAGGGAAAAAAAACATTAATAGAAACTTCACTCACTACAGACCTGGCCTGTTTAATAACTATTTTGTTTTTATTGTAGATTTTTTTTAAGTTGTACTTATTTTCTCATCATTTCTTTATAATGGTTTTCATCTTTTTAATGAAAAATATCATAATTCATAGTTAAATTCTAAAAACAAAAACAAAGTTTTGAAAACTACGACCCCGTTTGATAACCATTTGGTTTTTAGTTTTTGATTTTTAGAAATTAAGTCTATAAATACTACTCCAGTTCCACCCATGGTTTTTCATGTTTTCTTATCTTACTTTTTACTTGTGTTATAAAAAACCAAACCTAGTTTGAAAACTAAAAAAAAGTTGTTTTCAAAAATTTGTTTTTGTTTTTTGAATTTAGCTAAGAAATCAAGTATTTTCTTGATAAAGATGAGAACTATATATTATAAGAAAGATACAATCATTGTGAAAAAAGGTTGAGAAAAAAGTACAATTTTCAAAAATAAAAAACCAAATGGTCATCAAACGGGGCTTACTTTTTTTAATTTTCAAAGTTTGGTTTGGTTTTTTAAAAACATAGGTAAAAAATAGATAATAAAACAAAAAAAAATCATTGAATAGAAGTTGTATGTATAGGCTTCATTTTTAAAAACCAAAAACCAAAATCAAATGGCCGCCTAAAATAAACTTTAAATCTAAATAATTGATACCACAAAGTTTAGAGTTTAGAAGTTAAAAATTAGAGTTAAAATTTTTAAAAAATTAGGTAAGAAGGACAAGGTTGCTTTTGAGCCACAAATGCAAGTACCTAAAAAAAAGAATTCCATACTTTTCTGTTGTGATGATACCTTTGCGTATTAATGTATTTACTTGACATGTGTTTTTAATTGTAATCTCTGTTAAAGTTATTAAAGCTGATTTTTTAGGCTTATCAATCCCTCACTATAAAAAGGAGTTTGATGAAGCTGGTAATGGATATATCAACTCTTACATTGCACATAACTGTCACAATGGAGCAATATCCCACTGGAATGTGGAATCAGGCCAGGCCATTTATTGCTGTCATTCTTCAGCAGTTCATCACTGCCGGAATGGCCATCATTTCCAAATTTGCTCTCAATCAAGGACTCAACCAGCACGTTTTAGTCGTCTACCGTTACGTCATTGCCACCGTTGTCGTTGCTCCCTTCGCTCTCATCTTCGAGAGGTCTCTTTCCTCTTTCCTCTTTTCTGTTTGTCTTTCTCTTTGAGAGAGTTTTGTTAACAGTGTTAACGACAGGAAAGTGAGACCCAAGATGACTTGGTCCATTTTTGGGAAGATTGTGTTGCTGGGACTATTGGAGTAAGAACTTAACCCTTAATCCTCTATCGTCATTGTTCGTAACCTATCAACTTAAACTTAAACTTTTGAATTTTTTTGTATGACAGGCCTGCACTAGACCAAAACTTGTATTACACAGGCATGAAGTACACTACGGCAACTTTCGCTTCTGCTATGACCAATATGGTCCCTGGCCTTATCTTTCTCATGGCTTGGATTGTTCGGTAATTTAGTCAAAAGCTTCAATTTAATTATGATGTATTAAATGTTAGTATCTAACCAATCATTTTGAGTCATATAACATATGACAAATCTATAGGTAGTTTTTTTAATTTTATGAGTGTATATGTCTATTTCATCAAATTAAAATATATGTTGTTTTTTTACTCAATTAATAACATGAATTTTATAACCCAACTCTTTATATGTCAGACCATATTGCAAAAATATTAATAAATAAAGATTGGAATTAAAATATTTTTGAGATTAGTGATGAAATTAAAGATATGGAAAAAGAAAATACTTGAGTGGAGTCCCTGATACACTCATCTACTATGTAGCCCACTTTATAGCAGAAAAAAATCTTCTTTTTTAAAACAAAAAATTTATGTGGTTAAAAAAGGAGTTGCACAATACTTGGGTGTAACTTATACAAAATGACTAAATTTATTCTAATTAGTCAACTTAAATTTAGTAATTTTGTTGTAGCTTAATATGATATTAGAGTTAAAAAGTTTTCCCAACTTGACCATACCTCAATTAGTTAAAGCATACACAAGCTTTCCCTCCGATATGTTGTTTAATTAAAAATAATAAAAAGTTAAAAATTCCTGATGAATTCAAGTCTTTGCCATATCATTCTCGTCTATTGATATCGATAGTTCACATATTGAATTCCAATTTCCACAAATCAAATTGATAATCTGAACTCACTTGTGAGAGACGTGTTTACTTGTGTGTTTGTTTAGGCTGGAGAAGGTTAACGTAAGGCAATTGCCAAGCCAGGCAAAGATATTAGGGACAGTGGTGGCGGTGGGAGGGGCAATGATAATGACTATGGTTAGAGGGCCAATTTTTAATCTGCCATGGACAAATCACAACCTCCATCACTCTTCTGCAACTGCAGTCAACCAGCAAGATCTTCTCAAGGGTGCTCTCATGATCACTACAGGCTGTATTTTTTGGTCTATTTTTAGTGTTCTTCAGGTAAATCCACATCTTCCATGATTTTCGATCCAAACGACATATACTAGTGATGACTCAATTGGACTCGACGTGAAGAAATATAACAATTTATAACATGTTCTTAAAAAGAACAAAGTTCTTACAACAATGATCAAATCAAACGAGTTGACAAGGAACAAGTAGTTACACATGATTATTTTCTCCTTCAAATAGATGTAAACAGAAATAAGGAAACAAAATACAAAAAGGGTTGCCAAATGACTCTTCATTTCTTATTTCCTTCAATCTTCCAGGCGATTACAATAAAAGTATACCCGGCACAACTCTCCTTAACAGCTTTGATATGCTTCACCGGCGCCGTGCAAGCCTCAGTGATAGCTTTGGGAATGGAAGGGCACAAACCTGCTGCCTGGTCATTACATTTAGATTCCACCCTCTTAGCTCCTTTATACAGTGTAAGAAATCATCAACTGAAACATAGTCGGTTTCAAAATCTTTCATGCAGTTCATACTTCCTAGTTTCTGAGTAGAAACTCACAACCATGGGTGGTGTTTATTGTAGGGAATCATGTCTTCAGGGGTTTCATATACCGTTCAAGCAGCCATAATGAAAACTAAAGGGCCAGTTTTTGCAAGTACATTCAGTCCCCTAAGCATGATCATTGTTGCAATAATTAGTTCATTCGCACTATCCGAGATATTATACTTTGGAAGGTAATTAACCTGTCTATTCCACTGCCCACCAATGCAGAATTCTGGTGAGAGTAGCCTTACTGAGAGAGAGAGTGATCAGAGTTTTGTAATAATGGTCTAAATGAAACTAAATATTTTTTGCAGGGTTCTTGGAGCAGCTGTAATTATTACAGGTCTTTATTTAGTTCTGTGGGGTAAAATCAAGGATCATGCTCCATACAATTCAGATAGTGAGAAGATAGCCCCATCTGATCAGAAACCGACTGCCATAACTGACAAACCTAAGACTTCAGACAAAGAACTTGCAGTTGATCTTGCTAGAATAAAAACAGTGGATGATTCTGTTTAATATGAGCAACAAAGACCAACCATCAAAACTTTTATACAGCCATATGATGGGGTTAGGAAAGGGTCCATGCAGCCAATTCTATTTCTCTCTGCTTCTGTTTTATTTGGGTGAATTTGGAAGGATATCTAATATGCTAGTGTATAAATGAGTCAAATTGTAAGGTAGACCTAGGGTCAAATTATTCTGAAGTGGACAAATCCTGATTCTTCATTTATAATGTATTATATATTTTAGCTAAATTCCAAAATTCCACTCATATGCCAGCTAGTTTCTGTCTACAAGGAGGCTTTAATAAGTATACTTTCAGCAGAAATTTGTAACTAAAACAAGGATGTGGATTGTGAACTTTGTTCTATGGTCAGAGACAGTCTGATGCAGAAATCAGTAGACATTCTGCATTAAACACACACATACACACAAAGATAGAGAGAGAAACTCATTGAGGCCTAAATGTTGTCCTAAAAATCAGGTGGGAAGACTATGCAAGTCAGGTATAAGCAAGCTAATCCAGGGAAGCAAGCTGAATTAAACTAGTTTGGAAGAAGCGAATGAGTTGGTATCTTTACCCTGCCTTTAATTTCTCACACATTATAATAGCAATTCTGACTCTTCTATTTCAACACAGAAACGGTAGTTTGGAAGATGTGAATGAAGACTGATTTTTTCAACCGCTTAAAGAATAATGAACCCAAGTAGCTAAAGTGAGTTTATGATCAGCCCACAGACAGAATAATTGACTTATAGCACCAAATACTTGCAGTTTCTACACAAATCCCATCATCATTGGGTACACAAAAAAAAAAACTAATTGCCGATCATCAAGACAAGGCAGCATTTAGGATCATTCAATAATTGCCATACATATCAGATCGTATGCTTCATAAAACAGCCTAATTAATAAAGCCACTGAAGAAAGACCACCAAATGTACTCATTCATAGAAATCAAAATGACGAGAGGCTATTGCATTCCCATCAAAGCTTTATCAGCAATTTTACACATGGATCCAGCCAAAAAAATTCGTTATGAGGAATTAACACCCGCCAATGGAGCCCCTTTAATGACAGTAAAACTTACAGGGCAATGATATGGAAATTGAGCCTCATTTTTCAGGATCATTTTCTTGATTGGGAGTTCCAAACTTGTGCTTGAAAGAATCCTGCTTCTGCAACCACATCATGTGCCCCTGTACCAGACATTATTCCCCACATTCAACTCTAGAGTTCAAATCAATCCCAGAATCCAAATCAGCTAACAGTTCAACAATTTTCAGCCCCTTAACAAAAACAGATAGTACGAGTAGAAAAAGAAAAGCGGTGAAGTTAAAAGTTAAAATCTAAAACAGGGAATTGCACCTGGAGAGCTGCGGCCCAAGCAATAAGGAAGGAGGCGAACCAGAATTTCTTGTCCTTGAGAAGATTCTTGACTTGCATCTCTCAAAAACCCTAACCCTAAACCAACTGAGATTTTGAACTCCCTTCCTTCTTCCACTCGGTGAATTTTGCGCCCAGCAGATTTACCTCAAAGTCTGAACGTCGGTTTATCGAGTCAACTCTTCATGATTTTACGATGCAGGGACGGGGCAGCCACAGTCGACATGTCGTTTTCTCGTTGCTTAAAGCGTGTTTAGCCCATTGGTTTGGGTTAGGGTTGTGTTGGGTTTCAAACCCAAATGGTTTCAAAACCAAGGGTTTTGAAAACACAACCCATCGATTTTGAAACACATGGGTTTTGTACCATGTTTTCCACTTTTATTTGTCGTTTTTCATTTTCGATGACAACTTCAACAACAACTCCGATGACAACTTCGACAACAACTCCGACGACTGGTGACGGACCACCAACTCGATGACAACTCAAACGACCACCAACAACGACAACTCCGACGATTACACTGGCAACTCAACCAACTCCGATGAAAACTTCGATAATCACACTGGCGACTCGACAAACTCTGATGAAAATTTCGACGACTGCACCGGCGACCCGACCAACTCCGATGAAAATTTTGACGACCACACCGGCGACTCCGATGACAATTCCGACGACCACACCGGCGACCACGACCAACTCCGATGACCATTCCGACGACCACACCGATAACCCCGACCAACTCCAATGACAATTCCAACGACCACACCGGTGACCCCCACCAACTCCGATGGCAATTCCAACAACCACACCGGTGACCCCGATAAACTCTGATGACAATTTCGACGACCACACCGGTGACCCCGACCAACTCCGATGACAATTTTGACGACCACACCGACCATTCCCTGACTAACTTCGATGACAATTCTGACGACCACACCGGCGACCGACTAGCTCTAATGACAACTCTGATGACTGTCTGATCACTACTGGTAACGAAAACTTCAACGACCACACCAACGACCTGACCATCGCGACGATTACCTCCATCGATAATTACAATGAAAACTCTATAAATTAATTTAACGATCGCTCTTGCGACTTGACCACCCAAACAACTTGATACTTTGATGCTCCAACCACTGCCAATCCGAAAGAGTTGTTCAACATGAGACATTCATCCGCTCGAAATGTAATTGAGAGAGCATTCGGTATGTTGAAGGGTCAATGGGCGATACTAAGAGGAAAGTCTTTTCACCCAATAGAAGTCTAGTGCAGGACTATAACTGCATGTTGTTTGTTGCACAACTTAATTATACAAAAGATGGACCCAGATCCCACATTCGAGGAGGCACACACAAGTGACCCCGATTCAACTGGGATGAACACAGACAACGTTGGATTTGTAGAGACAACAAATGTCTGGACTGAATGGAGGGAACTGAATTAAACATATATATATCGCCGACTTCACATACATTGTGGTGGATAATATTTTTGTGTGTAAAATATTATTAATATAATATTAGTAGCTTGAGTGAACGAGCTATATGCATAATTGTAGGAAATCCCAGGGATGACAAAGCAGGATTGCATGGTTGTTGTAAAAACGCTTCTCTCGAATAGTATGATGTTGAAATCTTTCTTTCCATGAACTCCAAATTGGAAGTATGATTACTTTGTGGAAGTTCTGGTGAAAGCACCGGGAACCTGATTCTATTTCCATCTACCACTCTCTATGACTTTTTTATAATTTTATGTTTAGCTGAACTTAGTTGGACAACTATCTCCACTTTTTTTATTATTTATTTCAGTCAGTGTAACATATCTTTAATCTAACATATTTCTATGCATCGATTGTTTTACTTTATCATTGACGCCACAGTTCTTACATTACACATTACAACATATAGTTAGTTGTTTTACTTTATGTCATCATGAGTGAAGTGCATTATAAATATAATATATACTCCTACAAAGTATTATAAACTCAAATTAGATAAATTAAATAACTTGTTGATAGGTACTTATGTAGTTATGAAGTTAAAAAAAATAAAGTAAGAAGACAAAATTACTATATTTAAAAAAATATTAAGTATTTATTTTTAGAAAAAACAGATTGCACATACCTAATCCAACACAACACTGCACCCCAAACATTGTTTTATGCAACCTATTTCAGCACAACACTATACCCCAAACACTGTTTTCTGCAACACAACCTAACACAATCCTGCGCTCCAAACACTGTTTTCTGCAAGTCTAGTGTTTCTGATTCCAGCCAACAAACCTCAGGGTTTCTGAACCCCAGGGTTTCTGATTCCAACACATCGCGCCAAACAACCCCTTAGAAACTTTACTTAGGAAGATTGCTTTAAAACTTTGCTTGGCAACCCAAATATATCTATGTTTTCTTATTGAAGATTCTAAGGGTATAAATCATTTTTTTACTCTAAGTGTGTATCAATTTTAATTCTAAACTTTCAGTTGCATCAAATTACACTTCAAATTTAGGTTTTTTTTTTTTAGTACATCAACAATTGGGGATGGGGGATTCGAACCCATGACCTTTTGGCCATGAGCCATACTTGATGTTAGTTGAGTTGTTGGCCAAATTTAGGTAATTATTGCTATCTTAACCTTAAACTTTAAAAAAGTATAATATAACATAAGTCTTGTTTGATAATTATTTAGTTTTTTAAAATTAAGCTTAAAATATACTTCTACCCATGGGTTTATATGCTTTTTTATATACTTTGTATCTATGTTTTCAAAAACCAAAATAAGCTTTTGAAAACTATTTTTAGTTTTCAAAAACTTTATTTTGTTTTCCGAATTTGGCTAAGAATTCAAATACTTTCTCAAGGGAGATGAGAATCCATTGTAGATAAATTATGAGAAAATAAGCTTAATTTTCAAAAATCAAAAACAAAAAACAAAATAATTATCAAATGGGACCATAGATATTATATAAAATTTAAGAGAAAAAAAACACTAAAGTTGAATTTTGGAGAATGTATTCTTTGGTTAATTTGTGCATTAGTCAAATTCATTTTTGTGTAAATTTTGATTTTATTGAAACTAATGGGTTTAGTAGATTTTTACATTATTGTTATAAAATTAGTGGTCAAATTAGCAACAATTAAATTGAGTATAGATATTGGAGTATTTATCTAAGTTTAGGGTCCAATTTGATTAAATTAAAAGTGAAAAATTGATACAACTTAAAAATTGATTTTTTCCCCCCAAATTCTAAAAATAGTTTTTAGTTTTTAGTTTTTAAACCATACTTATTTGTTGAATTCTTGTTATCCACCACTGAATCTTTTACAGATAGAAGAGAAATAAACGAGAAACTCATACCATCCAGATAGCATAGAAGTATTTTTCTTTTCAACTATACTCATATCGAGAATAGCTTCTATTGGCTAAGTTCTTCGTTTGAAAGAAACTTTTAGAGATTGGAGGTTAAATTTGAAAGATAGATTTTTTTAGAAAGAAACTAGTATTATTGATCACTACTAGCATTTTGGCTTAATACAAACTCTAAGATATCACATTTATTTACACTAGTTGCATCTCTTTATGGTTTTGCCAACACATATGCAATCTAGTTGCTAAAAATGACTCTCTAGAAGGTTCTTTACAAATAGAGTTTTTCTCTCACATTCTAGAGAATTCTACGTCATACTTTAAAACATCTTCGAGAAGAGATTTCTCTAAAATATCTTAGTACTTAAAACATTTCTAGAAATTGAGCTTTTATTTAGACTAGACCCAAATACTAATTACTCAAAATCTAGTTTATATTTGAACGATTGTATATTTATATTATAAGTAGTTATTTAAGTCAATGAAGGATAGAATGTAAAGAGCCCTACAAGCTGTAAAAAGAAATCCTTAATTAAAGCAATCCCACAAGTAATCGAGGTTTTTATACGGATAACCCGTTTTCCCATGCATTAATGGCATTTGACCTGACATTTCAAAATAATGAAATATGACTCATTCTGACGTGACAATGCGCGCAAAATGACTCATAAGAGTAATATGAAGCGGTCTTTCTTGTTCACGCTCTCGCTCCCGTTGTCTCGCTCTCGTTGTCTTGCTCTCGCTCTCGCTCAAATGAATGGACAAAAATATAAAGAAAAAATGACCAAAAAAAAGTCAGAGAAGAGCTGGAGTAGCAGAGATAGCTAGAGCGAGAACGAGTCAACTATAGTGCGATTTTTATTTTTTTTTTTTTTCTCCGCACTTGACAACTTAATTACTATCATGTTTGAGGCGCGAGAGCGAGAGCGAGAACGAGACTTGAGCGAGAGCGAGAGAGCTAGAGTTAGAGTATGATGCCCTTACGGTAATTTGGACGGAATGCACAGTACAAAAAAGGTCAAATGTCATTAATTTCAGAACATGAGTCAAATCACATTAATGCGCGTGAAAATGAGTTTTTCATGCAAATTTCCCCAAGCAATCCCATATTATAATTTATTGTAGTTTTCAATAGCATGTGTTATTCCCATAGTGATGATTGCCCATCTCTAGTCTAAGTTGCATAGTTGAAGAAGATCACTCAAGCCACAAATTCTACTATAAAAATTTAAAAGGTTTCTTTCACTCAAAATCTTTTTTTTTTCAAAAGTCAAATCTCAAAAATACTACATACTTTGATCTAAGAAAGTAACCACCCCTATTAGAAACCCCAAGAAGAGGTGCAATAAAAGTCAATCAAAAAATAATTAGTTCATCATTTAGATTTGATTGAACGATTGGTTAGTAAGAAAAGATATTCCGTCCCGTTAGCAAAGGCAAAAGTCTTTTTTTAAGTTCAACAACATATAGAGGGAGAGATTTACACCTTTAACTTTTTAGTCGAGAATATACATACTTGAACCTAAGACTTGAAAAAGGGTTGGAGGCATACTAACTATTATGCAAGAAGATTTTTTTGTGTTCTAACTTGACTTTTTTTATACATATTATATGAAGTAAAAAAATTGAGAGGAGCTCGAGCCCCGAGCCTTAACTAAATTCGCCCCTACGCATTATATTCGGCTTAGCAATGCAAGGAGATTTTCGTACTTAAAAAACTAGTACGAAGTCACACATAAGAAATACAAAATATACCATTGTGAAGTATGCACTTAAGAATAATTTTACATATACAGATTCATATTAGGGTCAATAAACTTTTTTATCAAATCACCATTTTGGTTTCTCTCCGCTTTGTGTCTCATTCCAATTTTATCTAAATTAACTTTCAAGAAGCTTCAAAATTAATCCCTATCGTTAGTGTATATTTAACTTTTCAAAAAAAAAAAATTACCCACTATTATCCATCATTATGTAAATTTTGAAAACATATTCACATTGTATCTTGTTCTAATGGAAATTATTATTATTTTACCAATTTTAATAAAATAATAATAATAATAACTTCACATTTATAACATTAAGTACAATATTTCATAAAAGTGTATAGACTAAATTTAAACATTCAAAAATATTAAGACTATAATAGAATGACATATAAAGTACAATGATCAAAATAGTATTTTAACCATTTTTTTTAGACAAACATTCAAACTTAAAGAGGCTCATAGCACAACATACAGCTCGAAGATGGATTGAGATTCGTTTTATGTATGGTCATCGTAACACAAACATAGTTACGCATAGATTAGCTAGACGAGCTCAACAACTTATGGGAACCCAAAATTGGTTTGGTTTAGATTGTAAGAGTTGATTTCTCCCACATTAATATATCATTTCTTTGGTTCAAAAAAAAAACGGCTCATGTATAGAGAAACCCCAAAAGAAATTAAAAAAAAAAAAGGTTTCATTATTAATAAGCTGCCTGTTCCTCATTTATTGCTTTTATCTACCTTCTAATTTTGTGCTTATAAAAAGTCTAAGATAAACCTGAGTTGAATGCCAATAATGTATTTTTTTTAAAAAAAAATGCCTATATTGATTTGTGTCACAGTAGGTAAAGTTGTCCATTTTTTTTGTGATCTTTTTTCCATTCAAAATAATCTTACGAATATCTGTGAGACCCACAAGCAATGAAGCTTTCACATATAAAACCCCAACGACTTCGTCTTCCTAACAACCAAGATTGCACCTTTTTCACCATTAAATGTTCATAAAAAATATTAATGGAGTCATTTTTACTGTCAAAATAACTCCTTTTGTGAGAAAAATGAATGTTTTTTAGACATGGATTGAGAGATTTGAAGCTACAAGATGAAGAAGATTGAGTTCGAAAAAATAAACATATATGTGCAAAATGGATGAAAATGGAGAGGATTTGATCAGCTTTTTATCGGATGAGATGCTTAGACTCACAATTTCCCTTCTTCTTTTTAAATTAGTTATAAGTAACTTTTTTAATAGGCTTATAAACATTAAGGTTATTGTATATTTATAAGTAGTTTATGTTATTCAAATTTATTAAAAAGAGTCTAGAGAGCTCTTTATTTAATAAAGTCGCCACAATGTGGCTACCCCATATTAATCATTTTATCTGTGCTCCTTAATGACTATTAGATATAAATTCAAAGTACTTCTTTCCAGCTAATAGTGAAAAATTGTCAGTCATATTGTGGCGGTCTCACTAAATAATTTCTCTAGAAATTATTCGGTGATACCATCACATTGTGGCCGACAGTTTTTTACCGTTAGATGGAGAGAGAAGTGTCTTGAATTTATATCTAATGGATATTAGGGGCATAAAAAATTTCATCATTGGATGGAGAGAGAAGTGTCTCAAATTTATATCTAAAGGATATTAGGAGGGCATGAAAATTGTTGGACTCACATCATCCAACGGTTATTATAAAGCAACCACAATAATTTGTCCTCAAAAGGAGGTGCAATAAAGTCAATATTTTCTAAGTGCAATAAATGTGAGAAAATGAAGATTCAAACGTCCTACCAAGAAAAGAAGTACATGTGAATTACTGTTGATCTATGCTCACTTTAGCACTAGTGACATTGAAACTTAAAAAAAGAATTAGTTCATGATGTATTCGTCAATAAGATATCTTATCTCATCCTTCCCTATAGAACAGAGAGCAATGACAAACACAAAAGGATTTAATATTATTGTTATTATTCAAGTTCAACAACCTTTCACCTCTTAATTGAGAACATGTTTATTAACCACTTAAATTAAGCTCTAATTAACAATACAAAACACTTTTACAGCTAAGGAAGTACGAAGACACATGTAAAAACTATAAAAAAATACAATTGTGAAGGATTAATAATCTCGCACATTAAAAACAACTATTTTACATATACAAATTCATGTTAGGATCACAAACCTTTTTATTCAAATAACATTTTGGTCTATGTACTTTGTGTCTCATTCCAATTTAGTCTCTATATTTTTAAATATTTAAATTTAATCTATGTACTTTCCTAAGTCTCAAAATTAGTAACTTTTTTTCAAAAAAAAATATACTTTGTAAATTTTGAAAACATATTCACATGTGATTGGAGTGTTTTTTTTATGTAAATTAATTGTGATTATTATTGTTATTATATCAATTTTAATAAAAAAAAATAATTTCAAACTAGCAAGAATCACTTGTTTTAAGATTTATTAAAAAGACATCACTAAATTTAGGGATTAGAAAGTATTAAAACTAAAATAGAATGAGATATAAATTCCAATAACCAAAATGAAATTCTTACCAAACATTTTTTTTTTTTTGGGGGGGCCTCCATGAATAAAGACAAAGACTTCAGTTTCTCAAAAACATTCAAGTTTAAAAAGTCCACACCACAGAGAACCCCAAAAAGAAGTAATCAAAAAGAGTTTTCATACTAATAAGCTGCGTGTTCCTTATTTATTGGTTTTACACCTTCTAATTTTGTGTTTAAAAGTCTTAAGATAAAGCTTAATTGAATGCTTATGCTTTAATGATTGTATCACAGTATGGAAAGTCGTGCCTTTTTTGTGATCCTTTTTCCATCTAAATAATTCACTCAAAATCATACGAATCTGTGAGACCCACAAGCAATGGAACTTTCACAGGTAAAACCCCAACGACTTCGTCTTCCTAACAACCAAGATTATAGCTTTTTCACCATTAAATGTTCATAAAAAATGAAGTCATTTTCACAGTGAAAGTCACCTTTTTGTGAGAACTGAATGTTTTTTAGCCATGGATTGAGAGATTGAAGCTGCAAGAAGGAGATTGAGTTCAAAAGAGTTAGAAAAAAAAATACAGAGTTTTTGTGGAAAATGGATGAAAATGGAGAAGATTTGATCAGCTTTTTACCAGATGAGATGCTTAGATTCATAATTTCCCTTCTTCCTTTTGAATCAGCTGTTGAAACTAGCCTGCTTTCTTCTAGATGGAGAGGGCTTTGGAACTCAGCTTTGGTGCGTTTTGGAGCCATTGAAGATGTTGCTGATGAAGTTGCTTCTTTTTTCACTCAGTTCAATGAGCTTCCTTTTATGCACCCAAGAAGACTTCAGTATCATTTTGGCAGAGAT
The DNA here is from genome assembly GCA_036507285.1 of Trichosanthes cucumerina. NCBI lineage: Eukaryota > Viridiplantae > Streptophyta > Magnoliopsida > Cucurbitales > Cucurbitaceae > Trichosanthes > Trichosanthes cucumerina. Next base: position 6,478,873 of record CM071845.1, read on the forward strand.
GGTTGTCTTTTAGCTTCCATTGCAGCTGATGATAAGCTTCACTTGGATTTCTCAGCTGGGAAATCAGAGTTTCCATGGCAGTTTGATTGGGAACTCAAGTTTGATAGCCAAAATCCATCTCCATCTGCCTTTTATGTCAAATCTTTGTGTCTTAAATCAGTTAGTTACCTTACCAATGAGGCTGTTTCCTCCCTCGTTTCGAATATTCGGCTTCTCGAGAACTTGAGGATCGATCGGTGCAATGGATTCCGATCGCTATGTGTTGGTTCGAGTCCGAAGCTTCAAAGGTTGACTGTTTTGGATTGCCCGGATTTGGGATTTATCCATATCAGGTGTTCAAAACTCCGATCCTTTCGGTATCGAGGACGACTTCCACGGATTCGTCTTGACAGTCATTTTAACTTGCAGGATGCAATGCTGGATTTCAGACAAGGTCCTGGATGCAACAGTTTGAAGATTAGTGACTTTGATCCATGCCTCTTAACTATAAAAAATGCTGCTATTCTTACACTATGTAAATGGAATTATGAGGTAAATTGTTATTTTGTTTGATGAACTTGTTTAATCTATGATATCTCTTTCATCATATAGTATAAAAATAAAAATGAGGACTGTTTCTTCTGTTCCAGGCACTGATCTGGCCTTCTCTATCTTCTCTACAAGGGAATTTCATATTTTATAACCTTAAAGAGCTGTGGTGGATTGATTGTTCAAATGAAGGATACAATAGCAATGCATTGGTCACCTTCCTACAGATGTGTCCCGTCTTAGAGCGACTTTTTGTCACAGTATGTTTCGATCATTTCTCTTAAAACTTTCTTGATGTAATCAACCATTTGGTGTTAAGAGTTTCAATCTGCAGCCATGAACTGTATTTACATTGATGTCAGGGTTTCCTCTGTTTAAACTCTATGCAGATTGATCCTAAAAGCTATGGCACATCGAGCAAGGAGACGTACTCGAAGAATGTATGTAAGCAAGAGAAATTGGAACATCTAAAACTTGTAAGTTTAAAGGGGTTTATGGATCAGAATGAAGAAATACCATTGATTAGGAGGATAAAAGAGCTGGTTTCTGTGAATCCATTGTTCATGTCAACAATTGAGCAGAACATATTGGAGAATTTGGTTGAAAATCCTTCCAATCAGTTCAAATCACAGAGTTTTATCAGCATCAAAACAGAAACACAAGGATCAAATGGAAGAAACTCTTTCTCTAAGTTAGATGATGCTGAACAAACTTGGCCAAAACATCCTCACATGAATCTTTAGTTACCAAAATCCAACGGCTAGTGACGACCTTACTTGAACAGGAACTATTCTATACGATGTACAACTATGTCCTTGAGTTCTAAAGAGACAAAATCTTACGGTCATTAAATTAGCAACAACAGTCATAATTATCCTTGTTTGGCTATATCCATTTCGTAGTCGGAATTCGATTGTTGAGTTCTGTTAATACAGTCTTTGTAACCTATCTGAAAGTTTGAAACTAGTATTTTCTTATAAGATCAATAAACTAAACTGATATCTCAAACGGCTCAGCAATGTCAGTATTTCAACCTGAGCTCAATAAAATAAACACCATTCATCAGTTGTGAACAATTTCTTCCTAAACTAATCCTATTTGGAACTCTCTTTTGACAATATTCCAACGACCTTTTCAAAGTACTCAAGAAAGAGGAATCCAAAAGCTTGAGTTTGAGCCAAGCTGCTTAACTTGAACAAAATTTAGACCATAAAATATTGTTTAGAGATTTGAACAAAGCCAGTTCATGTAATCGTATTCAGGTTGAATTTCCATCGATGAAAAAGAAAGCAAGTAATAATAAAGAATGTCAAGTCCATCAGGTTCCCCAGCTTGACTAATAAACTCACAAGTTTAACATTAAAAGATGATCAGATCTTGCATCAATCATTATCAGACAAAGTCATTATTGAAGGTCAGCTCCTGCCACTTTCTCGTGTATGTTTTTTTATATAATTGGGTTATGAAAGATTCATACTTAAACAAGACTGAAATTTAAAAAAAAAGCTATCCATATAATCTCTGACTGATTCTTTGTTAATCAAAATCTTCAATGGGGGAATCAACCCATACAATATAAAGAAAAGGAAATCTACTCTGTTGAATAAGTCCAAAAAAGAAAAACAAAACATCATTCCTGATTTGACAAGCAGAATTTAAAAGGCAAAAACAAAAACAACAGTCCTAAACTGCAGCTCAAAAACATCACTCCAAAGGGCATTCAGTCCCACATCTTCTAGTTTTAAGGGCAATGGTCCTAAAAATCATTATACTGAGTAAGAGGATCATGCATGGAGTCACAGATAAAGATGGTGTCATAAACAATGGCAGCAATGGCTGCACCAGCCATTGGACCAAGCCAGTAGACCCAGTGATGGGTCCATGACCAGCTGACCACAGCAGGGCCAAAGGAGACTGCAGGGTTCATGGAAGCGCCATCAAAAGCACCACCAACCAAAATGTTGGCACCAAACATGAAACCAATAGCAATTGGTGCAATAATGCCCAAATTCTCCCTCTTTGGATCTATTGCTGTTGCATACACTGTATACACTAATCCAAAAGTCATCACTGCCTCAAATATAAAAGCATTCCATACAGAAACTCCTGATGATAGGGAAAATGCTGGTGTTACCTGCGTTTTGTTACCAGCTACATTTTATATATTGCAGAGGAAAGATAAGGGGGAAATGGTTTAGGGAGTAAATTATGCAAGTCTATATACTAAGACGGGATAATCACATTTGATACTTTTACTCTGCAAATTCAAATTGTTAAACCCTAGACCATGCTAGGTATTAATATATGGTGGGTTTAAATCTCATTTTGGTTAATAAAATTTCAAGAATTTTCTCTTTTAGGTTTGAACTTTAAAAATGTTCTACCATGACCTTTTAAATTTATTTTATTTTTGTTTTCATCTTTCAAAATTTGTAACTAGCCTCTAAATTTTAAAAAGTAATCACTTTGGTACTTATCTTGCTTTTGACAAATGAATAATTAGCTTTGAATGGACATTTGTTGGGAAAAATAGTAAAAAGATCGGAATAATAATTTTTTTACTTAAACATATGTTTCCATCATTAACATTTGAGTATTTTTTTTTTTAATTTACTCCATGGTTTATAAAATTTCAATTTAGTCTCTATATATTAACCTTTTTTAATTTAGTCTCTCATTGTTGAGCATTAAAATTGGTTGATGATAAACTTACAAAGAATAATAGTTAATGAATTGGGTAAAAAATCATCTAAAAGAATCAAAAATCAAAATTTTTACTCATTTCTTACAAATTTGGATAAATCAAAAACTTTCTTCTCTTAGGTGAGATTTTTCTTCCTCTAAATCTCACTAATTCACTAAATATTATGTCAGGTAAATTAATCATCAACCAAACCTGATAGACTAAATTGAAAAATGTACTAAATTGAAAAATGTTAAAACGTAAGGACTAAAACTGAAATTTGGACTAAAACTGAAATTTCTCAAACACTAGGTACTAAATCGAAATACATTCATCTATTAGGGGCTAAATTTATAGCCTTATTTTCTCAAAGTTCGTAATTGACATTTTGAAAGTTTAAAAGCAAAATAAGTCTTTTTAATTGTCTGACTGTATGCCCAAGATCTTGAGTGGTTTCTAATCCTAATAGATTTCAATGTTTTTTACATTAAAATAATGATTTCAAAGAATTTTTGAAAATTTTTGTAATTACCTATTTAACCTTCCCATATTTTAATTTTTTTATTAATATATGAAGACTTTTTTTAGTACAATAGGGATTGGTGGAATTCGAATCACAAACTTTGTGGTCGTTAATATATTCGATATCAATTGAACTATGTTTTTTAGCTTAATAAATCAAGACTAAAAACTTATATAGGTAATCTTCCTATTTTCTTTTCTGGTAAACATTTAAAAAAAAAAAAACTAATTACATTCCTTTCAAATGCAAAAATTTCAAAAGAATGTAAAATTGAAGGATAAAAATGAATATTTTAAATTTCTAGGATTATATATATAAAAAAGGAAAATTCAACTTTTGAGATTTAAGCCCCATGTCTCATCAACTCCACAAAAACTAAGGACAAAGTTTTTCAAATTATCTAAAATACCTATGAACCTTAGGATAGTTTTCAATTACATTTCAAGACTGTGAAAAGTTTCGTTTTTAACTTTAAATTTTGAAATTTGTTCTAGAAAAATATCTTTATAGAGATTTTTTTGTTAAAATAAGATGAAAATATGATGGTTAATGTGTTAAAATTGAAAGGTATATGTGACATCATTTACAACATGATTAATCTAAACTATGTGGCAGTTAATGTGTAAATTTGGTTATGTAAATGATTTTAACAGTATTTTTTGAGATGAAATAAATGGTAACAATAAACTTGTTTTTAGACTTCAATATAGTTATTGTTAGGTTAGTATTGATATAATTAAATTTACCCCAACTTATCCATTTAAAGTTTTAGGTTCATTGGTGATTTAAGAATTATAAATAATATCATGTACGTTTTTTAATTTTTACACATTAGTCGTCATATCAATTTAATTTAATAGAAAGAATATTTTTGGAAGAGTTTCAAAATTTAAGGGTATTTTTTAAAACAAATTTCAAAGTTGGAAAATAAAAAGACATAATAGAAACCTATCTGAGACAGTATAGTTTTATAATTGAACTTTAAATATATTATTCCTCCAAATTAGTTTTAGCAGCTTCTTACCAGTCCACCGGTCGCAAACTTAAGAAGGAAGCACGCAACAACGGCACCAAGCAATTGAGCGATCCAATACAATATACTTCTAAAGAACGATATGTTTCCACCAATCAGTGCACCAAATGTAACTGCCGGATTCACATGGCCGCCGGAGATATTGGCTCCGACAGTCACCGCCACAAATAACGCAAAAGCGTGAGCCAGAGATGCGACTATCAGCCCCGACGGTGTTGCAGATGCACCGTCCGTTAACCTACCTGCCAAAACAAACCTACACATCAATACGCAATCAATTTAACCAGCAACAAGTCAATTACAAACTGTAGATCCTTCAAATTTGAGTCCAAAAAAGGGCAAATCACTCGTTATAATCCTAATTGACTACTGTAAGTTCAGAAATCGAACAAATCGACAAGTAATTGAAATTCAAACGAAATGCACAACGAAGAACATCGAATCGAAGATTTAAACTCCAGACTCACTGAAAGCCAAACCGGATCCCTGTCCGGCGAAAACAAATAGGATCGTGGAGAAGAATTCGGCAAATGCAGCCTTAATCGCGTCCGGTTGGCTCGCTTCTCTCGGCGTTCCGAGTGTGAGTTTATGAATTGGCATTTTTTTTCAGTTGAAGAGATTGAATAATTTGCGTTTTTTACTGAGTATTTATTCGTTTGCTTAACATGCTTCCAATGGCCCTTTATACACCAGAAATAACTGCTTCGATACCGGCAAAACCAGTTGCCAGTAAGCTCATTGTGAGGGATGGGGGTGTTCTACGGCCACCGGTCGGTGACATACCAGCTAGGGAATGGGAGCATTGTCGAAGTGCCACGTGTGTGGCGGTGATGAAACGTAGGTGACGTTGAATGGGTACCGAGGAGATTTAGGATCATCTTCAAGAATGGATCGATGCAAGAGATCATTGCTCCATTTAAATTCTATTTTGATGCTCTAATCTTTATGTGAACCTTAATTTTGATTCGTATTCTAAATTTTATATCAAATATAGTTTTGTCTTCATGAAAATCTTATATGGTATGTCTTTGCTTCGTTTACTCCTAAAAAAGGAATACCTAATTAATTAATGAATTAATGTCTTTTTTTTCAATGCATATAAGGATAGGAGATTTAAAGTATATACATTAACTAGTTAACATATACTCAGGTTGGTATTTATGGATCAATGTTTGAAACTATACCTAGTAGGTTAGATTTGATATTCTAAAATCAAACTAAAACTCATATAGGTTTTTAAAAAATTATACAAAATTTAGAGATTAACTCATATTATTACTTGAAACCAAAATTTAGGAACCACAATATAATTATTTCAAGATTTATAGAAAAATGTGAGATAAACAGGAAAAAAATTATAGCTTGAAAGATAATTATTCTGAGTCAATTTAACTCTAACCCTTACCCGACACAAATAGGAGAAAATATCATTAATTTTTTAGGGATTATCAAAATTATTTTTCTTTAAAGATATCTAAAAAAACACTCGTTCATTTATTCCTAGAAATAAGTTAGGGTGATGACTCATTTGTTTTAAGCAAAGAGTAAGTTGTGCAATGATGAAACTACGAGTTTTTTCATAAGAGAGAAAAAAAATATTAATCAAAGTTGTAGTCAAAACAATCTCTATACTATTACGCTTTAAAACGACTCTCTAACACGCTAATGAAATCTATCTAGAATAATCTTTAATTTGAATTAAAAAAAAAAAGTTAAGGTCCCGTTTGATAACCATTTTGTTTTTGGTTTTTTAGTTTTTAAAAATTAAGCTTATTTTCACCTAATTTCTCTACAATAGAGATTATCTCCCTTAAGTAAGCATTTGAACTCTTAGCAAAATTCTGAAAACAAAGTCAAGTTTTTGAAAGCTACTTTTTTTAGTTTTCAAAAGTTGACTTGATTTTTGAAAACATAGATACAAACTAGATAAGAAGACGTATAAATTCATTGGTAGAAGTAGTATTTTTAGGTTTAAATTTCAAAAACTAAAAACCAAAAACAAAATGGTTATCAAACGGGATCTAAATAATTCATTTAAACGTTGAAAGTTTATGTACAAACCTATTTGGAAGCTAGGTTTTTTTTTACCTTCAATCAGCTATTTCTTGCCCCAAAAGTACCAATGGTCATTTTCAATGCACGTTCTCTCTTCTAATAAAGATTTGGAAGTATTTATAACTTCTATTCTGGGAGGAGTCTCATTTGAAAAATGGAGCTTTACCCAAATGAGCTAGATGGAGATGGAGAGTAGAAAATGGAAATTACCTCATTGATATCAATGGCAACAAATTGATATCCAAATATGACACTTTCCTAATAACTTTGGTTCCTTTTTTAGACAAGACTTTTCTAGCTTCCTTCATAAATAGTAACAAGGACTTGAAAAGGGATGCTATCAAATGTTTAATAGCAAATTGGCTAAAATTCCTACTTCGACAGAAAGGAGGACTATCGAGCATGACGCTTCGACTTTAGAAGTTATTATATAATGTGTTAAAATATTTTGTTGCACTTCATTAGAGGCTTGAGTGGAAAAAAGAAGTTATGAAGTTGGAAATACCTAACAAAATCAAAATTTTTGTGGGACGATCTTTTCACAACGTTCTACTAACTGTACTATTCTAAAGTTTGAGATGTGTATAGATTGGGTTGACAATGACATCTTATCTTAGGAGAGTCAAACCCTTGACATGATAAAGTTTAGTAAGTTTGCAATCTTTATTTGAGCTATCTAGGGAACCCAAATCATAACGTTCACAAAAACATATACAACCATACTTCTTTCTGCATTTAGTATATTTTTCTTTGAGATAAATTAGATTAAGTTGTGAAGATAACCATTTTTTGCACTATGGAAAAGAGAAATGGAGCAAACAAGAAGGTTGGTTCTTTTCCATAGTTAATCAAAATCAACAAAGATATCACTTGGTGCAATGACAAAGGTTTTGATACCGCTATAATTAATATTTACTCTTTCAATTCACAATTTGACATATCATTTAATGATATGTATTATATTTTATGGATCTCATACTATTTTTAAAGGAACATAGTGCACCCATAATTAGTGAGAAATTTTGGAATCAAAGAGAGTATTTTTTCCCCAAAAAAAACAAACAAAATACTTCTTTGACCATAATACGAAATCCAAATGTTGGTCACGTGTGTGACACGTGAGAGTTCTACCTTGACTAATTTCCACCAAATTTTTATTTATCCACATTCTTTTTTTCTCATTATTTTTCCACAAAACATAATAAAAATGTCCTGAGAACTTTTTTTCATAAAAATAATTGGGAAAAAAAGTAAAATATTTAATTTTAAAATAGTGCAAATTTATGCCAACAAATAAATACATCCTTTTATCCGTTTGAACATTTAACAAAATTTCCCAAAAGGAAGAAGGAAACAACAGAAGAAGAAGAGTCTTCCAATATGACCACAAAAACCCAACCCGACCAGATAGCATTCTGAATTTCCATTTTCCATTTTATGAGAGCTTCTTTCGATCAGATATGGCAGTTTCAACCTCATGCTTGAGTTGGGTTCCGACCACTGCATCTAATTGGAAGGTTAGTGAATTGATTTACTGATCTTTCAGAACCCAATTCTTGTATCTCACTGTGCTTTAATTCCAGCTGAGGTTGCTTCCTTTCAATGAGCCATCACCAGCTACTTGTTCATTTTCTTCCTGTAGTACCATCATTTGCTCAACTGAGCGAACTTCCCGAGAGGAAAGTAAGACTTGCAGTTTTAAGTTCTATGGTTAATTCCAGTGCTTAGACTTGTTTTGTAATGAAAATTACTTTTGTCGTGCCACCTCTGTGAGTTTTTAAAGATTTGCAGCTTCAGAATGATTTCCATGCTGGTTTTAGAAGAATGTGGTTCTTTTTCTTTTGGTTTCTTTACTTGTGCGATGGAAATGCTTATTTGGTGCATAATCTGATTGCTTATTGTTGGATTTTATTCTAATTTTGAAGTCTATGCGGAATTATATGAGCTTTGTAGCTTGCATGCAAGGTGTTGGTAGAAATGTCTAAACCAAAGGGGCTTATTAAAAATAAATGGGTGTATCTAGGATGTGGAATCGTAAAGTTTAGTTGATAATCAAATGCAATAGGATCAAGCGGTTCTCTTGTGAGATTAATCCAAATACGCAAGTTGACCTAGACACTCACTCGCAAAAATTTGAAGAAAAAGTTTGTTCTTTTCTTGGTTAAACATCAACTTTTTGAGAAGTGGTCATGGTACCAAGTAAAACGATGACTTCACTTCTATGGTTTTCATGGTGGGATTGTTCACTTAAGCATTGTTTATAATAATCTATGGAGAGTACTTTGCACCTAAACACATACTATTATAACTCATACTAAATAATTCTGCATCCTAAATACAAATTATATAATTCCACAAACTATTATAACCCACTCAGTATCCCACACAGCTCCTATGAGGATTTGATTAAGTTCTGTTTGGAATTTGGACCCAACGATGACTTCACGTCTATGGTTTTTATAGTGATCGTTTATCTAATGAGGATTTTGATTAAGTTCTACTTGGACCATTTCTTTTCTTTCCCTTTAGGTGCTTCTTTCGCTGTTTTCTTGAGCTTGGATATCCTTATTGACCGTGGTACTGTGATGTTGATACATTAACTTTAGGCCATTGCAATAGAAGGCCGCTTCTGTTGGGAGTTGGAGCTCTAGCCACAAGTTTACTCTCTGCGAGTCCCCTCTTTGCTGAAGGTATAAAGTTCACTTCTCTCCAACAATCTAATGTTGGATTCTAAATTAATATTGTGATTTGTATGTGCAGAAGTCCCGAAAAATTATCGAGCATTTGTTGACTCTACAGATGGGTATTCCTATTATTACCCCTCTGATTGGAGGGTGAGAAAATTTCAACTAGTAGAAACATGAGATATATCTGTAGTAAACATAAGAATACACTAAAACGAACAATTTCCAAATGTTCCCTGTCTAGGAATTTGATTTTAGAGCCCATGATTCGGCATTCAAGGATCGATACCTGCAACTACAGAATGTTAGAGTGAGGTTCATACCAACAGAGAAAAAGGATATCCATGAAGAAGGTTCATTAGATGAGGTAAATGAATCTTCAATTAAAATCCTATTTGATATTCTGAAAAGATATCTGAACAATTTAACTCGACTCGAGCAGGTTGTTAACTTTTTGGTAAAACATCGATATGCTGCACCAAATCAAAAAGCTACCATATATGACATGAAGGAGGTTTGCATCTTTCTCAGCCTCTCCAAATCAATTTTTCCGTATAATACTTTGAGGTCTGTGTTTTGGATATCTGGTTGATCTTTTATTTACCTGTTTCAGCGAACGATTGATGGGAAAAATTATTATACCTTCGAGTATAAACTTAGTTCTAGAGCATTCTCCCGCACCTCCTTTGCAACCATAGCTATTGCAAATGGTAAGCTCATATTTTTGTACCATTAGAATTTTGGACCCTTCCATTTATTGATTTAAATGCCATGCTTGTTGACCATAGGATACTTCTTTACCCTAAAAAGTAATCAAGAATGCCAAATTGAACAATTCAGTTTAGAAAGAAAGATATTTGGAAAAATGTTCAAACCAACAGAATCGAAGTTAACCAAACTCATTTGATCAAGTTGTATTCTGCAATCTTAAACTAGTTCATAATCATACCTAACCTATATTTTGTGGATTCAATGCAATTTGATTTGTGTTAAAGTCCCCGAACTCGAAACTCGAGCTTGAACTAAATTCACATTCATCCCTTTCTCTTGTATATTTCAGATGAGGTTAATAGAAGAACATGGTAACTCGAAAAGTTTTTTTTTTTGTCCTTTGAGTTCAACAACGTGTGAAGCAAGAGAATTCGAACTTCTTGTCTCTTAGTCGAGAATAGATGCCTTAACCGGGTTGAATTATGCTCAAATTAACTTGCTAGAGTTAAAACAGCTATTTTGTGATATGCAGGTAGGTACTATACTTTGGTAGTTGGGGCAAATGACAGAAGGTGGAGAAGGTATCGCGAGATGCTTAAAGTGGTTGCCGACTCATTCAGAGTGTTGGATATCTGAGCTGTTTCTAAAGGCTATGAATCACTCTGTTTCTCTATTTTAAATTTCCCCTTTTTCATTTAATATGTAACACTATTGGATATTGTTGTATATAGTTGGTATATACCTATATCTTTTTGTAAGGTATTTTCAAGAGCTTAAAATTGTTGATTTGTTGAAAATAAATCATCCTTCCTATTTTACTTCCCATTTGTCCTCAGCCGAAATGTAGGTTTATTTAATAAAAACAGCAAAATAAGAAGCATTAGATTCTATAGGTTTAAAAATACTGAAATGTTCGATAATCTCTATTATCTTTTCCTCTATAAATAAATTTTGAAAATGTGTTCACATTATATTTTTTTTATTAAAATCATTATTATTATTTGACCAATTTTGAAAAAAATTAGGAATCAATTTATTGAAAGTACATAGACTAAAATTAGATTTTAAAAAATACAGGATCCAAAATGGAACAAAGAAAATAAAATGAAAAGGAAATGAATTTGTTGGGTTAAACACAACCAAAAATGAACAACTATTGATTAATTGTAACGACGTATTTACAAAGGTTACAAACGTATTCTTCCTCTTTAGCTTCCCAAGATTCTTACAGAGAGATTTTCATCATACACAGAGAGAGAGAGAGAGAGGGAGTCTTTGTCTTTGAAGTGAAATATAAAATTTAGAAAATGAAAACCACACCCTAGAATTTGAACCCACCCCACCTATTCTAATCATCAATAAACAAATCAATATACCATGAAGAGACAAAACCCAATTTGAATTGATGCTTGCCTCCTAAAGAATATGGATATCTCTGGTCAAACTCCAAAAAGCTCCTACTTCTGTACCCTACACCTCTGAACAAAGAAAACTACTGCTGCTTCCACAACGTGCTCTGTTATATGTGAATTCAGTCACCGTCCTCTTTTCCGACTTCTGCCCGACCCGAAACCCCTAGCTATGGATGATGAGCTACAAAATCCCTCCGAGGAGTTCTCGTAATCAGAAGCTCAAGCAGGGCAGATGGAGCTAATGAAGGCAAACCAAAATGTAACGTGTTTCGAACAATCAGATTCCATATCTCAAACAAGTCGATGCTGTCGCAAACCCTTACCGAAATGCGGCTGCATCAAGCGGACATATAGGCCATTCTTGGCGACCAAGGAATCGTGGGTACCCTCCTCCACTATTCGCCCTCCGTTTAGTACCACGATATTGTCAACGTGCCTCATCATTGCAGCTCTATGAGCAATCAGAATGGTTGTTTTGTTTCCCATGATTAAAGTGTCAAGAGCCTCTTGAACGACCCGACTTGACTCAGATTCGATCGAGGAACTTGCCTCGTCCAACAAGAGGATAGGTGCATTCTTTAGTACTACCCGAGCAATTGCAATTCTCTGTTTCTGGCCTGGGGTTAGATCCACACCCCTCATTCCTACATGTGTGTCATAACCATGAGGCAGGCTACTAATGAAATGGTGAGCATTTGCTATTCTAGCAGCCTCTTTCATTTCAGCTTCACTAGCATTGTGCCTTGCATATATAATGTTTTCCCTTATGGTTGTTGAAAAGATTATAGGTTCCTGCTGAACCAGACCTAAGTGATTCCTCAACCATCTCAAGTTATAGTTTTTCAAATCTCGGCCGTCCAACAAAACTTGACCAGCAACGGGGTCATAGAATCTCTCAATCAACGATATTATCGTACTCTTTCCAGATCCAGAAACACCCACCACAGCCACAGTCTGCCCACCATTGACTTTTAAACTGAAATTGCTCAATACCAAAACTTCGGGACGAGTAGGATAGCAGAAATCTACGTTTTTCAGCTCAATGCTTCCATAGACGTTAGGTGGCTTCAATGCAGAGTTATCGTCTGGGTCAATCTTTGGTACACGATCTATGATTTCAAATACTGAAATGAGTGACTTGCGTCGTTTAAGTATATATGGAGCCAACCCAAAAGGTTCCACCAAAGCAAACGTTGCAAAAGAGAACACCATGTACACTTTAAGAGCAGTAGGCAGATCCATATACCTTTGTTTGACAGCAAATGCAGTGTACCAAAGAAGAAGGGCATTACAGGCAAAAAGCAGAAACTGTGAAAAGCCAAATGCAAAACCAATGGCCATCCCGTGAAGGAAGCTCTGCTTAAAAATTTTCTTCAGTTGCAATCTGTAGAGTTCCATAACCTTGTTTCCAGCACAGAATGCTACTACGGTGTATATGTTTCTAACTGCATCTTCAAGAACCAAAGACGCTTTTCGGTGCATCTCCTGGATGCCCCTTGAAAATCCAGCAAGCCATAACTTCTGCAATATTTCACAAAAAATTATACACCAAAAAAAAGGATAAATTATATTGAAAATGTAAATAATTTTTAGTTTTATTGAATTATTGTACATCTTGAAACCAGGAAAAGAGAAGAGAACCACCAAATCCATAGGAATTCTTATTGAAACCTAACACATACGGAAGCCCTATTATAATGAAGAAAGCTTTCTTAATTTACCTTAATAACCACAAACCCAAAAAGAAACCTAACTAAAAACCATGCCAAAATACACATCTAAGAGACATGGCTACAGTGACACCATTTTCTTAAAAAAACCATGATAAGTCACAACAAGGATGCATTTATTGAAAGTTACATTTTTTCAATTATGTTCAAATGCTCTCATACATTCATGTGATTTTCACATCAATAATATGTTTTTAGTTTATGATATTTACATCCATAACACAATGCCAAGATGAAATATGTAATACTTCGATTTAAGGATATTAGTTATATGTTTCAAAATGATATGATGCCTTCTACCAAAAGACTTGGAAAAAGAAAACTCTTCAAATAAGTTTTTCTAATTGAATCCATCTTATAAAATGAAATTTAAAACCAATCATGTTCGTGCACTTATATTCTTAACAATACAAGTTTGATATATCACTTTCCAAATTTACTATAATTATATTTCTTCTATATTTATTTTTATGTCAATTATTTTTTTAAAACAAAATAATAAGAAGAAGAAGAAAAAGACTTCACATTTTAGTTCCAGTGCTCACTAATTGTATAGCATATATTCACAAGCATCTCGCATGTGTCCTATATGTTTCACGAGTATGCATTTGCAATGCGTGTCTATCAAGTACCAAGAGGTGATGTGTCTTATACATGTCGAACATGGACACTGAACCAAAACTTAAGCGTTCATTCATCATTCATACAAATGTTAAAACTAAACCATGCCCTCTACATACAGATGTGTGGGTCCAAAGTTCTCGACCAAAAGTTTAGGCCCCTTTTAATAACCATTTAGTTATTTATTTTTTATTTTTAAAAATTAGTACTAATTTCACTCCTAAGTTTCTTTGTTTTGTCATCTACTTTCTAAAAGTATTTTCAAAATCCAAGCCAAGTTTTGAAAACTAAAAAAAGTAATGGTTAAAAACTTGTTTTCGTTTTTGGGAATTTGGCTAAAAATTCAGATGTTTCTTTAAGAGAAGTGAAAGCCAATTGAGGACCAGCACAATTTTCAAAAACAAAAAACTAAAATCAAAAACATCATTAAACAGAGCCTTAGTTATCCAAGCCAGAGCAGAAATTGAACTACTGACCAAGATTCTATTTCCCCATTCTTCCTTTGTTCTTTCCCTTTTTTAGTGCGGATGGGTGGCAGATAGAATGCATGTTATGTCCATTAAGTTCACTTAAAAGATCTGGCTACCATAAGCTAGCATTTCCTTTGGAAAATAATTTAGAAAACGAAAGTTTGAACTAGAAAGTAAAGAATTCACACCTGTGCAAAGGCAGAAACAGTTAACACTGGCAAAGTTGCCAATGCCACAAGTGCCAAACGCCATTGTAGCAACATCCCAATAAGAAGTGCTACAATAACAGCAGCACTATCTTGAATAAATATGGAAAGTCGGTTGCTAAAAGTAGCTCGTACGAATGTAGCATCATTTGCCAAACGCATGGATAGAGTGTCTGCACTGTTTTCCTCTTCATCAAACCATCCAACTTCATTTCGTAGCATTGCTGTTATTTTTTGGGGACAGAAAAATATAAAAAAGACATAAATCAACGTCAACTGAAATGCATAAACAATTATATTCCATGTAGGAAAGCTACACACAAATTATAAAATAAAACACTCACCTGAAAACATCATTCTCCTAACTCGCTCAGTCATTTTCTCCCCCATTATTCCAAAGTAGAAATGTTGAAGAAAATTGGCAATCACTGTGACAAAGCCCATACAAGCAATGATCAAGCACCATTTGTCTACTTCATGCCGTATGCTATGGCCTTCATCCCTTTTGTAATATGCTGTTATTATCAAAGCAATTACATAAGCGAGAAGAGGGTTGAAAGATCCAAAGATGGCAGCACCAAGACTTCCTAGGACGGCATAAAGCCACTCTGCAAAGCTAAGCTCAGCAAGCCTCCAAAAAGAAGGTGACTTTTTGTGCTTAGTATCCTTTTCGTCCTTTGCTTTCATTCGAAAGTCATCTGATTGACTGTGCAGTCTGCTGAAAGTCTGTGAATGGGAACGTTCACTTTTAGGATCAGATGTCAAGAGAGGCGAAACAGGTGACTCAGGGTCTGAGCCATTTGATGTTTGACGCTGTGCAGATTGAACATCAATCTTTGGTAACTCTGGGAGTCTCATTTCAAAACTATCCTGCCGCCTAATTGACGGTTCCTTGTCAACAGAAGAATCCAAGATCTGACCATTTTCGAACATCTTTTCAGGGGGAGGGCTTGGAACTTTAGGTGATTCATGAGAATTGTTATAAACACCATCCGTCGGCCGAAAAACACCAGGAACCCTTTGAAGAGAAGGTGACTTCATCATTTTAGGGGATGATGGTTCTTGGACACTGTGACTTGCAGAAGAATCTTTTTCAATCTGGAAAGCTGAAGTATCCTTGTAGTTTCTGATTGGCATCCTGAATGAAGTCATAATATAGAAGCAATTCAATGGAAGTAACCAGGAATTTCAACTATCAAGAGACATACACAGCAATATGACTTCCAATTTTCTTTTTCCAGATAAGAAACACAACCGTCGTTCAAAGATGAAACCGGAAGTATGAAAAGGGAAGAAAAGAAATCCAACCCACCAAAAAGTTCTAAAAAATGACCTCCACTTGGAATTCTAAAACAGCAGAATTAAATTTACAATTAACAATCATCTTGATTAGGTTTTTAGGTTTATTTTGGCTCTGTTTTTGGGTGGTATTTTTGTTTGCACTTTTACACTCTTTTATTTCTTCTCAACGGAAGCTCGGTTTCTACCAAAACAAACAAACAATAACAATCTTGCTCATGCAGCAGAAATTTTGGAGAACCCGGCTAACATTTTTTTTTCAAACTATAAGAGGTAAGGGAGGGGATTTAAACCCAGGATGGGTTGCATTCTAGTGGGTAATTTTCCAGTTGAGTCACCAATATAGAAGAAAATTTTGCTGCAGTTGATCAGAAGAAAAAATCTCCTACAGCAGAAAATAACAAGCTGGATATCAAAAGAATAAACACCACGTGGAAACTTCATAACGCTGGACTCTTAATTATACCTTCTGGGAAGCTTTGCAGCTTCTTCACACTTGAGAAGTTCTGTGTAAAGTCCATCAAGGCTCAACAATTCATCATGCGTGCCCATTTCAACAAGTTGGCCCTCCTCCATCACAGCAATGTAGTCTGCATTCCGTATTAGACTAAGCCGTCGAGCTATAATTATTGTCGAACGTCCCAGCATGAGAAGATCAAGAGCAGCTTGCACGGATTTTTCAGCCTCAAAATCAAGACCACCAGTTACCTCATCAAGCAACAGAATAGATGGATTTAAAAGCACCGCTCTAGCAATTGAGAGTTTTATTTTCTGCTCCTCCATCAGCTCGATTCCAGCCCTACCTACCTGATGATTGAAATTTTACAAAAATAAAAAACAATAGGGGGAAGTTGGAACTCATAGGCCAAAAACTTGTAACTATATATTCATATGAATTTTGGTTTACCTGTGTGTCGTATCCTTTCTCAAGAGAGCTAATAAATGTATGTGCATGAGCTATTTTAGCAGCTTCTTCAATTTGGTCGAGAGTAGCATTACGCCCATATGCAATATTATCTCGTATACTCAAACTTAGCAAAGCAGGTTCTTGTGTCACTAACCCTATCTGACTTCTTAACCACTCCAATTTTAGGTTTTTTATATTTTCTCCATCCAAAAGAACTTCTCCTGCAGCAAAAAATAGGCAGCAAGTTTGAGGTGCTAAGAAACATCTCGAGTTTTGCTTTCAGCTAGTTTGAGGTGCTAAGAAACGTCTCGAGTTTTACTTTCATTAAAGCCCCTAAGGAAAGGATTACAAGGAACCAAGAGAAGTAAGAACACAAATTTCGTACCTAATGTGGGATCATAAAACCGCTCCATGAGTGGGATTATACTGCTTTTTCCAGAGCCATTCCTCCCAACAAGTGCCACAGCTTTTTTTGCAGGCACGGTAAGGTAAAATCCACTCAAGATAGGAATTTCAGGGCGAGATAGATAGCTGAAATATACATTACGAAATTCAATATTCCCTTGAATGGAAGATGGGGTGACTCCATCCTGATTACTTCCAGATGACGACCGACTTATCATCTCAAAAAGTCTATAAGCAGCTATTCGTCCTTGGTCAAATGAATAAAAGTTCGTAGCAGCTTGATTCAACCCTCTACAGATAAAGAATATACATAAGGAGAAGTGGGAGGGAGAGAAGAATTTCAAATTTGAGGAAAGATTTGAAAAATACACTTACAGGCCACTTAAAATTACAGCAAATAGTGCTGTTATAATCTCTCCTCCATGAGCTTTCTGACGTGTGACCAAGAACCTTCCAACCCAAAGTTGCAAAGCACAGGAACATATTGCAAGCCCATATGTGAATCCAAGCCCAAGACCTTGCACAAGACTTATCAAAATACCATACCTCAGAGTTGCTTGTAACGATGTTGCATAAGAATACTTGGCTAATGTTTCATTCGTGAAAGCATACAGCGTCCTGACATAAGAGACTGCCTGCATAATATAAGTTTAATACTCATTTCAAAACAATGGGAATCATACATTTTCTAAAGATCATGTCAATAATTTTCTATTCCTACTCAATACTTAATATTTACATGAAGAAAAGGATCACAGTTTCACAGAACATAAAATGAACTTTTACATCCTTTTTTAATTTCTATCTCACACACATACATACTCCAACAAATAAGAAAGATTACTTGCTTCATTGCAGTCCTCAAAGATGCATAGTATCTCACATGAAGCCGTGAAAGAGAACCTAGAGTTCCTTGTCATCCCCTATCCACTCCCTAGATGGCCAAGTGCTTCATAAAAATTATTTAACGTGATCCACACCAATTGTATAGCATATTTTTTGCTCTAATTAGTGTGTAGCCTTTGTTTTAAAGAAAATCATGGAATCATTTGGTTTATTTCTAAAATTCTATTGTGTCTATGTTATAGGAATAAGAGGTTTGGGGGGTATGCAAATGAAGATATGTTGATGGTTTTTGCATCGGCTGATTGAAAAGCCTTTTTTTATCTACCCCACAAGCAGATATGGATAGTCATCGAAATCCTCCCTCTCCACTTTTTGCATATGTTTTCTTCCTAATAATACATTTCTTACCCTCTCCCTTGGAACTTTGGTAGTTCTCTCACATAACACCCGTTTTCCCCAACTCCTCACTTTCCCCCTCATCCCTCTCCGGTCTCCTCTTCATCACTCTCTCCCACTATGCCCCCGCTCCCCTCCCCCCTCCCCTGTTTCCCCCTTTTCTCCCTCCCTCTACCACCTTGCTCTCTCCCTCTCACTCCTCTCCACTGACCTCTCGCTCTCAAGCCCCTCCCTCCCGTAAGGCACACATACAACATATAAAGATAAATCCAGATGACCCTCGGCCTCTCCATCCTTTGATATGTGGTATAGATAGGGGGTCCCCTACCATGTACTTATTACTAAATAATATATACTAGAAGGAACACATACAAAGAGAAATCCAGGAATAAGACATCCCCCATTCTAAAATTACAAGACATTCTACCAGCTACACAACACAACTAAAACCATTCCCAACCCCTAAGGAGTGAGATCAGTAAACTTATCCTCAAAAGATTTTCAACTTCGTTGTATCCATATTATAAAAGGCAGAGTTGTACTATGACTTGCAGAGTTATGAATCCTAGGTGCAATAACAATATTAGAAGTGCAAAATATCAAGAGTCTCCTGCTGTTGTAAGGGGTAGGGAGGGACCATGTCCCCTGAAAGAAAGAAGGAAAGAAAAAATAACGCACCTGCTCTGCAATGCTAGCGGCTTCGGCATATGCATCTTGAATATTTTCAGCAAGCCTGTGAAGAAATATATTTGATATTCCTCCAGCAGCAACTATGAAGGGACCAGTGGCTAAAGTTATGAGAGCAATCTGCCAGCAGTTAATAAATCCAATGACAAGGCCACTGAAGAATGTAGCCATGTTGTGTATATAGTTTCCAACCTAAAAAGAGTGCAAAAATAACAAGGGTGGTCATAAAAAAATCCCATTGAATACATAGAAGAGGAACAAAATAACACAAATTGAATTTTATTCCCAGGCCCCAATGGGAGTCCAGGACATACTTTTTCACTGAGAGCAGACTGAATGAGCAGCACGTCACTAAGTACTTGGCTCACAATATCCCCATTGTTGCCATACGTATCAAAGAAACTCATGTCCTGATTAAGTAACACTTGAACATATCTGGATCTAATGACAGCAGTCTGCCTTTCACCGGTCAGAATCCAGCATGAAACCTCTATCACACACACAAGTTAGTTGATTGCCAATAAAACCAACTTAAATATAAACAAGTAATTTCAGATAAAGCTAACATCCAATAATATTAAATCTTACCAATCCAACCAGCAACGAAAACACCAATAGCAATATAAACAACTCTTAAAGCAAGCTGCAAAGAAATGAAATCCAAACAAAAATTTTAGCATTTCTCACTAATTCCAACACTGGCATTTTCTGAGCATATAGAATTCCTGTTAAAAAAAAAAAAGTTAAATGTGTTTAAGCATGTCATTCCAGAGAGTGGAAAATTT
Source organism: Trichosanthes cucumerina (assembly GCA_036507285.1). NCBI lineage: Eukaryota > Viridiplantae > Streptophyta > Magnoliopsida > Cucurbitales > Cucurbitaceae > Trichosanthes > Trichosanthes cucumerina. The sequence goes on from CM071845.1 coordinate 6,498,854, forward strand.
TCAAAACAAAAAAATAAATCATGAACAGAATTATACTCAACTCCATAATTGTGTCCTCCATTTTCAAACCAATCACCAAAGAGAATTAGATTAACAAAAGTAGAATATGAATACAACCAAAAGGCATGTTTCTAACGCACGCCACATACACCACGTCTTTAATATACATAAAGTCAAGCACCTAAGTTACAAGTTAATTAACCTTGGATCCACTGTGAGGCGTTCCCATAAGAATGAATGGTTGCAGCAATTCAGCATTTATACTTCAAAACTAGAAGGTATCTATAAACATGTTTAGGAGTGATTTTGAAATGGTTAAAATCACTTTTGTCAGGTTCAAAATTACTTCGAAACATACCTTTAATCATTCAAAATCAACTAAATGTTAAATTTTACACTTTTAAAGACGATTTTCGTTTCATAAAAATTGTTTTTAAATAATTAAAAGCATGTTTTAGAGTGATTTTAAATACGACAACAAAGTAATTTTAACCATTTTAAAATCACTCCCAAACATGCTATATATAGTCCAATCAACTGATTGAGATGATGGAAAAGAATATGAAGACTACGAATGCACATTAGACATCTAGCATGGCTTGAATTATTTAACATTCCTATAAATTGTGCAATTATTGAGTTAGGAAGTGAGTAAATGCACGAATTTTCACGCCACTCAAATGATAATGAAGAAAACTTCAGTCATTAACTAGCTACGTCAAGATTTAAGCTTGCTGGTGACATTTTATTTACTCTCGAATATTCAGAGCACCCAACTAGTTATACAAGTGACTGGAAAAGGAAATGGCATATGTGGAAAAAGGAAATTATTCTTTTTATTAAAAGAATAAAACTTCCAAATGAAGGATTCTCTTAGTCCGACTACCAAAGGGAACCAAACAAGAAAAAAAGAGAATCACTCTGGAACTTATATTCCAACCCCAGCCACCTTGACCAAGAAAGTCCATTTCCCGCACTTCAAACTTTAATTTTAGCAATCCCCTCAGAAACAAACACAGCGATCACCACAGGCACGCAATAAATCCCCAGAAGGAGGTTTTTCGAGAATCAGTTACTGACCTCCCTAAATCTCTCATACTGCTGAACGTCAGGAATCCTCAGCACATGGACAATCTTAGCAAAGTAATGGAGATAAACGACCAAAGCAGTACCATGTGCGGCAGCGGCAATCGATCCAACTACCATGAGAGTCCAATCAAGCCGGTCGGCACACGCAAAAAGCCGCGAAAACGGCACAGCCGCAGGAGGCGGCTCAATCTCCTCGGGCTCCTCGATCTCCTCCGGCTCCTCAAGCCGCTCGCCGGTAGGGTCGTTACCGGGGTCAAGATACGGAGACGGAGATTCCGGCGGCTCCGATACCTCAGAGACGGGAGTCAAGGGTTGTATATGAGGTGGAGACCACCCAAACAACCCCCGAGAGATCATCATCTTGAAGAAAAAACCCTAATCCCCTCCCTCTCCGTCCGTCAATCCGCAAAACAGAGAAACCAAAAACCCTAATTCCCCCTAAATTTAGCCACAGATCTGCTAAATTTAGAGGAAATTTTCTGGACCCAGAAGAAATATACGAAGTATTGGTCCTGTTTCTAGGGTTTCAGAATCTCCCTTTCCCCTTTCTTCTTCTTCTTCTTCTTCTTCCTCTTCCTCCAAGGAAGTGTTCTTGTTTCCCTTTTTTCAGTTTTTTTTTTTTCCTCTCTTGAGGGAGAGCACAAAAAAAAGGGTTGTTGCAGGTGGGTACGACTGAGTCAAATATGGCGGAGACACCAGGCAAATGTTTGACTCACCCAAAGAATTACAAAATTAAAATAAATAAATAAATAAACAACAAAAAAACTTTAATAATAATTATTATTATTGTTATTATTATTTCCCTTTTGCCCTTCTTTTAACGGTCAAATGCAGGCGATGCGTTTCAACATTTGGAGTACGGATACTGGCGTTAACAACTCACCCCGTCCCATTTCTTTTTTCTTTTTTTTTTCTTTTCCTATTATTACAATTTACATCAAATAATTTTCTGTGCTTTTTTTCCCTCCCTGTTTTTTCCGTTTGTTTTAATTTTGCCTTTTTCATTTTTAATTCAACCATTCATCTCTGGTCAAAAATACATTGTTATCGATACCGTTTTCATTTCTTTTTAATTTGCTATGAGATTATTATGAAATTAAATTAAAAATATTTATTATTATGTGGTTGGAGCTAGTTTGGAATTTAATCCCTACTATTTAAATTTTGTTTTAATTTTTTTTGTTTTTTATTATTTTGAAAGTTCTAATTTTATCCCTTTAATTTGGTCGAATTGTAAAAACGTTCTCTACTTTTATCATATTAAATACGTGATATACTTTTTGTTTGCATGATAACAAGTTTGTGCTTCTAGTTTGATTGACTATGTTAACTAAGTGTATTTAATATGGATATACTTGTGGTGTCTCGTTATTTTATTGGGATTGAATTGACACTTTTAGAACAAAAAAAAGAATGATAAGAGTCTAAACTTAGACCATAAAGACCAACTTAAAACTTAGTCTCGATCTAAATCATAGTAACCAATTCCTGCTAACACGAACATAGTTTAAAGGTTAAAATACCACATTTTTAAGTAGAAAGTTCAAATCATTATATTAATATATTTATTGAATTAAAAAAAGAGTAGCCAATTTTGTAAGTTTAATATCTCATTAAATTAACTTTTGTTTTTCTACCATGACCATTTCCATTGTTATTTAGTATTCCAACTGTTCCTTTATCCATACCAATTTTCAATTTAAGCCTAACTTAATTAGTTTATTAAAAAATAATAATTATTATATATATGAATCAATTTCACCCACAATTATCACTTTTGATTTTTTTAACAAAGATTCCGTGTTTCGAAATGATATTTATGAACCCAAAAGAAAAAAGAATACGGAGCCAGTTTTGAAATATATATATATTTATATATATCACTTTCAAATTGTCGATATTGAAATCCAATGAACTTGTAAGGTGATGACACGTGGCAAATTAGGTGAAACCATGGGTGAGATTAGCAAGAGATGGAGGGAGACATCATTGAACAAACTTCTCTCTCAATATGACAGACCATTTTCTCTGTATTTGCTTCTTTTTTTTTTTGAGTGATCATGTGCACTTTTTAGAGTGGAATTATGGCTTTTGCTTTTTTGGGTTTGTGGGTTCAACCAAATTGCTAATATGTGTTGGATTGGGTTTAAAATTAAACATTTTAAATTTAAAAGGGGAAGGAAAAATGAAAAAAAAAAAAAAATGAAAAAGTGGGGTTTTTTTATATATTTTTTCTCCCTTTTCCTTATTAAAAATAAAGAGGGATGGATAGAGACATGTCATTTTCTTACCATTCTTTTTTCCCCTTTTGTGGATGTTAATCACAACATTATTTTTGTATGATTTATGATCATAAAAATATGTTTATGTTAGGAAATCCTATTTTATGTTTAATCCAAGTAATTGATGTTGTTCTGAACCTAATTTAATGTTTTGATGATTAATAAAACATTTTATCGTATAAAATTAATATTTTTTCAATACTTAGTATCAACATTTTATTTTAAATATGATTATGCAAATGATCCTTCAATGATGAATATAAATAATTTTCAATTATTTACCAATTAAGTTAATAGCATAGATTATTATGAAATCTTAGGTATGAATTAGTTTAAAGACAGTAAGAAGAAGTGATAATAGATTCTCAATAGAGTTTGTATTTATTATCCTCTATCAACAGGGTTATTTGTATAAAATGAAGGAGGCAATTAATTACGGTTGGAATATGATATAACATTTGTTATAGATATTATTCACTATATTATATTACGTGGTGTCAATAACAAAGTTTGAATGCAATTTATTAATGCATTAGCCAATAAACTAATAGTTAAACTCAAAAAACAAAATAACAAATAATTATACAAAATAAATGTGATAATCAACAAACACTTTGACTAAAATATAAGAACTCACATTGAAGGCAAAATTACATAGTAAGAACAACTAATATAGGTATTGTTAGGATGTGCGTGAATGAGACAAAATACAATCAATCTAAATTCTACCAGATTCAGATAATATATATTTTATCTCAAATCTCATATCAAGATATAATTCCAAATATTTTGCGGAATAATCAATTTGGAATTAGCAAGCCCTAAAAAAGTAGATAAATCAACATAAACCTTTAAGCTACAAGAACGATAGATAAATCAAATTTAAGGGAAAGAGAAATTGACACCGAATTTATATTGGTTCATCCAATGATGGCTACGTCAATTTCTCTGTTATCGATGCAGGTTTCACTATAATCGTCAGGGAGGAAGTTACAAGAGTTTACAACGCTCAATGGTGATTTCTCTCACTTTTCTCTCAAGAAAAAGGCTCGCGAATCACTCTAGCTCACAAAACTCTTCAATGGAGAAAAACCGCTCTTATAAAAATACCAAAGGAGAAAAACACGACACTTTCCTTTTTTCTAAACCAGCTGCAAAATATTCTGATACTAACACCCTGCCATAAACACAAAATATATTCACACACCCACGAAAAACTGTCGCATGAACTAAATATATGTACATATATATTTAGGTTAAGAATACAATGGGTCGTGGGCTTTTTTCCTTTTATTTTATTTTTTTATTATTTTGGCTCCATTATGCCTAACAGGTGTATGGTATATATTTGTAGATGATGTGAATATAATAAGTCTGACATATTCACAACTTATCTTGCATTAAAATCAATCAATCCATTATTAATGGGACATCAAAAAAAAAATATGAAAAGTGATACATTATTAAAAAAAACATGATTGATATCACATTTGAATCCTAACTATTGGAGTCAAATTCAACCATTGATTCATTCTACTTCCAAACCTTGAGAAATTAAAAATGAATATTAATTAGCATTTGAGGCAATATGCCATGTTTTTCGCAATTTTAAAGAGCAAATTATATGTAAGAAAAATGATAAGATTGGCTTTTCGCTTAATTTAATTTGTTGGACTCTTTTTTTTTTGGAAAATAATTTAATTTGTTGGACTTTGGCTTTTGTTGGTCTGTGACAGTCTTATGAATTTTGTGCATAATTAATTCCATAGGGAATTGAACCTGAAAAAAAGAAAAGATTTTTTTTTGTTGGCTTTGTGGAGCCATTTGAATGGATCAGAATCGGATCATTTGACCATTTCTTTTTTCTATACGCACTTTTTTTTTCTTATAACTTTCTTTGTTTACTTCGACGACGGAGTGTGTTTGAAAGTGATTTAGGGGTGTTTGGTCATGATTTTGGATTGAGGTAGTTTTAGGTTGTTTTTGAAACACAAATACATGTTATTAGAGTGCAACTCTATATGTTTGTATCATGTTTTTCACTTTTATTTGTCGTTTTCCATTTCATGCGATCACTTCGATGATAATTTCGACAACAATTCTGACGACAACCCATTGACCACCAACAACGACTACTCCGGTGACCCGACTAACTACGATGACAACTTCGACGATCAACAACAATGACAACTTTGATGATTACACCGTCGACCCGACGAACTCCGATGACAACTTTGATAATCATATCGACGACCCAACCAACTCCGATGACTACCTAGTTACCACTTCAATGACTCAGACCATCCTAACAATCTAATCACCCCGATGACTATTTCGACGATCACTCACCTGACAACTCCAACTACCCAAAATCATTGTTAACGGCAATTTGGTTACCACTTTAGTGACCACCCAACAACCCGACCATCATATTGAACACTCTAACAACGACTCTAGCGACTGTTGTCATGACCACCAAACGACCACTTCGACGACATGACCACCTTGATGACCACTCCAACAACCCACCCACCCAACAACTACCTACGACGACCTAACCACTGTGCAATTATCATCAAAAGTTAAAATTGAACAAGAATGGTTACTAACAATTTTTTTTAATCCATTATATGTTTGAAACAAGTTTCAAAAATACTGTACAAAATATAATTTTCAATATTTTAATTTCTAAAAATTGTATCCTATTGAATATTGTTTAGTCCAATTCATATTGGAAAGGGTAATTCAAATTTTATAACTCATTTATCCTTGAAATATGTTTTAGAATACAATGAACAATTTGATTTAAATTTCATAATTTCATAAATAAATCTCCAATATTTTAATTTGTAAAATAGAGTTCCAAAAATAGGTATATGAATACTTTGTGTAATAGAGTTTTTTCTAATATCGTAGATAGACTTCTATTATTATTAATTTTTAAATTTCTGAAATAGTGTTTCAAAAATAGGTTTTTGTATACGTTATAAAATAGAGTTTTAGATGATCTAATTTATTAAATAGATTTCAATTTTTTAAATTTATAAAACAGTTTTATGAATATTTTGTGAAATAGAGTATTAATTATTGCTAATATTGTTTAATTTTACATTATAATAAATTAAGTAAATTAGATATTAATATACTTGTACAAATTACACATCCATATTTAACTATTATTAAAACAATTGATCTACATAATTTCTTCAAATATTGATATGCATTTCAATAAACAATTATTAAGTAAAAAAGTTGAATCTAAAAAAAAACATCCTAAAAAAATGGTTATAAAAAATCAGCCTAAACAATTACCGTCCAACCCAACCTTGCATCCCAAATACATGTTTCAACAAACCTGCCCACCACAACCCTACATCCTAAATGCAGGAATCAGAAACTCAGGGTTTCATATTCCAACCAAAAAACTGAGTTCCAAAACCCTAGGGTTTATGATTCTAAAATAGCGTGCCAAACAACTCCTTAGGCTCCAACAAAAAACACTCATTCCAATTAAAATTGCCACATTTGAAAATAACAAAACTATATTTGATAAAAACTAAAATGTTACCTTATAAATTTGGACCATCGAGATAGTTTTAAAAATTAGAGTTTCTCCTTATGTTTTGATAAAATCTCATAGGTTAAAATATCATTTTGATTCATGTAATTTGTGTTTGGTTCCATCTTAGTCCACATACTTTATTAGAAAACTCACATATTTATCAAATTTTAGAGATGAAAGCTCGATTTTTTAACATCATAGGATTTATTATAGTTATATCCTAAATACACCACTTTTTATAAATATGTTATTTTCGAAAAATAATGGATTAGTCGGGGACCATAAAATAAATTAAATAGGAAAAGGTCTATGGTGGATCTGTTATTTTTTTATATATATATAATTCAATATATTTTAGATGCCTTAGTTCCTATTGATACCCTTACAAGCAACTTAGGGGTGCTAACAAAAGTTCTACATTGTCTAGGGAAAGAAGAAATTCATGGTATATAAGTTTAGACAATTATCTACATTGATACGAGATTTTTTTAGAAAAATAAAAAACAATGGACAATATCATACCATTGTGAAAATATGTAATTATATGTTGTCCTTATCGATGGCTAAAAAATCTCAAAGTAGAACAAAAATTAGTGAGCCTCGATTGTGCTCTATCTGGATGTTCTCTCGATGGATTGTTCAAGGGATTGCACGTACATCAAAAAGGAAGTCTTTAAGCATGACTTCTAGTTGCAAATTGAAAAGGTATGGAGAAGCTTGAGATTTAGAAAAGAAGGAATTTTGTTTATAAACTCAAAAGATGGAATAAATAAATAAATAAAGAGCTAAAGTATGTATACATACCTTCAATAATCAATAATTTCACCAAAACTACAATGGGTGATAAAATTAAAAAACCCATTGCAATTGCATTTATATTATTATCAAACCATATCCACTTTTTGATCGTTCATAGCATACATCAAAATGAACTCAAAATCAAGCCGAATTTATCTCGATACCTTTACAAAATAGACTGTATTTTCTCTCAATATCACAACAAATCAATTTACATATACAGAGTAATTCGAGGCAATAAAGCATACATATGCACAGATTTACAAAATAATTGAGATCCTTTGTATGCAAATCAAAAATTACTAACGGCCAAATCATTATCAAGGATTTCGAGACAGTAATGGTTCAAATTGAGTGTCGATTTCATTAGAACTTGGAAGCTTTTGGAAGCCTGACTCTAATTGGCTCACTGATAGATCCTCACTTCTGGACTTCACTAACCTTTGGAGAAAGCTTGATGCATCTTTTGGTGAAGAATCTGATCTCTTTGTTGTTTCCTTTAAGCTCTCCACATGCTGAAGACAAACTTGAACTGCATCATGAACTCTCACAAAAAACCACTCCTTGCCGATAAGCTCAATGACGCCAGATCTTGAAAATGTAAGCAGAACGTCTCGATTCGGATTGGAAATGGCAATCTATATACAAACCAAATGGTTATGAAGAAATCTTTAGTGATTATTTGTCGTACGAGTAATGAAGTTATAACTACCTGAATATCACGAAGTTTGTACTCTTGATACAAATCTTTCAGAGCCTGGACAGCATTTGAATCTATATACGTAACAGCTGCAAAGGTAGAGAACACAATGGAAAAAGGTTTATGGGAGTGGATCTTAGCAAAAGTAGGTCGATTATAAGCAATTTAGTAAGCTTAATGTTAAATTGCTTTGATGTTTGGTTCTACACTCTTGAAAATATTTTTAAATGCTTACTTGACAAGGACGAGCCAAAAGCAATCTATAAGTACTTCCTCACAAAATATTTCAAGTGATTATAACTTTGATGATTTTGGGTGGGGAGTGCTTTTGGCCAATAGCCCTCCTCCTTGACATAGTCTTACATATTCCACACGAAGTATATGTATGACTATCGAAAATCATTGTAAGATACTAATGACAATCATGCTGTAAGGTATCCAGTCGAAAATCACCATTAATTAAGAAACCACACAACACAAACACAAGAAAGAACAAGGAAGATACTGTTGTATTGATAATTCCTCCCAGAAAAAAGGAATACCTGCAGGTTTGAATCCTTCGTTAAGCAAGATACCAAAACAAACAAGATAGCAAAACACTCAAATTTAGAGAGAGAGCTGAGAACCTCTCTGACCTATCCTCCTTCTACCAAATTCTGCCTAAAAAACAAAGTAAAGGACCCCCCCCCCCCCCATAAAAAAATAAAGTAGCAATGCATACAAGGGCGTACAACCATACCCACGATCCTAAAAGTGGTCCCCAAGGAACCGTTATTCAACATTCTCCTTTTCTCTCTTTTTTACCCTTCCTACTATAAGTTTTCGTGATAGGAGGCCTAACAATACCCCTGGGGGCAGCACACCTTGTCCTCAAGGTGAAAATCTGGGAACAAGCATTGGAAGGCTTTAATCGATTCCCACGTCGCGTCACATTCGTGCTCTCCTTGCCACTTAACGAGCCATTCCTCCTCTCCCAGCCTCGATTCCATCGAATCCCAAGCACCTCCTGTGGGTTTGCCTTCCACTCATAGCGATCGGTCAGTCGTGGACTTGTGGATGCACCGTTGAGCCATCGCCAATCATTTTTTTGAGGAGAGAAACATGAAAAACATCATGTACCAAGGCGTCCTTGGGAAGCTCCAAATGTAGGTAAGCCATCTGGACCGATTCTTTCCAGTATTTTAAAGGGGCCGAAATACTTGGGTGACAGCTTCTCACAACGTTTTCTTGCCAGAGACTTAAGACGGTACGGTCGGATTTTCAAAAATACAAACTCCCCTTCATTGAACTCGAGTTCTCTCCTCTTCTTATCGGCCTGTTTCTTCATTCGTTCTTGTGCTAAACGCAAATGTTCCTTCAGGGCTACCAAGGCCAGATCTCGGTCTTTCAGCTGTTGTTCAAGAGAGTCGTTCGTTGTCCGAGAAGTGCCATAAGAGACAATCGGCGGCGGAGGGCGACCGTAAACCACATGGAAAGGGGTGGTGTTGATGGAGACGTGGTATGTAGTATTATACCAAAATTCAGCCCAAGGAATCCATTGTTCCCACTTTCTTGGATATTCCCCACGAAACAACGTAAGTATGTTTCTAAGCATCGATTAACTTTCGTTCGTTTGGCCATCTGTTTGTGGATGGAAAGCGGTGCTCCTTTTCAATTGCGTTCGTTCCTGCAACTTGAACATCTCATTCCAGAAATGACTTATAAAAATCTTATCTCGGTCCGAGACGATTGACTTTGGGAAACCATGCAACCGAACAATCTCTTGGATGAACAAGGCAACTATATTCTTTCTTTGAGAAAGGATGCTTGACCTTCAGAAATGGTCAGATTTACTTAATCGATCCACCACCACTAGTATGGAGTCAAATCCCATAGATTTCGGTAGCCCCTCAATGAAATCCATCGATATATCTTCCCATATCAAGTTCGGAATTGGCAAGGGCTGTAACAACCCCGCAGAGGCCACTGCTTCCACCTTATTACGCTGCATGTCGAGCATCTTTCCACATACCGCTTTAACCTGCGCCTTCATGTTCTTCCAAAACAGTTCACTGGTTAATCGTTTGTAGGTCCTCAAGAACCCCGAGTGGCCCCCAAGAACTGAGTCATGGTACATATGCAATATGGAGGGAATTAGAGTCGACTTATTGGATAGCACCAACCGCCCTTTATAGAGTAACCTCCCCTGCTGCAGGGTGAATTTTGGGTGTGACAACGGATCTCTCTCTAAATCTTCCCAGATCTTTCGTAGCTCAGGATCTTTCTCCACTTCGTTGTTAACTGTGGTTATGTCCAGGACATGTGGGACTGAGATAGATCGGAGTTCTCCTTCATACTCCACTCTTGATAGTGCGTCGGCAGCCTTGTTCAACTGTCCCGGATTGTACTTTATCTCAAAGTCGTATCCCAACAATTTTGTGAGCCAACGTTGGTACTCCGGTTGTACTTCCCGTTGTTCGAGTAAGCTGCCTAAAGCTCTCTGATCCGTCAGCACAGTGAACCTCTGCCCCAATAAGTAATGCCTCCACTTCGCCTTCGCGCGAGAACAATAGCCATTAACTCCTCTCGTAAATTGGCTTTAACCGCGACCTTTGAGATAGTGGTGACTAAAAAAGAAGGCTATCGGTCTTTTACGAGACAACACTGCCCCAACCCCTGTTCCTGATGCGTCCGTTTCGATCACAAATGGTTGGGAGAAATCGGGCAAGGCCAACACTGGAATGGTAACCATGGCGTGCCTCAGGGTTTCAAAAGCTGCGGTGGCTGCATTCGACCATTGGAAGGCGTCCTTTCTTAGTAGTTGGGTTAATGGCTCGGCAATGCTGCCATATCCCATCACAAACTGCGCGTAATACCACACAATCCGAGGAAACCTCGAAGTTCCTTAATGGTTTTAGGCATTGGCCAATTTAACATGGCTTTAATTTTTTCTCCGCTTAGCCCAACCCCTTCTCTGATATTATATGGCCTAGATAGGCTATTCGAGATTGCCCAAAAACACACTTGTTTCTGTTTGCAAACAGGGCATGTTCCCTCAAAGCTTCCATGGTGATTTCGAGATGTTTGAGATGTGTTGAATAGTCTGAACTATAAATAAGTATGTCATCAAAAAATACAAGAATGAATCTTCGAAGGAAAGGACGAAAAACACGGTTCATAAGCGGCAAACGTTCTTTGGGGCGTTTGTAAGTCCGAAGGGCATTACCATGAATCATAGTGGCCTTCGTGAGTACGAAAGGTCATTTTAGTGTATCTTCTTCCTTCATTCGAATTTGGTGGTAACTGATTTGAGTCCACTTGGAAAAAACTTTAGAGCCATGGAGCTCATCCAGTAGTTCCTCGATCACCTGGTATTGGAAATTTATCGGGGATAGTCACCTGCTCAACGCGACGATAATCAATAATACGAAAACGCCAACCCCACCTTTTTCTTCACCAACAGATGGGCTAGAGAAAGGAGAGTTCTTGGGTCGAATGATCCTCGAAGCCAACATTTCTTTTATCAAGCGCTCAATCTCCGATTTACGGCGTGGGCATATCTATAGGTCTAACATTCACTTTGCTGTTGGTCCCCGAGTAAAATTCGATGGTCAATCGCTCGTCTCTGGTAAACCACTAGGGCATCAAAACAGAGAGAACTTAGTCGAGAAGATTTTGTATTTCAATTCCCATCGGTGTAACTTCCGCTAAGCTCCTTCATACTCACTCTCGGTTTGGTCTCCTAAATTCAACCCCTCGGCTCCACCAGTAGCCTTGGTCGTCTTCTACCTGTGTCTTGGCTAACATTTTTAACGACACTTCCGCCTTGAGTCAACGAGGATCCCCATGGAGAACTACTTGTTGTCCCTTTAAATCGAATGTCATTCTTAGAGTTTTGCCATCAAACGTTCATTTCTCCCATCGTCCGAAGCCATTGCATTCCCAATATAACTTCTACATTTCCCATTTCTAATGGTAAAAGTCTTCACACACTCGTAAGCTCAGGTAAAGACACCACTAGCGATTTACAAACACCCTTACCCTTCCGTGGCTATACTGCTGCCCATTACAATTCCATAGTTGGAGGTGTCTCACCGTCTTCATATCTGTAATTCTTCGACCAACTTCTGTGAAATAAAGTTGTGGGTAGCCCCACAGTCGATCAACACAATCACTTCCTTCTCACCTATCAACCCTTTTAACTTCATGGTTCCCGGTGTGGAGAAACCAATTACTGATTTTAAATCCAACTCAACGGATCGCCCACCGGCTTGGTGGAGTTTCTACTTCCTCCGGTCCCGCTCTGCGGATGAGTTCGATCTCGTCAACTCCGTTCACCAACAACACTCGTAGCTCTCGACTTCTCGATTCTTACGGACATGGTCCTTCGAGTACTTTTCATCACACCGAAAAACATAAGCCTCGAGCTCTCTTTTTGGAATTCGTCGTCCAGATAACCGCTTTCGGAGGAAACTCTCTCTTTCCCAACGTTCCTTTTCGGGTAGGGGTTACGGTCGCGCGTACTGAGGATCGCTGCTTTTGGGGTTTGTCTTCATAATTGGGCACAGGCTCCCTTTACTATTCCTCGCCGCTTCGAGACCCATGAAGACTTGGGCTTAGCCCACTTTCTTCCTCGATTGCGGACGAAGGGCCTCTTCTCTATCTTCGATTAATTGGGCTGCCTAATCATGTCTTCAAGCCCGCTTGGCATCTACTCTTCTCTTCAAGCCCCCCGATGGTAGGTTTGAGCCCGTTAAGGACGTATTCTCGAGGGGCGTCCTCGGCGACCCGTGTAGCGGCGATGAATAAATCTCGAACAGCTTCCGATATTCTCGCCACCGCACCTTCTTGTTTCCACGGCGAGGAAAGCGGGCACACAAACTTCCTTCTTGTGACGGTCGGCGGCTTTCGAATATCCGCGCCTTCAAATCATTCCATCCTTGTATCTTCTTCCTATTCTCCGTCCATCGGAACCACTCCACCACGTCCGGCTCGAAACTAATGATCGATACCATAATTTTCTCCTTATCCGTCAACTGATAAATGTCGAAATAATGTTCAATACGAAGACCCATGAGTCCGCTTCTCTCTCGAAATATCGGCATTTCCACTAGCTTTCATTTTTCCTCTTTCGCCTCCGTTCTTCTTTTCTTCCTAAGGAGGACTCTCCTTCCTCCGTTTCATTCATTCGCTCCACACTTCCTCGATTCTCATCCTCTGGGGTACTTTTGGCCAGAAGCCTCCGTGAGCACGGATTTCCCTTTGGACAACGTGAGCTCACTAATCACATAGGTTAGTTTCTCGAGAGCCTTCTCCATGTTCTGGACCGAAACCTTCACCTCCCCGATGTCCTTCTCACAACCCGACACTCTTTCCTCTATCTCTTGCTTCGCCATTCTTCTTGTCTTACCCAGGATGACGGTCTCTGATACCAATTTGTAAGGTATCCAGTCGAAAATCACCTGTTAACAGAACCACACAACACAAACACAAGAAAGAACAAGGAAGATACTGTTGTATTGATAATTCCTCCCAGAAAAAAGGAATACCTCTGGGTTCAATCCTTCGTTAAGCAAGATACCAAAACAAACAAGATAGCAAAACACTCAGCTGTTAGAGAGAGCTGAGAACCTCTCCTGACCTATCCTCCTTCTACCAAATTCTGCCTAAAAAACAAAGTAAAGGACCCCCCCCCCATAAAAAATAAAGTAGCAGCCATACAAGGGGCGTACAACCATACCCACGATCCTAAAAGTGGTCCCCAAGGAACCGTTATTCAACATTCTCCCTTTTCTCTCTTTTACCCTTCCTACTATAAGTTTTCGTGATAGGAGGCCTAACACATGCAAACCATATTATTTGATGCCCACTTAGATTAAACAGGTCACGAATAGAAGAACAGGACAGAATTCATCATAAAAACAAGCGATGTTCATTTTGATTATATGTATTTTATGAATTCTACAAAAGTAGAAAGGTGAATAAACTTACGTGCCATCTCTATAATCACGAAATAGACTCTTTCAACATCTGGCCCACGGCCAGTAGATCGATCCACTTCAACTTCATAATCACGTAACCTATGAAAAAAAATTATTTTATCGAATTTGTTTACTTGGGAAAACAAAAAGGTAAAAAGGCACGTTCTTGTTCTGAATGTGATCGAGAGGACAAGTACGGCAAATTAATAAGACCATGAGCAGGAGGAAGCACCTGTCTTTGATGTAACTCGTGTTAGCAAAATACATTGGTGCATCAATACGAACAATCACAATTCCATTATAAGTATATGCCTCAGGATACTGTTGAATATTTCTATACACAGTGGTGCCAGGAAGACGCCCCAATACAGCTGTAAAAGGGACAAATCAAAGAATAAACATTGAAGTATGAGGTTATGATAGCATTGTAATAGACGTATAAATAGAGTGAGTTAGAACCAAGTAAGTTGAGCAATTATTTAGTTGTTTCTACTTGAGCCTGCGCAGAGGAAAGGTTTCCAGGATCTTTGAATTACTTGGAATATTTTACCGTGTTTTCTTATTCTTCAAAATTGTCGATACAATTTCTATTCCAATTATCTGGTCTCATCAGAATACTTCAGAATATTAAAAGTAAAGAATGATAACTTATTTTTATTGATTAATCACAAGCTTTTGTTCCCTTTGAGGATCATGTATCTCAATACCAATCAGAATGCAGTTGAGGTAACGAATAATGAAGTTTAGAAGTTTCCCTCTAATTGCAAGTTTTGATTGGCTTGAAAATAGAAAGCATAATTACTACAGAATTTATAGTATGTACTGAGATGGAAATTCACCGTCCACCTTCTTGACAAGATATACAAATCAATCACACAACGCTGATTTCAATATAGGTAAGACTTAAATGTGTTACTCAGCATGCCAGGTTTCACATATAAGAAATAGAAATTGAACCACTTACCCATATGTGGGTTTGCAGATTCATGAATGACAAAGACCAGTGAAACACCCACCTACAATAAGAAATTCACATTAAACCGCAAGCTTCTAGCTGTATTATTTGGAGATAGACAGTAGAAGAGTTTAACAATATTAACGAAAACATATTAAAAGGCATACTTTAATTTTAGTTACAATAATGGCCTAATATATAAGGTTCTACTTATACATTTTACACACTGACTTCTAACACTAACGTCAAAAGAAAAGGTTAATATCAATCTCAATGATAGATTATGGGCAAAAAGGTGTCCTTACTTGAACTAATACAGCGGTGGTTTTTTTTTTTAGTCAAAACATGGCATAGAATTTGAACAAGATACAAACTTTTCATTGATAAATGAAAAGAAGCAAAACGTTCAAAGAGGAAAAGTAAAAAACATGACAAAACCAATGAGGAAGAATGAATAAAAGCAACCCAACTTATGCATATAACACTTGAAGAATAATGATGGAATAAGCTGGAAAGTGAGCACCAACGAGAAGTTGTGAGCCTAGCTAGATTAAAACATTCAAACCAAACTACACTCGTCTCTTTAAAAATTCTCCGATCCCTCTCAAATCACAATACTGACGAGATGGATTTGACACCATATGAGCTTGAGAGTAGAGAACAGGACCAACGAGAAGCTGGAATAAATTACTTCTTGAGGTTTGAGAAAAAAAAATCCAATGCCTATTAAAAAGAGGGAATAATGACTTCCAACAAGCCAAAGCATATGGGCACTGGCAGAACAGATTCAAAATTCCAACCAATCCTATCTTCTTCATTTTTCAAAGACGTCAAATTCAATAAAGACAGCAAAAAAATATACTCAGATTCAAAATCTTTCAAATTTCTTCCAGACTCAATTCTCCAAGAAAGAAGAAGAGCGTCCCAATTATCATTTACAGATCACGAAGGTGCAAAAACCACCTTCAAGAGATGTGGAGAAGAGGATTTATTGATGTAGAATCAGACTTTAGAGGATTCTTTTTCCGACCTCTGAGTGCCGTGAAATAGTGAAGGATATTCTCCTACATTCATCTTTTTAGGAGAGAGGTAACTGTTATGGTAAATTTGTTTCTTCGCAATTATGTAGAGCAATTTGTTGGAAAAAGAAACACGAGTTTATTCAGGTTGAGGGATCTTGGACGGATGTTTGGAAGCAATTCCTTTACCGTCTTCGGGGGTATACTTATAGATTTTATTAAGTAATTATCCTTTATTTTTACTTACAAATAGATGTGACTCCTATGTGTAATAATTTTAATGTTATTTATTTTATGTTATCCCGATGTTACTTATAGATTTTGTTTTTCTTATGTAAGTTCGTTTTTTTATCAATTATAAAGCCAAGATGTATACTACTTCTGAACTTTAAAAAGGTCAAAACCATAAATTTGTTCAAGTTGAAAGCTCAGAAAAAACAGTTTCCATAATAAATTTGAACACAAAAAGTCGGTAAATAATTATCTAAATAAAACTACTGTGATTATCAGATTTTAAGTACGTACCCCAATTAAGACACCAATCTCAATACCAAGGAACAAAGTAGCAATGGCAGTAATCACCCAAAGAAGAAAATCTTTCTTATCTATACGCCACAAAAAAATAGCCTCATCGTAATCCACCTGAAACAATAAGCATGCAAAGTAAAATGACTAATAGTTGTTACATGACAACCGTAAATGCACTTTCATCTATAATCATGAAAAAAAAAAATCCTCATAACAGATGGGAAATATGTTCCCTTTATTATCATATCACCATGAATATTTTCACTAGCGTATCAAATGGTAATTCTAGTTTGTCAAGTCATCCTTGAATCTCCCATTTTAAAAAACCAGGAAAGATGCTTTTTTTGCAATCAACAGACATGGAATTTCACACAGAAGGTCTCGGTCAAATTATACTAAAGAACTAACAACTAATGAACAACAAAACTTAATAGTCTATTCTTAGTTCCTTTTCTTGAGAAAAATCTATCAACATTTTTTTTATCACACCCTCTTGAGAAAAATCTATTAACTCAACAACGTATTAGCAAATAAAAAACAATATATTTTTAATAATAAACATGAGGAATCATGATCGTGTGCTCTATTCATGAATTAGCTCATTTATTAGATAAGAACTACATGTAGTTATCATTTGTTAATATAATTAGAAGATCTAACTAAGAAAAAGAATTTACTAGATCAGCAGTGCTTACCAAAGTTATTACAGCAGAAATCACAATGGCAGCCAAAGCGCACTAAGATGACAGAGAACAAATTAGCAAAGTTAGCATCTTTAATTAAAATGCAATGGTGGTTTTAGAGGCAAATAGATAAGTGGTTAGGCTATAGTTAAAATACTTGAATTTAATCTAACTTGACATCTCTAGCTTTTTCCGAGTTTATGGTACAAATAGAATTGGAATCTAAATCTACTTTAAATACAACAATCCGTGGATTATGTCCAATCCAGGTAAATGAAGTCCAAGTCCAAAATGGGATATGAAAGAGAGTAGTAATAGGATATAATTTAAATGTTAGTCAATTTTAACCTAAAGTTTGAGCTTCAAAGATTAAAAAGAGTTCAGTATAAAAATAATCTCATTTTAATTTTGTTAGCTCCTATTCCACGCACTACACAATGATTAAAGCATTAGTATTTCAGCCCATTTTGTGAGAGGAAAAGGGAATGCAATGGAACAAACAATTATATATTCCAAGTACAAGCTATCGCCCTGGTTGTGTTAATGTCTTTTATAATGTGGAGAATGGAGATAAACCTGAGGTATGTGCTCAAACAATGGGGTCAAGAAAAGAAGGGCACCACCCATAACGATTCCTGTAACAATCTGAGATAAGCTAGTTTTTGCTCCACTTTCGTGGTTCACGGCCGATCTTGAGAAAGAACCTACATAAACAATGGAAAAAAGTAATTACACTAATGATTCACTGAACAAAGAAATATCATATTAATATAGATTTCTAGTGAGTCAATGACTAGCAACTGAATAAGATAAAATATTAAAGATAGTTTACCTGTTGTGGGATATGCCGAAAAAAATGAGCCAACAACATTGGATACTCCAAGACCAAATAACTGTTCAATAAAAGAATATAAACAAGAATTCACTTTTCTCATGGTGAAGTAGTCAGTTTCAAGAGGTATAAAACTTCTCTAATCATTTTCAAAGGACAAAAGCGTGTACCTCCTGATTTGAATCTAACTCATACCCATTCTTGGCTGCTAATGCTTTTGCAATCCCAACAGATTCCTAAGTACAAAAAAGAATGTCCAAAAGACACTACTAAACATTAAGCATGATTGTAATGTAAGCAACAGAAGTAGAGGGATATGAATAACTTCTCCTACCAATATAGCTACTCCTGTGATCAGAAAGGCAGTTGGAACCAACGACTTCACATGCTCGAATCTTTTAGGAACAGAAAACTTTGGAAGGCCTTGGGGAATGTCTCCAACCTAAATCAGTACCACTTCTTTAATAAGCAATTCTGGCTCATTATAATTGTATTCATATTAAGTTTCCAAACCCTTTAAAAAGAAAGGGAAAAAACTATAAGAGTAACAAATATATTAAGAGTTAACAATTATATATTCTTATGGCAAGATAAAGAGCCCAATGGCATGAATAGAAATCGATTACATTCCACAACTCAATATTGTTGGTCTGAAATTCAGAAGTATGTATGAAGTTTTTCGCTTAACCTACTGAGGTCTTAATTTATGCCTTGTTCATAATTAACATACATGATTGCTAAATTTTAGTTGATGGAACATCACAAAGAAATTAAAAAAGATCTTGGTTTAAAGTATTTTTTTAATGAGAAACTAGTTTTCATTGAGAAACATGAAAGAGAACAAGACGGGCGTACAAAAAAAAGAGCTACAAAGAGGTTTAAAGCATATTATTATAAAGATCATTTGCATTAAACTGGGTTGAATCTGGATAAAGTAATTAACATAACTAGAAAGAATCCTAATTTTTTATTGTCGATGCTTACCAAAGAAATGGAAGGTAGATTCAATACTTTCACCAATGTTGTACCCATAACAACTGCTGTAAGAGGACCAGCAACTCTGAGAAACCGTAAGTGCTTCCTTGTTTTTCCCTAATCACGAATGCCAAAAATATAAAAAGAATCTAATGATAATTTAATATTCTTAATAAGTAGATAAGATCCCATACCAAATGTTTCATGATTTGAAGTATCGCAAGGATGACTGATCCCATTATGAAAGGTGCCCATAAGAACTATAAATAAATATCTACGTTAGATGGTAAAATAAAGAAAATTGAATAAAGTGAAAATCCTGTAAAAAGAAAATTCATGCAAAGATACTTTATCTACTTAATTTCCCTCATTTGTTTTGTCGTGTATTAGTTGATGTTCCAAACTAAATATGCTATTAGGAAGGTCAAAGCGGCACAGCTTACCAAGCAAAGGGAGATTGTAAAACTCAGGATTAAAACTTTAAATTAATTTCCAAAATAGGAGTTGATGTAGAATAATTTAAAGTGCATCCTAAGGAAGTTAGAGAGAGAGTCAACATGAGTCATTTGATAGGAAGTTTGATTAGGCATTTATAAATTGGCTTAGCATGAAAAGTTTCTGAAGTCTAAAGCTCCTCTGGTATAAATCACCAAAGAATCATCGTGAACCGATATATAATTTGCCAAACTTTATGGATATGCAAATATATGAAACTTTAATTGAGCAGATTGTGAGCATGCTTCAAAGCATCTTTATCCTGCATGGCAATTTGCATCTTTGACTCAGGTTCTAGTCAAGAACTAACCTATTTAGATACATTATACCAACGACCTGGGAAGAGATCAGTTGTAGCTTGATTATTAATAGCAAGATGAACAGAGTACGAAATCAACACCTAGTTTACTATGCCACAAGGATATTTAATACAGTGCCTACGATACGTACCCCTTCTGCTCCAGCTATTATGCTCTCAATTAGAGGCACAATTTTGCTACTTCTGGATACATCGTACCCCAGAAAGTATTTCACTTGGGATAATCCAATCACAATGGCGGAAGCTGTAGTAAAGCCAGAGATTACAGAGTGACTGATAAAGCGAATAAGCCATCCGAGCCTGATATAAGGCAACAAATAGAGTATATACTTAGGTCAAATAAAAAAATCTCATAGAAGACTATTTTCCTTCATAACCAAGTCTACAAAAATATTCTGCCGTTAGATTGGCGTTGGTTAAGGTACTAGCTGTCATAGAAGTGAAATGTTCATTCTTCAAAAATAATGCTTTAGTTGTATAACACAGTCACCAAATAGGATTTAGAAAAACAATTATTTTGTTCAATACAGTTTAAGAAGTGCTATAAGTCTGAAACAGACTTTTAATGTGCTGGATGATTGATTATATAAAAATCAGCATGTTTCAGCCATCTAGATTGTCAAATACCTCTAAAAGTTGATATATGATGATGAAACGATAAAGTTTTATATGAAACAAATATCTCATCAAATGGAAAAGGAAACCTGCCTCAAGAGCCCCATCACACATTCCAATATTCCAACCATGAGTGCTAATAATATCGCAAGTTCAGTATATAGTTCCTCAGATGAATTGACAATTCCACCCAAGACATTAGAAACCAGGAGAGAAACCAATGCTACTGGGCCAACTGCAAGCTGACGAGAAGAACCAAAAAATGCATAGACGAACAAAGGGAGAAAACCAGAATCTGCCTTGCAACAAAAATTACAAAGTTAGATGAAAATAGAGAATTAAAAACAGAGAGGTTTCAGATTTATGAGCATAAAAACGTTGGCGAACTGTAAGGAAGAAAAATTCAACATCATCAGGATTCAGGACAGCTTATTGCAATTAAGAACGAGTTGCTTACAAAGTCCATATATTGGTTGAAGCCCGGCTAATTTTGCATAAGACATTGCCTGGTAAATCAGAACAAGCAGTCAGGACAGTGACTAACAGTCAGATATAAAATTAGTCTTAGACAGGTTAAAGCCTCCAAGAAAGGCTTGATCTCGGATAAGAAAACTTACATTTTATGATACGAAATTGTGAACTTTCAAATCTATACAGCATATAAATTATTTCCGACAACTCAATCAGCTACCTTAGCTTTAACTTGTACAGTTCCTAATATTCATTGTTAATTTTTAACAATTATCAGCTACACTGTTTTCTGACTGGCAAAATTGAAGAAGTGAAACTTTTAATTATCAAGCAAGATGCTTGGAGAGTTGGAATATAGGACCAATAAGATAGTTGGTGTAAGGAAAAGGTCGCCTAATCACCAATATCTTCATGTGTGCTAGATCGAACTAAAAATCGCGCTATATGTTTATTCTAGTTCCTTAACCAAGATTGAACGTTTAAAGAAACTGCCAATTTTGATAATCGTACTAAACATGAAGTTGGGCCTGAGTACGAGTGGACGTAAAACCAAAAGCCTTCATATCACCCATAGTAAAGGGCTCCAAATTTCATTTTGGCCATTGAGGAACCCGGCTTGAAGTTGCTAACCCATGAAAAAGAAGAAAAAATCAAAATCAAAGTATCCTGAAGCAGAAAATTCTGGGTGTAAAACTTCAGAAAACACTCTGAGTTTATTTTTATTTGAGAACGCTGTATTGGGATGCAACGTAAAAATTTTCAGTTTCTAAAGGAAGAAAATGAAAAACAAAAACACTCAGCTGGCACAATTGACTTATTCTTTGTTTGTCGCCACCGAACAACATCCCATTCTGTTGTACCGTCTTCCTCCAAAAGTTAAACGAAACACAAATAATCGAACTGGCAGTAATCGTTTCTGAATGAAACATTGAGAGACAGTAGAATCGCACCTGCGGAACGAGCATGATGCCAATAGTAATCCCGGACAAGAGATCGCTCTGTAAATACTCCCGCCATTTATACGTTCTAATCCAACGCGAGCAAGGTAACAGAAGCTCCATCCAGTGAATCCAAGTCATCCGCTTAACTTTCGCCGTCCATGTCTTCACCAGAGCGCCAGCGTAAGAACCACCGGCCGGCGAGGACGACGTCGTACTAGGATGCTGCAAGGGAATGACCTTGACCGGTCGGGTCGAGGCAGGCATGGCGGAAAGGGCAGAATTAGAGTAAGCAAGAGTAGTCGCGCTAGGTGATGCGTATGTAATCTCCATGCGCAAAACCAGCGCATGGAATGGTACAGGCTCCGATTAATCTCAATCGGTGAAACTGGAAAAACTAGAGGTCCACCGTTGATTCGATGAATGGTGACGGAATCGGAGGAGATGACAAAACTGGAAGTAATTTTCTCGCCGGAATTTATTTATTTTCCCGGGAAAAATTTGTAATTCATTGCTGAAATGGTTGACTGGGATTCGGCATCGTCCGTCGGAGGAGAAAGCCTCTCCCTGGCTATCATCTGTCAGCAGATAAATACTGAACTACTGATACATTTTTTATTTTTTTACAAAAATACTGAATTTAATATTAATACCGAGGACTTGTCAAAATTTTCGTTCGTTCTTAAATTAGTTTAATTTTAAGGATTTCTTTAACGGTTTAATTTGAGGATTTTATTTTTTCTAATTAAAGTAATCTTTCGACATGGGGAGTTTTTAATCTATAACTTGGTCATAAACTCAAATTCCCGAGTTGAGTTATGCTCTTGTTGATAATTTAATTTGAAAATTTGATGTCCATGACGTCGACTCAATTTTAAATCATAATTTAAACGTAATTTCAATCTTAATCAGTGTAGTTTTAGACCATATATTTTGACTCTGGAAGACGATTTGGAATGTTGAGTGAATTATAACAACCTAGTTATAACAAATAGTGATTTATAATAGTTTGTAAAGTAATATAATTTGAATTTATAGTGCATAGTTATTTAATACTTTCACATACTATTATAACCTACCTTCCCTCTCTGTAATTTCAACTTAATTTAAATTTGATCCTTCTTGTTTAGTCTTTTAAGAAAAATGCAAGACCCATTTAGGATGTTTTTTAAGCATCTAAATAAAAGTGTTCTTAAGTGAAATAATATATTTTTAAGTATTTAGAAAAAAGGCACGCCCCAAATAGACTCTAATTTAGTCATAACCCCCATAAATTATTCAATTTGTTGATGTATTAATCATTAAACTGTTGAGGATCCCACATTGGAAAAGTGGAGAGAAACCTCACAATATATAAGGTATGTGAATTACTTCTCTCATTACCAATTGGTTTTGAGATGGAATCCCATATAATCTAATATAAACATCAATTTTAGAGCGGTTTAAAATTGGTGGTCATATTTACAAATCGTAACACATTACAATTATGGGCTTTTTTTTTCTTACTTAGACACTTTAATGTAATTTTCTTTTTTTCTTACTTAGTCACCGATATATGTTTTTCTGTATATTATAGTCATTTGTTTGTCATCAATGGATGTTTTTACTAATGAAAGTCTATCGGTAATAAATGTGCAATATAAAATATTTTGATGAGTTTTTTAATCCTTCATTTTTTTTTTATTTCGGTTGGGTTGCACCTTTGTTTTTGTTGTGTTAAAAAAAATAAATAAATAAATCGTGCTACATTTACTGTTAAATTTTTGTTTAAATGCTACGACATTTTTTTTTTATTTACATAATGAGTTAACTTTTAGTTGGTTGACTACAATCTCACATTCGAGCATTATTTAATTTTAATTCTAAAACTATAAAATATATATTTTAGTATTTGAATGGTGAGAATACCACTATCTTATGCCATATACATTTAAAGTTTTTTTTTTAGTTGTGAGCTAGTATTCTATATATTAAATAGAATAAAGCAAAAAAAAATAGACATAAAATAAATATTCAACATGAGCATAGAGCAATTAATTAAAACATCATAACATTGATTAAGTGTTTAAAAGTTAAAATTCTCATATTCATATAAATATACATCGAAAACATGTATAAGAGATTGTATTTTCTTCTCCTTCTTGTATAGATTATTCTTATTTATTTTTACTTTTTTTAGTTCAACAATATTTTTTTTAGTTTAACACCATTTGGAGTGAATGATTTGATATTCTGACATCTTAATTGAGATCATGTGCCAATAGTTATGCTCACTTTCTCTATTTACAAATTCTATATAATGTTGTTATCAATAATTATAAGTTGTTAGACTCACTACGATGAAGAAGTAAAAGATTGTTCAACCCATCACTCATTAATTATTCACTTGGTAAAATTTAATTCATTTATTATATTGAAGTTTATATGTATATTCAATAACATTTAAAATTAGAAGATTCCACTATTTTTTAATTAACAGTACATATAAATTACCAGTTAGCTAGGTTCACTATTATATTAGAATTAATAAGGGGCAGTTTTCAGATATACTGTGTTTTTCTTTTTAATGGTTGGGATTTAAAATTATTAATTTAAAAAAAAAAATTGCGTGTTAGGATTGGGAATTAAGGTTTTTAGTGTATCAGGACGCTGAGGCGTCCAGATTCAGAATTGGGAGTTGCGTGGTGATGAATGTTTTTGGATTTGGAGTCTACATTGCTGCCTTTTGGGGCGGCGTGTTATCACGTGACTTTTATTTCCTTTTTTCCCTGAAAATTTGTTTGGTGCTGACTGGTGATGGATTTTCATTTAATACTTATTTTGGCTATTTTATTTGTTTTCTTAAATTTGATACAATAAACAAAAAAAATGTTTTTAAAATATAAATTTAGTTTAGATTTTTGTACGGATGACTCGTTTCTCCGCACATTAATGATATCTAACATGACATTTCAAAATAATCAAAATTTACATATTATAACGTAGTAAAACACGTCAAATTACCTAGAAGGGCGGTATTGAGTCCGTCTCGCAGCTCCCGTTCTTTGCTCATGTGGACTCGCTCTCGCTCACGTTGACTCCCTCTGACATTCCTCATACTCTCGCTCAGGTATGCGCGCTCTTGCTATGCTCGCTCACGATACGACTTATGCAAATGATCACTTGATCACTCGTAGGCTTACTCTCACTCTCGATCACAATATATAACTTTGCAAATGATCACTTGCTTAGTTAACTCGTTTTCATCGATCATTACTATTATCTAAGCGAGATCGAGCCTGTGAGACTTAGAACACGATGCTTTCACGGTTATTTGAACATAATATACAGTACAAAAAGAGTCATATGTCATTACTTTCAAAACACGAGTCAAACAACATTACAGCGCGTGAAAAAATGTCTTCCACACAAATTTTCCAATTTAGTTTATATAATGTGGGTGTAGTTTTAATTTGGTGTGTATGACTTTAAAACTATCAAAATAGTCTTACAAAATTGTCTATGCTATTGTTATATTGACATTTTTTCTACATGAATTGAGCTAATATTGTCTATCTTTTTCATATATGTTAGTTGAATGCATTTAAATTTTGGACGGACTTAAAATATAATAAATACATTTGATTTCAATGTAAAACTTTCGTGGAATGAATTGTAAAGTTCAATTACACTAAATACAAACTTTAAACTTTTAGAACTATAGGCCATGGGGACAAGATTGGAATGAAAAAAAAAAAAAAAAAAACACATAGCTACTAAAGTAAAGATTTAAAACCACATGGATCATATTGAAACTATTATCAAACTATATGAACCAACTTCATAATTTAACTTAGATAAATGGTTAAATGATCACTTTACTTGACATTTGAAATTTGTTTAAATGTGGTTTTCGTAATTTAATCTAACTTTGGTAACAATAAGTTTGGAGTTTGAAATTTCTTGAAAATTTTCTTCGTACTGACATCCCTTGAGGCCAATGGGATGGGGTCATAAAGAATTAATTAAGAAGATAAGTTATTACTCATCTTAGGCCCATAGAAGAAGGATTTGATACCATATTCATGGTCGAGATGGATGCCCTTCTTATAACAATTAATTAAGAAGATAAGTTATTACTCATCTTGGGCCCATAGAAGAATGATTTGATACCAATATTCATGGTCGAGATGGATGCCCTTCTTATAACAACAATATAAGGGAAGCACCAATAAGGACAATAATGTACAAATAAAAATTGATTCAAAAAGTGGCCGACAAGACAAGACCCCTGCTTGACAAACTAATCTTTTTAGAATTTGTTCTTTTTGAAAAAATAAAGATTACGAATTCATTGGTTTGTTGGTGGAATAGAACTCCCACTTAACCTTATCTTTGTAATCATTAAAGCATAAAAGAAAAGATAGACACGCTTGACAATAAATAAATAAAGCAATAAAGATAGATTTTTCATGTCTGCACTATAATTGTCTTTCGTCTTCATCTCTTAGTTGAGCGGTTTTGATGATGACACACAATAATAATTGAATGGCTTGTATTAGAATACAACAATATTACTCTTGTTATTTTTTCGGAAATAAGTAAACGAGTATTGTGATCCGGGTCTTACTTCGGCTACTCTGCATTGCTGCCATTGCGACTCCCCTAATTTCATTGAAATAACTTTGGGTGATTAAGTTGTTGTTGTATTCTTCTAATCGAATATTCTGAATTAATAGATACGGGCATGTGGGGGTTGGTTAATTCCACTTCAAAAATTGTTATCTTCATCATCTCCCCATTAATTGGAGGAGTCGAAGTAAAATATTATAAATAGACATGTTTCATATACCATTTACCCATGACATCTTTTTTCATTTATTTAATGAGTTGATAATTTTTATCTAGTGGACTTTAAACGTCATATTTCAAAAGTTTGTTTTGTTTTAGTTCTATAACTATAAAAGATTTATTTTAGTCTTTCATGTTTTAAAAGACAACTATTCCATGTCATATACATTTAAAATGATTTTTAAAAGTGAATGAATCCACGTCTTTAATTAAATTATATAAATTAATATATAATAAACACTAAAATTTAGTATTTGTTTGATATGCCATTCGAATTATGTTTTATTCACTGAATTTAGTGGATATGTGTTTGACATACGCGTATTTTTTTCCTAAATGTAGAATTATATAAAATAAAGATAAAAAAAATTAATAAATACAGTATTCTATGTTATAAACTCAATTTACTTTTATTAAATTAAATTAGGTATAATATAATATATTATAAATTATATAATATTATATTATAAAATTATAATTTTATAAAATTCATAAAGATCATGTTCATGAATTAATCAACTAATAATTAGTTTTGCAACTACAACTAATTTCATGACATATAGATATGTTATAGGATACACTTTAAATAATTGTTTAGAATAGAATAAAATTTATAAATCTGTTACCGAACATATATATGAAAACATGAAATACAACTATGTATTTCATTTAATCTATTGTTTTCAAAATGATGTCTTTAGTTTGCTTACCAAACATGCCCTTACATACTAAAATTCATTTTTAAAAGTCAACTTGAAAGTATATCAAGTCGTAGTTAAGATATGATAACATCGATCCAGAGTTTAAAGCTTTGAATTTTCATAGTAATGGCCTGTTAAATTAAATGTAAACCAAATAAATGCAAGTGTAAATATTTATATTATAAACCACGATTCAAACTTTTATTTTACAAATCATCCATATTTATAATATGCGTGTTAATGTTGTTACCAATAGTTATAAGCAGGGGCGGATTTACCATGGATCCAATTCAGGCCTTTTTATCTTTAACAATTTGTATAAAAAATGTTGTTACCAAGTTCAAGCTTTAGTTCATACAATGTTAAATATTTTTTCAATGTCATATTCAAGCACTCTCCATACAAATTATGGATCCGTTATAAGCGGTTAGATTTGTCTTATTAAAATAAAGTAACAATCATAAATGAACGAGTAAAAGATGTTAAACCCATCACTATTAATTATTTAATTGAAAAACTTAATTGAATATATTGGGTTTTTTTTTTAATGTGTACAGATGTCAATGGATAAAATAAAATAGTTGGAGGGTCATTCTCCAACATTATATTATAATTCACAAGCGGCTAGTTTTCAGATATACTATTTTTAATAGTCATCGATTTGAAAATCATTAATTAAAAAAAAAAAACAGAATTTTGGGCGTTAGAATAGAAATAGAAATGAGTTATTGGCGTTAAGAGGACAAAGCGTCCAGATTCAGAATTGGGAATTGCGTGGTGGAGAATGATTTTGGTTTTGGTGCGTTATTTATCATCTGACTTCTATAATCCTATTTCCTTTTTCCATCAAAAAATTTGTTTGATGGTGAGGTTCTTTATTTTTTATTTTTATTATTATTTTGTTATCATTTTCTCAATGTTGATATAATTAACAAATTCTTAAATTCATATATGAAAATATTATTTAATTATAAAGTTGGTTTGGATAGTGTGTACATCAAGTCTTTCAAGTAAGTGTACAAAAAATTATGATGATTGGTAAGGTTTAGTCATAGATTAACTTACCACAACATTATTCCATACACTTTTACGTTTGTATCATTTGGTCTCCAAACTATTCCATGCACCTTTCACGTTTGTATCATTTAGTCTCCAAACTTTCAAAAGTGTGTGTATGAATTTTCAAATTTGTATCTATTTGGCCTATTAACTTTAAAAAATGTCTAATAAGTCTTTAAATTTTCAATTTGGTATTCCATATAAGTCATTGTTTTTTTTTTTTATGTCAAATAGATCCCTTGACCTATTCGATTTTTTTTGTTTGTTTGTTTTTTGTTAATTAAGAGATGACTGTATGCAAAAGTTTAGGTCTCGAATAGACATAAAAATTTATTTTATATGTAATAAATAAAATAATTTTTTAAACATGAGAATATGTCATATCCCTATTAACATACAAAATAAAAAATTTAAAGACTTGTTAGACATTATATTCTTACAATTCAGTAGCCTATTATTCACACAATTGAAAGTCGAATGACTTATTAAACACTTTTAAAATTATGAGATCAAGAAGATTCAAACTGAAACGTTTAGGGTGTGTTTGGCCCATGGGTTTGGATTTGGGTGGGTTTGGCATCCAAATCCAAACTCATGTTTGGAGCAAGGTGTTCCAAATCCTTGGTTTTGGAACTCATTCCCATGGGTTCTGACAATACAATCTCATGGGTTCTGATAGTGTAATCTCATGGAATTTGTTTCATGTTTTTCTCATCCATTTGTCGACTACTTCGACAACTCCGATAAACACTCCGGCGACCACCGACGACCACCGATAACGACAACTTCGGTAAAAACTCCAAATGACCATCGACAACGACAACTCCGATAAAAACTCCGACGGCGCGCACATCGACCACTTTTTGCAACAACTCCGGTGATAACTCAAGCGACCACTCAACAACCACCGACAACGATAACTCCGACGACCATACCGGCGACCACTTTGGCAACAACTCCGCGACCACCCGACACCATCGACAACGACAACTCCGACGACCACACCACGACTAGCGATACCGATCATGATCGCCTCAAAAAAAACTTGATTTTTCATTTCCTCTTCAACAACTCCGTGAAACTAGCCACCACCGATGGTTGCCTCAACGACCTTTTCAACAACAACTCCGACGACCCATGACCACCAACAACCAAAAACCAACGACCACCTCGACAATCCCACCACCTCATCAACTTGACCACTCCAACAATCCGACAATCTAGTCAATTTTTAAAAGGTTAAAATAAAACTAAAAATGGCTAATAAACATTTTTTTATCTTATTCTCAACACGTTTGAATTTTGTGAAATTTTTATTTAAAAAAATAAAAACAACTTGGTATTTTTTTTTTAAATGTACACTCAAATAGCTCAATTTTGTAATTTCTTTTTAAAAGTTAGAAAAAATGAATTTTTTTTTCTTTTCGCACAAAAACGCTTTATGTTCTTTTGTTTCGTGTTAGTTGCAACACTTTTGGATGATGTATTTTTATGTAAAAACTCGTGGTAGGGGTGTTAAAAACTACCTAAATTGAAAGTTTCATGGAAAAGTTACTTAAAAATTGATCCATGTTAGGCATTAATTTCTACAATTCACATCGAACAATTACAAAAATTTGAAAGGAATAAAATAGCTAAAAGAAAAAGGTGAAACAAAACTTTACCAAACTAGAGTTGAAAAAAGCACTCTTAAGACATACTTCTTCGATTCCCGAGCTTGAAACACTGCACCCAAAACACAATTTCGATTCCTGCGCTTGAACACTGCACTCCCAAACACAGTTTTACGATTCCTGCGCTTGAGAACCCCTCGAGACAAACCTCCAGAACTTAATTCCTGGATTTGATTAACTCATACCCAAAACAACCCCTTAAGGACTAAGCTTGTAAGTTTATTTTAATTATACTATAAAGACAAACATAATTTATACAAATTAAAAATAAAATTGCTATCCAACAAAGGTTGGACTTCTAAATGGAGTAGATGTGAGGTGACTTGACATTTTTAAAAAACCACAAAAAAAATATAGTTTTAAATATCACACCACGATTTTAATATACTATACAATAAATTGGAAATGAGCAAATAATGGGTCCCATCCTAACTTAAAATATTTCATTGTCAAATCATATACTTGGTCTGAAATTAAAGTAAGAAGGTAAGATTCGAGTATTTGATTCGACCCATTGATATCAAAACCAAGTAAAATAAATAAATAGATAAAATATTACAAAAACAAGGATGCCACTAAAATGAGGTGCCCCTTAAAGACGCTATATACACGTGTTGAGAGATGATAGGTGGGGAATAGCCAATAGAATGGAAGCTGATCTACTTTTGTTTGGGTGGTGGAGCTAGGTTTTGATAAAAGGGGAAAAAAAAAAAGAGTTAAGTGGGAGCATATAAATATGAAAAATACTGAGAGCTACCTAAAAAAAATTATAAAAAAAAAATTGTAGTTGAAAAATGGGTTACACAAGCTCCGTCGAAGTACAACTTAAGTATTGTGCAACTCGTTCTAACACTATAAATTTAAAAAGAAAAAAATAAATAAAATTTGTTGTGGACCTATGGTGTTCAAGTAGACTGCCCAACACTTACCGTAGGAGTTTTGTTGTTGATGAAATGATAAAAAAAAAATGTAGGCCCAATATTATTTGTATTTGTAAAATAAGGAATTACACTATTGGCTTCACAATAGAAGACACATGGGTAGATCTATATGGAGATAAGGGGGGCCATGGCCCCCTCAAAAAATTTAAATTTAATATCCTATAGTATGTAACATTTTAGTTTAAAAAAATAACAAGATACACTTATATGTTTCTGTAATGCATTTAAAAAGAACGAATATTTGTTGTTCTAGTGGTAAAACACTCTATCTAATTTTACCACTGCTTAGGTTCAAATCTTACTTGTTGCTGGGTCCGTCCCTGAGAAGACATAGTTGGGGTCTAGAATCGAAGAGTGACAACCAAGTCTTATTAAGCAATAAATTTTGATACGATTAGTTCAACCATAGTCTCTTAGCCTATTTACACATACATATGTGTATATTAAAATTTGGTTAAAATACCATTTTGGTCCATGTACTTTGAGAATTGTTCATTTTAGTCCACGTACTTTCAAATGTCAAATTTTAGTCTCCGACTTTCAATAAATCTTAAAATTAGTCCCTAGATAAGTTTGAAGTTAAATTTTAATCAAAATTAGTTACAAAATAATAATAATTTTAATACAACAAAAGTCACAATGTGTATGTATATTTTCAAAAATGGTAGGGAAAAAGCTAATATAAACCTTTTTTTTTGTGTGTAAATAACAATAACTAATGATGAGAACCAATTTAAAAATTTATTAAAAGTACAATGACTAAAATTAGTCATTTAAAATTACATTGACCAAAATGAAACAAATCTCAAAGTATAAGGACTAAAATGGTATTTTAACCTTCAATTTTTAGTTTTTCAACGTGATTATGGATAAATAATTAAGACATGAACTGACAACAAGAAAGTGACTTAATTGACATAAAATATGGGGTTAATGACGAAGGGGTTGTAAGGTTTAAATCCCCACTCCCAAATGTTATTGAA
This sequence comes from Trichosanthes cucumerina, assembly GCA_036507285.1. Classification (NCBI taxonomy): domain Eukaryota; kingdom Viridiplantae; phylum Streptophyta; class Magnoliopsida; order Cucurbitales; family Cucurbitaceae; genus Trichosanthes; species Trichosanthes cucumerina. The sequence continues at coordinate 6,531,262 of CM071845.1, forward strand.
CTAAAAGATATAACTAGTTATGATTAAGGCATCCAAGGAGAAAAAAAAGTAGTTGAAAATATATATTCATCTTAAAAGTATGTATGTTCAATCTTCCCACATCCATAGGGTTGGATTTAGTTAAGACCCAGGGGCCTAAAGCGCCCCCAAAATTTTCACTATAATTTGTATAGAAAAAATACCAACAAAAATGTCTTATGGCTAAGTGGGTAGTATTTATTTAGTCTCTCAAATCGAAGGTTTAAGTTTTAGCATGTACAACTTTAAATATTTTGTTGAATTTCATATTTAAGCCACATACAGATTGGTTAAAATTATTAGTGTGTATGTAATATTTTTGGTTTCTTTCAACGACAGGAAAAATGACAACTTTTTTCTTTTACCTACTTGAACATAACTCAATTGGTTTAAGTACCATTAACCAAAAAATCAGTCAGAAGTTAGAATTTTTTCATCTCGGTATGTTGTTGAACTAAAAAAAAGCTATATATTGTTTTTAAATGAAGAAACTTTATTAAACAAAACGAACAATACCACAAAAGCTACAAAATTCCATATTGCAAGATAACAAACATTCCAGCCAAGATGGTAAAGGATGAGTCCAAAACTCTGAAAAGCTCAGATTTAAAGCCCATAGAGCTAAATCGTGAGCGGCCCAGTAATACAGCTCACAAGAAATTCCAATAACCAAAACATACAAAATTACAATAAGAAATTTAAATTGAACTACAATAAAAAATACCATGTGGCGTCGATGGACTAGTTAGGATAATGTTGAAAATTTTCTAAATGTCAAATATTAGGTTTTTTTTTATTTTTTTAACACAACAAATTTTGGAGGTGGAGATTATGTTACGATGCAAGATATTTTCATGTACTGACTTTTCGAATTACAGTGGAGAGTTGGTAGAATAGAGAGTAATTGATCTATCCATGTGAATTGTTTTTTTTATTATTATTATTATTTGCTTCAATTTTCAATGCATCAAATGTAAAAGCTTCCCAATACATTTGAATTTTATGCCGTGTGTAGTTGGAAGAAAGAAAAATACCGTTTATCTTTTTGAATTTTATGCCGTGTGTAGTTGGAAGAAAGAAAAATATAACATATATATATATATATATAATTTTTTTTTTGGGAAAAAGTTAACCATAATATTAAAAGATTACACGCCAAAGTATATCTTCATAGTTCACATTAAAACTCATAACTATTTTTATAGTGTTATTAAATTTCCCCTGGCTTTTTTTTTTCTAGAAATCTCTCGCACAACCAGTGACGGAGAAGGGTTAAAAATAATGAAATTTAAGGTCATGTTTGGTAAACAATCAGCAACAGCAGCGCATTTGGTATGCAATCCGGATCTGCTTTATGTTTTGGATTCATTTCAATTCGGTGAATATGTGTTTAGCAAATGTGTTTTAAAATCGCTTTTGGATTTTATCCAAATAGTAGAAATTTTGAAAACAACATTTTTATGTTTTCATCAGATCAGGATTCTCGAATTTAAAATTTTAAAATGCAGAATTATATTAAACAAAGATAAAAATAATAAATACAATATTTCATGTTATGAATTCAATTTACTTTTGTTAAATTAAAATATGTAGAATATAATATATTATAAATTATAGAATATTATATTATAAAAAGATAATTCTATAAAATTTGCAAAATCATTTCCTAAATTAATTAATAATGACTTATATTCAATATAATAATTAGTTTTGCATCTACAACTAATTTCATGATCTATAAATATGTTATAGAGTACATGTTTAAACAACTGCTTAGAATGAAATCAAATTTCTAAATCATTACTAAACACATATCTGAAAACATGAAATACAACTTTGTTTTCATTGAATCACTTATTTTCAAATTTCTGTTTTCAGATTGCGTACCAAACAGACACTAAATTTAAAAACAAGAGATTAAATGAAAACAAATTGTATTTCATGTTTTTAGATATATGTTTGGTAACAGATTTATAATTTTAATCCATTATAAACAGTTTAAAATGTGTCTTATAACATATTTATACATCATAAATTCAGCATTGTAGTTGCAAAACTAATTTGAATATAGATCATTATCAATTAATTTATGAACATGATTTTTCTAAATTTTATAAAATTATCATTTTATAAAATTATATTATATAATTTATACTATATTATATTATACATATTTTATTTTAACAAAACTAAATTGAGTTTATATCATGAAATATTGTATTTATTAATATTTTTATCTTTGTTTAATATAATTATACATTTTAAAATTTTGAATTCAGAATTTGGATACAATAAAAACATAAAAATATTGTTTCCAGAATTTATACTATTTGGATCATGTAATCCAAAACAATTTTTCAAAACACATCTGCTAAACACATATTCACCGAATTCATGAATCTAAACATAAAATGTAATCCTATCAGATACCAAATGTACTGATTTTTTAAAATCCTAACTTTTTTTGTTTTTTTTTTTAAATTTGAATTTTGGTGTTAAATTTTATGCAATAAAGTAAATAAAAAAACCATTTTAATTATGAAACATATTCTTTAGTGTATGCATTTCATTGATTAGAAATATAAAAAGATATTTTAAACAAATCTCAAATAAAATAAAAACAAAATATTGAGGGCAAAAATGAGATTTAATCTTAAATTATTTTCCGCGAGTATATATCTGTTCTACAAAAACCCTAATATATAAGCCGCATCGTCTTCTCCCCTGCGGAAACCTAGCCTTCCCGATAGCAGCTGTTCGTCTGGGTAAGAAGATCTTTTATCTGTTTCACTTCCTCTCAAACTTTCAATGGCTGAATATTTTTTCTTAGGGTTTACATTCGTTACCATTAGTTTGATCCGTACGCATAGTCTGAGTTTCGTTCGTTTTTCACTTGGAAATTCGTCGAGATTTCTTCACTCATTGATATCTATGTCAACCCTCAACAGGTCGGAGTAGCGATTAGGTAGAGGAATCTGCAATGGCTCCAAAAGGTAAGTTTGTTGATTGCGTTCTTTATAAATTTGTGCGTCTATAGTTGCATAGCAACTTCACATTCTTTTCCGTGCTATTTCATTTCTCATTATTGCCGTTCGATCACTCACGATTTGGTTCTTTCGACCCCTATGTTTAAAACCAACGGAGTCTATAATTTCAGCGAAGCAGTTATAATGGCAGGAACAAATAATAAGATCTGAATCATCTGTTTAATTCTGAAATAGTATTGTTTTTAGATGTGGTTCCATTGGATAACGATTTTCTCTATCTTATGCATCTAAGATTGAATTCAAGAACACCCTCCTATGAACTTGGACAATTGATTAGTCTTAAGTGATTAAAATATAAATCAGGCTTGATACTTTTCTTTTCCCTCAGCTGACAGCACCAAGAAGGCTGACCCTAAGGCTCAAGCCTTGAAAACTGCAAAGGCAGTAAAATCAGGTCCTACATTCAAGAAGAAAGCAAAGAAAATCAGGACATCTGTCACATTTCACCGTCCGAAGACATTGAAGAAGGAAAGAAATCCTAAGTATCCACGTATTAGTGCTACTCCAAGGAACAAATTGGACCAGTATCAGATTCTTAAATATCCCTTGACTACTGAGTCTGCAATGAAGAAGATTGAGGACAATAACACTTTGGTTTTCATTGTGGACATTCGGGCTGATAAGAAAAAGATCAAGGATGCCGTGAAAAAGATGTATGATATCCAGACCAAAAAAGTGAACACGTTGATCAGGTAAAATCTTAATCAAGCATTCCTGTAGAGTATTGTGTTGGGTTGTTCTCAGACATGATCTTAATCTTATTTTATTTTGTGAAAATTGCTTGAGTTCGAACAATGGAAATGATTACGCAGGCTTATTTAATCGAGCACTGTGATGATGATCATACAATGTTAATTTATATCACGGTTTTATGCTTATCTACTGCACCATTTTACACATCCTGATAACGTGTTTTATACATTACAACAATTGCAGGCCTGATGGAACCAAGAAGGCATACGTTAGGCTGACTCCTGATTACGATGCTTTGGATGTTGCAAACAAGATCGGAATCATCTAAGACATAAGCGTTCGTGTTTGTTTGAGAAAATTGATTCTCTTTCTGCTATGACAATTTTGATTTATGGAATGACCTCTATTTTCTCTAGCAAAATTACTAAGTTGTTTTTCACTAAGCTGTTGCATTGCTTTGCTTGCTGACTTGAATAGGGTTTGTCCTCGAATGTTTTAGTAGTCTGCATTTCTTGAGCTTAACCTATTTTACTCCGGTCCGCTTTCGATCTGAAGAATTTTAACCCAACTTTCCTGGATTTCTAGTCATAACCATAAATTTTCTTGTGAGATTTTGGTTTTATTTCTTAAACCTTGAAGAATATGTCGTTTTCGAACCAATGTCAATGGCAAGAGGTGTATAATTTCTTATATTGTCAATGAATGTCTGCTACTTATCGACCCTCTAAAGTACGACGACCGAAATACAGCAATAACTAGTCTTCTTTGAATCGATTATTCCTAAATAAATTAGGACATGTCTAGGAGTGATTTTGGAGTGATCATTTCAATCTTAGTGTTTGGAAATGATTTTAGTGTAATTGATTATTTTATAATTAATTTATTAAAAGTGATTTTTATATAATCATTTTCATGTTTGGTTCTATACCTTTAATAGTGATTTTGGTTTTGAAAAAAATCATTTTTTATGGAAATTTATGAACTTTGACAAAAGATTGTGGTTTTTACTCGTCATTAAAGTATACTATTTTCAAAAATGAATAATAGTCATTTTAAAATTCAATCACTTGAGAAAAATTATTTAAGAATCACTTTAAATGAGTCTGGATTATTCCAAAAGTAATTTTGGTAACTCCAAAATCACTTCCAAACATGTCCTTACGTTAGATTCAACTCGTACTTTAGGTTTAAGATAAGCTAATGGTTATGTACTATAAATTATTGTTTGCGATTGGTTTTTGCCAGATTTCTTTTTTCTAGTGCTTTGGATTTGGATATCATTTTCGTTTTACATTGAGGTCTTGTTTGGTAAAGGTTTCATTTTGATTTGAAATTTTTTCTTATTTCTCCTCAATTTCTTTATCACGGTTCTCACATTTATTAAAGAAACAATGGAATTATTTGCCAATTTAATTCAATACTCATAGTGAGGATAAATAAAAACAAGATTTTAAAAATTTAGTTCAGGATGTCTTTTTAATTTTTTATTTCTGATTTTTAAAAATTAAATTTATAAATAAGTTCTATTATTATCTACTTTTTATCTATATTTTTGAAAAACAATTAAGTTCTTAAAACGAAAGAAAAAGAAAAGTTTTCAAAACTTTGTTTTTGCATTTTTGCATTTTCTTTAGAATTTAAATCTTTTCTTAAAAAAAGTAAAACTCATTGTTGAGAAAAGATATGAAAACAAGTATAATTTTTATCAAAAGAAAAAAAAAATTGTCTTTTAAGAGAAAGAAATTTGAATAGTATTTATAAGTTTAATTTTTAAAAATAAAAAATCAAATAGTTGTATCAAAATGAACTCAACGACATATATTCTAGTAAAATTAAATAGTTATCAAACGGATTCTTCTATAATTGTTTTTTTTTTTTTGAGTTTCGACCCTTGCCAAATCAAATCCCAAACGGACCCTTCTTAGGATATACGAATGAGATGAAACTTTTTGGTGTTATTGCATTCTTATACATATACATCGGATAATACAAAGCGTTGCAATCCCTCTAAACTCACTCCTCGATCCAAAGAATTAAATTAAAGCATATAAAAGGTGCGGATAAATTACCGAAGGCTTAGTTCTAAACAACCTGAGAGAATCAAAATGGCGTTGGAATAATGTGAACACAACACCATCAAACGTTTGAAATTGTGAAGGAATCAACAACTGTCCGCAATTTATCTTTCATTTTCTCCCACCTCCTCTCATTTGCTCCGGTTGTCAATGTGTAGAATTTTCCTGCCATGGAACAATTAAGGATAAACTTCACATTAAAGAGCTGCTTTGTTTGGGAATTGGTTTTAAAAATAAAGTCCTTTTTGTTGTTCAAAATTATTGGATCCCAAGAATACCATTACTTCATCTCCCATTTCATAACCATTTGTTTTTTGGTTTTTGTTTTTGAGAATTGTGTTTGTTTTCTCATCATTTCTCTACAATAGTTTCATCTTTCCTATGAAAACAAATTCGTCTCAATAGAATTTGTTGAAGAGGCCTAAAATACTTAGATAGAATAAAAGAACAAGATTAACTTGGAAAAGAAGTTCCCCAGCAACAACAAAATAAGACTATCGAAGTTTCATACCATTGGCAACAGCTATTGTGCTAAGAGCATGGCGAGTGTAGTTTGGAGCTTGAGCTACAAACTCAAATGTGTAGTATGCTTTCCCATCAACGTCATGCTGCATCATTCATCAAGACAGACCAATGAGCACATAGCAAAGGTGAAAATTTCCTTTTTCTGCTAACAAAGATGCTTCTCTCATTGTAATTTTGAAATAATGATAGAACAATTGTAGAGTCACAAAGGCTTGAAAAGTCAGACAAGTTTGAACTCCTCCAAAAGCATGTATGAGCCTCAGGTAAAAGACAACCTTTAGTTAATCAACAGTCATATGAGATGCAACAAAGCCAGTAACTAACACAACTTGGGACACTTGCTCACATGGACTAGCTTTTGAACGTTAAAAACAAATTAATAAGTAGGTTATTGGTTGTTATCACTTGAAGAAACATGTGCTAAACTGTAGTTTGGAGCATATCTTCTACCGAAAAATGAATATAAGATGCCCAAGAAGTGACAAGCGACCTCATTGGAGTGGGTTCTATCATCAATTTTGTAGTCACGTGTTTGGAATAGATGGATGAACTGATGGACTTCACTTCACAGATTACATTAGTGCATTGGTTTTACTTTTGGGTGTATTTTCCGTTCAGAAGATTGATTTACAATGTCGCCAAGGACAATTACAGAACAATATTCTGAAGAACCTTCCACCAGTGTCGAGTTATGACTGTGCATCAGATTTAATGGGCAAGTCCATTTACAGCAACTATTTAATTATGTAACTCCATAGCAACTAGTATGATAAAACGACCTTACTTGAACATGATCTGTTCAATAGGTTGTACAACTGCATCCCTAAGTTCTAAGCAACTATGATAAAATCATCTCATACAAGAGTACAGATAGTCAAACCTCTGATGCCTCAATCAACTTCGTTTTTTGATTAGAGGGAGCTAGAACCTTCTTTATCAAAGTTTCTGCAACCTGAACCATAAGATACTCACTGAAGTTACCTAAAAGTTAAAACAACAACTTATTGCATTATTCCAACATTTTATTGCTAACCTGTTGAGGGGGCCCAAAATCTCGAATATCTTCTTTGCTGGTTGGAATCATATTGACACTGACACTTTCTAATGGTTCAATTACATCTTTGAATACCTTATCTTGACCATCAATGACTACTTCCTGCTCACTCCTCGAGTGAAAAAAAGACTTTGAAACGTGCATCTTACGCCAAGTAGTCAATTTTAAAGTGGATTGTGTGTGCAAAAGTACGGAAGTGGAGGAAACCAAAAGCTGAACAATTAGTGTACCTGCCACCCAAATGGATAGACAAATGAGTAACCGTCTTTCTTGTCTGAAACTGATAGAAAACCTTTCTTTGTTTCTGCAGCAACTGAGCAATATCAAGCGGGCACTCTTAGGATATCGTCATCCTTCAATTTGGAAGAAAGAAATACAGTGCACACTAGAGGTACTAATTTCAGAATTAAACTTCTTGAACAAAAGCAACGAAAATGAAAGGGAAATGTATGGTATCGGTAAGTAATGGGAGGGATAAATATTACATGACATGGAATTCATGTCTGCAAGAGAAATCCAAGTGATAAAGGCACTGCCAGTCAGCAGCTGGCGTCTCCCAAGTCTATCTGCCAAAAAACAGAGCAACTATTGAAAAATGAAATTCTTTAATATAGTTTCTAGAGCTGATAAGAATGCAGTGAGATCATCCACGGGAAGAGATATAAAGCAGCATAAAAAATGCCTGAATTGTGATAAAAATCATACAAGCCAGAAAATGCCATTTAAGTGATATAAGAATTGAAGAAACAGTACGTGGTAAGCTGGCAAAGAAGACAATCCATAATAGCCTGTCATGACTGAGATTTCAGCCTGAGGTAATTTTCCTTGAAGCAGAATGCTTTTCCACGCATATAGCAATCTTCATCCTTGACAAAATGGGAATGTGGGATTAAAATCTCTAGTATGAATCCACGACTTCCATCATTTGCTTCCACGTCTTGGAGTCGAGGTCGGTGCGGTTTGACACTACCCAATCAACTTATTCTTACATTAGTTTGAACTAATATCTCTTCTAAAACAATAATTCAAACTAGTTTGAGATTAGTTTGCTATCGTCAGTTCACACAATGAGTTTTTGGTAATGAAAAGGAGGATTAATCATGTAAATAATATCGTATGTAGGGTAACAGGCACTCGTAATACCACGGTGCTCACAAATTAGGGCGAAACTATGTCCTTTAAAGAAGATTTGCATAGTATATGTCTCACTTTGTTTTAATCTCCTTTTCATTCACTAGTTTGCTATGTGGTTTCTTTCTATTACTTCAATATATCAGTATGGGGGTGGCGGATTATTAAAAGTTATAAAACTTTCTACACTCTCAATTTACTTCCACCAAATCATCTCGATACTTAACACGGTCACTGAACGACATGCACATTCAATTAACTCGAAAAGCCAAGCTAAATTCCAGTATAATAAATACTCAAATTCAAGTGACAACTGAATTTTCCATCTCAATTCGCTAAACTGACCTTCGGAACTGCAGGCATGGCCATTAATGGAAGACCCGTGTGCTTGCTCGGCCCTGACAATAAATGAAATCCCTGCCCTGCAGCAAAGAAATCTTCCATGGAGTTTCTGTGAGCAACAAAACATTACCGATCGTCAATCAGAATATGGGACTGGCAAAAAACAGAAACCAAAATTGAAAAGATTTCCAATGAATTGTGAACCTGAGGAAGAGAATTGACGAAGAGAGACTTTTGGACAGAGGGCGAGCAATGCAGAGAAGCCATTGAAGGTCCTTTGTGTTGTCTGTGAAGCGTGTGCTTCGTTAATGTGAGATGACCTTATCTTTTGGTTCTGTTCTTGGATTTTCCTATCCGTTGTGTTCGCGCTCGCGGGTTCGCTCAGCCACATTTCTTGCGTCGGCCCCTCACCCGTTTTTCTGCCATTTTTTTTCTCTCTCCTTCTTTCCATTTATATCACTCCCCAAAAAAAGAGAGAAAATTTTAAGTAAATACAAAAGGCTGAATTAAAAAATAATAATAATAAAAACTAGGTCAAAATACTATTTTCATTCATGTATTTTAGAATTTGTTCCATTTTCATCTCCGTATTTTCCAATATCTAATTTCAATTATTGTACTTTCATTAAAGTTTATATCAAAATTAGTTTAATAATAATAATAATTGTAATGCAAGAAAACAAACCATGTGAACACACCCCAAAATTTATAAAGGAAGAGTTAATAGTGGCTAATTTGTTTAAAGAACAGTTAATAATAAACTAATAGTAAAGATAAATTTTAAATTTTATTGAAAGGACTAAAATTAAATATTTAAAAGTACGTAGATCAAAATAAATACAGAGTCCAAAATACAATGACCAAAATGGTATTTTAACTAACAAACTAGTATAAGATGGTTGACATCTACTTCTCTCCCTAAAGGGTCGGTGTTTGAATCCTCATACTCCATTTATTATACTAAAAAAAGCTCATTTTAAAGTAACACCACATCATTTTCATCCCAATTTTCATTCAACATTCAAATGAAATTTTAATTTAAAGATAAATTTGAAACAAATGGGAAAGTTGAAAGGTATTCTTTTGTAATTCAGCCCATACGTAATTGTAACCACCATTTTAAATCTGTCAAAAATTTCAAAAGTATAATAAAAGAAAACGAATACAACTCTTCGTTTACGTATCCAGCATATTGTTTAATTCTGCTGCTCCATTTTTTTTTAAAGAATTAGATTAAAAATAAGATAAAAATAAAACATCTAGGTCAGTGTAGTCTCTCCCACCCCAATTTATTATTGAGCTAATAAATTAAATTGTAATTTTAGTCCACATAGAGATACTACAATCGTAGACTATCAACTTTATATTTAATTAATTATTGAATTTTAAAAAATTTAAATTATATGTAATAATTTCTTAAACTTTTAATTTTATATGTCAAAGTGAGCATAACTCAACTGACATGATAAATGTGTTAAGGACCACGAGATTTGTAGTTCGAATTTCCCAACCTCAATTATATTTAAAAAATAATAATAATTTGATGTCATTGCAACAAGAAACTAACTTATTCAACATTTTTTTAAAGTTCATGGGTATATTAGACACACAATCGAAAACTTAGTGACTTTAAATATAAGGAATCTTTTAATTTAAAAAGCTATCGAATACATAGAAACTTATTAGATATTTGTTTTTATTTATTATTATTTATTTTTTTAGTACAACAACATTTTGGGGTGAGGAGATCCAAACCATCGTCTTGGTCATAAGTCTTACTTTACGTTAGTTGAGTTATGCTCTTTTTTATTTATTAGATATCTGTTTGAGGGTACTACTATATACTAAAAATACAAACTATTATAATCCTAAACTAAATAACTCAACAATATAGCTATAACTCACATCTATATAGAGATGATAGGACTCAATAGAATATTATAATTAATGCTATTACAATTGATTCAGTATCCAAATAACCCATAAAAGTTATAATAAAACTGCAATTTACTAATTATTAAAAGAAAACGGTCAAGAAAAGGGGGAAAAAAATCTCTCTCTATAAATAGATGAAAATGAAAATCGAAAGTTCCCACATCGGGGAGGCGCGAAAAACAGAGATGGGCCGAGTCGTATAAGTAGAACGTTGGTGGGATTTAAAAAATTGCCTTAAACTAATGAGTAAGGAAAACAAAGTGGCCGGGGGGATCCGGCCGCAGCGCTACTCAATGTAATGCGCATGAATTTGTGGAGGGGTTAAAGGCCGGCCGAATGTTGACGCTGCTTACTTTGCAGAACTCTTTCGTGCTAGCCTCCCAATTACCCACCCCCAATCTCAGTTCAATTGTTTCGCTTTAATTTCACTTTCTTGAGTAAGCCTTCAAAGATTCTTCATGTTGAATTTTTGTAGGCAGATGAATTTTTTATTAAAACACATCATTGAAAACCCTAATTTAAGCTTCATTTGTCTTCAATCTGAAATCCAATCTGGATTCGTATAGGGACGTTTTGCCATTTGCAGAACCCTAATTTGATTTTCATTTCTTGAATAAGATCCAGTCTCTCTCCATATTACAAGTGAATTTTTGTTTCCCAAATAGTCCTTAATAATTAACATTTCTTGAATAAGATCCAGTATAACTCCATATTACAAGTGAATTTTTGTTTCCCAAATAGTCCTTAATAATTAACTCTTGACACTATTAACTCTTGAAGTGTCAAGTTCTTGTGTCAAATTTTATGTCCAATAGGTCTTTTGTTTTTAATAAGTCCTTGACCTAGTTAACGTTTTTTAAAATTCATGAACGTACTAGACACAAAATGATTAATTTTAAAAAATTATGAATACAAAATTGAAAGTTCAAGAACTAATGAGATATTTTTAAAGAGTTTAGAGATTTATTAGATATGAAAGTTCAACACTTATTTGATATTTTTTAAAGTTTATGGACCAAATAGAAACAATCGGTATTAAACTTGTAATTTAACCTCCATGAAATTAGGAACATATTTTTTTTAATATAATTCTGCATTTGAATTTAAAATTCAAAATCTGACACTGTCAAAAAATCAGTATTTGCACAATTAAAATCAGAATCGTGAAATTATATACAAATTTCCAAAATTTTTACACGAAGATTTTGTTAGTTTTTGTAGGCGTGGGTACTGCTCGTGAATGTCGAAGTTTTTGATCGTTTGAAGGGGAATGTAAAAGGGCTACTCGTTCCGACTGGTAGAACATCTGGAATTTTGCGATGAATCGTGGTAAATTTTCTGGTCATGAATCATGTATTAACAAGAAATGTTAATTAATCTCTCAAGGATCACTTGAATCTGAAAGAATTTTTAAACTACGAAGGCATTTTAATTAACAGAATAGCGAAAACTTTTGTTGAGATTAATGTTGTTCATTGTTCTTTTCTGTTTACTAAGAATTTAAAATTACAAATTCTCTATTATTTCTCGCATTGTCTATCATCTAAGGTACCTATAATTTGATTAACTTGGTGAAATCTATCACAGGAAATAAGGTCTTTTGATGGTTCAGTTTTTATGTGCAATTGATCAGCATCCAGTCAAAAAGTTAACATATTGTAAAACTCCCTAGATTTGCAAAACATATTAGTTCTGCATAGCTTGTCCTGCACAATATCTTCAATGTTATTTCATGTTGATTTTCTAGGTGCTAGCCCCAAATTTGAGTAGTCGATTTTCTTGGTGCTGTCAATTTCATTTAGCAGTTGTTGTTTGTTTGCTCTTTACTGATCATTGTTTTCTTTTATTTTTAGCTTTTGTCTTATGCAGGTCGTGTTTGTGGAGGTTTTCCTCATAAATCAGAATAGTTTAAGGTTTTAAGACCTGTTACTAGCAGAATTGTAGTTGTAAGCCCAAGAAAAGAAGCAAAGAAGATGAGAATTTGGGTAAGTTGAGAAAGCTAATTTATTCTTTTCTCCTTTGTTCATATGTACTGGAAGTGTGGTATAAGATTGTTTATTGTTCTATCTGTGTGTGTAGGACAATTTATCTGACTGTGAATCTGGAAGAAATTGAAGAAGGAAACAAACTGGAAATTACAATGCTTAAATGTCCAAAGACAGTTTGTCCTGGGACCGCGCTGTGAATTCTTGTTTCAGTCTATGAGGTATCATGCTAAAAACTCAAATTTGAAACCTTAGAAAATATAATTAGTCTATTTCAATTGGTAGATTTTTTAAGTCATGAATTTGTAAGAACTCCTCCTTCTACCTGTCAATAATTCCAAGCAACAAGAGAAAATAACAGAGAAACACAAGAATGAAAGAAGCCTACTGTTCCATTGAGAGTTCTTCAAGGAACATGGCAATTATCTTGGATTCAAGCAAAAGGGAAATAACACTGAGAACAGAGTAAACAACCCAGACTATTCGAGAGGCCTACTCTCCCTTAGAGCTTACAACTCTAATCCCAAAATACTAAAAACTGTCTCCCCACAAGCCACAAACCCTACTAAAACCCTTTTCCCTCCCGACCGTACAACCACACACCTTTTTCTAACTAACTCTCCTTTTCACGGTTACCACTCACACGCTCACCATTTCCCTTTTTACCCCTCCTTTGATAAGTATGCACGATTTGGGGTCTCACAGAATTATTGACTGATTTTGGAAAACCTATGAGCATGTTCTAGTCTCTAACCATCCAGTGAGATTCAATGAATGTGATTATTTTTCTGCATAGTAGAATCAAAAACGAAAACTTGGAAACAAGAATATTCTCACTTGGGTTGCTTGGAGTAGGATCAATTCTGCAGGAGAAGTTGAAAACTAACTTGACTTTAGAGTTAAATCTTGAACTTTCTACTAAGGATTGAGGGAATTAAACCTTGTTAAGTTAAAATTTTAAATGAATAGAAAAGAAATAGACTCTAGAAATGGCTTTCAAGTGCTTAACTAAAGCTTTTAAACAAGACTCTGAAGATAAAAGCTATACTATGCTGGTGAGTTGGTAACGAAATAGACTCTAAAATGGCTTCTCAAGTGCCCAACGGAATAGACACCCTCAAGTAAGGAAAGGCAGAGCAGCAATTATGTTATTAGGTTATATTGGCAAGTTGAATAAATTATTTATTTTACTTAACTTTAGACTTTTTCGTGCAAGGAAAAAAACATTACTTATGCTTAATTTACTTAACCTAGACTTCAAAATGTTAGGCTTCCATTTGTTTAAGCTTAGAGAACTGAAAGGCTGGTAAATAACCTAGTAACCAAGTTTTGAATCTCACTTTTCTTTTTAAATGTAGAAAAAAGCATTACTTATGCTCAGTTAAACCTGGATCTTTTGTTTTTTAATTGGTTTCTTTTCTTCTTCAAAGACGAGTAGATTTTCTTAGGAAAATACGAGGAGGAGAATTTTAAAGGAGACTTAGAAGTCTTTTTTTCCTTTTCAGCTAATATTTGATTTCAAATCTGCTAACAATTGATCCACCAGGAGACAGATCAAGAGGTAAGAAATCTATGTAACGTCTGAATCCGAACACTCACGAGGAAAAAAATCATAATGTTTTTTTAATTTGAGTTTATGCATGTACTGTTGAAGCTCTGAGATTGTTGAAGAAATTTGGATAAAGGAGAAGAGCCAAACTCTTGGAAGAAAAGAAAATGTTAACTTTTGAGACCCACTCTTTCTCACTTTTTTCTAACTTCTCCCAAGCTCACTAACTTCTACTACATATTGGAGGACACACTTCCAATTTATAAGTATGAGATACTTGGAGCCCAAGCATAAGGATTTTTCTAGGTTCTTCTTGAATCTGTAAAATTCTAGGTACTTCTATGGAGTTTTATCTCTATATCTCTAATGGAATTCTCGAATTCCTGGGAGCCTGAGGTTATCTAAGATATCTCTAACTTCAACATAAGTCTAGAGCATTCTAATATAGGTAAATACTCCAAGAAACTTCTAGATAGTTAGTGTTGCCTTCTTTAACGTGTACTGTTTCCTTTAAAACTGGTGTAATTGTTTTTAGGCAAATACAGGGGGAATGATATCTTCAATAAAACTTGGAAGACCATTTCTTCGTCGACCAAATAAATATCGTAGGCCTATTGATATGAGTTTGACAATACAGGCTTCTCTAGTATCGTGGTCTGTTCTGTAATGTATTTTCTTTTTCTGATGTTGACAATTTGTTGGTAAGGAATTGGGGACCATTTTGTGCAGCACCAAAGTAAAGGTTTTTAGTTATTCTATTTACTTGTTCAACTATAAGGAATCAAAATTCCCGTTACTTTTTTATGTAAATTTTGTTGTTTCCGTTGTTTTGTTTTGTTTTTGTTCCTGTTCGTATGGGTTGATGCATTTTTTTGAACTTGAATTAGACTGATTTTTTTTAGTACAATGGGAGTTGAGGGATTCGAACCACTGATCTCGTGATCGCTAATATATTCGATATGTCAATTTGAATTTATCTTTCTCTTTAATTGAATTAGACTGATTTTTAGTTGATTGTATTTGTTTCTTTTATTTTTATTTTTTCCAATCATTCATCTAGAAACATATTCTTATATATTTGCATCACTTAATTTAGATGTCCACTTAAAAAAACAATATATTTGAACATTATTATTTTTTTTAAAAAAAAACAAACCACTGTTTTTTTTTTTTTTCTAGAAGTTGATTTTTTTTTTCAAATTATAGGCATGTAGCATTGTTTCTTCTTTTTGCTATACAAACTCTTTTCAATTTATTTTTCATAAAAAAACATCTTTCAAGTTATAGAAAACACATATTTCTAGTACACATTAAACTTATTTCAATTTATAGAATCAAATGTTGTATTCTTTATAACAACAAATAACAATTGATTAATGAAAAAAAGACAATGTACATATATCTTTACTTCTTTACACACAAATTAACTTTCTATTAAAATATAGAATTCTAAGATTTCATTTTCTAAACATATATTGAACTTGTTTGAAACTTATAAATGAGGAATTTATTGTGACATCTTTTTAAATTACTAATAGGGTCATTTTTTTCAAAATACATTTACCATTATGTGTTTTTTTTTTTTTTAAATTTTTTGCAAACGAACATTGTTTGTTTACCTTTGTTAAATTACATGTACGAAATTGAACATTTTTGAAAAAGAGAATGCATTATTTTGTTTTTGAAGATGACAATAAAACAACGATATATTTCAACATTAATGTCATGTAGGAGTGAAATATTCATAAAATATTAGTAGGTCATCAAGATCTTATTTACATGTTTCACAAAACATAATTATAGTTCACAAAATATAAATAATGGCCAACAATGGGTCGAGTTTGTACGTTCGAAGAAAGATTGTTGGAGCAAGGAGTAAGACCGACTAAGAACATGTGCATTTTATAATATTTTGACCATGAGAGTGTCACCAGTCATTGAAAATTATTGTTGGCGATACTCCTCGGATAAGGTATTGTTGTTTGTTAGAAAAGGTCACCAACGATTGATGTCAATTGCCATAGAAGGTAGTCGACAATGGTCGTGAGTTGTCGCATATGGTTATCGATAGTTAGAGAAGGTCACCGACAATGGTTACCGCATAAGATGGAGGTAGTTGTCGAACGTTGAAGGTGGTTGTCGGTCGTCAGAAGTGATTTTCGGTTGCCGGTCACCAAAGATGGATATCGGTCGCTGGAGGTGGTTGTGGATTGCCAACGGTGGTCGTCAGTAGCGAATCTAGAAATTTATGTGGAGGACTTGATATATTTTGATATGGGAAAAAAATTCTACTACTACATGAGTACCATACTCCCTATGTCTGCATTGTGTTTTAAATACTAGTGAACCCCAAATAATTTTCAAAATGATGCTGACGTGGCAATCAATAATTTCAGAAAAAAGAAAAAAAAACGATCAAACAATGATTCCAAAATAATTTTGAACTTGAAACACGCTAGATTGGAACTCGGGCGCGGGGGCTAAGAGAGCATCATGGCCGCTAGGAGAAACTATCTTTCTTTTAATATTAATGAATTATTTTATACTAATGGAATAAACCACAAAGTTTGGGGGGGCTTAAGCCCCCCGAACCTAATGCATATCCACCACTAGTGGGTGTCTATTGTTGGAGAAGTGGTAATAAAAGATGTCAATAGGGTTGCTGACTGTACAAGTCGGTGGAATTAATATCATAACACTCTAGTAAGCTGGTAGAATTGAGTTGAATTAGTTTCACCATGAGCCAAACAACGAGTAGGGTTAAAAACCCAACCTAACTTAACTTAGGGTCCGAACACCCCCTAAGATTTATTGAAGTACTTTCAATAAACACTAAACTCTACTCCTTTTAATATAAATAATGATAGAATAATAAGAATTTCCATGTTTTTAAAATTTACGGAGAGAAATTAATAGTTCGTTTTCTTTTTTGAAAAAGTTAACAATAAACCAGTATTAGGGACTATATGAGGATTTATTGAAAGTAAAGGAACCGAAGTGATATTTTAACCTAATTTCAATGTAGTTTAATTTAATTTTAATTAATTAATTATTTTTTTTTTTGTTGGTGGAGTGAAAAGGGTACTGTTTATCAAAATTCTTGTATTCTCACACTTCAACACAATGGATAGGCAAAAAGAACAATAGGAATCTTTTTTGAAAGCTAACCATAGGAATCTTAAGAAGTTGGGTGGTTCATTATATTATATCTTGCACCAATGCCCCCAAATTATTATGGGGGAAGAACAACTTACCTTACTAAAAGAATGCATTCTTAGACATTGTATTTGATAGAAGTGAGCTTTACAAAAATTGTCTCTCCCATTTGTAGAATGCACTATTATATAATTTTTGGAGGCACAAAAATTGTATAATTATTACATCAAAATTTTAAAAGTTGATGGGACTGGGAAATAAATGAGTTTTTAGGTTTACCTTGAGTATTGTAATATGTATATTATTATTTGAGATGTAACTTATGAATCTAACCACTTTAAATCATTTTTACCTCCATTTTACTTATTATCGATGGTTCGTGAACAATTTCAATTTTAACGCTAGTAACTAGAAGGAGTTGTACTTGTCGGTGAGACCTAACCCAACGTCTTAATAGGATATGTATTGATGACAGTTATGTTTCTGCATCGTTTTGTTGACGTTTTTGAAATTACTCTTTGAGGTCGCCTCATGCCAAACTCTAGAAAGATTTTTCCTCGTGTCATCGAATTATATCACATGTGCCATTGCTTGTGGGGCCCATCAATTTTTTAATTTTATTTTATTTTATAAAAGGCTTATGAGAGTCTTGTTGTCCTCAAAATTTATGTTGCAATGAATAATTTCACATACATAATTTTTGTTATTTCAATTTTTTTTGCACTATAAAACAAAAGGATATGAAAAAAGTTAAAACTTTGTTTCAAGTCCCATGTGGCCCAACAAATTCGTGCGAGAGAGAGATAGAGAGGGAAGAAGAGAAAAAAAGAGGCACGCCACCACGGGCGGATTTACCATGGGCTCCGAGCCCCCCTCAAATTTCTTACCTTTAATAATATGGATAGAAAAAGTTAGATCAAAAAACAAAAAAGCCTTCTAGTATACAAATTCTGGATCCACCACTGCACGTCACATAAGTCATAACCACCATAAAATTTTTCTTTAAAAAAAAAATAAAAAATTTTAGTTAAATTATAAGTTTAATACATGAACTTTTAAGTTTGTATCTATTTGACCCCTAAATTTTTGAAAGCATCAAATAGGTCTATGAACTTTTAACTTTGTATCTAGTGAGTTCATAAACTTTAAAAATATCTAATGAGTCTCTAAACTTCTAATATTGTATCTGACAAGCTCTTGAGATATTGAAAATTTTCAAAAATTAACTAATATATTACATATAACATTTAATTTTATGTCTAACAGAATTATAGACTTTCAATTTTATATCTAGTAAGACGATGAATTTAAAAAAAAAATGTCAACTAAGTCAAAGACTTATCAACACAAAATAAAAAATTTAGGACTTATTAGACACAAAAATGAAAGTTAAGGAACCTATTTGATATGTTTCAAAGTTTAAGAAGTAAATAGACATATAACCTTTTGTTTGGAACCGCTCGATTTGAGATGATTTCAAATCATAACATATTTGAAATCATTTCATGCGTTTTGAAACTATAAAAAAGTGAATGATTTGAAATTTCAAATCTGTGTTTTTCTAAAAAAAAAAATCATTCCAAATAGATCAGATTTGGTAGGATTTGAAGTTTTAAAAAATATGTTTCCAATTTTAAAATATGTTTCCAATTTTACCCATCTCACACAATAGTTTCTTCACGATAGTTTTTATGAATATTTCTTATTCAAACTCAATGCCAAAAGCAAACTCAAGTTAGGTTTTTATTTCACTTCTCCATTGTAATTTTCTATTTTTTTAAAAAATGATAATAATAATTTCAATTTTTTACATGCAACTTTTACATTTTCAACATGTTTTTTTATTGACAAATAAACTAGAAGTTTTTTTTTTTCTTTTTCTGTTACTTTGTTGATCTTTTTAAACTTTTCTTATTTATTGATTTAATAAGAATAATATGTATTTTTGTTTATTTTTATATATATCGATTCAATCGATTTTGTTCTGTAGATTTCTTTAGTTTCATGTTTTCATTAATTAGGTTTAAGAAGAAATCAATAAAAAAAAATTATTTTGATTTTTCTTCTCCACAAAATATATCAAATCTAATGTTATAATTTGATTATAATTTTAATTTAATGAGTTAACTTGTTTTGATTATTAGTATTTTTATAATGATATGTATTTGATAATATTACTTAATATTATAATATTTTGTTCTTAATTAAAATAATCTCCTATAAAATCTATAAAGGTAAAATAGTAAAATGTTATACATTATTTTCATTTGTCGTGAGCATCTAATACAAAAAATAATTTGAAATCATTTTTATCTTTTAATTTCGGTAATTTCAAATTAATTTGGTTTCAAACACAAACAATAATTTGAAATCATTTTTATCTTTTTAAATTATGGAATTTGAAGTTATTTGTTATCAAATCTATGTGGAGCATAAAAGTTGGGAGACTAAATTTGTAATTTAAACAAAAAAAAATTCTCCAAATTTTACATCCACCTTAATTGTAGTGTTTTAAGGGAAGCAAAAGAAAATGGACGATCGAAATCGGAAGATGAAGCTCTGTTCGTGAAGGTTGTCAAATGAGCGCAACTACTTGCAGAGAATGGACTATCGAGATACAAATCCCGACGAATCCAAGGGGCGATTGAAAGCCCTAGCACAATGGTCCCAATCTCTTTTTCTCACAATTTGTTTGTGCAAAAGAATGGTCCCTCTTTTACCTCTCATTTGACCTCTTATGATGTGTTTCTGATCATCTCCGATATTTTTACAGTCAGATTGTTGGGAATCGAGGTTTCGAAGACAATTTCCTCTTATTGCATGTATTATTTCTTTGATGGAGGTACTGTAGATTCTCGAAAAGGACCTAATTGTCTTGATTGGAAGCTAGGATAGCAGTTGAATTGTAAGAGCTATGATTTGGCAAATCCTCGATTATTACTCGGCGTTTTTCGTAAGTGAATGTATTATTTACAGAAGAGTTATTGTCTTATTCAGTATTTTTTTTTTTTTTTCACTCGTCATATGGGGTCAAGGTTGGTCAGCTTTCAACACATGCAAAAAGGAACCATCAGGACAAGGTTAGTGAGTTAACGTTCAAATAAATGGAATATTATGCATTGTTAAGTACAATCAATCATGCAAGTTCTGCTAAGCTCTAGAACTGCAAAAAGGCTTGGAATGCCAAAAGCAGAAGATTTAGTAGCATGAAAATTCTAAAGATCCAAAATTATCTAGTTAATGCAAGTGGGTTCTATTGACGTGGCTTTGGTGTTGAAACATTGTTTGCTGTTCACATGAGCCTTGGAGTGTGTTGGATTTTCGTTTGCCTTTTCTGATTTTAGAAAGCAGAAGAGGTGAGATGGTGGAAGAAATGGATAATGGAGGTATAAATGGCCATGCTTAATGACAACATTGAAGAAAAGGGTAAATTTCTTGCCTTTTCCTTTTTGAAATAGGCCAATTTCTTCCTGATCATTGATGTTTTCATTACTTCTGTTATTCATTTTTATCAAAATATCACAAAAAGATCTGCGTTTGTGTTCTCTGATTTCTTTTTATGATTTATCTATGACCGGACTTATTGTTCCCCTTCCAGAATGATGGCGTTGATTCATGAATCGTAGCAAAAAAAGACAAACTCTTCTCAATCTGGTGGCGCAAATTGTCAAGTACCAATGAAGTTATATTATCATGCACTATACTCTAGGCCCTGTTTGATGATCATATGATTTTTTATTTTTATTTTTTTAAAAATTAAACCTATAAATACTAACTCCGCCTATGGGTTTTCATGTTTTTTTATCTACTTTTTACCTATGTTTTAAAAAACTAAGTCAAGTTTTGAAAACTAAAAAAGTTGTTTTTGTTTTTACAATTTGGCTAGAAACTCAAATCTTTTCTTAAGAAATAAGGAAATCATGGTAGAGAATATGGAAAAACCATTATAAAGAAATGGTGAGAACCAAGCATAATTATCAAATGGGACCTAAGTTGTTTGATTTTTGAAAAATGAGAAATCAAGAACAAGGTGAAATGACACAGATCGATCCCTTCATGTCCAAATGACTTTTCTAATTTTGAATGAATTAGAACTGCATCTGGTTACCAGAACTGCATGTGTTTACCTTTTTTCCCCCTCTTGGGACCCCAAGATGAATATTGCGCAGGAAGATGTTCCTTTCTTTATTTTACAGGAAACAACCACTTCTCGTTTAAAAAAGAAGAGAAGAAACAAATCCAAAGACTGGGAAAGGGTTGGAGTAAGTTCATAATGCTACGCTTGCCTCAGCTGGGAAGATTAAATTGCATCCACTTGAAAACCTTACCTTTGTATCATCCAGAATCTGCATAGAATTTGAGTCCGTGGGTTAACAGGCACTTGCAATTATGCTCAATCTGGAGGCAGTTACTAAAAATAAGTTGGTTTTGAGCAGCAGTCTTGGTGATGTGGCAGGAATAATAACCAATTGGAGCATGTCACGATAAGGGGGATATGACAACTTCAGAAACATAACTATTCTTATTCATTGGAAGGACTTGGCAATGGGCCTGCAATCATGCAATGGCTTTGAGCGGGGTGCTTTCTAAATAGTGGCGAGCGAGAGACTAGCCAAAGGACTAGTTTGGCTGCACTGTTGGAGGATGCCCCCTTGTTGCTAGGGGTTACAAGTTTTGTCGGCTTGGAGGATGTTCATTTGGCCCGGACCCATTCACGTGGATTGGAGTCTCTGATGACACACAGAGAAGACAAAAAAATTCTCACTCACAAATCTCCTCTAATCTCTTCCCAACCAATGATCACCCATCTCTCACGTGGGACTGCTGGCCCCACCTACCTCGTCCCTGCACTTATTTAAGGGGACTACACCATTGGTCCATTATAGTACTATTGTTGTAGCTCCCCCAAAGAGTTGATCACTTAGAAGCATCAACTCTCTTGCTCTATCTATATCAGAAATCTCATTTTCGTTGCTCAAGCAGTAGGATATCATAGATTTTCTGATTATAAAACATGGCAGATTCTTCTGCTTCATACATACATATGGTACTTGTTGATTTTGGTTTGGTTATTTCCATATTATGATTTAAATCCATTCTATTGGCATCAATATTCCTGGTGGTGGTGGTGAAATTTTTTGCTGTAGGTGCAGCACCTGATCGAGAAGTGTCTGATCTTCCACATGACAAAAGAAGAGTGCATGGACGCCCTCTCCAAACATGCAAATATTACACCTATCATCACGTCAACAGGTAATCCCACTGTGTTTTCTATTACCTACTAATAGATATGGTCATGTGGATGTGTATAACTATGGTGTTAATCGGGTTTTGACATCAAGACCACACCTTCCAAACTTTGGGCACTCAAAACTTTACTGGGAAGACTAAAAGCATTGTGTTTTGTCTATTATCAGTCATGCACGATCTCTTTCAGTCAGCGTCGGTAGGATGAATCACCAGGCAAGTTTCTTTGTTATTTGCAGTGTTAACTAGTCCTTTTCGGTCAAATATATAGTTCGAACTTCAATAATGCTTTTAAAACTTAGGTTTCTTAAGTTGTACTAGATGAAATGATGGCCAACCATTCCTGATTCTCGTTCTTTATCTCTCCATCTCTTCAAACATGTGTAAACATTTATTATATAGAGAATTACAAAAATAACTCGTAGGGATTATACAATCACACCCTTGAATTTTCAATTGGATCAATCACCTCCTACACTTATGAAATTTGTTGCATTGCAAATTGCACAAATTACTTAATGAATAATAATTGTTGTTTTAATCAAACACTTACGGTATGATTGTCACAATCAAACCCAAATTCTTTGATGGTTAATATTACAACCTTTTGATTTTATAGAGTTAAAAAGAATTGGGTTAAATTATAATAATTCTATATTTTGAGAGTTTGATTAGAGCAATTTTTATACTTAAGGAGTGGTGTATTCATTTTGTTGTATTTTAAGGACTTAATTGTAAAGTTTTGTAAGCTTAGGAGGGAATTGAATAAATGGAATGTTTTGGAGCATGATTGTAACTGCCCCTATATTTGGAAGGGTAGTTTTTGCAATTTCTCCTATTATATTTGTATTTTATATATATAGATATTCTCTCTCTAATACAAGCTTCTTCCATATGCAGTGTGGACCGAATTAGAGAAGGAAAACAAGGAATTCTTTGAGGCATATAAACAATCTCATAGCAACATGGACAGAATGTCTGAGGAAGAGACAAGCCAAATGATCCAAAGGATGATCTCAGATTCCACCAAAGGGGACCCTAAAAACTAAGCCTGCCATTGAAAACGATCTCACCTCTGAGTTCTGGTTCGTACTTCGAAATTCTATCATCACAATCAGACAAACTGACATAAGAGAACATGTTTGAGGTCCCCATTAATTGAACTTACACGGAAATGAGCATGTTCCCCAACCTATACTAAACTCCTCAAGTTCCTATAAATGAGTTGATAAATTATTTAATGAGACCGCACAATAGAACTGCCTCATAATAACCATTTGATGTAGATTGGATGTGGATTCAATAATTTTACGCTTCTCTAATAACCACTTTAATATAAATTCAAAATCTTTTTGTGAAAAATCGCTAATTATATCAGAATATGTGTAGCGGCCTTATCGAATAATTTCTAGTTATAGATAAGTCTGTTCTTTCCTTAACCAATCATATTGTGCCATGTCAAGATACATATACTTGAAGATATTAATCGGAAACTAGCCATTGGATGCTGGATGTTGCTTATCTCGAAGTTTAAATGCTTCATGCTACATAGGGAGAGGTTTCGTTTTTGTTTTTTTGTTTTTTTTTCCTTTTGTCTTATTATTATTGCAGTCAAACGTTTTGCATTGAACGATTAAGGAAGCAAATATTCATGTGGGGGACTACTTGGCCTTTTCTTGTTCAAATCAAGAACTTCTCTGTGGGTAAGTGAAGGCGATGTTATATATGGCTTTCTTTTAGTCACGGGTCTCCCCCCACTTTACTTCTCTAGTTAGTTCCATTCGCCACTATAGAGAATGTGAGACTTGCGGTGAATATGCTTTAGTTATGTGGACCATTCCCAACCAATCGCATATCTACTTAGATTCTCTGGACCCCGGGCTCCCTCTAGTTCCAAAATTAGGGTTAGTAATTTAGATCCCGTTTGATAACAATTTTGTTTTTGATTTTTTGTTGTAGATAATTATACTTATTTTCTCTATACTTTTTTTTTTATAAAGTTTTCATCTTTCTTAAAAACACATTTATGGCTTGTTTGGGACGTAGATGTTATTCTAACTTGTGAAATATTTTGTATTCCAAACACAGAGTATTATAATCCTATACTAAACAAACAGACTATTATAACCCATATCATTATAACTCACTCAGCGCTCAAAACAAGTTTTTAGATTCTAAACCAAATTTTAAAAACAAAATCAAGTTTTTGAAAACAATTTTTTTAGTTTTCGGAATCTGGTTTTATTTTTTAAAACACTTTTAAAAAGTAGGTAGTAATGTAAGAAAGCTATAAGTGGAAGTTGTATTTATTAAGTTTCATTTTAAAAAATAGAGAACAAAAGACAAAAAGTTTGTTTGGGGCATTGAGTGGATTATAATAACATGAGTTGTAATAGTTTATAATGCAGAGTTGTTTAGTCAGGGATTATAATAGTATGTGTTTGGGGTGCAGAGTCCTCTATAGGGGTTGTTTGAAGTGCTAGGTGGATTATAATAACATGAGTTATTATAGTGCGAGGAATAATATAATATTGTTTAAAATGTAGAGTTGTTTAGTCAGAGGTTATAATAGTCTGTGTTTGAAGTGCATAGTACTCCATAGTTTATTATAACTCACCCCTAAAAAGTCTCAAAATGGTTATCAAAGGGTTTGTGTAAATCTTGGTATCATTAACTTGTAAGTTGTAAGTTGTAAGATGGATAGTGGGTTGTTCTAGTGTGATATCAGATTTAGAGAAGTTTACTTCTAGATTTTGGAATCATATTCTCATATTTATTCTATATATTTACTTTTGGTAAAGTATTAGACAGATGACATTTTCTGTTTAGAAGTTGTGGGGATCTCATTTACTGCATATTGTATACATTTATAATACATTTATAATTATACACAAGCCTGAAGTACCTGTTTGGCCCACTGACCCGTGTTATAATAACTATGAAATGCTCTACACCCCAAACACAGACTATTATAACTCCAGATTATACTACTCTGCATTTTAAATAATATTATATGTTTCACGGACTATAATAACCCACAGACTATTATAATCTCTTGTTATTATAACTCACACAGCGTCCCAAACAACCCATATATAGTTATGATATTAGGCATTTATCCCTAATGACATTGTGCTTGGATCTTCTAGTTCTAATCTTCTGTCTTTTTACCCTTTTTCCGCATAAACTTTATTTCAAGCTATATGTATACTTGTTGAATTTAGAAACCAAGTGGTAAAAAATTTATTGGTCAAATTATAAAAAGTACCCATGAATTTTATTATTGGTTTAAAAAATACTCTCATTCTTCTCGAAGTAGCAATGACTTTTTTATAAACATTTCAAAACTACCTTTGGGGTAAAAAATCCGTTAGAATGTTGGAAGAAAAGTTGACATGTTTAAATATCATCCTTCCAAACTTGATCTGGACAATGTTCTAGTCATCATTATGTAGTTTCAAGTCATTGCTTTGTTAATTTTTTGTCGAACATTCTAATAAACTTCTACTTCAAAAATAAAAAATAGTTTTGAAACCTTTATAAGGGGTTGAGGATACTGTTGCAACTTTTGAAAGAATAGATATATTTTTGAACTAAAGGACTTAGGGTTATTTTTTTATATATAATTTAGCCAAATTTATATTACATGAAAATTTAAAGCAATAATAAAGCAACCGGATTTCTATGCAAATAACTTCTGAAATATAAGAACCAATAAAGTAGGTGTAAAAGTTATAAAAATAAAATGATTGGTGTGAATAAGTAACCTTTTGAAAAAAATTCATGTTTTAATCTTAATAGGTTAGTTTAAACCTCGAACTTTCTAGTTAAATTGAATTCTAAATTTGAACAAGTGGAACCAATATTTTAATCTATTGTCATTTGTTTTTATTATTTACAAGTTACAACTAGTTTAAACTTTTTTTGTCAGATATATTATGGCTGGCTTGGGCATTTGGCCGTTGAGTTTGGAGGCTTCTTCTTCTTCTTTTTTATTATTTTTATTTTTATTTGCTTCATTTTTATGCTTGGTTTATATATTTTCATTATTGAGTTATGAGACTTGGATTTTGATTATTTCATCAGTTGGGTTAGTTTGTATATTTGAGTAATATATATTTTGATTGTGCTAAAGGAAGGATATAAAAACTTGAATTTATGATTTGCAATAGTTAAAATGTAATATAAAAGTATAAAAACATAGATGGGCAAAGAAACTAGAAAGAGGAACATTGAGGATTAGGATGATGAATTCCAATGAGCTCTAAAAATAGAGGAAATAATGAGCCTGTAAATTACATTTTTTTTAGATCAACATGTGGGTAGAAGAATTCGAATATCGCTATATTCAGATTGATAAATATATGTTAAGGTTTTTATATGAAATTATTCGTTCATCAAATGATTCCCCTTTATAAAGTACAATTTGTTTTTTTACAATAACTATATATACATTACAATTAAATAATTACATTTGCTATTATATAAGAACATATCTATTCAACACACTTTTTAGACCAGTTACTTTTAATTAAAATTATCTATTCAATCCATCATATTATTTCTATTCATAAAAGCTATATCATTTTGAAAAATAGGGTTATACTTCTACATTTTTTTTTAGGGTGTATTAACTAAAACTTAAAATTAATAATTATATCAATTAAAAATTTAAAACTTTTATAAGTGTATCAATTACCCTTCATTGAATTCTAGTTGAAAAATGTTCATGCGGGTTGAAATTTATAATTGTATCAATTGAATTGATTTTTATAAGTGAATCAATTTTAATCATTTGTAAAGATTCCTTTGAAAATGCATCAATGCTCACAAAATAGAAAATTTTCACTTCTCTTCTTATCTATTTTACTCTACTAATTTATGAAGAATTATAAGATAATTTTTTTTTTGCTATTTTGCTATATCTTTTTTAGAGTGTTATTTAGCTAATTTTGAGATGATTTTAAATATGATCAAGTGAAAGAAGTTGTAGAGACATTTGTTTCTGTTTGTGCAATTTAGATAATATTGACTAATTAAAATTTTATAGTTATCTTTCTATAATTTTTTCTTACATTATTTTTATTATTCAAAAAGCATATAATGTAAAAAATACTCAAATAGAATACTAGAAAAATAATTTAATAATAAATTAGAAAAATAGGGTTGGGTTGGGTAATAATTTTTTTTTTTCTTTCCGGTTTGGGTTGGGTTAGAAGTTTGGAGAACCGAAAAGTTCGGGCCGATTTTCGGATTGAGCTTTTTAGGCTCGGGTTGACCCAACCCAATCCAAAGTTTTTTTAAAAAATTTATTTTAATTATATATATACTTATAAATGAATTATTGGTCAATTTTTGATGTTTTTCTAGACTTCTAACAAATATTAAGATGTTATGAATTTTGAATTTTGATATTTGAATTTTATGTGATTTTAGTTATTAATTTAAGAAAAATATTTTAAATAATTAAAAAATTATATTAAAAAAAATTAATCCGACGACTCAACCCGAGGTTACTCTCATGAATATGGTTGAAAGAATGATCAACTCGAATTTTCGAGTTGGTAAAAAAAACACCCCCAACCCAACCCAACTCGGGTTATGTATACCTCTACTATTTACTTTTCAATGAACATTATTTTATTCCATTCATGATATTATTGTTATTCATACAAATTATCACGTCTTAGAATATGTTATAGCAACCCATTTGTGAACTATAAGATTTCTTACCACCACACTTTTAACTTTTAGTTGGATCAATCAACCTCTAAATTTTTATAAGTATTGTAATCAATCTCTTCTATTAGTTTGTGTTAAATCACCGTTTAATTGGATTTTGAACTTCACTTGTGTCACTCACACGTTAGTAGAGAAGAGAAAGCTCATTCATAAATAAAAAAGAAATACAAAGGGCTAACGACAATATTTAATAAAGTATACGAGACTGATTGCAACACTTAACAAAATAGAAGAGGATGATTGGTCAAATTAAAAGTCTAAGGTGTGATTATTACTTCGAAGTTTAGGAGTAGTTTTTAAAATTTTCTTATATTTTTTTATTGTTTTCTTAACTAACCATAAATTCACACAAAATCTATCCAAAACAAATCAGACAAAATTCAAGGCCGTACTAAAAATTGATTCTTCAAGATTGACCATCACAATAAATAAATATATATAAAATATAAAAAGGTATAATTGCGTGCTTAAATAAATTTATACATAAGTTCCTCTAGTAAATCAAGAAACTGAAATAATAAACAGCACAAAAATGTTACTAATATTTTATTTTCCTCTACTAAATCAATTAAACCCTAATACTTTGTGTTTTAAAAATATACTCAATATATAAACATTATAATGAATAAGACAAGATAAAGAGTGTTTTAGGTGCTGCCCTAATAATTAAAAGAATAAATATTTATATTATTAAAAATAAAAAATAAAAAAAAATAAATGAAAAAGCCGCCCTAGTTTAGGTCAAAAGCTCATGCATGATTCGGCATATCATGTCCGATTATTAATTATAAGAATCATTTCTATTAATTTCCACTCCTCATTTTTATACTTCCACGCCACAATAACTAAGGAGCAGCCCCAGCACCCAGTGAGTTGGCGTGCAAAATCAGGAGTGGAAACATCAAAACTGTAGCCGAAAGAAAACAAAGATGAAAATTTGATTTTCACATATTTTTGTGAAATGAATTGTGGGCGATGATCGTGCAATTGCTGACAAACGTTACTCTGCATCAGTTGGCGCGTAATTTTCTGAATACGACAATGGGAAAAGGGTAGGAAAATACCCAAATCAAATACATCAAATCTCCTAAACTTTCATTTCACTGTTATTTTCCATCATTTTCCCAGCCATTTTCTCTCCCATTTTCCTCCTCGAACGCGCCTCTTTCGTTTCCCTTTACTTTCAGTATCGTTTAGCAACGAAAAAGATCGATTACCCATCTTCCAGATTTGCTCCGCCGACCTCTATTTGTGTTTTTTTGCAGTATAAATAAGCAAACGTTTTCAAATCCTGTGTTTGACCTGAAATCGTTTGGATTCAATTGCCTCTTGTTTTGCCACTTGGTCGGTGTGTCCGCTTTCTTGTTCATATCAGCAAAGTTAGGAAGTGGGTTTCGACTTGATCTAGTGGTGGCTCTTTTGAGAGGGGAATTTAGAATGATCCGGAGGTTTTTCTAGCTTTTTTTTTTTTTTTGTTGCAGATGATGGAGGTTCTGTTTCGTGGATTTTCCGCAAAACCCAGGATCAGCGTTTTGCTGCGGAAGGTTTTGAAAGAAGGTTTGATTTTCTTCTTTATCTTGTAATTTGATTTCTGGGTTTGTTTTCTCTGTTTTTGTTACTATTTAAACCAAAATCAATGATTACGCTTCTGGGTTTTTGCTTTTTTAAGCTTTTATTAATCGAGTGGGCTATGCTTGTTATGGCGTTTCAATGATTTTGTTTTATTTTTGTCGTTGGGAATTTGTGGGTTATGTATTGGAATTGTTATTCTAACCATAAATCTGATATTATGACAGCATGTTGATGCCTTCATCTATGAATTACTTTATGTTTGGTTTCTTTTTTTACTCGAATGATTGCTAACCAGAAAGAAGGTGTTAGGAATGATTTGTTTTCTTCACCGGTTGATTTCTTCAGACCTTGCTGTGTTACTTTTATTTATTTTAATGGTCCATTTCTGATCATTTATGGAATGGTCTCTAGGCATCTTGAATGGGATGAATCTACTGTTTTTTAGTTGGTTCTTCATATCAGTTTTGTATTCACTTTTAGAACTTTTTTTTTTTTTTTTTGCTTTCGGAGAAAAGAAGGGATTTGTTTTCAATTATGGATAAAAAATAGCGATCAGTAATTATGTAGCCTGGGACTGAGAGGCTACTGGTCTCGTTTTGTCCATAAAAGTGATGTGTAGTTCTTTGAGTAATGGACTCCTCGATATGCTTATTCTTTTGATTGTGCTATATATATTATCCTTCTCACTCGTACATATGTTTCTCTTGCTTTATATTTTATATTAATCACTTCTAAAGCTCATTAAAATGTCATGTTACCGTATTCAGGAAGCAGAGAGATTGAGGAACCTAGAAATCACGGGAAGACAAAGTAAGCTTTTCAATGTTCTACTTTTGTAATTGATACGTTTATATAATTCACTTTGGTAGTTAATA
This sequence comes from Trichosanthes cucumerina, assembly GCA_036507285.1. Taxonomy (NCBI): domain Eukaryota; kingdom Viridiplantae; phylum Streptophyta; class Magnoliopsida; order Cucurbitales; family Cucurbitaceae; genus Trichosanthes; species Trichosanthes cucumerina. The sequence continues at coordinate 6,562,208 of CM071845.1, forward strand.
ATCTGTAATCAGCTTTATCCTCCAAAAGGGGACAATTGGTTGCTGAACTTAAGACACATGAACGTCTCTCTCTTTCTTTTTTCCTCCTTTACCTGAAATATTCTAAATGGGGTTTTGCAGATAATAATTTTATTTTCAGTAAACCACTTGAGGTTAGGGGTTGTCTACCATAAAGTTTTGTCGGTAGAGTTTCTTCAAGATGGAACCTAGACAGTGTACAGCTAGTGTTCTTGAAGCATTGATGGGCTTTGATGAGCAGCAATCTCAGCACCATGCTCCAAAGCATTCTAGAGTTCTTTCTGAGGGTTATTTACAAAAGGTCGCTTCCATTGGAATTCCGAAGAAGAAATCCCCCTCCAGATGTCATCCATTTAGGATGACAATAGAAGAGCCATCAGAACTCTTTAATTCTCTCAAAGTAGAAGATAACTTTAGCCGTTGCAACGAGTTATGGGATGGGGAGAAGGCTGATTCTCCTCTATCAGTAGCATACATGCCACTTACAAGACACAACTTCATGAATGAAAAGCACTTTTCAACAAATGGCGTGATACGGACTTCAAAGGATTTTCAAGATTTACTGGAGGTTATAGATTCTATGGACATTTCACCAAGACCTACAAGAGAAAAGAATTATATATTCAACCATGTCAAAAATGGACCAAGTGTGTCAAAGTCACATTATACTTTGACAGAAGGAAATAATGATGCAGGCACTAAATTTAAGGACAGGAAACAAGGACAGGCACACTCATCTGAGGATCTAGATATTTTGAAGTCTTCAAGACCTTTTTTTGAGTGGAGAGATAAACTATGCTGTTCGTCCTCTTCTCCAACTTCTTTGAAAGGCTCACATTTAGTTAACGGAAAATGCAAAGATTTTCATAGTTCTCAAAATAGAAAGCATAGTGTTGAAGAAAAAGAAAGAGTGGAAAGCATACTGCAGCCCACCAAGCAACCATCTCAAGTTTCAAGTATTCTGGATGGAAGTAGGAGCAGAACAAGGCACGATGTTGTCAATTTTCATTTGAAGACGTCTAGATCAGAATCCATATATGACAATGTGCATAGAAAAGAAACCGAGTACAAAAGGACTTCTTCCCCAGATTTATCCAATTGGAAGGATGAATACAAGCATTCCTGCTTTTCAGTTGATGAATACAAGCATTCCTGCTTTTCAGTTGAGTCATACAAGGCCAGAGAATCCAGGGAGAAAGTTATAGAAGAACAAAGGAAGACTGAAAACTTGATGCTATCTACGCAAGGTAGGAAAATGAATGAAATGCCTATACTACCTCACTATGCAACTTTGCCCAATGAACTGTATTGCAAACCAGTCAAGTATGATTTCCAGAAGCCTGGTCGTTTGAATAAGGAACATTTGCATTCTGGCAGTCCCTTGTGTTTGAGCTGCAAGGATAAAAGATTAGATCAACTCAGTAAAAACTCTCATAGATTGAGATTTCATCCTGCTTCTACGGTGATTGCAAGATCTAGAACCAGGAACAGATACGAGGCCCTTCGAGATACATGGTTCTTAAAGCCTGAAGGTCTTGGTACTTGGCTACAATGCAAGCCATTGAATAGAAGTTCCAATAAAAGGGATGCTTCAGAACCTACCTCGAAATTAAGCTCTAAGAAGTTGAGGATTTTTCCTTGCCCTGATTCAGCAAGCGATCATGTTGACAATGATGACTGTATGGTTGGTGATGATCTGAAGACCAGAGTCGAGAAGAAAGGCCTTTGTGATCAGCATTCTTTAAATTCTCTATCATCAAGGAGCAAAGTTGTTTTCTGCACACAAAACAATCCTGCCAGACGAGAAAATCAGGCCATAGAGCATTCTTTGAAGAGTGATTTTCAAGATGATAATTTTTCAGGTACGGCTTCTGATGTATTAGCTGTAAAAACTGATGATGCGGAAGTCCCTACCGTGGTTAACCAAGAACCTGATTCATTGTCCTGCATCCTTTCAGAGACTGACGGTGATTCATCTACCAACTCTTGTCGTGCCACATGTACTTCTATTCAACAGGTTCCATATTTCTCTCATCAAGTTAGCAGAAATTTGCACGAATGTAGAATAGTTAGGACCATACTCTCCTCCCATGCAGTATTGGATTCTATAATCTATTTGGCTAATTAAATTTGAATTTACTGAATTTGGTCATTTTACTTTTGGCTAGTTGGAGTGTGATTTTTTACTAAATTATGTTACGTACTGTTGGACAAGGCTGAACGATTTCAGCCTTCATTCCAAGTAAAGGTGGACATACAGAGTTATGATACTTCAAAATAAAATATTTAGTTGTTTTTCTCCCACCAGAAAGACGAACTTTTTGGATGTTTTTCAAAGATGGTATAAATGCATAGAGGAAAGCTAGGTATATAAGCTACAGATACGTGTGCCTTGGTTTCTTATTGATGTATGCAAAAATATTAATCACTGATACCTTTGGGTTCAGACGGAATGCCCACTTGGACATATGGAAGGGAGAATGGGAAATTTAACTGCACTAGTTAACTTTCTTGTTTTAAAAAATTCACTTGGTGTAAATTTGGGGGACTAGTCTCAACTACTTGAATAAGCCAAGCCCTTTAGACAGCTATTAGTATTTCATAGTTTTAGTTATGGTCTGATTGCATGGCCTTAGTGACGTGGTAAACTAGACTTAAGCTGTTCTGAAGTATTCTAAGATGGTCATTTGGGTGTATTTAACTTCTCTCTACACCTACAGTACAGAGCACAATGGTTTTTTTACTTCTATTCTAATTAAATGGAAACTTTCAAAACCTAGATTTATGTTATACCAGTGGATGTTCTACTTCATTCTATGCTTATTGGCAATTTGACATCTTTCGAAGTCCACTGTAACAACTATCATTTAAATACACGTTTCTCCAATTAGAAGTTCTTTTTGCATTCTCTCTCTCTTTTTTTTTTTGGGGGGGTCACTTTCTTCCCCTCTTTTGTAATTTCATTTCATTATATGAAGTTGTTTCTTGTCTGAAAAAACAAATTTTCCTAACAGTTGGTCTTGTCGTATTCACATTTCTTTGTGTCATCCGTATTTGTTTTTTCTGGTATGTGCTTTGTATCTGTCCTTGTTTGTAGTAAGCACATTTCTTTTCTTAGAGTTTTTCCTCGTTTCTTGTGGTGGCATTTTACTAATGTGCACCAATACTTCTTTATCCTCATCAAGTTTCTGCATCCTTTATGTGTTTAACGTTTTTTTTACCTATAAATAAATTGCAGGATGGTCTTGCCTTTGAACACTACCCTAGCAAAGAGCTAGATTCTATTGTGAGTTTGGAGGAGGCTTATCAACCTAGCCCAGTTTCAGTCCTTGAACCACTTTTTAAAGAAGAATCATTTTCCAGTTCTGAATCCTCGGGCATTAACGGTAGAGGTGAGCTATCTTATGAAGTTCATGACTTCTAAAAAAAACTCTCTCCATCCTCATCTAACCTATTCTGGTTGTAGATTTGATGATGCAACTTGAACTTCTGATGTCTGACTCCCCGGGAACTAACTCAGAAGGGCATGATTTGTTCGTATCAAGTGATGATGATGGTGGAGAAGGATCTATATGCAGTTCTGATGAAATTGATGACATAATGAGCACATTCAAGTTCAAAGATAGTAGGGATTTTTCATACCTTGTTGATGTCTTAACCGAGGCAGGCTTGCATAGTAGAAACCTGGAGAAGGGTTGTGTTTCATTGCATGGTCAGGAACGCCACGTGATTAGCCCCTTGGTCTTCGAGACCTTAGAGAAGAAGTTTGGGGAACAAGTTTCTTGGAGGAGATCAGAAAGAAAGCTTCTCTTTGACAGAATAAATTCTGGGTTAGTAGAACTCTTTCAGTCATTTATTGGTGTGCCAGAATGGGCAAAGTCTGTATCAAGAAGATTTCGGCCATTGCTCGACCAGGAAATGATCGAGGAAGAACTATGGATCCTACTGGATAGCCAAGAAAGGGAAGTGAACAAAGATTTAGTAGATAAGCAGTTTGGAAAGGAGATTGGATGGACAGATCTTGGAGGAGAGATTGAGTCTATTTGTAGAGAACTAGAGAGATTGTTGATCATTGAGCTTGTTGCAGAGTTTGGTAGCATCGAATTATTTTGAATGGCATTGATATATAGTTGTCATGGATAAACATTAGCATACAAAAACAGAGAGAGTTGTTTCTTTCTTTTCTTTTCCTTTTTTTAAAGAAAAAGAGAGTCATATATTTGTGTATAGGAAACAGTTTTGATCCAGTTTTAAGTGTTTGAAGAGAATGTATTCTTTTATTCATGAGTGGAACCGGAGTTTATTGTTGTCAAGTGTGACAGATATTTTTTTTATACATTAAAGTTTTTGTGATGCCAACTGTGGCAGATTGAGATATATATTTGTGTATAAATCTTCGTGTTTTTGTTGGTGTTTTGGAAGTTGAGCCAATCCTCTTGACTAATCTTTAATTTTCTGACAAATTATTGAAACCTAAACCAATACACCATTGATCATAGAGTTATTCACCAACTCCATTTCAGCCACTCCTTTTTCCCCTTTCAGCCTGGTCTCTTATAATATATATAGAAGCTCACACAGATTACCCTCAAAACCATCATCAAGATTACCAAAAACAGAAGATCTATTAGCTCTTCCTTCAGCTTCCTCTCATGGAATCTTACAAAGTTCTCCCTTTCTCAACTAAAGCTATAGCTTGCATTCTTCTTCTCTGCTTCATGTGTTTATCTGCTAACTCAGCCAGACTTCTTGATGAGCAGCTGCAAGTTCCAGTTGGTACTCCGATAGCATCGAATGTCGTTGGAACGCCGGTTGGCAATCTAGGGCAAGGAGCTACTACACCTTCAACAACTCTACCTAGTTCGGGTGGGACGATCGTAGGCAATTTGGGGCAAGGAGCTACTATACCTTCAACAACTCTACCTAGTTCGGGTGGGACGCCGGTTGGCAATCTGGGGCAAGGAGCTACTACACCTTCATCAACTCTACCTAGTTCAAACGGGATTGAAGATGATCATCATACCTTAACCTTCTTCATGCATGACATCCTTGGTGGCTCAAACCCCTCGGCTCGAGCCGTTACCGGGGCAGTTAACAATCCAGCTCTCAATGGCCAACTTCCCTTTGCTAAACCCAATGGAGCAGTTTTGTCCGTTGGCAATGGTGTCCCCCAAAGTAATGGAAACAGTGGCTTGATTAACAACAACAACCTTCCCTTTTTGATTGGTCTTGGTGGAGCTACATCGCCATTGTTGCAAAACAATGGAGGCGGGAACAACTTCAATGGCGCGCTTAGCTTTCCATCTGTTAATGCTGGACAACTCCCATCCGGAGTATCGATACAACAGCTCATGTTCGGCACGATGACGGTGATTGACGACGAGCTCACGGAAGGACATGAGCTCAATTCTGGCTTGATTGGAAAAGCACAAGGATTCTATGTCGTGAGCTCGGAAGATGGAAACAGTCAAACAATGGCATTCACAACCATGTTTCAGAGTGGCCATTACGTTGACAGCCTAAGCTTCTTTGGAGTCCATCGGACGGCGGTGTCGGAGTCTCACTTAGCCATCATGGGAGGCACCGGAAAATATGTAAATGCAAAGGGATATGCCAATGTGAAGACTCTTCCCGGCACCAACCAACAGGAAACTGATGGGGTTGAGACTTTGCTGCAATTCACTGTTTACATCAGTTACTAAAATTACTGTTTTTTTATCATCTATCCTTGAATTGAAATATGCTTGAGTTATCTGTTTGTTTATGAATTTCTAGTGTAAAATGAAAGCTTATATATCAAAATTATGTATCCAACATTTTATATTCTCTTGTTTTTCTCTATTTTTAATCCATTTTAATCCAATTGAACTTAAATGGAAGATTGTTCTCTTTTTCTCATTAATTTTATAGGCTGGAATTACTTTCTTCATTTCAATATTATAACGTTTATGTCAAATTGAAAATTTGAATTTAACATGAAATATTATATTATTTTACAATATCATATAATTAATAATTTATGATAAGATGCATATCTACTTTTAGGCCAGTGAACTTAGTGAAAATATAAAAATGCATGTATCCCCACTTTGGCAATTAGGCTCTACTAAAAATCAAATAAGAAGCTATTTTCTCTTCCAAAATAAATAAATCATCATTTGGTTTTTAACCATTAAGCCTAAAATTACTATTCCTATAGATGAGGTATTATGTTTTCTTATCTAATTTGTACGTAAATGTTCAAAAACCAAACTAAGTTTTGAAAACTAATCAAAGTAGTTTTCGAAAATTTTATTTTTTGTTTTTAAAATTTGGCTAGAAACTTAAATGTTACCTTAAAAAAAATGGAAATTATTATAGAAAAAATTAAGATAAATAATAGAAAAACAAATCTACTTTTCAAAAACTAAAAACGAAATGGTTTATGATATTGTTTGCTATTCCCGTTCAAGACTAATTGGGCCGAAATAATTGTGTGGGCTAAATCCACCCTTATTTCAGGCCCAAAAGGGCAAATTTGTCAATTCGAAAACGAGAATATAAAACCACAACCTTTTTCTCGTACCCGAAAACCCTAGTCTTCTCAGTAGCAGCTCTTCCACCAGGTTCCATCTTCTCTTCCTAGGGTTTCGCCAAGGGCGGCGCAGAGTCGAAGAGCACGCGAGAAGAAATGGGTAAATTCTGAATGAAATATTATCATTATCGAAATGAGTCGTTCTCGATTCAGGCTTTAGCACTCTTGTTTAATGATGGAAACGATTTAATTTTTGTTATTCAATTTGATGTTTTTGGTTTGTAGCGAGGATCAAAGTTCACGAGTTGAGGCAGAAATCGAAAGCGGATCTGTTGACGCAGCTTAAGGATCTTAAGGCGGAGCTTGCTCTCCTTCGAGTTGCCAAAGTCACTGGCGGTGCCCCAAACAAGCTATCCAAGATGTAATTCCTTTTGTTCGTGTCTGTTTTTCTCTTTTCCGCAATGCATCTGATTTTGTTGTTGAACCTGTCGTTCTATGTGGTTGATTTTGCAGCAAGGTGGTGAGATTGTCTATCGCTCAAGTATTGACAGTAATTTCCCAGAAGCAGAAGGCGGCATTGAGGGAAGCTTACAAGAAGAAGAAGCTTTTGCCTCTCGATCTCCGTCCAAAGAAGACCAGAGCTATTCGCAGAAGGCTTACGAAGCACCAGGTAACTTCTTGGTCTTTATCCTGTTTTGTTTCTTTCCTTTCAATTTCATTATTCCGTGGTTCATATGTTTCTCGCAACCGTCTTTAGCTCCAAGTATACATTATGTTCCTGACAATGTTTGTGTTGGATACTTGTTGGTTCTTTGGTTTTTCAAGCTTGGTTGGAGTGATAGTAAATGATGTTTGAATTTGGCTTTGGATTCAAATACTATCGTACGTGCTCATGCATACAGAATGGCTTTGTTAGTTTACAACATTGATATCTATTGTTGAACTTAGTATTGGTTATATGATTTCTTTTTTAATTCATTGAGTTTAATTAATTAATTTTCATGGAGATAATTTACCTTTAGATAAATCAGTTTAATATTATCAATGGGTTTGAAAGAAAACCCTTCTTATGTGAGAAACATTGGCCTGTTTGTAACTTCTTTTTTTTTTTAATGAGAAACATGTTTTATCATTTCATTGGTATGAAATGTACAAAAGAAAGGGAAAAGGAATTCAGTTACAAAAGGGAGTCTATTAGTAAGAGAGGTGAGACTGCAATTACTAAAGTAAAGGGATCATTTACACCAAGGGATAGCTAGGAAGATAATATGGTCATATAACTGTTGATGATCCCGAGCACAGTCTGGGAAGATCTTGTTGTTCGTTTCTATCCACACATGTTTGTAACTCTATACCTCAAACACAACCTATTATAGCCAAGACTAAGTAACTCTAAATTCTAGACACATATATAATTCTATAGACTATTCTTACCCAATCAGTGCCACAAATCAGCCCTTTTAGTTTAGTCTTCAAGTAATCAGCCACTTGGGTGTTATTTCTACATCAGTGATACTCCTTTAATGCATGATGTCTAGAGTAGTGGATGGAGCTTGATTAACATACCAGGAGATATGGAAAAAAACTTTTACTCATTCCTCTTCTAATCACTTCGATTGATGCAACTGTAATACTGTTCTGTTTGGTAGTCCATTTCTTACTCTGAAGTTTGCTTTCAACCATTTTGTTGAGTGAATTCACTTTCTCATGCAGGCATCTTTGAAAACTGAGCGACAGAAGAAGAAAGAGATGTACTATCCACTGAGGAAATATGCTATTAAGGTGTAGTAGTATTCGTTAGTTATTTTATATGCAACGGCAGACCAATTTTGTTGACAAGTTTTGTCTCGTATTATTGATAATCTTAAGTCGGATACTCTTGAGGTTTTCCCCCCCAAACCAAGATGTTTTATTTTCATTGATAATTATATATTTTGACAGTTAGCCTTAGTGCATTCTCTGCTAATCGTTTCTCCCAATTTCTTTACATTTGTTTGATTGAGTCAGTTTTCTTGTCTGGAAGGAAAATCGTTGGTGTCTAATCAATCAATGATTTTTGGAACAAAGAAAAAAAAAATGAAAACTGACCTGTTGATGAAAGCTGACGAGTGACTGATTTAAGTGAAGCAATCACTCTCGAAATTAAGTGCTTATGAAGTTTATAAGCACTTATGCCTGTTTTGTAGTTAAAAACAGCAGAATGCCATTTTTTTAATGACTCCAAAGGTTATTAATAAATTCACCGTCTATGTTTTCCCCGGTATAACTTGCACTACGACACTTGGTTTGTCATGAATCTGTGCCTCTGCCTATAGGAATAAATGTATCTGGCAGCCAAAACACAAGTGTATGGGTTGCTGAAATATGATAACTAAGGCCCCGATAACCTTTTGGTTCTTGGGTTTTAAAATTATGCTTGTTTTTCTATTATCTTTTTCATCTTTGCAAATATTTTTTTTTTGAGGTACTTTTAAGTTTCTAGTTAAGTTTAAAAACATAAATGGGTTTTTGAAATACATTTTTTAGGGGTTGTTTGGGGCGTTGAGTAGGTTATTATAATTTGTTAATTATGTAATATTATTTAAAATATAGAATAGTATAGTTTGGGCTTATAATAGTCTGTATTTTGAGTGCAGAGTATTTCAAGGCTATAATAGTTTGTGTCCCAAATGAGCACTTAGTTTTCAAGACTTATCTTTACAAAAATGTAGGTACAAAATAGATAAGAAACACACCCAAATTCAATGGTTACCAAAAGTTTAAACCATCACTGTTTTTGTAGTCCATGTGTTGTTTTTTTTTTTTCCAATAATTTAATCTAAAAAAATCATTTTTTTTAATACATCAACATTTGGGATGAAGAGATTTGAACTCATAATCTCTTGATCATAAGTCTTAATTGATGCAATGTTTATATGCATAATTAAAATGTACCATCACCATAATTTTGAAAACTTTTAAATTTTATATTACAACAACATAATTTTCAAATTAAACTTTACAATCATTATAATTTTTGGAATTAATCTCCGTGTCCATTACCGTTGAGCTCAGGTAGGGAAAATTCTGTTTGAAAACAGGAATTCCCATCCTTACAAACAAAGGTCCCTAAATTGAATTAACTAGAACTAAACAACAAACCAAGGTCTTGGTTGACATTGCCTTATATTCTAGATCCTACATTCTTAGCTCTCTAATTTCAGTCCTCCCAAATTGAATTAACTATCTTTTTTTAAAAGAGATAATTTAGCCATTCTATAGTGGTAAAAGTTTACTTCGATGTACGAAAAAAGAAGTTAAGGAGCACATGATTAAATTGTCTCCTATGGTCAAACCATTATACTCGGACCCACATTTGAATGCATGAACTAAACTGTATTTTCCAGGTTGCTTCTTGGGATTAATTTCATTATGAACCCCCACCCTGTCCACGCACTTTTTTTTCCTTTTTCCAAAAAATAATAATTAATAATAATAAAATAAATTATTAAACCCCTCCTAACTTCAGTCCCCACTCTGTTTAATCTCCACACCTTCCAAAAGAAAAAAAAAAGTTTAAATTAAAATAGTCGAAGTTTCATTTTGGATCTTAAAGGATGAAAAATCCATTTCATGAGAAATCTAAAGTATGTTTGGGAATAATTTTAAAATGACCAAAAAGAAATATTTAAAATCACTTTTTTTTTATCCAATGTGATTAAAAATTACTATTATTTCATTCTTTTTTAAAAAAGTATATTTTTTATGACCTAAAAAAGTCATCATCTTTTATAAGAAAATCCATAAATTTTCATAAAAAAATTGAATTTTCTTAAAATTGTCACTATTGAGTTCATTTTATAAAATGACAAATTTTCTATCTCTAAGTTTATCTCTTTTTATTTTTTTTATTCATTTTATTCACTTTTTTTTCTCTTATTTTAATTCTTTTGACATTTTTTATTTCTATTTTTTCCTCCCTATAATTTTCGTATCTTTTTAAATTTTTTCTCTATTATTTTTATCTCTTACTCTACTTTTTTGTCCCCAAGTCTTAATTTTTTTCTTCATTTTAGTTTTTTCCTTAAATTTATATTATTCTGTCCATTTTTTTTATCTCCCTATCTTTAAATTTCACTCTCTCTATTATATTCTCTCTCTGAATTTTCCGTCCATTCCTCTCAAATTTTTATCCCCTATATCTTTACTCTTTTTTCTCTTTGAATTTTTTTTTCTAGTTTTATATTTTTTTTCTCTCTTAATTTTTTGTTATCTCTATATAACTTTTGTCTACCACATTCTATTTTTCAATGTAATACTTTTTTTTAGTAATTTGATGATTCTAAAATTTCATTTAAAAACAAACATTAATCATTTTATAAAAATAATTTTAATTAAATTTAAATGATTTTTACCAATTTTGAATTAAATATTAAAATGATTTATAACTAAATATTTTTTAAAAAATTAATTATAATTAAACACTTAACTTTATTTTAAAGTCACTCTCAAACATGCTTTTTGAAAATCACTTAATTGTATAAAAATGATTATATGAAAATCACTTTTAATAAATCAATTATAAACAAATCAATGGTACTAAAATCAATATTTCTAAAATCATTCCAAACATATACTAAATTATTATTATAAATAGCAACATTAATCTTTATTGACCAAAATAAAAACAAAGACAGTTTGAAAAGCATTACAGAAACAAAATTATAATTTTTCTTTTTAAATGATATCAACAATAAACAAATAAAAATCCGTGGAAAAAATGTTTTTGCTTCTTATACTTTTCCACCCCTTTTCTTTTTCTGTTGGATTTTCTGCGTTTGAGAGTCAAACAAGCAAAGTTGACATTAATATAAAATATTTCAATACCTACACGTAAATTTAATAATTAGCAACATTTTTTATTTTTTAAAACTAGACAAGATATATATAGATTACGATTAAGATAACATCTAGGAGGAAAAAATATAATTTATATCCATAACCAATTAATAGTTTTTATTTTATTTTTTTTATCACATCAAAGAATGATATATATATTTATATTCCGTTGGACTAGATACGTATAATTTCAATTAAGACAATACTTGAAATAAGCAAAAATAAAACAACAAAAAGTTTATAAATACAAATACATAATATCCATAATTGAACATACTTATAATTTCATATGGCATTAATGAATAGCCCTTAAATTTAATAGTCCACAACTTATTGAACAAAATATTAATGGTTAAATTATTAGTCCCTAAATTTTATGTTTGTATATAATAGGTTCACAAACATTAAAAAATATCTAATAGGTTTTTGAATTTTTAATTTTGTGTCTAATTGGTCCGTGAATTCTACAAATATCAAATAGGTTCTCAAACTTTGAATTTTGTATCTATTATATTCAATTTTTAAAAAATTAATGAATCTATTGTACATAAAATTGAATTTTGTGTCTTATAATATATTAATTTTCAATTTCATGTCTAATAAGTTGATGAATTTTGAAAAATGTCTAATAAATCAAGAATTTATTAAAAAAAAAAAAAAGTTGAAGGACCAAAATTGAAAATTTAGAAATTTATTAGAAATCTTTTAAATTGCATAAATTTATTAGATACAAAATCGAAAGTTTAGAAATCAATAAAAAAAATTTAAAATTTAATGACGTATATAGCATATTCTAAAAATTGAAAGATTAAATTTGTAATTTAACTAATATTATTATACTCTCAATCAACCGGCAACCGAATCTGATATTTATTTAAACATCAGTTCATTCAATCGGGCTGCTACAGAAAATAATAATACTAATTTTCTAGAATTAAAAAAAATAACATTCCACTAACCGGCAACCGGTAAAGTTCTTAGCGGCAACCACTGCAATGAGTAGTACGACGAGAAACAGTAGAGTTGAAAGAAATCGACCTTTATTTTATTTGTATGAGAAATAAGCGGAAAAAGATAATGTATTTTCTTTTTTCTTTTTCTAATCGGCTTAATTTCCAAGCGCTTTCCTCTGGTCTTCTTTTTCCATGTCGATTGTTTTTATCTGAATTTTTTTCCCTACTTTATCAGAAGCCATCTCTCTCACGAACTTCGCAGCCAGAATCTGAGCTCTCTAATCTACTATTAAAGCTTTGGAGTAGGCCAAACTCTTGAGTTCTTGTTGCTTCTCGTTTGAAGATGGGCAGTTCTTCAGCTCAAGGTGAGGTTAATCCGCTATTTTGGAAATTTTGTTTGATTTTTCTGATTTGGTATTTGTTATTTGATTTGAAATCTGTTATGTGGATGATTTTTGGGTGGCGAGGAGTGATTTTGTTTGTTTTTTTGGATTTTCAGTGGTAGTGGATGGCGATGGAGATTTAGAGAAGGGGATTTTGAGTCTATCGTCGAATCAAAACCCTCTGGCTGAGCCCTCGCCGACGCCGTCTCCGTCGTCGACTGCGACGGCTCCGGCTCTGGTTCTATCCAATTCAGGGAAGCGGATAGACCAAGCGGGGAAGAAGAAGTACGTGAAGCAAGTAACCGGACGGCACAACGACACTGAGCTTCATCTGGCGGCGCAGCGGGGAGATCTGGCTGCCGTGAAGCAGATTCTCGATGATATTGATTCACAGATGGTGCGAAATCTCAGTGGCGCCGATTTCGATGCGGAGGTTGCTGAGGTCCGATCGTTAGTAGTAAACGAGGTCAACGAATTAGGGGAAACGGCTCTGTTCACTGCCGCAGAAAGAGGACACATAGAGGTCGTTAAGGAGCTACTGAAGTACTCCAATAAAGAGACTCTCACAACGAAGAACAGGTCTAGTTTCGATCCGTTGCATATAGCTGCAAGTCAAGGACACCATGGTAATAATCTTGATCTCATCTTCTGTTTCGTAATGAATGCCCTGGGGTTAGAGCTCATCTTCTCCATTTGGAAAATTGGGGGAAATAATGATAATACGTTAATTTGAATCGCAGCAATTGTCAAGGAGCTTCTTGATCATGAACCTTCTCTAAGCAAAACAATTGGACCGTCGGGTGCGACTCCACTCATTACTGCAGCAGCAAGGGGCCATACAGCCGTTGTCGAGGAATTGCTTAACAAAGATCGTAGCCTGCTAGAGATTTGTAGATCTAATGGTAAAAACGCATTGCATTTTGCTGTGCGCCCTGGCCATACTGAAATTGTACAACTATTGCTCAGCAAAGATCCACAGTTAGCAAGAAGAAATGACAAGAAGGGCCAAACTGCACTGCATATGGCTGTCAAAGGGCAAAGCCGTGATGTGGTGAAGTTGCTTCTTGATGCAGATCCTGCCATTGTAATGCTTCCTGATAAATTTGGTAACACCGCGCTGCACGTTGCTACGAGGAAAAAGCGGGTGGAGGTAATTTAACTGGATCGTCCTTGTGATTGTTGGCTTGCTTGTCTTCTTAGTTAACTTAGACATCTTTTGAAACTCTCTGATATTGATCTTCTAAGGGACAATCTGGAATACTAGCATTGAAATGAAAAGTTCTGAAACGGCATGTTTGGAAATAAGATTGTTGGGAATGAGACTTTGTGTTTGGAGTGTGTAGTACTAATAGGTTTGTAAGACGTGTGAAAGGAGGATATAATGTTCGGTATGTTGGGATACTGGCATTGAAATGAATAGTTTAGGCTCTCGTTTGATAATATTTAGTTTTTGAAAATTAGACTTGTAAACACTACTTTCAACCATGTGTTTTTTTTGTTTTGTTATCTACTTTTGTAGAAATGTTTTCAAAGTCCAAGTTAAGTTTTGGAAACTAAGGCCCCGTTTGATAACCATTTCGTTTTTTGTTTTTAGTTTTTGAAAGTTAAGCTTATTTTCACCTAAGTTCTTTACAATAGAGATCATCTCCGTTAAAGTAAGCATTTGAACTCTTAGCCAAATTCTAAAAACAAAGTCAAGTTTTTTAAAGCTATTTTTTTAGTTTTCAAAAGTTTGCTTAGTTTTTGAAAACATATCTACAAAGTAGATAAGAAGACATATAAACTCATTGGTAGAAGTAGTCTTTTTAGGTCTAAATTTCAAAAACTAAAAACAAAAAACAAAATGGTTATCAAACGGGGCCTAAAAAAAACAGTTTTTGTTTTTGGAATTTGGCTAAGAATTCAAATGTTTCCTAAAAGAGATGAAAACTATTGTGTAACTATTGTGTAGAAATTGTAATAAAACAAACACCATTTTAAAAAAACAAAAACCAAATGATTTTCAACCAGGTCTTAGAAATGAGAAATTTGAGAATAAGATTGTTGGAGATGAGATTCCTATGTTTTGAGTGTACAATACTAAACCGTTGTTTATATCTCAAACGTCCCGTTTTATGAATTATCATTTCATGCTCAATAAATGTTGAAATGAAAACACGACTTTCTTTTTCTGTACTATGTATCCCATGTTCTTATCCTTCTCTTAAAACATTGCAGATAGTGCAGGAGTTGTTGCTACTCCCAGATACCAATGTGAATGCATTATCCAGAGACCACAAAACTGCTTTTGACATAGCCGAGGAGCTTCCTCTTTCAGAAGAATCATCAGAAATTAAGGACTGTCTTTCTCGTTACGGCGCCGTCAGAGCCAACGAACTGAACCAACCGAGAGACGAATTGAGGAACACAGTGACTCAAATTAAGAAAGATGTTCATACCCAGCTTGAACAAACCAGAAAAACAAACAAAAATGTACATAATATCTCTAAAGAGCTCAGAAAGCTGCACAGGGAAGGAA
The DNA here is from genome assembly GCA_036507285.1 of Trichosanthes cucumerina. Classification (NCBI taxonomy): domain Eukaryota; kingdom Viridiplantae; phylum Streptophyta; class Magnoliopsida; order Cucurbitales; family Cucurbitaceae; genus Trichosanthes; species Trichosanthes cucumerina. The sequence continues at coordinate 6,577,472 of CM071845.1, forward strand.
TCAACAACGCAACCAATTCAGTCACGGTGGTGGCTGTGCTCTTTGCAACAGTTGCTTTTGCAGCCATCTTTACAGTGCCCGGTGGCGACACGGAGCAAGGAACAGCTGTTGTCGTGGGCTCTGGTTCTTTCAAAATCTTCTTCATCTTCAATGCAATCGCATTGTTTACGTCATTGGCAGTCGTGGTGGTGCAGATTACATTAGTTAGAGGTGAGACGAAAGCAGAAAGACGAGTCGTGGAGATCATTAATAAACTCATGTGGCTGGCTTCTGTTTGTACTTCGGTTGCATTCATGGCATCGTCTTACATCGTGGTTGGTCGTAAATATCGATGGGCTGCAATTGTGATCACAGTGGTTGGAGGTGTGATTATGGCAGGTGTTCTTGGCACCATGACTTACTATGTCGTGAAATCTAAGAGAACTCGATCGATTAGGAAGAAGGAAAAGAGTGCTAGACGGAGTGGCTCGAACTCATGGCATCACTCTGATTTTTCAAATTCAGAAGTTGATCGAATTTACGCTCTTTAGAAATTAGACTTTGAAGTTGTTGCATCTTTGATGTTGCTCAAATGCTTGTATGTATGTATGCCTGAAGTCAAATTCTCTCTTTCAATAACTATGATAACTCATTGATACTAATTTTACATGAAAGATTTATGTTAGTTCATAATTTTAGGGATGTGAATGAAATCGAGAAAAACGGTGGGTTAAGTTAGGTCTTTTATGTTACATTGGGCTCTTTTGATTTCAAAGATGAGAGTTGAAAACTTTTGGTTCAATAAGACTAGAATTGAGAAAGTTGGTTTCTTTGCTAAGATATTGATTGTTTTTAAGAAGGTAAAAAGAAAAAATAAATTTAGAAAGGGAAATCACTTTTGTTGAAAAATATGAGAAAATGTGATATTTGTAATTCGACTCAAAATTTCTTTGTAATTTTTCTTGGTTTTAAATATTGTTTTCGCGCCAACCTTTTAAGACCATTTGAGTTTTCATACCCAACGTGTTGCATAAAAATTGAAAATGCAAACACCAAAATAAGATTTCAATTAGGATTTAGACAGAGTAATACATTGAAGAATTCGACTGGTAAAACAAGTAAAACACTGACATTTGTGTGGTACGTGCCACACAAGTTTCGATACTTGTCAAAGAGTGAATATGTATAACAAGTTAGAATTTTCGAATGAAAAAGAGTTTAGGATGAGAGCAAATCGAATTGAGTTGGACCAGAAAACCTTATGTCGGGGGCACGCAATGTTGCATGCCCCTCTTGAAGCTTAGCATAGGGTTAGCTGAAGCCGACCAGCGAGGGCGGATTTAGGAAGGGCCCAGAGGGGGCTTGAGTCCCCTCTCAACTTTTGCTATGCTTATTTTATATATATAAAATGCTACTTTTATTTTATAAATTTATCTTAGTCCAGTGGCAAGCCTCCAAATAAAAGCTCTTAATACTTTAAATTCTATTTTTAAAAAATTTAATAAATCATATTTCTTTTTATAATTTAAATATATCTAATTAAAAAAATATATCATACTTTTTATTTTTTAAGTACATTTATTATATATATTTCACCTAATAAAAATAAAAGCTCTTAATACATTAAATTCTATTTTTAAAAAAAAATCTAATAAATCATAATTTTTTTATAATTTAAATATGTCTAATTAAAAAAATATATCATACTTTTTATTTTTTATGTACAATAGGGATTGGGAGGAATTTTAAGAATATATTTTTCTTCTTATTATCAAATATAAATAAAAATGAATGCAAATATTTTTTAATTCTTAGAAAATTATTTCTAAAAGTTAATTACATAAAAGAAAATATTATTCTATGAATTTTTATGAAAAAAAAATTCTTATTATTTGTAATTTTTTCTCACATACTTACATAAAAAAAATTAATAAAAAAAATTAATCATATTTCTTATATCAAAATCTATAAACTATTATATTAAGATTTCATATTTATCCATGTACTTTGTGGTTTGTTTTATTTTAGTCTCTATACTTTCAAGGTCCAATTTTCTAATTTCAGTCAATCATAAAAATGGAATGAGACTATATACAACTAATATTAATGCGTTCAAAATAATTTTTATACGAACTCAAGCCCCCCCAACTTAAAGTTCTGGATCCGCCACTACCGACTAGTTTGATCTTTTTTGTGCTTGGGTATGTTTTCGGCTTTTTTTTTTTTGTGTCTTATTTAGATTTGATTTCTCTCACAATTTGAGTTTATTCTCTTAGTCCAGTTTCACCCATACACAAATGTCATTGTTAAGACGTAATTCATTATTGTTAAATATATTCAAACCGTAAAATTACATTAAAAATTATATTAGCATAAAATTATATTTTCTATGCAACTTTTACATTTTATTTTCTATGCAACTTTTACATTTTCAACAAGGTTTTTTTTATAGACAAGCAAACTAGAAGTAATATGTTTTTTTTCCTTTTATATATATTGATTCAATCGATTTTTTCTTGTATATCTCTTTAGTTTTGTGTTTTCATACATTGGGTTGAAGTGAAAAAAAAAAGATTATTTTGATTTTTTTCTCCATTGTTGGACAAGATAAATCAATGGAGAAAAAAACAAATCTATTTTGATAATTTTGTTTAGATTTGACTGGGTTCAATTTACTCTTTTTCATTTAAATTAAGATATTCATAATTTTTTATTTTCATTTTTAACAATAATGATAATATTTGAAATGTTAATTTAATAAGTTGACTTGTCTTGTTTATTGGTATGTTTTCATTATGATATGTATTTGATAATGATATTTGATATTTAAATATTTTTGTTATTAATTAAAATAATTTCCTATAAAATTCATTAGAGCATAACAGTAAAATGTTACATTTTCTTTTCATTTCTCGTGAGTATTCAAATAAGAAATTTTTATTTCGGTCATTTAGAATCAATTTGGTTTCAAACACAAATAATAATTTAAAATCATTTCAATCTTTTAAAATTCTAGAATTTGAAACAATTTCTTACAAAATCCATCTGTCAAACAGAGTATAAATGAGATATTAATATCTCTATTAGTAGAAAAATAAGTAGGTATAACTTATAAGGCAATTTGATTCTTAAAAAAGAAACATTTACATCAACATTAAATTTGGATAACTTAAAAAGGTTTCAACATTTAAAAATTGTTTGAGGTGTAAACCTATATTATAATAATCAGTAGAATATTATACACCACAAACACAAACTATTATAACCCTAGATTAAATCATTCTATATTTTAAACAATATCATATAATTTATACAAAATATTATAACTCACCTACTATTAGCCCATTAATAATTTACATTATTATTTGTGTCAAAAAAAAATTACATTATTGTTCAGCTTCGACGACCCCGCCACTTCTTCTACCTAACACAGCCATCACTTTCCGTTAAAAAGACGCGGCTTTGCTTCCTCCACGTATTCCTCACGTGATCGCTCCTCATCCCTATAAATACCGTATTTTTCCACTTCACTCATTTCTAATTCAATTTCCTCATTCGTGAAATCGAGAGACTCGACGGAGGGTTTTAATGGCGCCGGTGACTGATCTCGGTGGGATTCAGGTCGAGCACGTGAAATTTCCGGCGGAAATCAAGCCTCCGGCCTCCGCTAAGACTCTATTCCTCGGCGGTGCTGGTCAGATTCCTCCGCCGCCCGCTGATAGAATGTAGTGCTTGTTTTTACCGCTTCCTTTTTTCCTTTTTCCTTTCCTTATCAGAATGCGCTTGTGGAAAAATGTGCAGGACTTAGGGCGTTGGATGTCGGAGGAAACTCCGTGAAATTTACTACGATCGGCATTTACTTGGAGGAGGACGCTGTGCCATCGCTCGCAGGTAAGTGGCGCGGAAAGAGTGCGGCAGAGTTGATGGATTCCGTTGAGTTCTTCAGGGAAGTCGTCACTTGTGAGTAACTGATTTTTTCTTTTAATTTGTTATAATCTGTGTACTTGAAAGTTCGATGACTGCTGGATTTCCGCCGTCCCGGCCGCTGGACGTTACAGGTGTTCCGGTGACTTCTTTTTTACTTGTCAGACTGTTGATCTTGGTGAAGTAAATTTGTTAATCGGACGAATAGAATATTATATGTTTACGAGAATTTCTAATCTGTAAGATCAAATATACAGTGCGAAAATTGATCGGCCTAAAATTTGATTGAGTCGATTCAAGAGTACAATTGGTTTGTTTGTTTGTTTTTTTCTTATATAAATTCACCATTCGAATCTCAAATACATCAGAGGTTAACGAACAATAATTTGATGTATGAAATTTTAAATATATTGTACTGATTTGATATTTATTTAGGATTTATTATCGCCCCAGTTTCTTTGTTAAACCAACCTAGCAAGTAGGGTTAGATGGTTGTTCTTTTAGGGGCGGTTTGGATTGAAGAGTCCGGGGAATAAGAATTTTTAAGGAGTTAGGAAAGAAGTATGTGGGGCCCACAAAAACGAGTTAAAAACCTGTGGGCCCATGATAAACCTGAAAGAGTTAATAACTCTTTAGGCCAAATAAGAAGTTGGAGTGGTTATTAACTTCCAACTCCTCAATCCAAACGCCTCTTTAGTGGAGCTATCATGTCCGGATATAAAAGTTATATATATATTTTAAAAAAACTATAAATTAGGTTAAATTATAAATCTGGTCTCAGACACTTTTACGATCATTTTTTTATGGAAAATGATAAAATTAAGTTCTGAACTTTAAAAATATCTAATTAGCCCTTCGACTTTCAATTTTGCAATAATAGATTTTTGTGATATTCAAAATTTTCAAAAATTGATTGGTGTCTAGTATAAGCTCATTAATTTTAGAAACTCTTAACTAGGTTAGGGACTTATGGTATACAAAATTGAAAATTTACTTACAAATTTTAAAGTTAGGATCAAATAGGCACAAATTTAAAAGTTGAGTGATCTATTTAGACATTTTACTATTAGTTGAATATAATCACGAAAACTTTCTAAGTTTTTCAATGACATTTTTTTCTAGAACTTTCTTTCTTTCTGTTCTTTAAACAAATAATGTTGGTCTTCAACCTGAATATATACGAACTGGCCTTGAAAAACGAAGTGTAATTGGTTGTGGCATTGAATTTTTCAGGCCCTTTCGAGAAGTTCACAAATATAACTTTGATATTGCCGCTTACGGGTCAGCAATTTGCTGAGAAAGTTACAGAGAACTGTGCTGCAGTTTTGAAAGCCATGGGAATGTATACTGATAAAGAAGCCGAAGCCATTCAAAAGTTCATTGATGCCTTCAAGAATGAAACTTTCCCTTCTGGCTCTTCCATTCTTTTCACCCATTTGCTCCCAAACACTTTATCGGTTAGTTCCATTTTTTTTACTCTCAATTTAATGTTTCATTTATGATATCATCAATGCATCCTTAACTAATCTCACCATCCATTAAAAGAAAATATCATGGTAGATATAATAATAAATAGATGAAAATCTACCTCTAGTTTTTATAATTTTAAAAATTAAAAATTATTTCGTGGATTCGAACCTGTCATTTCATTTACAGTCAAGCTATGCTTGCTTTGACATCACTATTATCAAATTAATTATTAGATGAGGGTAGTTTTAAAGAATGGATTATATATTTGTGTATATTTTTAAATTTTATATATATATTCAATTTGCAAAATATTGAAAAAGAATAGATTACCTACTAATTTCCTTATTTGTATATTTTCAATATTTTTACAGAAATGCAAAAGTAATTAGATGATGATGATAGTTGTAAAGTATGGATGATGCAGTTGCTATATTTTTAAAATCTGTATGTTTTCAATTATTTTTATAGAAATGAAATGTATTGAAAAGAATAGACTGCCTACCCAAATTTCTTGCATACTAATGCAAATAAGGGTGCACTTGATTTTTTTTTTTTTTTTTGACGTGTTTATAGATAACTATTTTTTTAAAAAAAATTAATAAGATTTGATAGAATTGATTAAAATTTTAAAGTGCGGTAAAAACTTTTTACTAATTAATAGTATTTTCAAATTTCAAGATAATGAAAAGTGGTTCGAAAAGTTGTAAGAATATGTAAATAAAAACATCTTTTAGGTAAAAAGCAGTTAAAAGTTTTATTAGGGAAGACATTAGACAAGTCTTCTCCCAAACAAGTGTTTCGATCGAAATCCTTCTTTTTTTAAAAATGCAAATACACACAAATACTAATATCACAATTTGAAATCAGAAGGCAAGATTAATGAATAATATTTACCAACATCTAGAGTCTCCTACTAACTATGAATAACTTTAAAAAAAAAAATTAAACAAAATCAAATTTTCTAAAAGTTTTGGAAAAGTTAATAATTTGGGCCCGTTTTGATAACCATTTTTTAAAAAAAATTAAACCTATAAATAATATTTTCATTCATGACTTTCCATATTTTTTTTTTATCTATTTTCTAGATATGTCTTCAAAAATCAAGTCAAGTTTTGTAAGCTAAGGTCTCGTTTAATAACTATTTGGTTTTTAGTTTTTGGTTTTTGAAAATTATGCGTATTTTTTTCACAACTTTTCTTTATTTTCTCACCATTAGTTCCATTTTTCTTGAGGTATTATTTAAGGGTCCCCTTTGCTAACCATTTGATTTTTTGTTTTTGGTTTTTGATTTTTGATTTTTAGTTTTTAGATTTTAAAGAACAAAAACTATCCATGTTTGGCAACTATTTTTAGTTTTCTGTTTTTTAAAAACAAAAAACCGAAAACATGTTTGGTAAATTAGTTTTTATTTTATTTTTGAATAATTAAGAGAACATTGATGATTGTCTTTAATTTTATATTTTTTATTAAAAATAAAGTCGAACTATTTTTCAATATTTTTCCATATAATGTACATAATTATAAAATAATATTTTTATTTTAGATTTTTGAAAAATTATTATGTTTTAGTTCAACAATATTTGGGGTAGATGATTCGAACTTTGACCGCTTGTCGAAGATATATGCCAATTAAAGTTGAGATATGTTTACTTTAGCAGAAAATTGTATATTGAAAAAATAATATTAATGTTTTAAAGCTCCAACTTCAAATGAAAAATAGATACCTTATTCGTTAAACTGTTAAACTATTTTTCGTGTTTACAATTTTGTGTATAGATCAAATTTAATTTTGTGCAAAATTTAATCATACTTCAGTCTAATTGAAGATTAAGAAAAATGGAACACTAATTTGAGTTTAAGGTTTAATTTAATTAAAAAAATTGTTATACCTCGAATTCAAGAATAAAAATTGAAGTAGCCAACAAGAGCATAACTCAACTGATATCAAGAATAAAAATTGTTGATTTACTAAAAAAAGAATAAAAATTTAAGTATAAAAAAAAGATAAAAAATGATATTTTTTTTCCGGCAAACTATGAATAAAAATCGAAGTTTCAATCAAAATTGATTTAAGAGTAAAATATCTCCCAAATGTAGTGTGTACATTGGGTGTGATGATGCATAAACGTGGACCCATCTCATTTCACTGTTTTTAAAAACGTCTTTTTTTTGTTTTAAAAAATTCTTTATAATTCTAAATACGTTTTCAAAGATTTAAAAACACAAAACACAATTGGTTACCAAACACACTTGTTTTTTTAAAAACTGAAAACAAAAAACAAAAAATGAATTGGTTATCTAATGGGGCCTAAGTTATTAGTCAAATTTCAAACACAAAAATAAGTTTTTGAAAATCACCTTTTTTGAGTTCTCAAAACTTAATTTTTAAAATCGTAGTTACAAAATACATAAGAAAACACAAAAAACTCATGGGTAGATGTAGTATTTTCATGCTTAATTTTCAAAAATTAAAAACGTTATCAAACTAAAAAGTAGTTTCCAAAAACTTTTTTTGTTTTTCGAATTTAACTATGAATACAAGTATTTTCTTAAGAAAGATAGAAACTATTGTATAGAAGATAAAAATCATTATAGAGAAATAGTGAGAAAACATGTATAATTTTCAAAAATTAAAAATAAAATGATATTCAAAGGCGACCACTTATTGAATAATATTAGATGAACAAAAAGTACTATTTTAAAAAGAAAATTGAATTAATTTGAAAGCAATTTTTAAAGAAATTCTAGAGTTTGATTTTTTTTTTTGGGGTGTTGCAGATTAGCTTCTGCAAGGATGGATACACTAATTCAAAAGAAGAAGAAGGGAAGATGAGAATAGAGAACAAGTTAATTAGTGAATCTTTATTAGAAACCATTATTGGTAAGGATGGGGTTTCACCAGCTGCAAGGCTTAGTTTGGCTTCCAGATTCTCCCAATTGTTCAATGAAACCAACTTCGCCACCACCAAACTCATCTGAACAAAAAGAAGCAAATCATAGCCCATGCATGTTACCAATTATAACCTAAATAAAACCTCGAATCAAACCGCTGCTAATATACTTAGGGTCCGTTTGGTAGACGATTTGTATTCTATTTTATGTTTATGAATTTAGTAAACACTTGTACTGTTTGATAGATGTGTTACTTACTTTATCTATGAATTTAGTCAATATGTGTTTGATACATGTGTTTTCGTATGATGTGATTCACATAGTGGACTTATTAAAAATAATGTTTTTATGTTTTTTATTATATCCCAAATTTCTAATTTGAAATTTGAAAAATGTGGTAGTAGGTTAAAAAGGATTTAAAAAAAACTTTAATAAATATAATATTTTATATTATAAATTCAATTTATTTTTGTTTAAGGAAACTAAGTATAATATAATAAATTATAAATTAAATAATAATTATACAAATTCTATAACAAAAAGAAATATTCATAAATAAATTAATTAATTAAAATTTATATTAAACATAATATTTAGTTTTGCAACTACAATTTGTTTCGTGGTCTATGAATATATTATAGAACATATTTTGAACCAATGTTTAAATTAAATTAAATTTCTAAACACTGTTTTCATTAATCTTGTTTTCAAAATTCTATTTCCAGATTCAAATAGGCTATTAATCTTTAGGGTCCTCGCATCAATATTATAATAATTAAAATATATAATGTTTCTCTTATTTTATTTTGGTTTACAAAATTTAAGGTTAGTTTGATAACTATTTAGTTTTTGGTTTTTGGTTTTTGAAAATTGTACTTATTTTTTCACCATTTCTCTACAATAATTCTCATATTTCTTACAATGACCCTCATCTTTCTTAACAAAATACTTGAATTCTTAGCTAAATTTCAAAAAAAAAAAATTTTGGAAACTAATTTTTTTAGTTTTTAAAACTTGGTTTGGTTTTTGAAAATACATCTAACAAATAGATAAGAAAAGATGATAAGTCATGGGTCGAGGTAGTATTTATAGACTTAATTTTCAAAAATTAAAAATTAAAAATTAAATAGTTATCAAATCGGGCTTAAAATGATATGTTGAAAGTTTAAGATTAAAATGTGTGGTATTTTTTTTAGTTGGGGGCTTCTGCACCCAAGTATTTATCATCAATTGTTTAGAATCTTAAAGCATTTTCTCCTTTCTCTTAAAGTGAACGCTTTATATTTGTACTAAAAAAAAATCCCATATATTGAATAAATAAAGCTAAATTTTAGTTTGATGACGATTTTGCTTTTGGTTATATACTTTATGTGAAACTAATTAATTTGTTTTACTTTGAAAAGATATTTCAAATTTAAACCAAAATTAGGGGGAAATAGAAGACCACAATTAAAAAAATAACTTGAAAGTAGTTTAAAGAACACAAATTATTAAAAAATAAAAATAAAAGATCATCACGAGAATTATCCCTTAAAAAATTTATCACCAGTAGTATACTATAAATTAATAACAGTTTCATTCTTTCCCAGCCTTAAAATGAAACGATAAAATTTCAAATTAAAAGAAAAAGAAGAAACACATAAACGCATTTGTAAGAGTAAAAAAAGAAAAAAAGAAGACCGAACCGCCCATTTGAACATTTCTTCCAAGTTCCAACCAAACAAATAAAATAACAATCCTGAATTTCGCCGCCATTGATCTTTCCTTGTTCTTCTTGTTCATCTTCTCTTGTTCTTGCTTCCAATCAAAAGCGAAAAGTAGAACAGAATCCTGAACAAAAATCCCCAAGCCACAGTCACCAGCAAGCAATTCCACTTACTCAAATCCGTCACTCCCTGTTGTTGCAGAATGTCAGATCCCGTCGTCAAGCAAGTGGATCTCGTGATCTTCATCCCCAGAGTGTTGCTCAGATTCTCCAGAAGCTTCAATTTCATGGCCGTCGGCACAATTCCCAGCGGCGTGTTATCGAAAATCTGCACGCCTCTCACAAAGCACTTCGTCGGATTGTCGAATTCGTTCTGTAAAACGGCTTCATACGGATACTTCACGAGCGAAATGTAATGGAACCAGATCCAGTAACCTGGAATTCGATCGCGTGTGATGAAGAAGCCGCTGAAGAGAAGGAAATAGGCTAAAATTGCTACGACAATGGTGTAGCCAAGCATTACATGAGGCACTACTCCAGAAAGGAAGGTGACGAATGAACTTCCAGCCCAGAACGCAGCAAAAATTATCAGAAAGTAGAACAAGAAACCTGTAATTCCGCCGTCCAGTCCGACGGCCCAAAACGTCGTCGCTGCGAAAGCTAATGACAGGAAAATCAGCGCCGGTAAGGCTACCAGAGAATGAGAGAGAACGTAGGAGGATCTCCGATATGCGTTGTAGGCTGTTTCTCTCATGAAAATGTACCGTTCTTGGAGAAATACTGGAAGAGCATCGGCGCAGGTGTAGAAGGTTGTGGACATGGCGAAAGCGAAGAACCCTAACCGTTCTTGAACTCCTTTTGGTGAGTTATCGAGTTGCCAAAACATGGTGGCGAGGATGAAACCGGTGACTAGAACGGCGCCGAGTCGGATTCCGAATAGCTCCGGCATTCGGCGGGAGTTTAGTATCGATCGTTTGGATAAAACCGCCATTTCGATCCAGAATGGATTTGCGAAGGTCGGAACCATAGAGTTAGGGCTCGCGTCGTTGTTGGTTGCGCCGGAGACTAATTTGCCTCTTGAAATGCTTGCGCTGATTGCTTCTTTTAACGACATGCTCTGATGATCCGACTCTGATTTTGGAATGTTCTTCATGCTCTGCCATGATTTGTTGAATTCAACCAAGCTTTTGGTTCCTCCCGGAGAGCCTTCGAGTTCTCGAATCCGATCGAGCGCGAACTCAGTCCGGTTCTCGTTTTCCGGTATCGGATGGCCGAACTCTGCGAAATACAGAGGAAGATTGGCAGGGGAGCCACTGTAAACGGTTTGTCCACGAGAGAGAAACAACAGCCGATCTAACAATCCGAGAATCCGATAACTCGGCTGGTGTACGGACATGACGACGATGCTGCCGCTCTGAGCAATCCTCTGCAGAACTTTCACCACCATGAACGCACTAGTCGAATCGAGTCCCGATGTCGGCTCGTCAAGGAAGAGGATGATCGGATCATGGATTATGTCGATTCCAATCGAGACTCTCCGCCGCTCTCCGCCGGAGACTCCACGGTGTCCTTCGTCGCCGATGACAGTCTTCGCCGCGTTCCGCAGCCCTAACTGATCAATCAACGCTTGAACTCGCAGTTTCTTCTTCGATTTCGAGAGCGTTCGAGGCAATCGAAACTCGGCCGAGAACATCAAAGTTTCCTCTACCGTGAGCATCGGGAAGAGCAGATCATCTTGCATTACATACGCAGAAATTACCTTCAACAATCTCGATTCCAACACCTCGCCGTTTAATGTCACTGTTCCTTTCAAGCTCCCTTTGGCAATTCTATTAGCCAGTGCATCAATCAACGTCGACTTCCCCGAGCCACTCGCTCCAAGAACAGCCAAAATCTCACCCTCTCGAGCCTCGCCGGAGATGTTGTTCAACAGAGTCTTCGTTTTCGTGAATAAGCTATCGCCGGCGACTGTCTCGTCGGCCGGAGAACCGCCAAGTCTGTTCCCCCGGTGATGAAAAACCGATGAGAAACTGATCTTACGGCGAACTTTGACGCTGTACGTAAGGTTGTTGAAGGAGAGCATGAAAGGTAGAGACCTCGGCTCCAAGTTCACGCCGTTCATGTCCAGCACCTGATGTACCTGTTAAACCAATTTAATTTTAAAAAAAAATTAAACAATTAAATTTACTCTAATCGAGTTTAATACGGATGGGCAGTACTTTGTGTTGCCTCTACAGTAACAACAAATCTTTTTTCTAACAAAAAAATTTCTTTTGTGGGATTGTAAATAGGGCTACAAAGCATCTTGGACAATACCGGAGTATTTTTTAATATAGATTAACATTATTAAAGTAAAAGATTTTAATTTTAAACTCTTATAATATCTCTTTTTTCAATCAATATTGATAGCCATTTAGAGATTTAATTTTTGCACAAGTTAGTCAGTTTAGGCCCTACTCAATATTAGTAGAGCTCATTTTAATATCATAGAAGAGTTTTTTTCTAAAATTTTATGGTGGGTTGAAGTGGGTTGCACAGACTACTAACCAATTTTTTTCTTAAGAAATTTTTGCAGATTAGAAGTTTGAATCGTGAGATATTATAGATTAAGTTATCGATTTTTTTTTATAAACTTGAATTTGATCACCATTTCTCTAAACGATTTATGAAACTCCTATCAAAGTTTATGGTGTCCAACTCCTAATAACTTCAAATCTTAGTCTCAAATGTCTTCTTTAATCAATATTGACCGGTAAGTCACGAACAAATTAAACATTAAGAATATACATTAAAAAATAATAATAAATAAGCATGGATTGAGCGCAATAGTAGTTTATGGTTTTGTTGTTTCCTCAAACTATTTCTCTATGCATGGAGACAATTTATTAGCCAAATTCATTCTAAATTTAATTCATATTTCAAATTACTCCCAATTGAGTATCGACTTGTTTTCAAAGATTAAAACATACATATAAACATTAGCTACGAGAACAAACTTTTGAGTTGAGTAGTTGTTTAATACATACCGGAGTTTCATTTCCGTCACCGTTCGCCTCGCGCCGCACGTCACCGACACGCTTGAGAAGCTGGCCAAGTGTAGGAGACAAGCCCGCAAACGAGCGTGGGCGATCATGAAGCTCCATATCATTGAAAAACGCAACCGTATCTCTCGCAGGTGACATATTCTCCACCATGAATGACCTTCCTTTATGTAAAATCACTTGCAAAAAAATGTACGAATTGGCAGCCGAAATTTGGGAAGATCCCCAAAAAGCACTTTTCTAAGAAGTGGGTTTTGCCTTTTTCTATAACCCCATAAATACAATAAAACAGATTTAAATCAAAAGAAGAGAAGGGGGGTTGGAGAATGTGGTTACACAGTTAGGTTAGAGTTGGAACTGTTTCACAAGGAAAAAAAAATATATATCAGAAAAAAGGTGGCCTAAAACTTCTAACTTTTGCATATTTTTATATGAGAGAAACCATTGGCTAATGGGGTTTTGACACGTGTAATTATGGATATTTTGGGTTTCTTATTGTTCACACTTTATGCTTGTAAATTTAGGTTGGGTGTTGATCTACTTTGTGAAGTAAAATAAAAGGATTATTCAGCACTGTACGAGCCGCCCCTCTTATTTGGATGCGAAGAAAGGGGAAAAAAAAAAAAAAGAAGAAGAAGAAAATTTTAGACCGCATAAGAAGGAGATTACTTGGAAGCTAGAGTGTGGCAGGTAAGTTTAGCAAACTTGTTGAATTAAATATTTGTCACTCATATTGTTGAAACTTGTAATAATTTATTAAAAATAACCAAACTTTTGATGAAAACAAGTACATTTTGTTAAAAAAGTTTACATACTTTTTTTTTTTTACTTTAGTTTTGGTTCAAAATGCGACTAAAGTCTCACGTTGATATGAAAAAGGAGAACATCTAATGATCTAGTAGTAATATTAGATCATTTATTAATTGTCATAGGTTCAATAAATGTGATGTTTATTATCCTTATAAAGGTAGGTAATTTGATCCTTATCCTACCATATTAAAAAATATATTTATTTGTTTGTTACTTGTAATGGAGTTTTAGTTAGTACTTCATAACAATTTTTTTCTTCCCCTCACATGAGTGCATTTCGTGATGAGATACAAGCAAGGATAAACGTTTTTATTGGTGTATATAAGATATTTTTTGTGAAATTAAAAGTAAAGCGATGAATGTTATGTCCAAATTAAAGTTGGATAATATTATATCATTTTAGAATGATAGAGAGGTCAGTTGCCCTAATAAGTGGTATTATTAGAGTCATGCCTCAAACTTAGCCAAACATAGTGATCATGGTGATTAGTTAGTAGTTGAGTTCTATCAAACGGATGGTGTGCTCCATAAAAGAGGAGTTGTCTAAGTAGTGCTCAATGGCATATCTTATGGTGCCTCTTTGGGTTCACCATTCTTGGATGAGATATCAATTTCAATTTTTAGACTGAATACCAGTTTAGGTTTAATGGGCTCTGATACCATATTATATTATATGGGGTTCCATCTCAAAACTAATTGGTAATGAGAGGAGTGGCTCCTATACCTTATATATTTGTGAGGTTTCTCTTCACTTTTCCAATGTGGGATCCTCAACAGTTTTTTTAATACAATGAGAGTTGGAGGATTCGAACTGCAGACCTTGTGGTTGCATTCGATACGTCAGTTAAACTATATTATCTTTAACCTTAGTGGTATTTGTTAGAGGGAATGATTGTTGAGAATGTGACCAAGATTTCCTATTCAAGATTAAGAGAAAATTATTTATATTGATACAAATTCTTTTGGGTAAAACCAAAAGTAAAACCATAAAAGTTTATGTCCAACTAGAAAATATCATCAGAATTATAGAGACTAGAGAGGTTTGTTATCTCAAATAAAAGTTTATAAGAAAAAAAAAACCTTCTAGATGGTCTAAATTTTCCATTAAATTTCTTCTAACTCATTAATTATCATATCATATGATATAAGCTTATCATATGTCAATTTTAAGCTATACTAGTACAAGAGTAAAGTCAAAAAATATTAAATGTAGAGGCAAAGTTGAAACTCTAATTTCGAATAAATAAGGTAAAAATATCATGTTCCTTATACATTTGAGTTTCATTCTATTTTAGTCTTTGTACTTTTAAATGTCCAATTTTAATCAATGTATCTTCACGCTTAATCGGTCTCAACCATTAGTTCCAAGTTAATTTTTCTTTATACTTTCAAATGTCCAATCTTAATCCCATATACTTTCACACTTAAAATTGGTCTCAAAAATTAGTTTGAAGTTAATTTTTATCGAAATTGGTTAAATAATAATAATAATTTTCACACACGAAAAATACACGATGGGTAGAACATATTTTCAAATTTTAAAGAAAGAACACGAATAGAGACTAGTTAACAATAAACAAACAACATGACCAATTTTAAGCAATGTAAACTGAAATTCGATATTTGAAAGTATATAAAATAAAATAGAATGAAACTCAAAGTATAAGACCAAAATAGTATATTTAAACCAAATAATAAAGACTAACTTGAAGAAGACATATACTTAGCCTTAATTAAAAATAATAATCAAAATTTTAATTATTTAGTGATATTTTAGACGAAAGTGATTAAAGTATTAAATGAAATTTGATGATTTGGGTTTGATTGAAATGGAAATGAGAAAACAAGAACTTGGTATTGCGTTTTGAATTTGTATAAAGTTGGTTGATAAATGTTGTTGGGCTACCGCGGGGAATGGGACACCAATATTTAATTTATTTTTATTTTTTTTTTTTAAAAAAAGCAAAGTCAAAATCTACAAAAGCGTCGACGTTTTCTCTCTCTTACATCGCTCACATGCTTTTCGAACGGTGTCCGTTACGTTCTGTTCAAACAGTCTCTTAACCTTTTTCAGGCAATCTTTCTTTTCTTCACTTCACCATGTTCTTGTGTCATTTTCTGTTACTCCAACTGATTTTTTTTAGTTGCATTGTTATTGTGAAATATTGTAAAGGAATGCGTATAAAATTTGAGCATAACTCAATTGGTGTAAAATATGGATTTATGACTAAGATGTCATAGCTTACTTTTCTATATTAGACTTTTTAGGGACGTTACCACAGACCATATTAAAAAAATTTGAAAACCTTTAATAAAAGACAAAAAAAATTAAACTTTTTGCTAAAATGATTAAAATATTTTATAAGACATTTAAAACAATTAAACAATAGAAATGTGGAAATAAAAGATGTCATAGCTTCTTGACATAAATTATGGACTTATATATGACTAAGATGTCATAGTTTCAACTCTGATCATTTGAAAAGATCAACGAATTGAATTTGATCTAGTTTTGATGTGTGCATTTGAGTGAATTTTGTGGCCGGTAGAATTTTGATAACTTTGTTTTGCTTTCGTGAATATAGAGGAAGAAGAAGGGAGGATGATGAAGATTCATGGAATTTTTTTGTTAGAATTTGTGGAATTTACATAGAATCAACCTTTGAAATTTGAATTGACATAAAATTTGCATTGGCATCGTTTGGAATTTGCGTGGGTGAATATATTTGCAACTAATTGGATTAGATTTAGTTCATATGTGCAATTTGAATTGTGTTTGTTTCAGATTAAGTATTTAGTTTTGATTACAATAGGTATCTAAGAGGAGAGGTTAGATTACAATTTAACTTAGGTTTGTTTCAATTTAAGTATTTCGTTTAGAATTGATTTACTTTGATTAAAATAGAGTTATCCTAATATAGTATATGAGTTTGAGAGGGGATATTAGATTATGTTATTTAAATTATATTAGCTATAGTTTATATTTGCGATTTGAATTAGGTTTGTTTCATAGTTAAGTATTTGATTTTATATTTGATTTACATTGGATTCCTATAAATAGGCAAATTATATGAATAAAAACCCAGTAGTTTTACATATCTTCTCTAGAATTATCACTCATTCCTCATATTCGTTGCACTTAGAAAAACAAATAAAATTGAATTAAATTACAAATTTAGGTGATGAATTTTTATTTTTTTAGTATCATGATATGATTTGATTTAATTTTTCTTTCTTTCTTTTTTTTTAAAAAAAATCAACAATATGTGGGGTTCGACTATATTCAAGTTGGTTGTACGAAAATAAACAAATTATATTGCACAACTGTTTAAAATAATAAAAAAAATGAATAAATTATGTGATACCGATAACTTATCTATTTTTAAGTTGGTTGAATAATGGAGCTAGTCTATAGGTATAATGATTTTTTTTTCGAGTTCAACAAGTGAAAGTGGAAAATTCAAAACTTTGATTTCTTAGTCGAGAATTCTCACTTTATGCTAGTTGATTGCGTGTAAATCAATTGTCATGCCTACATGTATTATATGTATGTCTTTATGGATTATGACATATTTTTTAAAAACATATATCTTATTAATGTATCATTATTAAAGTTAATCAAGGACTGGTAATTTATTTTTTATTATAAACATTATCATGTAAATGTCCATTTCCACATGTCCTTTGATACCCATGTCATGTGGTAAATTATCCCAAAGTGTCTCGTGTTCAACAAAGGTCATAGATTAGTGTCCAAATGGACCACATCAAACTTGTTATTTTGTCTATAAATAGTGGTATTTGGTAGATAAATAATACACACTATTGGATTGATTTTCTCCCATCTCTCTTCTCTTCCTCCACTTTTTCTCAATTTTATTTCTTATTTAATTTGTCATAAATTTCCACTATCTCATATTTATATTATATGTATATTATATTTTCAAACACTTGTATTATTATTATTATTACTTAAATATTAGTAAAATTATACCTGGTTTCCATCATATTTTTACAACACTTTTAGAATCTGATTTAGAGTACTTTAAAGATACATATTTATAAATATTTGGTTAAAAAAATACATTTGGCTTTTAAATTTTAATGTGCAGAAATTTAGTTTCAAAATTTTAGAATGTAACGAGAAACAAAAAGATAACTATAGAGATAACTCATTTGGCACAAATCCAAATATTTAAGATCCTGTTTGGTAAGTAATCTAAAAACATAAATTTGAAAAATAAAGGATTCAATGAAAACAGAGTTGTATTTCATGTTTTCAGATATCTGTTTGGTAGCCGATTTAGAAATTTGATTCCATTATATACAGTTATTTAAAATGTGTCTTAACATATTTATAGATCACGAACTCAGTTGTAGTTGCAAAACTAATTATTAAATTGAATATAAGTTATTATTAATTAATTTATGAACATGATTTTATAAATTTTATAGAATTGTCATTTTATAATAAATATTATGTAATTTATAATATATGATATTATACATATTTTAATTTAACCAAAGTAAATTGAGTTTATAACATGAAATATTGTATTTATTAAGATTTTTATTTTTGTTTAATATAATTCTGCATTTTTAAATTTTAAATTCATAATCTGGATACAATGAAAAACATTAAAAAAATGTTGTTTTCAGAATTTCTACAGATCCTAGAATTCGAAAATAGCCGAAAACATAAAACAGAATCGAGATTGAATATCAAATCGTCTCCTCCTTCAAAATTTACAGCTTTTTATCAATGATGTAGTTAGCTAAAGTTCGGAATAGGAGTGTAATTACTTACATTTCCATTGTCTTATATCATATTTTTTAGGAAAAACATAAATTGGAAAAAAAAAAGAAATATAAAAAATATATATATATTTACCATCACTATTATTTTTACCACATTTCCAAAATCATCCCCAAATTGTTTCTTCCCACAAAAAATAAGCCTCATGAATTTGACCTCTCCCAAAAAGGAAACATACTCACAATTTCAACCATCAAAACGAGATTTTTACGCTACCCACAAATGTTTTTTTTTTTCCCTATAGTTGTATAGTTGTTTTATATTTTATAAATATAAAGGTATATATTTTGTATACTTTTTTTTTAAGATACATCCAACGAGAATATATTTGTAAATGACGTGGGGTGATGATAAACAAATATACTAAATATATTTTTACAAATAACTAAATATGTCGAGTATATATGATGAAATATGTAGCGAAATAATATATATATATATGTAGCATATATGTTAGATTATATTAATTTAATTGTATCATCTATATCGTTGTATTTATGATTATATACGATGAAAAAATAAAAATTAAAAATTAAAAAAATAAACTCATTATACGTGGCTGCAATTTAGTAAAAAAAGAAAAAAGGAAAACCGTGAGGTATATTTTTAATTAGAAAATTTTATGTTGATGACAAAAATAAAATTATTTTTAAAAAGCATAATTTTGTAATAAATATAAATATTATGTGTAATAATTTAAAAAATATATTTTCTAAAATTAAATTAGATCTATCATAAATGTATGAATAATTGTCTTAGTTTCTAAAATTAAATTAGACGTATCATAAATGTATGAATAATTGTCTTAAAGAAAAATATGTATATTAGAAAAGGTATAAATTTAAAGTGAAGAATTAAATATGAAATGAGAGTATAATTATAGGAAAAAAAACCAAAAACTTCAACTAAGCTAAAGTTGAAAATTTTCATAAAAATTGAAATTTATGAAATATACTTTATGAAATAGTCTATCAAAATTTCTGTCTCTCTACATCTCTAAGGTTCAATGTGGAGCCCAAGTCAATGGGGTCAGATCCAACGTGGCTATTGGGCTGCCCATTTCAGGGAAAATGGGCCTCAGCCCAACAGAACCAACATTAATTTCCACTACCTACCCTTCTTTGGAATCTGCATTTTTGTTTTCTTGTTGTTTTTCTTTTTTTGGTTTTACTTTTAGGTCAAGGTCAGTTGTCGTTGGTCCTGTGCTCGTTGATTTTGGATTTGTTCTATATGCTCATGGAATCTGATTTCTAGTATGAATTTTGTCTCTCTAGCTAACAAAAAAAATAAAATAAAAATCCTCCATGAATCAAACATGGAAGTTTGTTTATGTTTTTTAGCAGAAATTTTAGTCAAGTTTATAATGCTTTCAACGGCTGAAGTATTTTTGAGTTGATATTTTGATTTAGTTTTGAAATTTTAAAAGGTTTCATTACATTATTTAGTTTTCATCATCTTAATACATGTGTAGCATGTTTACTCTCGAATATGTGTAGCACTACTCAACTCTACGTTCTTCACAACCCATCTTTGTATCGGTAGAGTCTTTCAGTGGCATGTTTCAGTCATTTTCTCCATTACTTAGAAAAATGGAGCCATCGATTCAGGTATAGGATACTATAATTACTACATGGGCAATTAGACATCCAACCCGTAATCGTAATGACCCAATTGCAAGAGTGGAGCTCTTCTGTGCTTATTCCCCCGAGCCAAGTGGGGCCTACATGAAGGACTCATATGCTTCTTTTATTCTTTTCTTTGGCGTAGATTGGCCATCCTGGACTTGAACTAAAGACCTCACCCGTGAAGTAAATCATCGCACCTACGATCCAACCAATTGGGAGAGAATCGATAGATTCCTTTTCGGGAGCAATTCATCATTCCCAAACGCAGCATACAACTCTCCATTGTACTACACCCTCCAAGTATGCTTGTTCCCTCTTCTTCCTTACTATGGCAAGTTTTTGTGAAATAACTTTGATGAGAAGAAAAAAAAGGCATTAAGAAACCCTTCTGACCCAACCTTAGACACTCTAAGATCCTTTTTTCAAACATGCTCCCATTTCGAGTAAAGAGATAGATGAATATACACATCTCATTAAACTGATCGGGGGTGTTCATAGTGACTGGGGGGATCGAATGTAATTTAACATGTTAAAGTAAAAGACAACACTAATTATCTAGAAATTTTTGGAGTATTTACCTATATAAAAATACTCTATATTTATGTTGAAGTTTGTATATAAATATCTCAAAAGGAAAGATTTAGAAATACCTTAGATATCCTTAGGCTCTAATGAATTCTAGAGGCCATATAGAAATATCTACAAAATTTTACATTAAAAAATAGCATGGAGCATCCCATATGTGGTAGAAGTTAGTGAACTTGGAAGAAGTTAGTGAAAGTGAGAAAGAGTGGGTGAAAGAGTCTTCTCTTAAAAGTATCAATATTTGTACTTTCGGAATAAAAGTTTCCTTTCTTCCAAAAGTTTGTCTTTTTTCCTTTTGTGCCAATTTATTTAACATAGCATGATAACTTACCAAGTATATATATTATTAATGGAGCGGATTTACGGGTTAGAGAACTAAAACTTAGGTATGGTAAATGATGCCATGTATGTACTTTTAAGTTGTATTTTTTTTCTTTCTTTCTTGAAGGTAAGTTTTATTCATTCTAAAATTTTTTATTGGCGATAGTGACCCAAATGCCTGTAATAATTTAGGTCCCGATTGATAATCATTTTGTTCTTGAATTTTAGTTTTTGTAAATTAAGCTTGGTTTCTCATCATTTCTATACAATGGTTTTTATCACCCTTAAGGAAACATTTAAATTCTTAACTAAATACTAAAAACAAAAACAAGTTTTTGAAAATTATTTTTTTTTGTTTTTAAAACATAACTTTGGTTTTTAAAACACAAGTAAAATGTCAATATCAAAACACCTAAATTCTTAAGTGGAAGCATATTTATAAGCTTAATTTTCAAAACCCAAAAATTAAAACTAAATGGTTATCTAACAAGTTTAAGAATAATGATAATTCTATCATGATTTGAAAATTAAAAGGCAAAAATCAATTTATAACTCAATTAATGTTCAACCGAAGTGAGAATTAAACCCCCTTTTGAATGATAAAGGGTGTCTTGATCCACTTTAGCTATGCCCAAATTTTCAATCATATCTAATTTCATTTTATTTTAAAACTCTCCAAAAATATTTTTATGGAGCTTGAAAAAAAAAAAAAACAAGAATGTTTCCTTCAACGATGCACATCTATCACATTCATTTATAACTCAAACATTGCTTCAATGTCAACATTTAACAAGTGAATTCGAAACGCTGAGTGGAAAAACAAGCTAAAGATACTGTCGATTGAATTCTAATTCTTAATTTCGTCCGGCGGCCAAACGCTAACCTTCTCCTTCTCGTATTTGATATACAGAGCAGCAACCGCCGCTACAAAATACACCTGAATCAGTATAATCGCCGGCGTGTGGTAATTGATGACGCCTTTTCCGGTGGCCAATTCCACCAAAACCAGGGCCGATATTCCGAGGATCGCAATCCATCCATTTATCCTCTCGCTGTACGGACTGAATCCGAATTCCACTTTTAGACCGCCGGAAACCGCCTCCTTCAGCGGCACCGGCGGAAGGTACACCGACGAGGCGGCGGCGGTGGATCCTTTCTTGGACTTTCGAGCCTTCCGTATCTCCGCCTTCTTTCCCGTTCCGCTTCGGTATCGGAGCCGGACCTTGGCCAGTCGGTCCTCGAAATCATCGCCATCCGATCCAGGTTCGGGATCGGCGGCTGGGGAATCTGGATCTGCTGCTCTGGTTAAGAAGGTGAGGGGATTCGGCTTGTGAGGTTTTGAATTGGAAGGGAGTGCGAGAGAGTTTGGGAATTGCAGGGAGGAAGATGGAATGGCCGCCATGGATGGAGAAATCTGAGTTTGAGGATAAAATGACCCCTCTGTGTGTTCGCTGTAACCGTTTGGGCCTTATATTTTGTTTTTTGTTTTCTATTTTTTTCGTTCTTTATATTTGTGGTTTCTATTTGCTTATTTTTATATTTAAAATTCTCCCCTCCTGCTGCATTTCTCATTTTCTTTTCGAACCATATTGGACAAGTGTGTAGAGTAGAGACAGATCTAAAAAATGAAAATTGAAGGATTTTTTTTTTAAATGAATATGGCCTTTTTTTTAATGGCCGTTTTTAAATTTATTATATTTTTAAATTGCTTATATTAGATTAATATTTTAGTTTTAATGAGTTGTTAGAAGACCATCGAGTGACGGTCTTAGACGACAACCACATTACCATTTCTGTTATTTTTTTAAAAAATGAATAAGAGACGATCAAGAGATATGAATATTGGTGGATTGACCATTTTAAATAACTCGATATTCATTTAAGTTTATAACTCAACCCAAACCTCATAGGTTGGATAGGGTTCATCGTATTTGAGTAAAATAATTATATACAGATAATGATAATGATTATTTAAAATCCATTTTTACATGCCATTTCAATGATTCACGCCTGTTTTTTTTTTCTTTTAATTTATACATACATCAGTTGGTCAGTTTTTCGAAACTGGCTTTACAGGAGTGGAACACAATATCTCTTGGATCATCTGTTCTTATATTATTTTAACTCACCAATCAAATCAAAAATTTAAACTAATAGTTTGGGGTAAATTTATTTATTTCAATATAGTCTAACAATTTTTAGGGTTATTCACTCCTACTTAGTTGGAGGGAAAAAAAGAAAGATTAGATGAAAGAGGAGAGAATGAACATAAAATAAAGAAAATAAAATATTTATTATTATTTTAATTTTAAAAATATTTTTAATTTTTTAATTAAAAAATGTCATGTCAGCAAACAACTAATAAATATATACTACAGTAGAAATGGAAGAATTCAAACTATGGGCATTAACATTATACATTCAATATCCGAGTTGAAATATGCTATTTAGTAAAATATATATATATATATATATATATATATATATATATATATAGCTACAGTAATAAAAAATTAAACCAATACAGTGAAACCCAAACATGGAACAACTTTTTCTTTATTCATTTCAATCACCATAAATAATTTTAAATTCGAATGGACTCGAAATCATTCCAAAGTATAACGAGGTTAAAAGTCGAGATTCTCCCTTTCATTCACCTTCACTCTATCAGTCAAAAAAAGAAAAAGAAAAAAGAAAAAAGAAAAAAAGAAAAAGGAAAATAACCAAACCACTAATTTATTGGACCATTTTCTATAAGTTAGCGCGTAGCCGAATTTTCATCTTCCACACGAAGTCGCGGTCTCGCGAAGGTAATCTTATTCGTTGCTTCCTCCCTATTTCGTGCCGATTTGGGTCAACGCCATCGTCGATTTGGGTTTCTCATGTTTCTTCCTTGATTCGATTGTTAGTCTCTCTCGTTATCATCAGCAATACAACCGCGTATTAGATCTGCGTTCCGGTATTGTTCGCATCTCTGCCTTTAGGATACCAATCTCTTTGAATCGGCTGAGTAAGACAGGTTTATCTGTTCTCGAGTATGTTTCTTTCGAGGCAGAGGGAAATTTTGTGGAAGTTTGAGCTATCGATTGAGGAACAGTTGTTCAAATACTGGAGTGTCTTCTAGCAATTCAATCGAGTTCATTATCAAGGGATTCTGGTGATTTACTGGTCGGTTAGATGTGGATTGTGTTTGCATAGATGAGGCTTTATGCTTCTTTTTTTGGTTCCTTTTAATTTTATCATCAATTTTGTATTGTTCATTAGGAATCTGGCATCTTTTCTTCTTTTATGGGCTGGATGGAGAAGTTTTTGCGTGGATATGAGAGTAATAATTAGGGAGATCAGGGAAGTATGAGTTTGTGTGTAGTTTCTCTGAGATTTAATAACGTTTTGCCCAAAAGTTCACTGCTGGAGTTTGATATAGAGTTAATTGTGCTGGGTCTCATCTGATCCAATCTCGAGGCATGAGCCATCTAAACTTTTGTGGTTAAAGTTTGAACACAAGAGCTTCATATGCTAGGATGGGCATGCAGGATTTAAGATTTGGATGCAGGTTTTATTATAGTCTCACGATGGAAGTGTGCTGCATCACTAATTTCTTTAGTATTTGCTTCAGTTGTCTGTGTATGCTATCTTGCATATTGAATCTTTTTTAAGATTACTAATGTATTAGTATCCGCACGGTGCAGAATTTGAAAGTCATTCCTGAGAAGTTAGTGAGAATTTGGTGTTGGATTAAAGTGATAAAAGACCAAGAAACTTTATTAAGCCTCTGAGGTCTTGGAATAATGATGGCCATACCAGAAAGTGAAGAGGTGAATAATATTTTTCTTTGCTGTTTTCTGGATTTTGAAGATCGTGCAAATCTTTTCTTATATGGTTATAATTATTGTCAATAAATTTTCTATTGGCACTTGGCAGGTTGGTTTTAAGCGCATTGGGTTGTCAGCTAGTGATTATGATGCAAGTCTTCCTATCAAGAAAAGAAGATTTCCGGTTGTGCAGTCTCCTCCGTCTCTATCTAAAGATATATCTCCAGATGGAAATTTAATGAAGACTGAACAGCCATCTCCACCTAAAGGCGTATCTTCGTTTAATACCAATGAAAGTTTAATAAAGAGTGGACATCCAAGTCTATCTGTGACAATAGCTTCAAGTTCTAGTGCAGTCACAAGTTCTGGGTTGTCAAACAAGAACCAGGATTGTGTTTCTGACGAGAATAAGGGAAAATCTGATACTGATTCATGTTATGTGGCTATGGTCCAGAGTGATTTTGGAATGCCAGGAGTAAAGTTTCAGGAACCCAGTTTGGAAGGGGGTGCTTGTTTTCATGGTTATGTTGAATGTGAAGGTAAATCCTTGGTAACGGAAAAACACACAGTTCATGCATCGCCAGATATCCGTGGGGGGCTGGAGTTATCATCAACTAGCCTCAACTCTGACCCTCTTGCTGGTAACAAAGAGGAAGAAATTGGTGCAAAAGTTGGAGAAGCTGAAGTATCAGTAGGTTTAAAGGGACGTATGGATCCAAAATTGGTTCCTGAAAAGAGTGATTTGAATTTCCTGAAGCGGAATTCTTTGGAACCTGTGTTACTGGACTTGTCTTTAAACAAACAAGGATGTAGCACCCATTGTGTCAAAGGTAACGTAGGGTCTGATTATGATGGTTCTCTTCAGCAGTCAAATAGGGAAAATTGGGATCTAAATACCTCAATGGAGTTTTGGGAAGGCTATGCAAGTGATGACCCTCCAGTGAAGCTTTCAGTTGTTCAGACAAACACAATTGTCTCTACACATAGATGCTCAACTGAAATGGTTAAAACTGATATTACGTCAGGAAAACTAACCGCGTTAGATCACGGTGATCATCTTCATCTAAGTCTTAGTTCATCTAATCCTAAACATGTAATGAGTTGGGAAGAAAGTCCATTTGCTAAGTTAGATTTTAGGAAAACGAATCGTTTTTTAAGCTTGCCAGGCAGAGGTGTGGGTTTTGATGATGTTAGTGGTGCACTAAAAGTTGTAAAGCCAGAACCATTTGCCGAGGGCTCCAAACTTGATTCCAAAAGTGATGAAATTAATGGACTTGGATTATCAGATGGTGCTGCAGTGAAGCGTGAATTAGATGATCAATGCCATCTTGAAACTCCCAATGCCTTAGATATTTATAGTCCAATGACCATAGTTAAGGCTAGATCTGAATCAGTTAATGAAAGCAAACAGAAAGCACTCAAAACATTAGAGGGTAGATTAGATCCGGTAGCAAAGACAGTTTTTCCACAAGTAGATAATTCTTGTCCTACAGCATTGCCTTCTGTGGCAGAGATGTCAGAAGCAGCTGGAAATCCTTCTTGTTCAACTGATTTGATTACAGACGTAGACATGCCAGACCATTCAGGATTGCAAACTCCTACTAAAGGACCGGGATTGTCAGATGGTGCTGTAGTGAAACGTGAATTAGATGATCAATGCAGTCTTGCAATTCCCAATGCTTTAGATAATTGTAGTCCAATGAAATTAATTAAGGCTAAATCTGAATCGGTTTACGAAAGCAAACAGAAAGCACTCAAAACATTAGGGGGTAGATTAGATCTGGTAGCAAAGGAAGCTCGTCCAGAAGTAGACAATTCTTGTCCTATAGCAATGCCTTTTGTGGCAGAGATGTCAGGAGCAGCTGGAAAACCTCCTTGTTCAACTGATCTGATTACAGACGTAGACATGTCAAACCAATCAGAATTGCAATCTCCTACTAAAGGACATCTTAATATGAAAATTCAGGAAGGGGGATATGGCTGTGGTGGTGAACTTGTCCATTCAGAAATGACTGATTTAAGTGAGGGTCCAGGTTCCAAAGATTCTTGCAGTCCTAGTATAGAACCTATAATATTGCCTGTTGCAGAAGGGATGTTGGAAGAAGCTAGTAATCCTTATAGTTTAACTGACTTGATTGTGGATGGAAACATATCAAACCATTCAGAATTGCTAACTCCAACTGAAGGACCTTTTAATGGGAAATTGCACCAAGGGGGATATGTTTGTGGTGGACGACCTGTCAACTCAGAAATGACGGGTGTAAGTAAGGATCCAGGTTCTAAAGATTCCAGTAGTTCTGTTACAAAACCATCCATTGTTGAAGATGAAAATCAGAATGTTCCTCAGTGGTATCCTTTGAAAGTCATGAATGAACAGTGCTCTAGTTTGCAGGGAGGTGAGGAAAGTTCTGTGAGTGATGAGGAAAAGATCAGTATATCAGCCGATTTATTAGAAGAAGATCCTTATAGTTCTGAATATGAATCAGATGCCAAGCAGGATATAAATGAGGCCATGGGTGCACTAGATAATGATATAGAAGAAGATTATGAAGATGGAGAGGTTCGGGAACCAATACTGAAGACTCAAGTAGAAAGCAGTGTATGTGAGAAAAGAGAAGTAAAAAATTTTGATCATGGTGATTGTAGTAGTAATGGACTGCCTAGTATTGATGGTTCCTCTTTGGTTTCCCTTAAGCAGGAAAATAAGTCAGAAATTCATGATGTTAAACGGGAAGACAATCTTCATCCTGTAACTTCTAATCAATCCTCTGAGCAAGAAAAATTGAAAGAGTTACTTGTTGAAGAGAATACCACTAGGGTGTGCTTGAACAAGGCTATAAAAGCCATAGGTACAAGGCAGTTGTTTCAGTGTGAGAAAATAGATGCCTTAGAGGACCAGGAAATTTCTTCCACTAATGGAATTGAAGAACCAATTGTGAAAGTTTCTCAGACTGATGCAGAGAATTTTAAAACAGTAGATTTTGTGCAAACTGACGATCTAGCTTTGCCAAATGTTAAAGAGTCTTTAAATAATGATGATGTGACCGATGATTTTACTCATGGCAGCAGAGATAGCCAGATTGTTAATCCGTGTCGAGCTTCTACTTCTTTATCTCCTAGTAAAATGAGATCTAACTTGGTGAGGTCGGTTTTAACACAAACAGGTAGAGAACCAATACCTGACATGGCGCCTGAAGGGGGAAAATTACAACCTCAAGGAAGGTGATTATTTGTCACGGCTATTTTTATTTTTTATTCTAATATATGTGTGTGTCTGTCTGTCAACCAAGCTTATATCTTAACTACATTAAAATTATACTGATTACTTTCTGCATTGCTGATTTCTTTTCATTTTCTAGAGATGACCCATACAGTGACGTTTCCCAGAAATTTTATGTGAATAGACACCAGAATCTATCGCCCCAAACGAATTTTACTCGTAGAAGAGGTAGATTCACTTTTCGGATAAACTCCGTCCAAGGTGAATGGGATTTTAATCCAGGAATGTACAATGATCAAATACCACCATATGATACCCGTAGACGTAAATACATGCCTGCTGTTTCTGATGATGACATTGATCAAAACCATTATAAAATTAAACCCGATGGTCCATTTCGTAGTGCTGGTCATCGGGGTAGACAAATATTAGATGATGAAGGCCCCCCTTTTTGTCATATACCCTCTAGGAGGAGGTCACCTGGTAGAAGAGATGGACCTCCAGTACGAGGTGTTAAAATGGTACACAGAATACCTAGAAATATCAGTCCAAGTGGATGCATTCGTGAACCTGGGTCTGAATTGGTTGGACCGCGACACGGGGAAAAGTTTATGAGGACTTTAGAAGACGAGACCATGGATCCAATATATGCTCACCCTCAACCTCCATTTGAAGTGGATAGGCCTCCTTTTATCCGAGACCAAAGGAACTTCCCTATCCAAAGAAAATGTTTTCCTAGAGTTGATTCTAGATCTCCAGGAAGGTCCAGAGGACGCTCTCCTGGCCAATGGTTTCCATCCAAAAGAAAGTCTGACAGGTTTTTTGGACATCCAGAAATGGCACGGCGAAGTCCGCCAGGTTACAGGATGATGAGATCTCCTGATCAACCTCCACCTATTGATGGAGATATGCCAATTCGAAGACACGGTTTCCCCTTTTCACCACTGCCTTCCAATGATATGAGGGATATGGGTTTTACTCGCGACCATGACCATATGAGACCAGGTATACGAGGTAGGAACCGAACTGACAGAATGCCCTTTAGAAACAGGAGGTTTGAAGATATGGATCCTCGAGATAGGATAGAGGGTGGTGAATACTTTGATGGGCCTGTACATCCTGGCCAATTGAATGAACTGGCTGGTGATGGCAATGATGACGATCGAAGAAGGTTTCCTGAAAGACATGAACATCTTCACCCATTCCAGCCACAATGTAATAATTCTGATGGTGAAAATTATCATACCGATGTGGACGAAAGGGCGAGGCCTTTTAGATACTGTGGAGATGATGAACAAGAGTTTCATGAAAGAGGTAAGTTGAGGGAGAGGGAATTTGATAGACGTGTAAAGAACCAACCAGGAAATTTACCTAGACGAACAGGGGTCATTGAAGAGCATGAAGTTGAAGATTACAGGCATGGTCGGCAGTTGTGGAATGAACATCATGGCTTTGAAGACATCTCGCGAATGAAAAGAAAAAGATTTTGAAATTCCCTTTTCAATTTTCAAATTCATTGCTGCATTGCGCAATTCAGAAGCCAGGTGATTCACTTTTTGGTTTAGATTATATGGATTATTATTGGAATGGTGCTTTCTTCTGCACTTTCAGTGAAGTTCCTTGTGCTTAGGTGTTGGAATCACTTCAATATAAATGGCTGCTTCACATTGAATGAACTTTTCCCACCCACATATTATAATATATATATATATATAAAGTTATTATATTCACTTAAAGTCTGAAAAAAAAAAAAAGAAGAATTGAATTTCCTAAATAGTCTCAGGACGATTTTAATATATTAAGCTGTTTCGCAATGTTTTAAAAAATAGTTTTTTTATAAAAAATTGTCCGTTTAGTTTTGAAAACTTTTAGGGCATGTTTGGGGCACCGACTATGATAACTGAAATAGTCTGCACTCTAAACACAGACTACTATAACTTCAAACTATACTACTCTACATTTTAAATAATATTATAATAGTCGTTATTGTAATCTACTCACCGTCTCAAACAATCTCTTAAAACAATCTCTTATTGAATGACTTTAGAAGTTGGATGTTGTTTAACTTTGGTAGGTATTCCTGCTTTTCTGTGCAACTATTTAATTTTTATACTTTAAAAATATAATTGTGATTAAATCTTTGATGTTGAAATTTTCATGTTTGAATATAAAATAACCCCGTATTTGAATATTTGAAAATGTTTAAAGAAAATAGTTCTTCTGTTTCTAAACTTTCAAATGGTAAGTGGTATTTTTCGTCCCTAAGCTTTTCTTTAAATTCTCATTTTAGTCTTTTCTATTATTTTGCTACATAATATTAGCTTATGTCTCAAGCAACCTATATAATTATATAATTATAATTCACACTATTATTTGATAATGATATGGTTATAGTTTATAAGCTTTAAGATATATATTTTGAAATTACAAACCAAAAACATCTTCAAAGTTAATGGAAAAAACTGAACTTTTTTTTCCCCTTTTTGCTGTCTTCAAATTAGAATTCTCTATTTGTTTAATTTCTATATTTTTTGTATACAAACTCTTTTTGAACTCTTTAAAAATACATCTAGATTATGTTAAAATTTGAATACTACCTTTTTCATTGCTATTATTATTAAGCATAAAAAAACATTTCTAATTATGTTATTAAAAAAAATCTAATTATGATATATTAAAAAAACAATATTATAAAAATTGTTTGGTTTTCTTTTTATAAATAAATATATAAATAAAAACTAAAAAATATGCATCAAGTTATGCATTGATTTTTTTTAATAGTAGCATTTATTAAGCATCTATTCTAGAAAAAAGAAAAAACAAAACATCTTTTGTTTTATGTTTTCTATGATCCAGAAAATACAAAATGGGTACCAAATAGGCAAAGAGTTATCTAAAGGAACCTAAGGGTCTATTTTGGTAACTAATTCGAAAACATAAATTTGTAGGACCCACGAGAAGTTAATAACTCCTTGAGTAAAACAAGAAGTTAGGAGAGTTATTAAGTGTCTTTTGATAAGCAACATGTTTTTAGATATGTGTTTGATAGCAGATTTAGAAATTTGATTTCATTCTAAACAGTTGTTTAAAATGTGTCCTATAACATATTTGTAGATCATGAAATTAGTTATGCAAAACTAATTATTAAATTGAATATAAGTCATAATTAATTAATTTATGAACATGATTTTATAAATTTCATAAAATTATCATTTTATAATTTATAATATATTAGATTTTACCTATTCTAATTTAACAAAGTAAATTAAGATTATAACATGAAATAATGTATTTATTAAATTTTTTATCTTTGTTTAATATAATTTTTCATTTTTTAAATTTTAAATTCAGAATCAGGATACAATAAAATATAAAGATGTTGTTTTCAGATTTCTACTATTTGGATCTGTCAAATACATATTCACTAAATTCTGTGAATCTCAACACATAAAATATAATTCGGATTGTATATCAAACAAACACTAATCACGAGGTATAAAATATAAAGTTTACGAATGGTTCTTTAAATAGATAATATTGTCGAATTATTGATTACATATCTGCTTTAAATTATATATTTATCCGGAGAAATTGAATATACATTTTCAAATATGGTGCGACATTTTTTTTTTCTTTTCTTTTTTGACAATAAAATACGGTGCGACATTTTCAACCAAATAATTTAGTCAAATATAATTAAAGAGTAGTGGAAAAATGTGTGTGGTCCCGGTTGTCAATGTCGAAAAGTCAACACAACCAACTTGATCTTTGGCTACCCACGTGTCGCCATTTAAGAGTGCCAACACAAATATTCCACTCACTAGTTTGGGGACATTAATGCTTATCCATGCAATAAAAATTTGACAACAATAATGTAATTTCAATGATTGCTTTCTTACATGTATAATTAATTCAAAACCAAAAACTAAGATTATCAAATAAAACAGAGATTTTTTTTGTAAACCAATCACATGGTAATTTTGCTAAATTTAACAAATCTAAACTCTTGGATTAAAACATAGAAAAATGACTTGTTTTACTGTTTAGTTGAGTTGGTCAAAAGTGACAAGCTTTTGATTAGTTCATATATCTTTTATGATTAGATGTTAGGATATATCCATAGTTTGATTTTATATCATTTTGTTGGGTTTTTTTTGTGATTTATTAGTTATTTCAGAAGCAAATATTGAATATTGTTTGAAAAAACATCAATTTAACTATTTATTTCAAATTAAATTGTTTGTTATCCTTGAGATAATAAGATAGGAAATCAAAAGCAATTTCTTGTTATTATTGAAAAATTCATAGAATTGCATATTAATGGCATATTTGTGAGTAATTTTGAAATGATCAATTTGTTAGGTTTGAAATTACTCCAAAAACATGGCGTTTTATAATTCAAAATCTGTTTGATTTTATGCTTTTAAACACGATTTCCATTCTATAAAAACTGATTTTGAATAATTGAAAAACATATTTTAGAAGGATTTTGAATACAACAAAAGTGATTTTAATCGATTTAAAATCACTCTCAAACATGCTATAAATTAATGATCTAATTTTATCATACAACACACATCCACTAACTACACTACTTTCAACTTTTTTTCTCTTACAAAAAAATATTTTTTTAAAATAGTTAAAATAAATTCGATCAAAATTTAGTGGATAAGTCATTCAATACCCTCCCAAATGTTAATGCTTCAATTTTCTAACCTCATAACTAAATATATACAAACTATTATACTCTTTAATTTCAAACTATATCTTAAAGTTGAATTTAGGGAAATTGAAAACCAAATAAGAACCCTTTTAATATGGTTAAACTAAAACTTTGTATACCAAACTTCGTAATTTTTGAAAGTGTGTGATAAGCCTCTAAACTTTTTAAGTTTAATACATCATATATCTTAAAATAATATTAGCCATTTAGAAATAATATTAAAAGTATAACACAAATTTTAAAGAGTTGTTTGGGCATGAGTTATAATAACCTATCTATATCACTAATATAAATTATTATAATTTTATATTAAAATTTTTATATTTTAAATAATATTATATAATTTTACAAAGTATTATAATTTACTGACAAAATCTCATAATATTTTTTTTTGGTTTAAATAATAATATAAGTTCCAAAATAAAGGGAAACTAATTATAGGGTCCATATTCCTTAATTCCACACTTTTGAGATTCTCTATTTCACTCACCTTCTCTTTCTCTCTATCGGTCACAATATATTCCATATATTAAAAGCAAAAGGAAAGAGGAAAAAAAGAAAAATAACCAAAGCCCTAATTTTGCTGGATCCTGCTCTATAAGTTTGCGTGGAGACGAATCTTCATCTTCCACGCAAATTCTCCATCTCCTGAAGTAAATCTTATTCGTTGCTTCCATTCCTCTTTCCTGCCGATTGCGAATTATTTTCTCTCGTCATCGTCGATTTGGGTCAATGCCATCGTCGATTTGGGTTTCTCATGTTTCTGCCTTGATTCGTTTGTTAGTCTCTCTCGTTACCGTCAGCAATACAAGCGCGTATTAGATCGGCGTTTCGGTATTGTTCGCATCTCTGCCTTTAGGATAACCATCTATTTGAATCGGCCGAGTAAGACAGGTTTATCTGTTATGGAGTATGTTTCTGTCGAGGCAGAGGGGTGTTTTGTGGAAGTTTGAGTTATTGGTTGAGGAACAGTTGTTCAAATACTGGAATGTCTTCTTCTTGCAATTCTATCGAATTCCTTATCAAGTGATTCTGGTGATTTGCTGGTCGGTTAGATGTGGAATATGTTTGCGTAGATGAGGGTTTATGCTTCTTTTTTTTTGTTACTTTTAATTTTATCATCGGTTTTGTATTGTTCATTAGGAATCTGGCATCTTTTATTCTTTTATGAGCTGGATGGAGAAGTTTTTGCGTGGATATGAGAGTAGTAATTAGGGATATCGGGGAAGTATGAGATTGTGCATAGTTGCTCTGAGATTTAATAACATTATCCCCAAAAGTTCGCTGCTGGAGTTTGATATAGAGTTAATTGTGCTGGGTCTCCTCTGATCCAATCTCGAGACGTGGATCATCTAAACTTTTGTGGTTAAAGTTGGAATACAGGAACTTCATATGCTAGGATGGGCATGCGATTTAAGATTTGGGTGCAGGTTTTATGATATTTTTCACGATGGAAACGTGCTGCATCTCTAATTTCTTTAGTTTTCGCTTGCAGATTAATTGACTATTTCAACACAATGTCTGTCGTATGCTATCTTGCATATTGAATCTTTTTGACGATTACTAATGTATTAGTATCCATACGGTGCAGAATTTGAAAGTGACTCCTGAGAAGTTAGTGAGAATTTGGTGTTGGATTAAAGTGATAAAAGACCAAGAAACTTTATTAAGCCTGTGGTCTTGGAATAATGATGGCCGTACCAGAAAGTGAAGAGGTGCTTAATACTTTTCTTTGCTGTTTTCTGGATTTTGAAGATCGTGCAAGTTTCTTCTTATATGGTTATAATTATTGTCAGTAAATGTTCTATTGGCACTTGGCAGGTTGGTTTTAAACGCATTGGGTTGTCGGCTAGTGATTATGGTGCAAGTCTTCCTATCAAGAAAAGGAGATTTCCGGTTGTGCAGTCTCCTCCATCTCCATCTAAAGATATATCTTCATTTCATCCAGATGGAAATTTAATGAAGACTGAACAGCCATCTCCACCTAAAGACGCATCGTTTCATACCGATGAAAATTTAATAAAGAGTGAACGGCCGAGTCTATCTGTGACAATAGTTTCAAGTTCTAGTGCAGTCACAAGTTCCGGGTTGTCAAACGAGAAACAGGATTGTGTTTCTGACGAGAATAAAGGCAAATCTGATACTGATTCATGTTACGTGGATATGGTACAGAGTGACATTGGAATACCAGGAGTAAAGTTTCAGGAATCCAGTTTGGCAGGGCGTGCTTGTTTTGATGGTTATGTTGAATGTGAAGATAAGTCCTTGGTAACTGAAAAACACACTGTTCATGCATCACCAGAGATCTGTGGGGGGCTGGAGTCCTCATCAACTAGCCTCATTTCTGACCTTCTTACTGGTAACAAAGAGGAAGAAATTGATGTAAAAGTTGAAGGAGGAGCTGAAGTATCAGTAGGTTTAAAGGAACATATGAATCCGAAATTGGTTCCTGAAAAGAGTGATTTGAATTCCCTTAAGCAGAATTCTTTGGAACCTGTGTTACTGGACTTGTCTTTAAACAAGCAAGGAAATAGCACCCATTGTGTCAAAGGTAACGTAGGGTCTGATGATGATGGTTCTCTTTTGCATTCAAACAGGGAAAATTGGGATTTAAATACCTCAATGGAATCATGGGAGGGTTGTACTAGTGATGCACCGGTAGGGCAGATATCAACCACTCAGACAAATACGGCAGTTGAGACAAATGTATGCTCATCTGAAATGGTTGAAAGTGACAATCCATGTGGAAAACAAACCCTTTTAGATAGTGAACATAAAGGCAACTCTAATAATGCATGCATACCATCAAAAGATCATATTCATTTAAGTCTCAATTCATATTATCCAAAACTCATGATTGAAGATCCTTATCTTTCTGAATATGAATCAGATGGCAACTGGGATATAGCTGAGTCTGTCGATGATGATGACAATAATATGGAAGAAGATTATGAAGATGGTGAGGTTCGGGAAACAATGTTGGAAACTGAGGTAGAGGTCCATATGTGTGAGAAAAGAGAAATTAAGCCTTTTGATCATGCAGATTGTGATGATAAGAAGATCAATTTTGTTGGATTGCCTGATCATGAGTGTTTCGCTTTAGGTCCTCTGGATCAGGAAACTAAACCAGAAAATCTGGATGTTAGAAGTGAAGGCGATGTTTATACTACCACTAAAACTAAATCTAAATCTAAATCTTCTGAACATGAAATTGAAGATCTCTGTGTGGAAGAATTACATGCTGTAGAGAATACTATTAGCGAGGATGTAAACAGACCAGTGAAGGCTGCAGGAAGAAGCCAATTGTCTCAATATGATGAAAAGGACAACTTTGAGGGCCAGGACACTGCTGATAAAACCATTGATGGAATTCAGGAATTCATTCCGACAGTTTCTCAGGGTGAGGTGGAGAATGCTATAGCAGTAGATGTAGTGCAGAATAAGGATTTAACTTTGCCTAATGTCAAGGAGTCTGTAAATAGTGATGATGTGAAGGATGTTAATAGTGGAACTAAAAATAGCCGGATAATTAATCTTAATCGAGCTTCTGCTGATTCAACTCCTTGCAAGGCAAAACCTGGTTTTGTCAGGTCAATTTTATCTCGTACTGATAGAGAGCTTGTACCCAGCATGGCACTTGAAGGAGCAAATGTGCAACCTCGAGAAAGGTGATAATCTGTTACGGGCTTTCTTTTATTCATTTTTCTTCTTAAACCTGTTTTAACTGTTCTTCTGCCTTTCTTATTTTATCACTATTTTTATTTTCAGAGATGATACATACGGTGATATTACCAAGAAATTTTCAGTAGACAGATACCAGGATCAGTCACCATGGATGAATTTTAGTCATAGACGAGGGAGAGGTACTAATAGGTTGGACACCCGATCTGAGGAATGGGATTTTGGTCCCAACTTTTCTCCTGAAACATATAGTGACCAACAGATAGATTATCATGTTCCTGGTCTTGATCAGAACCGATATAAAATTTTACCTGACGGTCCATTTGGTGGTGCTGACCATCGTGGTAGACAATTGCCAGACGATGAGGGGCCTTTTTTCTTCCATGGACCCTCTAGGAGGAAGTCACCTGGAAGAAGACATGGGCCCAGTGTACGTGGTGGCAAAATGGTTAACAGAATGCCTAGAGATTTTAGTCCAAATAGATGCATGGATGAAGGCGGTTCTTTTGATCGACAACATGGTGAAAAGTTCACTAGGAATTTTGCTGATGACGCAGTGGATCCAATATATGTACGACCTCAACCTCCATATGAGGTAGACAGACCTTTCTTTCGGGAAAGAAGGAACTTCTCATTCCAAAGAAAAGCTTTTTCGAGAATTGATTCTAAATCTCCAGTAAGATCCCGAGCTCGTTCTCCTAGTCAATGGTTCTCTTCGAAAAGATCTGATAGGTTTTGTGGACGTCCTGACATGACACATCGAAGACCTCCAAGTTATAGGACGGATAGGATGAGATCTCCTGATCAGCGTCCTATACGTGGGCATATGGCAGGCCGAAGACAAGGGTTCCGGTTCCTTTCTCCATCTGATGATTTGAGGGATGTGGGTCCTGCACCCGATCATGGCCCTTTAAGGTCTATTATTCCTAACAGGAATCAGACTGAAAGATTACCACTTAGAAACAGAAGTTTTGATGCTATAGATCCTCGAGGAAGGATTGACAGCGATGAACTTTTTGATGGTCCTGTACGTTCGGGTCAATTGAGTGGGTATAGTGGTGGTGAACATGATGACGATGAAAGAAGATTTAATGAGAGACATGAACCTGCCCATTCTTTTAAGCATCCATGTGATGATTCTGATGGCGAGAGATTTCGAAACAACGGGGAAGATTGTTCTAGGCCTTTTAGATTTTGTGCAGAGAATGACTCAAGAATTTCATGGAGGAGGAGGTAGCTTTTGGGGGAGAAGACGAGTTAAGAACTTTTACCCTGCGAGAGGAGATTGCTTTTAGACTAGGCCATTCTGTTAGTGTTACTTAGATATTTCGTAGGTGATATTTTATGGTGCAAAGGGGGAACAATTTTATGTTCTCTCTTGTTTTATTTCATAATTGCAATTGTAAAGAATTCCGTTCTCTATGCAGAAGAGTATGCTTCTCAAGTGCTACTGTGACTTCAAAGCGACTAAACAACTATGGAAAATTTGATCTCTAAATCGTTAAGATCTTTCTTATCAACATCAATTATTACATACGTCTTATGCTTATGCTCCTCGTAGGTAAATTCAGTTGAGAAGGGAACTGCTTATGCTCTTGGTAGGTAATTTCAGTGGGTTGTTTTCCCTTTCCAATGTCCACATATAGTGAAACTAAATAGTTTGAGATACTATTAGTTTGCAATTCTTTAAAAATTGTAATTGTTATGAATTTTGTTGTTTTAGCACAGATGTTTTCACTGCTTTATTATTGAATTTTACAGTTACTTCTAGAGCAAGGAGAAGCACAAAAGGTGTCGCTACGGTATTCTTAAGTTCATATTTGGTTGCATTTGTTTTTACCGAGCACAAAAAGAAACTCTACTTTAGTTGTATTTGTATAATTTAATTTTTTTAATGATAGATTCTATTTGCAGATCTTTTTAATAGTGATGGCGCTTCAGAAGCAATGATACAGAATGATGACGACAAACAGCTAGTTGAGGTCCCCCTTCTCTCACTCTAGCTATAGATCTTATTTTCAGAAGGATAAGAGATTGTAACTTGAAAATTAATCCATTTGTGGAAGTTCGACACATCTGCTGTCCATCATGAAATTTTGTTAAAGTTTTAGTTGACTTAGGGACATATTATCCTGATGTGGCTATATGCTTGGCAGTGGAGTCATTGAACTAAAAATTCATTTTATAATAGATAGTATTAGTTTGCTTTATTGTTTACCTATTAGCATTTTTTTTAACCTATTAAAGTTATGGTTGTATGCTTATATGATATAAAGTTGGTTAAAATATTATTTTAGTCCTTCTTCCTTGTGTTTGGTTCCATTTTGGTCCTTGTAGTTCCAAATGTCTAATGTTAGTCCTTCCTTGTACTTTCAATAAAGCTTAAAATTGATCTCTACTATTAGTTTATTGTTAAAATTTTCTTTTAGAAAAATAGTCTCTATTAGCTTTCCTTCTATAAATTTTGGAAGTATGTTCACATTGTGTCTTTTTTTGTATTAAAATTATTATTATTTTTAACTTATTTTGTTAAAAATTAACTTCAAACTTATCAATAAGGACCAATTTTAAGCATTATTGAATGTACATCGACTTAAAATTGGACATTTGAAAGCACATGGACCAAAATGGAATAGAATCCAAAGTACAGACATCAAAATGGTACTTTGACCTAGGAAGTTTTAACAAAATTTTAATCTTTTCTGAATCTTGGACCATGTACAAGCTTATCACTATTAATTACATGTATTTGTGAAATTTATGTGCTCTGGAGAAGTTGAAATCCAGATCACTCATGGATACACAGGTTTCCTTTGTGGCCACCTTTTCTTCTATTCATAACCTGTTTAATCAATGTGGATCTAATAACAGGTTTTGTATGATTGTCGTTAGTATCTAACAATGATTTTCACTAGTCATATATGGACTTCCTATAGAATATGGAAGGCTATGTTAAAAGTGATGTTAGTCCTAACCACGTGAAATGTTTTTGTAAGAAACCTCCTTTGAGGCTTTGGGTGGGTTATAATCATATGAGTTATAATAGTATGCGGACTTATATAAGATGTGGTTAGGATACATAGTTATTTAGTCTGGGCTATAATAGTTTGTGTTTGGGGTGCAAAATATTCCATAGACTATTATCATACATATTATTATAACATGCATCCCAAATAGACCCTTATAGATGGCTTTTGGCTGAAGTGCTCGTTAAGAAAGCACTTAAAAAAACACTTTAAAGATTGTAGACCAAGCATCAAAGCAATTTAACATTAAACACTTTTTACTAAATGGTTTATAATCAACTTTTGCTAAAATCCACTCCCAAACACACCATAAACCTATTAGCTTCTCCATTTATGGACCTTTTAGTCTAAATTGTTAATCTTAGTTTCTCTTTTTTTAATGTGTTTTCTACCTTTGTAATTGTTACTTTTATAGATTCGAGTGCTTTCCAGATTTTGCAAGATTTGTAGCGGGAGTACGAACTTCGTGATATTCAGGTAGTTATAACTTCATTGTTCTTAAGACAAATAATCACTGAAGATTTCTTCATTAACCATTTGGTTTGTATGTAGATTGCCATTTCCAATCCAAATCGAGATGTTCTGCTTACATTTTCAACATATGGGGTCGTTGAACCTATTGGCAAGAAGTGGTTTTTTTGCGAGGGTTCATGATGCAGTTCAAGTTTGTCTTCAATATGTGGAGGCTGAGAGCTTTAAAGGTTAATGAAGTCCAGAAGTGAGGATTTATCAGTAAGCCAATCAGAGTTAGGCTTCCAAAAGCTTCTAAGTTCCAATGAAATCAACCCTTAATTGGAACCATTTTTTTGTAGAATACATGGGGAGGATTCAAACCTCTAAGCTTTTGGTCGAGTACCGACTTTTTGCCTCAATTGAAACCGACATCCATGAAATGATTTGGCCATCCGTAATTTTTTGAAAGAATGCATACGAAGGATGTCGATTATTTTGTAAAGCTGTGCATACGTATGCTCTATTGTCTAAATTTTCTTTGTGTGTCACTGTTAATTGATTTGTTGTGATGTTAGGTTAAATAACAGTCTATTCTGTAAAGTATCGAGATAGATTAGGCATGATTATGATCTTGTTGATGTATTCCATGAACAATCAAAAAGTGGATATGGTTTGATAATGTAAAATCTTGACGGGCCGTAGAAAACACTAAATTGAGCTTAACTTTTGGAATCCTTACCATGTAATAATATTCTAAAAGAAATGGCAATTCTTTGTGGCAATTATTGAAAAAAGAAAGTCAAAATTTTGAGTAATATGTTCAACATAGCCTACAATATTATAGATATTTGAAATAATATCGCACCTAACAAGAATTTGTTGAGTGTATTGGCACTAGATGTGTTGTTTGTAAGTGATATAAAAAAAATGTTAAATTACAAGTTTAGTCCCTAAACTTTCATGTTTGTGTCTAGTACGTCCTTGAACTTTAAAAAATGTCTAATAGGTCTTTGAACTTTAAAAAATATCTAATATGTTCTTAAACTTTCAATTTTGTACCTAATAAGTCCGTGCCACATCCAAATTTTTTAATATTAATGAATCTATTAGACATAAAATTGAATTTTGTGTCTAAAAAGTATATTAAACTTTCAATTTCGTGTCTATTATGTTCATGGATTTTTAAAAATGTTGAATAGGTCAAGGATCTATTAGACACAAAATTGAAAGTTAAAGGACTTAAAAGATACAAAATCGAAAGTGTAGGGACTTATTAGACACTTTTTAAAGTTAATGGATTCATTAGATACAAAATCGAAAGTTCAGGGATTATATTAGAATTTTTTTAAAGTTTAGGGATTTATTTGATACAAACTTGAAAGTTCAGGGACTAAACTTATAATTTAACCAAAAAAAAAAAAAAAAAAAACTATGCAGGTAGTCATTTGCATTTGTCACGGAATTCAA
Organism: Trichosanthes cucumerina; assembly: GCA_036507285.1. Lineage (NCBI taxonomy): Eukaryota > Viridiplantae > Streptophyta > Magnoliopsida > Cucurbitales > Cucurbitaceae > Trichosanthes > Trichosanthes cucumerina. Next base: position 6,619,022 of record CM071845.1, read on the forward strand.
GCTCCTAACTCTTATTTAGTTACTTTTGCATTTGCTGCTGTAGACGGTCTTGGTCTAGTATTTGTAGCAATGACACAAGAAATGGCCCATGCTTCTGCTGCTCCTTAATTATATTGTATTGTATCTTATACTTGTCAAGACATTCTCCAGGGAAGCTACAATGTAATTGAAGAGAAGGAGCCACAAATGCTCGACCACCTCATCTACTTCTTCAACTATATTTTTAGCTTGTATAAAGGCTTCTCTGGCATCAAAGATTAGGTCATCCATCTCTTCATATTTTATGTCTAATAAATTCATTAATTTTAAAAAATTTGAATGTCTCAAGAACTTATTAGATACAAAATTAAAAGTTTGAAGACCTATTAGATATTTTTTAAGTTCAAGAACCTATTAGACACAAAATTGAAAGTTTAAGTACATATTAGATACTTTTTAAAGTTCAGGAACCTTTTAAACACAAACATGAAAGTTTAGGGACTAAACTTGTAATTTAACCTGAAAAATTTATGTTTAGTCTAAAAACTTTATTACGGATTGCCTAAAAAATTTGAATGTGTCAAGGACTTGTTAATACAAAATTGAAAGTTTGAGAACTTATTAGATATTTTTTAAAGTTCAGAGACCTATTAGACACAGAATTGAAAATTCAGGGACCTATTAGATTTTTTAAAGTTCAGGGATCTATCCATGGGTTGGATTGGGTCGGGTTGAGATAATTTTAGACTCAACCCAATTGTTCGGGTTGTAAATTTTTTCAACCCAAATAATCCTTATTAAATAAGGGGAATTGTGAGTAGTGGTGAGTAATGTCTAAAAAAAATTAATCCTAATGAAAAAATAACTAAATAGTTTCAATATTGTGAATATGGCCATCATACTTTTAGAAGCGGTTGATAATAATATTAAATTTGTAATTACAGTCATGTCATTATCCTATTTACAGTCTTCCAACAACTATCTGTTTAAATTGACTCACATTTTCCCTTTTTGTAGCAAAATCTTCCTTGGAACGAATTTGGAGGTATAATGGAGATCGTTTTCATGGGGCTATCGGGGTCTCTTGCAATTGGTCTCACAATACACGTTCTAGACGAAATCTCTTATCGCATCTAGTCTCAAATTTACAAGTTTGTAGAGTTGTATCAGTTCAAAATGGGTCATAAGTTGGAGAACATATATACTAAGTTAGAGAACATATATACTGAGTTGGACAAATGTGAGAGAATTTTAGGTGGGGTGAAAGAGTACAACTATTTACCTTTCTAATGGATTAATTTTTCTATTTTTTCTTTGGGTGGGTATTTACACGTATTTATTACGTTAAAAAAATAGAGTTGTATGTTCCAGTATATACACTAAGTTGGAGAAAGCTGAACGATAATTACACATATTTACCTTGTCTAATGGTGTATGTGGATGAGATTGATTTTACTTTATTCTTGTGATACATAGATAGATACGTACATTTGTACTCTATATCCATTGAGTTGGAGAAAGAGTTTTACGTGGATTATTAATAGTGTAAAAAAAATAATTAGTATGTAAATTATGTTAATTTAATTTATTTTTCAAATTCTCAATTCCTAGATTCTATTCAAGTTTTTAGGATTGTTAAAAATGGTTTTAGCTATATTTGCAAGTTAAGCCTTGACATTTTTCGAATTAGATTGGTTGAATTTAGGCATTCTTCTTATTATCCCATTAAATAATGAACCCAACCCAACCATGAAATATTTGGGTTGAGTTGGTTCGGGTGTTCGGGTCATTTATTCAAAATTTTACTTTTAAGAAAAAGTAAATGTTAATACATAACTCATCTATTTATTTTATTTTATTATTATTTTTTTACAATAAAAGGAAACATTAAAAGAACTCAACTTCCCATCTCGAAAAGCAGACGATCTCCAACTCTTCTGGTACATCTTCGTGCCGCTCGTCCACCATCGTCAAACCTAGCCTCGTCGTCGCATTTGCCCTCCGATCACACCAATTGAAGGCGCAGTACTGCAGCTTGCACGCCAGGTTTTGTATTTCTTCGATTATTCTTCCGAAATCGGACTGATTTTTGTTCGATCTTTGTAGGAGACGGATCATTGTTGCACTATCAGATTCAACCTCAAGTCTTGTGAAACCAGCTTCCAAGGCTAACATCAAGCCCTCTCTTAGTAAGTGTATCAATTTTATTTTTCAAACATTGAATTAAAATTAGTCACTCCGTTTCAACTTATATTATGAAAAATGACGCCCTAAAGACTTAAAAAATGTATTTTTAATAGTTGTTAAAGAATAAATAATTATGAAATTAAATAAAAATAAATTAGGAAAAAAACATTTTTGACCCATGAACTTTGCAGGTTGTATCAATTTTAACCATAAACTTTCAATTTCATCAATTTACACCTCAAACTTGGCAGATCGTATCAATTTTGACCTTGGACTTTCAATTTAATCAATTTAAACCTCAAACTTAGCAGATTTTATCAATTTTAACCATAAACTTTCAATTTCATTATTTAAACCTCAATTTTGAATAACTGTATCAATTTACACCCTTGATTAAAACTTATCTGCACCAAATTTCTTCTCAATGGAGTACTTTCATTCTTGAATCGGTCGCCAATATTGATTTTTTTAATTCCTCATTAGTCTCGAGCTTGATTTGTCCTCCATCTACCACAATAGAAGTAAGGATTTATAAATCACACTCGTTAGAATCTTTGTTTTATTCCTCTCCAACATCATTGCCACTTTAATCCTTTCATAAGACTATCAATAAGATTTAACAAGGTCGGCTATGACAAAGTTCATTGTGTTCACGAGTGTCACTATGTTCACCACTGTCTTTCATGTTCTCTTCCACATTTAAGTCGAGCTGAAATCTCTCATCATCGAAGTCAACGAAATCACCATGGACATTGTTGCCTTCAATGACATCAACATCTGGATTCTCTTCACACTCATAGTCGCTAGTATAAATATCAAATGCAAATTTATATCATTAAGCAAGACGTGACTTTGGGCACGTGTGGAGAAAATTTTGGAAAAAATTTCTAACGGCGATGGAAACGAAATCTTAACCGAAGGTGTAAATTGATACAGTTATTCAAGTTTTAGGTTTAAATGGATAAAGTAAAAAAAAAATGATACAATTTGTCAAGTTTGAGGTTTAAATTGATGAAATTGGAAGTCCATGGTTAAAATTGACACAATTTGCCAAGTTTGAGGTTTAAATTGATGAAATTGAAAGTTGAGAGTTAAAATTGATACAATATCAAAATTTAAGGGTCAAATATGTTTTTTACCCAATAAATTAAATACATGTATATATAATTATATGATAGATAAAGATATAATTTTTAAAATTAATAATAAGTTCAAGTTGGTCGAGTTAAATCAAATTAATTTTAGACCCATTATTCAACTCAACCCATAAATTTTCATTTATTTTAACCTAATCTAGCTCAAATAAATTTATAATCCAACTTAACCGGCAGGTTGTTCTGGTTATGTGTTTTTTTGACATAAATTTTTTAGGCAATCCGTAAAAAAAAAAAAAACATTAAAATTTGTAGAGAATCGACAAGGAAAGCCACAATTGAAAACTGAGTTTGTGCTAGAACTGTGAGTTGCAGAACTCCTCTCTCACTCTTCGACCATTTTGGCCTCCATCGTAGCAAGACAGCTTTTGCATGTGCAGCATAAAATAAAGGTAATATGAAGTAACACAGTTCAACCATTCTTAATTGCGAGCTATCTTTTGATGAAATTTGTAAAGTTCAGACATAATAGGCTTGTAAATTTTTGAGTATTTGTACTAATACAGAGCACCGAGCTCATAAATGCTATTGGGAACTCGATTCACCAATATATGGCGATGGCGGACAGCTCCAACAATTTCTACTTCTCGTGCTTTCCACTTCAATTGCCACTTCTCAGCCTCTTCTCAACTTGAGGATGATGATGTATTTTTACCGTGGTTCGAGCGAAAAGCAAATACGAAGATCTCATCCGTGCTTTCTATTGGGAAATCTTCCATTGGCAGGTACTTCAACAGGCTTCTTTGATTTCAGCCATTACGTTCATATGAGGTTGAAACAATTTAATCCAAGATCGTTCTTCTTTTTGCTAACTTCAGATTTTTGTTCGCGTCTGAGACTATACGGGCTGGAGATTGCATTTTGAAGGTTCCTTTCAATGTGGTATGGTGTAAATAGCTTCGTGATGAATTTCATAATACTCATAGAAAGCATTTATTAAAATATAGATGATTGATATCTTTCATTTTTCTTTGCAGCAAATTTCACCTGATATTCTTCCGGCACCTATTAGAGATCTGTTAGGCGATGAGATTGGAAATGTTGCCAAGCTTGCTCTTGTAATTCTTCTTGAGCAGAAATTGGGTCCGGTAAGGATTTGGGGGGGTTATGTTTGTTATTTTAAAGATGAGAGCTATGTTTGCATTCTACTTTGCTATTCGCTCGAACAAGAGGATCAATTGAGATTTTTAATTTTGATATTCCAACTTGTTATTTTCATGGTAGGAATCGAAATGGGCTCCTTACATTGTCCGACTTCCTCAAGCATGGGAAATGCATAACACAGTTAGTATTCTGCCTTTTCCTTTTATGCATAGAAACAAACAATTTCATGTTGCAGTAGTTGATAGAAGGAAAATGATTACATGTTTACTCACCTTGGTAAATATGAGCAACCATATATATATCGAGCCAAATGTTATTTTATTCTGACCAAATGAGTAAGTCGTGGAATAAACAACATTTGCTTGAGTTATGGCAAGGCTATACATTCTGTGGATAAATTTTTTGCAGTTAGTCTTGGATGTTGTGGAAAAGGTTACATTGCTTACTTGTTCTTAAATGAATCTAGTTTTTATCTGCATGCTAAAATTTATTAATATTACCTTAAATCATAATTCTTTTTTTATGTTCTTCCTTTTATATAACATCAATTCATTAATATTTTATTCTACAGCTTGTGTTAAAAGGTAACATCACATCTAACCAAATATTGATCATCATGACGTTTTTTTTCCTCCTTTTTTTTGGCTGGCAGCAATTTGGTTGTAGAGGTCTTTATTTTTCTTCTTTTTCATTCAGACTTGTTTCTATTTTAGTAATGAGACATTGAGATTTCTAAGCTTTTGATGTTATTATGTTTGACACATTGTTTTCGAGGCGCACCCGCTCGCCTGAGGCGAGAGGCGATGCGTTTTCGAGGAGCACCTCATGGTTTGCCCAGGCGTGCGACTTCAATCAGGCAAGCGCCTTTGCTCGCCTGCCCTCTGTCTACAGATTTTTTTAAAAAAAAAAAATTAAAAAACTACAAATTTCTTAACTTTATTACGCACGATAAGTATAACTTAATATTTAGCCCATACGAAAACCAATGAAGGCCATGCACAGATGTAGCTTCGTATTTATTCTCAATGACTTGTTTATGTCTTATGAAACTACCAGAAGTAGAACTGGTTTTGACATTTTATATGACTAGTCTATATTTACTATAAAATTTATGCTCTATATATTATTTATTTATATATTTATTTATTGCGCCTCGCTTCACTCGGGCGACACCTTTTTATCGTCTCTCGCCCTCGGGCGATCAAAGGGCTTGTCGTCCTGAAGTGCGCCTTGCGCTTTGAAAACACTGGTTTGACATTCAATTGAAAATGCTCATAGAGAACGACTTGGCTCTAATTCTTACCCCTTTGAATCTTTGTAGATATTTTGGAGTGGAAGTGAGTTGGAGATGATTCGTAAAAGCTCTTTGTATGAGGAATCACTTAATCAAAGATCACAAATTGAAAGGGAATTTTTGGCAATCAAGCGAGTAAGTGCTTTGCTCACCTAAATAGTTCTTTTATAGCTTGACATTTTTTAGTCGGGGTTGCAATTCCTATTTGCTATTGGTATTGTTATATTCAAAGTACTTGTTGCCTTGTTCAATAATAATTAACTCTGAACTTGATCAACTTTTTAATCTATCCTGATAAAACCAAGTATATCATATCATTTCGTTAAAAAATTCTTTATTTTATGAAATGAACTTTGTTGGTGGATTTTAAGATACAAAATTGGAAAATGCCATCCTAGTCTTGGCATTTCGATATTATATGACATGTTGAAAACAAAAGGGGGGTTGTAAATATTTTCAAATTATATACAAAGAACATTTCATTAGACCATGTTTGCTAACTATTTACTCCTAATGGTATTTCAGGCTCTGGAAACCTTCCCTGAAATTATTGATAGCATCAGTTGCGATGATTTCATGCATACTTATGCCCTTGGTAGGTAAATTCTGTTGAGAAGGAAGATATATTTGTAGTGATGTTTTCCCTTTCTAATGTCCACGTGTAGTGAAGTGAAGCTAAGCAGTTTGGGTTACTATTAGGTTTGCAATTCTGTGAAAATTTTTGTAATTAGTCTTCACTGCTTTACTCTTAATTTTGACAGTTACTTCTAGAGCATGGAGAAGCACAAAGGGTGTCTCTCTGGTATTCTTCTGTTAGACAAAGTGACATTTTTTTTCTATTCTATATAGTACATCCAAAGTTTTTTTTTTTTTGGTTGCATGCGTTCTTAGTGAGCACAAGCAAATTTCTCTGTACAAAAAGGAACTATACTGTTATCCAAAAACAAAAAGAAACTCTACTGCTGTTGAATTTGTATAATTTAATATTTTTGACAGATTCCATTTGCAGATTTTCTAAATCATGATGGTGCTTCAGAAGCAATGGTACTGAATGATGATGGCAAACAGCTCTCTGAGGTCCCCTTCTCCTCTCTTGCTATAAATTCTATTTTCAGGAAGAAAAGTGATTGTAACTTGAGATTTGCTCCATTTGTGGAAGTTGTACACTTTTTCTGTCTATTATGATTTTTTCTTAAACTTTTAGTTAACTTGGCATTATCGTGCCTTGGCTATATACTCTGGCTTTGTAATAGATATCATTAGTTTGTTTTATTGGTTACTTATTAAGTTATTATCATAGTTTTTTTTTTTCCAACTAAATTCCTTTTTGACTTCCAAGTTTCTGAATTTCTATGTCCAGGTCATTGCTGATCGTGATTATGCCCCTGGTGAACATGTAAGTTTTCATTTTTTATTTTCAACTTCAACTAAATATATAAGTTTTAGGTAGAGTGATTTCTTGGTTCACTCATTATCTGAAGCTGAAAGGTCAAGTAGTCACCTTCACTTCAGTTTTTCTTCATCAATTTAGTGAACAAACTTCCGATCAGTTGTTGTCCACAGTTTTTTTTGGTACTATTTTCTTTGACCTGGGTAGCATCATTTCTGTGCATTTTATTTTGTTGTCTCCCTTCTTGCGGGGGCCTGATGGATGTCATCTGTTGTAGGAAGTTTTGCTATGATTTCTTTTCAATATCTTCCTTATATTAATTATTATGTTATATGCTTATATGATATGAAGTTTAAACAAATTTTTAATTTTTTCTGAACCTTGGGTGTGTACAAACTACAAAGTTTGTCCAAAATTGGACCGAACCGAACCATGAATAACCTTAGTACAAACTACATGTATATGCTTAATTATAGTAGTTGTTAAGTTATGGTTGTATGCTTATATGATATGAAGTTTTAACTAAAAATTTTAACCTTTTCTGAACTTTTGACATGTACTAGCTTATTGTTAGTGTTGATAATTAAATTTACCATAATCTATCAGCTTAAGCTTTTGGGTTAATTGGTGATTTATATGGTATCATAGCAGTAGGTCCTGTGTTCGAACTCTGGTGAAGTCGTTTTCTCCTAATTATTGATTTGCAATTGATGTAATACTTTTGACTTTGTATAGGTGCTAATAACATATGGAAAATATTCAAATGCTACGTTGATGTTGGACTTTGGGTTTGCACTTCCATACAACATTCACGATCAGGTTTGTATGACAATTTAGATAGAAGGAAATTATTGATGCAATGGAGAAATAATATTATTGTATAGTTATTTTAAAAAATCTTAAGCATTTTTATAATTCCATTATGATGATACTTTCAAATTTCAATCAATCAGGATTCCCTTTTATGATTTAGTGTAGTCTTAGTTTGATGATCCTTGTCATCTTAAAAATAACAAACCCAAGCAATATTCTTTGGGTTTTCCTAATTCTCTCTATCTTCCCTGAAGTAGTTAAGTAAATTTTCTTGGATAAGAGCAAAGTTTTGTGGTAGACTTGTTTCTTTGCTATGTTATGAGGGCTTGAGAGAAATAGTAGAATTTTTAGGTAGGTTAAGAGAGCGTGGGAAGAAGTTTGGGAGGTTGCTAGGTTTAATATGTCCTTATGAGCTTGGTTTGATTCTTTTGGATTAGAGTCCTTTTCTGGAGTTAGTGGGTGAACTCCTTTTTGTTGGTTTTGTTTGGTATGCTCTTTATATTCTTTTATCTTTCTCAATGAAAGTTCGGTTCCTCCTAAAAGGGAAAAAATGCAGCGTTCTTAGATGGATGAACCCCTGAGCCTGCTCTTCAACATCAACCTTCGCCTATTTGACCATTCTCGCCCATTCCTGAATCTATTAGCGTGACATCTCCTCAACCGGTTATGGGTGCATTATGTGCAAAGATAATACTAGGACACAAGGGCCATCTTTTTCTCACTTGACCTTTGCTAACAAACATTGGTCCAACTGGAGTTCTAGGCTCATTCAACTGAAGTTTGGCTTTCCCAAGCAACATGATGATTCTTCTCAACACGATCTTGATTGCTTGATTGGCTACCCTTGCAACACATTCTTATCTTTTGTAGACTCTTAGGTTCTGTTTTTGTTATGGCTCTTTCTTGGCAGAAATGTGACCCCTCTATCAATTTCAAAATTAATATTTTTTTTTGGTTCACTGGAAGAACCTTCCTCTAGATATGAGGAGAGTTTGGCTCTCCATTCCTTGTTTGGCCATTGATAAAAATATGTTTCCTAAGAAGTACGGACATGGACACAGCAACATGTCAATTTTAGAAAATGTAGCACACGGTATTGTTATTTTTTAAAAATATTTTATTAGATAATATTAAGAGATCAAGACCAAAATACTTACTTTAATTTTTTTACTAACTATTAATAATAATTATAATTAAAAAAACAAATAAAATACTGAAAATTTATTTGCCCATTGAATTTAGTTTAAGATTTAAATTTACATAAAATCTAATAAGTCATATGAGTCCACTTAAATCCAAAAGAGAAAAACCCAACATGCCAAAAGTGCTCATTTAAAGCCCACAAAATAAAGCCAACAAGAGCATAACTCAACTAACATGAATTATGTGCGTCATGAGTTCAAATCCTCCTACTCTTCGGTCATGAGTTCAAATCCTTCTACTCTCAAATGTTGTTGAATTAAAAAAAGACCATTTTTTTTTTTAAAAATTGTAATTAAAAAATAATAATAATTACCCTAACCCTAAAAATCTTCTTCCCTCCCCCTGATTCTTTTTTTCCTCCCCCAATTCTTCTTCTTCATTCTCCCCCCCCCCCCCCCTCCCAATTCTTCTTTCTCCCTTCTTTCCTTCGTTCGATCTCCCTCCCTACCTTTGATGGACTTCAATGTCAACCGTCTCTGCCAATGCCATCATTATGCTGATGAAAGGTTTGGGCTTTTGAATGGTGTGTCCATGACGTGGCGGGTCACATGTTCGAAATTAAAAAACAATAATAATAAAGGGACACGGAATCTCGCGTGTTGGACACATGTCCGAATGTATCCGTGTCCAACCCATGTCTAACACAAACACTTTCTCAAAAATAAAGTGTCCTTTTTGTTGATCATGTCCTTTTACTTTCATTTTCCTTTAATTATCTTAAATTAAATTATTAAATTCTACCAATTTTGTTTCTTAATCTTTAGGAAAAGAGGTAGATATGTAGGATTGGATAATACTCGTATATTTTATTAATTCACATCTAGGATTATAACCATTTTTGTTCTCAATCTTTAGGAAGAGAGGTGGATATGTAGGATTAGGATGATACTTGTATATTTTGTTAATGTTATTTAACATTTAAATTCGCTTCTTTTACTCTTAAACTTCCGTGCTGAAGGAGATCCACCTCTTTATATTTTGTTATTGATGCCTTATTTGAATGTTGAATTTTCCATGTCGACTTCATATGGCATACTCAGGTACAGGTCCAGGTTAAAACAGTTGAAGATGATCCTTTGGCAAGAATAAAGTTGGAACTTTGGCAAAGAAGTTGCGCACCAACTACTAAATATGTTAATGGCGTTTACTCCCCTGGCAATTCTTTTACTATCAGGTTAATATCTTATTAAAAAAAACTAGTTGCATTGAAAAACACCAACATAGCTATTTTTAAACGATTAGCAATCTTGTTGAGGATCCCACATTGGAAAACTGAAGGGAAATCTCACAAATATATAAGATATGACTTACTCCTTTCATTGCCAATTAGTTTTGAGATGGAATCCCATGTAATCTAATATGGTATCAGAGACCCAAATAGGTATTCGGTTCAAAACATTGAAATTGAGATCCGATCCAAAAAATGGTAAACCCAAAGAGGCATCATCTTGAGGGGCAGTTGAGGATTCCACATTAGAAAAGTAGAGCAAAACATCACAATATATAAGATATATGGGCTACTCTTGTTTTTGGTTGTTCTTGTTACTTCATGTTTGCGTAACTGTGAGAAGTAAACAATTCTTTTTTCAAAACATACATATATATGACGTGTATAATAATTAGAGTATTTTGACCATGGCTTTATAACTTGGTCACTTTTATATACCATTAGAGAAGTGAGATCTGCCATTGGGAAAGGGAGAGGTCTTCCCCAATCAGTTCGTGCATTTGCTCGAATTTTAACTTGCACTAGTCCTCAGGGTTTGTATCTCACTCTTTCTCAGCTTTTATTTCTGCATTGGCATGGCTCTGAGTATGATATCTTTTTGGTCCTTTTTGAACATGTAGCGTTAAATGACTTGTGTACTGAAGCTGCTAATGGCGATGGTCGGCTGGCTCGAATTCCATTGAAGAATGTCAACAGAGAGGTTGAAGCACATCAAATTTTGCTCTCTCAATTCAATCAATTAGTTGTAGAGTATACGACATCCATTGAGGTATTTGCGCTCTAACATCAACTGAAAGTTTTTTTTTTATAAATTCCATTGCTTAGTCCCAAAGTAATTCATCTAATCATTTGTCCTCTTTTTAACGAATTGGTATCTTCTCAATTTTGGCCTCTTGCTCTTCTAAGTAACAAGAACAACTACCTTATATTTTTTCTTTCTTTTTTCTATTATTTTATTTTTTAAAATATATTTTATATAAGAATGTTTTAGATTAGATATGATATTATTATTTAAATTGAATTTTTTAATGTAAATCATAGTACATAACAATTTTAAAAAATTGATAAAAATTTTCCTATCATACTCTCTCCACATGTCATCTACAATTTTTTTTGAGCTTAAACAAAAATTACTTGTAATAAATAACATTTTTATCTTTTTAAATAAAAAATAGTTATAACAAATGGCCTAGTTGGCTCTCCTCTTGAGAGTCTTGTTAAGTAGGCATGGAAGAGATTAAGTAACTATTCTATAATTATAATGGCTCAACAATCTTGCAAGATTTTCAGAAAGCATGAGGGGATACACATTACAAATATACTATTATAAAATGAGGAGAATATGACATTTGAAAGGTACGCTCAAATACAACTATTTTTCTACTAGCTAAGTCACTGTCAAACTTGATTACTAATTTGAGCGTCAGAGTGTTGGTGGCTTAGCACCATCTCGTCATTCACCTATTTCTATCTTCTTTTAGTTATCGGTAATACAAATCTTATCATTGATTCAACGATCCAAATTCTAGTATCAACAATTATATTATTCAAAAAGTAGATTATGCAATTGGTAAATAGAAAAAAAATATATGGATAAATTGTGTGGTTTTAAATACTTAGAAAACATCTTTAATTATTATTGTTGTTATTATTTTTAAATTCCAGCCTCAAATTTATCATTTTGGCCTTTACCATAGCAATAACATTGTGTACATGGTACATGAGTCTTACGTAAATTGTATACTATGTACACGATTAACATATTCATGGCACACATTGTCCACCTCAGCACTCTATTCTTGTCGATAGACTTCTTCATTATCCTAGATTTGCAATTTTTTTAACATTATTATTATTATTATTATTATTATTATTATTTGAAACTACTCCATTTTTGCTAATTCTTTTTAAACTACATATTCTTAAAATGAGTCCACGATAAAGTATATTTTTGTGGACTACTACTTGGATCTTAAATCTTCTTGTATTGAGCGTGTAGGCACTGTGGCCTGTTGATTCCCCTTGTTTGTGCAAAAAGTTGGCACAGCGAAGGCTAATGGCCCAACATCTCCTCACTGGTAAGCTTCGCATCCTCAAGTCTGCTACTGCTTGGCTGAAGAATTATTGTGAGATTCACCACTAAAAGTAATATAAATTATAATAGGGATATTGAATTAAGACTTTTGATATATTCATCTTTTACCTATTCAGACTTCATTATTTATTATTGTGAATAGACTCCATTATTTATTATTGTTCTAAGGGGTTGTTTGGGACGTTGAGTAAGTTATAATAGTCTGTATGAGTTATTATAGTCTGTGGAATCATATAATATATTATTTAAAATGCATAGCAGTATAGTCTAAGGTTAGAATAGTTTGTGTTTGGAGTGCAGAGTATTCTGTATGTTATAATGACACAAGTTATTATAATTTGTGTTCAAACAGGCCCCAAGTGTTTTACTTAGAACTTAGTCATTTGGAAACCAAATTGAAAACTTGTTTTTGCTTTTGACATTTGCCTAGAAACTTAAGTGGTTTCTCAAGAAATATGAAAATCATTATAGAGAAGATTGAGAAAAATTGTGAAAGAAAAAAAACAAGCATAATTTTAAAAAACCAAAAACTAAATAGACATCAAACATGGCCTTAATAATTCATTAAATAAAACAATAAAAATAATAATAATAATTATAGGAAAAAAATGCTTGTTTGGCTAGAGCAAATCTTAAATTCATTTTTTTAGACTGCTTTTAGTAGGGATTGAAGGATTTAAATCACAGACTTTGTGGTCATTAACACATTTGATATGTAGTTGTGTTTTCTTGACCATTTTTTTTTTTTTTGGAGACTTTTGACCACGACAATAGTTAGAAATTAATTAATTTACTATGTTTCACCCCATTTAATAATAATTTTGTTTTCTATTTTTAAAGATTATACTTGTTTTCTCACAATTTTTTAATAAACCTTTTACCAACCTTATAAACACATTTGAATTATAAGTCAAATTTCAAAAACATAATCAAGTTTTTAAGATTTGTTTTTGGTCAAATTGAGCATAACTCAATAGTAATTAACATGTATTACCTCTCTTGAGGTTGGAGGTTCGAATTTTCATAAATTTCTTGTACTATTTTTTTTACTTTGCAAAATTTCTCATCGTTTCTTACATTGTGCCCATCATAGAAGTTGATTTGAAGAGTTATAAAGGAAATAAAATAGACAAGAGTTCAATATAATTAATGAATTTGAACAACTCAAGGAAAGTGACTATCAAATGTCATTATCTATACAGTTGTTTATGAAATTCAAATAATTGATTTTTTTACTTACTGATTGACTCTGAAAATATCTTAATGTGCTATATATATATATATATGGATATTATGTAATGATCTTGAAGTATTGCTAACATCATGAAAATTCCATATATTTGTATTAAATTCTCTAACTTTAAAAATATTTCCATACAAATTCAATTCATCAAATCTAATCTATGCACTATCTATGCACTGAATATTTTCCTTTCATAATCATCTTAATTAATAAACCTTTTATTATTTTTTTTAATTCAAGGGATGAGAAATTCGAATCGCTAATATCTTTCTCGTTTTTATCTAAAGTCTATTTATAATATATTTTTGACTTTAAAAAACAAAATTTTAATAAAAATATTTGTGCATCTTACATTTTTTTAAAAGTGCTTTAATTTTTTTAAAAAAATAATTTCTTTAAAATGTTTATTAATCACTTTAAAGACATTTTTAGATAATTTATCTCTCATAGTTTTTTAATTAATCCAATATTTTCAAAATAGTTTTTATTTATTAAGTTCTACTTTAAAAAATATATATTTTTCATCATCTAAAATCACTCAAAAATCTACCCTAAACACACTTTTTTTTTTAAATACTTATAAAAAAAATTGTTTTTATTTGAAAAGCATTTTTTATAACGTATATTGAATAGTTTATATATATTAAAATAACAACCATTTTGTTATTGAAAAGGTACGGAAACCCATTACTATACTCCTTGCAAGATATAATATTGCAAAATTTATTTAAATTTTTTACTTGCAATTTGATCAATCTTCTTACTTCTCTGGACTGTTTCAAAATTTTATATATTCTAGTAGTCAAATTGTTTCATACCATGAGACTTGACAATATCCTCATTTGATTTTTTTTTTCCTAATTTTGTCAAATATAAATATATAGGACGTATATAAAATAACATTTCCTAAAATTAATCCGAAAATTAAGGTTTTGTTCTCATTTATCACCATATCAAACTTGTTTATAAAATATCACTCATTAAAATACTTTCGATCTTCTTTCAAAAAAAAAAAATATATATATATATATAAAAATAAAAGATGATTATATAATATAATATGTTGAATATATCAATATTTCTTTCTATATGTTGGATCATATTATATAAGATGGAACTTTTAAATTTAAATAGTATAATAAAAAATGGCAATGCTATCCATCATTTTTGTTAGACTAAGGCAATGCTATCCATGATTGAGGGAGGTGAAAGTTTTTGATTAATTATTATAATTATACAACTGTTTTTCTTATAACAAAATTAGACAACTGTACAAGATCCATTATTATTATTTTAAATTTATTTAATATTTTTCTATTTTTCGTCCATTGTTGTGGTTATAATTACATTGCCTGTTGATAGTTCTATCTTTTTAGTTGTAAATTGAAATTATTTTTAACAAATTATAGTTTGTTTTTTATTTTGAATTTGAATATTCTAAATTATAGTTGTTCACTTTTTGATGTGATTACTGTTAGATGCATCAATATTCGATAAAGAAATAACTTTAAAGAAATAAAAGCTATATACAATTGTTTGAAGGTTTACAATAATAATCTAATATCTAAATTCTTTAATAGTACTAAAAATAATCTTTAATAAATATTTTGCTTTAATTTTTTTTAGTTTTAAATGTTTGTAGGTGATTTCTTTATTTTATTTTCGACATTTTTTAGATTTTTAGTGAAAAACTTACATTAAAATCAAAGTAAATATTTTGCTTTAGTTTTTTTCCCCAAATTTTATATGTTTGTTGTGGTTTTTAGATTTTAGTGAAAATTTGACGTTAAAAGTATTTAACAACACTTCTCGAAATATTGGCTAAAAACTTCCTGATTTTCAAACTTTTAGTAGGATTGCCCATTGAAAATCTCTCAAAAGTAGTAGATTGCGTAACCAAGACGAATAAGTTTAAATTTTAAAAGCAAAAAACTTGAAAAAATAATGATTAATTAATTACTCAAAAAATTAATTAATTACTAAAGGGTGTTAATCATTTAATAGTGAATTTATAAAATTGTGCACTTTTTTTTAGTTCTACCATATGGAAGTAAAAATTCGAATCCATTTTAATCGAAGATGTAATTTCTTAACCTTTTGAGTTATACATATACTCAAGTTAAATAGAATTGTGATCTATTAAATTTTTATAACCATTAAATGATGTCGATCATAACATAAATTGTTTAAGACACATTATAATATTGAACAAAATATTAAGATTTCCAATCTCTACCCTCGATATTGTAAAACTAAAAAATGTATTGAAAATGCATGAAAAAATATTAATATTTTAAAAGTTTGAGTAGGAAAATTAAACAAATTTAAATATTTAAAAATTAAATTAATATTTTCAAGGTTGATATCAAAATAAAATAATCTTTTAAAAAAAGTTTTATTTAATTAAGTCAAAGTTGCAAAAATAAAATCAAAATACATTTAAATCTTATTTTGATCTTTTAACTTTGTTATGTTCTTCTAAACTTTTAAATGGTTCACTTTTATCGTAATTTTATTAAAGATAATAATTTTAGCATCTCAACTTTTATAACATCTATTATAGCTGTCAACTTTTACAATTTTAATCATTAATATTATTTTGTTATCTAATACCCACTCACTCGATACTTTGTTTTTTTTTAGTTGAACAATGTGGGAGCAAATGAGAGACTTCCATTGGTGATACATTATCTTAAATAATTAAGTATATTTGGATTGGTCTATTCCTTTTAACTAACTTATATAGGTTTGATATATATTTCAATCAATATATTAACACATATTTAAAACCATATTTTTCTAATTTGTTAAAGGGGAAATAAAGATAAGGATCAAAATTATTATTTTTATTAAAAAAATTCACACACTCAAATAATATTTTATTAGTTCCAATGGATAAAGAAGTAAACCCTCACATTTGTTCAAATAAACATTTTATTAGTTAAACAATAATTTTTTTTTTTTTCCGATAAAGATCCAAATCTCTATAAAATAATCAAAGAGCAAACTACGAAATTTAAAGATAATAAAATATCTTTTAAAAGTTCAAATACCAAAATAGAAGAATTTTATAGGTTGTTTGAAGCGATTATAATAACAAAGAGTTATAACAGTTTGAGAGTTATTATAATCTGTAGAATCATATAATATTATTTAAAATACAGAATAATATAGTCTAGATTTATAATATTGTGTGTTTAAATTGCAAAATATTTCATTTATTATAACATGTGGAACAAAGAAGTTTTAAAGTTGCCCAAACAAGATTTAAATTTTAAAGTATAAAATAAATGAAAAGTTGAAATGTACTCGAGAGCAGCGGATTAAATCCACATAAACGCCCGCGCCTGCTTCGTACTATATCTATCAATCAGCGTAACCGAAACTTTTGAATTATTCTGATTTGACATAATTACCCTTCCCATTTTCAAAAGCCCCAAAAAGAACCAACTTGATTTTTTTTCTTTTCTTCTTTTTTCCCACTTTCCCTCGCTCCTCCTCCTCCTCCATCTCCGCTGCTTCTCTCTTTTTACTTTCACTCTCGCCGTCGCCGGCCACTTTTCTCCTTCAACTCCTCTTCTCACCGGAGCTTTTTAATCCCCTTCCCTGTCCTGCGAATTTGGAGTTCTGAGCAGAGTGTTTTCTTGGAAATTCATTTCTCAACGGAATCTTACTGTTCTTCTCTTGGTAAGTCACTTACTCTTATTCTTGTTTTGAAATTGACGACGAATGATGATTTTGCGTTTAACTTACTGTTGTCGAATGTTGATTTTTGTTATCGGGTGAGGAGTAGTGGAGGGGATTGATAATGGATGTTGGTACTTTGTTGTTTGAGGAGAAGGAAAGAATCGGAGTGAGAATTTTTTGCGTGGCGCTTGGTTTCCGTAAAATGCGCTGAGATAATATCGGAAACTGGGGTTAGTGGGGACAGAACAATCTCTCGATGTTTATTTTTTCAGCATAAAACTTTGCTTTGCCTGAAGGCTGGTTGTTTTTCCTTTTGACCGAGCTCAGTAGGTTATTAGCTTTTTTTTTCTCCTTTTCTCTCGAATTCCTATCAACAAACAATCGTGCAAATTGATAGGTGGGTGATGTGATGAGCGCTGATTATATGAGATTTCTGGGTTTTCTCTATTGTAATTCATTTTTTTCTTTAATTCTTGGGAAATCTTGTTTGTAACTTGATGTTGGTTGGCTAATTCATTGCAATTCTTTTTGGGTTTTCATTGTATAAACTATTACATGAAACTGTACTGTACTTTCAGGATTTGGATTTCTGGCATTTGTTCAGCTAACTTCTGAACTTGTTATTAGCTTTTGTAAGGATAGTCTTCTATGAACATCTATGGATGTAACAAATTAAATAACTAACTAAGTTCATTTTTTCAATCATTTATCTAGTAATTTGTTTTCTTCATTGTTACTTCTATTCTACTTATCCTTACATCTCTACTTCATGAATGCTTTGCTTCCATGGTTCTTTGTTCCCATTAAATAATTTAAATCCTTTTCCATTTTTGTAAGGCTTGGTAGCAACGAGCAGGGGCCAAGGATCCATAGACATTCACAAGCTAGAGTAAATCCAGTACAGTTTAGAGTTCATACATGAAGAAGCTGTTCTTTTTCAGATCTTCAGCACCTAGCAATGGGAGTACCGAAGTTTCTCCATCAAAAACAGAAAAACAAGATTACATAGAGCATCCATACGAAGGTGGGTTGAATGATGTTGCATGTAGTTACAAGAGCTTTCTCTTCCAAATTATGAAAGAGCGAACCTGATATTGGTGAACTGAATGTAGGTACTGGTCTTAGAAGAAGTCGCTCGCTCTCTTCAGCATCATTGCTTGATGGTGGGAAGCATAAGACTTCCTCTGGGTTAAAAGATAAAAATAAATCTGCATATAGTAACTTGATTGGCACTTCAGATCAGCAATGTGAACGTTCAAATCGGTAAGGTTTAGAACAGTTATCTTTTAAGAACACAATGAGAATGTGTTGCTAGTGCTCTCCAAAAATAAGTGTTACATTATTCAAGTCATTGAATCCTTCTCGATCAAATATTTAATGCTTAAAACTGATTAATCTTGCCTGTGGTATTGCAATTGCTAGCTGTCAAACATCACCATTAAGAAGACAGTGTAGGAAAAAACAATTTGAGATGTTTTATAATGATTATGGAGCTGTAACAGAGAGGCCTTGTTCTGCTGCGTCGTCCCGAAGTTATTGTGATTCTTCAGGAAATTCTTCCTCTTCCTCTAGTAATGTCTCAAGCAAAATCTTGGATCGATATATTGATGATGGAGAGCAACAGGAAGAATCAAGCAAACCCCAAAACAGTCTTCCTCCCAGAAATTACCCTGGACATGGTAGTGGGAGACGGCCCCCACGAGGTCGAAGTACAGCACCTACTTCACCAAAGTATGTTATTGATGAAAAGCCAATGAGTCATCCGTCTGAAGAATTTCCAAGTTCGAATTATCACTTCTTTTCTGCAAAGTATGCTGAAAATGGATTAGGGCATGAATCTCCAAGGACCATAGCAAAGAATGTTATTGAGAGACTCTCCCAATCTCATGTGATTCCAAAAACAAGTCCAAAGGGATTTGACAATAGTATGCCATTCACTGTAGGAGATATACTTGATAGATCCTCAAGTGAACGTTATGATTCCAATGTGGATGTGATTCCCCAGAAATTCTATTCAGTTCATGAACCTTCGGAAGCTATTAATAGGAATCATATGGAGAACAGCGGTTTAGATAGACAGAACTTAATAAATCATAGTGAAGTGTTGAACCTTGTTGAAACCGAAGAGGATGCTGTGGATGGGGAACTCAAGAGGAGAATCAAGGTGGCAAAGGAGAGAGTCATGCTTTTCAGAGAAGAACGAGACCGGGAAAGCTTTCTTCAACAGAGGACAGGAGTTTCAGGTTTGATTCAGACAGTTAGACATATTTCTGAGGAGAAAATGAGCTTAGCACTTGAGGTTTTAAATCTTCTACAGTCCCAAATTACTGAAAGGGCTTCTGCAAAGGAAGAGCTGAGACTGGCAAAGGAAATGTTGGATTCTCAAACTAAGAAACTGGATAGAGAAAAGACTGAATTGCAGTCAGAACTCGAGAAAGAGCTTGACAGAAGGTCGAATGACTGGTCATTAAAGCTAGAAAAGTACCAGTTGGAAGAACAGAGGCTTCGTGAAAGAGTTCGGGAGCTAGCAGAACAGAATGTGTCTCTACAAAGGGAAGTTTCTCTTATTAATGAGAGGGACACAGAGAATAGAAGCCTAATATCAAATTCGGAGCAAAAACTGAAGGAGCTGACCATAATGATGGATAAATTACGGGATGAAAACCAAGTTTTGATGCAAAATCTCTCCGACTTGCACGATAAGTACAAAGCTGCAAAAGAAGATAGAGAATCCTTTAAAAGAAATTTTGAGGAGAAGGATAAGGAATGCAAGGAGTTGTATAAAGCAACAACAAGGTTAACGAGGACCAGCTGTGACCAGCAGAAAACAATCAATGGATTGCAGGAAAGGTTTACTCATGAATTAGGGAAGAACACAGAAATTGAAAGGTTCGATAAGCACGTAGCAAAATTGCAGATGGAGCAAATAAGGTTAACTGGAGTAGAATTGGGATTGAGAAGGGAATTAGAATCTTGCAGGTTTGAAATTGATTCCCTTCGGCACGAGAACATAAACATATTCAACCGCTTAAAGGAAAGTGGGAAAGATAATGGTGCTCTAACCATCAAGCTGGATGGGGAACTGTTAGCACGTGTTGATTGTTTACAACATCAAGGGCTAACATTTTTAGATGAAAGCTCCCAGTTATGTGCAGAATTACTTGAGTTCATCAAAGAGAAAGTTCAATGTCTTTCAGAAAGTATGCAGGGGATGGAAGTGGTGAATAACAATTTGGATGGTCTATACTTTATTGAATCTGAGATGAAAGTTCAAGGATTGAAGCGTGGAACTGAAAGCTTAAAACGGAGTTTAAAGATAGCATCTTCATTGTTGCATAAGAAATCCAACCTAGCTGCTCCGGAAGTCCATTCTCAGAGTGTAAATGCAGATGGGTCATTGCATTTAAATTGTGATGTTTCAGAGGTATTCTACTGAAAGAAAGCATCCTTAATGTCAATTTCTTTTATTTAATAATCTGTCTAGATTTATGAAGTTTGATAAGGGCATTTTATTTATTGTTTTTTGCTCTCTCCCAGCATGTTGTGAAATCTGAGCTCAAAGCAGAAAGGTTACTAACGAGTCTGTTGAGAGAGAAGCTTTACTCTAAGGAGCTGGAAATTGAGCAGCTGCAAGCTGAAATTGCAACGGCAGCTAGAGCAAACCACATTCTTAGATGCGAAGTGCAAAATGCACAAGATAATATATCTTGCATCACACACAAGCTGAAGGATCTTGAACTCCAGGTAATTCCTCCATGTTGTCATGTCTCAAACCTATAGTTAATTAGACTTTGGTTCCTAAAATGAATCCTTGATTTAATCCTCTGGTTTAACAATTCAAATATAAAAAAGTACTTCATCGTTACAGATTTTGAAAAGGGATGAGAATGTGAACCGGCTACAAAATGACCTTGAAGAATCTACTACGGAATTGGCGATCATTAGGGGAACTGTGCCAAAAATTTCTGAGGAGAGAGATATTATGTGGGACCAAGTAAAACAATACAGTGAAGAGAATATGTTACTTAAGTCGGAGGTTAATCTATTGAAAAAGAAGATAGAAACCCTGGAGGAAGACGTACTTCTCAGGGAAGGTCAGATCACAATCCTCAAAGACTCCGTGAGAAACAAATCTTTTGACCTTCTCGGTGATATTGAGTCTACAGACGAATTCCTCATACGATGATGCCAAGAGAATCACGCTTAGGCTTACCATTAATTAGATGATCTCACTGTTGATAGTCATATTTTCAAGGTGCTGTTCAACTTGCCTCTTAATTTTCCATTTTTCTGGCCCTTTTTCAATTTGAATCTTCTCCACCATTTCTCTTTTTATTTTCTTTTGGTGATTCGAAGTGTAGAGCTTTAAAATGACAATTTGATGTGTTTTTGTTACTAGCATTAGTGATAAATATATAGATAGAGAATCGTGGAGAAGATTCTGACTGTAATTATATTTAGTGGGTAAACCTATCAATTGTTAATAGAAAATATCGTAACTGGGCACAAACAAACAATCAAATTGAGAAACCATGTTGAACTGGAAGGGTAGACCTCTCTAGCCTGGGGAGAAACATCTAAATTTCTCTCCCCCAAAGAGTGGCCAAACTTGTAGCACCCTCTCGAGCCAGTAACGTAAAGCATTAAAGCCGGTAGAAAAACTACAATAACTGAACTCATACCATACATTTTCTGGTAGAAATGTTCTAAAATGGAACTTGTTAGATGTAATGTAACCCCAATTACTTAGTAACAATTTTTTATTGTGATTAATAGAACTCCTGACAACTAGAAATGTCCACGTGGCACGGTTGGAGAATGGCATCCCCGTCCCACGAAATTCCCCATTTAATGGGAATGGGGTGGGAATTCTCCATGGAGAATTCCCAAGGATTGAGTTTCTCATGGAAAATACTTCCTCGTTTATGATTTTAATTAAATAAAATAAATTAAAAGTTTTTATTTAAATGATTAATTCTTAATAAGAGATTTCTATTTCTAAAGATGATTTTTAATTTTTTTAAAAAAAATAAAATAATATTTAATAAAGTTTAGAATTATGATTTATTAAATAAATAAAAAAAAAAAGAAGAAGAAGATTCCTCCCATATAAGGGGAAAAAAATATTTCTGTCACTTGATTCAGAAAACCCCATTTGAGATGGGTCCTCGCAGGAAAATTGACAACGGATAGGCACATAGCCGTATAAAAAAGAAGATTCCTCCCATATCCGTTAAAAGTAGAGTGCATCTTTAAGCCTGTTCTTCCCCCACTTCCTAACAAAAAAATATTATTCTCTCTTCTTTATTGACAAAAGGCTTGCATTTCCATCGAGGACAAAATTCATTCTTACGGATTTACGGACAAAATTCATTTCCATCGAGCACAACACTAGTTTGAATGATTGACGAATGCCTCCTTTTCATTCTCTTCTCACTCAAATACATTGAAAACTACAGCAGGGATTGAGAGTTTGTAAAAAGAATAAAAAAGAGGTCGATAGTAACAGAAAGAGGTAAACACTAAACAAAAACATTTTAAACACGTCAAATTACATAATCTTCAACATCAACACTACCCTCACTTGATCATTGTTGACAGGTTAAGAAATAGGATACACGATGGTTACAATGTTACATGTGTTCACCTCTGCTATCATCCTCACCGAGTCCGTCTCCCCCATGTCTGCAACCACATCCACAATTTCGATTATAAAACAGAGCTTTGATTCTAAGATGACAGACAGTAGAGAAGTTAACGGAATGGAAATGAAGAAAATGGGAAAGAGGGATGAAACAGGGTGCCTCCCTTTGTCCCTCCCACCCTTTTTGGTTTTTAATTTGCTAGTCGATACTTTTAACAGCATTTCAAAGGAAAGATGGATGATGATTTTAATGACTTCAGTTGTTTAGAGAGACTCTCACTCCCTTAAATCATAGATGACATGATTTTCTTTTATTCTGAGAAGGATGAGATTAATAGGGCTAAATGCCCCTTTGTGTTGTAGCCGAACACCTGCTATTGGCCTCTTCTGAGGAATAACATGTTCCTCGAAGTCAAAATAGTGCAAGTGTCTTTCTTCCGAGAAGAAGACTTTCTTTTTAGAGGAACAAACTCCTAGGTTGCTTCACTTTTTTTAAAAAATATTTTAGGCTTAGATGCAATTCCTTGATAAAAAGAACTGGCTAACTTCGCTTCTTTTCTATTGTGTACCCGCGCCTATCTGGCTTTATTCTTAGTGCAGGGATGAAAGATTGTGCAGGTTTGAACTCTTGGTTCTCCCGGGGTTTTTTATACCCATTCAGGGTTGTGCCCCCTTTTCTACAAGTTGTGGAAGCTGAAAATCCCAAAGGGTGTCAAGTTCTACACCTGGTTGGTGGGTGTTGTACTAGAAGAAATAAACATTTTGTGGGCATGGAGTTTCGAACCTCGTAAATGAAGTAAGGACACAACCAGGTTTTGTAGTTGGAGGGTGTTGTGCAGTTAATTATTATGAGAATAACCATATGTATATCCTTGTCATTCTTTTGTCAGGCTTTGGGCTTTTGCACTCTCATTCATCTTAATGAAAGAGGTATTTCAATCAAAAATATATATATATATATATATTGAAAAAAAGGAGAAATTTTCTGAAGAAAGAGAAAAAGAAAGCATAAATACGCTCACAGTTAAACAGTAAAGATTTTTTTTCAGAAAGAGAAAAAGAAAGCACATATACACACAATAAAAGGTAATTCTTTACTATTTAATTGTTCAGGGTAAAAACATACCGCCAAGACGAGGTTAGATTTCTAGCTTTTCGATCCAGTTGCAGGTTTTCCAAAGCGGCTGAGGCTCTGATTACATCCTCTGGAAGCTCATTGCCATCATATCTCCAACTGTATTCATCTTTTCGATAACCAGACATTGAAGATCCTACCCTCCTATCTGAAAGCTTAAATCATCACATGAACAGAGAAGAGGATGCAGATAAGCATATAAGAAATAGCTACATGACTTACCAGATGCCTGTGAACCAGCACCGGGCCTGAAATAAATATACAACAAAGTTAGGGATGGCAAAGAGGAAAATAGCAACAATTAGGTAAGGGAGGGAAATGAAGCTATATTACTAGTTCAGGCATGTGTTTACCTTCCTAGTGGAGGTAAGCCCCCTGCAACAGATGATGAAGGTCTCCTACTGTTTCGAGACTCGTGACTGGACATTGAATCAGATTCTGAAGTGGTTATTCTCCGTCCAGGAACCCTTGTTTGAGATAAATTCTGATTTTTTAGAAGAAATGAACAAAAAGATCAAGAAGTTGCCAGTAAAAAAACAAATAGAAGAGAATGAATATAAATTTCCAAGGCCATGATTAAGGTACCAGTATCAAAAAAAAAAAAATACAAACATCTGTCTAACACGTTAATTGGTTCTTCATATTTTTATCATCAACAGTTGATATCCAGTGCAAAGGGAAAATATACACGTAATGTAGTTGGCAGTAAAACACTCAACACGGCAGGAGTGTTTGAGAAAGATGGCATCTCAAAAAAACAAACTGGTGTATTACAAGAACTACTATTTTAATAAAGCTAGTTGAGTTCAACATGTGGCTGAGAGAGATTTGAATCTCCAACCTCAAATGACAAAAACAAAAACAAAAACACAGTTAGATTAGTTCACTGACACCTTGGGAGGTGCAACCTTTTCAATCACAGAAGTTACTTGATCATGGAGAAATAATTTATTTCCAAAAAGAAAATCAAGATCTTGCAACCTCACATCTCTCAACTGAAAACAAGCCGTGTGGCAGTCTAAATTTATATAATATCAATAGATAATAAGGCAACCTAAAACAAAAACGATCAAGATATCATACGTTTAACAGGAAAACAATGACAGACTCACAAGTTTAACAGGTTTGTTACAGAATGTTCATATTTCACTAAAATTTAATGTTGATATTTCAAGGGGGAAATTTAATCAGACTCCGCACTACATCAACCAATTCAAGGGAGAAATTTAATTTTCAACGGTTATTGAGAAAAGGAAGACTCACAAGTTTGTTACAGAATGTTCATATTTCACTAAAATTTAATGTTGAAAGTAGACTACAAATGTTTTGAAAAATTATGATCATATTCATAAACCATAATATGGTATCGGGAGCCCCATTGCTTCCAGTTCCATTATGCTTATGGCTTGCTGCCAGTGCCACTAATCCCTAGACAGCTCCGTCCACCCAAAGGCCAACTCCAAAAGACAAGTTTTAAGTTATTAAGTTTTCAACTTGGAGTATAGGTCTTGGAGGGTATCTCCAAACATCCCAAGCCCTAACTACAATAATCTGTGGGTGTTCCATCAATTTTTAAGAAGAAAAAAACTATTCTTCAACAAAACTACATACATAATAGTAAGGGCTTTTTTTAATGAAATAATAGTATGGAAATAAACACCATGAAGATTTCAAATATAACATAAATCTATCATAAGATCTAACCAACCTCAAATTTCAAGAATCCCTCAAGAACATCCAAGAGCAATGGTCCACTATCTCCATTTCTGTTAAGATCATATCCGTTTTTACTGCTAAATTCCTTCAATTCAGCTTTCCAAGAATCTTTTTGCTGCAGAATTAAAACACATTAGATTTCATATAACTTTTTATATCTTTTTTTTTTCCAATCTCCTCTCTTTTTTTTTTCCCCCCCTTGGGGGGTGTAGGGGCAATGGAGGACTTGGTCCACATGAAGGGACGCTTGATTACCATATTGCACTCTGGGAGGTAAACTTTTAGAGTGTGGTTTAGCTGAGCCCAATCTAAATATTCACAAATTAGAGCAGTAAGAAGCCTCCCTGCAATTAAAATACCAAAATGTGGAAAGATAGATTACTTAAGTAGCGCATGAATTATAAAATGATTGAGTCGCACAACGCACCCTATAGAGGAAAATTTTACTTTTCGGATTTGTAACTTCAATTATCTATTAGGCAATGGAAGGCACTTTAAAAATCACATTAGCAATAATTTTTGGGGCACATTTTGTCAAGGTGGACAACATAAATTATTTTTAATTTTATAGTATTCAAGAGAGGAGAAAATTATTTGTGATCGAACCTGATGGTGAAGCATGAAGCTGCTTTGCTCGATCATTGCAACTACCAAGTAATGCAGGTGGCAAGCCTTCGTCTTTCTCAATAACACGATCCTCTTCTTCAATTGCCTCGAATACACTAGCTCTAAGTTCAGCCTAAACCAAAGGACACAAAGGAAGGGGTGAATAATTTGTTATATGGAACAGGACATCTAGTGGCAGGACATCTGATGGAAAAAATGTGAGAATTCTGCGAAATTTGAGTAAATATTCCTTCAAAACTAGTACATAATAAAGACCCCTAACATCAGATCGATGTCAAAGCTGAATATAACTCGAGAATAATAATCGAAGTGTATGATAAGGGCACAGAAAGGAATTTCTCGAGGACTTCGGAGCACATTTCAACTCCAAATGGGAACAAACTGAAAGACAGAACATAACCAGTAGATGCTTCTGCTACATCAGGGGACAGAGGGGGAATTTTTCTTCTCAATCAGTCCAAGATCCCAGAGCTCTATAACACCCATGAATAACGAGAGTCCAATTCAACCAAGACACCAAGAGAACAAAAACCCTAAATTCGTTTCATATGATATCGCTAAAACTTTAGGAGGGTGGCCCAATTTTCGAAGTAATTGCATTCTAATTCCAACCAGCTTTAAAAAAAAATACAGAAACAGAGAAAGATCCTTCCAAAGTTGAAAGTAGAAACAAAACCCTAGCTTTAACCTACCACATTCTGTAGTCCTAGCCAACCAACAGCACAAGAACCCAAAAATTCAAAAAAAAAAAAAAAACAGTACAAAGAAAACGAGTGGAAGATCTGTGGAGGCCGGAAGAGGGGAAATCTGAACGAAACAACAACATAAAATTAAAGAATGAGACCAAAAAAAGTAAAAGAATTACACGGATCTTGGCGAGGACGCCCTTCTTTTCAAGAGTCCGAGTGACAAGGGTCTTCAAGTCCATCATCTCTCTCGTATAATCGTCCATCTTTGTCCGCTCCTCAGGGCTTCGTTTCGCTGCTCGCTCGCTCGCTGTGAAGGATTTCCCGAGCTCTGCGTGAAGAAGGCGCGTGAGAACATCAACCAGAGGACGGTGGGGATGAAAGGGAGCAGAAATGGAAGATGAAATGAAAGCAAAGCAAAAGAGCGTGAAAATGAATCGTGAAATCGTGATCGTCACTGAAATGGGTTGGGAGCTGTGGGCTCCATTGGAGGATGCAGTTTTCATCACATTTGCCTAATATGGGTCATTCCGCTTTCGTCATTTGGGCTGTGAGCCTCTGGCCCAAGTACTTCAAATGCCAAAAAAAAACCCCAAGGCTAATCGTGCCAAATTTAAATGGGCACGTTTTTTCAAATTTTTAAATAATATTTATCAAGTGATAAAAATATCACTTTATTTTTTTAGTACAATTGGTAGCGGAGAGTATTCCAACTACGTTTGGATTGAGTAGTTGGGGGGAGTGGAGTTGGAAGAAATTATTAACTCCTTCTTATTAACTTTTCATTGTGAGTCTCGCATTTTTATTAACTCCTTTCCCAACTTCTTTTTATGGGTCTCTTATTAACTTTTTCTCTAACTCTCTATAACTTTTTTTTCAACTCCTACTCCCTACAACTCATTGCCCCAAACACAATTTCTTATAACTCCAAAGTAAACAAATCTGCATTCTAAATACAAACTTCAAAACTCCTCAAACTTCTTTACTCTTAATCTCTGAAACTCCTACTCCCCCAATTTTTCAATCCAATTTTTCAATCCAAACGACCTTACGTGATCATTAATACATTCGATGTGCCAGTTGGGTCTCCTACCTAACAAGTACCTCCTAAATAAATATATAAAAATTAAAATTTAGTCCGTATAAATATTTGGTAAATTGCCAAGTCTCAACTTCCCCCCAATGAGTCCCAGATTAAATTTAGTTTTTGACTCATAATTATTTAATTCGAATTTCTATAAATTTTTTTAGTACAATAAAAGTTAGGAAGATTTAAACCATACATTTCGTGGTCGTTAATACGAGATGTCGATTAAGCTATGCTCTCTTTGGTTTTAGATTTTCAAAATTAATTAAACAACCAATGATTGCAGACAAGAACATATATTCCCATCACTAAATTAACATGTCATCCAACACATACATATTGTGCTTGGTTCCACGGGCTCCAACTATATGTAGAAATACTACCTATTTAGAAATTTTGGTAGCTTTCCTCTACCAACAACTTCACTTCACAATCTTTACTGTTCATTTTTTATTGTGTTTTACAGACAGGGACGGATTTAGTTAAGGTCAAGGGAGGGCTCAAATCCCCTCAAATTTTTTAACACAAAAAAAGTTTTATGGCTTAGTGTTTAGTATGTCTCCCGTCCCCATATTTTATATTATGACGAACAAATAAATTCAAATACAGAATTGAATTGAATTCAGTCATAAATAATCTAAATTTATTGAAAGTTCTTCATCGTACAGTTGGCACTACAAAAAGCGCTAACTTATTGAGAAAAATGAAGAGAAAATGTATGCTCGAATGAAAGTCGATTGAATAATGTTGTGAAATTGCATGTGAATGAAGAGGAAGATTACAATTGGAGATATTGACGAAACCCTTCTTGTAATGAAGAAGTTGATCGGAGAACATCCTCAAATTTGAATTAGAAAGATATTTGATACGCAGTTTACAGTGTAAATACCGCATAAATTATATCATAATTCATACCTATAGGAACAAATTGGGAAATACGAAAAATAAAATCCGCACAAATTTTTATAGTTCCAAATAGTCTATTTGAGTGATTATACTTGAGTGAGTATTTGCAAAAACTTGGCACAAATTTTATATACCATGTAAACTATTTTAATACAAAGTTATGGCTATATTTAAAAAAGAAAAGGAAAGAAAGAAATATTGAGTTTAGTATTTGAGACATTTTTTTTTAATATTGCAAATTTCTAATTTTTTTTAAAAATATGATAGTTTTCAAATTATTTTAAAAAATATAGCAATGTCATCTTTCTACATTACGTGGTAGGAGGTTGTCTCTTGTATATATGGATGAAGGTCGTCTTTTCAAGAGACGACCTTTACCAAATTTTAACAAATAATGTTAATCGTTGCAGTGGCTTAGGTAATAGTTTAGAATATTAGAGGACATGAGTTTAATTTTTGGGTTGTGTAGATTTTTTATTATTTATTTTTTTTTCAATTTTCTTTTCTTTTCACTCTTTTCTTTTCCTTTTCTTTTTTTCTTTCTTTTATTTATTTTGAAATTATGCATTACGATAGTTTTTTTTATGGTAATTGCTATTTTTAAATATTTACACAACTCAAAAATAAATAAATACTAAAAAATCTACACAACTCGAGAATCGAACTCATGTCCTCTTACATTCCAAGCTACTACCTAAGAAAATATTTAAAAATGATAGTTATCATAAAAAAGAAACTATAGTAATGTATAATTTCAAAATAAATAAAATAAAGAAAGAAAGAAAAGGAAAAAAAGAGTGAAAATAAAAGAAAATTGGAAAAATAAATAAATAATAATAAATCTACAAAACCCTAATCGAACTCATGGCCTCTAACATTCTAAGCTATTGCCCAAGTTATTGCACCAATTATTTATTAAAATTTGGTAAAGGTCGTCTCTTGAAAAGGCGAGCTTCTCCAACTCATTAAAAGGTCGAAGAGACCTTCATCCACATACATATATGTTGTCTCTACATCCACGTATACAGGGTAGGTCGTCTCTTGAAGTTGAAGAGATGACATTGCTATATTTTTTTAAATAGTTTGAAAACTATCATATTTTTAAAAAATGTTTAGAAACTTGCAATATTAAAAAAAAAATCCTTAGTTTTTGTGTTCAAATTGTAATAAAAAAGCAAAATAAAATAAATGAACCAAAATGAATATCTTAGGCCTCATTTGATAATCATTTAGGTCAAGTTTGATAACTATTTGGTTTTTTATTTTTGGTTTTTGAAAATTAAGCCTATAAATACTACACTCACTCATGACTCTCCATGTTTTCTCATTACCATTTTACACGTGTTTCTAAAAATCAAACCAAGTTTTGAAAACTACAAAAATATATATATATATATATATAGTTTCAAAAAACTTGTTTTTGATTTTTTTAATTTAGCTCAGAATTAAAGTTTTTTTTTTTTTTTAGAAAAATGGAAACCATTCTAGAAAATATGAAAACCATTGTAGAGAATTTGTGAGAAAACAAATGCAATTTTCAAAAATCAAAAAACAAATGGTTAACAAATGGGGCCTTAGTTTTTAGTTTTTGGTTTTTAAAAATGAAGCTTATAAATACTACTTCTACATATGATTGCCTTGCTTTATTATTTACTTTCAACTGATGTGTTTCAAAAAATCGGGCTAAGTTTTGAAAACTAAAAAAATAGTTTTTGAAAACTTGTTTTTGTTTTTTTTTTTTTCAATATGACTAAGAATTCAAATGTTTCTTTCAAACATGAAACTTATTATTGAGAAATTGAAAGAAGATAAGCTTAGGGTCTGTTTGGTAAGCAATCTGAAAACAAGAATTTGAAAACAATAGATTCAATAAAAACAGAGTTGTATTTCATGGTTTCAGATATGTGTTTAGTAGTAGATTTAAAAATTTGATTCAATTTTAAATAGTTGTTTAAAGTGTGTCCTATAATATATTTATAGATCATGAAATTAGTTGTATTTGCAAAACTAAATATTAGATGGAATATAAGTCATTATTAATTAATTTATGAACATAATTTTTTATAAGTTTTTATAGAATTATCATTTTATAATATAATATTATATAATTTATAATATATTATATTATACATATTTTAAGTTAACAAAAGTAAATTGAGTTTATAACATGAAATATTGTATTTATTAAATTTTTTATCCTTGTTTAATATGATTTTGTATTTTAAAATTTAAAATTCAGAATCTAGATACAATGAAAACATAAAAATGTTGTATTTTGAATTTTTACAATTTGGATCACAGAATTCGAAAACAGATTTCGAAAACACATTTGTCAAACACATATTCACTGAATTCAGTAAATCTGAAAACATAAAACAGAATCCGGATTGCATACCAAACATGCTCAGTTTCATAAAACTAAAAAACAAATGGTTACCAAATGAGATATTGATAATCTAGGGACTAAAATAGACAAAAGCTTAACATAAACCATAATATATGGTTTTAAGTATAAAAACCATATTGAATGAGCCAACAAAAGCATAACTCAATTGGCATCAAAGTATGACTCATTGGGTTCAAATCCCCCCACTCTCAATGGTGAAAAAAAATCATACTAATTGGGTGTTTGGTTTGATTATTGAAAAAAATACCTCTATTATCTCACATTTTGGTTTTTTTTTTTTTTTTTTTTTGTTGAAATGACATATTAGTAATTACTATTAAATCCTTGATGATTAATGAAAAAATACCTCTCTTATTTCATATTTTGGTAGTTTTATTTTATATATATTTTTTTTGTGAAATGACATATTAGCAATTACTATTAGATCTCATGATATTTTGATAATTTCACATACAACTTTATACCATTTTGGTACTTTTATATACAACAAATTCGAACTTTTATCACAAGTACTAAAATTATTTAGCTATATGATTGAATTATGAATCACACTTATCATTAGTCCATGCCATTAATTAAATATTAATGGATGAAATATTGACATGTCATTCTATAAAAGAATATATATAGAAATGGCCCATTCGTGTTGTTCACCCCTGTTGAATTTTATAAAAGAATATTGACATGTTCACTCTATAAAAGAATATATATAAAGGGACATGTCATTCTATAAAAGAATATATATATAAAATTTATTAGCTAAATAAATATGTTGAATTTTAGACATGTCATTCTATAAAAGAATATATATATAAAATTTATTAGCTAAATAAATATGTTGAATTTTACTTTTTTTTAGTACATAAAAAAATTGAGGGTGTGGAATTAGAACTCGTGATCTATTCATCATAGGTCATACTTAATATCAGTTGAGCTATGATCTTGTTGGCATGTTGAATTTTACTGACAACATGAACTTGGTTCCAATTCATAAACTTTGAAAAGTTTTGTTTTGACCTTTGACTTTGTTCTTTTTGTTTAAAGAAATTCCTTGGAGAGTGTTTGTCTTAAAATGATCGAAAGAAATTGATATGACGTGCCAACTAATGTATAAAAATTGGAGCGTCAATACAATATTGTTATTCAGTCTAATTTCAACTAAGTAGAAACTTAAAATTGCTATTATCATTTATATCATATGAAAATAATGATTGACATCATTAATAATAACGTCATTCACAAAATTAATTTTTATACGGAAGCTACTACGTCAATATTATTAGAGTTAGTTAGCATTATTGTTAGTTAGTTCTTTACTTTCTGTTTCTTTATCTTTCTCTTACTTATGTGTATAAAGTAAGCATTATGATGAAATGAATAACAAGTGTCATTTCTCACTCACATCACGTGTAATATGGTATCATACGTTTTTTCTCTCTCTTCCGTTGCCTAATACTTCGTGCCATACAGCTCCACCGATTCTGTTGGCTTCTTTTCTTTACCGATTTTTTTTCTTCTTTCTCCCTCTTTCATGGCCTCCCAGTCTTCTTCCTCTTCTTATGTACTTCCGCCATTGTTGATCGATGCCTCCGGTCCTTACTTTCTTCATCACCACGACACTTCGAACCTTGTTCTTGTTTCTGATCTTCTCACTGAAGACAATTATATCACATGAAGTCGTTTTATGCTTTTAGCGCTCTCCATTCGCAATAAAATTGGCTTTATCAATGGTTCTCTACCTAGACCTTCTTCTCCTGGTGATCTTGCTTCTGCATGGACTCGTAATAACAATGTTGTTATTGCCTGGATCCTCAACTCAGTGTCCAAAGACATTTCATCGAGCCTTCTTTTTATCGATTCGGCTCGAGCCATATGGTTAGATCTTAAAGATCGCTTTCAGCGGAAGAATGACCCTCGCATTTTTCACTTGAAGCGGAGTCTCACCACGCTTACACAAGAGCAACTCTCTGTGACAACATATTTTTCGAAATTGAAGACTATTTGGGATGAGTATGGTTCTTACCGCCCTGCCTGTACTTGTGGAGCATGCACTTGTGGTGGACTACACGAAATCGAACGATTTGTTCAATTTGAGTATCTCATGAGTTTCTTAATGGGGCTCAATGACTTCTTCAGCTCTGCGCGCTCTCAGATCCTTCTTATGGATCCTCCTCCAATAATCAACAAGGCTTTTTCTCTGATCGTGCAAGAAAAGCAGCAGCGGTCTATTCCGCTTCTCCCAATGCCTAACGTTCAACAGTCTCTTGCCGTCAAGACTTCTCACACTCCTAATTCTCAGGCTAAGTCGCGCAAGGACAAATTGATTTGTACTCATTGCGGTATACAGGGTCACACCGTTGATCGTTGTTACAAATTACACGGCTATCCGCCTGGATATCGACCAAAAGGGGCTTCTCGGTCTACGACCTCCCCAACACAAACTTCTGCCTCTGTTGCCGAAGTCGTAATTCCTCCATCTGCCAATTATTTTGATTCATTGGCTCAGTGCCAAAGTATGTTGACCATGTTGCAGTCCAAACTTGATTCCATCAAGGTTGACTCTGAGGCTTCGATTTCACACATAGCAGGTACTAGTTCTACTTTGTCCCTGCCTTCTGATCAATGGATAATTGATTCAGGTGCTACCACACATATATGCCACAATCGTGCGTCTTTCACTAGCTTTGTCTCTCATTAACACGCCGATTCATTTGCTCGATGGTACTCGCTTTATTGGTATCTTATATTGCACTTTATTCTTTGTTTGTTCTCTTTAACTCTGCAACGTGTATTATTCGTTCCCCAGTTCAGATACAATTTGCTATCTGTCAGTGCTTTGGTTGCTGATTCTCCTTGTCTTGTTATATTCAACACTAATGGTTGTGATATCCAGGATAAGTACACTTTAAGAACGATTGGCAGGGGTAAACTCATTGAGCGACTTTACATATTGGAAACGCCTGGATTCTAAAGTGTTTCTTCTGTGTATACTTCACGATTGTCGTCTGCCTTATGGCACTCCAGGCTTGGACATCTTTCCCTTTCTCGGTTACATGCTTTGAAGAATATTTTGCATATTGATTTTGTTAAATCTAATTGCACTGCTCCTTGTGATATCTGTCCATTGGCCAAGCAAAGGCGTCTATCATTTACATATAATAATAAGTTGTCGCCTCATCCTTTTGACTTGGTACATGCTGACATCTGGGGACCCTTTGCTACTATTTCTTGTTCTGGTTATAAATATTTTCTTACTATTGTTGATGACTACACTCGTTATACTTGGCTTTACATGTTGCACAATAAATCAGATGTCAAAACCATTGTACCACAGTTCTTCAAGCTTGTCCAAACTCAGTATGCTAAAACTATTAAAGTATTTCGATCTGACAATGCTCCTGAAATTTCTTTCAAAGATTTCTTTAGGCAGCATGGTGTTATTCATCAGTTCTCTTGTGTGGCCTGTCCAGAACAAAATTTCGTGGTGGAACGTAAACATCGACATTTATTAAATGTTGCTAGGGCCTTATTCTTTCAATCTCGTGTCCCCATTGAATATTGGAGTGAATGTGTTCTCACTGCCGCTTATTTGATCAACAGAACACCATCTGCTCTTCTTAGTTGGGCCACTCCTTATGCTTTACTCCATGGCTCGATCCCTGATTATTCATCTCTTAGGGTCTTTGGTTGTTTATGTTATGCTTCCACCCTATCAACAAACCGGTCAAAGTTTTCCCCTCGAGCCATCAAGTCTGTTTTCATGGGTTATCCTCCTGGGATGAAAGCATACAAATTGTTTGACCTTACTACACTGACTTTTTTTGTCTCTCGTGATGTGGTTTTCCATGAAGGGGTCTTTCCTTTTCACACCATCAGTCCCTCCGATGGTAAGCAAGACTGTTTTTCTGATGTTGTCTTGCCTCGATCTGTCGATATTAACATTCCTTACAATGCTTCTGTTGCTAATGATGTTTTATTTGAAGTTGTCCCTCTTGCTAATGATGTTTTATCTGAAGTTGTCCCTCTTGCTAATGATGTTTTATCTGAAGCTGTCCCGCTTGCTAATGATGTTTTATCTGAAGCTGTCCCTCTCGCTGATGATGTTTTACCTGAAGCTTCCTCTCGAGGCTAATGATGTTATTCCTGAAGCCTCTCCACTGCTTGGTCGTTCCTCAGCTCATGATGACTCTTTGTCTCAAGCTATGTTGCCACTCCCAGCTCTAAGAAAGTCTTCATGAGCCACTAGACCACCAACCTATCTCTGAGATTACCACTGTGCTCTCCTTAATGATACTGCTCTCACAGTGGCATCTGTTCGATATCCCTTTCACCATTACCTTTCCTATGCTCGTTTATCACCATCCCATAGGATTTTCTCCTTACAATTGTCTGCCAATTATGAACCACAGTTTTATCATCAGGCCCTGCCCTTTGATCATTGGAAAGCGGCTATACATGATGAATTGTTAGCCATGGAGAATAACAATACATGGACCGTGGTTCTCCTTCCTAACGACAAACATACCATTGGGTGTAAATGGGTTTATAAAATCAAACATAAGGTTGATGGGACAATTGAACGTTACAAGGCTAGATTGGTGGCTAAAGGTTATACCCAACAAGAAGGTCTTGATTTCCTTGAAACCTTCTCGCCCGTGGCAAAATTAGTCATTGTTCGAACTCTTTTAACTGTGGCGGTATCTTTTAATTGGTCCCTATTACAATTAGATGTGAACAATGCCTTCCTCCATGGCGATTTGTTTGAGGAAGTGTATATGGATTTGCCATTAGGCTATAACATGTTTCGAAAAGTTAACAGTAAGGGGGAACGCTTGGTATGTCGGTTACATAAATTTATCTATGGCTTAAAACAAGCCTCTAGATAGTGGTTTTCCAAGTTCTCTGAGGCCTTACTTACTCTTGGTTTCCATCAATCCAAGTCTGATTATTCTCTTTTTATTAAAGGGAATGAAGCCACATTTGTGGCCTTACTTGTTTAGGTCGATGATATCATTATCATGGGACCTAACCAAACTGTCATAACTGAGCTTAAAACATTGTTGAATGCTCGTTTCAAGCTTAAAGACCTTGGATCTCTCAAGTATTTTCTTGGTCTTGAGCTTGCACGTTCATCCAAAGGCATATTTCTTTCCCAAAGAAAATATGTTCTTCAATTATTAGAGGATGTTGGCCTACTTGCGGCCAAACCGCAGCACTTTCTGATGGATCCTCATCTAAAGCTTCAATATTCTGATGTTGATTTGTTGATTGATCCTTCTGTTTACCGTAGGCTTATTGGTAAACTTCTCTACTTAACAATTTCACGTCCAGATATTACCTTTGTTGTTCACAAGCTAAGTCAATATGTTTCTAAGCCATGTAAGTCTCACTTGTCTGCTGCTTATGGTTTACTTGATTACACGAAGTTAGCACCAAAGACAAGGGATTTTGCTTCGACCCGATGTCCGATTTTCGACCGTGCTTTTCTTGACTCACGATTGGGCCTCGTGTATTGATACTCGACGTTCCACTACAGGGTTCTGTATTTTTCTTGGTGACTCTCTTGTATCTTGGAAGTCCAAAAAGCAAACGACCATCTCTCGGTCTTCAGCCGAAGCCGAATATCGTGTTTTAACACTAACAACATGTGAACTCCTTTGGCTTTCTTATTTGTTACATGATTTGCAGGTCCCTTTGGTCTCTCCATCTCTTCTATTCTGTGATAATGAAGCAACTTTACACATTGCATCCAATCCTATGTTTCATGAGCGCACGAAACATATAGAGTTGGATTGTCACTTTGTACGTGATAAAATTTCTGATGGTTTTTTTAAGTTTCTTCCCATCCGATCAAAGTTGCAACTTGCTGATATGTTCACTAAACCACTTCTTCAGCCAATGATTTCCTCTTTCATGTCCAAGATGAGAATTTTTTATATTTTTACCCCATCTTGAGGGGGAGTACTAGAGTTAGTTAGCATTATTGTTAGTTAGTTCTTTACTTTTTGTTTCTTTATCTTTCTCTTACTTATGTGTATAAATGTAAGCATTATGATAAAATGAATAACAAGTGTCATTTCTCACTCACATCACGTGTAATAAATATACGTGAGTGATGTTGTAAACAATATTATGCATGCTTTTTAATTTTTATACATAAGTAGATATGTGAATTTTCATAAGTTGTTTTAATGAAAAATACTCTTTAATGATTATTTGTAAATACTTCCAAAGTTTGGGGTTAAAATAAAAATTAAGAGCATACTTGAAAGATACTCTAATGGTAAAAGTGTTAGTATAATTGAACTTAAAAAAATACATTAGTATAATTTAATCATGAAACAACAAAAATTAAAGAGAGAATGGAATCAAATAAAGCAACATGGTTAGAACATTATGTCTCATTGTCTCTCATTGCCTTGTTTATTTTATTTTAACATAAAATATGAAATATTTTATTATTGCACTTTTAAAATATTAATTCACTACAATTTCAAGAGGGTTCGATATGATTATTATAGTGGAGTAAAGTAAACAAAAGGAACTCTCGAATGATGGACGAAATGAGAGAATAAAGCACTAATATTTATTCTTTGTTATTTTAGTCCCACTCGTCTTTATTATTCTTTTTATTAATTTTGAATTCTTCTACTGATCTTCATTCCGTGCGTGTTTTTTATTAAGGATATCACTGAGAAAATTTGCATTCACATCTACAACCATAAGGTAGTTCAAGTTTTATCATCAATTGAATACCGTTTAATATTTAATTTAGAAAAACTTTTAATACGCCATTTTTTTCTGAGGTTAAATTATATAAAATATTCTAAAATTTAGGATATGTTTAAATTATGCCCCTAAACTTTAAAAAGTTCTATTTTTATCTATGAACGTTAAAATTTATTCCAAAAAATACTATTGAACATTGAAATTGTTCCAAAATATTTTTTCTGCCAAAATTAATGATGAAATTTAACGTGATAGTTGATGTATAAAAATTAGAAGATGGACGTGATATTATTTACAACTATATATAATATTATAATCGTTGTTACCATTTGTTTCACTTCAAAAAATATCATTAAATTCATTTATTGGTTGTTTGGAACACTGAGTGGATTATAATAATATGAGCTATAATAGTTTGTTAGTTATAATAGTATGTGGAATTATATAATATTATTTAAAATTCATAGTTGTTTAGTCCGGGATTATAATAGTTTGTGTTTATGGTGCAAAATATTTCACGGGTTTATTATAACACATGTCATTATAACCTATACTCCAATGACTCCTTACATAATCACTTTATATACAATAGTCACACTAATTTATATGAATGATGTTATAAATAATGTCACATATACTTTATAATTTTACATATTTGTTGTTGAGTCAATTTCAATAAGAAAACTCTCCTATAATATTTTTTAGACCAAATTTCAAAATTCAAGTATACAAAATGATAAATTCAAAGTAGGAATAATTGAAACCTACATCTTGAGGGTATTTGGTATAATTTGACCTTTTTTACATCATCATTCCAATTCAAACCAATTTATATCAACGTCCTTGTTTTAACACATGTATTTTATTTACTAATAATCTTAAATTAATCAAAACATAGTTATAGTTGTAATATAGTCTTATCAAGGTGAGGCCTAGTTCAACAATAATTAATATGTATTATTGACGTAGGTGAATCATTGATCAAAGAGTGAATTTTGGAGAGATTTTTCATGGATCTAGTGGCGAATCATTGACCAAAGAGCAAGCAATCGCCAGGTTTAATGATTTGGTAGGATCCACAAATGTAGTGGCTGGTGAACCGCTGTTTATTCTTCCACGAAGATTCAAACAAAAAACTAGCATTGATGGATATGAACAAGATTTGGAAAACAAATACAAAGGTTAAAGGGAAGATATTAGAGGTTCGAATCTCCAAACTCTCTCAAATATTGTTGAACTGGAAAAAAAAAAGTTCTAATAGTCTTTATAATCCACTTTCTCTGTTTTTTTCCACACACATATATATTATAACTAAAAAAAAAGTTATAATTGTAAAAACACGCTTAATTGTGAAGTTCCTAAGATTAAGCCATCAAAAAAAGATACACATTGTTGATATATGTCGTAGCTATCTATTTTTTTAAGTTTTTCTCAAACATACTATCATTTTTCTTAATTATACTTTCATATCGTTAGGATTCCTCTCATTCAAATGAGGTCTTGATTCATTCATGTACCCCTCTTTATCTCATGTGTCACACTAATAGTCTTTAAATATACCTTTTTTTTTATATATATATAATATATATTATAACCCAAATAAAATACTAGAATTATCTTTATGACTTTTGAAAAAGTTCATCCCCTCAAATCCACTAAACACTTCACCTACTCCCTTTTTGTCCGTATGCAAATATTTATTGTAAGCCCACATACTTGGGTAGTAATCTACTTATATGCATACACATGTTAAATTATAAATTTAGTTTTATTATTTGAACCTACTTCAATTTCAATTTTATGTCTTTAAAAGTTAGGTTGATCTTTAGAGAAATCATACCTCCCAAATCATATTGATTCTCTTTTTTATTGATAGTATAAGCGGACTGTCTCGGACTTTTATAATTGAGTAAAATAAAACAACAAATATAACTTGTGAAATTTAAGTGCGTAAAACAACCCATTAAAATAATTTAGGCTAAATTATAGAAAATGCCCCTAAATTATGGAGTTTGTGTCAAAAATACCCTTAAACTTTAAAAAGTTTCAAAAATACCCTTGGACTTTCAAAGATGTTCAAAAATACACATTAGTTAAGTTTTGGATGGTAGCAATTTAAAGTTTTGTTTTGAAAATACCCTCAAACTTTTAAAAAGTTTCAAAAATACCCTTAGCCTTTAAAAACAAAAAAAAAAATGTTTTTCAATAATTTCTTTAGTATTTAATGGAATTCTTTGAGATTTCATTTAATCAATCTATTAGAAATTTTAAAAATTTACCCGGACCTTGCCCAAGAATGATGTGGAAAATCCAAAACATCCACTTGCTTTCGTAAAAGGTAATCTTAACTTTTGTCTTCCTGCCTTATGAAATATTTGCATGTCAATCTTATTTGTGTTGAACCCGTTTGATAACCATTTGGTTTTTAGTTATGTTTTTGAAAATGAAGCCTAAAAATACACTTTCTATCAATAAGTTTCTATGTATTCTTATCTACTATGTACCTATGTTTTAAAAAATCAAGCTAAAATTTGAAAACTAAAAAAAGTAGTTTTCAAAAACTTGTTTTTGTTTTTGAAAATTTGCTAGAAACTTAAATGGTACCTCAAGAAAGATAGAAATCATTATAGAGAATATGAAAAGAAATTGTAAAAAAACAAGCATGATTTTTAAAAACCAAAAATCAAAAACTAAATTATTATCAAACACAGCTTTAGTTTTTAAAACTTAGCTTGGTTTTTGAAAACATAGGTACAAACTAGAAAAGAAAATATATAAACCTATTGGTAGAAGTAGTATTGTTAAGCTTAATTTTCAAAAACAAAAACAAAAAATCAAATGCTTATCAAACAGAGTCTTAATTAATTGAATTATTAGTCTGATTGATGAAATCAATTCCTTAAGATTGATTGTTTTCTTCCTCATTTATTTTATATATTTATTTTGTTTTGCTTTTATTCATTTTTCTATTTCTTTTTTCAAATAAAATTGGGTGATTATATTCATGATAATTAAGTAAATTAGAATATCAATCCTATATAGACGAAACTCTAATATTCTTATACACTATATTAAAACTTAAACGATATTGTATTTTTCTATTTTTGAACTTTTTTGAAAGGTTAAGGGTATTATTGAAATGAAATTTTAATATTTTTCATCCAAAACTTAATGGTAAATATTTTTTAAATTTTTTTTAAGGCCAGGGGTATTTTTGAAACTTTTTAAAAGTTCAGAGTATTTTGAAACAAAACTTTAACTTGCTTCCATCCAAAACTTAACTTGCATAAGGTATATTTTTGAACATTTTTTAAAGTCCTGGGTTATTTTTTAAACTTTTTAAAGTTTAGGGGTATTTTTGACACAAAACCCATAGTTTAGGAGCATTTTCTATAATTTAGCCAATAATTTATGAAACTTAACTAAACTAGGTAAACTAAATTAGAATTTTAAAAACGATAAAATTAATTTTTTTTTAACAAGAATAGATCATAATAACTCATGACTAAGAAAGATTATAAGGGGTTTTTTAATTAATATTGTAATTTTTTAAATTTATTATAAAAATATTGTATTTTTCAAACTATTTATAATAATATTGTTGTTTTAATGAGTTGACAATGATCGTCTCTTGAAGAGACGACCATCTCGTGTGTAGATAATGACATACGACCAAATTGCCATCTGTCGCAAAATTTAAAAAAAAATTGTGGATGGTCATAGACCATCTCAAGAATTTTAACAAAAATGCCATCTGGTATGATGGTTGGTGAGATTTTGTAGAATAATGAAAAAACTGAAGGAGGAAAGAAAGAGAAAAAAAAAAAGTTAAAACCTACGTTGGCTCGGACTCCAAACCAACCACACTAATTTCTACAAAATCTTGCCAACAATTATGCCAGAAAGCTTGAGATGACTGTCTCTTCATCCATAATATTTTTTTAAATTTTTTGACCGATGACAATTTGGTCGTCTCTATTATCCACGCACAACTATTGCCAACTCATTAAAACACAATATTATTATAAATAGTTTGAAAAATACAATATTTTTATAATAAGTTTAAAAAATCACAATATTAATAAAAAAACCCGAGATCATAGATTCGAATTTTTCATAAGAAAAAAATAACTTTTTTAAACTAAAATTATAAAAACTAAATTAAGTCTGAGCTCAAACTACAAAAATTATGTTGAAATTAAGCCTA
Organism: Trichosanthes cucumerina; assembly: GCA_036507285.1. Lineage (NCBI taxonomy): Eukaryota > Viridiplantae > Streptophyta > Magnoliopsida > Cucurbitales > Cucurbitaceae > Trichosanthes > Trichosanthes cucumerina. The sequence goes on from CM071845.1 coordinate 6,661,543, forward strand.
CGACAATTATTTGTTTAGAAATATAATTTAGGTTAAATTACAAGTTTAGTCCCTGAACTTTGAGGTCTGTGTTTATTTGGTCCCTAAACTTTGAAAAGTGTCAAATAGGTCCCTGAACTTTCAATTTTATATCTATTTGGTCCCTAAACTTTGAAATGTGTCTAATAAGTCCTCAAATTTTCAATTTTGTATCCAATAAGTCACTGATCTTTCAATTTTGTGTCTAATAGATCCTTGACTTAGTGAACGTTTTTTAAAATTCATGAACTAACTAGGCATAAAATTGAAAACTTAAGCTTCTATTGGACAAAAAAATCAATTTTATATATAATAGATTGCTTAATTTTAAAAAAATTGTGAATATGTTGGGGACCTATTAGAACTTCATGACTAATTAGACATTTTTAAAGTTCGAGGATTTATTAGATCTGAAATTGAAAGTTCAAGGACTATTCGACACTTTTTAAAATTCAGAAACTAAATGAGCCATGACCTCAAATTTCAAGGACTAAACTTATAATTCAATCTATAATTTAACTACCCAACCTAAACATAATTGTTTAGAAATATATTATCCACCAAGATATCACATATTTTTTTTGAGTACATCAACCCAAAATATCACATATTTCAATTCCACTCCCTCATGTGATTCGTTTTTTTTCCCCTTAATAAATAAATAATAAAAAATATTAATAATTTAACATTCTGCTTTTTTTTTTGGATAAAATAATTTGACATTGTTTATTTATACAAAAGACTGAAAGAGTAGGTATTGATATTTATTTATTAATTATTACGTAGGCTTTCGTTCGATCCACGCCATGGGGTCCTTGTCTTTGTTCGTTCTTATAAAACCCCTCTGCAACTCCACTCTCTGAATTCATAAACCCATTTTGGTTCTTCTTCCTCGTCAATGGCGCCTGTTGACCCACACTCTTTCACTGATTCTACCCATCCTCTAACCGTTCACATTTCCCTCTCTCTCTTCTTCGATTTTCCTTCCACCACCATTCATGCTTCTGCCCTAATTTCTCTCGCGAATTCTCACTCTGGTTCTCTCTCCCTCGATGCTCGTTCCCTTACCATTCATTCCGTTCTCGACCCTCAATCCCATGCTCCGATTCCATTCTCGCTTTCTCCTCCCGATGCGATTAAAGGGTCTCTTCTCTCTGTTTCGCTCTCTGCCCAGTCCTCTTTCCTCGTGATTTACTCTACTTCTCCTTCATCCTCGGCTCTGCAATGGCTGACGCCTCCCCAGACTTTCAACAAGACGCATCCGTTTGTATACACCCAGTGCCAGGCCATTCACGCTCGTTCCATTTTCCCCTGCCAGGACACTCCGGCGGCGCGTGTGCGTTACTCTGCGCGTCTGAATATTCCCCGGGAACTGTCGGCGGTGATGGCTGCTCGGAATGTGGAGCGCCGCCCGCCGGCTGCTGGCGAGGGTTCGATGTTGGCTGGAGGGGTGGATTTGCTGTGGGGCGGCGAAGGGAGATTAGTGGAGGAGTTTGTGATGGAACAGCCAATTCCGCCGTACTTGTTCGCTTTTGCCGTCGGAGAGATCGCGTTCAGGGAAGTGGGGCCGAGGACTAGGGTTTATGCGGAATCGGTGCCCTCGGTGCTCGATACTGCAGCGAGAGAATTTGCAGGGACGGAGGAGATGATAAGGCAAGGCGAGAAGCTATTTGGACCGTACGACTGGGAGCGATTCGATCTGCTAGTGTTACCTCCGAGCTTTCCTTACGGTGGAATGGAAAATCCGAAGATGGTGTTCTTGACACCGACGGTGATAAAAGGGGATTCTACGGGAGCGCATGTGGTTGCTCATGAGCTTGCTCATAGCTGGACTGGGAATCTGATCACCAACAAAAACAACGAACATTTTTGGTTGAACGAGGTACCGCACTTCTGGCTGGAAATATACATGTTCTTGTTTGTTTGGTGTTTTCATTGCAATTTCATGGATACTGCCTCTTTTTGGTTGCTATGGAGTTCATTGATCGGTTGCTATTTCCTTGAAATATACTCTAGGGTTTTCGAGAAATTTTTTACCCAAATCATATTGTTCGGATTTGTTCTGTTCTGTGTTAAACACTGCATTTAAAGACTCTAGCAAAAAGTGATTTTTCTTCGATTTCATCGTCTGGTTCAATTATCATACGGCCCTCATTGAGGCTTTATGGATTAGGGGACTCGAAAGTCCTAGTTGTGGGCTATCTCCAGGTTGTTATAGATCTCATTGGTATCTTAGGATTTTTGTAACTACTGTTTATCCCTTATTCTCCAGGTCTTTTGTTACTGTTAGCTTTGTCTTTCTGTTCAGGCTGTTTTGTAGTGGCTTCTTTTTCTAATGAAAGCTTGGCTTTTCATTTGAGAAAAAAATTGAGCTAACTCTTGGCTTAATGGCTTTCTGAGGTTGTAATGCCAATTATTTATGTTCCACACTCTCTTCTAGTGTGTTGGAAGGGGGATTAATTAGATGATCACATTCTTCAGTCTCTTGTCATTTTTTAGCAAAGAAGATTTGGGAGAATATAGACAAACTTTGTGAGTTTTAAGGGAACTCAATTTTGTTCTTGTGGTAGTTTTAGATGGATTGATTAGAAGATCCTAGTTTTGGCTATTTATGATTAAGGGACAATAGACTAGAAGAGGCATTTTTGTTCTTTCGAGTGCCTTTATTTCTCTTTCCTTTTTCTAACGCTATTATACTTTCGTCTGGATGGCCATAGGGTTTTACAACATATGCAGAAAGGAGAATTGTTGAGGTTGTGCAGGGGGAGGATGCAGCTACTCTTAATATAGGAATTGGTTGGAATGGTTTGAAAGAGGATGTTGAAAGATTTAAGGATAATTTGGAATTCACGAAGCTAAAAACGAAGCAAGAAGGCGTGGATCCAGATGATGTGTATTCTCAAGTACCCTACGAGAAGGGTTTTCAGTTCCTATGGCGTATCGAACGCCAGGTATGTTAAATTGTTGTTTCTTCAAGTTCAAACTATATCAAACTTTTTTTTAATGGTTAGTATTTGTTCTAATATTCCTCCTCTTGATTTTAGGTGGGACGACCCAAGTTTGATGAATTTCTGAAGAAATATATTGAAACCTTTAAATTTAAGTCAATTGATACAGAAACGTTTCTTGATTTCTTGAAAGCAAACATCCCTGGAATTGAGAAAGAGATAGATTTGGAAATGTGGACGGAAGGCACTGGTATCCCTCCAGATGCATATGAACCAGTTTCTAATTTGTACACAAAGATCCTATCGCTAGCCAATGAATTTAAGCTTGGTAAAATTCCTAGGGAAGATGAAACTGCTGATTGGGGAGGGCAAGAATGGGAGTTGTACTTGGAGAATCTGCCGAAATCTGTTGAAGCCTCACAGGTTTGGATTTTTCTGATCAATATGTTTTTATATTCTCTATCCTCATACCTTTTTCGGTGAGAGTCCTAAACTAGAAATATTATCTTAGGTCCCGTTTGATAACCATTTGGTTTTTAAAAATTAAGCCTAAAAATACTAAATCTATTTTCTTATGTTACCTATGATTTCAAAAACTAAGCTAAGTTTTTAAAACTAAAAAAAAAAAGAGTAGTTTTCAAAAACTTGTTTTTGTTTTTGAAATTTTGCTAGAAATTTAAATGGTACCTCTAGAAAGATGGAACTAATTGTAGAGGAGGGGAAGAAAAGTTGTGAAAAAACAATCAATAATTTTCAAAAATAAAAAACCAAATGGTTATCAAACGGGGTCTTAATTACCCAACTATGCATAAGTTTGTCTCCTTTCTTCTTGGGATGCTTTTAATGGTCGATTTTGCCCTTGAAACACATTTGGCTGGGCAATTTGAACAGGAACTCCTAGTGTGTGATATGGAAGCCATTTGAAAATTTTGAAGATGCTTGGCTTTGCATTTACTTATTTCACGTTTTTCTCTTTTAGTTAGGTTCTTTAGTCATGAATGAGGAGTCTTTTCCATACTTCTGTACAATGCTTCCTTGAATCTTGTGTGACTTAACCTGTTAACATGTTATAAAGTTATGATTTTGCACCTTCTGTTTGAATGTGTAGATCCAGGCGTTAGATGCCCGTTATAGATTCTCGGAATCAAAGGATTATGAGATCAAAGTTGCATTTCTTCAACTCGCCATTTCGTCGAAGTTTCGAGATTGCTATATTGAGGTTGAGAAAACTTTGAAGGAAGTTGGGAGAATGAAGTACCTCCGCCCGCTCTACACTGCTCTAACACAAGGCCCCGGGATGGAAGAAGAGAAGATTTTGGCAAAGAGGATATATTCCGAAGCCCGTGAGAGTTATCACCCGATCGCTCAAAGGGTCGTCGAGTCCATCTTTTCCAAGAACATGTAAGTCTTTGAACTACCATACCTCTTAATTTAACTTTAATTTGTCACCTACTACTAATGCATAGGGAAGTCTCTCTCTCTACCATTGTAGTCTAAACCTCTCGGGTAAATTATTTTCCTAGCTTGAGGAAATGTTAATAACTTTTGAATATAAAGAGAGAAGAACGAGGGGACTTTTTCTCATGCTTATCATTTTCGTTTTTTTTCCCCCCTCTTCTTTAATTTAACGAACTTCATTAAAAAAAGGTATCAATACTCTAAAGTTTCAACAGAATTAGAGATGTGTCACTTAATGAAGACTAACTTTGGCATTTTCAATGTTATAGAGATTAAATTAATATTAACTTCCTAACCTTTAATTGATCCATGGCAGAAGACTGCATTTAAATTAACATTAACTTCTTAACCTGTAATTGATCCATGTAGATAGAAGACTGCATTTAAATTATATATGTATACCACATTATAGCAAACCACATCCATTCGAAGTGGCACCTTAATGCTACCACCCACTTTTATGGCAAGACTTGAATTTGTCAATTTTAATTTTAAAAAATACTATCAATGCAAAAAAAATGAAAAATAAAAATTGAAATAGCACCTGAATATCATACTGCAATACAACCCACTTTCCCAAATTCGAAATAGGGTGAAAAATGAGGGAGCATCGGTAAGGACTAGGGAGAGTAAAAAGCATCAAGAAATGCACTCTGATTCCAAAATATAGTCCACTGCTTCTTCAACGGTATTAACGACCTGCAAGAATTTAATTAGGAACTCAAACATAAGTGATAGTTAAATTATTGTCCTTAATTTCTAATACTTCTAAACTCTATTATGTATTTTTACCTATCAACTTTCTACTTACAAGATCAGCTGGAAACTCAGCATGATTTTCTTCGCCCCTGAAAACTCCCGTCCTTGTTAAAATAGAAAACCAAGGTCGTCCTGCCTGAAATCACAAGTTGATATCGAAGAGTAAAAGCCAATTTTCCCATGGCAAGATACTTGTTCACAATGCTCATAGTCAGATGATGAAATTGTAAGGATTAAAAAGACGAACCTCTCGTGCACCTTTGATGTCTACCACAGGATTGTCACCAATCATATAAAGTGTTTTAAAACCATTAAATTCAAAATCTCCTTTGTTCACGAAATGATCCTCACAGTGAGACGAGAGAATTTGTCTCAATACAGTTTCAACATTCTTAAACACAAGAGGATTTGGTTTCCCGTAACATATATATTGGAGAGGTCTGTGGTGAACCCTGTGAATCAAGATCGAACGGTTTAAATGAATGCTTGGAATAGTACTAATTCTAACACAAGGGATTAGCTTCTCAATAGCTGCTTGTATGAATGCTGTTGAAAAACCAGCAAAAGTAATAACAAATCAGTAATTCTAAAACAGCTTGTGAGTGAATGGTAAGAGGAAGAATCTCAAACACGTAAGAACCAAGAGGCAATTCAAGAGCCAAAATATCGACATCTTGTTTCCTGAGTTTTTAGCAGAAAAGGGAGAAACCCTTGAAACAAGATAGGAATTTTACCTATTAAATATACTTTCAAGTGCAATTTTAAAGGCACCTATCCCAAGCCGCTTAAATGGAAATGCAGCCTGCATAGAAAACCCAATTGGTATATTCTCAATTTTACTGGCAGTCGCAGCCTTAAGAGAAATGGCTAACAATTGCATGGCACTGTTATTAAGGGTTGTGACCCTATGCTGGCAGAAACTGCAGGCGTAAACTAAAGCAATCCTAAAGAACTAATGAGGCGTTATTTACGTAAGCAATTCATTGCTTAAAGAATCATTGAAACTAACCTGATATTCAAAATCATCTGCAGCAAAATATAAAGGCACTTGATTCCCATTCTCCTGTCCTGGAAGGCCTCCAGATCTTAAAACATCACAAAGAACCTAATTCATTCATCAATGAGTTCGAAGCTTTTGCAAGAAATAGCTATTGTCAAGAGATGAGGACCACCGAGGGAAGCATTGCAATAGTTCAATATTTTATTTTGTTTTGATAACACAAGACATTAACATCTCACAATTTCAACCGACAATACAATCTTCAACTAAGAATCTGAACTTTTCAGGAGACGGCAGTATAAGATTTTCACAATTTCAATAATAAATGGTAGATCTTTAACAATGTTTTATGATGAAAATATTTTATGACCATGTATAATCATAGCAATCTAAGTTTTCAAATCATCAATTGGTTCACAAATTGTAGCTAGACTTGTTTATCAAGATTATATTCCAATTTATCTACGAGTGAAATCATTTAGAAAGTCTACATAGGTACGTACCTGGAGAAAAATTAGAAACTATTACCCAATTAATGTACCAAAAGTCCAATTCTTCAGTATATTAGATAGACAGACAGAGACTGGTCTTATCATTAAAGAACCTATTACCTAGGTAATTTCGAAACAAGATAAAGCAATTATTTGTTACTGGACAAATATAAATGACTCAAATTTATAAGAAATGAAGTTAATTGATCGAATGGAAATTTGGAATAAACAGTCTTGCTAAATTTAACGGTGCAACTCAGCGACTCAAAGAATAAAAGGGAGAGAATGAATACTTGGATATCCCTGCCCCAATCAACAGGATCACTGACAACAAAAGCCGCCTTCACTCTTTCAGATAAAACACTCTGCTTTCTCATCAACTTCTCGGGGTTGCAAGTCAAATCAAAAGCTTGATTGGTTGTCCAGTTCTTGTATTGGGATACAGGATCAATATTCTCAAAGAAGGAAGCATATTCATCGATGGACAAAACTTTTCTGTAAGGCAACAGAAAAATTCAACATATACGGTCCATCAAGTTGGACGAAAGTTAATCAAAGACATGGGGCTAAGAGCTTACTTGAAACCATACTCGGACATAACAAGAGCTGGCTGCCCTTTTCCAGTTGCAATAATAAGTTCGTTCTCAAAACTGAGGTAAAAGAAAGAAGTTAAATACGAATGTTAGTAAGACATGCTGCAAAGTATCATTAACAACCTTAGTTTATCTAAAATTTGTGAGTTTAAGCACGTGGAAATAAGAAGAGCCCACCAAACTTATTGGCCGAGTCTTTAAGGTATCTATTTCAAAGCTTCAGTAATCTAAGAAAATATCCATGCTATGTCATGCCAAGATTCAGGTATAGCTCAATCTCACTATTTTCGTGTTAACCCTAAAGACAAACCTTCAAATGGCCGCCTTTCATTTTCTTTTTTTAGTAGAGGCACAAGAAGGTCGCTTCAAAAGAATGTGTGGAGGATAGGAAAGTCAAATATCATCCAGCCCGAGGAAATCTCCTAAAATTTTTTAATAGGAATTGCCAAAGCTAGTTTTATTCTTCATATGGCCTCTTTTACAAGTTAATGTTCTCATTCTTTCCTTTCGTTCGACAACCTTTTCTACTTCAAAAATACTGATACTGAGGGGAAAGAGTACACTCCAAATTTCTATGGAGGTACCTATTCAACAGATTTTTAAAACTTGAGTGGCCCTGCACAACCTGCATCAAAAATGTTGAAAAATGAGAGCTACAATAAAGCCTACACAATAAATAAATCCCCAAGACATCAACATCGTGTTCCCCACAAAGGGAGGATAATAATGTCAAAAAGAACTACCTGAGAAGGTAATACATTCACTCCCAAGAGTTCACTCAATTCAATGGCACGTCTGGATTCTGGTGTACCGCCTCCTATATAGGTAGAGGAATAATGGGACTCTCATTTTTTATTTTATATGCTAAATAACTATCTTTCAAAATTATTTCTCCACACACACACAGAAAACTCCTTGAAATGAAACAAAAACAAAAAACAAACTTTATTATTTATGTACCAACTCTTCAGTGGGGCAGGGTATTGAACCAAACCAAGAACTGGATATAATGCTAAGCAAATAAAAAAGATCATGAAGCACCTGGACAATTATTATAGCATCCGAAACCAGCATCTCTTTTGGTGAGGCTGGGGGAAAAGTTTGTGCTAATTACTATGGTAAACACATGAATATCCGCAAGAAGTTATGAAAAGATTTCTTGTGCATCAGATACAATAATAAAATCTGGCTGCATTATTTAGTTTGAAATGAATTTGGTCGTTAAAAAAAAATCAAATGCAATGACAATGGCCTTTCTCCTTTTTAATAGACACTCAACCCTAAGCCTCGTATAGCAGGCTTATACATTTTATGCAACAGTTCAGCATTGTACAGACTCTGCAAGTTCGTCAACAAACAGATTAACAATTTAACTATAAGGCAATATTGAATACAACGAATAAAGGAAGGGGAACTCACCATTGGTCAAGAAAAGAAACGGAACTTTCAAAGTACCTAAACAACAGCAACATCATTTGTATTAGATACAGAGTCAAGTTACAGAACCATGCTCACAAAACAATAAAGCAAAGCGATAACCACCAAAGAAAAAAATGACTGTCACATAATATCAATTTAGATTAATCAAGTACATGAAAAATCTTGCTGTTCCACTGTTGATTAGCCATTACAAAATCAACTTACAGGCAGATTGTTGAGAAAAGGAAAAAAAACTGTCATTCAATTGTTTCTGCCAAAAGGTGCAAGTTGCTTGTGATTGTGTTGAAACCAAGAAAAGGGCACTGCCTCGATGATTTGCCATTTTTATAAATTGAAATTTTCACTTCTGTAGATAGATCGATACCAGAGGATGTAGAATCCGCATACAACCTCCTCAAAGCTTTGTTAGACCCTCCAATAGGACAGTGGCCACGTAGAAGAACCCCATCAATGTCAAATGCAATCCCAAAAGAAGAACTGTAATCATCATAAGCTCTTTTCACTTCTCGGTTGCACGGAAATAAATAAACGAAACTACCCACAAGACGGTACAGCAATCATAAACGGTGAAATTCATCTTTCTAATCAAGAAACAAAGTGCACTTAGTCATCTGAATTCAGCACTCAGTTCCCTTCTTCTCCACGCTCAATTTATCAGAAAATGGACAATAAGTTACCAGTTTGAGAAAAATAAAATGGGATTGAAATGTTGTTGAATCGTGAATGTAGGATACAAATCACTGCACATGAATTGTTTTGAAAACATACAATACAACAATCCTTTACAAGGTTTTCTCAATTATGAGTAGCCAAACAGAGAATCAACCAAAATACGGAGAATTAAGAACAAGTTTAAGACGACAAACCGTTCAAGTCGAGATTGAATCGAATAGAAGGAACGGGAACTAGGAGAAGCCTGAGACTGAAACGAAAATGGCAGTTGAATCTTTGGTTGAGAAACTTTGAAGACCGTAAGAATTTTCATCTCAATTCAACGCAGCAGCCCCTCGGCGAGTCCTATTGCCTGCGACTGCGAGTGCCGCGCGCGCCACATAAAAAGATCAGTGGTCTATATCACGAATTTATGATAGATTTTAGCTTTAGAAATATTTAACTATATTGAAATAATTCTTTTTTCTCTTTTGAAAATTACTGGTGTATATTACACGTGCAAAATGCACGACATTATTTTTAATTTTTATATTTTTATTGTATATGGTTTTCTTTTTATATTTTTATTCTATATAGTTTTCTTGAAATAGTTTTACCTCTCGATAATGCTTGAGATCTTTTTTTTTTTTAGTACAGTAACATTTGGAGACGGGGGATTCAAACTCATGACCTCTTAGTCATAAATTTTACTTGATACTAATTGAGTTAAGGTCTGATTGGTAATACTTGAGATCTAGTTAATGATAGCTTTTCAAAATACAATGATCTAAAATTGCTAAAAATAACATTACTATATAGTTTTTTTTCTTCTCCTATTTGAAGAACAGAACAAATAAAGTTAAAAAAATAAGAAGGAATATTGAGTCTCTCATTAGCCACGTCTTCCAAGTTTCAAGTATCTATCAACTCAAAAACAAATTGCTCCTTCTAACTCTTTCTTCCAACTATTGTAGGAGAAATCCATTGTTTTTTTTAAAAAAAAAAAAATCATTCATTCCGAACGCTTTGTCATTTCTCATCAACCATTGTTTTTGCTAAGCTATAGAAAATGAAGAAGTTACCAAACTTTTGAGATTATAGAACTTTTGATATTTTATAATTAGATGTAATTAATTTAAGTTAATGAATGCAAACCTTTTTGTATTCTAACATTTTGCCCTTTTCTTTTTATATTATTCTAATTCATTGTTTGAATTGTAACATCATTAAATAAAGTATAGAATTTATTATGATAAATCTCAATGAATTTAAGGCCAATCTTTATTTCTGGTAACATTCCTACATAAAAATCTTAAATTCAATTAAAGATTATTAAGTAGGAAAAAAATCTAAATCTAATATAGAGTCTTGTTTTTGTTACTAAGTAAAATTTAATCTGATCAAGTATCTTTTTTATACACAATCTTTATATTTTTCTGTTGATGTATTGTTAATAAATATAATTTGAATCAGTAACGAATTATTTATTAATTTAAGAGGGAGAGATTTTTTTTTTCTTTGTTACCTAGTCACATGTTTAATAACTTGAAAATTAAAAAAATATGTCATTTGTAATATATATTATAGATATAAATATAAATTATGAATTTTATTATTAAAATTAAATTTATAGTTTATTGAAAATTGTAAAACTTTTGGGATTTAATTTTTTTTAGAACATATAGATTTCAAAATTCTTGTTAATCTTTTTTAATTAAATTAAAATTATTAAAAGTTAGTAATTACACAAATAAAGATAAAAATTTTGGTATTCCAACTTTTAAATGCTACTTTATGAGATAAATTATTATATAATTTAATAATGATTGAGTACCAACAAATTAATAATTATTAGTAATTAATTATGGATGGAATGCTTTGTAAATCTAAATTTGACAAAAGGGTAAAATAGTCTTAAACAAATTTTCAAAGACAATAGCTTTAAATAGTCTTAAAAAGTTTTTCAAAGATGATAGGTTTTTGATATATTATAGATTATAAATATTGATTTTGGAATAAATTATTATAAAAATAGTAATTCAGAAATTTATTACAAATTTGCTTTTAATATAAGAATATTTATAGGTCAATTTCCCAGCCCTGGAAATCCCATTTAGGTGGGAAAGAGGGTGGGAAAAACCTCTCTTCCAGAGATCATGATATATCGGTATTTTTTAATTTTCATGATCTATATTATAGATGAATCTATATAATAGATATGCACAAAATTGATCATGTGTCAAAAACTAGATTTGAATGGGGTTTTAATCTTCTACACTACCCATTGAGTTATTCTTACTATTTCTAATACATTATCATTATTAATATAAAAATTTAAGGGTATATTTGAAGTGCATCTTAAAATAACGTGTGTTATAATAGTTTATGGAATTCTTTGCACCCAAATACATATTATTATAATTCATAGTAAATCATTATGCATCATACAAGTGCATATGTTATAATAACCTATGAAGTATTCTACACCTCAAACATAAACTATTAAATAATACTATATGATTTCACAAACTATAATAACACATACCATTATAACCTTTATTATTATAACTCACCATAAATAGTTTCTAAGGGTTGTTTAGGCATATGATTTTACAAACTATTATAACCAACTTAGTATCTCAAACAACTCCTAATTTTATTTTTTTTGTAAATGGGTCGGATGGGATTTTCCATGGCCCACCCGCCCGCTAAAAGTAGTGTTTTTTTTTTTTAACCTCTATTGCATAACAACTCTTGCAATCAGCGGCCGTAGAAGAAGGGTCTTGAGTATGAGGGCTTTGTTGATCGTGAATTCGATAGTAGTATGTGTTAGTTATATTTTCTTTAAACATAATTTAGACAATTTCCAGAAAATGACTTTTGTTAAAATTAAAACTATATTCACAAGGCAGATAATTAATCTTAATACCAATTAGAGAGAGAGTTAAGACACCTTTTGTAGAAGGCTGGCTTTTTAACATATATGGATATAAATCTTAGTTTGTATTTCAAGATTTTTTAAACTAAATGTTGATGCCGAAATTTGGTTGGACGGATCAACGGTGAATTTGTATTGCTGGGACAACGATCTCCTGCAAAACAGGTAGCTAACATTGGTGTGGTGCTCTACCACACGCACTCCGACGCTCAAGTTAGAGAGGGTAATCTCGCACAAGAATCAATCTCAAGCTAGAACACAGGCTAAATGATTGCTTACATTTCTTGGCACTATCGACGAGATCATATAGTCGCGCAATCGTAACGGTCCTTCAGGGCTTAATTACCCGCTAACCATCCATGATTGCGCTTGCTTAATGACAACGGTTACAAGAGTGAAAACATTTCGCAACGTTTTCACCTCTCACCTGTCGTAACGGTGCGTGTGACATACAGAAAGACTCTCGTCATTCCTATTCGTCTAGACCGCTACTCGACTAGTCTCTCAAACAGACATGACGGAGAGAACAGACATATCGGGTGACGCTTGGCCGGAGCCGACCCCTTGGGGTCGGCCTACTGGGGCTCGGGGTCGACCCTGACGCTTAGCCGGAGCCGACCCCTTGGGGTCGACCTCCCAGCTCGGTCGAGCTGAGCCGATCCCTTAGGGTCGGCCTATCGGGGCTCGGAGTCGACCGACACTTGGCCGGAGCCAACCCCTTGGGGTCGGCCTTCCGGTGTGGTCGAGCCGGGCTGACCCCTGGGGGTCGATCGACGCTTGGTCGGGGCCGACCACTAGGGTCGACCTCCCGGTTCGGGCAAGCTGGGCCAACCCCTAAGGGTCGGCCTCCCATGTGGTGCCACATGCACTCGTCTACTTAAGGATCACTCGTTGCCTATTCCGAGTCACATTTTTTTTTGTCATAACACTAAAAATATTGTATATCTTAAGTTGCAGGGTAGGCCTAAAATCATGTATATTCATATACTGTTTCTTTTGATCAATCAAATTTCAAAAGTTTTTTTTTTTAGCTATTTTGTTTTAGTATATAGAACTATTGTCACCAACATACTTTTTATTATTGCTTACATACCTAAGGGAAAAAAAAAATTGAATTTGTTTTCAAGTATATTATGTATATCCAATCTATAACTTCAAACATTTATCTAAGTAGACATCAATTCACCTAGTAAATAAACAAAAGACGTTGCCAATAGAAGCATAGCTCAACTGGCATCAAGTATAACTTATGACCAAGAGGTCATGGGTTCGAATCTCCCCACCCCTGAATGTTGATGTACTAAAAAAAATAAAAAAATAAACAAAAGACGTATTAATTAAAAACAGACAAACAAAAAAAAGAAGAAAAAACATCAAATTTATAAAATTAAAAAAAAAATGAGGAACTTAAAAACAAAGGAGATGAATGAAAGAAGGGTACTTCCTAAAAGAGGTCAAATATATCCCAAAACAATCAACAAAAACATCAACTTAAAAACAAAGGAGATGAATGAAAGAAGGGTACTTCCTAAAAGAGGTCAAATATATCCCAAAACAATCAACAAAAACATCAATATCAATTGATTCAATTGTATTAGATTATGTCTAGACTAATTTACCTGAGATTGAAACGAAAATGGCACTCGATTCGATCCGATCCGACTAAATTCACATACAATAAGGCTACATGTTTTACGGTTGGGTTGAAGCATAGTTTCTTTTAACTTAAATGTATTATACAAATTTAAGCATATATTATTATTCTTTTATAAAATCAACCGTACTATATATTATGAGGTACTAAATTCAAAACTTTTGAGAGGCTTAAATTCGGCACGAGTATTGTTTTTTTTTCTTTAAAAGAACTCGTGGATGAAAAGCAGTGGCATTCAAATTGTGCCATTTATTATCCTCGGTGGCACAGAGAGCAAAATTCTAATAACAGAAATAACAAAAAAAAATTTAATAAACTTTATTTTTAAGGATCCAAACAAAGAAGGATTAGAAGGAGGAATCTCAAAGTTTATAAAAATTAAACTTTATTTTTGAAGGAACACACAGAGTGAACAAGCAAAACATTTCGAAAAAGGGTAACTAACAATGGAGGAGCAGCAACGGAGTGGTTGGTTTATATATGAAGAATGGAGAAGTTTATAGCACCGGGCGGCTGGCTGGTGGACGGGGATTCCGATGGTGGCGGCGGCGGCGGCGGCGGCGAGCGGCGGCAGAAGTGAAGGTTCTGATGACCTTGTTGACATAACAAGTGAATTTGAGATAAACCGTGTTAATTGAGTCATTTACGCGAAGACAGGCGTCCGGCGGCGGATGAGGAAGATCGGAGGACGTATTCCGGCGGGCTGCAGCTTTCGCGGTGGAATGCTCCAAATGAGAAATTGTTCGAAAACAGGGAGCCGCCATTTTCCCGATCCACCAAAATTTTGCAGAGAAATGAATCTAAAATAAGGGAAAGGGGATTATATAACTTTTTCAAAAATAACCATAAAATAATGAAACGATGAATTAGCCAAATTCTTGACCTTTTGCAAGTTTTCTAGCCCATACTTTAATTTCTTTAAGAAACAATATCCACAATTTTAAATTTTCATTTTGAAAACTGTTTTCAAATCATGGATATTTCAAATACTTTCCATTCTAAAAATTTTAAAGTGCATAATTACATCAACAAATATGTTTAAAAAGTAAGAGATAATATATTATTATGAAAAATACTAGACCCCCCTCAAATATGATGTATTCTCATGGATAACTACACATTTTTTTTTATTTTTTTAAAGGAAAAAAATTTGTGGTTGATAAAGCCGCTTGATAACGTTAACATTTCTTTTTCGCTTTTAGCTTGCTTTCTTTTTCTCATTTTTCAAGAATAAGAAAGAAAAATATGTTTGATAACTATTTATGTTTCTTGTTTCTTGGAAAACAAGAAATAGAAACATAAACTTGTTTGATAACCGTTTCTTGTTTCTTGTTCTTGAATGTTTTCTTTATTTCATTTTTTTGTCATTTTTTTATAGTTTAAAAAGAATTTAGTTATATAATATAAAATATATAACATGCATTAAAATATATAAATATACAATTAATTATAACAAATTTATATTATCAAATACCAACAAGTCTCGATGCAAAATTAATTAATAATAAAAGTAAATAAATAAAATTATTTTATTCTTCAAATGTTGTTCTGATCAAGAATCAAACTTGGGGCTTGAAATGAAAGTTATATTGTTTTGACATGCATTTCACCAATAGGCTGGAGGTTGAGGATGGTAAATTTGGGAAACATTTAATATAAAAAGAAACGAAACAGAAAGAAACTACTATTTGAAGTTTCTCAAATTTAGTCTAAATTTTAGAAACGTTTCTCAAATTTTGGGAACAAGAAACGGGATGGATTATCAAACAATTCTGTTTCTTAAAAAATGAGAAACAAAAACAAGAAAAAGAAAACGAGAACGTTATCAAACAGACCCTAAATGGACAACACTGCGTCCTATTAGTATTTTATGTTACAAATTAAGTTCATTTTTGTTAAAATCAAAATATGTACAACATATAATATATTATAAATTATATACCATTGATAGATAATAATTATACATAATTTTTATAACATAAAACATAGAACTTTTTTATTTGGTTGGTTGAAAATAGAATATGAAATCCATTAAATAAAGGGTTGGCCAAAGATAACGAAATATGGGAGAAAACATACCGTTGAGTTTTCGCTTGTTTGAGGCGTTGAATGGATTATAATAACATAAGTTATAATAATCTGTCAAATTATATAATATTATTTAGAATGCATGATTACTTTGTTTAGTCTTATTATAACACTAACTTTACCCCAAACCTGCCTTAAAAAGTTTCATTTTTCTTAAATTTTGAAATTTATTTATTAAATACAAAATTGAGTGTTTAAGTACCTATTAAATAATTTTTAAAATTTAGAGACTATTTTCAAAGTCTGTAGATTTATTAAACACAACCCTCTAAATTTAGGGTCTAAATTTGTAATTTAACATTTTTTTAAAGAAAAATTAATCAAATTTCACTCATGAACTATATAGTGTAGCAAATTTTATCTTAAATAATTCAAATTCATCAAATTACACTTGAAACTCGAAAAATGATAACATCAAATTATAGATGGTAAATCAATTCCATCTCTATAATTTGTAATGAAGAAAGAAACAACAGAACACGCAGTCAGCCTTCAATTGCCTTAGGGGATTGAACTATTTTCGCTAAAATCCTAAGGGTCGTTTGGTTTAAGATTTTATTGAATGTTCATGGATAATAGATGTCTGAGGATAAGATGTCTGGGAATAATAAATGTCTAAAAATAAAATGGTTGTGTTTGGTTCTACATGATAATGTTATCAAATTTTTGTGTAAACAAGTGGTATTTATATTTGTTTGATGAAATTAAAATTTATTTTATGAGATTGATGTTATAAATCTTATATAATTATTATCTATTATTAATAAAATAATAAAATTAAATTTTAAAAAATTAATTAATTAGTATTTTTAAATGAAAAAATTAATTATTAATTGATCAAAAATAACTCAGGAATAATTAATTATAATCATTATTCTTACCATAAATTAATAATATTTGTAATTAATTGATTAAATATAATATTAGTTAGTGCTTTAATATTTTCCTAATGAATTTTATGCTTGTTTTATGAAAATTAATTGTTAATTGATCACAAATAACTCATGAATAATTAATTATAATGATTATCCTTACCATAAATTAATAATATTTGTAATTAATCGATTAAATATAATATTAATTAGTGATTTAATATTTTTCTAATGAACGTTTATGCTTGTTTTATGAAATTAATCCTAAAAAAATTATTTTATTAACTAATCAAAATTAATGTCAACTAATAAAAATAAATTAATTAATTATAAATACTTTTAATTAAATAATTAATTATGATTATTGAAATTGAATACATATAATATATACTTAAATATTAATAAAGAAGAGAGAACAAGAGATGAAGGAGTATAAACAAAACCCATCATTCATATAAAACTCATCCATCATGAAAAAAAGTGATGTATGAGAATAAGTGATGCTCATGCCCATGCTCACAAACCTTTTTCCAAATAAGGAGATTTAAAACCCTTACCCATTCTCATTCTCAAAATTTTATACCAAACGACTTCTAAAACCGTAACATGGCGAGATTCGGGCATAGACATTAATAGATATTAGTTATTTTTAAAACAAAAAAGAGTACTATAATAGATTTTAGAAGTTTTTTTTTAAGCACATAAATAGATTTTAGAAGGTTAAAATACCATTTTAATCATTTTGTTCTATTTTAATTTCTTTATTTTTAAACGTCGAATATTAATCAATGTACCGTCAATAAACTTAAAATTGTTACCTACTATAGTTTATTATTAATTTTTCTTCAAAAATATTGATATGGTGTAAGTCACACCGACTCCAATATTTAAGTCAAAAGTTTTTTTTAGAGAATTAGAGATTGAGAGTTTTAGGAGGCTAGAATAAACGAAAAAAGGCGAATTGAGCTGATTTTTCCTAGGTTTAATTTCCATCGTCAACTGAGAACGAAAAAACTGAACTGGGTTGGTTCGGGAATCCACAGGTATGAGGGACCAAAGTAAAGTCAAAAAGTCGGTTGAATCACGTGGTCCCCCGACTTCAGCTAAGTAAACCCATTTTTTCGTCTCTTTCCATTTTAGATCAATCCCTTTACTGATTTATTTATCCAACGCATTTATGTTGATTCAATTTTAATAATCTTTATTAACTTTTCCTCCAAAAATTTTGGAAGTCTGTTAATTACATGGTGTCTTATTCTGTATTAAAATTATTATCATATTATCAAAGCAATTTTTATGAAAATTAACTCAAACTTATATAGAGACTAATTTTAAGATTTATTGAAAGTATAGAAACTAAATTTAGACTCTGAAAACTAAAGAGATCAAAATGGAACAAAATTATAATTAACAATTTGAAAAAAAAATTATTATTAATTTTTTTTAAACAATGGGGTGTATAATTCAAAACTTTGATCTCTTAATCCACTAACACATACTTACGAGTTAACTCTAAGTTCTTTCTTGTGACAACGAAAAAGGAACGATAAAGAGCTAATAGGACTAGGACAAAATGAATTCATGAGTTCCACTTCCAATAAAAGATAAGACAAACAAAATTAACTATATTCATTTTTTTTAACTGCATCCCAATTGTATACTCTTAAAAAGATGTGTGTTGAGAGAGTTATAATAACATAGAGTTATAATAGTCGATAAGTTATTATAATTTGTGGAATTATATAATATTATTTAAACTGCAGAATAATATAGTCTGAGACTCTAGAGTTATAATAATTTGTATTTGAGTGCATAGTATTCCACAAGCTATTATAATTAACTTGTGTCTCAAACATGTACTAAGTGTATCAACATGCATTTCTTAATATTTTTTAATTCAATAATATTTCAATCATAATTAAGCTACGACCGACATGAAAGATAAAAAGAAAAAAAAATAAATAAATCTCAGTATTGGATGCTATATAAAATACAAACATAGTTTCCAGTACACAAGCTTTAATCCACAAGGATCAAATAAAACTCAACCCACACCGAATTTTTAATTTATGATATAGTATTGAGTGGATTTGGCCCTTAGGTTGAACCGAAAGCCATTACTTAGTGAATGAATTGGCTCTTGGTTGCACCAAAATGCCCCCTTAGTGAATAAATTGGCTCTTGGTTAGAATCAAAAGGCAGTTTATTTCGAAAGAATAGTAAAAAAAAAAATCAAAGGTCACTTTCTGTAATATACCATTAATTTTTGTTCTGCTCTGCAATGGTTAATATATATAATGGCTCAGTCCTCTCCAAACATTCAAGAATCCTATAGTTGTTACTTCTCTGCAATGGCCAACTCGTTACTACTCGTTCTTTT
This sequence comes from Trichosanthes cucumerina, assembly GCA_036507285.1. Classification (NCBI taxonomy): domain Eukaryota; kingdom Viridiplantae; phylum Streptophyta; class Magnoliopsida; order Cucurbitales; family Cucurbitaceae; genus Trichosanthes; species Trichosanthes cucumerina. Next base: position 6,680,833 of record CM071845.1, read on the forward strand.
TCTCCAAACATTCATGTATCCTATAAATGGTACCATCTGTCGATTCGGTTCGGTTCAGCTCGACTAGTTTTCCTTTTTTTATTGATATTGTGCTTAACAGAGAATTTTCGAGGTTGTGTTGATGAATTTATGAAAAAATATATTGAAGTCGACGATTTTATAGTTTTTTACTGTTTCATAGAGAGATAAGTACCTCAAATCTATATTTAAGGGTTATATTAGAAGGCGGTATAATTTGTCCTTTTGTTAATGTTGATGATCCTACATTAGAAAAGTGGAGAGAAATCTCACAATATATATGATATATGGGTTATTCCTTTTATTGCCAAATGATTTTGAGATGAAACCCCGTATAATCTAATATGTTATCAGAGCCCATTAAACCCAAACGGGTATTCGATCAAAAAAAATTGAAATTGAGATCCGATTCAAGAATGGTGAACCCAAAAAGGCACCATAATTGGTTTTGAGATGGAACCCCATATAATCTAATAGTTGACAATTGAGGAAGGGAGAGATTTGGAAATGAGTGTCGAAAGAATGGGAGCTGAGAATCTGCTAAAATCTGTTCAAGGCTTATTTATAAGATCACCCATGTGTTTTTTTATCTCTCTATTCTCTTTTGCTCGTTTCAGTGACATTGTTCAAATATTGTTTGCTGAGTTTTAAGCACCAAATGGAGAAGAAAAATCTTGGCACAAGAAGGATTGGCTCTATTCTCTTTATCAAAAAATACCTCATCAATACAGATGAACTCCAAGAAATGATGCAACGAATTTAAGATTAGGTCAAGTCTAGAAAGAAAATTCATTCTTCAAAAAGAAACTCTACAAGAACATAAAATTCTATTTCAAATTGATATTTCAAAGGTTTTCTTACCGTTCTATCACAAGTGGCTATTTATAATCTTACACTCAAATAAACTAATAACTAATTAAACATTAAAAATATTGATTAAACAATAAGTAATCTAAAATTAACAATACTAATTATCTACTTTCATCCTACCTTTAGCATCTCACTCCTCAAACATGGGGTAAAACAATTAATTACAAATAACTAATTGTGAAGCTAATATATATATTCGCACATTTAATTTTAGACTACACTACATAGTCAATCTACAGAACCATCCCAGAAAATTAGGCTACACAATCATCAAAGTAATATCAATAATATATGGTAAATTAATTTCTAATTAAGAATGAAACAACAGAGAGGAATTCAACATGGCGTGCAGAAATAAAGGAGGAAAAATCTAGCAAAACTTATCACTAGGCTAAGATAATCTTTGTAAAATTGATATAACATTTTATATATAAAAATTAAGTATCTCGAAAGTTGAAGGGAGCCCTTGGGCCCTTCTTAAATTTGCCGTTGCTTTCAAATTCCTTATTTAATTCGCTATGATCCATTTCTCAGAAATTCGAGGAAAAAGAAAAGGGTATTGAAATATTTTCTCTCATAATATCCTACAGATACATTAATTTATAAAATCCATTACAAAATTAGCACTTAAATACGGAGAATTAAGAGTATGATTAAGACCGGAAAGCCTAATTAACACTTAAATACGGAGAATTAAGAGCTACAAAGCCTAAGATTGATATTATTTTTTCTTTTCTTTTTTGTTAGTACTATAGTGGATTTTAGAATTACAGAAAAATTAACAATAATATGGAATATATAGGGAAAATAAAATAGACAAAATTAGAGAATAATGATTAGTAGAAACAAGCACGGCAATAGATTTGGTATTTGATATTATATACAATGCAATACAATTACAATAGCCTTTCCAGAAGCTTTAATCTGCAAATGGAATATACAACCCAACCCACACAAACAATTATCATTTTTTTTTTTACTGCTCAATTATCAAATTTAAATTAACTTCATTAAGTAAACACACGAAATTAAAATAGAATTATGCAGTCTAAACTCCTCATCTATTTTTCAGTCCATTATTCAACTACATTTTTTTTTTAAAGTCAGCGGAAGACTGAGTGGGGGTGGAGATGGCGACGGTTAATGCACCGGGCTGGTGGACGGAGATTCCGACCGCCGCCGCGGCGGAGTGTAGCAGCTGATGATAGGGAGTGCTCGAACGGCGGCAGAAGTGACGGTACTGAATTTGAGAAAAGTGTTAAGGTAGATTATGCGGAGGCGAGTGTGGGGCGGCGGCGGAGGAGGAAGACCAGTGGAGGACGGTGGCGGCATCGGGGGGTGGATCAGGAGGATCCGTGGAGGTCGTCCGGAGGAGGAGGCGGTAATAATTTCAGCGGCGGCAGAAGTACTGAAGGTTCTGATCAGGGCCTTCTTATTGATGGTGAATTTCTGAATTGTGTTAGTTAAGCAGTTTCCGTGAAGGCGTGGGGTGTCCGGCGGCGGATGAAGACGAAGATCGGAGGACGTAATTCGGCGAGCTGCAGCTTTCCCGGCGGCGGGATGATCCGAATGAGTAATTGTACGAAAACAGGGAACCACCATTTTGGTAAAAAGATTTAGGAGAAAAAGAAAAATTATAGACGGAAATTAGGAAAAATCAAAGCCTGAATAAATTGATGAAGAATCAAGATCAGAGCAAGCAAGAGCCAGAATAATAAAGTATATTGCTAATGCAGATTTGAGTGAGATTGGTTGAATTGGTTTATATAGAAATGAAAAGAAAAAAAAAATCAATTTATGATTATGCCATAAATATAATGTTGGATAAAGTCGATCCCAACAAATTCTTTTGCTAGGTATAAAGTATGTATTATCGTATAGATTCAGATTTCTATCTCACATATTGTCAAAAATAATATATTATTCTTTATCTTAAAAAATTGAAGGTGGACGAATTTCATCTGTCCATGTCGACATTAAAAAAAAAATGTCAAATTTTATTGCTCAAGTCCAATCCACCTTTCTAATAGAGGTTGACAAATAAAAAATCATGATGAAATTTAAAAATTAAAATGGTTGGGAAGTCAAGGTGTTTGATGAGTCAGATCAAGATAGATTCCTACGCATGGACGCGAGAACTCCAACAATTCATGAAGCGGGTTTAAACATGGAAAATTTTTCTACATGTTGATTGTTTTAAATTAATTTTTTTATGTGGCTCCCATCCACTTAAATGATATATATCCCATTTCTCTTTCTATTTTTTTTTTATTTTGCTTCTGTGAACTAGAAGGAGTTTTCAATTAAAATTTTATTTGGTAGTTTGGTAAAAGATTTATAGGTAGAAGTTTCATCTTCAATTTACTCTAAAACCATGTCTCTTATCTCTATGGTTATGTTCTCTAGTTTTGACTCGTTTTCTTGGCTTATTTCTTGATTTTTTTTTAACTCTCATAAATTTAAACTCACATTCTATCATTTAACAACCAATAAAATAAAGAGAAAGTTGGGTGAACTACACCAAAACTAAATCTGAACAAATTGGATATTTAAATTTTTTGTTTAAATAATATTTTTTATACTGTTTTATCATTCCATTTCTCACTCTAAAAGGTAACCCAATGGGTCTAAATTTGAAATTGAGTAAATTGTGAGTTGCAGTTATTAACTGATGTTGTTAGTAGGTCTGTTAAGGGTTAGTGATACTTGTATCAGTTATTCTGTACCCACTGTATATCATGTGTTAATTAATGAAGATGATATATTCTTTCACAATTTTAAGTGAAAGATTTCATGGTATCAGAGCAGGCTTAGTGACCCACGTCCTTTTTTCGTATCCACGTGTGTCTCTGTTATCTTTACCCGTGAGCCTTTTTTTTCATTTCTCTCTCTTGTGTATACCTCTTCATTTTCGACCTGCCATGGCGTCCGAGAGTTCTTCAACTTGCAAAGACGTACAGTCTCCGATTTTTCTTCTCACAAATGTTTGCAACCTGATTTCTATTCGCCTGGATTCTTCAAATTATGTCCTCTGGAAGTTTCAATTTTCGACAATGTTGAGGGCTCACAAACTCTTTGGTTTTGTGGGTGGGTCGTATCTCATCCCTTCGAAGACCTTAATTGTAGACGGTGTTTCTTCCTCTTCAACAGATTTTGTTGATAATCTACTATATGTCGATTGGATTGTAAATGGTCAAGCCCTGATGACCTTGATTAATGCAACGCTGTCACCAGAAGCCCTAGCTTACATTGTTGAGTGCGACACATCGCAAGAGGTATAAGAGCCACTTGTTAAAAATTATTCTTCCGGATCTCGTTCAAATGTTGTTAACCTGAAAATTGACTCCAGTCTACAGCGAAAAAGTCTGATGAATATCTGTCGATTTCTATGTTAAAAGGATCAAATAGATCAAAGATAAGCTTGCGAACGTATCTGTCGTTGTTAATGATGAAGATCTGCTGATATATGCTCTTAATGGGCTTCATCTCGAGATGAGGTTGTTCCAATCAGTCCTATTCACCAAGTGGATTTCCTTCAGGTCGTGGTCGCTAGCCTGGTCAACTACAGTTTAGTGCCCCTAATGGACAAATAAGTTGCCAAATTTGCAACCGACCTGGTCACTCCGCCCTCGACTGTTACAATCGTATGAATTACAACTTCCAAAGGCATCATCCACCGCCTCAATTGGCAACCATGGAGACTACTCAAAATTCTCAATTCATGAGTTCACAAGGTTCACCGATTCAGGGTGTAATGCCCATATTATAGTTGATCTCGGTAATCTGTCTCTCTCTCATGAATACAATGGTGAGGAAAATGTCTTGGTTGGGAATGGACATTTGTTACCAATCACTCATACAGGTTGTGGCCATCTTCCTTATTCCCCATCTTCTTCTTTTAAACTCTCTAATATTCTTTATGTTCCTAGTATTTCTACAAATCTTCTGTCCGTCCATCAGCTTTGTGTCGATATTAGTTGCACTATATTTTCTTATTCTAACCATTTTGTCATTCAAGACAAGTCTACGGGCAGAGTTCTGTTTCAAGGCCCTAGTGTCAATGGACTTTACCCCATCACAAATAGTCTTTCCAGCCTGAATTGCTTCCCGTCTGCTCATGTTGCAACCAAGGAATCTTCTACTCTTTGGCATAATCTGTTAGGCAACCCTCATTCCCATACTCTGAATTTTGTTCTCAAGTCTTTAAATCTTCATATGAATGTCAAGAATCGTTGTATCTGTGAACATTGTTTGTATGGCAAAATGCATAAACTCTTTTTTCCCCGTTCCCATAGTCTTTCTCTGTATCCATTACAACTTGTGCATAGCGATGTATGGGGCCCTGCGCCTGAAGTATCAATAAATGATTACAAATACTATGTCTCTTTCATTGATGACTTTTCCAAATATACCTGTATTTTTCCTATCTCAAATAAATCTGATGTTACTACTGTGTTCCAAAGGTTCAAGCCTTTTGTTGAAAACCAAATTTCCTCTAAAATTCAAACTCTTCGCACTAATGGTGGAGGTGAGTTTGTGAACCATACCCTTACAACCTTTCTTCAAACTCATGGTATCCTTCATCAAAAGTCTTGTGTCTATATCCCTGAACAAAATGGAGTTGTTGACCGCAAACATCGACATATTGTCGAGACTGCCCTTTGTCTTATGAATACAACCTCTCTGCCTATTCGTTTTTGGTCTTATGCTTTTGCCACAACTGTTTTTCTCATCAACAGCCTGCCTACGTCAAATCTGCTCCATAGAACACCCTTTGAGTGTCTTTTTCAACCGTCCCCTGACTATAATCACCTCAAAGTCTTTGGATGTGTCTGTTATCCTTTACTCAAACCATACAACACAAATAAACTTCAGTCAAAATCCTCTAGGTCTGTCTTTCTTGGTTATCCATTAGAGTACAAAGGTTACTTGTGTTACAACATGAGCAATGACAAATTTGTTATCTCCCGTCATGTCCTTTTTTATGAGACTTTCTTCCCTTTTTCTTAGTTAACTTCCTTAGAGTCTTCTCCTGTTCCTTCTTTTTTTCCTCATACTCTACCACCATCCATTATTCTTCCCCAAACCAAGTCACAACCTGCAAATGAGAGAATGGTTAGTGAATGTTCCCCTGCTAATGGTAATGTACCTGTTACTAACAATGTTGATGGTGATAATGTCTGCGTTACTAGTGTTTCTATTGCTGCTTGTCATACAAATACTGTTGATTTTGTTGGTTGTGCTACTGATGTTGTGCAAGCATTAATTCCTAATAAATACACATCCCATGAGGACAAGGAGTAAGTCGGGCATTTCTTAGAAAAAGGTGTTTCTGGATGCTACTTCTTCCTCTGATGTTTTAAATAGTGAACATACTTCCTTCACTCAAGCCTCCAAGCAACCCGTTTGGCAGCAAGCTATGCTTGAGGAATATGAAACTTTACAAAAACAGGGGACTTAGACTCTCACTCATTTACTAGAAGGAAAGAGTGTTATCGGTTGCAAATGGGTCTACAAAATTAAACGTCATCCTAATGGAAATGTGGCCCACTACAAAACAAGATTAGTTGCCAAAGGCTACCATCAAGAGGAAGACATTGATTATCTTTACTCTTGCAGCTCAATATGGATGGTCTCTTAGGCAACTTGATGTAAAAAATGTCTTTCTTCATGGCAATCTTAAAGAGGAAGTTTATATGCAACAACCTCAAGGTTTTGTTCAACCATCTTCTATCCCTTTGGTATGTAAGCTCTCAAAATCTCTTTATGGTTTGAAACAGGCGCCTCGTGCTTGGTTTGAGTGTTTTACATCTCATCTTTTAGCCTTAGGCTTTGAAGCTTCCACTGTTGATTCATCTCTTTTTGTGTACAAAACTTCAACTTCCATCACATATCTCCTTTTGTATGTCGATGATATAATTCTTACTAGTAGTGATCTTTGTGTTATCTCTTCCTTAATTTCCTCTATGAAGTACAAGTTTGATATGACTGATTTGGGTGTTCTAAAATACTTTTTGGGGTTGGAAGTTGAGTACACTGTTGTTGGTTTGTATGTTAAACAAACTAAGTATGCTCGGGATGTTTTACATCGTTTTGGGATGATTGGTTGTAAGCCTTGTAATACTCTCATGTCATTGTGTTCCTTCAAGGGAGATGATAGTTCTCCTTGCTCAGTTGAAGATGGTAGGGCTTATCGTGCTATGGTTGGAGCATTACAGTACCTCACATTCACCCGCCTTGACATTGCTTTCAGTGTTACCAAGTTATCTCAATTTATGCATTCTCCCCTGTCGTGTCATCTTTCTGCTGCAGAAAGAGTTTCGCGTTATGTTAATGGCTCCTTGACAAAAGGTTTACACTTTAAGAAATTCATATCTGCCCTTGTTTTGAATGCCTTCTCAGACTCTGATTGGGTTGGTAATGTTGTTGATCGACGTTCCACAACTGGATTTGTTATTCTTTTAGGAAGCAACCCTATTTCATGGGCAGCTAAGAAATAATCTACTTTTTCTAGGAGGTCAACTGAAGCAGAATACATGGCATTGTCTATGACCGCGGTTGAACTCTTTTGGGTTTGGAGCTTACTGCATTATCTACGTATGTTTGGTAATGATCCTCCTCTTCTCTGGAGGTAGAGAGATTTTCTTATTACAGTAGGACTAAAAAATTTTCCTAAATATAATAAACTTATCCACACAACTATTATTTATTCTCAGTATTTATTATTTTAAGATGAACTATCTGCCACCCAATTATGACCCAACTATTGTTTAACCAAAAAGTATAATATTAATTAATTAATAATTAAAATACCATTATAATAAACTTATCCACACAACTATTATTTATTCTCAGTATTTATTATTTTAAGATGAACTATCTGCCACCCAATTATGACCCAACTATTGTTTAACCAAAAAGTATAATATTAATTAATTAATAATTAAAATACCATTTGAATTTTGGTAGTTTGAATTTTATTCCATTTTAGTCAATATATTTTTAACAATCAAATTTTCGTCTTTATACGCTCAATAAAGTTCAAAATTGGTACTTTTGTTAGTGACAAAAATATTTGTGGTGTCGAATCTCAATTGACATGGGTATAGGATCAACCCGAAGATTATTTTCGAGTTTAAGTATAACAACTATGTACTCCAAATACATAATGCATAATTATAGGTTTAACAATTTTGTACCTCAAATACAAACTTCATAACTCAATATTAAACAATTTTGCACTCAAACACAAACTTCGTAACTTTAGACTAAATAACTCTTCACTCCAAACACATATTTAATAACTCTTAGGACTAAACAACTCTAAGTTTAATAATTTATATTCTTGCCCCCAAACAACCCCTATATATATATACACACACACACACGCTGCAATTCAAGTTCAAAGCTTGTCACTGCGACGGTTTTTCTGGCCATGTCATAAAAGTTGTCTCCATCCACCATTGATCATCGATGTCACGTGGGAACCATGCCCCTCCACGTATTAGGCCGTCCAAATTTGTAAGAGACCATTTGAATTATATTTTTTTTTATGTTTTCTATTTCACTTAGTTAAGCAAATTTTTGTTTGACATATGTATTTTTAAAACTGATGTAAATAGTAAAAATTTTGAAAAAGAAGAGCAGGTAGACAATACGAAAACATAATTTTGAAAACAAGAAATCCAATAAAAATTAATTTATATTTCATGTTTTTAGATATGTATTTTTGTAGTGATTTAGCAGTTGGATTCCAATTTAAATAATTGTTCAAAATGTATTTTGTAATTTATTTATAGACCACAAAATTAGTTATAATTGAAAAGCTAAATATTATATTAAATATAAACCGTTATTAAGTAGTCTAGAACATGTTTTTTTCTTATAAATTTTGTACCATTATTATTTACCATATCATATAATTTATAATTTATTATATTATATATTTTTTAATTTAATAGAAATAAATTGAATTTATGAAATGCTATATTTATTAAATTTTTAAAAATATTTTTATAATTTTGCATTTTGAATTTTCAAATTAAAAATCTTGATCAACGAAAATATAAAAGTGTTGTTTGAATCATATAATCCATAGATAATTTTTCATAACACATTTGCAAATTAAAACGCATATTCACTTAACACAATGAATTCAAAAACATAAACCATAATCTAAACTTCTCACGAAATAAGTTCTAACACTTTTATGTTTTCAATTTATCCCAATTTTGAATTTAAAATTTTAAAACACAAAATTATATTTAAGATAAAAAAATCTTTAATAAATATAGCATTTCATACCTATAAACTCAATTCATTTTTGTTAACTAAATATGTATAATATAATATATTATAATTCATATGATATTGTAAATAATAATTATACAAAATTTATAACATAAAAGATGTTCATAAATTAATTAATAATATCTTACATTCAACCTTACATAATATTTTAGGTGGTAATTACAATTAGTATGATTATAAATATGTTATAAAACACATTTTGAACTATTGTTTAAATTATAATTTTAATTTCTAAATTTACTACCAAACACATATATGTAAAAACCTGAGACACGACTATGTTTTTTAATCACCAATTAAATGCACTCTAAGTTTCTCATTCTAGATCTGAACGAGATTCCTCCGCGACGACGAGATAATATTTTCATAGTATAACATATGACATGAAAATTATTTTTATATTCATTTCTTCATTTATACCTGATATCTTTAGTATTTTGGGTAGATATGTACCTTATAAATACTTTTTTTTTTTCAATTTATAGGCAATAATTTAATTTATATGCGTATGTTTTATGGTGAACAATGAAATAACATGATGAATAATTACCTTGATTACAAAGTTTCAAAAATGTTGAGCTTGATATATATGTTTCATACTAAGTTAAAAAAACATATCAATAATTATCTTGCATAGGAAGAAATATTCATTTCATTTACCTACGGTGCATCCAAAATAGTATCAAATAAGTATCAATATATAATATGTATACCTCATGTGATTTTGATTGATTTAGAAATTGAAATGAGCAAACAATAAGTAAAAATGGAGGAAGATGAAGAGAACAGAAAATTTTGGAGAGCGAAAAAATAGAAAAAGAAGAAGAAAATCTGGATAAATAAAAATAATAACAATAAAATTAATATTATAAACATTATCATGTAAATGCTCATTCCACATGTTTTTGATACTCATGTCATGTGGTAAATTATCCATAGTCAAAGTGTCTCTCATGTGTCCATAGATTAGTGTCTGTCTTTTGTGGATGAATGAACAATAATGCAATTGGGTAAAATCTTCTCAAATTAATTTTTTTTTACTCTACTTTCTCTTTTATTTCTTTATTTAATTTTGCCAAGCAATTTCACTATCTTTTCTTTATATATATATATATATATATATATATATCCATTTTCATTCTCTTATTATTATTATATTAGTATTTAAATATTAGTAAAGTTATACCCAGTTTTCATCATTTTTTTCACAACAATTAATAATTTGTAGAGCAAAATTTTCCAAACTTTTAATCAAAGAGCCATCTAGAGGTAACCATTACTACATACCTCAAACGCATAAATCTAGAGAAGAAAGGTGCATTGTTGATAGCTCTATTTTGGGGAAGGTTATCACCAGCAATCAAATAGCTAGTAGAAAGAGATGAAGATATGATTTTTTTTCCACCACAAAATCTAAAAAAAATAATTAAAAAAAAACTTTTTTTTTTTAGAAATTTGAATGGAAGACTTTTTTTTTTCACGTGCATTAATGTGATTTGACTCATGTTCTAAAATTAACGACACATAACTCTTTTTGTATTGTGCATTCCGTCCAAATTACTGTAAATCATAGTTTTCGCTCTTGCTCTCTTGCTCTACTTCTGGTACTCTAGCTCTTCTCTGACTTCTCTCCTTGTTCTTTTTTTCTCTATATTTCCGACCAGTCATTTGAGTGAGAGCGAGAAAACGAAAACATTTCTATGTACGAGAGCGTGAACAAGAAACACTGTTTTATATTACCCTTATGGGTAATTTTGCACGTATTACCACGTCAGAATATGTCATATTTCATTATTTTCAAAATACAGGTCATTAAAGCGCGTGGAAATAAGTTATCCGTACGAAAATTCAAATTTTTTTATGCAGTTAGACCACACTGTACGATACATGAGTGTATAGTAAATGTTGTTTCTTTTTTATTTTGATTGATTAAATTGAAAAATAAAAATCTAGATTTAAAAATAGAATTTGAAAAAGTGGATATGAAAGGTGGTTTGTTTTTGAAAAATATGTTTCACATCTACGGGTTTTATTTTTTATTTAAAAAGTTAAAATCTATTAAACACAGTTTTTGTTTGTTGAACGTTTGGAGTGAGGGCATAAATTCATATTTTGTCGAGAAAAACTTGGGTGCGTGCTGTCCACTTTTCCAGCTTTATCACAAATTTCTTACACTAGCTACGGGTGAACATTTATGTGAAATGGTTACTTAGAAGTTATGGATGCTGTTTTTCCTTTAATGAATTGGATTTTATGGATTTCATCTTTCCTTCCCACGTGACGTTTTGGAATACTGTACATCAAAAAACACATATTATTATAATTTATAAGGGCATGTTTGGGGGACAAGTTGCACATGTTATAATAATTTGTGTTATTATAACCTGTGAAATAACATGCACCCAAACACGAAGTATTATAACCCGAGACTATATTATTCTGTATTTTAAATAATATTATATGATTCTACAGACTATAATAACTCACAGATTATTATAATAACACACTTAGTGCCCCAAACAACCCCTAGATAAATAATTTGTATTTTGAATAATATTATTTTTATAATACCCACTCAACACGGGTGCGATCATACCAACACTAATGCACCAAATTCCATTAGAATTTCTCGAAAAGTACTGGTGTTGCACCCTTTTGAAGGATTCTGATTTAGTCTAATGGCTTTGTTAAAAAAATGAATTGAAAATTGAAAGGAGTACATTATATCTCGACTAAAAGTGGAAGTTTTGCTATTTAAAAAGAAAAAGAAAAAGAAACAAACAAACTTCATATTGGATTGTAACTTTTCTTGTGTTATTTTTCTTTTTATTGTCTAGATGGAAATGATCTATAGAGATGAGTGCAATGCAACAAATTAAAGGAGAGATTTGGATTTTCCATCGGAGCTAGCCAAGTGTTTAAAAAGCAATTGCACTAAAAAAAAAAAAAACTATATATTCACCCTAACAAAAAATAAATAAAATAAAATAAAATTCCAAACAATTAACCAAAAATATCGTCTTCTTCCTTTTTTTTCTAAACCAAAAATATCAAATTTCCTTCCACCATCAATTTCATCCTCGAGTATTGTATATAAAAACCTAAATTTCCACAAATAGCACTTCAAATTAACCACGTCTTCTAAACCAATTTCACCAATCCGATCGATTACCGGCCATGGCGGTTCTCTTCAACAAGTCTCCGACGAGAGTTGCCGCCGCGACGACGCTGCTGGTAGGTCTAATTATGTGCTCCATTCTGATGACCGTCGTCTCGGCACAGCAAGTCTCCAGCGTCGGTAGCCCCGGCGTCGCACCGTCGCCGGCAGAGTATCAAGAGTTTGAGATGGGAATGCCGCTTTATAGGATTAAAGAAAAGCCCAATGTTCTAATTCCGGAAACCATCTTGGCTAATGAGGATTACCCTTCAATTGCAGCTGCCCCATCCTCGCTGTTTCCGCCGTCGCCGACGCCATCACCATCGCCGTTATAATAACGGTCGCTTTTGGAGGATTTGAATCGTCATTTGATTTCTCAAAAACTTAAAAAATAACAAAAAAGCAAATTTCTTTCTTTTCTTTTTTTTCTTTTTCTTTTTTTCCTTCTTCTTTTTTTTTTCCAAAATTACATCTATGTGATTTAAAATTATTTCATTTTGCAGAATCTATGTTTCCATTGTGAAAAATTGAAGCGTAATGTGGTTGTATTATTTTGTACCTTGATTTTATAATTTAAACAGTATGAGTAAATGGATTAATGGAACGACATCATTATACTTGGGCAATATTATAAAAATATATATTCTTTTTCTTTTATAAGCTACCTGACCTTTTATAAGGGTTTCCTTCGTAAAAAATTCATTAGATTGTTGAACTTCATGCAAGCGTCCTTCTCAATCAAAAACTTGTAAAGATATTCCATCCCATAAGAACTAAGGAAAAAAAAACAAAAATCAATTTTGACTATTGACAAGTTGTATTAATTTTAATCATAAACGAAACAAATAACTAAACTTAGGTCACCACGCCATTCTAAAAACCACGAACTTGACTCTCGAAAGTAAGACCCACGCGGAAACAAATGGACTCTTGTGTTTTTTTTGCCTTCGATATCATTACTAGTGACGACGAGTATGGGAAAGATCGTCCAGGTGGTGGCATCGTAGAAGGAGCACAACAGCATCCTTGGAGAGTTTTTCAGCTTCCATGATGAGGAGTTTAAGCTTAGTTAAAAATGCAGGCAAAGAGCCTAGAAGGCTATGATGACATAACAACACTCATTAATACAACATATATGGTAGAAAATAGATATACTTAATTCAAGTTTAGCTCAAAACAACGAATAAGTACCTATCCTAGAGCGACACGTGGTTATGAGCATGTGTGTTAAATATTTTTTAACCGGGATTGAAACAAAAAGTTAACTGATGGTGTAAATATACACTTATTCAAGTAATTGATACAATCTCCTAAATTTGAGATTTAAAATGATGAAATTGAAAGTTTAAGGTTAAAATTAATACATCAAGTTGTTAGGGTAAAAAATGATTTCCCCCCAAAAAGTAAAAAATATAAACTCGATACCCTAAGAAAAATTGATGAACTCGAACCCAAAACTTTAAGGAGGCATACTGTTTCGAAATCAGAACCCTCAAGATTGGAACAATGGGATTTTTTTTGGGGTCTGGAGGTTTCAAACCTTGCGAATTAGAAAACAATATTTAAAATGCAATGTTCTAAATCCTGTAAATTAGAAAACAGTGTTTTGACGATACTGTTTAAGAGGTTGTATTTGAAACTAATTGGATTTTCAACATAGTGTACCAAACAATGTTTTGAGTTAGGATTCCAAAACTATCCAAACCCAACACGACGCTCAAAACATCCCCTGAGTATATAGTTATCAACCTATCATTTTTCCCATCCATCTGTATATTTTTTTAGTGTTTCAATTTAATCCCAAGTTTTCCCCCAATTAATTAGTTCACATGTCACCATTTTTAATTCATCTATTAAGTTATTTGGATCAATTTTGATCTAATTTCCGTTAGAAACTCATGCATGTATGAGTTAAACTAATAATATATTACATACGCGTTTGTATGTGTGTATGTATGTATAAAAAAGTACATGTCGATCATTTCAGCTAAATGAAAGTCATATTAAAGTTGTTTGTCTAAAAGAAGAGAAACAATATACACTTTAATGCAAGCCAAACAAATTACTAGGAGTCAGGTTGAATTTTATTAATTTTAACGGGGATAAGTTGAATGTTAAAAAAATTGTAGGCATTGTTCAACTAGTTCGCAATTAATGTATTATTACTCTCCTAACCTCCATTGTTAAAATTAACCGCAAAAAAGGAGGGAAAAAAGGGGCAAACTCTTAAATCACCAATCAAACTAAAAGATTAAGCTAAGAGTTTGGGATAAATTTAATTATATCATATAGTCTAACACTCCCCTCACTTGTGGGCTTGGAAATTTGATGAAAAGTCAAACAAGTGAAATCAATATTAAATGAAGAGCAAACTGACTTTGCAGATACCATCTTAAATCTCCAATCAAACTAAAAGCTTAAGTTAAGAGTTTGAGGTAAATTTAATTATATATCATATAGTCTAACACAAATTGTTCTTATTTTTATTATTGTTTTTTGGATGGGCCAAACGATTAAATTTGAACATATATGGAACAATTGTTGTGTTCTTCGATAAAATGCAGTTTTGATCAGGATGTCAAACTATCACAAATCCATTAGACACTTGCACCAATCATTCCAATGACAATGCTTAATTGCTTATTTTGTATTGTGGGGTATGTTTGGAGTGTTTGTTATAATAATCGATAGATTATTATGCATTTCAAACACTAAAGTTAAATAATTATGAATCATAAACATTGATTATAAATTTGAAACATATAAGGAACAATTGTTGTGTTCTTCGATAAAATGCATTGATCATGAAGTTTGTTACTTCCGACAACAAAAAAATTATTTTAAACATCACTACCTACCTGTACAACATATATAAGTATAAGGCTAAATAGTGAACTTTGCCATTTGTTTAAAAAATACCAGTATCTTTTAAAGTTATAATAGTACTATTGACATTTAATAAACATTTCAAAAACAACCCTGGACTGATTACTTGCTTAGATTGAATTCAAAAGAATGATTATTTCTTATCTAAAATTCTAATTAAATTTCTATTCTAGAGTAGATTTTGAATCTTTATAAAATCATAAGAATATTTTATAAATCCAGAATAAAATTCTATATATTTTTTATAACTTACCCCAAGTATAACTATTTCATTCTATTAATTATTTTTTTTAGTACATCAATAATTAGAGCGATGATTCGAATCCATGATTTCTTGGTCAATTGAACTATGCTACTATTGAAATTGCAAAGTTTAGATTCAAAATAAAGCAACCACATTCATCACAACGATAACCATAGATTCTGCAAAATGAACTAATTTTAAATCACATAGATGTAATTTGTAAAAGAAATTAATAACAACAAAAATACAAAATTGTTTTTGAAAAAAATAAAAATTGAGTCATTTAAATGGCGATTCAAATTTCACATCCTTCGATGGGTATGGCGATGGTAACTGCACTGGCGACGGCCACGGCACGGGGCTGGTGGAGTTGAAGCGTATTGCTCCTTACCGACGGTGGTTTCCGGAATTAGAACGTCGGGCTTATCTTTATTATTAATCCTAAAAAGCGCCATTCCGATCTTATACTCTTGATCCTCCGCCGCCGACGGTGCGATGTCGTTTGAGTTACCGGCGGCGGGGACTTGCTCGCGTACGGAGACGACGGTCGTCGGAATGCAGCACATAATTAGACCTACCAGCAGCGTCGCCGCTCTCGTCGGAGACTTGTTGAAGAGAACCGTCATAGCCGGTAATCGGTCGAATTGGTGAAATTGGTTTAGAAGATGGGGTTAATTTGAAGTGCTATTTCTGGTTTTGTTATTGTTCTGATAATTAATTTAGGTTTTTATAAACGGGACTTCGGATGGAATTGATAGTGGAGGGAGATTTGATATTTTTGGGTTAGAAAAAAAAGGAAGAAGACGATATTTTTGGTTAATTGTTTGGAATTGGAGTTTTTTTAAATTAAGTTTAGATATAATGTTTTTTTTAGTTTAACATGTGAAGTAGGGATTCGAAACTTCAACCGTTCTTTGAAACTCTAAACTAAAAAATATATGCATTTAACTAGTTTGCCTAAGGTTGAATAAAATTGTAGTATCGAGATACTATGTTTTTGTTCTATATTTGATTTTTGAAAAGTATGATATAACAACCACAAAAGAAAGTAAAGGAGATGAGGAAAGATGGTTAAAAATAGCTAGAAGTAAAATTAAGGAACTAATTCATGGTTGCTCAAAGCAATAATATAAATAATGCAGATTGAATGGATGGTTTTGATAAAAAAAAAAAAAAAAAAGAAAGAATACATATAAATATTAGAAAATAGCGGCTTCGAGAACCAAAATATTGGCAATTTAGATGGCTAAGATAATGGTGTGTTCCAAAAACAAATGATGCAACTCCAATTTCATTTGGGGTGTCGAGTATCTCACATTAGAAAAGTAAAAAGAAACCTCACAATATATATGATATATGAGAGTTACTTCTCTAATTATCAATCTCATTTTATTGTCAATTGGTTTTGAGATACAACCTTATATAATATAATATCTTATTAGACCCCATTAAACTCAAATGAGTATTCGGTCCAAAAAAAGAAATCTCACAATATATAAGATATACTGTAACTAAAACTATACTCATTTGGATTATTTTATTTTAACATACAATACAATACATATTATTCAATATTATTTTTATTATTTACATATATAATATAATCCACATTCTCTTCATTCTTTTATCTCCTTTTCTCTCTATACTGAGTATACATTAAGGAATATTCAACTCCCACCCAATTTATCATGTATCAAAATCAGGGGAAAAGAAAAAGAACCAAAAGGAGTATTAAAGTGGGGAAAAAAAACATTAAAGGATGAAAATGAGTCTAAATTGTTTAGATAAATTTCAAACCGCTGGTTTTTTTTTAATACAAAATGTGACTTTATTATAAAAGGAAAAATCAAGGTGAAATATATATATTGTTTAATTAATTGAAGTTTACGCCATAAATTCTCTTATAGATTAAAAGCCTAGAGGATTCGAAAAACATAAATACAACATTCATTCAATCAAGAGCAACAAATCAGTCCCTTAGAATTAAAAGTTAAGTTATTCCTATTAAAAAAATACATAATCAAAATTAATGAAAAATCTCATTCTAATATACAAAGACTAAAAAAAGAAAGAAGAGCACTATATACGTCAAGTCAATCATCTATCCCTAAAGTAATATCCATGATCTCGAGTTTCAAAAATCTATTTTCTTAACTTCAATCATGTTTCCTTTCCCTCCAAAATCAAAGTATCTCTAATTTGAAATTTTATCTAAAAGGGATAACTCACATTAGTGTTGTTCAAAATAAGTTGGAGCGAACAATTGACAGTGTCAAGACACTGTACATCATGACACTACTTCTTCTGCATTTTTTCTCATTGTTTTATTATGTAGCACCATGTCGCTAAAATGAGCGCCTAGGCGCGATCTTCTCAGGTTTAGTTTTCTTTAACTTTTGAAACTCCTTCATTGTCGGTGCTTTTGTCCAAATTAAATGGATTTTTTGATACATTCCTCCAAATTATTTAAATTGCTCCATTTCTATAAAATGAATAAACAAATATATGAAAATAGCATGAAAATCGTAGCGACTTACAACGATTAAATTATAAAAAAAGACGCCCACAAAGTGTGCTATGACGCTCTCCCCTACATTTGTTTTTAGTTTAAGTAAGCGCACAACTCGATTGGTTAAGACATTATATAACCATTCTTAACCTTAAACGTTGAAAAAAATTGAATCTCTATACAAAATTCGACAAATATGAGAAATTATGGAATATAAACATGATCAAGTATACAATTTAGTCTCTAATGTATTTTTTTTAAGAGAAAATCTTGGTTTTGATGTTTTAATATTAACAAATTATTAGGAAATAAATTAAAATTTTAAGATTTGTTTGAAAACAACTTAGTTTTAATTTTTGGTTTTTGAAAATTGTGCTTGTTTTAATTTCCATCATTTTTTTACATTAGATTTCATCACTCTTAATAAAATATTTAAATTCTTAGTCAAATTCTAAAACAAAAAACAAGTTTTTGAAAACTATTTTTTTTTTAGTTTTTAAATCATGACTTGATTTTTAAAAATATGTGTAAAAAATACCTAACAAAATAAATCAATAAGTAGAAGGAATATTTATAAGATTAGTGTTTAAAAATAAAAAAATAAATAAATAATAAAAAATTGTAATGGGTAGAAAAATATGGGTTCTTATTTGCAAATATAGTAAGTTTTTTTAAAAAAAAATGCAAATATGACAAATATTTCAATAACATTTTTAATTCCCATTTTACCCTTGATTGAAGCCGGATAGATTTCGATAGACTTTTATCACAATTAGGAGTCTATCAATGATAAACTTCTATTACTGATAGACTTTTATCACAGTTAGGATTTTATTAGAAATAAACTTCTATAATTAATAAACTGATCTTGTCACAGTTAGAAGTCTATGGGTGATAGATTACGATAAAATGCAATGCATGAAATAAATTGACATATTTTTTTTTCAAGGTTAGGAGTCTCAGTCTATTAGTGATAAACTTCTATCTCTGATAGACTCTTATCACAATTTGAAGTCTATTAGTGATATACTCTAATAGACTGTAAAACTGAAGTATGGTTTGTTAGTATGCAAGACTTGGAGTAGTATGCTGGCAGACTTTTATCAAAATCAAGAGTCTATCACTGGATCGACTTCTATTAATGATAGACTTCTTTCACAGTGATACACACAACTTAGTGATGGACATGATAGGATAGTGATGGACTTCAATCACACACTCTAACTTATTCAAGATGAAAATTAACCTATATTAATTCTAGTAATTCACAAGAGATAGATTCTAGCAATTGACATATACGCTTCTATCAGTGATAGACTCTAATCACGTACTACTCCCAATGATAAAAGTATATCTGTAATAAACTTCAATAAGAAGAGAGAAACAACACATATCAAAGTCTATCAGTGATAGTGATAGACTTCAATCAGAAAATGGAAACAATACATATAGAAGTTTATTAGTGATAGTGATAGTGATAAACTTATATAACTTTATATCACTAATAAACTTCTATCACAAGACAGTGATTGAAGTCTATTAGTGATAGACTCTAATCACTGAAGAAAAAGTTGAGCGTTGAACATCGACTGAACGTTAGAGAAATGAAGAAAAAATTAGAAGAAATTAGAAAAAAAAATCAAAGATAATTTGAGGAAAAAAATGAAAGAAACATCCATCAAAATTTTCATTTGGTTAAAGATAGATGCACGAGTTTTTTAGTAATTTAAATGAAAATTTAACATATATGCAAATAGTTTAACAATTTGTTATATTTGCAATATTTTAGCCTTATTTTTTTATTTGGTCAATGGTCTCTTAAATAATTATCGAACAAGATCTAAAACAATGGAGGAACTTAGCACGTTGAGATTTTGATAGGCTTTCATTGGTAGAGGAAATAAAATGTTTAATTTTTACATAACGTATATTTTTTACAAATTTAACGGTATTTAGAAAATCGACACTAGAGTTTGAATAATTTTTTTATGTTTAGAAATTCGTGAGTTTTTTTTTCTTTTTAATTCTTGGTAACTTTAGGAGATTTTTCAATGAAAAGGATCTTGTGCATTCGCTATATTTAATTTTGTACCATACTTGATTTTTAAGATTAATTTGGTTTTTAATAGATTTTTAACACTTTTTTTAGTTAGCAGACCAATTCACCAAAAGTCAAATAATAAGAGTTTCAACCCTTATGTAAGTTTAGGGTTTAGTTTGATGAAATGTAAATGAATTTGATAATTCATGTACTTTGCCAAGTTCAAATTAGGTCAAAATTGATTTATTTTCCCCTAAAATATATACATACAATATCCAAAAAAGAAAAAGAAAAATAAGCATAGTATAAATATTGCGTCAAGTTAAAATTGATAAGAAACGGTAAACTTCAAATAAATTGATTTATTTTGTAACTTCAAATCCTCATACCTCATTGTTGCACTAAAAAAACATATTGTAATTGTATTACACTCATTCAAATAATAAAAATAGAAAATAAATATTGTCCTTCATTTGAGAACAATTGCGCACACCCATTCATTTTTACAATCATTCTATTGACCAACTTGAATCATGTCTCTAATAACAACCACGAGGATGCAACAGACTAGAGAAGACAAATAAGTCAATGATGTTAAAAATAGAAATGAGTGCAATCCATTATTAATTCTTGGTTGATTATAAATTCGTATTCATTTGGACGTCAGAAGATAGAAAATCAAAAAGTACATCCATATAAACTAGAAATGGCAACCTCGACTAAAATATTGGCAATGTGCGTCATTATGATAATGGTGTGCTCATTTCTAGTAGAGACAATAAATGCAACTACTCTTCATTATGACGCCATCGCTCTGGATGGAAGACCAAGATGTAGATCGGGTAAGTGCAGAATACTAGGACGTCCAGCCAACAAATATAATAGAGGATGTGAGGCTATTGAAAGGTGCAGAGGCGACTAAACATTTCTTCTTTTATGTAAAATACAATTGAATATTTTTATCTTTTGTTTTTTTTTTTCTTTTCAGTTCAACTATATGTATAGGTCTTTTTGATTAATGTGTATGCCTTAAAACTTCTAACTTTTTGATTAATGTATATGCCTTAAAAGCTATGTTCTTGTTGTTATATATATTTTCTTATTATATGTGTTTGTTTTTTTTTAAAAAAAAATCTCCCATATTTAAAATTTTAATGGAGAGATGATTTTACTTGAATTTCACACTATAATTTTTTACAATTGAAAATATTATAAAATTAAAAATTTTACAATACTATTGCAAGAAATGATGCACAAAATTCGTATGCCACAAGTGATCGAGAAGTTTTCATCAAGCATAAATAATTATAGATGTTGTCATCTGATTGAATTTCTAGCTCACTTAACTACCAAAGTTATTAATTTTCGATTTTAAAAATAAATATGGAATGAACGATTGAATAAAAAATAACAAAAACTAAAATAAGCATGCAAAATCTATGAAAAAAGTGTCTTAGGAAGTTAATTTAACCCATTGAATTATGAACTAATGTCGATGTTTGTGAATAGATTGCACTCGTTGCAAAAAAAATTTAGCCTCGAGTTATAAATTGTAAGAAGCAAATGTGAACAAACAATTGGGGGAATTAGTAGAGAGTGTTTCATGTATACATAGAAAGATGGGAACGTTGACGAAATATTTGAAAAGAAATAGGACTCATTGTTGTTCTTTAACTTTTTTTTTTTCCTTTCATTTTCAAATGAAAAGTACTCATAGAATCAAAGAATAATGACATTTAAACGCTGTCATAAATTTATGACACTAAAAATTGTAAATCTTGAAAAATTTCTTGATTTTTCACACAAAAAAATATGTCTTTTCCCACCTAAACACACATCTTTTCCCGCAAAAAACTGAACCTCCAATCATCTATGACATATCTGAGACATTAAAATATGACATTAAAAAAATATCATAAATTTATGATATTAAAAAAAATGTCATATATTTCATAAATATGAAAATATCCGTCGTTTCCCGTCAAAAACGCGCCTTCAACCATTTTATGACACTTTTTTAATCTCTCCATATTTTTTGTTATATATAGTGTCATATAAAGCTAAATTTGTAGTGGTGTATTTATGTTTTTCAAATTTGGGTAAAATACCTTTTTGGTCTCCGAGTTTTGAGCAATAGGTGTCTTTGGTCCCTGAGTTTTTAAAATAGACCCTTTTAGTCCCCAGTTTTGAGAAATAGGTTTAAACGGTCCCTCATGTTATTTTTTTATTTTTTTAATTCTTTTTTAATTAATTATATAAAATCAATATTTTTTAATATAGATTTTTTTAATTAGAAAAATAAAAAATAAATTCTCTCCTAATTCTCTCGTTACACTCTCATATGTCCTTCCTCCATCTTCCTTCTCTTTCTTCTTTTCCTTTTTCCTCTCCTACAACATTATCTTCCACACACTCTCTCTCATGTATCTCACTTTTTTTTACTCTCTCTAACCCTTCAAAAGGGTGGATCTCAACTACCCACCCTTCATTTTACAAAACTGCAACAAATCAAAAAAATCTCTCTTAAGATTTAGTTTTTTCCCTCAATCTTCTCAAATCACCCATAATCCATAATCAAAGTTATGGTCAATGTCTTTCAAACACACTTAAGTTTTGAACCTCCAGATTAAATTTAAGAGATTTTTATGTAAAAGTTCCATATGTGATGTACAAAGGAGAGAGAGAGTGGGGTAGAAGATGTGAGAGAGAGGAAAAGAAACGAAGAAAAGAGAAGATGAAGAAGGAGAGGAGGAGGAGAGATGAGATAAGAGAGATTTAAGAGAGAAAATGTATATATTTTTTTAATTAAAAAATATTGATTTTATATAATTAATTAAAAAAGAATTAAAAAAATAGAAAAATAACATGAGGGACCTTTTACACCTATTTCTCAAAACTGGGGGACTAAAAGGGTCTATTTTAAAAACTCAGGGACCAAAGGCACCTATTGCTCAAAACTCAGGGACCAAAAAGGTATTTTACTCTTCAAATTTTATTTACCACGATTTAACAAAAAATATATTTACCTGATTTTCATTTTTTGTTGAATGGATGAAAATCATGGTAAATAAAACTTTTTTTTTCTCTCAAAATATAGTTTGGAATTTGAAACATCTCTTTAAATATAGATGACAAAACTAAGAGACATAATAGTGTTTGTGAGCTTAACTCTAATAAATCAAAACCAAATGATTTGACTGTTTTTTTGATAATTTGTTTGTTCAAAATTAAGTCTATAAATAATAATTTCATGGTTTTATTATTTTGTTATCTAGTTTTTACTCATGTTTTAAAAAGACTAAACCAAAATTTAAATTCTAATGCCTTATTTGACAACCCTTTAGTTTTAGTTACTGAAAAATGTATTTGTTTTCACATAAATTTTATAGAGTGAATTTCATCTTCCTTAACAAACCGTCTAAATTCTTAATTGGCCATACAAAAAAAAAAAAAAAACAACAACAACAATTTTCTTAAGTTTTCAAAACTCGACTTAGTTTTTTAAAACATTGGTAACAAGTAGATAGATAAGAAAATTCATATGTGTGAAAGTAGTTTATAAGTTTAATTTTTTTAAAAAATCAAATGATTATCCAACAAAACTTATAAAAAAGATTGATTTTCTGATTTTTTTTTAAGAAATATGAAACTCATGGTAGAAAATTGACGAGAAAACAAACAAACGTTCCATAAGCCATAAATCAAATGATTATCCAACAGAGCTTATCAAAGGTGACCTAATTTATTTTATTTCGTGTTTGATTTTTTGTAAATTTTAATTTCGCCTCCGAATTATTAGAAAAGTTCGATTAATTCCCTCAGCTAAATAGAAATGTATAAATTTCATAGTTTTGTATGGTTGTCTAACGATTATTTAACTCAATTGGTTAAATAGATATATCGTAATAAAAACTAAGTTTTTTTTAATACATCAACATTTGGGGATGAGGATTCAAACCCATGACATTTTGATAAAAAATCCTACTTGATGCTAGTTGAGTTAAACTTTTGTTGGCCAATATATATATATATACATACACACAACAACATTTGGAGATGAAGGATTTAAACCTATGACTTATTGGTATGTCTTACTTGATGTCAGTTGACCTATACTTTTGTTGATGGGCAATTGAGTTATAATTAGACACCAACGGTGTGCCGGATAAACTATCATCCAGCTGGAGAAAAAAAAAAGAAAGAAGAAGAAAGGTTTAACTCTTATTTACATGACTGTTCTTGCAAGAGTCGAGAGAAAGGAAAAAATGGAAAAAAAAAAAAAACTATTTACCAATTACAATGAATCAATAATAACTTTACCTTTTCAATTTGTCACATTTAACTTGTCAATTTAATATAATTTGAATTTTAAATCTAACACTCACGACCACAAGACCAACAAATAAATCACACAACATTAAATCCATAAAATAAATGAAAAGTGCCAAACAAATATTTAAAATCTTCGGTTGAGCTATACTCTATTTGACATGAGTCTTGGGATTAGAAGTTAAAATCTTCACCCTACATATGTTGTACTGAACAAAATAATAGCTTCACCTAATTGGAAAGTCACCCATGACTCATAAGTAGCATAATTTTGAGTGTTTGTTAATGGAAAAAAATGATACCCTTCGAATTTGGGGATTGTTTCAGTGAAAACTAGAGATTGACAATTGTATCGATCAATCAAAATCTCAAACTCTTATAAATCACCATTCGTTAATTTTTAAAATTACAAATACATAATTCTCACATAGGAATAAGACCATCTTTAGTGTATGGACATTAATTAATATAATAATATATAGAATATTAGAACCAAATCAACAGGAGTGATGTTCATAAATATGAGTAATTTTTCATATTTTATTCTTCTCGATCTATTTTTCTCTAATTTATTGTAAGGATCTTGCAACATCTTCAAGGTAATAATTGGACGAAGACAAGACAGATAAAACATAATTTCAATAAAAATTAGATGGTTGATATAATTAGACAATATAATTGTCAAAGTGAGGATAACTCTAAGGGCATGTTTGGGGGCGCATGTTATAATAACATGTGTTATATTATAACGTATGGAATACTCTGCACTCCAAACACAAACTATTATAACCCCAGACTATACTACTCTGCATTTTAAATAATATTATATAATTGACTGACTATAATAACCCACAATCTATTATACTCTTTGTTATTATAACTCACCCAGCGCCCCAAACAACTCATAAGTAATAATTGACATGTACACATCCCCTTAAGTAGAAGATTCACATATCTATATTTAATAATTGTTGTGCTAAAACAAAATACAATTAAGTCTCGCAAGTTCACAACCTCTTTGATACAACATTATTGGATGAGTCCGTCCATTGACTAGCATGCACTTCAAAATGTGATCTATGTAGTCTCTATCAACCTTCTTTATATAAAATTTGAAATTATATTATCGTGATGTCTTTGTGACTATTAAAAATGTTATTAGTTTATAACCGATTTACATCAAAAATAATTTAAAATTTCTTTAACTTTTGAAACTCCTTCATTGTTGGTGCTTTTGTCCAAATTAAATGATTTTTTTTTATACATTCCTCCAAATTATTTAAATTGCTCCATTTCTATAAAATGAATACATAAATATATGAAAATAGCATGAAAATCATAGCGACTTACAACGATTAAATTATAAAAAAAGACGCCCACAAAGTGTGCTATGACGCTCTCCCCTACATTTGTTTTTAGTTTAAGTAAGCGCACAACTCGATTGGTTAAGACATTATATAACCATTCTTAACCTTAAGTGTTGAAAAAATTGAATCTCTATGCAAAATTCGACAAATATGAGAAATTATGGAATATAAACATGATCAAGCATACAATTTAGTTCCTAATGTATTTTTTTTTTAAGAGAAAATCTTGGTTTTGATGTTTTAATATTAACAAATTATTAGGAAATAAATTAAAATTTTAAGATTTGTTTGAAAACAACTTAGTTTTAATTTTTGATTTTTGAAAATTGTGCTTGTTTTAATTTCCATCATTTTTTTACATTAGATTTCATCACTCTTAATAAAATATTTAAATTCTTAGTCAAATTCTAAAACAAAAAACAAGTTTTTGGAAACTATTTTTTTTTTTAGTTTTTAAATCATGACTTGATTTTTAAAAATATGTGTAAAAAATACCTAAGAAAATAAATCAATAAGTAGAAGGAATATTGATAAGATTAGTGTTTAAAAATAAAAAAAAAAATAAATAATAAAAAATTGTAATGGGTAGAAAAATATGGGTTCTTATTTGCAAATATAGTAAGTTTTTTTTTTTTAAAAAAAATGAAAATATGACAAATATTTCAATAACATTTTTAATTATCATTTTACCCTTGATTGAAGTCGGATAGATTTCGATAGACTTTTATCACAATTAGGAGTCTATCAATGATAGACTTCTATTACTGATAGACTTTTATCACAGTTAGGATTTTATTAGGAATAAACTTCTATAATTAATAAACTGATCTTGTCACAGTTAGAAGTCTATCGGTGATAGATTGCGATAAAATGCAATACATGAAATAGATTGACATATTTTTTTTTCAAGGTTAGGAGTCTCAGTCTATTAGTGATAAACTTCTATCTCTGATAGACTCTTATCACAATTTGAAGTCTATCAGTGATATACTCTAATAGACTGTAAAACTGAAGTATGGTTTGTTAGTATGCAAGACTTGGAGTAGTATGCTGGTAGACTTTTATCAAAATCAGGAGTCTATCACTGGATCAAGTTCTATTAATGATAGACTTCTTTCACAGTGATACACACAACTTAGTGATGGGCATGATAGGATAGTGATAGACTTCAATCACACACTCTAACTTATTCAAGATGAAAATTAACTTATATTAATTCTACTAATTCACAAGAGATAGATTCTAGCAATTAACATATACGCTTCTATCAGTGATAGACTCTAATCACGCACTACTCCCAATGATAAAAGTATATCTGTAATAAACTTCAATAAGAAGAGAGAAACAACACATATAAAAGTCTATCAGTGATAGTGATAGACTTCAATCAGAAAATGGAAACAATACATATAGAAGTTTATTAGTGATAGTGATAGTGATAAACTTATATAACTTTATATCACTAATAAACTTCTATCACAAGACAGTGATTGAAGTCTATTAGTGATAGACTCCAATCACTGAAGAAAAAGTTGAGCGTTGAACATCGACTGAACGTTAGAGAAATGAAGAAAAAATTAGAAAAAAAAAATCAAAGATAATTTGAGAAAAAAAATGAAAGAAACATCAATCAAAATTTTCATTTGGTTAAAGATAGATGCACGAGTTTTTTAGTAATTTAAATGAAAATTTAACATATATGCAAATAGTTTAACAATTTGTTATATTTGCAATATTTTAGCCTTATTTTTTTATTTGGCCAATGGTCTCTTAAATAATTATCGAACAAGATCTAAAACAATGGAGGAACTGACGTTGAGATTTTGATAGACTTTCATTGGTAGAGTAAATAAAATGTTTAATTTTTACATAACGTATATTTTTTACAAAATTAACGGTATTTAGAAAATCGACACTAGAGTTTGAATAATTTTTTGATGTTTAGAAATTCGTGAGTTTTTTTTTTCTTTTTAATTCTTGGTAACTTTAGGAGATTTTTCAATGAAAAGGATCTTGTGCATTCGCTATATTTAATTTTTTACCATACTTGATTTTTAAGATTAATTTGGTTTTTAATAGATTTTTAACACTTTTTTTAGTTAGCAAACCAATTCACCAAAAGTCAAATAGTAAGAGTTTCAACCCTTATTTAAGTTTAGGGTTTAGTTTGATGAAATGTAAATGAATTTGATAATTCATGTACTTTGCCAAGTTCAAATTAGGTAAAAATTGATTTATTTTCCCCTAAAATATATACATACAATATCCAAAAAAAGAAAAAGAAAAATAAGCATAGTTTAAATATTGCGTCAAGTTAAAATTGATAAGAAACGGTCAACTTTAAATAAATTGATTTATTTTGTAACTTCAAATCCTCATACCTCATTGTTGCACTAAAAAAATATATTGTAATTGTATTACACTCATTCAAAAAATATTAATAGAAAATAAATATTGTCCTTCATTTGAGAACAATTGCACACACCCATTCATTTTTACAATCATTCTATTGACCAACTTGAATCATGTCTCTAATAACAACCACGAGGATCCAACAAACTAGAGAAGACAAATAAGTCAATGGTGTTAAAAATAGAAATGAATGCAATCCATTATTAATTCTTGGTTGATTATAAATTCGTATTCATTTGGACGTCAGAAGATAGAAAATCAAAAAGTACATCCATATAAATTAGAAATGGCAACCTCGACTAAAATATTGGCAATGTGCATCATTATGATAATGGTGTGCTCATTTCTAGTAGAGACAATAAATGCAACTACTCTTCATTATGACGCCATCGCTCTGGATGGAAGACCAAGATGTAGATCAGGTAAGTGCAGAATACTAGGACGTCCAGCCAACAAATATAATAGAGGATGTGAGGCTATTGAAAGGTGCAGAGGCGACTAAACATTTCTTCTTTTATGTAAAATACAATTGAATATTTTTATCTTTTGTTTTTTTTTTTCTTTTTAGTTCAATTATATGTATGGGTCTTTTTGATTAATGTGTATGCCTTAAAACTTCTAACTTTTTGATTAATGTATATGCCTTAAAAGCTATGTTCATGTTGTTATATATATTTTCTTATTATTATGTGTTTGTTTTTTTTTAAAAAAAAACTCCCATATTTAAAATTTTAATGGAGAGATGATTTTACTTGAATTTCACACTATAATTTTTTACAATTGAAAATAGATTATAAAATTAAAAATTTTACAATACTATTGCAAGAAATGATGCATAAAAATTAAGTATGCCACAAGTGATCGAGAAGTTTTCATGTAGCATAAATAATTATAGATATTGTCATCTGATTGAATTTCTAGCTCACTTAACTACCAAAGTTATTAATTTTCGATTTTATTTAAAAATAAATATGGAATGAACGATTGAATAAAAAATAACAAAAACTAAAATAAGCATGCAAAATCTATGAAAAAAGTGTCTTAGGAAGTTAATTTAACCCATTGAATTATGAACTAATGTCGATGCTTGTGAATAGATTGCACTCGTTGTAAAAAAAATTTAGCCTCGAGTTATAAATTGTAAGAAGCAAATGTGAACAAACAATTGGGGGAGTTAGTAGAGAGTGTTTCATGTATACATAGAAAGATGGGAACGTTGACGAAATATTTGAAAAAAAATAGGACTCATTGTTGTTCTTTAACTTTTTTTTTTCCTTTCATTTTTAAATGAAAAATACTCATAGAATCAAAGAACAATGACATTTAAACGCTGTCATAAATTTATGACACTAAAAATTGTAAATCTTGAAAAATTTCTTGATTTTTCACACAAAAAAAATATGTCTTTTCCCACCCAAACACACATCTTTTCTCGCAAAAAAACTGAACCTCCAATCATCTATGACATATCTAAGACATTAAAATATGACATTAAAAAATGTCATAAATTTATGATATTAAAAAAATGTCATAAATTTTGGAAATATGAAAATATCCGTCGTTTCTCGTCAAAAACGCGCCTCCAGCCATTTTATGACACTTTTGTACTCTCCCCATATTTTTTGTTATATATAGTGTCATATAAAGCTAAATTTGTAGTCGTGTATGTATGTTTTTCAAATTTTATTTACCACGATTTAAAAAAATATATATTTACCTAATTTTCATTTTTTGTTGAACGGATGAAAATCATGGTAAATAAAACTTTTTTTTTCCCTCTCAAAATGTAGTTTGGAATTTGAAACATCTCTTTAAATATAGATGACAAAACTAAGAGGCATAATAGTGTTTGTGAGCTTAACTCTAATAAATCAAAATCTAATGATTTGACTGTTTTTTGATAATTTGTTTTTTCAAAATTAAGTCTATAAATACTAATTTCATGGTTTTATTATTTTGTTATCTAGTTTTTACACATGATTTAAAAAGACCAAACCAAAATTTAAATTCTAATGCCTTATTTGACAACCCTTTAGTTTTAGTTACTGAAAAATGTATTTGTTTTCACATAAATTTTATAGAGTGAATTTCATCTTCCTTAACAAACCGTCTAAATTCTTAATTGGCCATAAAAAAAAAAAAAACAACAATTTTCTTAAGTTTTCAAAACTCGACTTAATTTTTTAAAACATTGGTAACAAGTAGATAGCAAGATAAGAAAATTCATATGTGTGAAAGTAGTTTATAAGTTTAATTTTTTTAAAAAAATCAAATGATTATCCAACAAAGCTTATAAAAAAGATTGATTTTCTGATTTTTTTTTTTAAGAAATATGAAACTCATGGTAGAAAATTGACGAGAAAACAAACAAACGTTCCATAAGCCATAAATCAAATGATTATCCAACGGAAGCTTATCAAAGGTGACCTAATTTATTTTATTTCGTGTTTGATTTTTTGTAAATTTTAATTTCGCCTCCGAATTATTAGAAAAGTTCGATTAATTCCCTCAGCTAAATAGAAATGTATAAATTTCATAGTTTTGTATGGTTGTCTAACGATTATTTAACTCAATTGGTTAAATGGATATATCGTAATAAAAACTAAGTTTTTTTTTAATATATCAACATTTGGGGATGAGGATTCAAACCCATGACCTTTTGATCAAAAATCCTACTTGATGCTACTTGAGTTAAACTTTTGTTGGCCAATATATATATATATATATATATATATATATACACAACAACAACATTTGGAGATGAAAGATTTAAACCTATGACTTATTGGTATGTCTTACTTGATGTTAGTTGACCTATACTTTTGTTGATGGCCAATTGAGTTATAATTAAGACACCAACAGTGTGCCGGATAAACTATCATCCAGCTGGAGAAAAAAAAAAGAAAGAAGAAGAAGGGTTTAACTGTTATTTACATGACTGTTCTTGCAAGAGTCGAGAGAAAGGAAAAAATGTAAAAAAAAAAAAAAAAACTATTTACCCATTACAATGAATCAATTATAACTTTTACCTTTTCAATTTGTCACATTTAACTTGTCAATTTAATATAATTTGAATTTTAAATCTAACACTCACATCCACAAGACCAACAAATAAATCACACAACATTAAACCCATAAAATAAATGAAAAGTGCAAACAAATAAATCACACAACATTAAACCCATAAAATAAATGAAAAGTGCCAAACAAAATCTCAAAATCTTATAAATCACCATTCGTTAATTTTTAAAATTACAAATACATAATTCTTAGGAATAAGACCATCTTGAGTGTATGGACATTAATTAATATAATAATATATTGAATATTAGAACCAAATCAACAGTAGTGATGTTCATAAATATGAGTAATTTTTCATATTTTATTCTTCTCGATTTATTTTTCTCTAATTTATTGTAAGGATCTTGCAACATCTTCAAGGTAATAATTGGACGAAGACAAGACAGATAAAACATAATTTCAATAAAAATTAGATGATTGATATAATTAGACAATATAATTGTCAAAGTGAGGATAACACTAAGGGCATGTTTGGGGGTGCATGTTATAATAACCTGTGTTATTATAATGTATGGAATACTCTGCACTCGAAACACAAACTATTATAACCTCAGACTATACTACTATGCATTTTAAATAATATTATATAATTGACTGACTATAATAACCCACAATCTATTATACTCTTTGTTATTATAACCCACTCAACGCCCCAAACAACTCATAAGTAATAATTGACATGTACACATCTCCTTAAGTAGAAGATTCACATATCTATATTTAATAATTGTTGTGCTAAAACAAAATACAATAAGTCTCGCAAGTTCACAACCTCTTTGAGACAACGTTATTGGATGAGTCTGTCCATTGACTAGCATGCAACTTCAAAATGTGATCTATGTAGTCTCTATCAACCTTCTTTATATAAAATTTGAAATTATATTATCGTGATGTCTTTTTGACTATTAAAAAATGTTATTAGTTTATAACCGATTTACATCAAAAATAATTTAAAATTTCTTTAACTTTTGAAACTCCTTCATTGTTGGTGCTTTTGTCCAAATTAAATGATTTTTTTTTTATACATTCCTCCAAATTATTTAAATTGCTCCATTTCTATAAAATGAATAAATAAATATATGAAAATAGCATGAAAATCATAGCGACTTACAACGATTAAATTATAAAAAAAGACGCCCACAAAGTGTGCTATGACGCTCTCCTCTACATTTGTTTTTAGTTTAAGTAAGCGCACAACTCGATTGGTTAAGACATTATATAACCATTCTTAACCTTAAGCGTTGAAAAAATTGAATCTCTATGCAAAATTCGACAAATATGAGAAATTATGGAATATAAACATGATCGAGTATACAATTTAGTTTCTAATGTATTTTTTTTAAGAGAAAATCTTGGTTTTGATGTTTTAATGTTAATAAATTATTAGGAAATAAATTAAAATTTTAAGATTTGTTTGAAAACGACTTAGTTTTAATTTTTGGTTTTTGAAAATTGTGCTTGTTTTAATTTCCATCATTTTTTTACATTAGATTTCATCACTCTTAATAAAATATTTAAATTCTTAGTCAAATTCTAAAACAAAAAACAAGTTTTTGAAAACTATTTTTTTTTTAGTTTTTAAATCATGACTTGATTTTTAAAAATATGTGTAAAAAGTACCTAACAAAATAAATCAATAAGTAGAAGGAATATTTATAAGATTAGTGTTTAAAAATAAAAAAATAATAATAATAAAAAATTGTAGTGGGTAGAAAAATATGAGTTCTTATTTGCAAATATAGTAATTTTTTTTAAAAAAAAATGCAAATATGACAAATATTTCAATAACATTTTTAATTCCCATTTTACCCTTGATTGAAGCCGGATAGATTTCGATAGACTTTTATCACAATTAGGAGTCTATCAATGATAGACTTCTATTACTGATAGACTTTTATCACAATTAGGATTTTATTAGGAATAAACTTCTATAATTAATAAATTGATCTCGTCACAGTTAGAAGTCTATCGGTGATAGATTGCGATAAAATGCAATACATGAAATTGATTTACATATTTTTTTTTCAAGGTTAGGAGTCTCAGTCTATTAGTGATAAACTTCTATCTCTGATAGACTCTTATCACAATTTGAAGTCTATCAGTGATATACTCTAATAGACTGTAAAACTGAAGTATGGTTTGTTAGTATGCAAGACTTGGAGTAGTATGCTGGTAGACTTTTATCAAAATCAGGAGTCTATCACTGGATCGACTTCTATTAATGATAGATTTCTTTCACAGTGATACACACAACTTAGTGATGGACATGATAGGATAGTGATAGACTTCAATCACACACTCTAACTTATTTAAGATAAAAATTAACCTATATTAATTCTAGTAATTCACAAGAGATAGATTCTAGCAATTAACATGTACGCTTCTATCAGTGATAGACTCTAATCACGCACTACTCCCAATGATAGTGATAAAAGTATATCTGTAATAAACTTCAATAAGAAGAGAGAAACAACACATATAAAAGTCTATCAGTGATAGTGATAAACTTCAATCAGAAAATGGAAACAATACATATAGAAGTTTATTAGTGATAGTGATAGTGATAAACTTATATAACTTTATATCACTAATAAACTTCTATCACAAGACAGTGATTGAAGTCTATTAGTGATAGACTCCAATCACTGAAGAAAAAGTTGAGCGTTGAACATCGACTGAACGTTAGAGAAATAAAGAAAAAATTAGAAGAAATTAGAAAAAAAAAACAAAGATAATTTGAGAAAAAAAATGAAAGAAACATCAATCAAAATTTTCATTTGGTTAAAGATAGATGCACGAGTTTTTTAGTAATTTAAATGGAAATTTAACATATATGCAAATAGTTTAACAATTTGTTATATTTGCAATATTTTAGCCTTATTTTTTTTATTTGGCCAATGGTCTCTTAAATAATTATCGAACAAGATCTAAAACAATGGAGGAACTGAGCACGTTGAGATTTTGATAGGCTTTCATTGGTAGAGTAAATAAAATGTTTAATTTTTACATAACGTATATTTTTTACAAAATTAACGGTATTTAGAAAATCGACACTAGAGTTTGAATAATTTTTTGATGTTTAGAAATTCGTGAGGCTATTGAAAGGTGCAGAGGCGACTAAACATTTCTTCTTTTATGTAAAATACAATTGAATATTTTTATCTTTTGTTTTTTTTTCTTTTCAGTTCAACTATATGTATGGGTCTTTTTGATTAATGTGTATGCCTTAAAACTTCTAACTTTTTTATTAATGTATATGCCTTAAAAGCTATGTTCATGTTGTTATATATATTTTCTTATTATTATGTGTTTGTTTTTTTTTAAAAAAAAACTCCCATATTTAAAATTTTAATGGAGAGATGATTTTACTTGAATTTCACACTATAATTTTTTACAATTGAAAATAGATTATAAAATTAAAAATTTTACAATACTATTGCAAGAAATGATGCGCAAAATTCGTATGCCACAAGTGATCGAGAAGTTTTCATGTAGCATAAATAATTATAGATATTGTTATCTGATTGAATTTCTAGCTCACTTAACTACCAAAGTTATTAATTTTCGATTTTATTTAAAAATAAATATGGAATGAACGATTGAATAAAAAATAACAAAAACTAAAATAAGCATGCAAAATCTATGAAAAAAGTGTCTTAGGAAGTTAATTTAACCCATTGAATTATGAACTAATGTCGATGCTTGTGAATAGATTGCACTCGATGCAAAAAAAATTTAGCCTCAAGTTATAAATTGTAAGAAGCAAATATGAACAAACAATTGGGGGAGTTAGTAGAGAGTGTTTCATGTATACATAGAAAGATGGGAACGTTGACGAAATATTTGAAAAAAAATAGGACTCATTGTTGTTCCTTAACTTTTTTTTTTCCTTTTATTTTTAAATGAAAAGTACTCATAGAGTCAAAGAACAATGACATTTAAACGCTGTCATAAATTTATGACACTAAAAATTGTAAATCTTGAAAAATTTCTTGATTTTTCACACAAAAAAAAAATATGTCTTTTCCCACCCAAACACACATCTTTTCCCGCAAAAAACTGAACCTCCAATCATCTATGACATATCTAAGACATTAAAATATGACATTAAAAAAATGTCATAAATTTATGATATTAAAAAAATGTCATAAATTTCGAAAATATGAAAATATCCGTCATTTCTCGTCAAAAACGCGCCTCCAGCCATTTTATGACACTTTTTTACTCTCTCCATATTTTTTGTTATATATAGTGTCATATAAAGCTAAATTTGTAGTCGTGTATGTATGTTTTTCAAATTTTATTTACCACGATTTTAAAAAAATAATATTTACCTGATTTTCATTTTTTGTTGAAAGGAAGAAAATCATGGTAAATAAAACTTTTTTTTCCCTCTCAAAATATAGTTTGGAATTTGAAACATCTCTTTAAATATAGATGACAAAACTAAGAGGCATAATAGTGTTTGTGAGCTTAACTCTAATAAATCAAAACCAAATGATTTGACTGTTTTTTGATAATTTGTTTTTTCAAAATTAAGTCTATAAATATTAATTTCATGGTTTTATTATTCTGTTATCTAGTTTTTACTCATGTTTTAAAAAGACTAAACCAAAATTTAAATTCTAATGTCTTATTTGACAACCCTTTAGTTTTAGTTACTGAAAAATGTATTTGTTTTCACATAAATTTTATAGAGTGAATTTCATCTTCCTTAACAAACCGTCTAAATTCTTAATTGGCCATAAAAAAAAAAAAAACAACAATTTTCTTAAGTTTTCAAAACTCGACTTAATTTTTTAAAACATTGGTAACAAGTAGATAGCAAGATAAGAAAATTCATATGTGTGAAAGTAGTTTATAAGTTTAATTTTTTTAAAAAAATCAAATGATTATCCAACAAAGCTTATAAAAAAGATTGATTTTCTGATTTTTTTTTTTAAGAAATATGAAACTCATGGTCGAAAATTGACGAGAAAACAAACAAACGTTCCATAAGCCATAAATCAAATGATTATCCAACGAAGCTTATAAAGGTGACCTAATTTATTTTATTTCGTGTTTGATTTTTTGTAAATTTTAATTTCGCCTCCGAATTATTAGAAAAGTTCGATTAATTCCCTCAGCTAAATAGAAATGTATAAATTTCATGGTTTTGTATGGTTGTCTAACGATTATTTAACTCAATTGGTTAAATAGATATATCGTAATAAAAACTAAGTTTTTTTTAATACATCAACATTTGGGGATGAGGATTCAAACCCATGACATTTTGATAAAAAATCCTACTTGATGCTAGTTGAGTTAAACTTTTGTTGGCCAATATATATATATATACATACACACAACAACATTTGGAGATGAAGGATTTAAACCTATGACTTATTGGTATGTCTTACTTGATGTCAGTTGACCTATACTTTTGTTGATGGGCAATTGAGTTATAATTAGACACCAGCAGTGTGTCGGATAAACTATCATCCAACTGGAGAAAAAAAAAAGAAAGAAGAAGAAGAGTTTAACTCTTATTTACATGACTGTTCTTGCAAGAGTCGAGAGAAAGGAAAAAATGGAAAAAAAAAAACTATTTACCCATTACAATGAATCAATTATAACATTACCTTTTCAATTTGTCACATTTAACTTGTCAATTTCATATGATTTGAATTTTAAATCTAACACTCACAACCACAAGACTAACAAATAAATCACACAACATTAAACCCATAAAATAAATGAAAAGTGCCAAACAAATATTTAAAATCTTCGATTGAGCTATACTCTATTTGACACGAGTATTGGGATTATAAGTCAAAATCTTCACCCTACATATGTTGTACTGAACAAAATAATAGCTTCACCTAATTGGAAAGTCACTCATTACTCATAAGTAGCATAGTTATGCTTGTTTGTTAACGGAAAAAAATGATACCCTTCGAATTTGGGAATTGTTTTCGTGAAAACTAGAGATTGACAATTGTATCCATCAATCAAAATCTCAAACTCTTATAAATCACCCTTCGTTAATTTTTCAAATTACAAATACATAATTCTCACATAGGAATAAGACCATCTTGAGTGTATGGATATTAATTAATATAATAATATATAGAATATTAGAACTAAATCAACAGTAGTGATGTTCATAAATATGAGTAATTTTTCATATTTTATTCTTCTCAATCTATTTTTCTCTAGTTTATTGTAAGGATCTTGCAACATCTTCAAGGTAATAATTGGACGAAGACAAGACGGAGAAAACATAATTTCAATAAAAATTAGATAGATAATATAAATAGACAATATAATTGTCAAAGTGAGCATAACTCTAAGGCATATTTGGGGCGCATATTATAATAACCTGTGTTGTTATAACGTATGTAATACTTTGTACTCTAAACACAGACTATTTTAACTTCAGATTATACTACTCTGCATTTTAAATAATATTATATGATTTACTGACTATAATAACCCACAAACTATTATACTTATTATTATTACAACTCACTCAGCGCCCCAAACAACCCATAAATAATAATTGACATGTACACATCCCTTAAGTAGAAGATTCACATATCTATATTTAATAATTGTTGTGCTAAAATAAAATACAATTAAGTCTCGCAAGTTTACAACTTCTTTTGAGACAACAGAATTGGATGAGTCTGTCCATTGACTAGCATGCACTTCAAAAGGTGATCTTTGTAAAGTAGTCTCTATCAACTTTCTTTATATAAAATTTGAAATTATATTCCCGTGATGTTTTGACTATTAAAAAATGTTATTATTTTATAACCGATTTACATAAAAAAATAATTGAAAATTTATTATAAGTAAAGATTAATTTTAAGATTTATGGGAGTATAGCCTAGATTTGAAACAAGAAGATGGTTAAATATAGAGGCATAAATTAAAATTTAAACATATTATTAAAAAGTAATAAGGCTGAAGAATAAAAATCTCCTCTGTCCACCCCACCCTTCAATAACAGCCTACTTTTTTTGTCCCAAAAAAAAAAAAAAAAAAAAACTCAGCCCAGCCCACACCGTAAAATAAAATAAAAATGAATAAAAGAAAGAGAAATCCCCTGAGACCGAAACCCATTTTCCTTTTCATTTTCATCTTCCTCTTCCTCCTCCTCTAACGTGCTCTTCCTTCTTCTTCTTCACGCCGTATCCTTCTCCGTTTCAGCAGCTCAGTGTCGCCGCCTCTCTCTCCCGTTCAGTGCTGCCGCCGCCGGAGTTTTTCCACTCGTGCCGCCGTCCCTCTCAGCGGGTTTAATTTGCAGCGATTTTCTACTCTCTTGCTTTTACTGGTATTCTCCCGATCTCCATCTATGCCTTTCTCCTCACTTGAAAAACACAAATTAGGAGTTGTCTAATAAAATAATGGAGGAATTCCTTTGAACTTTTTTTTTTTGTTTTAAAATTACTATTAACAATAGGCGAATAGCAACTGCTGTGTGCTAGCCCCTCTGCCTTTTGATTTGTTGCATATGTCTCTCAATTGAGGCTTTGATCATCTGTATTTCTCTTGGGTCTCTGCTCAAAATTACTTTGTTTCTGCTACCACGGAGTTTCCAGTATCTCTCTGATGTAACATCAAATTATCTTCTTGGAGCAATCTTTATTAATGATAAAAAAAACTATCTGAAGAAGACTAAAGCCCTTTAAATAGGCTTATTTACATCCTAACAACCTAATCGGTTACTTGATCAACCGGTAAAAAGCTACATAAAACTAATAACAAATAATATGTAATTTACCAGAAGCCTAGTGAACAAATTATGCATTAAAGTACAGCTTACGATCTTTATGATTACACCAATTTCTCCTCCAAAAAAGAAAACTCGTCCTTGAGTTCAATAGTCTCCAATCATCCATTGGTTAGGACTTTGTATTTTGATGATTTCATACATCAATGAAATTGTCTAGTTTCCTATAATAAAATAGTCTCCAATCAGCCAGGCGAGACTCATCAGGAGGGTAGTATTCAAACAAGTCAGCAACATTGAAGATTGGAAGAATTTGATAATCAGCAGGTATATCCACCTGACAAGCATTTTCTCCAAGCTTTTGTAAAATAGTATATGGTCCAATCTTCTTGGGTTGAAGTTTAAAATATGTTCCAGTAGGTCGACGGCTCTTGTGTCAGTATATAATTACTAAATCACTCACAACAAAACTTTTGTCTCGTTTGTGTTTATTGGCCTGCTCTTTATATTTCTTAGTAGTCTTTCCTAAGTGTCTATGGACTTCTTTATGTATCAGAGTGATCCTATCAGCCATTGATTCAGCTTCCTGGTTTAAATAAGTAGAAATATGCAAATTAGAAAGTTCTATGGTTAATCTAGCGGGATTTGTGTAAACTATCTCAAATGGTGACTTCCTTGTTGCCCTGTTCTTTATGTGATTATAAGAAAATTTGGCTTGAGCAAGGTTGATGTCCCATTGCTTAGGTTTTTCATTGCTCAAGCGTCTGATTAAATTCCCAAGAGTTCTATTTGTAACCTTCGTTTGACCATTTGTTTGAGGGTGAGCCGTAGAGCTGAATTTGAGGGTAGTATTGAAGTGCTTCCCTAAGGTTCTCCAGAAATGGCTAAGAAATTTGATATCCCTGTCGGATACGATAGTCTTTACTCTTTGGTATTCCGTGAAATATGACAATCTCTTTGAAAAATAGGTTAGCCACATAAAATGCATCAGAAGTTTTTTTACAAGGGAGAAAACTAGACATTTTACTATAGCGGTCTACCACCACTATCACTGAGTCATAGCCTTGTTGACTACGTGGAAGTCCAAGTACAAAATCCATTGGTAGGTCTTCCTAGATTGTTTTGGTATCGACGATAGTTACTATAGCAGGGAAGTATGGGGCATGCAGAGCACATCGCTTTTGAACAGAAAACCATTGACTAGATGGATATCATTAATGGCAATGTGTTGAGAGCATTTTATCCAAATGTTATGAAAGTTTGGGTCATTTTTGTAGGTACTTGGTAAGCTTTTGAAGACTGTGATCTCAACTTCTAATTGAGTTAAGAGTGCAAATTTTATGCTCAAAGCATCTATTGCCTTATTGGTAGTTCTTGCTCTATGCTTAATAACAAAGTCAAAATGTTGCATGAATAAAATCCATCTAGCATGCATTCGACTTATGTTCTTTTGAGTATGTAGGAATTTAAGAGAAAATGATCCGTGTATGAAATGAACTCTTTGCCGAATAAGTAATGCTCCACTGTTTATGTGCCCTAAGAAGTGAATATAATTCTTGCTTGTAGGTACTCCATTTGTTCCTAGCATCACTTAGTTTTTCACTATAATATTCTATTGGGCGATTCTCTTGAGATAAGACAACTCCAATATCTATTCCTGAGACATCTAAAGCCACTCCAAATGGTTTATTAAAATCAAGAAATGTTAACACAAGGGCTGTAGTTAATTTCTTTTTTAGTAATTGGAAGCTTGTGTCTTGTTCGGTAAGCCAAACGAATTTTCCCTTTTTTAAACATTCAGTAGTTGGAGCAGCAATAAAGATGAAATCTTTTATGAATTGTCTGTAAAAAAAATACTAAACCAAGGAAACATTGGATATCCTTTTCTTTTCTAGGGGTCGACCAATAACATTTAGCTTTAACTTTGGATGGGTCCGTCTTAATTTCTTGAGCGCTCATTATAAATCCAAGAAAGTGTATTTTTGTTCATCAAGAAGGAACATTTCTTGAGATTTATGTATAATTCGCGATCAATTAAAGTCTTAAAGAGAGTATGTAAGTGTGTTAAGTGTTCTTCCTTGCCTTTTCTATATATGAGGACATCATCAAAGTAAACTACCAGAAGTTTGTTAAGATAGAGATGCAAAACCCGAGTCATGAGTCTCATGAATGTACTAGGAGCATTGGAGAGTCCAATGGCATGACTGACCATTCAAAAAGTCCCATGTTGGTTTTAAATATTGTTTTCCACTCATCTCCCGACCATATCCGAATCTGATGGTAGCCTCTCTTCAAATCTATTTTGGAAAAGATTGTTGCACCTGCAAGTTGATCAAATAGGCCAGAAAGTCTAGGAATAGGGAATCTATACTTCACCGTGATTTTGTTTATGGCCCTATTGTCAACACATTCTTCAAGTATCATCCTTCTTAGGTGTTAAAAGTGCAGGGACTGCACACGAATTGAGGCTTGGCTGAATGTGTCCTTTGTCTAGAAGTTGTTGAATCCTGCCTTGGAGTCTCATATTCACGGGGCCTCATTCTGTAATGAGGCATATTGGGTAGTGTAGCGCTTGGGATTAAATCAATTTAATGCTGGATCTCACGAAGAGGAGGTGGAGTTTCTTGTTCCTTGGTTAAATTTGGGAACTCATGTAATAAACTCCACCTTTCTTCTGGAATTTTGTTTGAGTTCAAACCAGTGTCCGTGGGATCAATTAGGGCCCATATTTCCCCTTTATTTTTAGGGATGAATTGTTTTTCATTGGTTATAAAAATAGAGGGTTGGATGTTTTGTCATCCTCCTTTTTCTTTCTATCTCGTGTGTTTGTTACAGGAAGTAACTCAATATTTTTTCCATTCGATGGAATTCATAAGTGTTTTCTTTACCCTCATGTATTGCTCGAACATCAAATTGCCAAGGTCTTCCAAGTAGAATATGACACACATCCATATTTAGGATATCACAAATGATTTGGTCTTTGTAATTTGTCCCAATAGAGAGGGGTACAATACAAATTTCACGGACTAAGCTTCACCTCCCTTTTTGATCCAACTTAAGCTTTAGTGCTTGTACTAATTTCCTTGAGACAATGTTTTTACTGCTCCTGCTATCTATAATGACTTTACAGATGTTGTCATTAATTATACACCTTCTTTTGAACAAGAGATGTCTTTGTATGAGAGGTTCAAGTGTAGGAGTTAGTAATATTATTTGGATGACACAGGATAGTTGATCTCCATTGTCTGCTTCTACAAAAGATGTTTTCTTTTTCTCTTTTTCTTGGTCACGTGCTTCAACATCTTCAACTTCGCTTATAGTTAATGTTTTTCTTTGAGGACATTCATTGGACAAATGTCCTCGTTGACCGCACCTGGAGCATTTTCCTAAAGTTGACCTTCTATATGTATTGGTTGTCTTTTTTGCTATATTTTCTGGAACCTTGCTATTATCGACTTTAGGGATTGCCTCTTTTTGCCTTTATTTGTGCCGGAAGTGGATGATCCTAGGGAGAGATTTCTTTGTGGCTCACTATTTTTTCCCCTGAATCCGGAGCTCTGATACCAAATTTGATGTAAAATCAAATTCTCTTCTTGGAGCAATCTTTATCAATGATGAAAAAACGGTCTTCTAAAGAAGACTAAAGCCCTTTAGATTGGCTTATTTACATCCTAACAACCTAACCGGTTACTTGGTCAACTGGTAAAAGCTACATAAAACTAATAACAAATAAAATGTAGTTTACAAGGAGTCTATTAAACAAAATATACATAAAAGTACAGCTTATGATCTTAAGGATTACACCACTAACCACTCTCTAAGTAATCTACGGTTTCTTTCTCTCCAAACGAACAAATGAAATTGGAGGCCATTGTGAACAAGCTTCTAAGGCCTCATTTCCCTATTTTGCTTGCAGTGCCCGATCGTTATTCTCTTCTCTATCCGTTACTTCGTGTCATTTCTGATGACACTCACCTCTATTTGTTGATTATTGCTTCTTGCATCTTACAATTAAGTTTCTCCCTCTTCTTTTCGTTTTGACCTTGTATGCTTTTCCCCTTCTTGAAGTTAGGTATTCGGTATTCCCGGGCAACTCCTCAACTTCATTCCTAACATTTTAGGAGTTTTTCATGATTTGGTAGTTTATTGTTCTTTATTGGAAAATATTTGGATCCTTGAATTATGGGCTACATCCTCCATTTTCATGGATGCATTCCTCTTCACATTTTTCTATGTTACATGCACCAATTTTCATTTAAGATAGTTGAATCCTTGTAGTATATAAAAGATCAAATTAAAATTTC
Organism: Trichosanthes cucumerina; assembly: GCA_036507285.1. Lineage (NCBI taxonomy): Eukaryota > Viridiplantae > Streptophyta > Magnoliopsida > Cucurbitales > Cucurbitaceae > Trichosanthes > Trichosanthes cucumerina. Next base: position 6,724,078 of record CM071845.1, read on the forward strand.
GAGCGGGCTTCTGGGTTGAAAATAAACCTTGCAAAGAGTGAGATCTTGGGTTTTAACGTTGATGAATCTGAGTTGGATTGGATGTTGTCGACTTTTGGTTGCAAGCAAGGTATGTGGCCGACTACCTATCTTGGACTGCCTTTGGGGGGGAATTCCAAAAATGTTTCTTTTTGGACTCCAATAATTGAACGTCTGCAACAAAAACTACAAACTGGAAGTACGCTTTTATTTCTAAAGGTGGAAGACATACCCTTATACAAGCTACACTCTCTAGTATGCCTTTGTATTATATGTCTTTGTTCAAACTCCCGACGAAAGTCATTTCGATTCTGGATAAGATTATTAGGGACTTCTTTTGGGAAGGAGCAAGGGGTGATGGTGGCGTGCATAATGTAAAATGGACAACCACTCAGCTCCCTATTCTTTTGGGTGGTCTTGGGATTGGCAACTTAGAGCAGCGTAACATGGCCCTCTTAGCAAAATGGATTTGGCGTTTCTCTCAGGAACGTGATTCTCTTTGGAGAAAACTTATTGTTGCAAAGTATTATGATCATTTACAGGTAGTCAATTGGCCTCCTTTTATCCCTACTGGTCCTCATAAATCCCCTTGGAGATTCATTTGTGTTGTTCGGGATTTGGTTTCTTCTCGTTCAATTAGGCGTATCGGGAATGGTTGTGATACATGGTTTTGGACTGATTCTTGGCTTCCTTGTGGTCCTGTTGATACTGCTTGCCCACGACTCTTTAGGCTTTCTTTGGTCCCTGATTCTAATGTTGCAAGTCTTTGGACTTCCACGGACACTGCTTGGGATTTGAAGCTACGACGTAACTTAACGGATTTGGAGACCATTGAATGGGCCTTTCTTTCTCAATTGCTCTCCCCTATAAATCTTTCGAATACCCATGATTCTTGGGTTTGGTCTTTGGAGGCTTCTGGATGTTTCTCTGTTAAATCTCTTACAGAGAGTTTGTTATCTTCTGCTGATTTGTTGCACGAGACATCTATTCGGTAATTTGGAAGAATAATTATCCAAGGAAGATTAAGATTTTCCTTTGGGAACTGAGTCTGGGAGCGGTAAATACTTCTGATAGACTACAAAGAAGACTGCCTTATATTAGCCTTTCCCCCTCGTGGTGTCCCATGTGTCATTTGAGTTCGGAGTCTGCAACCCATTTGTTCGTGCATTGTTTGTTTGCTCAACGTTTCTGGTGGTGTATCTTGGATGTTTTTGGTTGGGTTGTGCCTTTCTCAAATAATATTTTTGATTTTCTTTCTTCTGTTATGGTGGGTCATCCGTTCAAAGGTTCAAAGAAAGTTCTCTGGTTGGCTTTTGTTCGTGTTTTTCTATGGCATCTTTGGATCGAGAGGAATGATCGGCTTTTCAGGGATGTTTCCTCTCCTTTTGAACGTTTTATGGAGCATATTCTTTCAATCGTCTACTTGTGGTGCAAACATGTACCACCTTTTTAGTCTTCTACGCTTTATCTTTTTGTGTCAAATTGGCGATCATTCTTGTAACTCACCTTTTGGTGCTCGGAGTTATCTCCATTTCATTTATCAATGAAATAGTTTCTTTTACCAAAAAAAAATAAAAGATCAAATTAAAAATTAAAAACCTTTGAAAAAGATATTATATTTATTGAAGAGTTTCAATCTTCAATCTTCCAATCCCATTTTTTATGTCTTGGAGAAATTCTGATGTAGTGTAATTAGTAGCAGTTTTTTTGAGTTGTTAGGTGTTAATTGGTTTGTAGTTGGGTAGTTAGTTCGTAATTGAGTTTCATAGTTAGTAGATCAATATAACATGCTCCATTGGAGAGTATTACTCTTCTATTGGCAAGACTTGAATAATTATAAACGCTCTTGTTGATAATTCTTAAAGTTTTAGCCTCTTTTATGCTAGATTGCATCAGATTCATTAGACAAAATTGCCACAACACAAATTTGTTTCTCTATACTTGTTTTTGAAACGTTATCCAATCTTCACTACAGTATTCTCTTGAAATCTTTGCCCCGTTGATGAATTCTGGTTCTAAGATATGGAAATTACGATGAAAGGTGTACAAAGAAAGGAAATAGATCAGGAGGATTGTGCTGCCTTGGTAATTACTTGGATTGATTGGAATCCAAGTAATCAATCCAGACAGGCTTCACACTCTCTTCATATTGGAATGAAGAGAGTATGAAGGGCATGAAAAGAAGAGATAGCGTAAATGGGACAAGTTTCTCCACTTTCAATATCATGTGAACATGCTTGCTAAGGCATATAATCTCTTTGCAATACTTTTGACTGCTTTTTTAAAATCATCATTTTGCTTCCAGCAGAAACATTTATAGCATTTTCAGAAGTATTGCTTGGTGAAATTTGAGTAACTGGGGGAAGGTGATCTTCCCTACAACCAATTGTGTTCATAATGATTTTTTTTTTTTTTGCCACAAAGAGCGAGTTAACATCAGGAATAGTATGTTGGGCTTCTGCAAAACTAGTTGGTGAAGTTAGTAAATGTCATTTCTTGTGATTTGTTTTCCGACATTGCATCAATTGTCATGTCCTAATTTCTGTTAGGAGTTAAATGAGGTAGATCCAAATTATCAGCTTCTACTTTCTCTTCACTTATTTGAAGGAACATAAGGTAGTTGCAAGGTTGAATTTTGTATCAATTGCTAGGTTGTTAAAAAATAGCTATTTCTATTAGGAGTTGAATGAGAACTAGATAAGATCGTTAAATGTTGTTTTCTCTCCATTTCTGAAGGAACAAAAACCAGCATGTGAGAGCAATACTATTTTGTGTTGATTAATGCTCAGTTTTGTTCTTTTCAACTTTCTTTTTGTTCTTTGTCAATAATTAGGATTTCACATGCATACTGATTTAGCACCAAAATATCCAAACAAAATATCACAAGTTTCATAAATAAGGAAATGCACAAAAGCCAAAAAAAGCTATGCAATGAAACTTGAAGCCACCAAAATTTAGGGTATTTCTCTATTGTTTCTTACAGGTTGCCTTGAAGAGGTTCATAAATCATAGCTACATAGGACATTGAAAGAGGGTGATCCAACCATCAGTGATAAGAAAACCCTAGCGAATTGGAATTAGGAACCCTTTGGTTATGTGAACCCCTAATTCTCAAACACTAAAACCCCCAAATCAATTCAATCTCAATCCCAAGGGAAGGATTAGATAAGGATTACCTTGATGATCGAAGACCAAGAGGTAAGGAGAACAAATCCCTACTCAAAGTTTGAACACTCCACAAGCAAATTGATCAGACTTACTTGAATGTTCAAGCATGCAACCCGGCGAGGCTCATGCTCTCAAATGTAGATCACTACCTTTTCATTCAAAAACCAAAACTATCAACTATTCCCACAGAGGACAAATTCTCCAAATATCGAAGGATTTACAAACGTCGATAAAAATTATTTATGAAGGCTTTAAGATATTTATATTTGAAAATAACATTATAAGCCTTAAAAATAATGAAAATCTTCGAAAAAGATAATTTGACAATAAATAATTATCGATAAATATTTTGACAATTATCGAAGACATGCAACCTTTGAAAAACAATAATTTTTGAAGGTTAATGTACCTTTAAAAGAAAGCTTTTTCGACATTTTTTTGAAGGTTCTGTTAACATTAAAAAAAAATTTATCGAAGGTTTGTTTAATACATTTTCAACGATTGCGACCTTCGAAAATAGTCAGATTTCTTGTATTGTTGGTTGAATTCAATTCAATGGATAGAGGTGTTGGGCGGGGGTGGGTTGAGAGGAAAAACTACCCAAGTTGGTGGATTATGATTTTTGTATTGACCTTCATTGTCCATCATTTTACCTTCCAATCATACTACTCCAATTTTCTTGTCCAGCTCTTTCTAAATGTGTTCCTTCAATAGGTCATGAGCACTTGGCAGCTTTATGTATTCAGTAACTCGTAAAGGTGGTAGTTATTTTTATATATATTAACTTATTGCATGCACATACTACACAGGTCATGGACCATCATGAAGATGATGGCCGCCCTGGGGTTGAAAGTCAACCCAAGAGAGATGATGAGGTGAGATTGACGTACAAGTCTAAGACTGGTCTCATTTAGCTCTTTTAGCTTTTGATTTCCTCCATTCATTTACAACTGCTTGGTTATAAATCATTGGATATGCCTAATCTATGGTTTGGAACTTCGTCCTTGCTACCTGTGCACCATGATTAAGTGTCTGTCCCATTCTTGCACACAGAATATTGCTTGACACATCTAATCATGTTTTCTATCATTTTTCTTGGTGCGTCTAGTATGAGACGTTTCTAGTTCTCCTAGAAGATGTATAGGTGATTTTGAGCTGCTGATTGTCTCTCATGTTGTAGGAAACGGTTGCTCGTCAGGAAGAAATTAAAAAGTCATTTGAGGCTAAAATGGCTCTTCGTCAAAGTAATTTGAATCCTGAGAGGCCTGGTTAGTGAATTATCTTTAGCATTTTGATGATCATGCAAGTATTTATTGAGTTAGATGGTAATTCTATTTTTTTCATGGCAAGTGAAACGTTTAATATAACCTATACAATGAAAAAAAAAAACGAATGTTCTCATGTCACTTTATCGATTGCATTTTGAATCAAATCTTTTACGTCCAATAAAGACGTTTTAAAATTTTATTTGTTTATTTTTAAAGATGTGGAAGTTGGTTTTTGTGAACTCTTGGTTGTGTTCAATTAGGTAAATAAAATTTGTCTGTAGTAACACGCGCATCCTTAGCTACCTCTGAAACCTGCTCCCATGATCTTTCAGACTTCCTAAAAATTTTGCTATTTCTCGCTCTAGATTCCCCACCACACAAAAAAGAAACTAGCCTGCCATTTGATTCTACCCTTATCTCAAAATCAGGGATCACCTCCTCAATCATAGCACCACAACCCCTGCCTCGAGTCAAACATAAAACCAAACAAACGCATGCATTTGCTCCATAAGGAACGAGCAAATTGGCACCCACTTAGCAAGTGTTCTACAATCGCCTCCTGCTAGTCAAGCACTGAAGAAGATATTGAAAAAGTAGAGTCCTGTCCCGAATTCTTGAAAGCTTTTGAACGAATTCTCTGTCTTAAGTCTCAATCACTTTGTCCTGACCAGGGCCTAGGATAGTAGTTAAGGAAGGAAAATGAATTTTTTAATTGTTATGCTCTTATGAAAATTCAGATTTTTCAATTATTACTTCTTGCATATCTATAAAAGGAAAAAGACAACCTTCATGTGTTTTTTCTAGTTTCTTGATGATTATAGGCATGTGAACACAATTTATCAAGAAGACCACTCAGTTTTTGAGTCTCAATCACTTTGGGCTCGTCCTTGTTAATGGGGTTTTGTGTGGGAAAGACTTAGGAAGAAGTGGATGAAATTAATAAAGGGGTGGGGCTAAAATTTCAATCTTCCTTGATGAAAGATTGATGGGTGTATCATGGCACATACTCGAGGTAAGAGGATCCACTTTCTCCTTTTATTCTGTCATGGTCAAAGTGCTCAGTAGATCGACTGAATGTGGAATTCTTTGGAGCGTGTCCTCTACCTTCTATTTTATTTTGAACGATTTAGAGTGTTCACTTTAGGGGTGGCTCTCGGGAAGCTTTGCTTGGAGAAGGGACATACATTTGTGAAGGAAAAGCTACTGACTTTATTGAACTTTGGAACTTATCATAACTTTATTTGACATTTGGGGGTTGCGATAAAAACTCTTGTAACTATACCCCTTACCAATCAATATGAAGACCAACTTAAAGGAGTTCTTTTATAAGCTCCCTTGATTTTTTAGGTTTGAAGGATGCCTTTTCTTCTCTCTTTAAACTTCCATTTTTGTTTTTTCATCGTTCTTTGTACTTCCGTTTTTGATAACGGAATTAATTTTAAGCATTAGTTGTTCTTTCTACTTCGGAAGAGACTTTTTTTTGTGGAGTTTAGCTACTACCTTTTGTACAATCTAATGTTTGGAAACAGCGTTCAGTTAATTCAATATTCTGTTAGGTGGAGAATTGTTTTCCTTGCTCTACTTGAATTTGAGGCAATGGCTTGAATGCCTTCGTAAATGTTTGCTGACATTCTGTAGTTTTCCTTTTATTTTATGACGGCTTTGAGAAAAGTGAATAGAAAATATTTTTTTTTTAATTTCACCAAAGTACATATCTAAGTTAATTTCATTTGACACAAATTTCCCATGTTTCCCCATTTATATCCAATTTGTTAACGTTTGTTTTTGCCTGCAGACTCTGGATTCCTTAGAACTTTGGATTCTAGTATTAGACGCAACACAACAATTATTAAAAAATTAAAGCAGATAAATGAAGAACAACGAGAAGGGCTGATGGATGAATTGCGAAATGTAAATATGAGTAAATTTGTTAGTGAGGCTGTTGCTGCTATTTGTGATGCCAAGCTTAGAGCTTCTGACATACAAGCAGCTGTTCAGGTAACCTCTTTTCAGTTCTTTTGTTTTATAGTTCATTTTGTTTGGAACCCAAACACAGAAAATACAAGATAGTAATATATTGCAATATCATAAGAAAACTACAATATAACAATAACCTCTCAAGAGGACTATCTCTCTCTCAAAACTCACAATGGACTCCACTAAAATGATTAACACCCCTCTAATGTCCCTAATCCTCCTTATTTATAACCAAGGCACCTCTAACTAATTACCATTATCCCCTTTACCAATATACTATTAATCTCCCTCATATAACCGATAGAATATCATACTAGTTCTCACGCAATTTTGTTGTTTGTCGTTGGGTGGGGGGCAGTAGAAACTTAGTCACTTCAAATGATTTGAACGAAAGTTTTCTACTAATATCACGTCATCTTTTTGTAATGTCCCCTCCACCAATCGGATAATATATTTTCTTCATTATACCTTGGCAACTGGACTTTTTTAAGGTATTCTTTTTTCTTTTTTGGTAACACTTTTGGTTGGTGCCTTGTTCACTGTCTGGCCTCTCCTTACTGAAAGTTACTTTCTCATTAATATTAATGATTTACAGAACCAAATTAATCTGTGGAGATCAGTGATCAAATCTTTTTTGTCATTACTCTCTTGGTTTGGTCCTTTTAGACTAGATCTGCTTTTTGTATAGTTTTTTGGGTTGAGGGTGGTTCGGCTTGTTGGGTTTATGCTCTTTTGTATTATTTCATTCTCAAAAAAAAAAAAAAAAAGAAACAGAGTTACAGGACGAATGAAATAGTTTCTTATATCAAAAAAAAAAAAAACAGAGTTACAGGACCAAATTAATATACTAAGAATATAGATTCATGAGATTATTGGCAGAGTTTGATAACCAATCTTTCACATGCTGAACGACAAAAGTAATAGTAAAAATTCAGCCACTTACCTTTACCTATATCTGATGTGTTTCCTTGTCCCCTCCCAACAAAAAAAAAGATCTGTTCGCTTCTTCACCAAAGGTACAAAGACTTCTCACCATGCCTGATTCAAGGACTCTTGAAAGTATTCTTTCCTGGAAAGTCTGGGGACGAGTTGGATGCTGATAGGAACTTGAAGGCCATGAAGAAGCGCAGCACTCTCAAACTTCTTTTGGAACTATTTTTTGTTGGAGTTGTAGAAGACAGTGCAATTTTCAATAATATTATTAAGGATCTTACAAGTGTCGAACATTTGAGGGATCGAGATACTACCCTAACAAATTTGACTCTCCTTGCTAGCTTTGCTCGGCAAGGGAGAATCCTCTTGGGGCTACCGCCTACTGGACAAGATCATGAGGAGGTATACAACTTTTCCTCAATACATACCCATGGTACTGTTCATGTAACTTCTGCATTTGTTTTGTGTGGATTTTTTTTACTATTTATTGAGTTGTATATGGCAGTTGCTTTGCTAGTTACAAGTTACAATTTGTGCCGTTGACTTTTTTCTTGCTCTCCATATGGATATATGAAATTTTCCTTGTTCTCATTTGTGATTTACTCTAAATTTATTGCGTAACGTTCTATTACAGTTTTTTAAGAGCCTCAATATTACTGCCGACCAAAAGAAATTCTTCAGAAAGGCGTTTCATACGTATTATGATGCTGCAGCAGAATTGCTGCAGTCTGAACATACTGTAAGCGATTCACTTCCTTCTCTAGAGCTACTTATTTGATTTATCATTCACTCTCCTCTCCTCTCTTGTTTTGCCCCTACCGAGCTCATATTCAATTTTTAGATTGATGATTTGGTTGTTTATTGTTAATTCAGTCCGACATGTTTTTTAGAGCTTTTTGGCCATTATGTTAACAAAGTAATCATGCTTCTTTTCCATGAATATTTTATATTAGAAATATTTTTATGGGTAATCAACTTTCATCATGATGAATGAAAGAATCTTGTAATAATGGTTTTCTTATCACATTCTTTTAAATGACAGTCACTTCGACAAATGGAGCATGAAAATGCGAAGATCTTGAATGCAAAAGGAGAACTTAATGATGAAAATGTCTCTTCATATGAGAAGTTGCGAAAATCTTATGACCATCTATATCGAAATGTCTCATCGTAAGTTGCACTATGACACTCATGGTACAAGGTATTTAATAATTAATTGGTGACATGATGGATAGATGGAATTATTTCTCAACGTTGTCCATGTCAAAATCTAACATTTACTGCACAATTTGCTAATTAATTCTTTAGTGCACCTTCTGATTGAATTGAAACTTTTTTTCTTTTTTAATTTCATCTAATTGATAAACCTTGATTCTTAATGGCCCGCTCCTTGTTTAGTGAATGCTGATTTAATTCTTATACTGTATTTCTTGGTATCCTTGTATTCTGCTGTAGTAGCTTCTTATTTAATGTATTCTGGAAGTATTTCTAATTTGAATGTGAGCGAAGTAATCCTATATGGACGAGTATTGCACACCATATAAAAATATCATTTTTTGAGCTCACCACAAAGTAAAATAGATTCCATGAACTATTTTTCATTGGCCAACTAATGAAATTCTACATTACACAGCTTAGCAGAAGCACTTGATATGCAACCCCCTGTGATGCCCGAGGATGGTCACACAACCAGGGTTTCTGCAGGAGAAGATGTTTCATCACCTGCTGCTGGAAAAGATTCTTCTGTGCTCGAAGCCATATGGAATGATGAAGATACCCGGGCTTTTTATGAATGCTTACCAGATCTCAGGTTTGGCCTGGTCAGATTATAGATTGTCTGGGGGAAATTTGTCTTGTATCCATTTTAAAGTATACTTACTTTGATAACCTAGACTTAAAGATATTTTTGGACATATATATGTAAGAGTGTGTTCTACACATGCACATACTCAAGTTTCCATAATAACAATTAACAATAACTTTTAGGACATGCTCATGCATGTTGTGATTGCAGGTCTCATTAATGTTTTCTTATCATGTAGTCCATTGTGTTCTTACAGAATTATATTTGTTGGTTTGTTGAATGAACATTTCAGGGCATTTGTTCCAGCGGTACTGTTGGGAGAAGCGGAACCTAAAGCAAATGAGCAATCTGCAAAGCCGACAGAAAATCTGGCTGTAATTCTCAGGCTTGCAATTTTCTCTTTCAAAATTTCAAATTTTCCTCAACTGTTTTATAATAATCTCTCTACTTTTCACCCCCCCCCCCTCTCTCTCTCTCTCTGTGGTGGATGGGTGTACATGCTTTTTTTGTCATCTAAAATTAATGAAGCATAAATTAGGTTTTAAATGATGTTTACTTTATTTTCTTAGTATGCAGATGAAATTTCAATTAGTACCCAAATATCCTAAGTTGATAATGTCGAGAATTTTGTCGTCTAGCAATGCATTTAATATGAATTTTGAACATAATAATTTGTATTAAAACGAATAATACAAAAGTGTTCTTAGTTTTGCCCATTTTAATAATAATACAATCATTCTTAGTTTTGCCCATTTTAAGAATAATACAATCGAATATTGATTTTAACTTTATTTTACAAACGAAAGTTAGTTTTGCATTTTAACCTTTCGATACATGTGCCTATTTATATTTATCCTAGTTTACCTTTTTTCCCTAATACGTTTTTCAGTAGTTTTGTACGGGTGAAATAAAATAATTTAGAAAATAGTTCTTGATTATTTTTTTTAATGTACTAATGATTTATAGTAATTGATAGCTTAAGATTTTGTTTATTTTCATATATTTAAATTGGTGTAATTCTAAAATATTGTTTCCTCCAAAGAAAAAAAATATTTTACTATTAATGTGAACTTTAAAAGTGTATAGCTATAGTTATTACTTTATTTTTCTATTTTATTTTTATTTATTTATTTGTTTTTTTAATGAGAAACTGGTAACTTCATTTCATTGGTGGAATATGAATACTAAATAACATGTTATAGATATTAAATTTAAAATTTTAATAATTGAAAAAATTGGAGGTGCTTGTAATTTATGAATGGGGGGGAGTGGACAAAATGGTCCAAAAGAAATTCCCGAGCATTCTCCCTTTTAAATATTGCATTAAATATAAAAATTTGATCCTTTGTGGTCCTCATTAGCCTATTCCATGAAAATGTCTTTTTTATGCTCGTTATTGCTGGAGAATTTGAATATCTTCTATCTTAAAAGGAATCTGAAGCAGACCAAGGTCAGCAAACTTCCCTAGAGGCCGTTGAGACTTCTATGGATTGTTCGCTACAGGATGGCAAAATTAATGAGAAAGGGAAGGACAAAGAAGAAAAAGATAAAGAAAAGAACAAAGATACAGACAAGGAGAAGGGGAAAGAAAAAGACGCAGATAGAAAGATGGAAAATGAAAAAGAAAAACTTAAAAATATTGAAGGAACAAATTTGGATGCTTTGTTACAAAGACTCCCTGGTTGTGTCAGCCGCGACCTTATTGATCAGTTGACTGTAATTACTTCTCTCCCAGTTTAATTGTGATTGTTTTAAGAGGGGTTGGAAATTTGGATCTTTGTTAAGAATGTGATGTTAATATTCTTGTATACTTGCAGGTAGAGTTCTGTTATTTGAATTCCAAGGCTAACCGAAAGAAGCTTGTTAGGGCTTTGTTTAATGTACCTAGGACATCTTTGGAGTTGCTGCCATACTACTCACGCATGGTTGCAACATTGTCAACTTGCATGAAGGATGTATCTGTCATTCTCCTTCAGATGTTAGAGGAGGAGTTCAATTTTTTATTGAACAAAAAGGTATCATTTTAGTTGATATAAAGTTTTTAGGAATGGAGTTCTCCTTTTGTCTTCTATTAATTTCTTTACTGACTTTCATCAAACTGTTTTTTTCTGCAGGACCAAATGAACATTGAAACGAAGATTAGAAATATTAGGTTTATTGGAGAGCTCTGCAAGTTCAAAATTGCTTCAGCGGGCCTTGTTTTTAGCTGTTTGAAGGTATGAGTGGAGGAGACACCGGTTGATGTTGATTATTTCCTTCATTATGTTCTATGTATTGTGAAATCATATATTTGTCCCATCACATGCGTGCTAAAGTTTCTCATGTTTGCGTGTGGTGTCAATTTGTTTTGTAATTCATTTGAGTCTACTTGGATTATTTTGAAATCTTTATGCTTTTAATTGATTGTTGTTCCAATCACTTTGGGTGATATGCAATCAATTTGCTTCATTTTTGTTACCTGTATTCCTTTTGTTTGGGGATAAGAAACAATGTTATTGATGAAATGAGATTATAAAAGAGGGGAAGGAAAACCTAGCCCCAAGCTAAGGAAGATTACAAAGAGCTCCTTGTGGGGAGAAATTACAAAGAGCTCTGCTTAGAGAGTATTCTAATGTGATTGTTGAAAGTAATATAAAATCTTACCCAAGTAAGAGCTGCAGCTTAGAGTGTCGAAAACAATCAAAGGTTTTCTTTTGTTGTTGAAGACTTCTTTTAATTTCTTTCATATCATAAAAGCCAAAAGAAATCGCTTAAGTCTAACTGCAAGTTGAATGAGAAATTAGCTTATGCAAGTTTGTGAACCAGATGTTGATGTTTCTGTTGTGGTCGGAAATTCATGAACACATTTAATCTCCATTTGGCAGGCATGCTTAGATGATTTCACTCACCACAACATTGATGTTGCCTGTAATCTTCTGGAGACCTGTGGACGTTTTCTTTATCGGTCTCCTGAAACTACAGTGCGGATGGCTAACATGCTGGAGATATTGATGCGCTTGAAAAATGTAAAAAATTTGGATCCCCGACATAGCACCCTGGTAGAGAATGCATACTATCTTTGCAAGCCTCCAGAGAGATCTGCACGGGTGTCAAAAGTTCGGCCACCATTGCATCAGGTATGGGTTGCATCCTATGCTCACAAATTTTCCCTACGTACAGTTGGTTCATATGTTTTATTTACTCATCGACGTCATCGTATCCTGCAGTATATTAGAAAGTTGCTCTTCTCAGATCTAGACAAGTCTGCCATTGAGAATGTATTGAGGCAACTTCGGAAACTTCCATGGAGTGAATGTGAGCAATACCTTTTAAAATGTTTTATGAAAGTTCACAAAGGGAAGTATGGCCAGATTCACTTGATTGCTTCTCTAACGTCTGGTTTGAGTAGATATCATGATGAGTTCTCGGTTGCTGTTGTTGACGAGGTATGTTCAGTTCATTGAGAACATTTTAAACTTAAGATGAGACTGTTAATCTACCTGATAAGATCATTACATATAGAGCGTGCTTTATTGATGTCATTTCATATTATTTTACATTTTTATGCATATTAAGGAGGGTTCAGTAGTTCTTTTTGTTAAATCACCAATCAACCCAACGACTTAAGTTAATGAGTTATGGTAAATTTAATTATATCAGGTTGAAAATTTGTAGAAAGATCCAACAAATAGAAATCAATATTAATTGGAGGAGAAATTGACATTATTGGAGTTCGAACACAGGTGCTCGCAATAATTTGGCAATTTTTTTTAGATTTGTTTAGTCTGTTTATTTGAAATTTATTGGGCAGAAGTTATTTTATACTACATGATAAATGTAGTTTGCATACTTGACCAGGTTCTCTTGTTCCTAGCTGATTTATCTATTTTATTCATTTTGCTGGTGGTTATTTATCTCTGTGATTTCTAGGTATTGGAAGAAATTAGGCTCGGGCTCGAAGTAAATGATTACGGGATGCAGCAAAAACGCATTGCCCATATGCGGTTTTTGGGGGAGTTGTACAACTATGAACTTGTAGATTCATCTGTTGTTTTTGATACCCTTTATTTGATTCTTGTTTTTGGCCATGGCACGTCAGAGGTACGGAATAGTTTTTTTCCGTATTTTTAATTTTTACCCTGATGCGTTAAGGTTTTTATCTGTAGGCTTGGCAATGTGGTTTATCTTTGTTACCTCCCCACCTGAAAACCTTTTTCTTTAATTTCTTTTCTTTCTTTTTTTTTTCTTTGTGCCATGTTTTCAATTTTCATGTTGCATTCTTTGTACAGGAGAGTCAACAGTGCTAAGAATGTTGAATCTTCACTATTGATGTTTTTTTTTTCTTTTGATAATCTAACGGACAATTAGTTTGCATCCCATGAACTGGACTTGTGATCTCATCAACAGTTTTACTTCCATGCCTTTCAGTGGTCTTTGATTATTTATTACTAAAATTGTATATAAAATGTTTAAATTTCATTAAGAAATATGAATTACTAGTTGTACCAATCCTTAATAAGTATATTTTTTTTAATGCTAAAATCCTTAATAAGTAGAGACCTTAGTTATAAGCAATCAATAGGGATTTCTTTTGGGCTACTGAAGGCACCGAGAATGTTAGTAATCTAATCAGTTGGGAAGTATAGTTTCTGATCCAACAAATGGGGAGGAATTGGCATTAGCAACTTCAAAGATAAAAATGTAGTTCTTGATCAAACAAGATAAAAAAAATGTAGCTCTTATGATCATGTGGGTTTAGAGATTTCCAGAGAAAGAGGTTCCAGATCTCTTTTGGTACTCTTTGTCAGTAAATTTTGTCTTGACACTTGTCAGTTGGTCTCATCAACAGTTGTAATAAAACCCAAATAGTGTATGGAAGTACGAGATGTGAAGAATTTTCAGTGATTCTTTTCGGCAGTAAGATTCTTATTGGAGAATTTTTACAGGGTGTTCTTCGCCATGGTTTGGCGTCCCTTTTTGAAATGTTTCTAGTTTCATATTGAAAAATGATTCTTATAGGAAAATCACATCGATGTTTGGGTGCCTTATATTGTCCTTTTAAGCCTGCGCATGGTAAAAAAATACAGTCACCATAGTATTATATTGATATCGTTTGCTTGATGATCTGGTTTGCCCTTTTATCAAATTAAAATTGACTTTGTTAAATTATTTTTTGCTCTTTTGTATGACTACCGAGTCTTGTTTTATGGAGTACAAGTTTGTTTCGTTGTACATGGCAAAACGAATATTTTGTTACAAGGCTAATGTTCGATATTTGTTGCTTATAGCAAGATGTATTGGATCCACCTGAGGACACTTTCCGCATACGGATGATTATCACCCTTCTTCAAACCTGTGGCCACTACTTTGATCGAGGATCTTCAAAGAGGAAACTTGATCGATTTTTTATACACTTCCAGAAATATATTCTTGGCAAAGGCGCACTTCCATTGGACGTTGAGTTCGACTTACAGGCCAGTTGTTTATCTTGTTAGTTTACTTGCAAAATTATTCCTGTAATTTAATGGTCACTAGTACAATTGATGTTTTTGTTATCTTTGTCAATTTGGTGAATCTTTGAAGCGACGAAGAAAGTTACAGACTTTTCTGAATACTCCATATTTCGTCTTCATTTATTTTATCTTCCTCCATTCCTGCACGTCAAATAATCTGATGAAGTTGCATTTACAGGATTTATTTGCGGAATTGCAACCAAACATGACCAGGTACTCATCTATTGAAGAGGTAAATACTGCTTTTGTAGAACTTGAGGAGCATGAACGTTCTGTCTCAAGTGACAAGCCCAATACCGAGAAACACCTTGATGCTGAAAAGCCTCCGAGCAGAACAACTTCCAACACCACCTCAGCTAATGGAAGGGACACGGTGAATGGCTCTAGGGAAAATGGTGCATCTCATGAAGACGGTGTTGATAGCGACAGTGATACAGGAAGTGGCACTATTGAGGCAGAGGGACGTGATGATGAAGAGTCAGACTTGGAGAATCATGAAGATGGATGTGACAGTGAGGATGATGAAGACGATGAGGAAGCGGGTGGGCCTGCTTCTGACGAGGATGATGAGGTTCACGTTAGACAGAAAGTGGCTGAGGTAGACCCCAGAGAAGAAGCCAATTTCGAGCAGGAGCTCAGGGCTGTAATGCAGGCAAGAATTATTTTTGTGATGACTTTATTTTCTTGCATCAAAACCTGAGGTTTATTTTGACTTGATGAATGCAACAGCACGTTTAAAATTCTTGAAATTCATTCTGGTTTGAAATGGCTTATTTTGTTGGTGAGGGTACTTGAGGTATTGGGTACTGTATATGTTTTATTATTTTCACAAATTTATTGATGTCTTATATAAGCTATTTACGAATGCAGGAGAGTATGGATCAGCGCAGGCAAGAGCTACGTGGTCGACCGACATTGAATATGATGATACCAATGAATTTGTTTGAGGGATCGACGAGGGAGCACCATGGAAGGGGGGTTGGGGGAGAGAGTGGGGATGAGGCATTGGACGAGGATGCTGGCGGAAGCAAGGAGGTTCAGGTGAAAGTTCTTGTTAAGCGTGGGAACAAGCAGCAAACGAAGAAGATGTACATCCCTCGTGATTGCGCACTTCTACAGAGCACAAAACAGAAAGAAGCAGCGGAGCTAGAAGAGAAGCAAGATATTAAGAGGTTAATCTTAGAGTACAACGACCGGGAAGAGGAAGAACTTAATGGATTAGGCTCCCAAACAATGAACTGGATGCAGACAGGAGGAAATAGAGTCCCTACTCGGGGCAACAATTGGGAGGCGTCTGGTGGGAGGAGCGGTGGTTCCCGTCATCCGCATCATCGGTATCCTGGCAGTGGCGTGCATTACAGTAGAAAGAAGTGAGTTTAGTTCATCATAAGTATCCACGCTAATAGATGAAGTCAATTACAGCAGGCATCGTAAGTATCCTGGCAGTGACTGTTTATTACAGCAGGAAAAAGTAAGTTTGCCTCAAACATTTTAACTTAACGCCCGACGGGCGGAGTTAATTCATCAACAATATTTTGTCAACCATCGCCGACTTACTTACAGATCCCGACAGTGTAGCCTATAAGTCAATCTTTCTTCAATGCTAGAACATGGAAGGACGAAGGAAACCATAGATCATGATGAAAAATTATGGAGAATTTTACCCATTTTTAGCAAGTTGATTGATAAAGTCACGAAGGAAAGAAGAAAGGAGGCTTTCGTCGGGTTTCGATCTGTATATCATCTGTTGATCCCTATCTACTTTTAGAGCATTGCTTCTTGCTATTGCATGAAAAGAATGATTTGTTTGGAACTGAAAGTTGTATGACAATTAAAAGATCAGCTGTGGGATCTCTTGTCTTGTACAGTTCTTGTGTTTGGGCATTCGGCTATTTTGGTCCCAAGGCTAAACACAATCTTGAAAATTGGAATGTGAATTGTATTTTTGTTCAATACACAAGTTTATTATGTGTTGTTCTTCTACTATCACATCAGTAGAAATCAAATATAAATGATGAGAAAAAAAACACACTACTTTCAGTGCATTACTATTTTCCTTTGATCAATTTATCAGCTCGACTTCTTGTATTGCTTGACTATAAATCTTTCCTTTTTTAGTTCAACAACATTTAGAGTGGGTATTTCAACTCATGATTTCTTAGTCATAAGTCTATACTTGATGTCAGTTGAGTTATGTTTTTGTTGGCATAAACCTTGGAGGATGTATTTCAGAAATTGATTCTCTTGAAATTACAAAAAGACCATATATTATTCGTTTTGGAGCGTGCCTTCCTCAAGTTTTTTAATGTTCGGCGTTTGATGAGTCTTCGAACGGGTCAGTCAATAGTATCCCTATCTAACCACCTTTTGCGCAAGGGATTGTTGAATGGTTTCCACACTTCTTCATGAATCTCACTCCTGAGGCTGAAATAACCATGACCTCCCCTTACCAGTTTGCTAGGCTCTTAAAGTATTTCCAACGTGACGATCCTTTTCCTAGGTCGATCTCGTATGCTGCAGTCGGTCGAGCTAATGAATCTGCAAAATAGTTCAATTTTTAAATGAACCATTAACAAAATAAGAATGTTTAGAGATTAAACTTATAATATATAGAGTGCCTACAGAAATAAGAAATTTCCTAGTTAGACTGTACCGTACTCCCTTTTTCTTAAAAAAAAATCATGTTCTCCTTTGCTCACACCATAATTTTATTTCTGAACAATTGAACCAAATATGTGCTAATTAACAGTGTCTAGGATAACTTAAATTGTGATTGATTTTGAAATTGTATTAATAATTAAAGGCTCCATTTCATAACATCTATTTGATTTTTTTTTAATAGTTTTTGAAAATTTACTTCTTTTCTCACATATTTATAATGATTTTCATCTTTTTATTTTAGTTAGCATATGAAAACTTGATATTATTACTATTATTATTATTTTGTGTTCAACAATATTTGGGATGTCAAAATTTAAACTTCTAATTTTTCTTTTGAAATACAAGACAATTATTGTTGAGCTAGGCTCATTTTAACTATTATAATTTCTTTTCATGCATTAGGGAGTAAGGAGAAATCTGAAATTCACCATCAACGTAGGTAACAATAAACAACAGTCTCATTTATAATATTATAATAATTGAGATTGTAGAAATTATTCGGTGAAGTCGTCACAATGTGGTTGACAATTTTTAACCGTTGGATGGAGAGAACGGATGGAGAGAGAAGTACTTTGATATAATATCCGTTATTAAGAAACATACGTTAAACAATTATTATGAGACAACCACAATTGAATAATTTGTAGTAGGAAAAAAAAACCGAAAAATTGAGATTGGCGGACAAGTAATTACTTTTAATTTATTCCTTACATACACAAACTATATTTAGTAAAAAGAAAAGAAAAAAAAAACAGAGATTCTAAAATCTGCATTATGGTTTTGACGGCACATGATGATTTCTACAATTAATTAAAACACAGAAACGCGCCACGGATCAGACGGCCGGCCGGAGTGTTCAGGGTGCGGGCGGCGGCGGCGGTGGGAGGAAGTTAAAAGCTCTAATTCCATCGATGAGTGGCGGAGAAGGGGGCCGTGTCGGCGGCGGAGAAGGTCGGAGCTGCGGCGACCGGGGAGCTTTACGGACATATTTTCGAGCCCAAACGTGTTTGCCGTTGATGGAAAATTTAGCTTTGGTTCTTGATTCAAGGACGAGGTCGATGGAGGATTCCGTTTTGACGACCAGCCGGGCGAACAGCGGCTGCTCCGGCGGCTGCGCCTCTTGCATGTGAATGCTCTCTATGAAATCTCCATATCTTCTGCTCCAAAATCCACATTATTAATAACACAACACCGTACCATACTTTTTTTTCATATCAATTATCAGTTCATGAATTACAAGTTTGTTCATATGTTTGAAAATAGATTATAAAGTATTTTCTTTTAAATTCTGAAATCTAAAAGTGTTGTTGTATTAAATCTCTAATATCGATTTGATAACCATTTTGTTTTTTGTTTTTAAAATTTAAACCTAAAAATACTATTTCTACTCATGAGTTTATATGTTTTTATCTATTTTGTACCTATAGTTTAAAAAATCAAGCCAATTTTTGAAAACTAAAAAAAGTAGTTTTTTAAAAACTTCACTTTGTTTTTAGAATTTGGCTAAAAGTTCAAATGCTTACTCAAGATAATCAACTTTCAAAAACTAAAAACCAAAAATAAAATAGTTATCGAAGGAGACCTAAACTTTCAATAATTCAAGATATATATATTTTGCTATCTACTTTGTTGTAAAGTTATGAAAACTAAAAAAAAAGTATTTTTTTATTAAAAGCAAATAGTTGTGAAAAAACAAGCATAAACACTAAAAATAAAAAACTAAATGATTATCAAACGGATATCTATTTAACAAAGTTTTATTAAACACACAACTTTAAAAGTTTAAACACCTAAAATTTTAATTTTAAACAAATTAAAAAGCTATTACCATTTCCTTCCTCAAAGGTAAAAATATGAATGGAAAGATGAGGTCTTATTTGATAATGACTAGAATTTTTATTTTTAATTTTTGAAAATTGAGCTTGTTTCCATGCTTTCAATGACGGGAGATTTTTTCTAAGACCATATTTAAATTTTTAATCAAATTCTAAAAATAAAAATATTTTTTTTAGGATTTAGGCATGATTTTGAAAATATAGATAAAAAAATGGGATAACAAAAGAAATAGATCATTAATTTTCAAACCAAAATGAGTTAGAGATATTTCTAGAAAAGCAAAAAATCTACTGTCTATCTATAGAATGGTACACTAAAAAAAACAATTCTCTATATATGAAAATTTTCAATTGAAAATTTAAAAGTCAAATTAGAGAGAAATTTTAAAACCTCATCTTTCTTTTTTTTTTATATATAAGGCAATTGTCTTCCTCCTTTATTTGCTCCACCGTAGATTATCTCCTTTTAAATTGAAGGGAAGTAAAAAAGGAAGAATCGCCTCAATTTCTCGTTTTAAATTGAAATATATATATTATATATAGAAAAAATTTTAAGATTTTAAAATATTCCCCTCATAAAGAAAATTTTGACCCCGCACTAGAATCTAGAAATATTGAAAAAAATTTCGACATGCAGAGGAATATAGAGAAATATTGGGAAGAGTAAAAAAAAAAAAAAAAAAAAAAAAAAAAAAAAAAAACCTGCCAAAATAGTCTCTAACTTCCTCTTCAGAAATTGGGTATCCTTTCGAGAACGTCAGAAAAATCGTCCTCTCGTCTGGCGGAACCGCCTCCCCTTCTTCTTCCTTACCGCTCTTCAACTGTAAACGACTGAACAAATCACTCATTTCACTCTTCGAAATCACTTGCCGGTTTTCCCCTCTGACACTCTGACTCGCCGTCGCCGTCGCCGTCGCCGACACCGGCGGACTCTCTCCCCTGAGATTCACGAACCCAAAAGCCGGAACAACAAACTGACTCGCCGGAGCCGTGGCAAAGTAGCTTCCACGGGCGCCGCCGTGGACCGCGGGTACGGCCACAGCGGCGCGTGACAGAACTCGCTGAGTTTCAAGCGCGTGGAGAATGTCCTTAAAGGCCCGGTGGCAAATATCGGAACAAATGATGGTAACGGCACGGAGGATTCTGAGCCGGTTCTCGTGGAAGAACCGGAGTGAAACCGGGGTTTTAGAAACGTGTTGAATGAGGGGAATGTCGACCGATGACTCCGGTTCGAAGGGGAATTTGTCGTTTTCTATACACGCCAATGACATGACGGCCTCGTCCGATAGAGCGTCAACCAACGCGTCGGGTAACGACAGCATTTTGTAGACCAAATTGAACTCTTCGCCGTTCTGTTCGAGCCAAAGCCACAGTCCCATGACTCGAACCGACTCGTCCGGGTCGCGACCGAGTGCGAACACCATGCGACTGAAGAGAGTTCGGTCGATGGTGTGAAAAATGTTGAATTCCTCTTGTGTTACCGTGTAAATATCTGAGCGTGGGGACGAGGAAGAGGAAGCCATTTAAAACAAAATAAAAAAAAATGAAAAGAGTGTTTTTGAAAGAATATATTTTTTTCCTCAGTTTTGGCAGAGTTTTTTTTTTTTTTTTTGGTGAAAAAGAGGGTGTGAAAGTGGAGGAGGCTGGGGTTCGTATTTAAGGTGGTTGAAGAGACGCCATTGACAAAATTGATTTGAATGAATCGATGCTTTTAGGGGTTGTGTTTGTTGCAGAAATGGAAGCCAAATTCCATGAACATATTTCCAAACAAGGGCTTCTGAATAGTTGCCATTGCTTTGTGTTTAAAGTTTTGGCAAGTAAACTTGCCATATTTTGGAGATCATTCGGGTCGAAACAATGTGGCCGGCAGAATTATATGTTGCATGTAAGAGAGAGAAAATTAAAAGTTATATTTCTAACCGTTAGAAGAGATGTCCATCGTGTTAAATCACTAGCTTCGTCTCTCTTAATATTCAAATTTGAATCTAATAAGTTGCTAAACTATTTAGAAGAATATCGATAGGATGAGTTTTCAAATTTATGTCTAATAGATTATTGAACTTCAAAAAGAGTATTTATTATTGTATTTAATAAATCTTGAGCTGGTTAATTTTGAATCTAATGGGGTTTTAGACTTATTTGACATTTACTAAAATTTACAAATTTATTAAACATAAAATTAAGGTTTAGGGTTTGCTAAAACACAAAATTTTATATTTCGTTGGGCTTATTCTACTTTTAAAGTTTGATCCTATTACGTATAAAATATAAAGTGTAAAGCTCTATTAAGTATTTTTTAAAATTTAAAGTTTGAAAGTTTGTGCAGTTTTTTCGGTAGAACAACATTTGAGAATAGAGAAAATTTGTGCAGTTTTTTCACTAGAACAACATTTGAGAATGAAGAAATTCAAATTTTAACTTCTTAGTTAAGGATGCAAATTACCATTGAACTATGACTTCTGATCTTATTAAGAGTTCATAAGTAGTATATTTTAGTTGCGGTGATTGCATCTAAACTCCAAAGGATATTATGTAAAGAAAAAAAGTACAGTAGTTAATGAAATATCGAGAAGTATTTACTTGTTTTGGCCTCATTTTCTTATCAATGTTAATAGTGATTTTATTACCATGGAAATAGAAATAATCTTTTTATTCTAATGTGTATCAAAACAAATTGCTGCCTTCTAAATTGGTAAAGTAAAAGTTTTAATTTACCTATGTAATTTATCATCTAAGGATAGTAACATGAAAGAGACAATCATCCGTTAATGCTAAACATTGACGACATGTTCATTAGCTGAGATAAGACACTAGTAAATGTTTTTTATTTTTATTTTTTATATTTTTATCATCGTTGAGGCAATGTTAATCTTTATTTGTATATCGAATCAACTAATTTACTTTTTAAAATTCATAAAGTAAAAGTTTATTGAATATATATTTGACAACAACTTAAGGATAATAATGTAAAAATGAACAAAAAAAAAAAAAAAAAAAAACAACCAATACCGAGTTAGACTTGACCTCGTATTTTTTAATGGCCTAGACGAGATGTTAGTATTGGCATTACTTTTTATATCCAACTCCTATTTGAACTAAAAAAAAAATCTCTTTTTATATCTTATGTCAAAACATCGTTTAAGATATTTAGTATTATAAAAAGCAGATGCAACTATTCAACTCATTGACCTTTTTAGTTCTTACTAAGACAAAGGTAATTATTAGTAAATTTCAGACTAATAGTTTTTTTCTTTTTTAGTTAAAAATTTTATTCGTTTTCTCTATGTCAAACATGTAGGCACATTTTAAATGAGTAATGTGAATTAAACCTGAATTTTTTTAGTACAAAAAATATGAGGTAGGAAGATTTGAACCTCCAATCTCAAAGAAATTAAATAAATATACATATCAAACTATCGTTGAACCATATTCATTTTGATATTAAAACTTCGAAAATTGGTAATATAATATATGGAAATAGTGATCATGAGTAGAGTAACTATTTTTATCTTTATTTTTTTTTCTTTTTTTTTTTAAATAAGTAGTTTTAGTATTCGTCCAATATATATAGATGTCTTAACTATTATGTAGGCTAGGCTAGAGGTCATAGGTTCGAAATCTCACCTGTCCAAATAGTGTTGAACTCAAAAAGAAAAAAAAAACTCCTACTTTATGGTAAAAAAAATAAAAACTTTTACATAGACTAGCCATCACAAATAACCTCCAAAACTTTGTATAATTCTAAAAAACATTTTAAAACTAAACATTTCAGTTACACAAGCAGAAGAGACAGTACAATATTATTAAATTCCCAGATTTCTGTACATTTAATGCATTTCCATATTTCTAATTATTAATTAGCATTTTAGGATAGTAACAGTTTATTGCCATATTTTGGATGGTCCTTATAAGTTTGCTATTAATTATTTAAAAAATATACATTTTTTAGATAATTATTTGAAAATATTTATTCGAATAGAAACTTTTAAAAATATATCTAATAAAAGTTAGTTCTTTTTTCTTGCAACAGATTTGAAGAATGAGAATTCAATCTTCTTCTCAAATAAAAAAAGAAAAAAGTAGTATATGTCAATTACGGAGATTTGGCATCTAACAAATGTTAGTTGGCATATGAAAATTAGGATGAAAATCAATTTATACTCTAATTTGAGAATTGTATCACTTAAAACCTCAAACTGATAATTGTACCATTAAAATACTAAATTTTCATAAGTGAATCAATTTAAACCCGTTTAACATTTTAAAATCATTAATACAAAATTTTATATAAGACTTTTTTTAAATAGAGTGATCAACGAATACTATAGACAAGTACTATAATATACGCTATATAGAGACCATATTTTGAGATCAAATTTCAACTTCTTTTATAATATAAATCTCTATTTACTTGCTCGGAATGAAGAATCGTCAAAATGAGTATAGCTTAACAGTAATCAACATGTACATTCAATTAAGAGGACAGAGGTTTGAATTCACCCCACATCTCGAAATGTTATTAAACTAAAAATAAAAGAAGGGAGAATCAAGAAATGAGAGAAAATTTTACATTATGTTCTTTACCAAAATCAAAGGTTTACCATTTTGGTCCCTATACTTTGGTTTTTGATTTTGGTCCATGTACTTTCAAGTGTCCAATTTTAGTCTCAATATTTTTAATAAAATTTAAAATTGGTCCCTATAATAAGTTTGAAGTTATTTTTTTTTTATCGAAATTGGTTAAATAATTATAATAATTTTAATACAAGAAGAGACCTAATGTGAACATATTTCTAGAGAGAAAAGGCTAACATAGACTAATTTTTTTAAAGAAAAATTAATAATAAACTAACAATAAAGACCAATTTTAAGCTTGTGGCTTACATAAGAACATACTTGGGTCTTCCTTCAACGTTTACTAGGAGCAAGTGGGCAGATTGGAGGTATAGATTTTGGAAGATTCTACAGGGATGGAAAGGAAGCATGTTTTCCATAGGGGCAAAGGAAGTACTTATCAAAAGTGTCGCTCAGGCATTACCAACCTATTCCATGAGTTGTTTCAGATTGCCAAAAAATTATGTAATATGTTTAAAGCGCAAATGGCAAGGTTTTGGTAGGGCTCCACGGCGGGAAAAAGAAGAATACACTGGATGAGTTGGGACAAGTTGTATAAACCGAAGGAACTGGGAGGTGTAGGTTTCAAGGATGTCACTATTTTTAATCAGTCCCTGCTAGCGAAGCATGCGTGGAGGATGTTTATGAATCCGTCTTTGCTGGTGGCATAGGTCCTGAAAGGTAAATACTTTCCTTCGTCATGTATTCTTGATTCGTTACCAATGCAAAATTCAGTGTCATACTTTTGGAAAAGTCTAGCTTGAGGGTTGGAACTACTCAGGAAAGGTTTAAGATTTCAGGTGGGTAATGGAGAGACCGCTCGGATCTTCAACGATCCGTGGTTACCTAGGTTGTGGTCTTTTAAACCGATTCCTTCTCATTCACAGTCTATGGATGCGTTAGTATCTGAGTTTATTACTGCCCAAAAACAATGGGATCTCCAGAAGCTGACACAGTTTTTTAACATGGAGGAAGTAAAAGAGATATGTAGACAACCAATTTCTCTGACAGGTTCTCCGGATAGATGGATCTGACATTTTGATAAACATGGGAGATACCAGGTAAAGAGTGGATACAAGCTAGTTGTGATGGGTTCAGATAAACCATCACCATCAAAGGAGAATAAGGATAGGATGTGGTGGAAGTCTATGTGACTTTTAAATATCCCAACAAAAATCAAACTCTTTGTTTGGAGATCTTTTCATGACTGCCTTCCCGCAGGTGTAAACTTGAATAGGAGGGGTATGGACATTTCTAGTGTGTGCCAGATCTGTGGTAGTCAATAAGAGACTCTCAACCACACTCTTTTTAATTATGGGAGAGCAAAGGAGATTTGGAGGTCGATAATTCAAGGAATGGGTTCTTAGGTGGATTGTCGCTTATCGATTCAGAAGGTTTGGCTATTTCTCTTCCATGAATTTGAGGTCCAGACTTTCGAGATCATTTGTGTGGGTGCTTGGGGGATTTAGAATGACCGTAACAGTTTGTTTTGCAATCATCCCATACTACCTGTTATGTCGAAATGTGAATGGATTTTGAACTATATACCGGAGTTTAAGGCCACTAATGCTTTCCCCAAGTTTGGTATACAGGGTGGTGGGGGCAATGCTTCTCCACACATGGAGGCGTCGTGTACCAACATTTTTTTGGATGTTGCATGTGACGAATTGGATGGGAAAACCGGAGTGGGAGTTGTTGTTTGTCAGGAGGTTGGAACTCTCAAGGCAGCTATGACCAATTATCATAACTTTTATACATACCCTTTATGTTCTAAAGCCAGAGTTTTACTTGATGGTTTGATGTTAGCTAGGCGACTGGATATCCAAAGGGTTCATTTTTTCTCACTCCTTATCCTGGGTGGCTATGGTTAACGGTTTAATTGAGCCTACTTCCGATGTTCAAAACTTCGTAATTGATATTTTTGTCTATCCGACATGGTTTTGGTGGGGTTTAGCCTTAGTCATACGAGTAGGCTTCACAATTCTATGGCACATACTTTAGCTCGAAAGGGTGTAATGAGGACAATAAGCTTCTGGGTTTCTGATTTTCCCGAGTGGATTTCACAATCTGTTTGTAAAACATTTCTGAAAGGTTAAATGAAGCTACTGTTATTTCAAAAAAAAAAAAAAAAACTTGTGACTAAAATTGGACATTTGAAAATACATTGATCAAAATGGAACAAAACTCAAACTACAAGACCAAAATGATATTTTAACCGAAATTAAATAATAATAACATGTGAAATCCATCCTACATTTGGTAAGGTTAAAATACCATTATGATCCCTATACTTTGAGCTTTGTTCGATTTTAGTACCTATATTTTAAATGTCTTATTTTAGTCTATGTACTTTTAATGAAGCTTAAAATTGGTTCTTATGATAAGTTTGAAGTTGATTTTTATCAAAATCGATTAAACAACAATAATTTCCATAGAAGAAAAGACACGATGTAAACATATTTCCAAAGTTTATAAAACAAAAACTATAAAAAGACGGTTTTTTCCAAGAAAAATTAACAATAAACTAGGATCAATTTTAAGTTTTATTGAAAATACATAAACTAAAATTGAATATTTGAAAGTACTGGACTAAAATAGAATAAATCCCAAAGTACATGGATCAAAATGGTATTTTAACAATTTGGTAATCACTCTAGAGACAATTTCATTTTCCTCGGATAGATTATCAATGGCCAAAATGAGCATACATGTTGTTGAACTTCAACTAAGAACTAAGTGGTTCAAATCTTTCCACCCTAAAATGTTGTTGAACTAAATATATATATCACTCTCATTTCTTATTCACTGGCGCACACACCATTTTTTTTATTAGGAAAATTTTTTATTAACCTTTCAATTTCATCAAATTGGATCCTAAACTTGATTAAATGTTGCAATTTCTACTCTATATTCAATTTTCACTAATTCACTTAGGTGTGTTCAAAAAACCCAATGACCGAAAAACTCGATCAACCCAACCCAATTCTACTGTTTGAGTTATGTTATCAACTTAATTGAATTGGGTTAAAAAAATGAAAATTTTATGGGTTGAGTTGGGTTGGTTCTGGGTTCACCAAAAATTAATTTGGGTTGAACCGAACCAATACAAACTTCTAATTAGTTTAAATAATTTTTTTCACTTATATTACAACTCTATGTAGATATATTTATTTTAATTTTATAATTATTTTTAGATTATTTATTTTTTAATATAAGTTTTTAAGTTCTTAGAAAGTAAAAATTCATCATTTAAATTAAAATTGAGTTGTTAATCTCAATTCAATATTAAAAATAAAATAAATATGTATTTTACATATCAAGACTAATTTTTTCTTAAAATAAAATTGTAAGTATATAACCTAACCAACCCAACCAAAAGTTTCATTGTTGGGATGAGTTGGATTCTTTACTTAATAAAGTTGTTTGAGTTGAAGAAATTTGCAACCGGAATAGTTGGGTTGGGCCTAATTAGTGTCTCATCCCGACCCGATCCAACCAACAAACACATCTTCACCCACTCATTTTTACGGAAAAAAATGATTGCAAAAATCTTCATAAACTCACTAATTCAAATAATATCTAAGTAATTTGCATAAATTTAAGTTCGATTATTATACGAATTAACTGTTGAATAATTTTGTTAAAACTCACAAATTAACACTTTTTTTAAATTTAAGGTAAAATTATAATACTTATTTAAGTTTTGGTGTAATTTGATGAAATTAAAAGTTTAGGATGATACTCATGCAACAGAAATTTAGGAGTAAAAATGGATTTTTGCTCCTCCCCTCCTTTTTCTCTCTCTTTTTTTGAAAATTCAACTATGTTTTTCGTCTCTTAAATCTAGTGTTACTTTTTTTAATGCCATTCATAAATAGAAAACACTACTCATTTATGTATACAAA
Source organism: Trichosanthes cucumerina (assembly GCA_036507285.1). NCBI lineage: Eukaryota > Viridiplantae > Streptophyta > Magnoliopsida > Cucurbitales > Cucurbitaceae > Trichosanthes > Trichosanthes cucumerina. The sequence goes on from CM071845.1 coordinate 6,751,753, forward strand.
TAAAATTGAACTGTTGTAAAAATAGGATGAAAACCGGGTATAATTTTACCAATATTAAAATACTAATATAATAATATATTTATAATAATAATATAATTTAATAATAATATCAATAATAATAATAATAATAATAATAATAATAATAATAAAAGTGTTTGGAAAGTGGGGGCAATATATATAATATAAATAAAGAGATAGTGGAAATTTATGAAAATTAAATAAACAAAAACTAAATAGAAAGTGGGAGAGAAGAAATTGAATTGGAGGGAATTTCACCAATGGTTCATCTTATTCTTCCACCAAAAGCCACTATTTATAGGCAATTTGGCAAGGGATGAGTTGGTACATTTGGACACTAAGCATTGGTAAGAAATTGACACATGGAGGACACTATGGCTAAGGATAATTTGCCACATGGCATGAGTGTTAAAGGACATGTGGAAATGGGCATTTACATCATCATATTTATAATACTCCCCCTTAAATGCCCATTTATATAAAATATGCCTCGTTAAAACCTTACTAGGAAAAACCCAATGGGATAAAAACCCAGTGAAGGAAAAAGAGTACATATTTTATATAATACATTTACTCCCCTCATGACGACATCACTGAGATCTCCGAGTCTTCGCATCCCAATCTCGTGAACCAATTTCTCAAATGTTGTAGTTGGTAATGCTTTTGTAAATATGTCCGCCAAGTTATCTTTCGAACAAATTTGTTGTACTGAGATGTCACCATTTTCTTCAAGGTCATGAGTGTAGAAAAGCTTCGGAGAGATATGCTTTGTTCTATCTCCTTTGATATATCCTCCTTTGATTTGAGCTATACATGCTGTGTTGTCTTCATATAATATTGTTGGAGGATGTTTACTTGAAGACCATCCACATGTCTCACGAATGTGTTGTGTCATCGATCTTAGCCATACACATTCTCGACTTGCCTCGTGAATTGCGAGAATTTCAAAGATGATTCGAAGAAGTGGCCGTGATGGTCTGCTTTTCACCGATCGCCATGATATAGCGGTTCCTCCACAAGTAAATAGATAACTTTGTCGAGATCTAGCTTTGTGTGGATCAGATAGATAACCAGAATCTGCATAACCAACTAGATCAAAGCTAGATTTGTTAGAATAAAATAAACTCATATCAATCGTCCCTCGAAGATATCGAAGTACATGCTTAACTCCGCTCCAATGTCTTTTTGTAGGACATGAACTATATCTAGCTAATAAATTTCTTGAAAATGCAATATCTCTGGTCTTGTGTTATTAGCTAGATACATAAGTGCACCAATTGCACTTAGATATGGTACTTCAGGACCAAGTTAAGTTCTTCATTATCATCTCGAGGTTCGAAATATATCTTTCTTTACATCCAGGTGAACGAACTTCCATTGGAATGTTCAATGGATGTGCTTTATCCATATAAAATCTTTTAAGATTTTCTCTGTATAAGTTGATTGATGAACAAATATCCCATCTGCTAAATGTTCAATTTGCAAACCAAGGCAAAATTTTGTTTTTCCAAGATCTTTCATCTCGAATTCTTTCTTAAGATATTCTATTGCCTTGATAACTCTTCAGAGTTCCAATTATATTTAAGTCATCAACATATACAGATTATAATAGCAAATCCTCGATCGAGATTTCTTTATAAAAACACACGGACATATTGGATTATTTTGATATCCTTCTTTCAATGAGATATTCACTCAAAGCGATTATACCACATTCGTCCGATTGTTTTAATCCATATAATGATCTCTCAGAACTTTATTGAATACAATTCCCTAGAACTTGATTCATATGTTTACGTATTTTAAATCCTTCCGGATTTTCATATAAATGTCATTATCCGAGATCCATATAAATACGCCGTGACTACATCCATTAGATGCATATCAAGTTTTTCATATACAGTCAGGCCAATCAAATATCTTAACGTTATTGCATCCACCACAGGAGAATATGTCTCTTCATAATCTATACCAGGCCTTTGCGAGAATCCTTGTGCAACAAGTCTCGCTTTATATCTTGTGACATCATTCTTTTCATTTCTTTTCCTTACAAATACCCATTTGTATTCCACAGGTTTAACACCTTCTGGTGTTAGGACTACTGGTCCAAAAACCTCACGTTTTGAAAGTGAGTTCAACCTCGCTTGGATTGCTTCTTTCCACTTCAACCAATCCTTTCTACGTTTACATTCATCGATAGATTTTGGATCAAAATCGTCACTTTCATGAATAATATCGTGAGCAATATTATAAGCAAAAATGTTGTCAATAATAATATCATTTCGGTTCCATCTCTTTCCTGTTGTAACATAGTTTATAGAAATTTCATTATTATCCTCAAGCGTTTGATTTTCATCAATACTCTTTTGAGTAGTTGTATCTTGGATTTCTTCTGGAACATCCATACCTTTTATCGAATCATTTTGATTCTCAACTACTTTTCTTTTCGAGGATTTTTATCTTTGGAACCTATTGGTCTACCACGCTTCCAGCGTGCTCTCAGCACTCATTATTGACAACTTGTTCCCGTGGAATATCAATTTTGATGGAGCATTTCTTTCTTTGGTATATATGATTTAGTCACTCTTTTAGCATCTGTGAATGCATTCGTAATTGATTTGCTATATTTTGCAAATGAATTATCATTTGCAAAATATAGCAAATCAATTATCTTTTGAACTTCAAATTCACATTGATCTCTTGAGGATCTAAATGAGATAATAATGATGCATTCCACGTAATTTCTTTTTCCAACTTCTTAATTCCTCCCTAATGTTGGAAAATTTGTTTCATTAAAATGACAATCAAAGAAATCGTGCAATAAATACATCACCCGTCGTGTTCAAGATATTTAATAATTGATGGGGAATCATATCCAACATATATTCCTAACCTCCTTTGAGGACCCATCTTAGTGCGTTGTGGTGGAGCAATTGGAACATATATCGCATATCCAAAAATTCTCGGATGGGATACATTTGGTCTTTGCGCCATAAGCTAATTGCATGGGGAATATTTATTATTATAGGCTACCGCCTAATACATAATAATGATGCAGCGTGTAAAATAGCATGACCCCGCATCGATGTAGGGAGTTTAGCTCTCATAAGCAATGGTCTTGCAATTAATTGCGAGACGTTTTATAAATGATTCTGCTAGACCATTTTGTGTATGAACATGGGCTACTGGGATGTTCAACACTTATCCCAATTGACATACAATAATTATTAAAAGTTTGGGATGTAAATTCACCAAAGATTATCAAGTCGAATTGTCTTAATTGTATAATCGGAAATTGTGCTCTTAACTTAATTATTTGAGCAAGTAATCTTGCAAATGCAAGATTTCGACTTGATAATAAGCATACATGTGACCATCTGCTTTGGATGCGTCAATTAATACCATAAAATATCTAAATGGACCACTTGGTGGGTTAATAGGTCCACAAATATCACCTTGAATTCGCTTCTAAAATGCGGGGTGGTTCAATGCCCACTTTAGTTTGGTGATGGTCTAATAATTAATTTTCCTAGAAGCAAGCATCACATGACAACTCATTGGATTGAAGAATCTTCCGGTTCTTTAAAGGATGTCCATGTGAATTCTCAATAATTTTCCTCATCATTATCGATCCTGGATGACCCAATCGATCATGCCAAACATTGAATATTTCGGATTCATGAACTTCCGTTCATTGTTACATAACTTTCGATTACTCGTATATGAGTATAATATAATCCGTAAGAAAAAAGTCATGGTGTTTCCAATATACGCTTTTCATGCGAAACAATAGATGTGATATAGAGATACTCTATATTATTTTTACGATCGGTTTCAACATGATAACCATTATTACGTATATCTTTAAAACTCAATAGATTTCTCTTTGATTTGCTTTAGAAAACAAAACATTATTAATTGAAATTTTTGTTCCTTTAGGCAAGATAAAACTTGCTTTTCCAAAACTTTCAATCAGTCTGCGAAACTCGATATAGTATTGATTTTTGCTTCCAAAGATTGTCAATTTAGAAAAATATTTTCTGCTTATGAGTATCGTAATGCGTAGTTACGCGATCTGCTAAACATAAATCCTCATTGCTCATTTTCTGTTACTCAACATATTGAAATTGTCCATATTTCTTCATTGATAAGAAAAGGAAAAACGATTACAAAAGTTCTAAATATATATACAAAAACAAGAAAAACATATTATAAATAAAGATTTAATTATATATCTTCATACAAAACATCCTCTACTTGTTTGATTGCATCAATTTTCTCTCCAGAGATTCAAAATAATCACCACATCAAGATGCACCATATTGGAGGATCGAACACATCATCTTCTTGAATGGCAAGATTTACTTCCACATTTTTCCTTTTCCTTTTTCCTTCAAGGAAGCTTGATAGAGATCGACAAGGTGTTTTGGCGTCACGCATTTAGTGCGTGACGGCTCCAGATCATTCCATGCAGGAAACATTTATGTTCATCACCTTTGAACTCCTATCTTGTGGAGCTTTTCCTTTATGATCATCGGTTCGTGTGGGTTTCTTAAAATTATAATGCCCACCACGAAAATAGGTATTTCTTCCTCTACCGCGGTCCCGACCTGACCCCACGACCACGACCTCGACCACGATTATTGAAATTCACAAAGATTCACTTCAGGGGAATGGTGTTGCTCCAGCTTGGTCGAGATTCATGATTTTTCATTAATAGCTCGTTATTTTGTTCAAATTACGAGAAGACATGAAATTAATTCGAATATTTTTAAAGCCTTTCTCTCGATATTGTCTGCTGCAGGAGCATATTCGAGACATGAAAAGTGGAGAATGTCTTCTAACATATCAACATCGATAATTTTTCTCCGCATAATTTCAGCTTTGAACTAATTCTGAAGAGTGAGAATTATATTCACTTACCGATTTGAAGTCCTGCAACCTCAAGTGCATCCAATCATAACGAGCTTTTGGAAGAATAACTGGTTTTTTGATGATCATACCTTTCTTTCAAGCCTTGCCATAGAATGTAGGGATCTTTTATTGTAAGATACTCCATTTTCAATCCTCGTGAAGATGATGGCGAAGGAAGATCATAGCTTTGGCTTTTTCTTGATTTGATGCATCATTTCCTTCTTTAATTGTTTCTCCAAGATTCATGGAGTCTAAATGGATCTCAAAGATCGGACCCATGACAAGTAGTTATTTCCATTAATATCCAGGGCCGCAAATTCTAGTTTTGCAAGATTTGCCATAGTAATACTATATACAAAGAAATTGCATTTACATTAGGAAATTAATTAAACATGCAAAATAACATTTAATTATTAAAAAAATGCCTTACCTCCGAGGACCTACCTTCAAAGTGGAAAAATCATGAGTTTCGTGGCGATAACGTGTTGTAAAAATAGGATGAAAACCTGTATAATTTTACCAATATTAAAATACTAATATAATAATATATTTATAATAATAATATAATTTAATAATAATATCAATAATAATAATAATAATAATAATAAAAGTATTTGGAAAGTGGGGGCAATATATATAATATAAATAAAGAGATAGTGGAAATTTATGAAAATTAAATAAACAAAAACTAAATAGAAAGTGGGAGAGAAGAAATTGAATTGGAGGGAATTTCACCAATGGTTCATCTTATTCTTCCACCAAAAGCCACTATTTATAGGCAATTTGGCAAGGGATGAGTTGGTACATTTGGACACTAAGCATTGGTAAGAAATTGACACATGGAGGACACTATGGCTAAGGATAATTTGCCACATGGCATGAGTGTTAAAGGACATGTGGAAATGGGCATTTACATCATCATATTTATAATATGAACAATATTCTTGTAATAAAAATTATTTTAATCCCTTGTTGGGTGTTGTAATTTTATTTTAATTAATATTTGTTAATATCAAATAAATTATTACTTAAATAATAAGTTTAGTCCTTAACTTTCAAAAGTGTCTAATTATATTCTTATACTTTAAATTTTGTATCTAATATGGCTCTAATTCAACTTTAACGAGAAGAAGTTAAACTAGATAACCGTTAATCATCATTTTGTTAGGTTAAAATTAACTTCGTGATCATTTAGAACCATTTGCAAATCTTAAAGACTGAATAGACATCAAATTCAAACTTTAAGAACCAAAACTGCACCATTTTGCTCAAAAATTAATTAATCTATTATATATAAATTGAATTTTATATCTAATAAAACTCTAAAATTTCAATTTTGTACCAAGTAGATCTATGAATTTTAAAAATTTTGAAAGCGTAGGGACTAAATTTGTAATTTTAAAAGTCTAGAGACTAAATAGACACAATTTTTAAAGTTTAGGGACTAAATTTATAATTTAACCTAAATTATTCAAATCTAATTCATTGCTATTAACGTAACAATAAAGTCAATAGTATTTTATGTTCTTTTTAATAAAAATATTTTATGTTATCGATTTTTGCTTTAATAAAAATGTTATATATATATAACAACAAAATAAATTTAAATTTGTCGTCAATTATTATTATTATTTTATTTAAAATATGAAAGTGAATTCTAGTAAACAACATCAATTACACTAAAAAAAAAAAAAGTAGACAACGTCAATTATTTCTATTTGGACTAATTGAGATGGACTCAAATTCAACCTCTAATTGCTAAGACTCTATTCGTTTTTGAAAATTAAATCTATAAATACTATTTTTATTTATGTTTTTTCCTGTTTTCTTATGTACTTTTAAGATATATTTTAAAAAATCAAACTAAGTTTTAAAAACTAAATGAAATATTTTTCAAAAACTTATTTTTGCTTTTAGAATTTGGTTAAGATTTCAAGTATTTTCATAAGAAAAATAGAAATTCTTATAGAAAAGATGGAAACTATTCTAGAGAAATTGTGACACAATTTACAATTTTCAAAAACCATAGTTCAACCGACAATAAGAGATAGAAGTCTAATCTTCCACTTTCTGTATATGGTTGAACCAAAAAAATATTCAACTTATAATTTAACCTTTAAAAAAATGTTTGATTTTTTATGCAATATTTGAAAGTTTGATTACTAAATTAAATTCTCTAATTTATAAGTAATTATAATTAAAAATATTCAATTGTCCCGCTCCCGCATTGGCGATGACTGCAGCCGTTTCACTATTTCCTCAGTGATCAGTTTTTTCTAATCATTTGCTTTTCTCCAAATTTCCAAAAAACCTCTCTCCCTCCTTCCATCTGCCTCGGAATCAAATTGCCAAAAGATAATTCATGATGAATGAAAAGCTCGAATCCGTCGTTATGTCCTCTGAGAACGGATTTCAAGAATCTCGACTCTCAGGTACTTTCGTTTTCGATTCTGTTTATAGCTTTCTACTTTGATTCGTTTCTTTTCTTCTGTTTTCGCATTTGCTAATCTTTGTTGCGGTGTTCTAAGCGAGTCGTGCGGTTATCAGAGCATCGAGAAAGCATAATTGTGAAGTTTTCTTTCTTGTTCTTCATCCGAAATGGAGTCGCACTGTAATTTCTTTACTATGTTATGGCACTTTGATGAATAGTGGATTCGTTGACTCTGCAATTTTTTGTCTGTGTCTCTCTTCTCTGTTATATTTTCGATAAGAAATTACGATCAATACATGTGGATACTCGGATTCTGTACGTATTTTCTGGAATTTCATCTTCTCTAGTTCTTTTGTACTAATTGAATTGAATTTTGATTACTGTACATTGTACTTGGATGACAGAGATGCTTGAATCTTGAATTTAATTGATTATGATGTGGCTTACAACCTTCTAAATCCTGCGTCTGTGACCATTTCTTCCGTGTCGAGCTTCGTTTTGTTAGGGGGATGATTGTTTGGAATTTCCGTTAATTACGATGAATGTATGGAAACTGATCGACTCTGTACATACCGTCTGAAATTTTGATTGTTGTATAACTTAATTGTACGACACAGATGCTTGAATCTTGAATTGCATTTCTATTGAATATGATGTAGACTACAAGCTTCTCAATATACTTCCGTGAACATTTTTTGTGTGCAATCGTTTAGACGTCGAGCTTCAAAATGCAAAGGGATGGTTGTCAGGAATTTCTCTAGTTTATTTCTCTTAAAAATTACGACGAGCACATGTAAATTAGGACTCTGTACATATCGCGTAGAGTTTCATTTTCTCTTGCGTCCTGCTTCCATGCACATTTCTTTTGTGCGCGACCCTTGCAACGCTGAGCTTTCTTATGTCGGGGTATGATCGTTTCAGTGGCAGTAGAAGAGAGCTATTGTCACACTCTAATTGTTTCTTTGTTGTTGTTTTCTTTTTCCTGAGAGGAAATTTTTTGTGGTGGTTGGTTTTAATGATAGCTGAAGAAAGCTCATCTTCTGTAGTTTAAGGTTTGAGGCACAAGTAAAATCCATCTTTGTCCTGTAACGATCCTTATCTTCTTTTGCATACTTAGCTATTTTCTAATTGAATCGTATTTGACAGCAAGCTCAAATATCCGGAGGAAGGTTGATGTTCTTAATGGGTGTGAAAATGGAGATTCCAAGGAACAGGCGTTGCCGGATTCCAAGTGCAATTTGCGTATGAGTCTTGCCTGGGATAGAGCCTTTTTTACAAGCCCAGGTATGGCTTACTGGCTCATAGGCACTAGTAAAATTGATTTTCAGTCTACATTCTCTTTGAAGCCTATAGTTCATTTTGACTTCATTTATTGACAGGAGTACTGGAACCCGAGGAACTGTTTACGACCTTGAATTCAAGGAATTATGATAATGTGGTGAACATACTGGGGAGCGAGGAACATCTCTTATTATCTTCTCAATCATTAGAACCAGACACTATTGGCAAAACTGAGAATTGCAATTTTCGTAAGAGCTTAGCTTGGGATAATGGTTTTTTCACTAGTGAAGGTATGCTGAAAACTATCCCAATAATGAGTCTTGCCTAACTAATAGTATGCCGTTTGGTGTTTCTAAAAAATGGATGGCTTAATCTCTTCGACCAAATGTTCTTTACTCTATTTCAGGAGTTTTGAACCCTTTTGAATTGGCCATTGTTAACAACGGCTTTAAGAAATCTGAAAGCCATCTACTTCCCGTCATTGAGGATGAAGTTTGGAGGTCTATGGAGTCCAACAATACCTTAGATAGCGAAGGTTCCTCATTAACTAGACTTGAGATGGATCTTTTTGAAGACATCAGAGCATCTATCCCCAAACCAATTTCTTCAAGGTTTGAACTGGGAAGACCAGGTATGAATCTATAGCTCAACATTTTAAAATTTGTTAAATACAACTCTAACTATCTTAAATATTTTAAATACCATCTAGAGTTGTTAAAAGAAAACAAAACCAAACAGACACTTGTGTGTTGTCCCTTAATTCTTGTTAGTAGCTTAAATTTTTTCTGAAGTTGTCCTTGAACGTCCACAAGTGTAGCATTTATTAACCATTAGTAAAAATGTGTGACAAAGTTGTTTAAATTATAAATCACAGCCTTTATGCACGTCATTGTATTAATCTGGTTTTGATTTCCCTTCATTACAGCTTCAGTAGAACAAGATGGTTCTCGAATTATGGTACTTTCTTGCCTCCATTGTAATTACTTATCCATCAATCCATCTTAGCTTCCCCAAATAATATTTTGCACTTATATTTCAGATGAAGGCCATGCCAACTTGCAGAAGGCATAGTACTAACAAGCATGGATCAAAGAAAATTACTAGAGACATGTCAAAGACTCCCCAAATACCGGTATGTTTCTGTTTGGGTGATTGGTAGATCATAACACACATAAAAAACTTTTAGTGGCACTTGACTTCCTATATAACATTATCAATGTAGAAATTTGCCCATGTATAATCCTAATCTATTATGCCAGCCAAAGATTACTGGGTGTAGTTCTTCAGGGAAAGCTCTCATCTCTTTTTCACGGATTAATGCATATGCACTTTTTTGTTTCGCTAATGCATATGATAAGTATGCGTTTTGAATGCTTTAGAAGTTGCACATACACGACAAAATTAGAAAACCTTATATAGCTCTCTTAATTTTTTCCTTATGATACTAACTGTGATATCTCTATAGCTGAAACATTCGGGTGAAAGTAGGGAACATTATTCATCTTCTTCCCTCAAACCATCCAAGGCTTCAGAGCAAACCAGCTGCATTTCAAGAGGTTCAACTAAAAGGGCTTCCTTAGGTGGAAAGCATGTCAAACTGGGATGCAGGTCCGAGATCCTAGCATCGGGTAAGTGTCAACTCGAATAAAATAAATAACTCATAAAATATTTTGGTTTCTTCATTAAAATAGAATTTGTAATAAATGTGCCCCTATGATGTTTTTGTGTTAACAGCAGAAGGTTTGGGCAAGTTAAAGAAACCATGTTTAAGGGACTCGTTCTATGTCATTCATGGCTCCACTCAGTCACTTAAATCATCTCTATCACATTGCTCTACACCAACAAATAAGTCGGTATCTTATACAATATCCAATGCCAGCCGTTGTCCTCCATCTGAGATAACCATTGGAAAATCACATCCAAATTTGAGAAGAAAAGTTAACTCTCAAGGTTCAAATGTACTTGTTGCCCGTCCGGCTTCAACGACTCCATTGATGAAGACGAGGGCAAAGAAGACAGAAGTAGAAAGTTCTTGTCAGTCCACGCCAACATCCTCATGGTATGGATCACCATCGAGCTCAATTGATGAATGGCCATTAAATTCACCATCAATTTCAGCAACTCAAAGGTCAAATAGATGCAAGCATAGTCCATATTCCAGGCTTAGAAGTTCTCGTATAGAGATCGAGAATCAAGAGTCGCAAGTTAGACATGAAACATCAGTAAACCAACGTCATAGATTAGACCATAAAGGAGATGGTAATACTGATACATCGAGTATATTAAGAGAAATAAAACCTTCAGGCTTGCGAATGCCATCACCAAAAATTGGTTTTTTCGACGCGGTTGGTTCCATTCTACAAGTCTCCTTCAGTTTTACCTTACTTTGCGCTTGCATGCACATAATATTTATTGTATTGACGTTGAATCCCTTTCTATGAACAGGAAAATATGTTGGAGTTAGCCACAAGTGTTGATGCTAAGCGGGATGTTGCACATCGTACTCGATGTACTAAGCTTCGATCTCCTCGAACTCTAACGATTAACGAGATTCGAAATGGTAAAAATGGAGGAACACCAACGTCCATCTTGGCCACAAAAGGTAACAAAAGTCCAACAATAAAGTCATATAGCAGGATCATCCAGAGTTGCAATAATCAATCTAAAAAAGCTGAGAGCATTATCGTGTCTCATGATGACAAGGAAAATGAAATCAGTTTAGTAGATCGTCAAGTTGAGGATGATTTAGTTAAGCAGGTTAATTCTATTGATCTAAACAGTAACGCCGTGTTTCATTTAAATGGACTGAATTGAAGTCATAGGAATTGATTAAATCTTTTTCATCTTAATCATTAATTATTGATTTTTTTTAAGTAACACCGTGTTTCATTTAAATTGAATTGAAGTCATAGGAATTGATTAAATCTTTTTCATCTTAATCATTAATTATTGATTTTTTTTTAAGTAACATCGTGTTTCATTTAAATGGACTGAATTGAAGTCATAGGAATTGATTAAATTTTCATCTTAATCTTTAATTATTGATTTTTTTTATGTAACATCGTGTTTCATTTAAATGGACTGAAATGAAGTCATAGGAATTGATTAAATTTTATTATGAAAACTCTTTCGAAAAAAAAAAGATTCGAACCATAACTTTGTAGTGGTTTTAATATATTCAATATGTCACTTAAGCCATGCTCTCATAATTTAGAATATTTTTTCCTCCATTGGCATTATCAATAGAAACTGTTTATCGAATCAGTAATAATGTAGAAAAAATCCAAAAATAAAATAAGTTAGGATGATCAAAATTGGATGTAGCGTACCGATACAAGTAGCGGATGAATTGATATAAAATCATATTTATAAGCTAGCATTGGGATTCAAGAAAAAAAAAAAGGGAAAAGGGAAAGTCTAGGACCTTGGCTTCTCTTTCTTCTCTTTGAAGAGAGCCAAAAGTGAAACACCAGAAACCTTCACAACCTTGAACCTAACACCAGGAATATCTCCCACAGCATGGCCCTTACGTCCAAACCCCGCGATCAATACCTCGTCCTGTAACATAGTGAGGCATTTACATTATTACCATAGAAATAATATAGGTTTTCAAGGATTGTACATATAATATCCAACATAATAAGAAAAATCACATTTATTCAAATGGCATTCTTGTAACAAATTCTACTTTTAAAAACTAGCCACATGAAAACCTTCCAATGCCCAATCGAATGGATTTTGAAAACTCCCATTTGATAACAAAATTATTCCTCTATTCTTTATTTTAGACTTCTGTTTCTGGAATACAAAAACAAAAAATGCATTCAATTAGTTTCTCTATTTTTGAAAAATAGAAATACATTTTCTGAAAATATAATTTTGTAAATTTATTATATATTATAAAAAAACAAATGTAATTTTTTTAAAATTTTAGAAGTATAATTTTCGAGTTTGCCATTTTATTTATATTTAAAATAAAAAAATAAATTGTTAACTTGAATTTCAAAATTTACTTGTAATTTTAGAAACACTTTTACAACTGAAAATGAAAAACCAAATACCTAGGCCCCCCCTTTCGTAAACATTTGGCTTTTGATTTTTTAAAATTAAGCCTAAAAATAATGCTTCCACCTATAAATTTTTATGTTTCTTATCTATTTCTTACCTATAGTTTCAGAAACCAAGCTAAGTTTTGAAAACAAAAAAAAATAGTTATCAAACAGAAAATTATAAAAAAATAAGCATAATTTCCAAAACAGAAAGACCAAAGAGTTATCAAACAGAGCCCTGGTTTTACAAAAATGAAAAACCAAAAAATAAAAAACATCCGCAACACCTCTTTCTAGTTCTTAAAATTTGACTGAGATTCCAAAAACATTTTTGCAAGTTAGAAAGCAAAGAAATTCAACAAAAAAGATAATATTATCACAATTCACAACCTTTGCAAAGTTAGATTGACTTACATTTTCCTCAATGTAATTAAGGCAACCATCATTAGGTACAAAAGCAGCAATCTTCTTCCCATTTTTAATCAGTTGAACACGAGCACATTTTCTAATAGCAGAATTTGGCTGCTTGGCTTCAATTCCACTGCATAAGCCAGATTCAACTTTGTCACACAAGACTAGTAAATACTAATAATTCACCAACCATAGCATAAGAACAAATAACCTTACATCTTTTCTAGCACAATCCCTTTGGCATGAGATGACCCTGCAAAGGGCTTTTTCCACTCATTACCAAGATGGGATTTCTTATACGCCTTATCTGCCCATCTCTGCCTTCTACGGTGGGACTTCAACTTACGACCAGCTCCCATTCCTCGAGTCTTCCTGCAAGATATGATCGAAGACAAAATAAATAAAACTAATACTACATGATCAGACCAACTAAAAGGCTGCACATATGGAACAAAGAATCAGTCATTTGGGAAACATTCTGAATATAAAAAATAAACTAATAAGGAGTTGTACAAATTTATACAATGTGTACGATTGAATAACACAGTAAGAGTAAATCAGTTTTGCTAAGAATGTATCGTTCAAGAATTTGCATGGAGCTAATGACTCTTGCCATATGTCAAGAAGAATGATTTAATCTACATATTACAATTGAGAGCATGAATATGAAATTCAATGAGGATGAGGAATCTATGTTTAATTTCCTCCAACGAAATTACATGTAGAAACTGTCAAACAACAATATCCATTATATTATCAGAATATACACCTTAATGATTATCGGATAGAGAGAAAGAAACCACATATTGAAATTGAGTACATGAATATGAAATTCAACGATGATGAGGAATCAAGACTCAACTATTCTAACAATAAACTAGGTATAGAAGTTGTGAACAAACATATCCGCATAGCATGTGAGTTGTGAATTTCCAAAATTGTTTCCACTTATATTATAAGATAAATTATTTCAATCATATGGACAAGCGAAAAGAGAAAGAGAGAGAAGCTATCAACAACAGATTAGAGCATAGCATATGAATTAATTTCACGACACTATATGAACAAATTCTTAAATCATAAGCACTCACATTAACATAATCCTAATAAATTCTATCGAGCATATGGACGAGTAGATTACAGTCCGAAAAACAGATTATTCACAACTCCGAGCCTATAGGTTGATCAGTAAACCAACTATAACGTATCAGTAAATGTTTTAAACCAAGACGAGAAATATCCAACTTAATGCCTCGATTCTGCTCTAGAGGAAAAAAAAAACCTCAAAAGTTCAGAATATCGTTTCTCCTGAAGTACAATTTCCAGTTTAACATCCTAACAAGCAGCCAGCTAACAATCTAAGATCCGTATCAAATAACGCCTTCGAAATCGTTCAAAGTAGCTCCGATTCGTTCATGAAGGTTCAACAAACAATATGAACACATCGAAAACAAAAGAGACTGCTGGATCGCAGGTAGAAGCAAATAGAACGAACGCAAATCCATGGAAAAGGTTTTGCAACTCCTTCGAGAAAATATAATTGGATGAACAGGAAGTAAAGAAGAGAGAAATGCGTACCCCATGATGGCGGAATAAGAAGGTGCGGCAACTTCTTCAAGAAACGCCCAAATGCGAATGCAGAGTGTGTTAGACTGACTGGCGGTAACTCAAACCCTAATGCCAATGGAATTTGGAACGGATGATGTATATATACCGCCTCCTCGTCATAATTACGTAATTACCCTTCGGAATTCAAGATCAAGTCCATAATATTCAGGTTTTTTTTTCTTTTTTTTTTTGAGAACTATATAATATTCATTTTTAAAAATTCCTTCAAGCAAAACAATATATGAAATAATGAACATTCCCAAAAGTAAATGTTGATGGGCCCGATATAAACATTATTAGTATTCCATTCCATTTAATAATTTCAAGTTAATTTATTATTTAATTTAATAGTTTCAAGTTAATTTAGCCATTGAGCTAAACATTTAAGTTATATAGCATTGAGTTAATTTAGACACATCCACCTCACAAATTTTGATGGATAAAAAAAAGTTTCAAGTTAATTTATAGCTAAATACTTAGATATATTCTTTATTTATCAAAAGAATATATGTTTGATCAAATATATATATATAGCATTTAAATGCTAGAATAAAAGTTTCTTTTAGTACAAAAAGTATGTTTAGAGGCATTCCGAGAATTGAACTCGGGACCTCTCGCACCCTAAGCGAGAATCATACCACTAGACCAAATGCCCATGTGATAATGAAGATTAAAACTTACAAATTTAAGACTTATTTTCAAAGAAGGTGATTATTTTAATTGTATACACTTAAGTTTGCTACCCCTTGAATTGCTCACGCTCATCCAATTCAAAGATAACATGCACCCTGCATATACTAAGCCGTAGTTTTCAACCAGCCACACAGAAGAATTATTAATTCATTTTCATGAATAACAGAAAAAAAAAAAAAAACATAAGTATGGTAGTATAGACAACATTTCTTCCCCAACACACTCAACTTAATACTTTTAAGTTTCAATTCTAACATGACTTAGATATCAAAGAATTTTTAAAAGGGCTAAGTTATAAAATAAAAAAAATACTTCTGAACTTTATCCTTTATTTCACAAGTACTCTTCTTTAAAAAAAAAAAAAAAATTGTAATACTCCTCTTGACTTTTGATAACCTTGTAATAGAAGATCTTTTAGAATATTAGACGAAAAAAATATATATTAAGTTAATACCAACTCTAACTTAAACATCAAAAAAATTTGAAAAGGCTAAGTTATAAAAAAAATACTTCTAAACCTTGTCCTTTGTTTCACAAATATTCTTCTAAAACATTCTTATCCTTTTAGAAGTTGTAATATTCCCCTTGACTTTTGATAAACATTTCAAAACTAACTTTTAAGTAGAAAACCCAGCAAAAAATCAATGTATCTAAATGTCGTTTCTTCAAACATAATCCATGCAAGAATCATAAGTCACCACCACATCAATTTTCGTCCAACATTCTAATAGTTTTGTACTCAAACGATAACTTTATTCGTTTATAAAAGGTTAAGAATAATATTGCAACTTTTGAAATAACATTGATATTTTTAAAATAGGGGTTTAGAGGTATTTTTTAAAATTTACCCTATTTGAAAATCACCACCGATACTCAAAGCCCTACATAGTTTCAACATTATTTAAGAAAGTTGGGCAAGAGCGATCAAAATTATACAGCACTTTTGTCACATTATAAAGTTTACATTAATTGAAAGTGAAACAAATAACACACTAAATTGCTGCCAAATTCACCTAATAAGAGGAAAAATCTCATTATATATAAAAACCTTCTAATCTGCCCTTGCCTCTTTCAATGCACATAAAATTGAAGTATCAGATGGTAGAAAAGGGTCAAGAATAATTAAATCTGGCAAGCTGGCAGCTAATCGAAGTGCTTATTCTTCTTTGCTTAGGAGGGGAAAGTGCTTCTTCTTATTAAAACAACCACAGGGCATCAGGGTTGATAGGCTTCGGGAAGTCTAAGCCCCACACTTGCTGCAGACTTGCCCAATATTCGCTTCATTTCCTCTGATCTATCAATAGCAATGTTGTACGAGAACAACAAGTCCTGCATACATAACCAATGAAAATTACAATTATAAACAAAGTTCAAGCGAAGATGATAAACAAAAGTTCGTTTCTTCTTGATTCTAAGCCATAACTGTGATAGAACTCGAAATATATTGCAACGTAAAATATAACAGGACTACAAGATAAATCAAGTAATTTGAAGTACTTAACCCTTCTTGAGATCACTCAAGTCCAATGCTTAATTTCTCCCTTTGCACTCCCTCTATTTATTAATATACCCTTACTCTACCCTAATAAAATTCCTATCAAACTGTCTACTATTAGAATTCAGACATCTCATTACTATGAGATTGCAAAATGCAAATAGTAGAATCTAAGAAGCAACTAATGGCACTACCAATCTAGCATTGAAGATTTGCAAATTGTCCTCTATCTTAGATGAATGAAAATTATGATCTTAAGGAGATTAACAAGTTTTCATTCGTCAAGTCCTCACTGTGAGATGAAATTATAATAAATGAATCAAAACCAAACAAAAGAGAACTAATTAATCATCAGAAATTATTTTTGAACAAGCAAAAAGAAACTGATTTCAAGGAGAGTAGTGAATTTGACATATTACCTTTTGATGGTGCACGCTGTTAAGTAGAAATGTGTAATCGCGAGCAAGCTTGATTTTCTGTTGAATAGAATGGGGTTCAGAAAGTGTGCTTTTATCCCTGAAATTTTGGGCCACATAGTCCACAAAATGCTTCTTGCTATCCTCCTTTCCGATGTGGTTCTTTACAGCTTTGAGAAGCTTGCGGTAAACCTTAGCTACCTGGAGGGCTTCTGAACTCATTTTCAAAACTTTGAAGTCTTCAATTCAAGTGTCTTTTTTGTCACTCAAAAACTTCACAATTCCATTAAGTGCTCTGCTCAAATGTTGACCAACAACACAGATAAAAGGAGACAAAAGACAACGACAAACAGAAGCACAGCCACAAGTGAACAAGATGACAGAAACTTACAGCAATGGCGGCAGAGAGTAGACCTGAAATGAGATTTGAGAAGAAACATTTAAATGTGCCATTGGATATAGTAGTGTTGTGGTTTTTCTTAAAAAAAGTTTCAAAGAAAGTGAAACTTCATCAGAGATTCGGAATCAGAATTGCTACAAGTCACTAAATTTATCCTATGTATAATTAAAATAATAAAAAAATTATATTGATTCAATTTAGACAATAATAGAAGTTGAACCACTAATGGAACCATTCTGAATTGGTTTGAATCGTTTGATTTGAACTAACAAACATGATTAACCTACCATTCCTCTTCAATCACCACTGAAACCCAAAAGCTTAAGTTGATAAGTTACAATAAATTTGATCTTTTATCTAACTACAAGATTCCAACTATCTTAAATGAAAATGGGTGTATGTAACATAGAAAAATGTGAAGAGGAAAGCGTCCATGAAAATGCAGGATGTAGCCCAAAATACAAGATCCAAACATTTACCATTACAGAACAATAAAATACCAAATCATATGAAAACTCCTAAAATGATAAGAATGAAGTTAAAGAGTTGCCAGGGAAATCCCTAAATTCAAGGAGGGAAAAATCAGGCAAGATCAAAACCAAAAAGAAGAGGGAGAAACTTAATTATGAGATGCAACAAGCGATAATCAACAAATACAGGTGGTGGCCGCGACCAGAAAATGACGCGCAGTTAACTAATAGAGAAGATAATAAGGATCAGGCACTGCAAGCAAATTAGGGAAATGAGGGTAAAAAAATCAAAAGAATTCCTCCATTCTTTCATAGGCATAGATAGTAATTTTTTTTTGTCATTCAAGTCATCTTTCACTGTTGCAGCTCGCAAGATCCTCTGCTGTTAACCCTTCATATTTAATACTCATTTTTGTTTTCCATTTAAATGACAACGGAAGAATAATTGAATTAGAGAATGATTGACTGAGTACGAAAAAGAATCAAAATTTCACTCTCAAAGGAACTAAAAAAAAAAACCTACATAGTAAACGGATTCAAGATAGTCTAAAAACTGTTCAAAGTTCAAATAGAACAAGCGCATCAGAATCGTTCTTGAAGTGCTTCAAAATTTCAACAAGAAATCATCGGAATAGAACAGTATCATATCATATAATCATCCATTCGCCAAATAATAATAAAAATAATAACAATAAAACGAACAATGCAATGAAAAGCAAGTACGGAAATCTTTCGAAATTGAGAAATCGCAAACCCTCCGAGGCAATGAAATTCCCTCAAATTTCAAATATTGGTTCTTCAAAACAGAATCCGTGATCAACAATAATCTCTAATCCAGAACTTCAAACCACAACGACAAGCCCCGCAAGTTCACCCATAAACAATAAAGGGAGGAATTAAAATGGGGAAAAGGAATCAGTGAGTGAATGAAGTGGGAATTACCAGAAATGAAATCGTGAAAGTTAGGAATTAACCAAACCACTAGGGCCCAATAAATTAACAAAGGAAGATGGCTGGCGCTGCGTTTCGCGACAGAACAGAATCAGAATCAGAAATTGTAAGAATGTGGATTACTTCCGCCCCTCCTCAATTTAGTTATCTAAAATCACCCAAACTTTTTTCTTTTTAATAATTTATTATTAAATTTTGTAGATTAAATTATCGTTGTTTTTCTCTATTTTCTTTCTAACGGATTTTTTATATATAAATTTTAAAAATAAATCTTAATTGTATTTATATCATTCGTTTTTTTAAGGAAATTATAAAGATTTTTGTTAAGTTCAAGATAAAAGAATCTATTCCTTGAGATGATTCAAAGGATGTGGAAAAAATTTTAGTATTAAGGTTATATGAAAATATTTACTCTCTAAATTGTTACGTCAACCTCTCTTTGAAAATTATGTGAGCTCCACCATAAAGTATATGGGATCCACTAGTATTAAAACTAGGAAGTATATATTGGCATGGTGCTAGAAATTCCCCCAAATAATGCTAACGAAATGGTTGAAAACTGGCAGATGTTCTTCCTCTTCCACTCTTAACAGTGGCGCATCACGGTCATGCTTGTCTAGGGCGTGTTGCATGTGGCCGCATGCCCGTCCAACCCTTTTTACTATGCTTTCATGTACTTACTTTCCTTAGAGTAGGTTGTTTACATTTCTTTGTAATTTTGCGAGTGTATAACTCCTTGACACTTTCAATATTCAAGTCTTGTAATAGCTAAAATTTCATATAATATACTACAGGGAAATGCGATTAGTTGTCAATTCTTCCTACCCAAGAGTTATATGTTATCGTGAGCGTGGTTGTCCCGTATTTGCTTGCTAGCCTATAACAATCTTATTCTCAAATAATTTTTCAAATGTTTTCCAAACTTTCTCTGTCTTGTTTTCGAAAACCATTTTCTTTTAAAACGGGAGTGGAGGTTGCAAGATACCGTCGTTGCGCCACCGACGATCCTTTTTTGCTAAGTTAGCTTACTTGTTCAAGAGTGGGAGCAAGTGTTGCCCAATCACTTCAAAATCCTTTTGAAAGTGTGATCGTGACACCAAGCTGCCAGTGCCGGCTACTGAGTCCATTGATGTAAGGTTCTCTCCACTTAAACGGTTATTAAGTCTATAATGCTTGGACTAAGCTTTGGCATACGATGTTGATTTGTTTTGTTTTCCTTTTCCTTTTTCAAGAAAGAGATTGAGAAGAAAGTTGACGCCCAAATGCAGCACTTGGACAACTCTGGCTCCGCTCCCCCTTTAAAATGACCGTGTAAAATCACTTTCAAACATAACCTCAGTTTAATTTAGGCAGTGTTAAAAGGGTCGAGAAGGGAGCAAGAGAATTTTCATAGCCTACACTGTTGAGGTTGTTTACAAAAGAAATCGAACAAGACAGAGGATGCTCTGCTCTAATGTCAATACTACTATGATGATGAATGGGATACGCCATATCCATTGGAGCTTGCTGCAACTTCCTTCTCTCCACCGAGTAGATCCTGCAAATTAAACTTACTCAAATCTTGGGAACAACTGGGTTCCATTTGCCATTGTAACGGCTTTTCCAGCGAGTGAGTCTCCCTCATCGTTTGGGGTATCAGTTCAGTAGGAGGATGCTGCACTCTGTTCTTCAGTCTATGGGGATGCCATTTGCTCGATATCTATGGACTCATTGTATTGCTTCAGCTATAAGCTTTCTTGTTTCCAAGAGGGAAGCTCGAGCAATGGGGCTTCTAGTAGCAGCAACCTCAAGGGCCTTGGCCATCGTCTGCAAAGTACAAACTGGAATGTCATTAACTGTTTGATGTTAAATCGAGCTGTATCGCATTTTCGATTAGAAGCTGTACTCGGAAAGGCATTACTCGTGGGTGATCCCATATCTATCACGAATGGAGGAAAAAAAAATAAATTACAAATTTGGTTCTTAGAAATTGAGAAAAGTTAGAATTTAGTTTCTATGGTTTTTTAAAAGTTAGAGTTCGTTGGGACGGTTTGATAAAACTCTCATAAATAGTCCCTCCGGTAGAAACTATTTATAGGAATTTTATCAAACTATATATGGACTATTTATGAGGTTTACAAGTTTCTGAGGGTTTATGAAAGTTCTTATACTGACTTGCTGGTTTTCTGTGAATGATGAAATAAACTTTCTTAAATTCAGATTCTAAGAATCATACTGAGAAAATTTTACATAAATTAGAACCCGCATGGACCTGATCTTTCTTTTCGTCGGGGTCAGGAGTGAAAGTTCTCTTCACGGCAGAAAACCAGTTCCCCTCTTCCCCAATTTCCCAATTCTGCATGTCAAAATAACAAACATAAAACAGATCAATCAAAAACAGCAGAAGATAATGTTGGCTTGAGGTACTATTCCATTGAAGCGATATGGTATCTACATGCTATTATTTCAATTTCAAATATAAAAAAATTAGACCTCATTTGATAACCATTTGGTTTTAGGTTTTTTAAAAATAAGCCTATAAATACTACTAGGTTTCGTTGTTTTGTTATCTATCTTTTCCTTGTGTTTTCAAAAATCAAGCCAAGTTTTAAAAACTATAAAAAATAGTTTTCAAAAACTTGTTTTTGTTTTATGGAATTTGACTAATAATTCAAATATTTTGTTAAAAAAGATGAGACCTATCATTGATAATTAATGAGAAAACAAGCCCAATTTCCAAAAACCAAATAGTTATCAAACCTTAAATTTAACTACTAAATTTTGGGATAACTTACATGATCAGAACTTGAGACAGAATTAGCCTTCATATGTCAACAAGAGTACGCTTTATCAAGCTCCAAAAGTGTTTGCAGAATAGAAAATAGCTGGTTTACTGGGTGACTTTTTTTTTTTCACTCACTCCATGGGAATGTGGATTCAAGTTGTCCGTCAATTCATTGCAATCATCCTGCTTAGAATTTCTCTAGTCACAACATGATATATTAACAGAAACTGGATGACTAAAAGGTTCCCCCAATTGACAGCCTCAACAATATAGTTCCTTAAGATCCTTGGAACAATTCAGAGCCGATTTCAGAAATTCGCTCTCTCGATAACCCTTAGACAATATCGAGTAGATGGCTGAATTTGGGATAATACCAAGCTTTAACATATCTGCATGTAGCATCATCATGTCGAGGATGTGTTTAACTTGGAAGTACCCTTGTAACATGACCAAATACATCACTTCATCTGGTCTCAAACCGTAAGATTTCATGTCCGAAAACAACTTGGATGCCTTAAAAATTTGTCCATCCTCACACAATCCATGGATTAAAGCTGTATATACCACATGATTTGTGAAGGAAAGGTTGCTTCCTACTGCGTCAACCTCGCGCCTCGTAGTCCCAAATCCAGTCTTTTCCATGAAAAGTTTGAGAGCATCTGAAATTCTTCCATGTTTACAAAGTCCATCTATCAAGCAACTGATAGTGTAAGAATTTGGGGCAAGGCCATTTTCCAGCATATCATAGTAGAGTTTAAGAGCCTCTTTCATGCTACCATGTTTGCAATGGCCATCTATCATAGCTGTATAAGAAACTACATCAGGGGAAAGGCTTTTGATAACCATTTCTGAATATATGCCCATAGCAGCTTCCAAGTTCCTTATCTTGCAATAACCATCAATCAGCATTGAGAAGGTAACCACATTTGGTTCTACACCATTTTCGCTCATTCTGGAGCAAATTTCCAATGCCTTTTTCATGTTGCCTTCTTTGCAGCATCCATCAATCAGTGAATTATATGCAACAGAGTTTGCAGGAATTCCCTCTTTCATCATTTTCTCAAGTATGTTATCTGCTTCTTCAATTCTACCTGAAGAACAGAGGCCTCTAATAAGTATACTGTAAGTGATGACGTCTGGCAAAACTTTAAATCTTTCCAGGTCTAAAAAGAAAGCCATTGCTTCAGAAACATCCCCTGCTTTACAATAACCATCGATCAAAGAATTATATACAGCTATGCTAGGAGTAACACTAAACTTCACCATATTCACAGAAAGATTCCGAGCAGCCTTGATGTCACCAAATTTACAAAGTCCGTCAATTAAAATGCCAAACGTGACATTATCTGGAACTAGACCTTCGCCCAGCATATCATAATACAAACTAAGAGCCTGTTTTGCACTGGCCAACTTACAGTATCCATCCATCAAAGTGTTGTAAGTATACACGTTTGGAAGCACCCCGGATTCCCTCATTGTTTTATGCATAATCTCTGCTTCCTCCATTTTGTTTTCTGAGCAAAGGCCACGAATAAGAATAGTGTACACGACAACTGTTGGCTCGACACCTTTGACTCTCATTTCTTCAAATATCTCATGCGCCCTTAAAAGATCTGCCTGACGGCAGCAACCATCAATTAGGATGCCATAGGTGACAACATCAGGAGATAGCCCATTGGAAATCATTTCTTCATAAACCCTCCACAACAATTCAAACCTTCCGGTCTTGACCAAGACATCTAAAAGCACATTACAAGCCTTCTTTGCAACTGCCGCCCCAACCTTGCGGTACATCCACAAAGCTTCATCTACGAGTTCCATCTTAGATAAGACAACAATTAACTCACCATACACATTTGGAGTAAATCTTGAGGTTTTTAAGTGGCTCAGTGCATTGAATGCCAACTGACATACATGGTATGGCTTGCAAGATTTTAAGAGGAGGTCTTCTATGAGATCTTTTAGCAAACATCTGGCATGGGAAAATAGCTTGGATCCGACTAAGACATGAATGATAGCCGAGTAAAGCTGAGTATTCTTTTCAGGTGCCGCATTGAAGAATTCAAGTGCCTTTCTGGGGTTTTTGCAATTAAGTATGGTGGTAACGAGACTATCAGGTGTTGAAGATGATAGAGAGACAGCTTGAAGCAAGGACCCACAACGTCCAATACGAACAAGAACACTTTTTAGCGGGAGTTGATTCATCAACATTCTTACATTTCTTTTGCAAACTGTTCATTGCAATGAGCAGTTTGGTGTTTAACCACAATCACTCACCATCGAGATAAGTGTCCCATCTATTGTCAATTATGTGTAAAACAAACCAAATTAGATATAGTAAACACGGATGTATGCTTATAAACTTGAAGTCAAATATATCCATAGCTTCACGACAAGACATTGAATTGAATGGCGATCACCAATCAAATAAGAAAAAACCATTGAAAGTTTATGATGTAAGGAGAATATGGTTAATCTTGGGTAATTCCATGGTTAATCCTTTTAGTTTCATTTTTAGTTTTTAGTTTTATTTTAATTCTCTATACCTCTCATGTATTCTTTACAACTTTCATTCTAATAAAGTTTGATTCTCGGAGAATTGTCTCCTTTAGTCTTACCCAGGCTATCAGCTTACAGAGGTTGGGCTGAGAAGTGCATTGCGGCAGGTGAAATAACGCAGTAAAATTTTCATATCATAGTCATCTGTAATGAAAGTTTTTACTTACACAGTCATAATTTATCTCGTGGCCTGTTTAGATCACATATTTTCTTTTGTGACTACGAACATTAAAAATTTGGAATGTAAATATCTGAAAATTCTCCTTTTTGATAAAATATATATACACGACAGATGGAGTTCAAATCTAGGTTAAGAAGAGGGTAGGCTATTGGGACAGCTACACAAAACTAAATATCCCAAATATTAAATATTTGTACGTCTTTACACCAATAATGCAATTTCAATATATAATCTATTTGTTCATAATTGTAAGGTTATCAAATTCGAGTTTTGATCTCGTCATTGAGATTTTCACATTAAGAACAAACAAATAGAATGTCCAATAGCAAATTACGTACTCCTAGTCAGTTAATAGAATTGTGTGGTGTTTGTTTGAAAACATAATTGACTCTCATTTTAAGACTTAAGTAGCTCGTATGACATAATTCCTTCGAAATTTGTTTATTATGAGCTTCAGCTCCATTTTATCGTGCACAAAGGTTCAGAAAACAAGATGTAGGCAACGTAAAATAAAAAGAGTTCCTAAAACACAGTTTGCAGACAGCACAAATGCAATTCCTTCAAGAACCGAATCGCGAACTCGCATTCACAAATCACGGATATCCAATCAAAAATCGTCGGAGAAAGTAGAGAACGGAAAAATACGTACCCCATGATGGCGGATTAAGGTTCTGCAACTTCTGTGAGAAATGCCTAAAAGCTGAGCTAAAAGTTACCCAAGCCCTAATTTTGCTTGTAGTTGTGAGCCTTGTGACCTCCAGGCTCCAGGTGGACGGTGACGTTTCGTAATTCGGATGATGCATACCCACGGAAATATCCCAAGTAAAGTCGAGAACTGAATTTTTTTTGTGAAGGCCCTAATTTTTAGGCAAATGATATATGGTACTTTCTATTGCTTTAATAAATGTTGACTTGCATACTAATAAAATAAGATTCATTTTAACGTAGTAATACACATAAAATTACTTATAAGGGTATAATGAAACAATCTTATTTGTTCATGTTCTTGTACATGAAAATGCTATTGTTTTCGTTCTCGCTGAAATGAGTGGTTAAAAATCTTGAGGAAAAAAAAAAGAAAAAAAAAATTAAGTTAGAGAAGAGATAGAGCAGCAGAACTAGAGCGAGAACTAGATAAAGAGTGAGAGTGAAAGAGAGTGGTTTTCCTTTGTCTCTTTCTTTTTTTCCATAATTTCAATCACTCATCATGAGTGTGAGCGAGAGTGTGAGAGCTAGAGCGAGAACTAGAGAACAATTTTTCGTCTCTTTCTTTTCTCTAGATTTTTTTATCATTCATTACTATCATGAGCGAGAGCGAGAGAGTTAGATTGAGATATAGAAACAAGAGCAAAAGTGAGAGTACGATGCGCTCGCAGTAATTTGGACGGGACTAAAGTACGGGAAGGGTCATGTGTCATTAATTTCAAAATACAGGTCAAATAGCATCAAGGCGCGTGAAAATAAGTCTTCCATCTAAATTTCCCAAAAGTAAGATTCGCTTACGTCGCAGCAAGCGAGAGAGGACAAAAAAACTCAATGAGAGCGACATAGATGAAAGTGAGAGGACAAGAAAACAACAATCAAAATTCCTAATTCAGAGTATCAATTACATAATTGGAAAAGAAAAAAAATAAAGAACTGATTCTCATTGATAATAATCTCACATGTCAACAGATGATCATTATTGGTCTAGAAAATATTGATTTCGAAGTACCATTGTTCTATCACCACTTTTGTCCCTCTCTTGTCACTCTTGCTCTTGTCGCTTTTTTTTTCTAAAAAATTAGGTTAAAATATCATTTTAGTCCTATACTTTGAGTATTGTTCTATTTTGATCAATATATTTTTAAATGTTCAATTTTAGTCCATGTACTTTCAATAAAACTTAAAATTGGTACCTAGGATAAGTTTGAAGTTATTTTTTTATCAAAATTAATTACAAAATAATAATAATTTTAAACAAGAAAAAACTTAATGTGAACATACATTCAAAATTTGTAGGAAAAAGATAATGAAAACTATTTCAAAACAAAAATTAACAATAAACTAATGGTAATTAGTATGAACTGATTTTAAGTTTTATTAAAAGTACATAGACTAAAAATGAACATTTAAAAGTATAGGGACCAAAATAAAACAATTCTCAAAAGTACATGAATCAAAATAATATTTTAACAAAAAAAATTATATATAACCTTACTTTTAGAAAGTAGGTCCATATATACACCATTTTAGCCCAAAAAAATTGAGTCGTTGTATAATAAAATAAAATAAAAATATTTTTAAAAAAAAAAAAAAACTCGTCAAATATTAGATTTTTTTTCTTTTTTCTTTTTCTACTGTTAAAAGAGTAGCCTTCTGATAAGCATTAGGCATAAAACATTACATAATGTATAAAAAAGTTTTAATCTCTCTTTTTCTACCTTTCCCTCTTCTCGCTGTCAATTTTATTGGTGATGTGTAATTAAGTATTGTTTTTCCAATTTTTTCTCATTCTCATTGAATGATGTATGTAATGACATACGTTTTCAATTTAGAAGAAAAAAATAGTTATCAAATATTATTACCTATTTTTTTTTCTTTTTAGTTCAAAATTACTGTATATGTTTTTCTAAAGTAGAAATCATAAATACACGAGTGAAGTTCGAACTGGTATTAATTTTTTTATAATTTAAATATATCTCAACTAGGTAATACGTTCTATTTTCAATTAAAATATTAGAATTTCAAATCTTTCTTGGTTAGAGTCAAAATGAGTCTAGTTCATGTTATTTTGACATGTACCGTTATAATTTTGAATCTCTCTATTCTCAAATGTTGTTAAACTAAAAAATAAAACATTTCCTCGTTAGATTTTCAAATCTTTCCCTTAATAATTCAAATAATAATAATGATAAGTTAGTTCTAAAACATCTTGAAAAAATACACGCAAATAAAATATATTGAAATAAAATGTTTGTGTCAAAGTTTGTTGTATTCTCTAATTTAAATAAGAATCATTAATATGCTTTAAAATAATTTTTAAGTAATTTGCAAAATGTGATTTTTTTTTCTCTGACACAATATTCTTCCGTGAGGTCCATTAAAAAGAGTTTTCGTACAGATAACCCGTTTTTCCGCGCATTAATGACATTTGACCTGACATTGCAAAATAATGAAATATGACTCATTCTAACGTGACAATGCGCGCAAAATTACTCATAAAAGTAATATGAAGCGGTCTTTCTTGTTCACGCTCTCGTACGCGGAAACACTCTCACTCAAATGAGTGGTTGAAAATATAGAGAAAAAAGGACAAGGAAAAAAGTCAAAAAAAAGTTGGAGTAACAGAGGTAGAGCGAGACAGCGAGAGCGAGTCAGCGAGTGCGAGAGCGAGTCAACTATAGTGCGATTTTTGTTTTTTTTTTTTCCTTTTCTCCAGAATTTTGAACACTTCATTACTATCATGAGCGAGAGCGAGAACGAAACTTGAGCGAAAGCGAGAACGAGACTTGAGTGAGAACAAGACTTGAGCGAGAGCGAGAAAGCTAGTCAGAGTATGGTGCCCTTACGATAATTTGGACGAAATGCACAGTACAAAAAATGTCATAAGTCATTAATTTCAGAACATGGATCAAATCACATCAATGCACGTGACACATGGGTCAAATCACATCAATGCACGCGAAATTAAAAATAAATGGCAGGGTTTAAAGACAATGTGTTTTATTAATTTTTAATTTGATTAAATCACTTTTAAAAGTCAAGTTTTACCTATTTGCATCTATCATATTTAATCTTTATATATTTGGATCATTTTTACTCTTTTCACTACAATGATGAAATACGTTAAAAAAAATTGAGAGTTGTTTAGGACACAGGCTATAATAACATGTGTTATTATAACATGTGGAATATTTTACACTTCAAACACAACCTATTATAACTACAGACTATAGTACTCTGCATTTTAAATAATATTATATGATTCCACATATTATAATAACTCATACACTATTATAACTCACTCAGCGTCTCAAACCAACTATGAGTGATATCAAATAAAACGGCACGAATGTGATCATATGAGTATAAATAAGATCAAGACAACAACAACGGGTCTCAAATGTCAGAAAATTTGTTATATGGAAGAGGGCTAAAATCAGTAAACGGAAAGTGTTGTTGGCTCAAGATGGAATCCTCTTGGTCTTGAAGTTGACTTGTTTCCGTGCAAATTAGGGTTAACAAATTTGCTTGTTGAAGTTGCATCTTATGAATCTCAGCTTTTGCCATAGCCAATTGTGCATGGAGCTCACTCACTTGATTTTGAAGTTGAAAAATTGCTCCTGTGCAACCATAGATTGGGTCTCGAATCCTAGCGCTTGCTTCGTATACCAAACTGCTCGCAGCATCTACTCTATGATTCTCAGGAAGGTCCTATATTTTTTTGTACATATTTTTTATAAGTATATTAATTCATGGAAAAAAATATATTTTTACTCTAAACAGTTACCATATGTATATCAATTTAAGTGTAGTTTCATCAATTCGACCACTAATTTTAACAAAAAATTATGTAATTATATTTTAAAATTCACTAATCACAAAATTAAGTTTAGCCCACGCATAAAATCAACTTAGAATAACTCTCCCAACAAGTCGCAAATAAAAGTTCAATAAATAAGCTCTCATGTTATTTTTTTTTCTTAGACTCATCAATTTTATATATTTTATAATTTATTTAACCTGTGTGGAAATATTTTCTTTAACTATTCTTTAAATAAAATAACTAGAACATAATTTTAAGTTTAAGATAAGCATTTCACTCCTCATAAAGTTGAAGGTGCACTTGAATAAAGTTAAAAGTTTAAGATAAAAATGAATTCAAATTATTAAAATTAGTGGGTAAAAATGCATTTTTACAATATTGGTCTAATTGTATGCATTTGTACCCATCGTATTAAATTTTCGTCGATATTTACATCGATATTTCTACATGTCCATAGATTCGACATCGATATAAGGGATGAATCAACATTTCCATTATATCGCACAAAATTGATGAAATATTAAATAAATAGTAACAAAATGTGAATATAATATCATAACAAGTATTTTTAACTCATTTAAAAAATGTAGAATGTTTATTTTTTTAATTTAAATATATTTTTGAATTTTTTTGTTTAAATTTAAACCTCGGCATCTCCTTACATCTTAAACCTTGCTTGTACCCACGACGTTAGTTTATACCTGCAAGAACTTGATGACGTTGCCGGCTCCAAATATTCGATGCACGGCGGCGAACTTGAGTGGCTCAGTGGGAGGAAAATAAGGCGCCAAAACACACTTATTGACGCATCTCCGGCGGAGGATCTTACAAGCGGCGCACGGGCTGAGAACCACCGTCGTCGGCGGCGGCGGCGGGGACATATTCTTGCTGTATTGCCTTGAGCAAGTAATGAAAGATGCTGAATGCGAATGGCGAAACACGTTATAAATAGGGGAAAGCTTGTTGACTAAAACCGAGTCTCCGTCTTTACAGATATGACACGTTTGACAATTATTTTAATTTTATATTTAGTTATTTTTTTGTTTTTGACAAAATATTTAATTGTTTTTTGGTATCTAATAGTTAGTTTTTTTTTTAATCTCGAATGTGCATTTAATATGATTTGATGGAATTCTACGACTATAAATAGGAATAGTTGGTTTAGTATACTAGACTACTGGTTACCATTACCACGTGAACATTGTTTTTTTAAAAAAATATATTTTTATTGTAACTAACCTTTTTTTTTAGCAAATCTGTGATGCACCCGGTTGAAATGCAGTAGTAAAAAAAAAAATAAATTTTAAAATTTTAAAAAAACTAACTGCATAGAAAAAGTAAGCTGCATGGACAAGAGTGGCAAGGCTACATTTAAGTATTTTTCAATTTGTATGGTAACAAAAAGATTAGGTATAATTTATTAAAAACATATACCAAAAAATAAATATGAGCACAACTTGGGTGTAATCCAATAATATTGTGTAACTTATTTTTCTACCACAAGATTTTTCTCTTTTAAAGACAAAAAATAAAAAATAAAAAATAAAAAATTATGTTGTAAAGTGGGCTGCAAAATACATTGGTGTGACCCAGACTGTATCCAAGTATTTTTCAATATAAAGGTGATAGCCTTCTTTTATTTAAAAAAATGATGGTCTTTTCTTCGTCGAAAAATTAAGATAAAATCAACCAACAATTACTTACCCTTAAATAAAAATAATAACATATTGTTCACACGGGAATTCAATCAACGAATGGAAATGAGACACGTGTAAATGAATTTGTGTTGTATTGATTTCTCAGGTAATTGTGAGTACAATCTCTAGTATTTAATCTCATGATTCTCTCCTACGTATGTGCTTGGATTGAGGGTTGAAACAGCTTGTTCTCGAATGTAGATTTGTCTTAGACTTGTCTTGAGGATTTTGCAGCTAGCTGAAGGTTTTCGCTCGTAGCTTGTTGAAGGCCTTCGGCTTGCAACTTGTTGAAAGTCTTCAGCCTGTTGATGGTCTTCGACTTGTAGCTTGTAGCTTGTTCAATATCTTCGGCTTGTAGCGTGTTGAAGGTCTTCGACTTATAGCTTGTCTCGCGGGCTAAAACAACTTGTTCTCGATGTTGAAAACTTCAATGGATTCGAGGTGTGCTCTTGACGATTCCCTTGTAACGTTCTTCGTTCAAACGATGTTTGATCTTCAGGAGCTTATTGAGACTTCACAGCTTTATTTCTGAATTCTCTCTGAGGTTCTTCAGTTCTGAATGTATGTTTTACTCGAGGGCTACAAAGTTTGTTCTCGAGATTGAAGCTGCAATGGGTTCTTCAGACTCGAAGAGGTGTTCTTCAGATTCGAAGAAACGTTCTTGATCTTCGATGCAATGTTCTTCGTTCAGGGAGTGTTTGATCTTTAAGAATATAAACAGTCTTTTTGATTTGTGAATTCTCTCTAGAGTCTCCAATTTTCTGAACCTTGAAAATGAAAGAGGGAGATCTCTATTTATAGAGTTCCTCTGGGCCTCCAGATGGACTTGGGCCCGTTGGACTGGGTCTGCTCTTTATTGGGCTAACTCCTTTGGGTTGGGTCAGGTTGGCTTCGGGTCAACCTTTTTAGGTTTGACTGATTTGAGTTTTCTGTCCTAAACCGGGTTTGATTGATTTTGGGCCTACGTCTCTGGACTGGGTTTGGACTTTTGCTAACTAGGCCTTTCATTTAGACTTTTGTCTATCAAATTTTTAATAGGCCTTTCATTTACACTTTTGTCTATCAAATTTTAAGGAACCCAATTGTATAGCCATCAATTTAATTTAGGAATGCCTGCAGATTTAATTGGTCCCTAATTAAATAATTTTACTATCAATGTCGGGTGATGACGTGGCAATCTTGGATTCGTCGAAATTTATATTTCAACATATACTAAAAAATAAAACAACAAATTTCAAAGTCCACATAAACTTATGATTAATTCTAGAATAATTTTAAAATAATAATAGCACAAAAAGCAAATCAATGTATAGATTTCTTTTACTTCTAGTCGCTTGAGATCTTTTTAAAATAGAAGGATCTAAAGTTGTTAAAAATAACATTGCTTTATGGTTATTCTTTTCTTCTTTTATTTGAAGAAAAACACAAATAAAGTTACAAAAATAGAAGGATATCTAGTCCTTCGTTGGTCATGTAGTTTAATCAATTAAAATAGACTCAAATTGACATAATAGACACATTTCAAATAATGAGCAAATTTGTGGGTTAAAAGCATTTATAATAATAATAATAATAAATACATGACCATGCACATGAGTTTTTTTTTTTTTTTTTTTAACTAATTCCCACATGAGTATTGACTTTTATTAAGAGATTAGTGTAAAAAGACACTTTTGTTAAATACTAAATATAAAAAGTCGCATGGAGCTTTCAAAAAAAAAAAAAAAAAAATCGCATGGAACTCATTTTAGATCAATCATTGCATATATAAATTCAAAGACTAAATTCTTATCGGTTAAATTATAAGTTAGTTTATGAATTTTTAAGTTGTGTTTCATAAATTTCTGAATTTGAATAAAAAGTCAAAAAAGTTTCATAACTTCCAATTTTGTGCATAATAGTCATGATCTTTAAAATTGTCTATTAAGTCTTTAAACTTCTAATTTTGTTTCTAATAAATCTCCGACATAAACAAAAAAAATTAAAAAAATGAACCGATCTATTAGACTAATAAGGCTCTAAAAAATATTGATTTTGTGTATAATGAATCTATGAATTTTGAAAAATGTCGAATAGGACAAAGATATAGACAAATAATGAAAATTCATGAATATATTATATATAAATTTTGAAAGTTTAAAAATTTATTAAACACTTTTTGGAATTTTGATACTTCATTTGTTTTCTGCATTTGTTTTAGTTTTCAGTTCTTCAAAATTTGTTTTTTTTTAATGAATTTGGTTTTAGTATTTTAATTTTTAAAATTATTAATAAAATTGGAAAATGAACAAAATACGACTTCTTGATAACCCATTTGAATTTTCAAACTTAAGCATATAAATACTATTTTTATTTATAGGTTGCCTTATTCTGTTATCTACTTTTCCTTATGTTTTTAAAAATCAAATCAGGTTTTAAAAATTTTATTAAAAAAAAAACTTTTAGGCCCCGTTTATAACCATTTCGTTTTTTATTTTTGGTTTTGAAAATTAAACCAAAAAAATATTACTTCTACTCCTACATATGTTTTCTTATCTACTTTAATTTGTATTTATGTTTTCAAAAACCCAAACTAAATTTTGAAAACTTTAAAAAGTAATTTTCAAAAACTTGTTTTAGTTTTTGAGACTTGGCTAGACATTTAAATGGTATCTCAAGTAAGATGGAAGTCATTGTGAGAAGATGGGGATAAATTGTGAAAAAACAAGTTTAGTTTTATGAAACAACTTGTTCTCGATGTTGAAAACTTCAATGGATTCGGGGTGTGTTCTTGACGATTCCCTTGAAACGTTCTTCTCTCTGAGCTTCTTCAACGTTCTTGATCTTCGATGCAATGTTCTAAGGGAGTGTTTGATCTTTAGAGTATTCTGATTTGTGAATTCTCTCTGAAGTCTCCAATTTTCTGAACCTAGGGAGGTCTCTATTTATAGAGTTCCTCTAGGCCTCCACATGGGCTTGGGCCCGTTGGACTTAGTCGGCTCTTTGTTGGGCCAACTCATTTGGGTTGGGTCAGGTTGGCTTCGGGCCAACCATCTTGGGTTGGGGCAACCTTTTTGGGTTTGACTGATTTAGGCCTTATGTCCTGAACCGGGCTTGATTGATTTTGGGCTTACGTGTCTAGACTGGGCTTGGACTTTTGCTAACTGGGTCTTTAATTGTCTATCAAATTTCAAGGAACCCAATTGAATAGTTATCAATTTAATTTAGGGATGCCTGCAGATTTAATTGGTCCCTAATTAAATAATTTTACCATCAATGTCGGGTGATGATGTGGCAATTTTGGATTCGTCGAAATTTCTATTCCAACACATACTAAAAAAATAAAACAACAAACTTATGATTAATTCTAAAATAATTTTAAAATAATAATAGCACAAAAAGCAAATCAATGTATAGTTTTCTTTTACTTCTAGTGGCTTGAGATCTTTTCAAAATAGAAGGATCTAAAATTGTTAAAAATAACATTGCTTTATGGTTATTTTTTTCTTCATTTATTTGAAGAAAGACACAAATAAAGTTACAAAAATAGAAGGATATATGGTCCCTCGTTGGCCATGTAGTTTAATCAATTAAAATAGACTCAAATTGACATAATAGACACATCTCAAATAATGAGTAAAATTGTGGGTTAAAAGCATTTAAAAGAATAATAATAATAAATACACGACCATGCACATGAGTTTTTTTTTTTTTTTTTTTTTTTTAACTAATTCCACATGAGTACTGACTTTTATTAAGAGGTAAGTATAAAAAGACACTATTGTTAAATACTAAATATAAAAAGTCGCATGGAGCTTTAAAAAAAAAAAAAAACTTCGCATGGAACTCATTTTAGATCAATCATTGCATATATAAATTCAAAGACTAAATTTTTATCGATTAAATTATAAGTTTATTTTATGAATTTTTAAGTTGTGTTTAATAAATTTCTGAATTTGAATAAAAAGTTAAAAAAAGTCTCATAACTTCCAGATTTGTATATAATAGTGATAGATCTTTAAAACTGTCTATTAAGCCTTTGAACTTCTAATTTTATTTCTAATAAGTCTCTGACATTAAAAAAATTAAAAAAATGAACCGATCTATTAGACGAATAAGGCTCTAAAAAATATTGATTTTGTGTATAATGAATCTATAAATTTTGAAAAATGTCGAATATGACAAAGATATAAACAAATGATGAAAATTCATAAATATATTATATATAAAATTTGAAAGTTTAAAAATTTATTAGACAGTTTTTGGAATTTTGATACTTCACGTGTTTTCTGCCTTTGTTTTACTTTTCAGTTTTTCAAAATTTGGTTTTTTTTTTAATGAATTTGGTTTTAGTATTTTAATTTTTAAAATTAGTAATAAATTTGGAAAATGAACAAAATACGATTTCTTGATAACCCATTTGAATTTTCAAACTTAAGCATATAAATACTATTTTTACTTGTAGGTTGCCTTATTCTGTTATCTACTTTTACTTATGTTTTTAAAAATCAAATCAGGTTTTAAAAATTTTATTAAAAAAAAAAAAACTTTTACGTTCATAACCATTTCGTTTTTTGTTTTTGGTTTTTGAAAATTAAGTAAAAAAAAAATATTACTTCTACTCCTACATATGTTTTCTTATCTACTTTAATTTATGCCTATGTTTCCAAAAACCCCAAACTAAATTTTGAAAACTAAAAAAAATAATTTTCAAAAACTTGTTTTAGTTTTTGAGACTTGGCTAGATATTTAAATAGTATATCAAGTAAGATGGAAGTCATTGTGAGAACATGGAGATAAATTGTGAAAAAACAAGTTTAGTTTTCCAAAACCAAATGGTTAACACAAGAAATCGTATTTGTTTTTTAATTTCAAGTTTTAAAAACAAATTTGTTTTTTTTTTTTTTTTGAATTCAATGAGAATTGAAATATTTTCTTAAAAAAACATTACATTCATTATAAAGAAAGGATGAAGAGCACCATTTTAAAAAATTAATAATCAAATAATTATCAAATCAACCTACCATTTTTAGAACAATTTCCGGTTTCTTAGGGGTTGTTTGGTAAGAAATGTGAAAACAAAAATTTGAAAATAAAGAAATCAATAAAAATAGAATTATATTTCATGTTTTCAAATATGTATTTGATAGTAAATTTAAAATTTTGATTTCATTCTGAACAGTTATTCAAGGTGTGTCCTATAACATATTTATAAATCATGAAATTAGTTGTAGTTGCAAAACTAATTATTAGATTGAATATAGGTGATTATTAATTAATTTATGAACATAATTTTGATAAATTTTATAGAATTATCATTTTATAATATAATATTATATAATTTATAACATATTATATTATACATATTTTAATTTAACCAATTGAATTGATGGTATAACATGAAATGTTGTATTTATTAATATTTGTATATTTTTTTAATATAATTATGCATTTTAAAATGTTAAGTTCAAAATCCGGATATAATGCAAACATAGAATGTTATTTTCAGAATTTCTACTATTTGAATCACATAATTCGAAAACACTTTTCGAAAACATATCTATCAAATACATATTCACTCCTCTGAAATTATAAAACAAAATCTGGATTGCAGGAAATTCCAACTAATTTATAAACTCTACAACACCAAGACACTCCCCTTTCCCTTATTTTACCACTTTGTTGTTTTTTATTTAATAAGAGGCACTTTTTTATATATAATTAAATCATAAGAGCCCCCTCGCCATTTTTTTTGTTAAGGATGTTAAGGGTTTGTTTGGTATGTGATCCAAATTCTGTTTTATGTTTTCAAATTCACTAAATTCAGTGAATATGTGTTTGGCAGATGTGTTTCCGAAAAATGTTTTCGGATTATAGGATCCAAATAGCAGAAATTACGAAAACAACATTTTTATGTTTTCATTGTATCTAGATTTTGAATTTAAAATTTTAAAATGCAGAATTATATTAACACAAAGATAAAAATCTTAATATATACAATATTTCATGTTATAAACTCAATTTACTTTTGTTAAATTAAAATATGTATAATATAATATATTATAAATTACATAATATTATATTACAAAATGATCATTTTATAAAATTTATAAAATCACGTTCATAAATTAATTAATAATGACTTATATTCAATTTAATAATTAGTTTTGCAACTGCAACTAACTTCATGATTTATAAAGATGTTATAAGATACACTTTAAATAATGGTTTAGAATTGAATCAAATTTCTAAATCTGTTACCAAACACACATACGAAAACATAAAATACAATCATGTTTTCATTGAATTACTTGTTTTCAAATTTCTGTTTTCAGATTACTTATCGAACAGGCTCTAACCCCCTCACCATTTTAAAAAAGGTTGTTATTCAAATAAATAAGATTTATTTTCTTCCTTTCAACCTCATGTATATTGGACAAATTATTTAATGAGGCCGCCACAATATGGTTGTCTCATAATAGCCGTTGGTTATAGATCCAATAATTTCCATGCCCCTAATATTCCTCGGATATAAATTCGAACCACTCCTCTCTCGCCATCTAACATTGAAAAATTACCGGTCACATTGTGACGACCTCATCGAATAATTTCTCAATGTATTGACAGGGTGATTCAAACTTTCAAGTCTTAATTTATATATATATATATGTATGTATATTTAAATTTTAAAATACGCACAATGAAGAGAAAAAATTTGCCCGCCGGTTGAAATTTCTAAACGTTATTTATATTTCAGTCATATTCTTTTATTACTTTTTATTTTATTTTTTGTCTTTCAATTCGTTAGTTACAGTTATTTTTCAGTACAATTGGTTGGTTGAAATTAAACAATTAAAACATTTATACTGTTTTTAAAACATACGATTCTTAATTTAAAAAATAAAATTCTAATTAATTATAGTAGATCAACTAAAAATAATATATATATATATATATACACAAAAAAAAAGTAAAAAACATTTTCAAATGACCAATTGTTTTTATATTTGGTTTTTAAAATAAAAAATTAAAAATAGTTATTAAACCTACTTAAATAGTTAAAACTTAAAGATCTATTAGGCATAAAATTAAAAGTTCAAAAAATTTATTAGATACAAAATTGAGTTCATGTGAAAATTAGAGACTTATTAGAAACTGCATAAACTTCAGGGATCAAGTAGAGTCGAACTTAAAAGTTTATAGAACTAAACTTGTAATTTAACCATGATTATTTGAACAAAAATAAAAATATCAAAATGTGTTCTTAACCAAATTTTAAATAAGCAATTAAAAGCAAAGAAAAACTAATGTGGGTTGGAGATTTGGATTTCTAACTCCAAGAACATAGTAAAATTGAAAGGAATTGATGCATCAAGTGTTGATGGTCATGTTGGTAGATAGATGTTTTGTGTTTTTTTTTCTTAATGACAAATTTTTAATTATCTTTGTATAAATCACCCACTAAAATATATAAAAAAATCTCAGCATTAACCTAATTCAACAGTTAAAATAGCATGAACCAATTCAACAGTTAAAATATCTACTCTTATATCTACTCTTTCGATTGATATCAAACACTATAATCCTTGTCTTCATAAAAAAAAAAAAAATCTAAATCTAAAAATGTGAATGGAAGAAAGGGAGCCGAGCACTCACACCAAGAGACTATATGAAGCATGAGCCACATTGTCTCTATAATCCAAAATAATTTCAACAATGATTTGATTTATTCGTGTGGACCAAGTTTATCAAACTAAAAGAATTGAAGGGTCTCTAATATGACAAAAAACGTTTATTGACTGACCACAATTCTTCAATTTTGAACTTCAGAAGACGTGGAACATATATATTATCATTTAAATAATTCTTCCTCCAATTTCGTTAAATTCC
Source organism: Trichosanthes cucumerina (assembly GCA_036507285.1). Classification (NCBI taxonomy): domain Eukaryota; kingdom Viridiplantae; phylum Streptophyta; class Magnoliopsida; order Cucurbitales; family Cucurbitaceae; genus Trichosanthes; species Trichosanthes cucumerina. The sequence goes on from CM071845.1 coordinate 6,790,488, forward strand.
TATTTTTTCCACATCATATTTATTTAATTATTTATTTATTGTAGTGGAAAAATATCACAGAAAAAAAAAACACTCCAACCCAATTTTGATAGTTTAATTGTGGGGGTGGAGATCAATTAACTCATAAATCCATTAATCTAAAATTGATCACTATGATAAGTTTGAAGTTAATTTTTATCAAAAATAATTACAAAAAACAATAATATTAATACAAGAAAAGGAAAATGTGAACATACTTTCAAAATTTGTAGGAAAAAAGCTAATAGAGACAATTTTTTTAAAAAAAATAATAACAATAAACTAATGGCAATGACCAATTTTAAGTTTTATTAAAAGTACATAGACTAAAATTGGGTATTTGGAAGTACATGGACCAAAATGAAACAATTCTCAAAGTATAGAGACCAAAATGATATTTTAACCTTAATTTTTTTATACTCCATTAATCGAGTGTGTGGATTTTATTAGTTATTTTAATTCACAGTCAACATATAACAAAGTTGGTTTTATTTATTTTTGTACTAAAAAAAGTGGAAATTAGTTTAATATGATTGTTGGTTGCATTCTCTAAATGCCTCAATATACGGTTAGAATCACAATTTTAGTTTTTCTCTTACACTTATAGCTAATAATATAAATTTATTAGTCAGGTTGCCTCTTCTAGATTCTTCAAATATAGTTTTTCTAATTAAATGTAAGTTTAGTATGAGATTTGAAGAGATGAAAAGTTATTTTATCTAATAAAAAGTAATTAAAAATAACCATTTATCGCTTTAAGTTTAATCTAAGAACTCTCACTTTCATATCTAATAGGTCTCTAAACTTTCAATTTTATGTTTAATAAGTCTCTTAGAATTTAAAACTATCAAGTTTTTAGACTGGCAACTTTTTGTCTATTAAATCCCTATTCCTGACAAACTCGATATTTTTTTTTAAAAAAATTAATGGATTCTATAAGGCGTAAAATTGAATTTTACATATAATATCACTCTAATCTTTTAATTTTGAATAAGTCCATTTATTTTTTTAAAATATCAACTAGATCCAAGTATTTATCAGAAACAAAATTAAAAGTTTATAAACTTATTAATTTTAAAATTAAAAGTTTAAAAGTTTAAGAAACCAATTAGACAAAAATAAAATTTATGAACTAAAAAATTGTAATTTAATCTAAAAAAAATTTACAGCATTTTGTTAGACAGTTAAAAGGTAATTTAAAACAAAATAAAACTCTTTAAAAGCACTCAAATGTCTCTAAATCCAAACATTATGATATATTATGCACGAGCACAATTTAGATGTTGTCCTGTTCAACTCATTTTTTAACCACTAGTTTTGTTTATAAAAAAAAAAGAAAAAAAATAATAAAAATTGTGTGGCTAACAAGTGGAGAACACAATACATGAGTGTCGTTAGGAATTTACTTTATATCTTTTAACTTCCAAAGCTAAAAGAAAATATTATGCCCAACCCTGGAAACAAACACTCCCACAATGCAACTTTGAGGTCAAATATTTCAATTAGAATTTTTTTTCATGAAGTTATCTTATCTCAAGTCTTTGTTTGTTTGTTTTTGTTACAAACCTCATATTTCAAAAGGTACCCATTTTTTCATGAAGTTATTTTATCTCAATTATTTGTTTGTTTGTTTTTGTTACAAACCTCATGTTTCAAAAGGAAACCAAAAGGAAAAGGTATTTATGACATGCATCATCCATGATGTTATAAATAATAATGACTTTTTAAATGAAATCTCACAAGAAAAAGAAAACCAAGGGAAGTTTTAATTTTGGGGGAAAAATCATTTTTGGCCCTAATTTTAGCCTATTGCATCAATTTTAACCGTGAATTTTTAATTTCATCGATTTAAACCTTAAACTTAGCATGTCCTATTAATTTTAACTATAAATTTTTAATTTAATCAATTTAAACCTTAGACTTGAATAAATGTATCAATTTTCACATTCGAAGTTTTTGTTTCAATCTTCGTTAGAAAGATATCTCACACATGTTTAAAGTCGAATGTTGCTTTATAATAAATATGTATTTCTTATTTTTTAAAAAATAAAATAAAATTGTTGAAGACAATTGGAGTAGACTCCCCATAATGTTTTCAATTTTAGAGTGTGACTTTTCTTCCTTTCTTATTTTCTCTAATTTTGTTGCTTTTTTCATTTCATTAATGGAAAGGTTTTCAATTTCAGGATTATACTAATTCAATTGGCTTTTAGCATAAACAAAGTTTATTTGCACCATATTTTTCCTTAATGAAGTACTTTCATTCTTGAATCAATAATCAATATTGATTTTTTTTTTTTAATTTATTGTCGGCCTCAAGCTTAATTTACCCCAATAAATGTAGAGCTTTTGAAATTGCCATCGTCAAAATATTTGTTCCCTTCCTCTCCAACATCGATGTCACCGATAGGGTCAACAAGGTCAGATACAACTAATTCATCGTGTTCATGGGCGTCATTTTGTCCACCACCTCCTTCATTGTTCTTGCCTACATTTTAGTTGAGCGTAAACTCCTCACCACCAAAGTCGACGAAACTGTCATGCTTGTCGTCGCTTTCAATAACCTACTTGAATCTTTTTCATACTCATCGTTGTTGGTATCGACACCAAAGGCCGAGAATACAAGAGTTCATTTGTTTTCATGTGGGTCCTCTTTCAAGAGTCGAGTTTGTGATATTCATGATGGTGGTGACCGATTTGGAATGATTTAATTATTTTTTGGTAATTTTTTTTTTAAAAAACAAACAAATACATATCATAAAGCAACATGTGACTTTGGGCAAGTGTGGAAATCTTTCTAACGGTGATTGAAAAAAAATCAACTAATGGTGTAAATTGATATATTTATTCAAGTATGAGGTTTAAATTGATGAAACTAAAAAGTTTAGGGTTAAAATAGATACAATCTACCATGTTTGAAGTTTAAATTAATGAAATTAAAAATTTATGGATAAAATTGATACAACCTATCAAGTTTATGGACAAATTGATTTTTTGTCCTAAAGTTTTTCTAGTAAAAAACTTAAAGAAAATTAGGTTCATTGGATAACCATTTTGATTTTGGTTTTTAGTTTTTTAAGATTAAACTTATTTTCTCATCATTTCTCTACCATAAATTTTATATTTTTTTAGAAAACATTTAAATTGTTAACAAAATTCAAACAACAAAAACATATTTTTAAAAACTACTCATTTTAGTTTTCAAAACTTGACTTGGTTTCTTAAAATATATATAAAAGGTAAATATCAAAACAAGAAAATTCGTAATAGGAGGTAGTATTTATAGATTTAATTTTTAAAAATTAAAAATTAAAAATAAAATAGTTAGTCATTTAAATGGTAGAGTGTGTTTTTCTCTTCTTAGGGCTCCCGGTGAAATCATTATGATTGGTAATTCCATCACGTTAGGAAAAAAAATGTTTTGTAATTCCTTTTCTAAAAAAAGCGAAAAAAAGTCTTCCTTTGAAAAAAAGAACGACAATAAATAAATAAATTCTTTTAATCTTCTCCACTGGGTTCGGGGCTTTGCTTTTCGCACATCAAAGTCTTTTCAGGGAGGAGCGAGAGCGACAGCTTGCGACTGGTCAAGTGCCAAATTTCCACCTTTTTTGGTTGATAAATCCAAATTTCCACCTTTTTCTTTTTTCTTTTTCTTTTTCTTTTTGTTGATAAATCCAAATTTCCACCTTTTTTTTTTAATAAAGCCGAGTTTCCTTCGACCTTATCGAGTACAATGGCGCCTAGATGTATATTTTTCTTGGGCTATATCTATAGCTATAGACAGCCAATTTAAAAAGGTTAAATTAGTAAAAATATTTATGAATTATAGTGTTGGTCTCAATTATACTTATAAATTTTAAAAAATTTATTTTAATTTTTGAATTTTAAAATTTGTTTCAAAACAACTTTGAAGGTTTTTTCGTTAAATTTATCGACGATAAATGACGTATTTGCATATGTTTTGATTTTTTTTTCAACGTGTATGTTCATATAAGCAATAATATAAATGCAAAAACATCATTTTTCAACCATGAATTTGACGAAAAAAAGCTTTCAAGGATATTTTTGAAACAAACATCAAAGTTAAAGGATTTAAATAATTTTTTTTAAGATTTGGATATGGATTGAAACCAACCCCATAATTTAGGGATATTTTTTATAATTTAACCTCTTTTTGAAATTTAACCAAAAGTTTTGGAAATATATCCAATAATAGTGGGTGGCTATTGAGATTTCAATAATTATATTTGGTAAAGTACAAAATGGTTTTAGAGGGAGTGATTTTAGCACAATTGTTATATTTATAATTGATTTATTAAAATTGAATTTTATATAATCATTTTAATGTGTGGTTCTACATTTTTAATAGTGGTTTTCATACGATTAAAAGTAATTTTTAATGAGTAACGGTATACTTGGAAGTGACTTTAGAATAAGTGTTTTAAGCTAAATAATTTAATTATAATTAATTTTCTAAAAGTGTTAAGTTATAAATCATTTTAATATCTAGTTTTGCACCAGTAAAAGATATTTGAATTTAATTAAAAATATTTTTTAGATAATTATTGCGTTGTTTTTAAAGATGATTTTAGATCATCTAATTATTAAAAAAAAAAAAGTACCATTAGAGATTAAAAGAAAAAAAAAAAGCCGTAAACCAAAGTTATACATAGAGAACTAAACGTTAAGTTGAAAAAAATAAAGCTAGAGAAAAGTTTCCAAGAGAGAAAAAAAAAGTGAGACTTTTGAGACAAAAAATTTAGAGAGATGGACAAAAAGTTTAGAGGGAGAAAATATTAATAAAAGTCAGAGAGATGAAAAATTTTAGAGAGAATCATAAAAAATTTATGGAAAAAAACTTTAATAAAGGGAAAAGGGTTAGTACGGGACAAAAAAGATGAAGAACAAAATGCTAGAGCAAGTGGTAGAAAAATTAGAGATAAAAATGTTATAAAGACAAAAAAAAAAATTGTTGAGAGAGAAACCGAAAATTTAGAGATAAAAAAATTAGAGAGAGTTAAAACCATTTGAAGGAAGGAAAAAAATGAGAAAAATGAATAAAAATTTCAAAAATAATAAAGTAAGAGAATAAGAGATATACATTATATAAATTTTAGAGAGGAAAAATTTGGCATTTTGTAAACATATGATTTTAATAGTGATGATTTTAAGAAAACAACTCTTTGATGGCGTCCACATCTCGGTGAGAGAGGTTGGTTTCGTTTCTCTCCATCTAAAAAAATTAAATAGTACTGAAAAAGAAAAGGCGAAACCGAATCTGACTTTCAAAATTTTGATGTATCTTACATATATTATCGAAAAAAAAACTACATATATGTTTATTATTTAGTTAAATTACAGGTTTAATTCACAAACGTCTAAAAGGATCTTTAACATATTCAATTTTTTTTTTAAAAATAACTAATCTATTAGATATTGTCCGATAGAACTTTAAATTTTTAATGTTGTGTCTAGTTGGTCAATATCAAATAGTTCAATGATATATTAGACATAAATTTGAAAAATTAAAAATCTATTAAACACAAAATTTAAAGTTTAAGAACTTTTTAGATACTTTTTACACTTAGGATCCATTAGATACAAAATTGAAAGTTCATACACTTATTATATAGTTATAAATAAAGCAATGACATATTGAAGAAAAGAGAAATTTTTTAGTAGTTCAAGAGTATCGTACTTTTTTTTTTTTGGAAAAATCATATTCCTTTTGTTTTACACTATAATTTTTTTTAAATCATACTCTTTACAAATATATATATTTTTTTTTAATGTTGTTGAACTCGCACATTATTTTTATAAGGATGTTTACCTGACAAGAAATAAATGGAAAGAGTATTCATACTACTCTAGTACCTAATTTTCAAAATGTCTTCCGTTCTAGTATTATCGTAGTATTTAGTGCTCTTATTCCCAATTTGAATTATCATTAAATAATATATTAATTTATTTCATGGGTCATACTATTCTTAAATGCTATAATGAATGGAGATTGTATTCCTCCCAATCACAATACGATACATCATTAAATGACATATTGAAATTTATTTCATAGGTTCCACATTATTCTTAAATGCTAAGAATAAATGAAGGTAGTTTTTTTTTTTTTTTTTTTTTTTTTTTTTGTGGTTATTTTAGCTGTTGACGAGGACAATCATTTAACTAATTTTTATTAATCTTTACTTCTAAAAACAAAATAGATGGAAGTAGTATGAAAAAAACTTCATAGTAATATGATTGTAATAGTGGTAAATGAATTGCTAATTAGATAAGTGGTTCGGTTCTTAATTTTATATCTATGAAATAAGTTAAGGAGTTGTTTGGGGCGCTGAGTGGGTGATAGTAACAGAGAGTTATAATAGTCTATGGGTTATCATAGTCTGTGGAATCATATAATATTATTTAAAATGCAAACTAGTATAGTCTGCAGTTATAATAGTTCGTATTTGAGGTGTAAAGTATTCCACATGTTATAATAACGTGTGTTATTATAACATGTGCCCCAAACAACCCCTAAGATTTGTTGGTTAATTTATTTCTGTTTACAAAAGTTCAATGAATTGAAAATTTTTATTAATAAATTAATGGTTAAATTACAAATTTAGTGCTTTAACTTTGAGTTTTGTGTCTATTTAGTCTCTAAACTTTAAAAAGTGTCAAATAGGTCCCTGAACATTTAATTATGTATCTAATAAGTCTCCGAACTTTAAAAATGTCTAATTAGCTAGTCCTTGAACTTCTAATAGGTCCCTAACATATTCACAACTTTTTTTAAAAAAAAAACTAATCGATCTATTATATATAAAAATGATTTTTTTGTCCAATAGAAACTTAAGCTTAATTTCAATTTTGTGTCTAGTAAGTTCATGAATTTTTAAAAACGTAAACTAGGTCAAGACCTATTAGACACAAAATTGAAACTTCAGGGACCTATTGGATACAAAATTGATAATTTGATGACTTATTAGATACATTTCAAAGTTTAGGGACCAAATAGATACAAAATTGAAAGTTCAGGGATCTATTTGACACTTTTGAAAGTTCATGGACCATATAGATACAAACCTCAAAATTTCAGGACTAAACTTGTAATTTAACCTAAATTAATTTAAATAATAATACTATTTTCTATTTCAAACTTTAATAATAAGAAATAAAAAAGTATTGAGTTATTTTTTTATCATAAAATTGTAAGAGAAAGAATTAAATCTTTCATTAAATAAAATAATTTTTAAAATTGAATATTGTAAATCACAATGACATTATATTTTTAATAAATGTTAGTTATTATATTCAAATATAAATATGAAAAAATGCAAAAATATCTTCCTAACTCCTAGCATAGTAAACTCCAATATAACAATAATAAAGAATAAAATAATACAATTACATCAGCCATTTTTTGTTTCTAAGGAAGCAGAGCTGCGGTTTGCTTCTTCACCTTCTTTCATTGACATCTGCCCAAAAAAAAAAACTACAAAAATATGTAAAATCAGTAAATTACATTAAATCATACTCTATCTTTAACTGCCATTTGCAAAAACAGCTGGAGGAGGAGCCCATTCACTTATTGACTCTTACGGTAACGAAATCTATACGAATGATCTAGTTTATTGGGCTTATATAGCTATGAGCATCAAATGAAAATGGGAAAAATCAAAATTCATACCCCATAATGTTTTTGGAATCACTTTGAAGATATGGAAGAATTCATAGATGATGGCATTTAATTTTTATATATATTAATCACAATAGATCATTGATATACTTATTAAAAAATATTATTTTCTTTATTTATTAAAAAAAAACAGTATTATTTTAATTTCATATTCTCAAAAAATAATTGTTCAAAAATTGTTTTATCATTTAACCTTTATTCATTAGACATCACATGCATAATGTTTTAGAACATTTATTCAAATTGTGGGCAAAAGGAAAAATCTTTAAATTAAGAAGGGTAAATAGGAAGTCTTTAAATTAAGAGTCGGTAAAAGAGAGAATCAAAAGTTTCTCTCCCGAGCATTGTTTAGATAGTATACATATAATATAAATAAAAGAGGTTTCATTCATTTCAAGTGTTCCTAAATTTGATCTCATAAACAAAAATATCATAAGACTTCTAACCTCTTGAAGATCAAACACACTCTAAATCAAAACTTCGAAGACCAAAAGACTTTAAAAGTCAAGAACAAGCTACAAAACTCTTGAAGTAAATCCAATCCACATTTGGGAACAAACTGTAAAACCCTAAAGATAAACCTATGTTCGAGAAAAGCTACAAAACTCTCGAAACATTTGTACATGAGGGAGAAAGAATCATCGGAATAAATTAGAGATTATACTTCAATAAATTTAAATTAATACAAATACAAGTTTATTTATTCGTTCTCGTTTATTTATTTGTAGAAATTACATTTAAACATAATAATTTCAAAATTACTCTCAATGTCACTTTATACTAAATTAAACTCAACTTTTCTTTCTTACGTAGTCTCCCATCTCATTTCTTCTCTCATTCTCACGACTCCCTCCCTCACACTAGCTCTCTCATTCTCAATAATCATGGCCACCCATCCCTATTGCAACCAATTTGATTTCACCTCTCCTCTCATCAGCCTCAGGCATCGATGCCAATAACTTCTAGATTACAGTGGTTTAAAATCGCAATTTTCTAAGTTTAAACATTTTAGAATCAAGGGATTCGATCGACCATCCATCTAAGTTAAAACTACCTAATTAGATCAACGATGCACATTTTTAGTCACTAATATCCCAAGATATTGATTGATTGTTCTAATTATATATATACAAATATTTTTCTAGTTTTGACTTTGTAATATTTTATAAATATTATGTCATATCTATAACTCCTTAATTTACACATTAGTTGCTACGCTAGTATCAGTGTAGCTTTCGTTTAGCCTTTTTCTTCCCTCACAAATATCTTGAGGGTTTAAAGCAAATATTCTTCTCTTTAAAAAAAATTAAAAAATAAAGCAATCTATTGAGAAACAAAACCCAATATCCATATTGTCAACAAGAACCTAACTCAATGACTAATAACCAAAAGATCATAGGTTCGAATCCCCCACTTTCAATTGTTGTTGTACTAAAAAAAAAACATACCCATATTCGTACGAATGTATACACCATTTAATTATAATTCTTTTCAGTTAAAATACTCTCGATAAAATGAAACTGAACCGTATGATAGGGTAGGACTAGGAAAGGAAGACGAATAATGGGGCACCAATTATAGAGCTAAGATTAAACATAAAATCGATAAAATGAATAATAAGAAACAATTCATCTTCTATTTTAAATACGATCATACAAACACAAACACTAGAAAATAAAATAATCTGACAAATTATATACCTCAAAAAGAGCTCGAGGAAAAAAAACCAAAAAAAAAAAAAAAAAAGTCAGAATCCAAACAAAGCCCAATTGCATTTACATAAAACAGTAGATTTTACCACTTTTATTCACCATTTTCCTGCCTTCAAACAAAAAACCCGTAGCTAAAATAAAAATTTAAAAATGAAAAAACGATGATTTAAAATCACTTCACTACCAAATCCATCTTCTTCAACTATCTGCTCTCGCCGGTAAAATCTCTTTCTGCAACATTCTTGATCGGACTAGCGTCTATTTTAGGCGGACCAGAGTGTCTTCTCGCTGTCGCCGGCGAGGCGGGGAACGAGAGCCGCTTCTTTGCGCCGCCACTTGCCGGTCCTTTCTCCGGAGTCGCTGTCGTCTTCTCTGTTCCAATCGGACTCGATAGCCGGGACCTAGCCCTAGCTGCTTCTGTGGACGCCATGTAGCTTGGAACCGAAGGCGTACTTGTGAAGCTTTCGTCGTCCCTTACCGATGATCCGGCGATGCTATGTCGCCGGTACCGCTCCGATTTGACGCTCAATCCGCTTCTGGAATCGTCGTCTCCTCCCCAGCCGAATCCTCTTGGACTCGCCGGCTTCAATTTTCTCCCTGCAGATAGCGACGATTGCGCCTTCGTAGGAGTCGCCGGTGATTGGCGACTCGGTGCACGGCTCGTTTTTTGGCTTGTCGGGGTCCTTGGAAAAGGCTTGATGTCGAGATTGAGATCGCGACGGGCGTAAGCTTTGGCAATGTCTCCGATCGAGGTTGCATGGCTGATTGCGCTCTTGACAGAGCCACGATCGTGGTAATCGACGGTGCTTTTGGTCTCCCATGGACGAGCGGCCATCCATCGCTCTAACCAACTCCAGCCCCAGTGGGGATTGTTCGGGTCCATGAATGTAGGGTTTGCAGATTTTGAAGAATTCTTCCATGAATTCTGTCGGGGAAAACGGCCATGATAATGAAAATCTGTGAGCAGAGTATGCAGATGATAATCAAATCAGCGAGAAATGGAAATGAATTGAACCTGATGAGAGTAAGCATAAGCCAACGCCCTTTCTCTTCTTGTTGCTGCTTCTTGCCTATTAACTAATCTGGCTTCTACTTGCTCCTTTGATTTAGTACTATCATCCCATTCATTGTTTGCCTAATTGAAGCATTAGAACTTAAATTCTCATGCATTGTACGAACAAGAAAGTTCTTACAAGGATTAGGAACACATGCAAATAAAATATATATATTTGTCTTCCACGTTTTGGTTTCAACCTTTTCAAGCCACATTCATGTAACTTTTAACATCTTAAGAAACTTCCTTATAAAATACACTTTATAAACATTTTAAAACTACTTGTAAATGAGAGTGCATTATACTCAACACTCATTCTAAAAATAGATTAATTAAGGGATTAAAATAAATCTCATCACAAAGAAGCACGTCGAAAAAGAACACATGACCTACTTGCTACCCACTTGGAATATTAAATATCCTATAAGTTTCCCGATATTAAATATTGTAGGGTCAGCTATTTGTATCAATGGAATGAATCTCTTTACTACACTCAGGTAGGGTCGAAGTTATACAAAAACTGCTTTTAAAAACTCAGGATTATGTAAAAGAAACTAAAAAAGAGGTTCATTTAGGACAATCTGACACGAGGAATTTGCAGAAGAGAACAGTGAAAACTTACAGAAGTAGTTAATCTCTCAAGCTCTCTTTCATGTTTTTGTTGGAGCTGCCTCTGAAGAGCCTGGTTCTCCTCTGACATTCTAATTCTTCTTGCACGAATCTGTGATTGCACTCGAGCAAGTGTCTGCATGCATCTTAATGTGGTTGTTGCCTGTCTTTTAACAGATTGACCATGTATCAATGACTTCAGCCTCACCAACCCTCTTAATGCCCGCAGGGCCCTCCTAGCCTGAGCCAACAAAATTCCCATTACAAAACCAATCTTCAATACCATATTTAATGTCCCAAATCCCAAAGGTGCCCATTACAGAAAGCAAGTCATCACTTTAAATTCCTGTTCTTGCACTCTGTAGACCATTAAATGACACATTCAAAGCCTGCATTGAAGTTAGGTGTATGTGATTTGCACGTATTTGATGCAAAAGTTCACGCTCTTTCTCAAGAAAGAGTACTCCAAGTAATGGCAAGCAGATAGTTTGACATGTGCATTTAGTTCCAATGGTTCGATCTTGCTTTCTTTGTGATTTTAAGATTTTCATTATAGCTCATGTTGTTAGATGTTAACTTTTGTTTATAATAGCAAAGAAAGATGATGAGCTACCTAGCTAAGTTGAGAAAATTTAAGTAAAAAGGTGGGTCTTGCTGCACATTTTCTCAAAAATCCTAATCCCAAACCCCAACTCTTTTTGCATAACCCATTTTCTGGTTTACCCAAATAACCACATGATTTCCTTTACTTTTTACACAGCCCAAAACTCATATAATTAACCTAATGCAGTTAGTTAATGTAAATAAATGTTATGGGAGTTGTAAACAAATATCAAGAACAATCATAAAACTTTTAACACAGTAAGACTAAATAGAAGTCAAACTCATACTCTAGGGGCTAAATGGTAATTCAAACAAAATCTGTTCTCAAGTTAATGGCTACTTCAATCAAATTCTATCCAAAGTACTGTTTGAAAAGTAGTGAATAGTTTCTAAACAGCTATAGCTTTCCAATAGTTTCAGCAATTGTTGCAAACTCACCATATAGCCACGGAATGCAGTCTGGATCTTGATGGCTGCTATTTCTTCCTTTGATTTCCCGGAGTATCGAGGGATGGTGGTGAGCCGAACGACCTCTGCCGCAGCCTGAGCCGCTGCAACGGCCGCCTCGGCGGCCACTGCAGTGGCAATGGCAACAGAGTAAGCATGCTTGCTCTGTTCATTCTCTGCATCAGCTAGTTTCACTTCTTCAATAGGTAGAACAGAGACATCCAATGGAGCTGGCTCTGCAGATGCCACTGTCTCCAATTTCTTTGGCTTCCCAAACCATCTTTTCTTTGGTTTGTTGGTTTTCTAGCAATGAAAATCAACAACAAACTCTAAGTTCAGGATCTTACAAAAAAACAAAACACATGAAAACAAAAAACTATAGAAATTAGAACCCAACCCATAAGGACCTGATCTTTCTTTTCCTTAGATTCAGGAGCAAATGCTTTCTTCACAGCAGAAAACCAGCCCCCCCTCTTCCCCATTTCCTAAACAATCATCTGAATGTGGAAAGAAAACAGATCAGCCAAAAACATAATAACTCAAACAATGCACTAGAAACATTAAAAAATAAAAAATAAAAAACAGATCAAAATCCAACAGATCTAAACTAAAGAGACCCCAAAAGCATCCAATTGAAGATCACCTAATTCCAACATTACAAAGACAAACTGCAAGTTCTTGGAGAGGGAAAAAACCAAACCCATGAAACGATTTCATATGTAAGAGGAGATGTAAAGGCAAAACCCAGAAAGAAACAGAGAAGAAGAAGTTCTCAAATGGACAAATAGAAGCAATCCGCCATTAAAATACCTCAACACAAAATCCCCATTTCACCTCTGAATCTTAGAAGCTTTCTCTCTCTCTCTTAGATCCTAAAGAAACTGATAGGCAACGAACACAGCAACCTCCATGAGAGAGAGAGAGAGAGAGAGAGAGGGCCAGATCTCGAGGTTAGAGAGAGAGAGAGAGAGAGAGAAACAAAAGTAACGAAAAGAATTGGAAGAACAAAGGGGTAAAGAAGAAAGGACAGAGAGAGGAGTGTAGGGCGTTGGGAAAAGAAAAGTAGTAGTAGACCAAGTGGGCTCTGTGTGATTCTTATTATTATTTTAACAGCATCAGCGGCAAGGCAAACAGAACAACAAAAAACAAAACCCAAGTTGCTGTCACCGTCGCCGTCGCTATCGCCGCCGTCTTCTCCGCCGTCGTCGTCCGGTGAAACTTTTGGGGGAAAAAAGTGAGGAGTTTGTTAAAAATAAAGAGGGAAATCATGATGTGGTCTTGACGTGTACCCCAAGTAGAAGTAATTTTGGGGGTTCTAAATTTATTTATTTTACGATCTGACCAATCATGACTTGCCACGATGCCTTTTGTTATCGGTTTCTGAAACTACCCAAAAGTTTTATTGCTTTTTTGTGTTAAATTATGGCCATTGGCATTTGGCCTATAGCACACCGAAAAGGGATAAATGGGATAGAGAGGTAATTATCTTATGTCTTTATTAAATTAAAAAACAAGTTTTGGAAAATGATGCTTTTGTCACTTGCTAGCTATTTTGCTTTATGTAACGTCTTATTTAAGAAATAATTAACATGACTACTTCACTTGTTTTTGTTATTATTTTTATTTTTAACTATTTTAAATTACAAATTACTATAGGGGTGTGAGTAGGTTTGGTGGGATTTTAGGCCAAAGCAATATCGAGATCACATTTTTTGTAACTAATAGAGGTTATTTGGGACGCTGAGTGAATTATAATAACATGAGTTATGAGTTATAAGAGTCTGTTTGGGACACATATTATAACTTATGAAATACTATTGCGCTCCAAATACATACTATTATAATTCTAGATTATACTACTCTGCATTTTAAATAATATTATATGATTTCACATATTATAATAACTCATACACTATTATAACATTTTTTATTATAACTCACTCAGATTATTATAGTTTATAGAATTATATAATATTATTTAAAATGTAGAGTTGTTTAGTCTGTGCTATAATAGTTTGTGTTTGGGGTGCAGTGCATAGTTATTTATGTGTTATTATTCAGGCCCTTTATTGTTATTCTCAAACTAGGGGTGTTTGGATTGAGGATAAAGTTGGGAGAGAGTTAAACTCCTCAAACTCTTTGTTTAGGCCAAGCATGTTTTATCTGCTATTGTGGGCCCATAAACATATTTACTATTCATTCAACTTCATTTTGTGAATCTCACAAGTTTATTAACTACTTCTTCAACTCTAAAGACAAAACAACCTCATACATTTTAACTCCTGCTCAACCCCTAGTTATAAAGTTTTTATCTCAAACCATTATTGTTTCAATCTTTTAGGCCTTATTTGATAATCATTTGATTTTTTGTTTTTAATTTTTTAAATTTAAGTTTATAAATACTAGTTTCACCTATAGTTTTTTATTTTTTTTACCTTTGTTTTAAAAAATCAAGTCAGGTTTTAAAAACATATATATATATATATATATTTATATACATATATCACGTTTGTTAACTATTTGATTTTTGTTCTCCATTTTTAAAATTAAGTCTATAAATACTACTTTTATCCATGAGTTTTCTTGTTTTTCTATCTACTTTTTACCTATGTTTTCAAAAATGAATCTAAGTTTTGAAAATTTAAAAAAAAAAAACAAATAAATAAAAGTAGTTTACAGAAACTCTGGTTGTTTCCTTAAAAATGATGAAATTTATAGTAGTGGATTGGAAGAAAAATAAGCTTAGTTTTCAAAAGTTATAAACCAAATTGTTATCAAATGGGGTTTTAAAAAACTTGTTTTTGTTTTTAGAATTTGGCTAAGAAAAATAAGAAAACCATGGTAAGGAATATGAAAATCACTATATAAAAATGGTGAGAAAACATATCCAATTTTCAGGAACTAAAAAACTAAAAACCAAATTTCTGTCTTCAAAATGTTTGTTTTTTATTTAGTGAGTCGGTTGAAAAGTAGTTAATCGTTGGGTTCATTGCTTTTTTTTTTTTTTTAAGAATGTAGCTTGCACCTTTGCGTTACAAATTAGAGATATGGAATTCTAACACTAATAATATTTAACCATGGAGATTGTGGATGTGTGGACGTATATTGATTGGTGAACTTTCACGTTTGATTTATATCCTTTAACTCTACTAACTATAAAATCATTTTACTTTTTTTTAGTGCACTCGGTACAAATTTTAAGTTTGTTGTTTTCACATCACTTTTTTAATATCAAACAGTACATTTAGTTGGTGGAACACAAAATCATACGGTGTTGCATAAAAATTGCATTCAATGCATGTATAAACTTTAACGGTAGAGATGTATCATCAAAGGTTTGAATCTCTACTCTTATAATTTGTTGTTAAAATGAGCCTAGTTCAACGGTATTAGACACGTACTCATGACCAAGGAGGTTTGAGATTTGAATTATTCTCTCTCAAATGTTGTTGGGTTAAAAAAAAAAAGTTCAACTCTATAATAATAATAATAATTATAGCCATAGACTACTAAACTAGAGTAAGAAAAAATTGCACAACTCACCCCTAAACTATGGTATTAGTTACAATCACACCCCTAAACTTTTAATTTGATAAATCAACCTCTAAACTTTGTTAAGTGTTGCAATCACCCTCTTGACTTAACAAACTAATAGATGACTAATTGCAACGCTTAATAAAGTATCGAGGTTGATTGCAACATTTAACAAAGTACAGAGGTTGATTGATCAAGTGAATAGTTCAATGGTGTGATTGCAACACTTAAAAAATTCAGGAGACTTATTGATTAAATTCAAATTCAAGGACGTGATTGCAACAAACTTCATAGTTTAAAGGTGATTTGTGTAATTTTTTCAATAAAATATTGTGTGACTAGTAAAATAACTATGAAGGTTTAAGGAATTATGTTAGTTCAATTTGTATGCAATGTAATACAGTTTAGTGGATACTTTTTGTGCAATGAGTATAGTTCAACTCTTAAGATATCTTCTTGACATCTACTTCTTCGCTTTAGATTCGATGTTAAAATCCCCACATCACATTTACCAAAATACTGTGTGGTTGTTATAAAAGGCAATAGAGTTTTAACTATGTAATACTTTTATTTAAAAAATATTGACTGGTTGGAAATGGAATATAAATAGCCCTATAAACGGAAAATGCCAATAAACATACAAAAACAAAAGTTGTATTTTTTTTATTACAATAAATACATAAAAACTTAGGATGACCGCGATCATTTCTATTATGGTACTGACCACGTTAATATTTAGTCACTAAGATTATATATTTTTTTATGGAGTTCAACTATACATAAAGGTGGTATAATTCAAATCTCTAGCATCTCGATCAAAAGTCGTCATACAGTTTTATCAGCTACATACATCTATTCGAAGTCATTATGTTGTTTTTAGGTTAAATTATCCAAAATACTCTTGAATTATGGGGTTAGTTTCAAGTATACCTTCAAATTTTGAAGAGTTTCGTGTTAACCCTTGAATTTTGAAGTTTATTTAAAAATAATTCTCGAAAACATTTTTTTATTAAATTTATGGACGAAAATTGTGTATTTGCATATGTTTTGATTTTTTTTTCAATGTAACTATTCAAACATATATGTTCACATGAACAATAATACAAATATAAACACGTAATTTTTTATTCATGAATTTAACGAAAGAAAAAAAAAACTTTCAAAAGTAGTTTTGAAACAAACTTTAAAAATTAAAATTAAAATTGAAAATTTTAAAGTTGGAAAGGAAACTATTAGAGCATGTTTGGTAAGCAATCGAAAAAAAAAATTTGAAAACAAGAGATTTAATGAAAACAGAGTTGTATTTCATGTTTTCAGATATGTGTTTGGTAGCAGATTTATAAATTTAATCCATTCTAAACAGTTGTTTAAAATGTATCTTATAACATGTTTATAGATCATGAAATTAGTTGTAGTTGGAAAACTAGTTATTAGATTCAATATAAGTTATTATTAATTAATTTATGAACATGATTTTTCTAAATTTTATAGAATCGTCATTTTATAATACAATATTATATAATTTATAATATATTATATTATACATTTTTAATTTAACAAAAGTAATTTGAGTTTATAACATGAAATATTGTATTTATTAAGATTTGTATTTTCGTTTAATTTTATTTATGCATTTTAAAATTTTGAATTTAGAATCTGGATACAATGAAAACATAAAAATGTTGTTTTCATAATTTCTACTATTTGGATCACATAATCCGAAAACAGTTTTCGAAAATACATCTGCCAAACACATATTCATTAAATTTATTGAATCCGAAAACATAAAATAGAATCTGGATTGCATACCAAATATACCCAAAATTTTTAAAGTTTGGGAGATATAATTGATTTGAATTTGAAATCAATTGTATAAGTTAAATATATTTTTTATAATTTAAAGTTGTTTTTAGTAGAGAATTTGTATGTTGTTTGTTTCATAACTTTCATTCTAAAAATCGTACTTTTTTAAATAATGACAATAAATAAATGGCCTATGGGCCACGTCACAACTCGAAAGTGATTGCATTGATTACCCGGCGGCGTTTCCGTTAGTCTTGTTTATGAATTATTTATTTCACATCAATATAATTAATTTTGGGTATTATTTGACATCATTATGAAATATAAAAAATTACAACTTTGTCACTCACATCACCACCCCGTTAAATCAATCTTATACTATTGTCTATTCTATTCTTTTTTTTTTTTTTAGCGTAGGTGGGTAGGTTTGAAAGTGATTTTAAAGGGAGGTATGAAATATGTGATTGAGTTGTAGAGTTGTTTGTTTGGAGTTCTGAAAAACTGTGTTTAGGCAATAAGTTGTAGAAAATAATAGTTTTGAAGTTTGTATTTGGATGTATATTTATTGACTTAGAGTTCTGGTGTCAAAATTTTAAATTCTTTCTATAATTTCTCAATTTTCATTATCGTAAAATTTTTCCCATAAATCTTAAGATTTATATTGTTTTATTTTTATTAATTTATTTATATTTTAAAATTTTACTTAAATAAAACAAGAATGTGAAGAAAAACACATTCACTCTTTAATATCATATTAATGTAATGAATTTATTTTTTGAAGTTTAATAAAATATTTCCATCAATTTAAGAACTTGAATTTAAGATTTTCTATTCAACCTTAGCAAAAATATATTTTCTTCGTGCAAAATTTAATATTTAATATTTCTAATTACTCAATGTATTTGATTACTTAACATTTGATAATTAATGAATCTAACATATATTCACAATTTCAATTTAAAAAACGATAAGAATGACAGCTTTCATGTTGTCAACAAGTAGTAAATTTACAAAGCATGTCAACTTCATTGTTCCAATACAAAAATAATACATGTGTTTATGATAAAATTTACTCTACATTATTTTTTTAATATTTTTCATATTATTTATTCAATAAATATATTATTTAAAGTTTTAAATACCTAAGTAAAAAAATATCAAATATTGATTTTGAAACAACTAAGTTTAAAATTAATATATTTTTTAACAACATGTGGAAAATGAATATCATATATACTTTTATTTAGATTACTATATATTTATGTTGTTTATTGAATTATATTTAGTAAGATTGGAATGAAAAATCATTTGTCCTTTTATTTTGAACGTGATTAATTTGAATATCAATTTGTTTTTAACACATTAACAATTTTTAATGTTATTTCTTAAATTGTAATAGGAGTTAATTTAAAATATATTTTTCTTATCTTCAAATCATAAAATTATATATATTTCTAGCTATTAATAAAAGAATAAGAAAAAAATGGATTGCTACTTGTTATGAGTAATTTTTATTTTTTGTTATTTTTTTAAAAAAACATAAAAGACATGTGAATATGGTGAGATAGAGAGATTTTTGCTAATTAAAAAATATGTTACATAGTATTATAATTTACGGTAAGAATTTAAAATATTTTTATATAATTTTATATTTAAAAAATGAAAGTATAGAATAAAAAGAAATATAATTATGTTAAAAATATATTAAACGTATAAAATAAAAATAAAAATATTTTTAAATAAATATTTATATATAATTATTAATTAGTAATAATGACAAATATATATATTATATATATATATATAATTTTTTAATTAATAAATAAAAAAACAGAAAAAGAAAAGAGAGAATAATAAAAGGATGTAAAAGTGAGATGAAGTGAAGCAAAAAAAAAAGAGATGTAAAAGTTGTGAGACCCATTATGAGGAGTTGGATGAAGAGTTAATAAATATGTGGGGTCCATAAGAAAAAGTTATGAAAAAAGTTAATAAATATGTAGGACCATAATGAAGAGTTAACAACTACTTGGGCCAAACAAAAAGTTGAGTAAAGTTATTAAGGGTCTGTTTGGTAGCCAATCCGAAAACATAAATTTGAAAAGGGATTCAATGAAAATAGAGTTGTATTTCATGTTTTCAGATATGTGTTTGGTAGCAGATTTAGAAAATTAATTTTATTTTAAAATGTGTTCTATAATATATTTATAGATCATAAAATTAGTTGTAGTTGCAAAACTAAATATTGGCTTAAATATAAGACATTATTAATTAATTTATAAACATGTTTTTTTATATAAATTTTATATAATTATTATTTTATAATTTATAATATATTATATTATATTATACATATTTTAATTTAACAAAAGTAAATTAAGTTTATAAACATGAAATAACATATTTATTAAGATTTTTATCTTTGTTTAATATAATTCTGCATTTTAAAATTTCAAATTCGGAATCTGGATATAATGAAAACATAAAAATGTTGTTTTCATAATTTCTACTATTTGGATCACAGAATCCGAAAACAGTTTTCGAAAACATGTATGTCAAACACGTATTCACTGAATTTAGTGAATCCGAAAACATAAAACATAATCCGGATTGCCTACCAAACAAGCCCTAAGTTATCCCAACTCCACTCCCCAACTCTTCAATCTAAACGACCCACAATGGTTAAAATCATTTTGTTCATTCAAAATTACTACGAAACACTAGTTCAATTATTCGTAATCAACTTTAATGTAAAATATAAGTTGATTTTTAATTATTAAAACCATATTTCAGAGTAATGTTAAATATGACTAAAGTGATTTTAACTACATCCAAACAACTCTCAAATATGTCATTAATATAAATAGTTATGAATTGTGATAAGGTTAATTATAAAATATATTAGTGTTGGAATTTTATTATTATCTTTTTACAACAAAAGTCGGACATGAGAATTTGAACTTTCGATCTCAAGAAAGCAGATGTAATTATCACTAAACTATGCTCACATTAGCCTAGTATTTCAATTATAAGCCAAACTAAATACATTAGTAACATTTTTAAAATCTTCCCTACTTCTATATTTATATCGATTACCTTTTCTTTTTTTCAAATTGTTTTAAGTGCACACATAATAGTTTCATTCATATGCAGTGGCGGATCTAGAATTTAAAGCTTGAACACAAGATTTGAGGGGTAGAGACATGTTAACCACTAAGCTAAAAGACTTTTTTGTGTTCCAATCTGATTTTTCCTATATATATTATAGAAAGTAAAAAATTTTGAGCCTTAACTGAATCTTTCCCGGCTCATATGTAAGTTTGGTTATTTCACAGCATAATTTATTCGAGTTACTGTTTTGATAAGCTACATTCATATTTGAAGATGGTAGGAAATTACTAAAAAGGCAAAACCACTTTTGGACCCAAGTTGAAGACATTGGTCCCTATCTCTAAGTTGTCTTTACTTCATTTTGTAACAAGTTAAAAGCTTGTATTGAATTCAAATCCATGGAAAATTTTGGTCATATATCCAATATGTTACATCACAGGTAAGGAGTACCTTCTAAAAATGTATAAATGTCTTGACTTTTTTTTTTTTAGTTTAACAATTGATGAGATTAGAAGATTCGAACATTTGACATCTTGATAAAAAATACGCATTTTATGTCAATTAAAACATATCACCCGGTTGACACGTCTAAAATTATTAATATTCTTTAAAGTTGACATGAAATATATATTCATATGATGCATATTAACAGTTATGAATAAAGAATTCGACCAAACAGAGTGGAAACTTGTCAAAAGTGAGTTTATATAGGTTGTAGTAATTGACATGAGTATTTTCATCTCACATGGTTGTTGAACTAAAAAAAATTATACCCTCAGATTCCTCCATCTCCCTCCGTATAGTTTCGGGCACATCACCAATTACCACACAAAGATACCTATCAAGCAAGATAAGAAGCATTCATTGCAGTAGTGACATTAAAGATATCAGACCCTCATCTCGAATTAATTTTAGAAAAAAAACTTAGGTGTCGTTGCATTCAACTTTATACAACTCACTTATTTGTCTATTCATAGCTTATCATGTGTCAAACTGTTTTATTTATTTATTTTATTTGTTTATTTATACTGTATAGATGGAAGACAACACCCAAGTTTTACTCTTAATTTAATATCTGAAGACATCAAATTTCTTAACAAATTTATATCGTTCCATTTGTATCCATAAACTTATCAAGTTGCACAAGTTTTTTACCATAAACTTTTAGATTGGTCAAATTGTACCTCAATTTTAGATGAACGTTGTAATTTGACCTTAAATTTGAAAAGGTATTACAATTTTTAATGTAGATAAATGTTTGTTTGAAAAATCATTAAAAAAATATTATCGTATATATAAAACTGTGGGGAATATGATCCAAGACATAGTTAAACAAGGAGAAAATCATGGAGTTAGGACAATTGCTATGAGACCTTTTGGGTATATAAGATTATAAGTAAAGTCAACTAAAAGTACGATAGAACTTAACCATGGATCGCTACAATGACGACGTCTTTGAGGCTCGCAACTTCTTTACTTGACACTCAATGATTCTGCCGACATTGCCAAGTAATGGGGACGACTCTAATATCACTTGTTGGAGACAACAAATCCTCTACATATCTCCATAAATTATACGATCTTGTCCGTGTTATACATAAGTCGTCGTGCTCTAGAGAAAATGAGTTGACCTAAATAAGAGTTATCATTATATTTATATTTGCATTGTTTGGGGATGTTAAAAGTGGATTAAGTTAATGCATTCAAGTAGTCATACTCATGTTCATCTTTTGATGTGCTGAGGTAAATGGATGGATGGTTATTTGAGAAGAATCGTTGGAAATGCGATCAAAGTTGTACTTTGTTCGATGAGATGATTGTTGTGAATGCGACCCAAAGTCCCACATGGACTTGATAAGTACAAAATTATGGATATGTAAGTGAGAGGCAATATCTCTTTATTGCTATGAGATTTTTTTGGGGTGAATCCAAAAGGAAAGTCATGGTGGTTTATGCCAAAATAAACAATATCATATGTGTCTCTTTATATATTGTTAGAATTATTACACTATTTAAATAAAAAAAAATAGCAAGTTTAAGTATAGATCAATTAATTAGGACATTAGTAACAATTTTAAGTCAACTCCATATCAAACACAGTTCAATTGATAAATCATCGCCCGAGCTTAGCTTAAATGGTTATGGTATACACTCTTGAGTCTCGACCAATGAGTTGGAGGTTTGATCAACAAAATCATAACTCAAATGGTATCAAGTAAGACTTATGACTAAGATGTAAAAAAAACTAAGAATCTATTAAGGTTTACCATTCTTAGATCAGATCTCAATTTCATTTTTTTTTATGGAATGCCCATCTAGGCTTAATGGGTTTTAATACCATATTAGACTATATATAGTTTCATCTCAAAATCAATGAGTAATGAGAGTAGTAACTCATATATCTTATATATTATGAGGTTTATGTCCACTTTTCCAATGTGGAATCCTCAACATGATACATAATATACATATCCATTGTGCTCAATCATTGCAGGTGTACATGATGAACAAATGTTTGTGAGGTATATACCATAACACATACTAGTTAATAATACTGCCAAATGACCTGTCAAAGGGAGTATAGCTCAATTGATATATGAAGTGTGATAACGACCGCATAATATGTGGTTCGAATCTCTCCACCTTTATTATACTAAAAAAACGCACTGTTGATTGACACGATCATGCAAGTTGATTATACTTTGCACCTTTATCGAAAATGACCAGGGATATCAGTCCTTTAGTCCGTCCCTTTCCAAGAGGGTTGAAAGCTGCAACTTTGTTTTCTTGGAGAAATCAGCAGTTGTTGGCTTTGATCGTAGAAATCGACTCAAGGGAGATTGCCTTTCTCTTAAATGAAGTTGATACGAACTTGTTTGATTTTTTTTTTTAAGGACATTCTTGCGTTTGTTAGGTTATCCATTTTTTTTTTGTAATATCCTTAAATAGGAGAACAAAATTGCCTACGAGCCAGCGATTTTGACTTTCTTTTTTATGTTTTTTGATATGAAAAATATGGGTTTCCAAAGGATATTCACCCTCTAATTCTTGAGAGATAGAGGTTTGTAGTTGGATTATTTGTGCTTTATATATTTTCAGTTAAAAAAAACATGCGATGCACGTGAAAAATTTTATTTTATTTTACAAAACAAAGAAAGGTGAATTTACATGAATAACATAAAATAATTATGCTTATTTTCAATTTCAGTAATTCATGACCAACCTAACTTAGACATATACAATCCAATCAAGGGTCAGACTAAAAAAAAATTATTAGATTCATAATATCTAATGTAATTTATAAAGAAAATTTATTATATTAGTCAATGTAATTAATTACCAAGATTTATTATATTTGGGATAATTAAAGGAATGAGATCGATTACGGATAAAGGTATTCCCTTGATGGTGGAATCGGATTCGCTCGAAGCCATACTTTTGATAGAAGGAAAAATTGAAGATTGCACAGAAGCACGAGATTTCACAGATATAATTCACAACATGCGAGAGGACTGGAATGACATCATGTTCCGGCACATCCCTCGATCATCGAACCAAGAAGCTCACAAGCTCGCACAGAGAGCATCTCATCTTCAACAAGACGAAATTTGGTCGGGGGAGTCTTTTGGACTCCATTACTTTATTAGTTAAGTGCTCTACACCATGTTTTGTTCCTAAAAAAAAAAAGATTAAAATATCTATATAAAATGAATATATTATTTGTTTTTACATTAAATTATTTTATGTATTACACTCACATACAAAATACTAATTAATGAAATAATGTCTTTTATAACTTAAAAATCTTGCAATAATAAATTTAATGCAAATTATACTTCTAATTTATATGAATGAACTGAAATTTCGAGGGAGGGATAAATGTAGATACATTATCACATTCTTTAAAAATAAAAATAATTAGAATTTAAAATTACTTTCGATTTTGTTAAAAAAAATAAAAAAAATGTATTTTTTTTATGAAACCATTAAAAAAAAGTCTAAATAATAAAATTAAATTGAAAACATTATAATTCATTAGTGGTAATTTGATATATTGAGCTGAAATTAAAGAGCATGATGAAAATATAAATTTTACATTCTTTATTTAATTTAATAAAACGAAATAATAAATGAAAAAGAAAATAATTACAAATGAATTAAAAAGAAAAATCAACCAATAAGCCAAGCCCATTTTCTTCTAGTGTTTTTTAAAGGCCCAGCCCACTCTTCCTCTAAGAAAAACAAAACTAAGCTCAGTTTGTAAAATAAAATTAAAAAAAATATGAATTAAAAAAAAAAGAAACCTAACTCCACGTTGCTGCTGCTTCTTCATGCACCTCCTGCGTTTTCAGCAGCTCGGCGTCGCCACCCCTTCTCTCACGTTCACTTCTGTCGCCGCCGTAGTTTCTGCCACCGTCGTCCTTTTTCCATTTGTGCCGCCGCCGCTTGAGCCTCTTTCGTAGCGGTTTTGCACAGATTTTCCACTCCCTTGTTGTTACAGGTATTCTCCCAATCTCCATCTATGTCTTTCTTCTCACTTGAAAAAAAAAATTAGAATTTTTGTAATGAAAGAATGGAGGAGTTGTTTGATTTTTATTTTTTTTTATTATTATTTTTTTGTAAAGAATAGCCGAATAGCAACGAAAAAAGAACAGGGTTGCGGCTAATTGAGACGTGGTTTGTGTGCTGTCTGTTCTGATTCGGACATGAATCAGTGATCCAATTATGTTTTAGTTCCTCAACGCAAACCTCCCCTATTCGCACGAACTAGAAAAGGGGCATACGAACATAATATCACATATAATGTAAAAACACAAGAACACAAATATTTGAGAAGAATGCCCTATTGTAACAGCTTGGTGTCTCTTGGTTATATGACTCATACCGGCGTCAGTTCGAGCTTCGAGTGAGCTTAATAAATAAAAATCATTTATGTCTTTCGGTCCGAGTTCTAGGGTGAGTGTGGGCTCTCTGAGTATAGGGGAGTAAAGCTCTTACTCCCTATTTGATTGTCAAATGAAGGAAAAAAAAATCAATGAGAAGATTATTCACCGAGGACGTCTAGTGTAGCCAACCCTGAATGGAATAGCATTACCATATACAATTTACTTACATTTCTTTGAGATTTATTTATTTTAATTCTAATTTTAGATGAAATGAGAATAAATTTTTCTAAAAATGTGAATTTGAATTTAACAAATTTTATTTTAGTTAATACTAATATTCTAGTTTTTTCCATCTGAAATTTTCTCTGAAATTTTCCCTCCCAGCCACCTACGCCCTTACAGGAGCTTCAGTAAGAGGAATTGAATTCTATTGCTGATTCTTGATATTATTGCAACGAAATGGGGAAGTTGGGGAAGAAAGCGAGGAAGTTTGCGAAGAAAAATCTTCAGTCTGTGCTCAAAAGGAAGCGGAAGCTGAAGTCTATGTTCAAAAAGAAAGCTCCATCAAGTAAGATTTCTACCACGTAACATCAGCACACTCATGTTCTAATATGTAGTTTCTGAAGGCTATTTTATTATTCAATACATCTTCCCAGTTTAATCTCTTTCTGTATACACGTTTTTTTTGCTTTAGACTTGAGCTGCTTAACGAATTTGTTTCAAGCATTTTCTTTGTAATGCTATATATTGTATGGAGTATGTTTCTTATTTTGTTTTTCTTCAAATGTCGTAGGACAGGACGAAGACGACCTTGAAAATCGAAAGGACGATGCATCAAAGCTCCTTAATCTAATGTAATGCTTGAATTGACACATATTTTGTTCGTTTGTTCCAAACTCTGTATTTATAATAATCTATCACTTCAATTAATAGCAATAGTAATGTCAACTTCGTTCTGATAATCATCTTTCCAAATATATTTTTGCTTTGATTTCCATGGCCACAAGAAAGTACACGCATGATGCATGAATATATATCAAATTGTTTGTTCTCTCTTGTGCGTGCATTCAATCTATATAGTGCTGTATCTAGGACTTTTCCATCCCCAATTCCTTAACATGCTATGTTATCCTGTTATTGATTTAAATTTTGCATTTCCTATTTGCAGGAATGGTGAAGCTGATGAAAACAAGAATGTTTCCCTTGATGCAATTTTCAGTGAAGATGAATATGATATGCTTGAAGATGATTCTGACAGTGATGGATACATCTCAGAGGTTTTTTCTGACTTTTGCAGATATGATTTATGATTATTTGATTGGGTTTATTGCATTTCTAATGTTATTTGTCAATTAGGAATCAAGCCCTTTTAACCCTGCTGAAAATGGAACTGAAAATAACTCTGAAGGTGGGACTGGTGAGTTCACTCTCCAAGCTATATATAGCAAAACTTCTTGTAATTTATCCCGATACGTCCTTTGATCCTGTCTTCAATTTGTGGTGTTATTTTGCAGACACGATTAGTCCCAATGGATTATCAGATCAGAACAAAGAAATTCATTCAGAACTTGCAAAAAAAATAAAGCAATTGAACAGACTGAAAGAAAAGGTAATATTTTACTTTGTTTAATCCCAATGTCTCACTCTCATGCCGAATGACTCCTAGTTATAATGAAATGTGGCATGTGGCAAAAAGATTTCTTTTACTTAACCATAGCATTGCATTGTGTTTTTGCATTTCCATTAATGATGAGTAGGTTGCTGCAAACATTGCTAGATTTGTTAAATAACAGGAAGTCCTGTATGTACACTGCTTGAAGAAGTGAAGAACTATTTGTATATAACTTCTTACTAAAGAGATTATTTGATTTTTCTCTAAATTGTCATTGGCAATTACTCGAGCATCATGTTTTGCATGGTGATTTAGAAAGATATTTAAAGCAGATGCTTTCATTTTGAGATCAACATGTTCACAAAAGATATACCAATGTGTTTAGTGCTCTACTGGGTGCTTGGCACCAATAACTACAAAGGTTTTTACTTTTCCAGAATGAAGTGATCAATTATCATGTTTTAGAATAAGAGTTATCAATTATTTTAATGATTTTTTGAGGGTTTATATTTTATAAAAATTTTCTCTACTTTCCCCAACACTTTTTAATTATTTGAAGCTAGGATGGTGTATTCTTTCTTATATCATCTTCTAATGATTGTTTAATTTTCACTGCATGACTGGACAATTTAATCTATCCCTTTACTTGGAAGATTTTCAGGATCCAGAATTCTTGAAGTTTCTGGAAACCAATCATAAGGCTGTTGAATCTTTCAGAGATGAAGACACTGTAAGTAATATGTGGTGTACTATGTTTTTTGTGCCGATACAGTTTGAAATTCTAATTCTGTTTAACGTTTATAAAATTCCTTCCCTTTTCTTTGTTCCTTGTTAATTAATTTTGTACTTCATTGAATTTAATCATGTAGAAATAAACACTGTTAGACAATTATGTTTCATTTGTCTTTTTCGTGTCTTTCCATCTAATTGGTTCCTCTTCTCTCAATCTTCTCCTTGAACAGAGTTCTGATGAGGAAACAATCAACGGCAATGACTTAAAGCAAGAAGAACAAAGCATTAGTTCTAATAAAGACTTGTTGCTGAGTACCTCTGTTGTTGATTCCTGGTGTCATCAAGTTAAGACCAAGCTTGATTTATCTCTTCTTACCAGTCTAGTTAATGGGTACCGAGCTGCATGTCACTATGGATCTGAAGCAAGAGGCAACGTAGATGCTGTCAGGTGCTATAAAATTGGAAACAGTGAAACTTTCTCCAAGATATTAACTTTCATGCTGCGTGAGGCTGACAATTTATTTAGGGAGCATCTAGGACTTTTGAGCTCCAGCTGTAAGAAGGAGATGGTTTTAGAGTTGAGAAACACCAAAAAATGGAAAACGGTCAAGCCTTTAATT
Source organism: Trichosanthes cucumerina (assembly GCA_036507285.1). NCBI lineage: Eukaryota > Viridiplantae > Streptophyta > Magnoliopsida > Cucurbitales > Cucurbitaceae > Trichosanthes > Trichosanthes cucumerina. The sequence continues at coordinate 6,818,922 of CM071845.1, forward strand.
AAGTCATATTTAAGGAGTAGCTTGTTTCTCTTGAACGAGGTCTCAGAAACTGAAATATTGAGCTTCTCCTTGGCTCGAATAAGAGCATCCATGATATTTTTTGCAGCTTTCCCTTCTCTACAGCGCAGGCTCATCAAGGCATGTATATGTTTTACATAAATATTCAAACCTTGCTTTTGTTGCTGATGCATTTGAAACAAATATTGACATATCTATTATTCTTAAATCCCAGGTTCCTTTGCCATTTTATTTCATTCAGATTTGATCTCATACTAAGTAACTATAGATTTGTATATGTCATATTTCCTGACCACGTATAGGGATGACTATATTTTGATCCTGTACTTTAGTCATGCTACCAGTAGCCTGATATACCTAGATACTCCTTGTCTCACACCACTAATGCAAATATAGACCCCACTGAAATATAAAAATCTAAATGTATTGCAGATTGCAGTACATTTATGGGCAACTGGTGAAGGAACAATACCATCGCTCTCATTTCTCATAATTCGAGAATTGAGTTCTGTGCTTGGCTCCAATGGCTTTGACTCCTGCTGGATTAAAATGTACAAGGCCTTCATTGCTAACTGTCAATTTGCAGAGCCAATTCTGCATAAACACATGCAATTTTTGAGAGACTCCTTTGTCGAATTTTGCTCTCTTGATGTCCATAGTTCTACTACTAGAGCTAAGGTTTCAATCCAGCAACTTACCAAGATACTGCTTCAGGGCTTACGAACAAAGAAGAAAGTAAGCTGCTAGGATGCCCTATCTTACTTCCTTGAGTCATGAAATTTAAATGTAATTATTATATGTTCAAGCATACACGAAGCGTATTTGCATTTAAAAAACTTTCTCCATGGCTGTACTTCTCTTTGCAGGAAGCAGTCAAGATGATATGCAGTTGGCAATATATAAATTGCATTGATATCTGGGTGAAGTTCATTGCTGCAAATTTCCACGATTATGATCTTCAAACACTGCTCTATAATGTTATTCAGATTGTAAATGGAGTGGCCGTATTGTTTCCTGGTCCTAGATATTTACCTTTAAGAATTAAATGCATTCAGTGGTTGAATTATCTTTCCAGTTCCAGTGGGATTTTTATTCCCGTTGCATCAATGGTGTTGGATATTTTGGAACATATAATTGGCAAGGAGGGCAAGAATCCAGGAGTTGTCTTCAACCACTTGTCTGCCATACAGGTTATACGTTTATGCTTGATATATACGAATGTTCAAGTATTCCATGATTCTGCGACGATGCACTGTTCGTTTGTTATTAAGAAGTTAGATCGTTATTTTGCTAAGTGAATGGATTTCATTTTAGTGTTTTACTCTTCTACATTGCGATTTATTTCGTTCAGCTGTAGTAACTGTAGAAGTTATTCCTGCAGCTGCCAAAATATTGGTTAAAGTCTCGGAACTTTGTGGAGGAATGTGTTTTATCTTCCATTGAACTTCTTTCAGCTCACTTTGCTCAATGGAGCTACAATATATCCTTCCCTGAGCTGGCTACTATTCCACTTTCTCAACTTAAGAAGTTTCATACAACAACGTCAACAGAGAATCTCAAGCGCTTGGTAAAGCGTTTTATTGATCAGGTAGAGGCTATCTTGCCTGGATTCGCTGTTGTTTTGCAATTGTGTATGTACTTTCTCGGAAACCCGTTCTTCAACAAATAGTTGTCTTGTATTTATTTATTTTTAAATAATAGAGGGTTGATAGCTGCTTCTCCTTTGTTTGCTTTCATCCTATGTACTATTTTTGAGATTGATTAGTTGCTGTAACTGTTGTCTAGAAAGCTACTTTGATTCAATCTATACTTGCTTTGCATATTCTTAGACCTTTTGTTTGCCATTCAGGTTGAGCAGAATATTGACTTCGTGCAAAAAAAGAGAGATGAAGTCTCATTTTCACCCAAAGATCAGCAAGCTGTTGAATCATTTCTTCAGGTTTCCTTTCCTTTCCTTTTTCCCTTTTAATTGTTTCAGTTTCTCACTCCTAGCAATTGACAAGTATCGTTTGTATTATATGGCGATTGCAGCTTGAGAAATGCAACGGCAACATTCCGTTTATGCAATATTACAAAAGCATATTGGACAAAGCTGCATCTAGGATTATGTCTCTTGATAAAAAGGTACTTCTTTTCCTTTAATGCTTTTGCATGAGTACGATATAAAGAACAACCTTACTTGAACATGATTCGTTCTATAGGTCGTCTACTGGTGTCTTTTGAGTTTTAAAAAATATTAGACAAAAGAAATAGTGAAACTACTCGACGAGCAGTTGAGCGCTTGCTTAACAGATTGTATTCGTTTCATTAACTGATAAAGTTGTTTGGTTTTCTTGGTTATTATCTTGCTTACCAAAGTTGATCATGTAGATTCCTGGAGCCAACAAGAACAAAAAGAAAAGACCGCAGCTTGAAAACAGCCAAATTGAATCGGCTACTGCTAACGGTAAAGTACATTCAGAAAAGAGAAGAGCCAAAAAGAGGAAAACTTGAGGACTCATTGGCCGCTGTGTTTATTTTCTGATTCGAAGAACAGGTTTATCAGTCCTCTCTCACTTCAAATATTGATACTGTTTTTCAATCCTAGAAACTCTAGGTTGTATATTCAGAGGTTGATTTATCATATAAATCAGGAGGCAACAAGTTAGTTAGATACTAGAATCGGACGCTTAGCGCGGGAAGAAGGTTGCTATTAGTGAGATGAATGCTGAGAAAATAGTCATCTAGATTTGTTAGGGCATTGAAATTCTTTGTCTTTGGTGTAATATCAATTTTGTTTGGGTTATTGAAGTCTTTCTTCATTATCTTTGTATTAGTCTTGCTTGTTTAGCACTCAAAAGGAAGCCAAAGTCATGGTTTCAAACCATGGCCAACAAGAGCATAGCTCATCTGACTTGAAGTATGTGCTTATGACCAAAAGATCATGGTTCGAATTTCCCCATCTTCAAATGTTGTTGAATTAAAAAAAAATATATATTGTTTCATATAATGATATGAATTTATGTATGTATTATGAGAAACCGTCATAAATAGCATAAATAGCTAAATTTTCGTCGGATGGTACAATTTAATTGGTGCTTTTCTATTGGTGGAGACAGGTACAGTAAGAGCATAGCTGCATACTGATCATTGAATGTTACTATTTTATTTTTCATTAACCCTTGAAATCTTGTTAAAATGAGTCTAATTCATCCGTAATTGGCATGTATCATCGACCAAAAGGTAGAGGTTTGAATCTCCCATCCCATTGTTGAACTAAGAAAAAAAAGGCATAAATATTACTTTGAAACTCTAGGATTATTTTGTGTGGAATTATTAATAAGATATTGTTTTTTGTTTGGTTTGTAGGGTTATTTTATAGAGTTATAATCATGAAACTTGTGAGGATTAAAGATTAATGTATACTGTGAAATCAGCATTAAAAAATCTCTTAGTTTCAAAACAAGGACATTTTTATTTGGAAAAAAACTGTCCACCGTGAGAGGAGTTAAAAGAGAGATTATTTCTAAGAAAATGGTTAGTTGAAAGTATATTTCTTGCGTTTTCTTTAATTAAAGAAAACAAATTTATACTCTTTAAATTTTTATTAAAATAAGGGGTTGTAGAATAAGTTGCAATATATTTGTATTGTTATTCAAATCAACTATTGACAGATTGTCAATAAATTGTATTTTATGTTTGCACGAAGACAGAAATTGGAGGATTAATGGGATTGTTTAGGGGTGGTTGCTATCTCGTGTTTCCATTTTCCTTTTGTTTTCTTTAGATAGTCTTTTCCTTTTTAAAATATTCCACGTCTTCACATGAATATGGACATTTGTTTTTTTTTTTTCAAAACAAAATATGGACAATTCTGAATAAACTAAATGGCTACCATTTGGAAAATGAAAAAGTTGCGTATGTCATTCTAGTTGACTATTTATTAACAAAAATCTCCACTTTTGGGGAAATTATTTGGTGAGCCTGCCACAATATAGTCGACAATTTTTCACCGTTGGATAAACAGAGAGAAATATTTCGACTTTATATTCAACGGTTAGGGGGCATGAAAATTATTAGATCTACATCCAACGGTCATTATGAGACAACTATATTGTGACGGTCTCATTGAACTACTCTGGCCTTTTTGGGGATATGTTATAATATCCTGTGTTATTATAACTTGTGAAATACTTTATACTCTAAATACAGACTATTAACACTATACTATTTTGCATTTAAAATAATATTATAGGATTCCATAGATTATAACAACTCACAGATTATTATAACTTTATGTTATTATAACCCACCTAACGTCCCAAACAACCTTTAAAATTATTTTCACCCTCCTTCTGAGTTCAAAACTGTTGAAGTTATGGGTGAAAACTTCTATTTTGGGGTAGAAACATAGACATAAATTGAAATTGAAAATGTCACTTTGAAAAGTGTGAGATCAAATATTTGAATTTTAATTGTAACACTAAAGAAACAATTAATAGCTTTTTGAAAAATTGTTTCCAAAATATTTTTTTTTTCAAACTTGTGTTTAGAAAATTGTGGTTGAATGGCGTGTATATGTTGTTGTTATAAAGTCATACTTTTGGAAAGATTACCTTTATTTTTTCTAAACTTAAGTTATTTATGAGAGAATACTTAAATAAGTAAAATAAAATCATTTTTAAGAACTATTATCTAAAAAAGTTTTGACGTAAACTATTCCTATGAGAATCTCGGACCCATTAATGACCCCCGAGGACAATGAATACGAGTGCGCTCTCTTATGAAAAGGGTGGGTTTTATTATTTTATGAAATAATTATATTTGTTTTACAAAATTTTCCATGAAGATATAGTAAAACTGACACTTTTTTAATAATTAATAATTAAAATGATCGTGTCACTTTGTCCACGGATCGAAGTTGGAGAATGGCTTTCCATCTTCGACTTCGTCCCATATTCATAAAGAAAATTTGTGGGATCGCGGCAAGAAATAATTGATTGTTTATGATTTTTATTTTTTAAAATTTGATTAAATAAAAAAATTATATTTAAATTGTTATTTCTTAATAAGAAATTTTTATTTAAAAGATTTGCTTTTAAGTTTCTTAGAAAATTAAAATAATATTTAATAAAAATTTAAAGTTATGATTTATTATATACATACAAATATATATATCTAAAAAACAGGAAATCAAGCCGTTTACCAAAAAAATTATTCCTCACTTACTCACGTATTTCCCATCTAAACGGAGTTCTCTCACCCATTAAGGGTGGGTCTCAGCTGATACTAAAGAAAAATAGACATGTATAGTGTCGTTTATTCATTTATTCTCTCGTTGTATTTGAAACAAGAGAAGAAATGAAATCTATTATATTGCTCATTTCTAATTAAATTTATTTCAGTTAAATCTTAAATAAAAATTCAATCTATACAAGAAGCTGGTATAGCTTATAAAATTTATTATTTCTTATGTACGTCAATTTACTTCCATCATCTTTCTCAAAAGAAAAAAAATTTATCATCATTTCAAAAGGGAAAAAAGAAAAGATCATATTAAGATTTTTTTCATCACATATTAATTTTCTGAAATGAAAATGTTTTAACTATATAATATTAAGTTTAACTAAAAGATAATTTGTATGCACAAACAAAAAAATTAGAAAAAGAAAAAAAAAAAGTAGATAAAGAGTAATTATTGTATAAGACGATCCTCCGTAAAAAGCATCTACAAAACCGATTATCCAGCATCACACGACTGGAATGGGGCTGAAGGAACCCTTTACGGCGACGTTTCGATCATTGCTCCTGCAGCCCATCACCAGAGCCCTAAGAACCTTCCACAGCCCCTGAACTGTCGTCTTCTTTCCACTGCTTCCTCTAGCCACCTTCCTCTCCTCCGATGGCCGGAACATCGCCGGCCGACTGCTCCGCCGTTGCCTTGTCCTCATATCACTCAGTTCCATCTCCTTCGGAAACCTCGCGCTACCAAATAAAAACAAGAACCAGCGCGATTTCGTCGGCGACGATTGGAATATCACTGCCCTCTCCACCGGTGAGTCGTATTTCTCCAATTTCTGGCTTCTCTTCCGTTTGATGTACTCAGGACTCTTCGGCAGTGAAATGGAAAGTGAACCGAAGCTTTTAACTCCTCTCTTCGTTCTCGCATAAGCGATCTCGCGACCTCTTGCGTCAATTGTAGGCGATTTTCTAGCGTCGAACGAGTGTGATTTCATACGAAATTGGAAATTCTTTGCAGAATTTTTCTCTGATGCGATTCTTCCTGTGTTTTGTGAGTCGCTCGGCTGTTTGTAGGGAATCAGTTTCCCGCAGAAGATGATGTTATCGGATCCGGAATAAGCTGAATCAGAAACAGAGAAATCGTCACTGAAAAACTCGAAGAATGTATCTTCGTTGTCGAACGAAGCGCTCTGATCCTGATCCTGCTTGGAGTAATCATCGCAATTTGATTCATCGCTGTAAATTGGAAGGTCGCATAGAGAGAGCGTTTCTTCGGCTTCTTCGTCGTGAAGAATTGGATCTTCTGAGAGATTGATGGAGGCATCTTCTCCACTGTAAGATTCTTTAGTAACTACCATTTCTGAGTTCTGATCAAATGCAAATTGAAGCCGATTGATGGAGTTCAAAACTTCAAAATGAAGAATCATCAACCGTTGAAATTGAATCTAGAAGATGAAACCTAAAAAGAAAAAAAAATTCATGATATTGGGGAGAAAAATTTGAAATCCATTGGTTGAATAAATTTGCTTCACGGGTTTCTTATAGACAATTGTACAAATTGAGAGAGAGAAAAGAGAAAGTGAGAGTATTTTATTGGCTGGGATGGCCTTCTAGAAGAACAGACGGAGACGGAGATTTAAATACACGGGCAGATTGAAGACTAAGCCAAGTTCGCCTGATGGGACAATTTTTCTAGATGGTATTTTGTTTTCTTTTTCCCCTAATTTTTTTTTTCCAACTCGTTGATTATTTTGTTAGAATTCTTTTTTGGGGATTAAATTGCTTTTTTTTTAAGTACAACAATCGTGGAGTACTTAAGAATAGATGCTATGTTTTTTTTTATGCTATTGAGCTATCATCATGTTCGAGGTAATTTGCTTATTTTAAGTTAAATTATTAAAAACAATTTTTGAACTATGAAGTTTGTTTCAATTATATTCTCAAATTTTGAAAAGTTTCATTTTAACTCTTGAACTCTAAAGTTATAAGTAACTCTTTGACTTTTTGTTCGTTAACTTCATGGACGAAAAATGTTGTGTTTGCATTTATATTGTTACTTATAAACATATTAAACATATAGGTCGAAAATAAAATCAAAACATATGCAAATACATCATTTTTATCTATAAACTTAACAAAAAAAAAAAAAACTTCGAGGATTGTTTTAAAACACACTTCAAGAGTTAAAATGAAACTTTTCGAAGTTCGAGGTATAATTGAAACCAATCTCATAGTTCATATGTATTTTTTATAATTTAACCCTTATTTTATTCTTACTATTTAATCTTTTTGTTTGATTTTTAAAAATCATATTTCTAAACTTTGGATAATGTTTATTTTTTGTTATCTATTATGAAGGGTTTTTTTAAGTTTAAGAACATGGAGAGTGGAAGAATAGGCGATATTATACGAGTTATGTTCAAGTTAGCCAAGCTAAGCATAATGCAATGATGTGTTAGTAACCTTCTTAGATGTCAAAAATTTAAATATTTATTTCACATTTATAATGATGTAATAAAAAGAAAATGGTAGATTTTATTTCTTCAATTTTGTATAAGGTTTAACTAATAATTCAAATGTTTTCGTACTAAATATGAGAATCATATTGTAGGGAACATGAAAACTATAAATGGTGAGGAAACAAGTACACATATAAAAACTAAATAGTTATCAAACGTAGATGTTTTATTTATATTTTATCTTTCTAGTTCTTAAAAGTGAAAGATTAAATATGTGGAAATGGCACATGCCCTTCATGATAGTTTTTCTTAACCCTCATTGTTGATTAGATTACAAATGAATAAATAGATATAATTAAAGTAAATGTAGGACGGATTATGAGAAAAAGAGAGAAAAAAAAAGATATTTCATTAAACTTAAGAAAACGAATCTTACCCCTAATTTGTCAGCAATTAGACATAATAAGAGACAAAACAATGAGACTTAAAAAAAATCAATACATAAAAAAGAAAATTGAAGTTTTTAACGCATTGAAGACAATTTGAAAATCAGCCTAATTTAATTAAGAAGCTTACAAATTGAGTATAAATGTAAGTTTTATTTTATATATAACAACTTAGTAGTTAAGAAGTTAAATCAAAGTCCTTTGTTTCGATTCGAGAATTGATGTTGAATTTGTTTCACGTTGCAGAATTTAAATTTGAAGAATTTGGAAATATCGAAATGAAGGTTTTGAAAACAATTTCATTTCAGACTTTGGCCACCACCACTTTGTTATTTCCTGTGTCATTTTCTCCTTTTTTAATTTAATTTTTTATTTTTAAGTATCAAATTGGTCGCATATACAATAGTAATTTCGTCATTAAATTGACTCAAAAACTCGCGAATAAATAAAGGCCTGTGTGGAATACTCTGCACTCCAAACACAAACTATTATAATCTTATACAATATTAATCTGCATTTTAAATAATATTATCTGATTTCACAAATTATAATAACCCACATAATATTATAACTCACTCAGTGTCCCAAACAATCTCTTATACTTCTACGTTCATTCTTAATAAAAGGGAAAAATGGTCGAAATTTCGCGAAAATTGCCTCTTTTCATATTTAAATGCTTCAATTAATTGTTCTTTTTTTCATAAAAATATTATGTCAAAAATATCAGAAGGAATTAATATCTAAATTAAATTATCATTGATTTCATTTCATTTTAGTCTATGTATTTTCAATAACTTGAAATTCATCTCAATAATAAATTTGAAGTTAATTTTTTTATCATAGTTAGTTAAATAATAATGCAAATTTTAATATAGGAAAAAGACACGTTCTAACCTAAAATCTATTATAGAAGAAGCCAACATATTTTAACCACTCAATATGTGCCAACCTAAATAGACTGGTGAAGGTAAAAGAAGAAAAATTAAGATTTATTATATATTTGATCAAAATATCTGTTAAATCCTTTTGGTCTACATGTTATTAAACTTAATGGTCTTAAGTCTATGCTTCCACTCATTTACTACATTTTTTTTCTTTTTTTTCTTTTTTTAAATACACACAAAAAAGTTTGTGTGGCCACCGTTGCATCATATTTAGGTGCTACCCAAGCACCTAAGTATTTTTCTAAACTTAAGGAAAAAAAACGCACATACAAAATTATGCTTTATTTCTTTCTCTCTTTTTTCCGGTAGAATATAGTATTTCAATTAAGAAATATGGTTTCAATCTACAACTTTGAAAAAAAAAATAGATATCTTAGGTCTCGTTTGATATTTATTTAGTTTTTAGTTTTTAAAAATTAGACTTGTTTTTCCTAATTTAATTTCATCTTCTTGAGTTCTTTTTAAGTTTCTAGTCAAATTTCAAAAACAAAAACAAGTTTTTGAAAACTACGACCCCGTTTGATAACCATTTTTTTTGTTTTTAATTTTTGAAATTTAAACCTAAAAATACTACTTATACCAATGAGTTTGTATGTGTTTTTATCTACTTTGTACCTATGTTCTAAAAAACCAAGCTAACTTTTAAAAATTAAAAAAAAAAATAGCTTTGAAAAACTTGAATTTGTTTTTAGAATTTGGCTATGTTCTCTATTGTAAAAAAATTAGGTAAACATAATCTTAACTTTAAAAAACAAAAAACAAAAAAATAAAATGGTTATTAAACGGAGCCTACATTTTTTAGTTTTCAAAACTTAGGTTAATTTTTAGAAATATAATTGTAAAACCATCTTCGACTTTTGAGATGATAATTGATGTCTTATAGGTCAACCTTGGTTCGATATTCTTTAAGTTTGAACAATTAATTTTTCCTAGACATATATAAAAGAGTAGCTTAATTGTTTTTACCCTTTTGACCTTTTCCCCAAATGTCCAGACTCGGATGGTATGATTTCTTTTGGCAACTTTGTCGCCTATTTTATGCATTAATTTAACCCTACTTTAACCAATTGAATACGTTAATTTTATGGCTTATACAAATTTAAAGTTAGATTTGATATAATTAGACTTCCTTCAATAACTATTTGGTTTTTAATTTTTAAAATTAATTTTATTTTCTCTAATTTTCTCTACTATAATTTTCATATTTTTTTAATAAAGCATTTGGATTATTAGCCAAATTCTAAAACACAAAAACAAGTTTTTGAAAACTAAAAACTTGAGTTTGTTTTTTAAATTTAGTTATACATCTATATGTTTCCTTATGATAGATGAAAATCATGATAGAGAAATTTGAAAAAAATAAGTTTAATTTTCATAAACTAAAAAAAAAAATAGTTATCAAACGAGACTTAAACTATTGAAAGTTAAAATTGATTCGAGAGGCCAATTACAATTAGCTTTTTCCTTCTTTCTTTTATCTAGTTTTATTTTATTTTTTAATGCTTGGTGAATATAAATCATAAGTATGAATAAATATATGGAAGATAAACTTTTATTGTCGAGTGTGATTTTGTTTTTATGATTTATCAAAAATATTTTTGTCACAGAATCTTTATATTTATTGTTTTTTTTATAGAGTTTGATCTATTTTATATCTTAATCCTTGTCTGACATTTAAAGAAAAAAAAAACTCTAAACTCAATGGAATATCATAAAAAGTCTTATTCTAAATCGAATATATATGTGATTTTCTTAATATTTATATGTCATCTATTTTTTTTATTTTCAAAATGGAAACTAAATATACAATTTATTGAAGTATTGAAATTCTAAAAGTCAACCGAGCAAAATATAAGATTTATTAAAAATAAACTCTAAACTCAATGAAATATCACAAAAAGTCTTATTCTAAATCGAATTTATACGTGGTTTTCTAAATATTTATATGACATCTAGTTTTTTATTTTCAAAATGGAAACTAATATACAATTTACTGAAGTATTGAAATTTTAAAAGTCAACCGATCAAAATATAAGATTTATTGTACATAATCAAAATCCATGTATTAAAATATTAGAGATTAAATTGGAAAACTGATAATAAGAATTTTAAAAAAAGGCCAAATATTACCTTCATAATAATATAAAAAAACATTAATATTGAACTAAGGTGCAGCTTAGTTGGAAGCATGCAAAGCATTAATGATGTGTATGGTTATTTAAAATTAAGGTAATAATTGTGCTAGTTTTGGATATGTTATATAAAATATTCCAAACATTCGAACCATTTTGTTTAATATGCATAAACATTGATGGGTGTACTAAGTGATCAGGCAGTAAGTAACATATATTGTTTTTTTAAAAAATAAATAAATAAATAAATAAAAACCAAACAGATGATTTTAAATAATAATTATTTTGAACTCAAAAAAAGAAAATGTAAATAATTATTATTATAATAGTTTATATATGACGTTAAATAAATAATCCAAACCCCACCAGAATGCATATATTTTGAAGGCGAAAGGTAGGTTTAGTACCTAATATTTATATATATTTTTTAATTTAGCCTATATTATTTAAAAAGTTCCAATTTATAACATTTTTCAATTTAATCTTTTAGTTTGTTGGATGATAATCTTACTTGTATAACGCAAATTTAATTTAGAGAAGTAAAAAGTAATCTAGGGGAAGAAACTTAATTTCTTTTAATCAAATTCTAAGAGAAATTTGAAAGAGAAATTAGAACATTTCCTCTTTTAAAATGACAATTTTCATCCTCTAAATTGATTTCAATTCACTAAATATTATGTCAGGTAAATTTATCATCAATCAATTTTAATATTCACCAAAAGTGAGAGACTGAATTTTAAAAAATAAAAATGTTAAAAAACACTTTCGGTCATTGTATTTTCATAAAACTATGGAAGTAATAATTTAATTAGTCTATAAATTTTAATTTGTAACAATTTAGTTTCTAAATTTTGTACTGTAATAATTAATCCATGTACTTTCTACTTTGTATTAATTTAATCATTGAACTTAAATAACCAAAGAAATCATCATCCAACTAGCATATCAAATGTGTTGATAACCATAAAAGTTCAAGGGCTAATAAAAATATTTTTTTGACCATTACAAAAATGTTATAATATTAGACTGAAACTCTTTGGACCATAACAACTAAAATGAAAAGAAGAAGAAAAAACTTAAATAAACATAGGCTCCATTTGATAACCATTTCTTTTTTTTTTTGGTTTTTGAAAAGTAAACTTGTTTTTCTTCACAATTTATCTTCAACTTCCCCATAATAATTTCCATATTTCTTAGATACCATCTATGTTTTTAGCTAAATTTCAAAAACCAAAACAAGTTTTTGAAAACTATTTTTTTATAGTTTTGAAAACTTAACTTATTATTTGAAAACATAGGTACAAAATAGATAAAAAAAAAACATAAAAACTCATTGGCACAAATGATATTTTTAGGCTTAATTTTCAAAAATAAAAAATTAAATGGTTATCAAAAGGGTCATAGTAACTCAACTTTGTTTAAGAACTCTTACTTTTGATTTTTTATTAAAAAAAATTATCACATATTTCTATTTGGAAAATATATATATATTTTTTCGTCTGTGAAAAAGATAATACGTTATAAACTTTGTTTTTATGTTTGTATGATACCTAAAGTTGATAGACATTTATTATTATTATTATTATTATTAATATTATTTAATCAACGGAGATTTGCAATGACTTGAAAAATGGAGTAGATGTGGAATTAAATGTTCAACTACGTATTTATTAGTTTAAAAGACAATTGTTTCTTTAAAAAAAAAAAGTTTAAAAGAATTGTATTTTTGTTTAAAGGAGAAAAAGAGGACAATTATATTGTAGACACAAACTAAAATCGTCTCTTTTCGAAGCAAAATTGGACTCTGAAAAGGAAGGAAGTGTAGTCAAATGTCAAACTTTTTTTTTTTTTGAAACATAATAAAAATTCATTCAAATGAAATGGTCTTTTGGGTTAAGGTTGAAGTTTTATGGCAAATGAAACTAGTTGGGTGTGTGTAGTCAACAAGATCTTTGAAATCTTTGTCCAATGTTTTTCATGAATGATTTTATTTTCAAGAGTTTGAATTAATAATTAGTTTTAATCTTGCTTGGAAGAAGAGAATAAATATGATATTAAGTAAAAAGATAGAGAAAAATAGAGACCTACTAAACTATAGATTAAAGCAAATTAAGATAGAGAATAAATAAAATAAAAAGTATTGGAGTATAGATAAATGTTTTTCGTTCATATATTAAAGGTAAAAAGATTTTTAATCTTTTTTTTTTAAAGTTTAGGGTATTAATATAACTTTTGAAAGTTTATGGGTATTTTTGTACATATACTAAGTACTTACGGTAAAGTATTTTTTAACTATTTTTTAAGTGTGAGGGTATTAATGAAACTTGAAGTTTAAAAGTATTTTTAAAACAAAGTAGTAATAGTTTTCATTCAAAACTAACGGTAAGGTTTTAACTTTATCTATAAGTTTAAGGGATTAATGAAACTTTTAAAAGTTAGTATCTATAATTTAGTTAAATTTCATGGCAAATGAACGGATTGGTTGTTTGTAGTCCACAACAAGATCTTTGAATTCTTTGTTAATGTTTTCCGTGAATGATTTTAATTTTGAGAGTTTGAATGAAAGGAATGCATTTTTTGGTTCAATAACGCATGAAAATTGTAATTTAAGCTTCTGAGTTTATAGTCGATAATATAATGCCATGAACAATTAAACCATATATATACTCATAACTCATTGCTCGAGTTAACAATGAAATACGATTGATAAATTGCAAAATTGTAAAAATAAAGATCCTCCTACCCTACATTAAAAAAAAAAAAATACAAATAAAGCACCACCCATCTAATATTTTGAAAGCGAAAAAAAAAAAATCGAGTGCTCCAAAATTTCCATTAAGATAATCTATTTAATTTGTATGGTATTTCTAACGAAGATCCGATCTTAGCTCAGTTGGTAGAGCGGAGGACTGTAGTTGGCTTATCAGTGATCCTTAGGTCGCTGGTTCGAATCCGGCAGGTCGGACTTATTTTCTCCCACGCTTTTTTTTCGTTCTCCTTTCTCCTTTCCTTTTAAAGCACTTTTGATTTATTTATAGCTTAGCGGTTTTGTTTTTTTGGAAGCAGTTTTAGTTTTTGTTTTTTTTGAAGTAGTATATAGCTTATCTGTTTGAGTCCATTAGGAATTGTTTGGAGTGGCGATTGAGTTATAATAACAGAGGTGATAATAGTCTGTAAAATCATATAATATTATTTAAAATACATAATAATACAGTCTGAAATTATAATAATTTGTGTTTGGGGTGCAAAGTAATCCATATGTTATAATAACTTGTACTCCAAGCATGCCCAAATGACATATACAATATGTTTTTTTTTTTATATATAACTATTTGGGCCCATAACCATCTAGCTTTTGTTTTTGGTTTTTTTTTTTTAATTGTACTAATTTTATCACAATTTTTATACACTAATTTTTATCTTTCCTACAACGACTCCCATTCCTCTTAAGAAAAACACTTGAATTCTTAGCTAAATTTAAAAAACAAAAATACTTTTTTGGAAAATACTTTTTTTAAGTTTCAAAACTTGTGTTGATTTTTGAAAATACATCTAAAAATAGATAAGAAAACATGGAATAACATAGGTGAACTAGGCTTAATTTTAAAAAATAACAAACTAAAAACCAAGTGGTTATCAAATGGGGCCTTGGTTTTTTGTTTTCGGTTTTTGAAAATTAAACCTATAAGTACTATTTCCATCCATGGCTTTTCATGTTGTCTTATATATAGTTTAGATGTGCTTTCAAAAATCAAACCAAAATTTGAAAATTAAACAAAGTAGTTTCTAAAAACTTGTTTTTATTTTTTAAATTTAGCTAAAAATTCAAGTGTGTTTCTTAAAATTAAACCTATAAATACTACTTTCATCCATGGCTTTTCATGTTGTCTTATATATATTTTAGATGTGTTTTAAAAAAATCAAGCCAAATTTTGAAAACTGAACAAAGTTGTTTCCAAAAACTTATTTTTATTTTTAAAATTTGGCTAAGAATTCAAGTGTTTCTTAAAAGAAATGAGAATCCTGAAAGATGAAAACCATTGTAGAAAAATTGTGAAAAAACAAGTACAATTTTCAAAAGTAAAAAAAAAAAAAAAATGGTTATCCAACCGGGTCATAAATATTTTGATTCAAAATTAAGAATTCTCAAACAATTTTTTCTTAATATGTATGGTGGAGAATTTAAACCTATGAGATCTTCAACGATATATGTTTTATACTAGTCAACTAGTAACACTTCTCCTGATAATTCTAAAGCAACCATTTTAGCTCCTCAAACTTTTTAAACAACTATATTTTATTTTTTGTGTTGTTATCTATTAATAAATTTAACATAAATTAAATTTATAACTGGTCTGAATATTCATCTCCAACCAAGTTAGAGTATATAATTATAGCATGTTTTGAACCTCTAATTTCTGGTTTAGTACATATCAATTATTATTGGATTAGGTTCACTTTAACATAATTATAATCCGATTATTCAGAGCATGCTTACGTTAAATATGAAGTATTATTCATTTTTTCCTTCTTTTTTATCGTTTGACAACTCACTCCATCAAACTTTTTAAGTTAAATGCTTTGCAAAGAAAACATAATAATAATAATAATCATGATGATTTTTTTTTTATGGGAGGTTTTTAACCAAAAGTAAAACCATGCTCTTGAAAAACTAGTTGTTGTCAAGAAAAATAATCATATAAATTAAATAAAATAATAATTATTAAAATAAATAAATAAATAAGAAAAAGAGACGCTATTCTTATCGGCATGAATCTACCTGATTTGGAGGTAAAGAATGAAAAGTTTTGGAAGTCAAATACCTATAAAAGGTAGTCTGAACAGTTGTGTAGTATTTGTCACACTAATCCTAATACTCAAGTTAGATTATAAAGTTTTTGGTAGGTAACTAATTAAGGGGTTTTTTTTTTGAGTCATTGAGTAAGTTATAATAACATGAGTTATAATAGTTTATAAATTATTATAATTTGTGGAATTATATAATATTATTAAAATACATAGTTGTTTAGTTAGGAATTATAAGGGGTTGTTTGAGGCGCTGAGTGAGTTATAATAACACGGAGTTATAATAATATGTGGAAACATATAATATTATTTAAAATGTAGAGTAGTATAGTCTTAGGTTATAATAGTCTGTGTTTGGGTGGTGCAGAGTATTCCACAAGTTATAATAACGGGTTATTATAACTTGTGCCCCAAACATGCCCTAATAATTTGTGTTTCGGGTGTAGAGTATTCTACATGTTATTATAACACAAATTATTATAACTTGTGCCTCAAACATACCCTAAACGTATAAGATTATGCGAACTTATTTCTATAGAGGAGTTTTATAACCTTTATTCCTATGGAGTTTATTAAAGTCTGTTTGGAGCACAAGTTATAATAACTTGTGTTATAATAACTTATGGAAGACTCTGCACCCCAAACACAAACTATTATAACTCCATACTATATTAATATGCATTTTAAATAATATTATATAATTTCACAGATTACAATAACTCACATACTATTATAATTTATGTTATTATAACCATTCAGTGCTCCAAACAGTCCCTTAAAATATTTTTGTTTATTCTAAGTCGAAGAGGGTTACGTCGAATCTCATAGGCCTAGTCGAACTAGGAGTGGTGGGCCTAGGGCCGGCTTGGTTCGTGAACTAAACGGCCTAGGGCCTGGTCCGCTGAATAGGCTGATCGGCCCTTCAGGCCTGGTTGGCCCATGGGTTGTTCGACATTGGGCTCTAACTGGGCCCAAGGTCCCTTTTGCTTTGGGCCTCATCCACTCCGAGCTTATAGCATTTCGTTGGGTCTGATTTATCTAGAACACTTATAAAACTCGAGGAATAATCGGCTGCTCGACTATTTCTTTTCCTGTAATAGCAACTTTTAGCAATTTTTTCTCAAAGGGAAAAAAAGGCCCACAATTGGAAATTTAACATTTCTAAAGGGGTAATTTCGTCAATTGAGAATTGAGACACAGTAGGAAGTAATCAGCGAGGCTGCCGCCGGGACTCTTTACTTGCATAGCAAGTTTTTCTCTTTAAAAAAAAGTAAAAAAGAATGGGCCACAATTGGAATTTTAAGATATCTGAAGGGGTAATTTCGTCAACTAAAACTGAGAGGGTTTATTTAATGCTATCCAAACCCTGTCGGTGCCACCAATCTTGTGTTCATTTTCTTCTCTCTCGCAGTCGCTGCGAGGGTTTAAGAGCAGATTCCTCCTTAGGTTCGATTCTTCTGTCTGTTCTTTCAGTTCTTTCGATATATCCAGCAATATCGTCTCTTTCATGTGGATCGTCAACTTTTCAATTTGCTCTGTTGATCTTTGCCTGTCTCTGAAATAGCGCGTGGTTCGAAATCTCGAGCTGACATTTTTATTCTGACTCTGTTACTTTTCGTGATTCTTGTGTGGGTTTTATCAATTTTTGTCCTTTCGATTCGTTGTAATTTACGTTCAAACATTTTATCCAATATTTGGATACGTTTATTGCTTGAGATTGCGTTGACCTGATGTTATTTATGTTACTTATGCACTTTCTCTGTTCCCTCTGATTCTGAGTACATGTCATATTTGTTTTTATAACTGGGAAAGATGTCAACCATAAGGTAGTCAGGTCAGTGTCTTTGTTCTGAAAACCCTTTCAAGAACTAGTTTCGTTATTAGCACATGTTTTTAATATTTAAATTTAAGTCTCCAATGAGTTCTGAAAGGGATAAAGATTTTCGTTTCTCCTGCTTCCTTGTTTTAGGATTTAATCGATAAGGTAGGTTTATATTACGAAAAGTTTTTAAGTTTAAATGTCCTCAATTGACCTTCCAAACCATGTATTTTGGTTTCTTCATTGCCTATCGTTATTTCATATCCAATTTTGACTATTCGACAGTGATTTCTCCTGAGATTCAAGCATGGGTAAGGAGAAAGTTCACATCAACATTGTGGTCATCGGCCACGTCGACTCTGGCAAGTCGACCACCACTGGCCATTTGATCTATAAGCTTGGAGGAATTGACAAACGGGTTATCGAAAGGTTTGAGAAGGAAGCTGCTGAGATGAACAAGAGATCCTTCAAGTATGCCTGGGTGTTGGACAAGCTTAAGGCTGAACGTGAGCGTGGTATCACAATTGACATTGCCCTGTGGAAGTTCGAGACCACCAAATACTACTGCACTGTTATTGATGCTCCAGGCCATCGTGACTTCATTAAGAACATGATCACTGGTACTTCCCAGGCTGACTGTGCTGTTCTTATCATTGACTCCACCACCGGAGGCTTTGAAGCTGGTATTTCTAAGGATGGGCAGACCCGTGAACATGCCCTTCTTGCCTTTACCCTTGGCGTCAGACAAATGATTTGCTGCTGCAACAAGGTAATTTGGACCGACTTTCCTTCCTTTTCCCCCATATTCATTATTGTTTACTACTGAAATCTCTATTGTTAAATTTTCTTGTGTTTTGTTAGTTGGGTTTCTTTGATGACTCATTTTGTGTTTGATTTCTTTGGTTGCAGATGGATGCCACTACTCCCAAGTACTCCAAGTCTAGGTACGATGAAATTGTGAAGGAAGTTTCATCCTACCTTAAGAAGGTTGGTTACAACCCAGACAAAATCCCCTTCGTCCCCATCTCTGGATTTGAGGGTGACAACATGATTGAAAGATCCACCAACCTTGACTGGTACAAGGGTCCAACCCTTCTCGAGGCTCTCGACCAGGTCCAAGAGCCCAAGAGACCATCTGACAAGCCCCTTCGTCTTCCACTTCAGGATGTCTACAAGATAGGAGGAATTGGAACCGTCCCAGTTGGTCGTGTTGAAACTGGTATTCTAAAACCCGGTATGGTCGTCACCTTTGCCCCATCTGGACTGACCACCGAAGTTAAGTCTGTTGAGATGCACCATGAGGCTCTCCAAGAAGCTCTTCCTGGTGACAATGTGGGGTTCAACGTGAAGAACGTTGCTGTGAAGGATCTCAAGCGTGGCTTCGTTGCCTCAAATTCCAAGGATGATCCCGCCAAGGAAGCTGCCAATTTCACTTCCCAAGTTATCATCATGAACCATCCAGGCCAGATTGGTAATGGTTACGCCCCTGTCCTCGACTGCCATACCTCTCACATTGCTGTCAAATTTGCTGAGATTTTGACCAAGATCGACAGGCGATCCGGTAAAGAACTCGAGAAAGAGCCCAAGTTCTTGAAGAACGGTGATGCTGGATTTGTTAAGATGATCCCCACCAAGCCCATGGTGGTGGAAACCTTCTCTGAATACCCTCCGCTTGGGCGATTTGCCGTGAGGGACATGCGCCAAACTGTGGCCGTCGGTGTCATCAAGAGCGTCGAGAAGAAGGATCCAAGTGGCGCCAAGGTCACAAAATCTGCTGCTAAGAAATCTGGTAAGTGAATGGTGCGTGTGACTGTAGTAGGCGCTGGTCAAGGCCATTATGATCTTGATAGTGGCAATGAATTCTGGGTTCTTGTTAGTACATCATCATTATATTGGGGTCTGTTTTGTGTGCGTCTCTTTGGTTTCATCTTCAAATCTTCTCCTCCGTCGCTGAGTGGCTTTTCGCAAAATTGGGTGCTTGACCGTCGGTGGAAGGGCTTAATCTTGATCTCTTTAAGTTATGGTTTTGTTTTTATGGTCTTATTTGTTGTTTATAATCTGTCTATAGAACACATTTTCTATACTCATTTGAATTTCTGGTTTTTTTGGGTGGAGGGAAAAGAGTCAGTTACTCATAAATGGTCCATTGGATCTGTTATTTTTATACACATTATTGATTGGGGGATGCGTAATTAATACATGTCAGTATTAGTAGCTGTAATTTTCTGAACTGTGAATTGAATCCAAGTGGTTTCTTGTGTTAATCTTGTGTACCATTGTACTAGTTATGCATTATCGTTTGCTGGTTTTTCGTCAATTAATTTTTCTTATTGAGCTCAACGAGAGCTCTACATCTGTAATATGAGCTTTTAGAAGTAGCCAACGTTCTTTTTAATAGTTAAAAAGAAATTATTGAGGTTAAAGCCTTAAAAAATCAAATAAATAAAATAAATTTTAGTAACACTTAACATCATATTTTCGAAGTCCGAAAATAAATGGTTCACAGATAATATATAAAAAAAATCAAATGGGTAAAATAAATTTTAAAGAATATATTTAAATATTATTATTGTTTTTATTATTTTTGAGTTGGGACGAGTTAGAATTGGGATTTTATTTGTGAGTTAATAATATCTCTGAGTGGAAACAAAACAATCAAGGTGCATAATGTTAATTTTGAGTTGTCAAATTTATAAAAAATCAAAAAATATTGATATGGATGAATATTCATGAAAAATTATTTAAACAAAAAAACCTAAAGGAATATCTAAATTAATAAATAAATATTATAGACTGTTAGATAAGTTAAGATATTTATTATATTCATGTTAATTATGTTTTGTTGTTTTTCTCTTCATCAATTTCTTTTATGGTAGGATGAAAATTTTTATTTATGTCAAGTCAATAATAATAATATTTATATCATAATTGTTTGCCTTTCAAATCACTTTCTTTTAAAAAAAATGTATCATAAAAGTGAGTATAATTGACATGCATCTCAATCAAAAGGTATAAGCTTTAAATATCCTACATCTAAGCTTTAAATATCCCACATTGTTGAGCTAATAATAATAATAATAAAAACATTTGTTATCCCAAAATCGCAATTATAAATTAATATTTATTTTATGGACATTAATTAGTAATTAACACCTATCAATTATAATTAGTCAAATTTAGGGCTCCAAGATGTATTTTCATATTTATGACACTCAAATTATCAACAATACTCTTAGAATATTTTGAAAATTGCGCTTCTTTTTTTTTCTTCAATAACATATAGGGGTAAGAAATTTGAATCTCTGATTGAGAGGTGATGATCACTTTTAGCAATTGCATTTTTGTAAGTATAACTCAATTGACATATCAAGTGTGTCCTGAGCTATACTTACAAATTAAAAGTTATGTAGTTCGAACTCTCAATTCTTATTGTACTAACCAAATAATCCATTAATAATTTCATTAGATAGGTTTAAAAAATATATATATATATTAAAAAACAGAAGGCAAAATAAAAATAGAACAGTAAAATGGGTATGTAAAGATGGCAATATATAGTATCGATAGATAATAGTATTTTTGTAATATCTTATGAAAACAGAAATTAGTTCTTTGCTTTACTCAAAAAAGGAAAAAAGAAATTAGTTATTTTCTAATTAAACTTTGCCGTAAGTAAATCAACCACTTATGGAGATACTAAATTTACTCAATCTAAATATACCAATAATTATCTTTGTCATCAACATTTTCCTTCATTATTATATTGAAAATATTAAGTTTTAAAACTAAAAAGGGGGTGGAAAAAGAAACTTCGCATATTAATCGACTTCGGAAATCCGAATCCCGTTTGTAAGTTGTAACGTAAGTTGTAAACTTGTAACGACATTCACAAATCCTTTTTGGAAAATAATGATTTTAATAATAAAAAAATTCCAAGATAATCAAAGGATTAAATGAATTCTAATTCATATAAATATATATTTTTTTTAATAAAATTTAAAATTAATCCATACCATTAATTTAAATAACTTGATTAAATAATTATAATAATTATAAAATACAATATGAACATATTTTGAAAATTTTTATAAAATGAAGTATAAAAAAGACTAATTTATTTTAAAAAATGTCTCAAAAAAATATTTTAAAAAAGGTTAACAATAAGCTAACCACAAAAATTAATTTTAAGTTTTATTAAACATATATAAACTAAAAGATATTAAAGAGACTAAATTGAAATGAAAATTAAATCCCCGATGAAAATGGTATTTAAACACTAATCTAATTAAAAGAATTCCGAAGAGAATTTAATTCGAACGATCTTTCGACTGTTGAGGGACCCTGATCGAAATTTTGAAATTATGATGAGGGTATTTTCGTGAATAAAAAATGTAGACATTCTATATAAGGATCTTCAAACCCTATTATTAACCCCTCCAATCTAGTTTTCATTCACTATCTCTCGCCGCAAGGGTTTAAGAGCAAGTCCCTCCTCAGGTTCGGATTTCCCCCCATCTTCTTCCTGCTCTCGATTTCATTAGCTTGTTCATACCCAATAATCTGTTGCTTTCTGGAACTTTTAGTGCTTTTCTCATGTAGATCATAACATTGGATTATTGCCTTGTTTTAGATTTTGAGTTGGACTTCTGTATCCAGATGTTTTTCATTGTCTGATATTGTTGTATTCTCTCTGTTCAGCTGTTAGATAATCGATGTGTATTCTTCGTGATCTTTTTATTTCCATTCAAGTTGTTATTGAGACGTGTTATTGTTCTTAAAATCGCATAGATCTGCGTTAATTCTTATCTGACTGATTGGATTGGTCATTCTTTGTTGTTTTTATTTATTTTTAGTGTTCCTTTTTGTTCTGAGAATATTCTTTTTCACAATCAATAGGTTTCCCAGCCAAAAGGTTGAGATTGTGGTGGATATTTTCAATTTACTTTATTAAGAAAATTTGTGTTAAGAAAATTTTGGTTGTGCATGATTTTAAGTAATGATGTTTCCTATTCTTATTGGGTTTTCAACTTTTATTTCTTTGCAGTTGTTTTTCCTAAGATTCAAGCATGGGTAAGGAGAAGGTTCACATCAACATTGTGGTCATTGGTCACGTCGACTCTGGCAAGTCGACCACCACTGGTCATTTGATCTACAAGCTTGGAGGAATTGACAAGCGTGTTATTGAGAGGTTTGAGAAGGAAGCTGCTGAGATGAATAAGAGATCCTTCAAGTATGCCTGGGTCTTGGACAAGCTTAAAGCTGAACGTGAGCGTGGTATCACAATTGACATTGCCCTGTGGAAGTTCGAGACCACCAAGTACTACTGCACCGTTATTGATGCTCCAGGCCATCGTGATTTCATCAAGAACATGATTACTGGCACTTCCCAGGCTGACTGTGCTGTTCTTATCATTGACTCCACTACTGGTGGTTTTGAAGCTGGTATTTCGAAGGATGGGCAGACCCGTGAACACGCACTTCTTGCCTTTACCCTTGGTGTCAAGCAAATGATTTGCTGCTGCAACAAGGTAATGTTGATTTACAATCCTTGAGCTTCTACTTTTTCATGTTCGATCACACATTCCCTTGATGGCTTATGAGCTTAATTGCAATTCTGGAAAGCAGTATTTATAAACTTTTCTCGTGTTCTGTTATGAATTACTTTGCCGACTATTTTTTGTGTTTTTTGTTGCAGATGGATGCCACTACTCCAAAGTACTCCAAGGCTAGGTACGATGAAATTGTGAAGGAAGTTTCTTCCTACCTCAAGAAGGTTGGCTACAACCCAGACAAAATTCCCTTCGTCCCCATCTCTGGTTTTGAGGGTGACAACATGATTGAAAGATCCACCAACCTCGACTGGTACAAGGGTCCAACCCTTCTCGACGCCCTCGACCTGATCCAAGAGCCTAAGAGACCATCCGACAAGCCCCTTCGTCTTCCACTTCAGGATGTCTACAAAATCGGAGGTATTGGAACTGTCCCAGTGGGTCGTGTTGAGACTGGTGTTTTAAAACCTGGTATGGTCGTCACCTTTGCCCCATCTGGACTGACCACTGAAGTTAAGTCTGTTGAGATGCACCACGAGGCTCTTCAAGAAGCTCTCCCTGGTGACAATGTGGGGTTCAATGTGAAGAACGTTGCCGTGAAGGATCTCAAGCGTGGCTACGTCGCCTCAAATTCCAAGGATGATCCCGCCAAGGAAGCTGCCAATTTCACCTCTCAAGTTATCATCATGAACCATCCTGGTCAAATTGGAAATGGTTATGCCCCAGTTCTCGACTGCCATACATCTCATATTGCCGTCAAGTTTTCTGAAATCTTGACCAAGATTGACAGGCGATCTGGTAAAGAACTCGAGAAGGAGCCCAAGTTCTTGAAGAACGGCGATGCTGGATTTGTTAAGATGATCCCCACCAAGCCCATGGTGGTGGAAACCTTCTCTGAGTATCCTCCGCTCGGTCGATTTGCTGTGAGAGACATGCGTCAAACTGTGGCTGTTGGTGTCATCAAGGCCGTTGAGAAGAAGGATCCAAGCGGCGCTAAGGTCACAAAATCTGCTGCTAAGAAATCAGGCAAGTGAATGGTGCGGGTAGCCGTTGGCGGTAGTGAAGGCCATCGTCTTGATGATAGTCGCAATGGGGACTGGATTCTTATCAATATTTTATCTTCTTGGTTTCTGGTTTGTTTCTGTCTCGTTGGTCCTTTCTTCAAATTTCCTCCGTCGTCGATGAGCAGCTTCTCGCAGAATTGGGTGCTTGACCGGCGGTGGCAAGGCTTCTATCTTTGAAACTTTCTCTTTTTTTGTACGAGTGTTTTATTTTATGCTGTCTTGTTGAATTACTTTTTCTGGTACTGAATTTTGTTTTTATTACTTGCATAATGGATCGTTTTTGTTTTAATATTATATTGAGTCCCTTGTTTCAGTTCATTACTGCTTACTAATTTGTTGGAATCTCTCTGGTAGAAGTTCGAATTTTGATAACGTTTTTTATTCCAAAACTTTTCTTCATTAACCCTTTGGATTTTATCTTCTTTTTTTTAAAAAAAAGTTCATCGTGATCTCTGGTATCTTAAGTCCCAACAAATTTTTAGTGAAAAAATCAATTCTACTTAATTGTCGAGGCACCTTAGGTTTTGTTTGATTACCAACGGGTCTTTGGTACTTATTTAAACATTTATCTTATTAACACTTTTTAAAAACAAATCTTATGAAAACCACTTTGTGTTTTATTTGTTATCTAATTTTTTAAAGTGTTTTCAAAATTCAAGTATGAAAGAAGTAATTATTTTTATAATCTTACTAAGAGTTTAAAACCTTTTTTAAGAATTGTAAAAATTATAGAATAGGATTTGCAAGAAAATGAAGAATCAAAGATAAATTTCAAAAATGAAATGTACATTACAGTTATTTTTTCTTTTTCTTTTTAATTGAAATTTATAAGTTTGGTTAGGTTATTTAATGATTAATTTAGTGTATTAATCAAATTAAATTAGACTTTTTCACATTGTCTTATTTGTTAAAATTAGTGTAGCAATATTTAAATACAGGTGAAAATGGTAACACTTATCTAAGAGTCTAAACTACATTTCAAAAGAAAAAAAAGTAAATTGATAAAATTTATCATGTTTAGAGGAAAAATTGATCTCCAAAATTTTGAAACCGAGTTTTGTAAGGACTTTTTTGATTCCTTGTAATTATTTAGCTTCCAAATTCATGTTTGTTTTGAAAAAAATCAACACAACTTTGAATTTCTAAATGGTTTTCCACAAAGTGATTCAAAAAGAAAAATTGTTAAAAGAGAAACAAAGAACAATTTATTCTTGTAAATACTGAAAGTATATAGGAGAATATAAAACAGAACATTACTTATTTATATCTCCACTTTTCCAATATAGAATTCTCAACATGTCTTCTCAAGATGGTGTCTCTTTGAATTCACAATTCTTAGATCGGATCCAATTCTAATTTTTGGACCGAATGCCCGTTTGGGCTTAATGGACTTTGATACCATATTAGATTGTCTGGAATTTCATCTCAAAATCAATTGACAATAAGAGAGTAGTCCATATATCTTATATATTGTGAGATTTCTCCTCACTTTTCCGACGTGAATCCTTAACATTACTAACCAACCGGATCACTATCAATGAGAACATTAACTTCGTCAATCATTGATTCATACTTCATAAAAACTCTACTTCATCAAATACATAGATTGTGCTAAAAAACTCAATTCTGCCAAAAGTTATCTCAAAAGCAAAATGTGGAGCAATTTGTCTATGCCGAAAGTAATTGATTTATGACATCAGTTCAGCCATCGCATTAGCGGTTCAACTCAGTGAAAAAGGAAAAATCTCTCAGATAATCACAAGTTTTTAAAAGCCGATTCATGCTGCTGAGGACTCAGTCTGGCTAATAATGCCTTGTTATGACAGTGCTCTTTGTCTACAAAGTAGAAGCTCCCATTAGCCTTGAATGTCACGAATGGACGATTTGTTTCGGGTGGTCGAATATCTGCAAACCGGATGGTTCGAGGAATATATGTGGCCAACCACGACATAATCTCAACCTCGAAACTGTCTGAACCTGGTTTCCATCTAATTTTATGAACATAAGGGCTCACGAACCAGTGAAGTACTGCAGTGGTACTAGCGCTGAAGAATATCACGGATGATGCAACAGCACCTTTCAGAATGACATTCATGTCGGGAGATGTCATGAAGGTTATGACCGGGCCGAGCGAGACAGAAAGGCAGCACGTAGATAAAGACAGGAGCTTAACTTTCTTGATAGTTGACGAGATTGGTCCCACATAAGCAACATCTTTTTCGTCTTCCTCAGCTTCTTGTCCTCTGCGTGGTCCGATGCTGATCTTGCTTTCATCTTCTCTTGTTGTAGCTTGAGATGCCCATCTCTTCTGAACTGCACTGAGCTGCGAAACAAAGCTGCTGCTGCTGCTGGTGGTTCCACATTTTTTATTGATCAATGCTGATGACCTTTGGAGATGATAACCTGATGCAGAAGAAAACTTACTAATGAGGGTGGTTAAGCTCCTAATATACTATTATAGCGTCTAATTTTTCTTGTTTTTGGCATCATGTAAAGAGGAACTTTGAACCAGAACAGGCGAGTGAAGCAAATCCAAAATAATTAATTAATAAGAAGAGATGGACTCATAAAGAAAGGATACTGATATCAGATAATGGTTCTAAACCAGATGGTAACAAACATAGATATCAATTATCAACTAGAAATCAATAGGTTGCTTATAAGTTTGAATTAAAAACCCATCTTGTTATGAGATTGAAGATTATGGAAACTCTTCCAACAGTTAGGAAGAGTACTATGTTGTGATTGATTACAAAAGGATCATAAGATTACCCTCAAGTTAAGCGCCACAAAAATGAGGAAGTAAAAAGATTTTAAAATGAAAAGAAAATAAAATAAAATTCTGCCATTATTAGTGATGTCATATTTAGCAATGATAAATTTCCTCCAAAAGTCTCTTTTTAAGGTGAAATCTCCAGACCTACTTCTACAAGATGAAAGTGATTTCTCCTTTAAAGGTAACTAACTAATTCCAAGCTCCCGAAAGGGAAAGTAAACTTTAGCAAGTGGCAAACCCCCTTCTCTTTTAGCTCCTTCCTGTAGACTAGAGCTTATCAATTGAGTTTGCAATCTTAATTTCTATAAGCATAAAGGGATAAATAATGAATGAATAAGGAAATTAGAGAAAATCTGCATGAATAAGGTTGATTCTACCTCCTCCTTTAAAGAGAGCCATTCTTCATTGGAGTTTTCGAATTACGAGGTTCAAAAGGAAAAAGATCAAGTGTTATAAATAGAGGAGGCTCCATGTAAAAGATCGCCAGTGGCCCAATTCTCAACCGAAGCTAAGAGCAATCTGCTTAATGAGGGTGGACACACATCCAATGCCTAAAATTTCTGATTTACAATAATTGATGTTAGGCTTGAAGCCTCTTCAAAGAATTTGACAATATTAATGAAATTGTCAATATTTTCTTCTCGAAGTAAGAGAAAAGAATGGCATCAACAACCAAATTGTAAGTGATTGGTAGAAAGGGAGCTATTTGGCACAGAAAATCTTACAGCAAGCGCAGTTAGCATGTTCTTAGTGCTTAATTCTTATAATTTTTTACTTACAATATTGCAGGTCCTGAATTTCTTTGAGCCAGATTGTGCTTGTTTTAATGTTATTGTGAAGGAAGGAATTGTTGATCGACTGCCAAAGAAGGGCTGGTAGTCCCCAACCATAAATACCCGAGCGGCTAGCACCGCAGTCGGTCTTGATGGTCTTGATTGAGTTAATAACTGTGAATCTCCCTATTTCAATTTCTCTTGTCATGAACACATGAAAGAATTGAGTATCTAAATAAAGTTGAGTTAATAAACCAGAAATACTCGAGTAAATTTTAACATCCAATCCTAAGGGCCACGTTCCGTTCTCGTTCCATTTACTAAAACTTGATATTGTATACTTCGCCATTGCTTCTGTACCATCAACATTTTGGCGTCATTGCCCTGATCCAGAATTTTCTAATTTTGCTCAAAATTGTCGTGAATTTGCTTGGTTTTAATCAAGAATTTTGTTTGCATTATTTAATTCCTTACTGATTTTACCCTTTCTAACTTATTGTTTCTGGCAAAGGAAAGGAAAGACAACACTAACTATCATATTGAAAGTGGGAAGGAACCAAACAAGGGAATTGCTAGAAATAGCACAAAATGTTTTCTTGTTTATATAAATAGCCATTTTTTAAGGAACTTGTTTCCACAGCACTTCTCGGTAACGATCTGGCTGGGATTGTCACCAAGAAATGACAAGAAAAATCAACAAAAACAAAGAAATCTAAAGCTAATCAACAAATAAACGAAGTTGATTTCAAAGATGGATTATAAAAGACAAGTATTACGCGGCTGAAGAACACATATATGCGCAGAAATCAAATTCCAAGCAACTTTGGAACTGGAGATATATCACTTCTTCTTTAAGGGATTTCATCGCTAGAAGATGAACAAAACTTAGTAAACAAGAATTACCACTGGAAAAGATGGGACACCAAGAAAAACTTCTTGATATTTTGTCATTTTCCATTGACAATCCCCACCGGATTATCACCGTAAAATGCTATTTGTTACATTTTCCCCTAATCTCAATCTAGATCCCGACCGGGACATCTCCAGGAAAGCACACGAAAACATGTGGACAAAAAATGTGCTACTTATGTAAAGTGAAAAACATTTTGTGCTATTTCCAGCAATTTCCTCCGAACAAGCTAGCTAGCTAGGACAAACAAGCCAAGGAGATTAGATCAGATGCATACTTTTGTGTAAATATTAAATTAAAAAACCACACAATCAAAACCTAGTTTTGCAAGAATCCCTAGATTCTATTTTTTTTTTTATTATAAGAAACCAAGCTTTCATTGAGTAAGAATGAAAGAAGAATCCCTAGATTCTCTATCCAACAAGTGTATGTTGGTTATAGTGATGGGGAAATTGCTAGAAATAACACAAAATGTTTTGCACCTTATATAAATAACACCTTTTTTGTCCACTTGTTTTCGTGTGTTTTCCTAATGATGTCTCGGTCGGGATCGAGACCAGGAGTGAAGTGCTTATGCCCCTTTAGAGATAGGGGTTAGAAAAAAATGTAACAAATAGCATTTTCCTGTAGTCGGGATTGTCACTGGAAAATGACCAAAAATAAATAAGTAATTTTTCTCAGTACCCCATCTTTGTTAGTGATAATTTCTTGTTTGCTAACTTTTGATTGTCTTAGATATCCAATTCCAAAGTTGTTTCGAATTTGATTTCTGATTATACAATGTATTCTCCAGCCAAGTAATACTTGTCTTTAAGATTTGGATCCAACTTTGTCGGATCCGAACCACGTGGGATCTGGAAGGCCTCGTTCTCCCCCCAGTTTTTAAACACGCCCCGCTAGGAGTTGAGCTTGCGTGACCAAGCTCAGCGCGAGTAATCCTTGTCTTTTATAATCCCTCTTTGAAATAAATTTCGTTTCTTTGATCAGCTTTAGATTGCTCTATTTTGGGTTTTATGTCTTTCTCCGTCTCGGTCCCAGAGATTGCCACCAAAAAAGCACGGTAAGTTTTTCTTGGTAACAATCCCGGTCGGATGCTATGAAAACAAGTTTCTTGAAAAAGGCAGGAAATATATTTTGTGCTATTTCTAGCAATTTCCCATAGTGATTCCTTGCTGTAAAAAAAGCAAACAAGATTGCACCCAAAGGTCCAAATCCCAGCATACAGATTTCTTCAAGTAAAACTTATCTCAATCCCAAGATCTAAGATGAGCTTATTCAAGATTCCTCATCTTTGAAGATAGACAAGCTAGCTCAGGGCATAAATTTCATGAAGAGATAGTCTAATCTAAATTTGAGATCATTTCCAAAAACTAAAGATTAACAGTCATTTTCTTCAGCGTGTTAAAAATGGAAGGAAGCAAGAAGTAATACATTCTTTGCTAAACTAAGAGCATGAAAGCTGAGGAAATAAAAGCTTGAGAACGAAAAAATCTCCTAATTTGCAGAGAGGAATTGAAAAATGGAAGAAGAAAGGAGAATGATACCTGAATGGAAATTTCTTTGCGAGAGATGTTTGGATTGTGATCGGAGCAAATGGAAGAGAGCCGCCCTCGTCATTCTGCAGAACCAAAAACCTCTTCCTTTGCTGGTGTCTGCTTCGAAGCTACAAGATGTAATTTCGTATTTTCGCACTTTTTCTTGCATTCACTTCAACAATGGGCCATTCGGCCCAATCAAGCCCAATTTAACTAACCCCCTAAGTCTCACAATTTTTTTTTAATAAGTGTTTTGAAATTTTTAATTTTATGTTTAATAGATTCTTAAATTTTAAAAAATGTGTTTTCAATCTTCCAATTTTATATCTAATCATCTATGAAATGTCTAACTTTTTCTTTAAATTAATGAATCTATTAGACAAAATTTAATTTTGTATCTAAAATAACATTAAACTATCAATATTGTGTCTAACAGATTCGTAATTTTTTTAAAAAAATTATCAAATAAGTTTAGGACTTATCAAACATAAAATAGAAGTATCAAGTGCGTATTAGACACTTTTTAAAGTTCAAATATTGATTAGAAAAATAATTTAAAATGTAAGTATCAACATTTTTTAAAATTCAGACACCTATTTACACAGACATAAAAATTCAAGTATTAAACATCCAAGTTTAACCCCGATGTTGTCACATATATAGAGCCTTCCAAAAAAAAAATAGTATCATAAATGATGAATCATTTTCAAGTTTATTAGACTAGGGAAATGTTTGGTTTAATTTAGGTATATTAGGAAATGAGGTATTTTAATTTTATAGATAAGTAAATATAAAATTAACCCCGGTAAAATAATAAAGTTGATTTTGGTCCGTGTATTTGGAGTTTTATTTCATTTTACTCCATATACTTTTAAATGTTCAATTTCAATCCATATATTTTTAATAAATCTTAAAATTAGTCATTTGAAGTTATTTTTTTAATGAAACGGTTAAAAAACAATAATAATAATTTTCAAGCAATAAAAGACGCCATAAGAATATATTTTCAAAATTTATAAAGGAAACATTAATAGAGACTAAATGTTTTATTTTTACAAATTTAACAATAATCTTACTCTAAGGACTAACGTTAAGTATATAAATTAAAATTAAATGAAATTTGAAATATATAAATCATAATAAAACTTGAGCCATAAGGTCGGGATGTTCGAGTGGTCTAAAGGACCAGACTCAAGTTCCGGTCATTGTGAGAGGGCGTGGGTTAAAATTTCACTTTTGAAATTTTCATATTTAAAATTAAAATTAAAATTTTACGTACTTAAAAATTATATTTAAAATCAATAATAATAATCCAAAAATATATATAAATTATTTTTATATTAAAAAAATAGAAAGTTAAATGACTAAATTTATAATTTGATTTTGACATTTTCATATTTAAAATTAAAATCAAATGAAATTTCAAATATATGAATCTATAAATTTAATCATATGGTCAGGATGGCCGAGTGGTCTAAGATGCCAGACTCAAGTTCTGGTCCTCGTGAGAGGGCGTGGGTTCAAATCCCACTTCTGACATTTTCATATTTAAAATTAAAACTAAAAGAAATTTAAAATATATAAATAAAAATACAACTTTGGCCCTAAGGTCAAAATGCTCCGGTACTGGGCGTGGATTCAAATCCCACTTCTTACAATTTTGAAAATTTATAAACTACCTTATTAAATTTGTAATTTGTATCTAATTTAACATAAACTTTCATATCAATATTAAAGCTACTTAAATGATATCAAACTATTTTTTCTCAAAATAAAGAATATTAAACTATAGATTCTAGAAGACAGAAATATCTCGTTGTTGAAAGTTATGAGGCATTTAAAAATATTACACTGGACTATATTACTATATAGCAGTCTTTTTTTTCTTCTTGAAAAACTATATTATATCTAGAGGAGTAATGTAAGGACTTGAACAACGGTCAAGAAATAATCTTATAGATTAAGGTTCAATTTATACGATAATAAATAATAGTTGCCTATACACATGGGCGAATCTATATGGGGACAAGGAGAGACCATGACCCTTCCAAAATTTTAAATTTAATACCCTATAATATATAACGATTTGGTTTAAAAAAATAACACTACATACATATATTTTTGTATAATGCCTCTTAACAAACTTTATTTTCCATAAGTGTTTAAAAGTATTTACAAAATACACTTTATTTTTTCATTCAACCTTGTTGTGAATTATATGTTAATTTGTAATTTGTTGTAGATTAGGCATAATTTATTATTTTCCTCTCCTTTTTATCACTTTCCTTATTTGTATTTTCCCTTTTGTGTATAACTTAGGAGCGTTATTCCTTACCAACCAAACATGTCCTAAGTTTTCGTGTTTTCAAAATGTTATATACAGAAAGTTGCAAATGACAATAAAGGCTCGAGCATTTTAATCTTACTTTTTAGTAATCAAACTTTTAATTTTATTTAATCCCCACCCCAAATGTCGAGGTACTAAAACAAAAATAAAATAAAAATAAGGCTATTGATAGAAAAAAAATCATAATAACAATTGAATATCTAAGGGCCTGTTTGGTAAGTAATCCGAAAATATAAATTTGAAAACAAGAGATTTAAGGAAAACAAAGTTGTATTTCATGTTTTTCAGATATGTGTTTGGTAGCAGATTTAGAAATTTGATTCCATTTTAAACAGTAATTTAAAATGTGTTCTATAATATATTTTTATATCATAAAATTAGTTGTAGTTGCAAAACTAAATATTAGGTTGAATGTAAGACATTATTAATTAATTTATAAACATGTTTTTATATAATTATTATTTTATAATATAATATATTATATTATACATATTTTAATTTAATAAAAGTAAATTTAAGTTTATAAACATGAAATACTATATTTATTAAGATTTTTATATTTGTTTAAAATAATTATGCATTTTAAAATTTCAAATTTAGAATCTGGATACAATGAAAACATAAAAATGTTGTTTTCAAAATTTCTACTATTTGAATCACAGAATCTGAAAACAGTTTTCGAAAACATGTATGTCAAACGCGTATTCATTGAATTTAGTGAATCCAAAAACATAAAACAGAATCAAGATTACCAACCAAACATGCACTAAGTTTTCGTAGGTTGGATTGGATAGGGTTGATGTATTTTTAGACTCATCCCAACTATTTAAGTTGGTAAATTTTTTCAATCAAAACAATATTTATTAAGTGATGAACTCAACCCAATCCAACTATGAAACTTGAGTTGGATTGGTTCGGATTCTATACTCAAATTTTTCTTAAAAAAAACATTAAGTATTCGTATGCAATATATATATATATATATATTAATATTAAATTAAGACTAGCAACTCAATTTTAATTTATATTATAATTTTTTGCTTTCAAAGACTTAAAAACTTATTTTAAAAAGTTATTGAATAATAAATAATCTAAAAACATTTATAAAGTTAAAATAAATCTATGTATAAGTAAGGAAATACTATTTAAATTAATAAAAATTTTGGGTTGGTTCAGCTGAACTTAAACTAATTTTTTGGTAAACCAACTCAATTCATAAAAGTTTTAATTTTTTTAACTTAATCCAACCCAAACAAATGGGTGACCCAACCTAAATCATAGAATTGAATTGGATTATCCTATTTGTTGAACACTCCTGTTGAATACTAGTTTAAAATTGATATATATGCTTGCTCTTGCCTTCACAACATAAAATCCTCTTCAAATATTTATTTGTTAACCCTTTATGCAAAAACCAAAAGTACTATTGGTACTTTAGTAGGTCATTTTTTCCTGATTTTTTTAAAGAAAATTTGCGGAGAAATTTTGTTTTTCATGCACTTTAATGTCGGTTGTCTCGTGTTGTGAGATAAATGACATAGGATCATTTTTCGCATTGTGCATTCAGACTAAATTATCACAAGAATATCATGCTCTCTAATTCTCGTTCTCGCTCACGATAGTAATGAGTTAACGAAATTTTGAAAAAAAGAAATAGACCATGAAAATTATGAGCGCGAGATCTATGAGAGAGAGTCAATATGAAGATCATTTGTATAAGTCATATCATGAACAAGAACTAGAGAACACGATACCCTTGCGATAATTTATATGGAATGTACAATACGAAATGGTCATATGCTATTAATTTCAGAATACAAGCATTAAAGCGTGCACAAATTTCCCTTTTTTCTAATGTAAATAGGGTTATATTAATTTCTTATTTCTATAGATAAGTGATTAAAACTTATTTTTTTTAAAAAATACACATAAGGTGTTATTATTAGTTTCTCTCTTACCTCTGTTTCTAGAAAGTCATCGTTTTTGGAAACTTGCCATACACGGTTTAGTTCAAAATTCATTTGTGGCCAAACTTTAAAAAATTAAATTAAAAACCATGCCGGATCAAATCCAATCCTCTCCCTTCCAGAAGCTCTCCATGGGAAGCATCCTCCTTCCTTTCTCTTTCTCTCTTATTTAATACATCTCCGGAAATTCAAATCTTCATCTCATCGAAACCTTCATTTCACCATAATTTTCGCCTCTGAAAGAATTCCGTACTTCAATGGCGGCAGTGGAGCAAAATCCAGATGTTGTAGACGTCGTTGACGACGACGAAGACTCTCTCTCTTTCCGCGATTTTCCGATCAACAAACCAGAATCGGAGGCCGATGATGATGATCGGCCGTGTCGCTCTCCGTCCTACCACGATTTGTTCGAATTCTGCACCGATTCGAAGCAGAAAACAAGTTCATCATCGTCGCCTGGTGAAATTGTTTTCTGCGGGAAGATCTTGGACGCTGTAACGCTCCAAGACGAAGATTCTGCTAC
Organism: Trichosanthes cucumerina; assembly: GCA_036507285.1. Lineage (NCBI taxonomy): Eukaryota > Viridiplantae > Streptophyta > Magnoliopsida > Cucurbitales > Cucurbitaceae > Trichosanthes > Trichosanthes cucumerina. The sequence continues at coordinate 6,854,210 of CM071845.1, forward strand.
GCAAGGGCGAAGTTTCCGAAGTGGCTCGGAGTCGTTTATGCGAAACCAGAGCTTTCGGTACGGGAGTGCATCGAAATCGTTTTCATCGCCTGCAGTCGGTGGTTTCGGATATGAACGGAGTAATTCGAGGAGACCGATGGCGTTGATAGGATTAACGCGAACTCCGTCGAGAATAGAGCTGAGCGAGATTCGGAAGAGGCAAGCTCGGCTGGCACCGGCGCCGATGTTCCACGTGGTTCCGGGAGAGGAGCCGGGAACAGTCACCACCGCCGCCGGCACCGGCGGAGAGATCAGTCCATGGAGTCTGATTAGGCCTCTCAGGTACAGGTCCGTTCTGGTTAGAGTCTTGGCTAAGGCGGCTTCGAGTTGTATAACTCGTGTGTGAGTGAGTCCTGGCTTTGATGCTTGATTGCTTCACTTTCCGATTCGATTTGTTTTGTCTTAGGTCTTTTAGCTTCGTCTCTATTCTTTACATTTGTTTTTTTTTTATTCTTTTTGTTCTTTAAATTTTGTATAAACCATAAGGACTCGTTTGCATATTTATCATCGGATTTGTATTATTGTATTGTATACTATTATTTAACAGAAATCGAGTGGCAGGACATAGACTTTCATTTTATATTTTTTACACGCATGTATGAAATTGATACCAAATTGGATATAAGAAATTAACTTGAGATTTAAATAAATTAAAAAAAAAGTGTGAACATATATCTATACAAATACACTTGCAGCACAACTTAAAATAAGCGGTAGAATATTTTAAATTTCAAACACACACTATTATAACTCAAACTAAATGCTAGAATACTCACATATTATTATAACTCACACTACCCCAAATAACTCCTATATTCTCTTGATAATAATAATAATACAATATTATCTCAAAGAACTCTTCTACCAGAGTTGAAAACGAATCAAATTGTTCATATTAATGATTAAACATCTTTTATTTTTATGAATTCATATAGAGAAAATTCAAACTTTTGTATACTAGTTGAGTAATACGACAAAAGTGATTTTAACTATTTCAAAATAAGTTCCCAAAATGCTAGTAAAATTTCATTCATAGGTCTGAAATTGTCAACCGAAGAAATATCAATATGAGATAGACTAACCTCTTTATTTTGCTTCCAATTCAACTTATGAGCAAACTAATTGCCATTTTATCTGGTGATTGAATATAAGAAGCTTTATAATTTCCGCTCAATATATGAGAATTGGAGAATAGTCAGGGAACATTTTTACCAAGGCACCAAATGGAGTATAAATTGAATATTTTTGTAACAAACCAAACATTTGACTAACACACTGTATATTACCATACATATAATTCATGTATAATCATAATTCAGAAGTATAATGGTTTATGATTTTTCACTAAGGTCTTCACCAGTCAAGTGTTCAAAATTGTAATTTCTCTTTATTAGAACAAGACTCCCTATTGTGTGCCTATGTAAAATGTCCCACTAGTGAAGTATTCAAGACTAAGACTCCCATACAACATTCCTTAGAGAGAGAGAGAGAGAAAATCATTACTCTAATTCAATAAATTCAATAAATAAGTTTAGTTCTTCCTAATGATCATCAGCTAATTATTGAAAAGGAAAGTCACCCAATGAAATGACTTTCAATCACTCAGTGATGCTTGGAATATTTATTATTCCAAATAACAAAGGAAAAATGAGGGAAGGTACCAGACCAGATCAATTGCATTGCTGCAGAGAATTTCTTAAACTTTGCATCAAACATCTACTGAAGTCCACTGATTCCCAATTGCCCAAACTCTTGTTGGCATATTCCCATATCTGCTTCAAGCCAAATTTTTACATATACAAAGCTCCATTGTATATCAGAGAGAACCCAAGAAGAGCCTCATAAATTATCAAGTGTGAAATATTTCCACCATTCTGGCATTTTGTGGATCTACCCTGAATAACAATATTTCAAAGCACAAGAGAACCTTGGCTTTTAGGGGGAGGCATGAAAATTCTATATCTCAGTTTCAACTGGGACTAACCATCATTGCTATTTGATTAACCTTCCCTCTTACGTTTCCCAGTACGTTTTGCACTATCCCCTTCGCTGGGCGAATCGGCATATTTTTCGGTCCAGCATTTATGCACCATAGTTTTCACGTTACTGAATAACTTGCGATCCTCACGATCCATCCCATTCGTGGAGATTGAATTTACTATCTTCACAACTTCATGCATAGCCTTAATTGTTTGCCTAAATCTAGACTCCCACGACTCGGCCCGTCCAACAAATTTGCGAGTGATCTTTTCATACCATTGCAGATATTCACTTTCATGTACACTACCAACGCCATTTTCGATAAGTTCATACCGATCTGACCATTCTTTGAGCTCTGATGGGATTTCCTCCTTGCTATCCATTAAAGAAATTTTCCGTTTCCAATCCTCGACGTCCTTTGGAATGGGTTGAGGCAGGCCAAACTGTCTCAAACATCGGTCTGGAAGATGTTTCTCAGCCTTATCAAAACAAATTAACATTGTTCTTGATGCACGCAAGGCCAAAGTATTCTTGATATCTTCTGGTACAACAGAAAAGTCCATATCCTTGTAGGGAAGCCATTGTACCTGTACACCAATGATCAAATGAACAAAAAGTCATACAGTCTTCTAGTTTACAGTAGGGGCAAACATTAAAAGTATTATTATAGGCAACTTACATCAGAGGGTTGAAGAGAATCCAAGGCCTTGCGGTATGTCGGCAAATTTATTCCCATTCTGGAACCACTTCTATTTTCGGTCCATTTAAGTAAAAAGGGAAAACAATTCTCTGGCTCCTTTTTTAATTTGGGTCGACCAATATTTAAGTGATAATAGCTCCAACACTGTTATGTAGGTGAGGAAAACAAATCCAGAAAGGGTGTCAGCATTTTAATGGGAACACAGCACTTACAGAGATGTTATACAATCACAGTTCTAGTGACTATAAGCTACAAGCATTCTCCACTACTAAAAGAAAAGAGCGACGAGCTTACATGCCTGCAGTAGTGTTAGAGAACCACTGATAGTGCGCTGAGATTTAAGAGAAGCATTCCCTAGTGCCCTGTACAAGAAAGCCAAAGCTGCAGCACCCCAAGCATACTTTCCAGCTTCATCAAAATCCTTGAATAATGAAAGGTACATGACACTAACTTTGTTCCCACTTGTTGAGGCAAATATGGTACTGCCTAAGAGGTATAAGAGGTATGCACGAGTGGAATACTCTATTTGTTCGATCCCCGCATCTTCAGGACATTCAGAAAATACCTCCTTCAACCAAGTTAGCTTCACAGCACCCTTGAAGTCTGTTGGTGCTTTCCCCAGTAAATTTTCACAAAGTGACTTGGGGTCAACATCTACATCTGTAACCGGCTTTCCATCAATTGATAGCCCGAGTAGAAGGGCAACATCTTCAAGCGTTATGGTCATTTCTCCAACTGAAAAATGAAAGGTGTTTGTTTCCTTTCTCCATCTCTCCACTAGTGCTGAGATGAGTGCACAGTCAAGGGTTACTGCTGGCATCAATCTCAAGTACCCAAATCCAGCCTTTCCAACTAGCTCAATCTGTTTTCCTGTAAGTTTCCATCTCTCAAGAATGGAAGTATGCTCTAGACATCTAAGCACGCCTCTTTCCTGCAATTTTTTTTTTAATATGCAACAGTCAGAACAAATATCAACCCCTGTATATTTACTGGGTTATAAAATGGATACAATATCACCGACCAAACCTCCAACAAGACTAAAAGTATCACCTTTCCATCCCAAATGTCTGATGATATGTGATTATCTTGCTCTTTGAGAATTAAGGGATCATCTGGTCCAGGAGTTGCACTGGAGTCCATTCTCTAAGTTCAAAATTGTAAAAAAACTCAATGAAACAGGGTATGCCAAAGTGAAGCTTTGGCTGTAGAAGAAAACCTCACATAGTCATCAGGCAATGCATAACAAGATCGTTCCACAGATTGATTGCCTGAAATTCAAAGAAAATATCTTAAGTTAAACAAGATCCTTACGATCAAAATTTCGAATTCTTCAACCAACTGAACCATTCGGGGTTAAGTTCCAAAAACAACAAGATTAAGTTTGTTGATACAAGCCGAAATTGGGTATGTGAATAAACAACAATCCATTAGATCTACCTGTATTGCTCTCTACGAGTATGATCGGGAAGTACAAACGTGGTGAAAAAAATAAACGGTAAGCTGATGGAAGCTTCATTTCAAATACTTCAAAATCAACAGCTAATGTGCTGCGGGCATAACACCTAATTCTCAATCAGATTTTTCAGGCCTGTTGGGTGGGTAGGAGGAGGAGGAAGACTTGTCCCGTATTACGAAATTTAAAGCTCAAGATGTTTTCTTTTTCCCTTTTTTCCCTTTACCCTTTTTCCTTCTCCTGTTCATACAGCTGAAGAGGATGGACAGAGTAAAGACTATGGACTAAACTCATTTAAAGCACCTTTTCGGCCACCCGAAAAGCAAATAGCTGAAATTTGAACCTTGAAAACCCAAATAAGGGGGGAAATCTTTTACTCGACAACAGAAAACAGAAAATTAAGATTCCTTGTGGTTTCCAGACGATTTAGCTTCATCTTATGGCGTACAAACAAGGGAAAAAAAAATTGAAGTTGAATGCAAAAATGGAGGTCTCAATATACTCTAAATGCAATTCAATCTACCATGAAAAATCTCGCTGGAGAAAGAAACCGACCAGGCTCAAAGATTCCAATATAACATCGGGAAATGAAGGAGAAACCACAAAATTACAGCAAAAGAAAAAGAGGAGAAGGAAGAGACAATGTAAGACTTACGGAAAAGCTGAAGAGCGATGGCGTTGGGAAGGCGGAGAGGCCTTTCTGCTTCTGCAACTGCCCTAATTGTTGCTCTCTATTTCAGCTCTGGTTCTTTGATGCAATGGCAGTGTGCAGCTCCATGAGAACAGACCAAAATTAGGCGAGGACCGATGCCAACTGCTGAAGCGACGCCGTTTTGCTGAATATATTATAGAGAAAAGTAAAACAAAATTTATACAAAGTTCAACTTCATTCCATTAAACAGTGTAAATACTCATTAAAAAAAAAGTGCTAATACTTGAACAAAACTCCAGATCACGAAATTCTATCATAAGGTGGAAATTACAATATTTAAAAACTCTAAGACATAATCAGGTGAAATTTAAATTTTAGAATAAGAATTGATTCATATTGTCAAGTTTTATAAAATTGAACAGATTTAGAAGTGACTATTTATGAATTTTTTTTCAATCGTAAAGATGAAATTTTCACTTTTTGAAGTTAGAAAAATTTAAACCCACGATCGATTGGTCATAAGTCTGGGCCGATGCTAATAGTGTTTTGTTCTTATTGGCAATTTTTTAATTTACCTATAATATAACTTATATTGTTGATTTTTTAACACGTGTATTAAAAAATATAGTAATATTCATGAAAAGGGGCAAATGGGGAAATCAAAAAGAAAAAATAAATTAATAATGTAATTTACCCGTGTTAAAAATGGGTAAATGCAAATGTATTGTTAAAAAAAAAAAGAAGTTAAAATCATAATAAAGACCATAAAATTTTCCTTTGTTTCAATGATATTTTATTCTTTCAAAACTACAATATTATGTCTGGCTTTGCATAAATATTATTTTTAAAACTTAAGTAGAAATTCATTAGAATGTTAAATGAGAATTATCGACGTGAGGTGACTGAAACGCTTCCATAAATTAAGCTTGAAAAAATTGCATTGCACTTCATCGACATCATACATTCCAAACAATCTTCTACTTTAAAGATTGTTTTGAATCTTTTATAAAAAGTCAAGGTAAATTACCACTTTTAAAAGATTTCGAATAGTTTTGAAATAAAAAATAATGTCCAAAAATGTTTTTAACTCAACTCGCACATAGACAAATTTTTAATCAAAGAAGGCAGAGCTTCGAGTACACCTTCATACATTGTTAAAAAAATATATTCTATTTTTTTTTTGGAAAAAAATCTTTATAATTTAAGAAGAGAAGGCAAAAAAAAAAAAAAGTATAACTGATCTGTCAAAAAAGAAAAAAAAGAAAGAGAGAAAACAATTAGGTTAAAAGACCAAACTCCCCTTTCCGACCCAGGGTCCGGTTTTTGAGAGCTAAAGACGGTTCAAACACTGAACTCGGCGTCGTCTTCTTCCTCCCATCTGTAGGTCATTCTCAAACCTTTAACTCCTCTCTTTTTTGGAGCTTTAAACACTGTTATTCCTTGTTCTATTGAATACCTCTGGCATCGTTTCCAAATCTCCTTGTTCTAACGAATGGAGCTCTATGGATTATTGGATACTTGGAAAGCTAGGATCAAAACACGTGGAACGAATTGCGTTTTAGGCTGTCTTGGGTTGTAGATAAGAAGATGACAGTCGGGAGATTTTGTTGTTGGTTTGGTTCAATTAGGGTAATATTTTTAGTCATTGATAGAAGTGAGATGAAATTGAAGTAGAGTAGCTGACCATTTAATTTGGGGGATTCTTTGCATTGTTATTTATTGGAGAAAATTTGGTGCTACGGGAGTGCATTAGGAAATCCAGTTTGTTCTTTACTTTATAATCTGGTGTATCATCGTGTTTCATAAATTGCATGTTTTTCTTGTTTGATTTCATATTTATAGTTTGTGATGATTTTATTTAGTTGTCTAATTCATTCACCGTCTATATGAGATTTAAAAAGGAGGCCTAGGGTTCTATGTGCAGTGAGGGCTATTTGTGAAATTTTGTGTTGTTTATTTTTATTTTTTTTAAAATAAAAGGAAATATCTTGTGTAAAAACCGATCTCTGTAAATAATTTCTTTAAAAAAATCCTAATTTGTTGTTTATTATTCACACCACAACATCATACTTTTCTATGTATATGTGGCTTCTATGGATTTCACGCCTTAAAGAACATTGTTTACTTCTTTTTTGATTCTTTCTAAATTTCCAAAGCAGCATTTGTGCCGCATTGTTCGTCATTTTCACCAAATGTTGTTGTACAGAATCAGATGGATCCCATGGATGCAGCATTTGCAGATGCCAGAAATTTTGTTGTGGGAGATACTGTTGGTGCAGAAATGGATGGCTTTAGGCATCAAGTCGATGAGATTTTTCTGAAGGTTGACAGGGTAAAACACTGTGATATAATAACCTAATTGTTTTTCCCTTATTTTTCTTTTTGCTGATCAATTTTGCCTTTGTTACTTGGGGCATATAGTTGTCTTGGGAGACCAAATTATGCAGTTTTACTGCTTGCTATCCGTTACCGTTATCTACATAACATAAATGATATCCAGGGGGAAATACTTTTGTAGTCCTTACAGTACAAAACAATTTAATCCTCGAAGTTTTGAATATGGTTTTAAATAGTATCTCAAGTCTTTTTATTGCTAATGATTGGTATGAAAACATTTAATTACAATTTAAGAGATGTTATACAGCCGCCATAATTTGACACGTACACCAAGTGAAGGGATAGGGACAATTAAGTGGAGGAAAGACTACTTTTCATCATTCAGTAAAATTAGCCACATGTGGGCAGATATCATCTCTTAATTTGTTGTCTCATATCTTTATTGAATTTTGAACAACAAAATTACTTGGGAGACCATCTTAATTCTGAAATAAGTTTGCAATTTTAGGAGTTCTGTTGCATTTCAAACTACAGACGTCAAATCTAATCACTTTACTTCCCCAAACTATAAGGATTAAATGAATAGCCTTTTAAAAATAAAAATCCTTTTTATCATCAAATTATTTGCTCGTCAAATCTGAGTTTTCTTTTATCCTTGCAGCTTGAACAAAGTGTGAATGAGATCGAACAGTTCTATTTGACATTGAAAAAGAAGCAGCCAAACGGTAGTAAAGGTAGCTCTATTGTAAAGGATAAAGATAAGGAAAGACACGTTCCAAGTATTAAGAAGCAGCAGCAAGAAGCAGCTCGCAGAGAAGCTGCAGCTGCAAAGAGAATGCAAGAACTCATGCGGCAGTTTGGGACAATATTGCGTCAGGTTACCAACTCCCTGGCATTTTTTTTCTTCTATTCTTTTGCTAGTTGTTTGTGTTCTTTCCTTTTTGCACGTGATCTCATGATTGGGTGCCTTTCTGTTGAACTTTCCTGGTTGCTTCTTAAGAAATTCATGCGTTCACACATTCACACTGTGAATTGACTTAGTACTGAGCGAACTTGTCATTGCACTAAATTGAGTGCCCCAAGATTAATATCTTTGTCAGCATAAACATTTCGGTGGCCCTTGTATGCATTCTGAATTAAAGCTACATGGTTTATATTTGACCAACTTTGATGACATATTATTACCTCCTTGGAGTGGAATTATTTAAAAATGTAAAGCTACATCTCCCACATGTGGACATATGGTCTTGATATTTCTGCATTGACTTTCAGATATCACAGCATAAGTGGGCTTGGCCTTTTATGCAACCAGTGGATGTGGAAGGTCTTGGATTACACGACTATTATGAGGTGAGGTCTATATCCCTATCAAATATATGAATATTAAATGCTGTATATATTAAATTTGAGCTGTCCTATGCCTTGAAACTTGAACGTTTATCTTGCTTTTTAATAGATATTAGATTCATTCGATTCAAGTCTTGCAATAAGGTATTTGGATTACAAATTTACACATAACTAATCCTTCAGGTAACATATGTACTTTATTTATTAGGTGATTGACAAGCCTATGGACTTCAGTACAATTAAAAATCAAATGGAGGCTAAGGATGGTACTGGATATAAGAATGTGAGAGAGATATGTTCTGATGTGAGATTAGTCTTCAAGAATGCAATGAAATATAATGAAGAGAGAAGTGATGTTCACGTCATGGCCAAGACTTTGCTCGCAAAGTTTGAGGAGAAATGGCTTCAACTTCTGCCTAAAGTCACTGAAGAGGTAAATTGCTAACTTTGAGAACAGTTCTTGAATGGATCAATATTCCCTAGGCAATTCATGGTGCCTGGGAGTTCTGATTCTTCAGAAAAATGATTTAATCTGGTTGGAAGAAATGTTATAATACATTAATATGGTTGAAGTTCTAAAAAGAGCTCATCTTCCAGGAAAAGAGACGAGAAGAGGAGGAAGCAGAAGCGCTGTTGGATATGCAGCTTGCCCAGGAGGCTGCTCAAGCAAAAATGGCTAGGGACATAAGTAATGAGGTTCGCTGTCCACCTTGTTCCAATGATTTAACTATCTTGAAAAAGTTTTGTCTGTAGATGGCCTACTTCCTTTTGCTTTCCTATTACCTTATATGGGAAATACAATAGACTGTTTAAACATGGGTAATGAACTGTTTTCAGATTTATGAGGTAGACATGCAACTGGAAGAGCTTCGAGAACTGGTCGTGCAAAACTGCAGGTTTATTCTCACTTTTTTTATCGCAAATTTCAGCTTTTGAAGTTGTATTCTGGTACCATGTTTGGTATAAATGCATGATTGCATTAGTATTCCTATAGCATATTCAGAATTAGGCCAGATTTGGCCCTTCTGATAGATTTTAAATTGACTGTGTGCCTCAAATGAAATTAAAATTTTTACCAGTAATATGTAATTTCATTTTGTGCTGGAGGTTTGGGCAATTTGTGGGGTTGATGTGCTTGCGACATTAGAAAATAACGTGACTCCATAGATAGAGTGGACTAACACTATCATTGTATGGTTCAGAAAAATATCCACTGAAGAAAAGAGAAAGCTTGGAGCAGCTCTCACCAAATTGTCTCCAGAAGATCTCTGCAAAGCGTTGGAGATTGTAGCTGAAAATAACCCAAGTTTTCAGGCTACTGCTGAGGAGGTGGATCTCGATATCGATGCACAGGTCATTATTTATATTATCACAAAGAGATACCTCTCCTTTCCCTTTGCCCCCTCGTGTGCCTCGTACTTGTCGATGACATAGTGATTAATTGAGTTTATTGCTGCATCATGTAGAGTGAAACTACCTTATGGAGGTTAAAGTTTTTTGTTAAAGATGCTCTCGAAGTTCAAGCTAAGAGCTCGGCGAGCACAGGTGGTGGCAACAACCAGAACCATACAAACAGCAATAATACCAACAGTAACAACAAAAGAAAAAAAGAGATTTGTGATGCTATAGCCAGAACAGCCAAGAAAAAAACTAAAAAGCCATCTTCTTGAGATGCAATAGATGAGGCCAATTTTTTTCACCTTTGAAGCTGAAGCATCACTGATTTTTGTTCTTATTTCTGCACATAGTTAGATTTTGTATCTTAGTTGCTCTTAGCTTTCTTGCGTCTTTAACATGTTGCAAAATGGTATTTCTGAAGTGATCAGTGTCTATGTGAAGCTCTCATGTCAACAAGATCTTAGTAACAAGCTAACCCCATACATGTCTTAATATTTTTTTCTCCTGTAATTATACTTTTATAGTTCTTTCCATGTCGAATGAACAAACTTGCCGTTGGATTGCGAAAACGTCGAGTAATTTTGGGATCTAACTGATGATGTTATACTATACCTGAAATCAAATCCAGAAAAAAAAAAAAAGACCACTCCTTTTGGAGTTCAGCAGGATGATTACAAAAGCATTTCTAGTGTTTGTAATGCTTTTATGTTTCCATGAGATGTATGTATTTTAGTAGCAGCAGCAAAAACAGGAGGAAAGAGATGCATCTGTGCTAAAACTTGCGGTTGTTTTTAACCATCCTTGTTATAGGCCCTCAACCTATATATTACTGAAGGGTTAAATTCTCAAATTTACTCGTAAACTTTCTGAAGTTTTGACATTTAAATACACATTTAACTTCTCTTCTCTTATTTTCCTTTTTCTTTTCAGTACAACAACTTGGTAGGAGAAATTGAACATTTGACTTCATAAAGTGTAACAAGTGTTTTTATTTATTGAACAGTGAACTATGCTCAGATTGACTCTCCACTTTTAATTTTATTAAGTATAATTAGTTTTTATTTATTGAGTGAATTGACTATCCATTCAATTTTTGATAGTCTTAAATAGTTTTAAAATTACGATTTGATGCAATTATGAGGTGATATTGAACATATTTTTATTTTGATTTAAGTTATATAAGATGATGTAATTTTATTGAAATTTATTTGAAGTTTTAATTTATTGTCAAACCATGTGGTTTTTCTATTTGATGGAGTTTTTAAGAATGATGGTTCTGAAATTGTATCTATAATCTGCCAAAAGTTTTAATTTAATATAGAATCAAAAGCATTTTATGTCTATTCTAAAAAAATGTTATTTCTAGTTTCGAGAAAAAATGTTATTTCTTATTAATTCTATGATCTCATATCTTTGAAAAATTAAACCTGTAAAAAAAATCAATATATAATTTGGGAGGAATATATATATATATATATATGTATATATTTTTTATTATTATTTTGAGTTCAACAAATACAAAAGATCAAAAGTAATTCGATTGACATAGTATTATTCAATTTACAAAAAAATATGTATTCTCTTGTCAAAAGTTCGAATAACATTTTCAGAGACGGTGACCGAATGGAAAGTGTACTCAAAATTTAGGACGATTTCGAAAAGAGTATTTTTCCTTTATTATTTTAAAAACTCGATTAAATAAACAGTGTCGCTAATATTACAATTGCGGGGAAAAAACAAAAAAAAAAGTTGACACTATTGAAATCGGTTCGGGGAGCTTCACTGGCTGTGGCTGGACTGAGTCACTGAACGGGATCGCTCCGCCGGTGTCAACTTCACCGTCCTCAAGCAACCTGGTAATTCTCTCATTTTCTTCTTCGTTTTTCTACTTTTGAGCTTCAAAATTCTAGAGAAACTGGGCTGATTTCTCAGTTTGCTAGATTAGGATTTCTTTGGCTTTCTGTTTTGCCGTTTGGTTGCTCGGAAAATGCAACGAACTGCATGTGGCGGTCAGTTCTAGGAAGGAAATGGTTGTTTCTTGATAACTTTTGTATTTTGCGAGGGTTTTTAGGATGCAAGCGTCGTGCAATCCTGCAAGTTTTCATCAATAGGCCATTTCTCGGCCAAAATTTGAGAATTGAGCTGAAGTTTTCTTGTCCGTATCTGTAATCTAACGTTTTGGTTGACGCTTTCTGTTATTTTATTTGGTTTCTTAAGGTTACATACTAGGCATGATTCTGCAAACATATTGCATTCGCTATTGTCTTCCTTGAGCGGCATGTTTAGACAAAGCCTCCTTTTAGGTGTGTAGCTTTATCAGTGGAGGTCGAATTAAATTATATGAAGGTTTATTTGTTCATAGCAGTCGTGGTGGTAAGAAGATGCTCATATAAGAGGAGTTGAAATGAATCAGCTTATTTTTTTTGGACAGAAGGACATCTAGCACAAGATGATGGTGAACGACTCCCTGAATTTCTGATATTTTAAAAGTTGTGAGATAAGTACGTTGCCCTTTCCAAGATTGTGCATTGGTTCTGATTTAGCGGGAAAACATCTAAACCTGCTACTGTTTAGATAATAAGGTTTCATTATTCCCAGCCCCAGGCAGATACATCCTAAAAGTAACCTAGTTCCTGATGTTACTAGAGAAGTGTAGTTAAAAGAATACCTGGTTTAAATCAAAAGTGATAGCAAGTTTTTTATTTTATTTTCATTTTCGATCAATCATATAATGATATTTCCATATGGTGTCGCCTAAAAATTCTTATCATGAATGTGCAAAATGTAGGTAGTATGGAGAACCCAGGTCTAAATTATCCTCCTGAAGTAGATTCTCCGCCAGATGCTTTTGTTGAAAGTTCTGCAGAAACTCAAACACCTTCGACTCAAATTTTTGAACAAGCAAAGCCATTAGATTGCAAACAGAAAACTCTACCAGAATCTGATTGTTCCAATGAGCAAAAGCAAGAGATTGTGGAAAGTTTTGAAACTGAGCAGTGCAGCACAGAGAAGACCCAGAAGTTGGAAACATTTCCCGTTGCTTTATCTGAAACAGAAAATCTTACTAATTCAGAGAGTTCGGAAAAGGTGGCTGATAAGTGCTGTATGGAACAGGCAGAAACTGCCATTCTCAATGTAAAAGAAACTTCTAACGAGGCTTCAACTGGGGAGTCTGGATGCAGCAAAATAAAAGGACAAGCTCAAGAGGAATCTCATAGTTCAGAGAAGGGTTAGTTTACTTACCCTGCAATATGCACTCTCTGCTATTATTATTTATCTTAATCAGGATGCCAATGAATTAATGTGTACATGACATTCCTTTGTTTCATCCCATTTTTGTTTGATAAGAAACAAATTTCATTTGTCAACAAGAGCGTAGCTCAACTAACATAAAATTCGTGTTTATGACCAAGTGGTCATAGATTTGAATCTCCTCACCCCTAAATGTTGTTGAACTCAAAAAAAAAAAATATCATTTAAGGAATGCAGTAGGATGCTAAAAATTGTCGGCAGATTAGGGGACAAAACTTCTTTGCTAATGAGACCAAAAGAGAAGTAGAGATATGGAGTGATGCTGAGATCAGGAATTGGGACAATAAATTTGAAAAGCATGTCAAAAGAGATTTTGCCAGTTATCAAATTGCAAATATTAGAAAATCTAGTTTTGATTTCCATATGGCATATTGGATCATTTACATCATACATTAACCCTTTGTTGGTTTCTTACCCTTACTGACAAAAAGAAGTGGTCAGGACTCTTTTGTTGCAATTACTATGTGTCCAGTGGTCAAAGGAGCAAGATGTAAGAGGTTATGACTTATGAGTTCAAACTATACGTGTGACCTATCTAAAATATCAAATATTCTAGAAGATTTTTTGATGCCGACCACTGTAGCAGTCGATTGTTGAGATGCACGGCATGAAGCTCACAGTTTTGCTGCACCTGTTGCTAAAATATACTTATTATCTTTTATTACCTCTTTCAGCGACAGATGGAGGTTTAGATGCATCAACAACACATGAGAAGGAAATATCTTTGACAAAGGTTGTGCAAAGTGCCAAAAACATGAAACCTGTGAGTAATTTTGCATTGGTTCCATAGTTGCATTTTAGCATCGGTATTATTTATTTGATCTTATTTCTGTATATCTGCTTTCTGCAAGATCCAGGAAATTAATACATCCTGATCACTTCTTTGATATGAACTACTGATGTGGACTCGCTGTGTTACCCAAATTACTTGTATATATTTTCACTGTTAGCTCTTGGACTTGATATCAGGAGTTGATTTCCTTTTTCTTTTTTGGCTTCTTATTATTATATATGGAAACTTATCTCTCCTCCCCCTCCCCATGAATAAATTTCCTTGGATGACAATAAGAAAAGACCACCAATAATTTTATTTTAGTAGTTCACAACGTCTTCTTTATTGGATTTAAATGCGGATCCTTTTTTTTTTCATAATCTGTATGTTTCTTATCTAAAAGAAAAAAAAAATTAGCATTTTTCTATTAGGCTCCACAAAAAAAAGTTTTGCCTTTTCATTGCGCTTCACACCTAAACTCCAAGAGGCCATCATGCTTTAGTGTGCCCACACTTTAACGAATGTTGTTAGCAACAAAGGAAGTAATTGACAACAATGCATTGTAGCAACGAATGCTGCATAGAAGTTTTAATAATTTTTTATTCATAATTTATTCACACTGGTAGTTATTCTGTTGGATAAAAGACGGGACTTCAATGAGTTTTTCTATGGAGCATTGCAGTGATCTACTATTGACTGAGTTTTGTTGAGTAGACATCTATGTTTTACTTCCCATGTCTTAGCATCCTATTTAAAGGCCAGTGATTTTGTTGGATTACTAAGGTGCAAATAACTTTCAGGAAAGTGCCGAAGTCAAACGCAAGAATCCAAAGCGGACATTTAAATCAGAAAAGGAATTTCTTGAATTTACTTTAAAGTATCAACAAGTTCTTACAGAAAGAGATGCAGGCAAGTAGAGATGTGAACAAAAATCCTTGAAAAGTTCACTTTTTTAATCGTCTGATTTTCAAGTTATTTTTATATTTATTCCAGATGATGATATGGGTTGGTTATTCGTTGTTCTGTTAAAGGTTTATCTATAACAACAAATAGAACTCTACACCTACAAGAGCAGTGTGAATTTAGAAGTATGAACTTTGTTGCATTGAATTATTTGGATGTCTGTCAACTTTTTTAAGAAGTCAAGGATTTCTCAATTTCAATGCAAATCCTGAGCTGAGTGAGCCTCTTTTTCATGTTTTTGCTTTCTTTTCATATAGCTTGAGTGAAGCCCCTGGGTTCAGTCTTTTGTTGGAAATGAGAATTTTCTTTCTTAGCTGACCTATGGGCAATGGATGGATTTGCTTCTATATTTTCATTAAGAATGTTCACCTATTTGTTGTAGCAGACTGAAGATAATCCACACTGCTGCATTTTAGATCAGTCTTATTTTTGGTTACTGAAGATTTTGTTATTTGTCTTCGTAGATGCTATATTACAGTATAAGAATTCCTATATTCAATTATTTGGAGGTCAAGAAAATCTTGTGGGAGTTAATAATTTTTTATTTTATTTGGGTGAAAGATTTGGATGTGCCTATAGCATGATAACATTATCTCATTTATCATCTCTCTCTTTCTCTCTTCGGGGAAAAAAAATTCTTCTGTCCTTGCATATTTGAATTTGTTGCATTCTCAATGATACTTAATTTTTGGATTGCATGCTATGGTTTTTTAATGTCATCATCTCCTATGCGCAGCTATTGTTGTCCGGGACAAGTTGGAGTCACTATGCAGGGAGTTACAGCGTCAAAACAAAATGCTAATGGTATGATCTACATTTGTTATCCATATAAAAGTAAATTTTTTAATTACACTTCTAGCCTCGGGGTTTTTCTTGGTGTGTTTCTTAACATTTGAGTCATTATACTTTTATTTATTTCAATTTAGTTATAGTACTTCTATAAATATATAAATTTGGTCTCCAGTGTCAACTATTTGGTTAATTGTAATGAAAACTAATAACTAATAGACACTACGTGGGTTAATGTGATACTTCGATACACCTATATGCTAATGTGATACTTCGATACACCTATATGCTATATATATAGAAATTGAGGTTATCCGGTTGAAGTGTATGGTATTGACCAGGTATGTATGTCAGTATGTGGAAGTAAGCTTGAAACCATTTGAGCACAGCTCAATAGATAAGAGGAATTTTTGAAAAAAAAAAAAGAATTGAAATGTACACTCAAACTAACTGCTCCTGAATCTCTCTGCTTCTTGATCTCTCTCAAGTTTTATCTGAGCCTTGATTTTATACCTATTTTTTTCCTCTTATTTTCCGTTTCAATCATCTCTATGATTACTTTTCTCTATTTAAAGGGCCGTTTGGATTGAAGAGTTGGGGGAGTAGGAGTTGTAAGGAGTAGGAGTAAAGAAGTTTGTGGGGCCTACAAAAAGGAGTTAAAAATCTGTGGGGCCCATAAAAAAAAGTTGAAGAAAGAGTTAGTGGGGCCTACAAAAAGTAGTTAATAACTCCTTGGGCCAAACAAGGAGTTGGGGGGAGTTATTAACTCCTCCCAACTCCACTCCCCCCAACTTCTCAATCCAAACGCCCCCGTTACCTTCTAATTACTAATAATAGCTACGCTAATGGAACACAGGATGAATGCAAACGGGTCTCAACTGAGGGACAGAGCCTGAGAACAGAATTATCAGTTAAGTTTCAAGATGCAATCAAGGTATGATTTTGTATGAGTAACTTGATTAGCAACTCTGTAAAATAATTAAAGATCTAATGAGTTTTATACTTACATTTCCTCCAGTAGGGGAAAATTGTCTAATTAATTTGAGGCAACAATTGCAAGTTCTGATCTTCTAGTTGTGAAAATAAATCGTAAACAGGCTTAAAAATTATTTTGCTAGCTTTACAACAATTTTGAATTTTGGTGAAAATACTGAAATGTTGGTATATCCGAGAATCTTGATAACCATCTCTTCCATTAATTTTGATATTAATTTTTTTTACTAATTATTTATACATTAACCTGCCCTTCTCTTTATATTCGAAGTTAGACTTCACTATAGGAAGATTTCTTAAATCTTATCTTAAACTTAAAATTGTTCTTGGGCCATGTAAAACTTTACTTCTTGAATTTCTAGAGGTTTCAAGTCTAAGGGAAAAGGCAATATTATTGGGATGAATGAAGTGTTAGCAACTTTATGAGAAAATGATTTGGAAGGAGAGGAACTAATTAATATTATGAGTGTTTTTGAGATGGCATGCCTTGTTTCTCAATTAAAGGTTGGAGTCATTAGACCTGCTATTTTCCTTTTCTCCTTTACAATTACCTATCCATAGAACTGATATCGTTTCCTATTGAAAAGAATGATATTGATAAAACAAAATTCAAGCATGCTCGTAATTGATATCCATGAAACTTAACAGCCAAATCTAAAGTTGGGTTAAGTGAATCAGGACTTCTCTCTCTGTGATTGTTATTATTTATTATATTCCTCGTGTTGATTATTTGACAGGATGTTAGCAATAAGCTAGAAGAGCAAAAGGATGAATGCCTTGCACAGCTGAAAGAGAATGAAACGTAAGATGGTGCATTTTATGCTAAAATAGTTAAAGTAATCAAGTATTTTCGTTTTGTATTTTTTTTTTTTGTTTCTTGCTTCTTACTTGCCTCAAGGCTAACCTAGAATAACGTGTACCCAGGCATAACCTACTATGAGTGCATGTCATGTTACCATTTTCTAAAGTAAAAATGGTGTTCTATATTATCTTACTGTGTCAGCAGGAACTAACTCTCCCGTAAAAGTTGTGTTTGTTTTTTAAGAGACGCATCACTTCCATAATACAGAGAAGAAAATGGTATCTTTTGTTGTTAAGGTGTCTATTAAAATTGAACTGCTTGAGAGAACTTTTGTAGACTCGAAGGACCAAACGCCCTGATCTCTTTGCAGATGGTGTAAATGATGGGGAAAGGATCTGGGATAACAACAATAGCTCTTCTTAGTGGAAGTTGCAAGAAGAAAACTCCCCAGAATCAGGGATTAATAAAACAACTATGGTATATTCGAGGGAAGAAAGGTTAAATAATCAAGGGGACTTTCAAATTTGCATACATACCAACCATTCGAGTGATGCCCATACTTGCCAAGAATAATCTTGTGTCACAGGGCTCTAGCGAGGACTGGCAGAACCATTTGGTTATAAGAGTAACATTCTCATAATCATTTGATGAATATCTTCCTCCCTTATCCTTGGACCTCTCTCTGTAGTAATCTTTGAGCAATTATTATATTATAGTTTCTGAAGTAAACAATAACCAATATTTTCGATTCTCCCATTCAAAAATGATTTTATTAGTTAATAAGGTCTTGAATTATAAAGATGACATTTCTTTCTCTTGGTTTTCCGAAATTTTTGCATATCATGCCCAGCTTAAGGAATAAACTGAAGCAGCTGGTTGATCAGTTTGCTCTTTCCGAACAACAATTTGCACAGAAGGTAAAGTTTACACTTCTGTGGCTGAGGTCAGTATGCCTTGGATGTATAACTATTTATTTTGTGGGGCTGAATTGATTTATAATGTTTTGTACATGAACACGCAGTTGAAGCAGAAAACACTAGAACTTCAGCTTGCTGATCTGAAGACTAAGCAATGTGAGGAGAAATTGATTCAGGAACAATCTCAAATGAAATTATATGCAGAGCAGATTTCACAATTATTGGCAACAGAAAAGAATCTGCGTTTACAACTAACAGCTGATGGAGAAAAATTTCAACAATTCCAAGTAGGGCTCGAGTTTGGTAGTGATCTTTTAAATTAATTTAGAAACATGTTTCATATAAACGAAGTCTCATAATGATATTCTGTTACGTCATTTATGGAATGAGTTATCAAGTTAACCTAATCTTAATTTATGTATTGATTAATGATTTACCAAGTTAACCTAATCTTAATTTATGTATTGATTAATGTTACAGGACGCATTATTAAAAAGCAATGAGGTATTTGAAACCTTCAAACAAGAAATTGAGAAGGTAAACTCTTCCTCCCCACTCCCTTATCTCTCTCTCTCTCTTTCTCACTCTGCCTCCAAATGCTTTCTGTGTTGTTGCTGCTACTGCGTGATACACTTGATTAAACTGCTATTCTACTTGTGCTCTTCTCCCTCAATTGTTTTAAAAATATATATATATATATATATTTGTAGATGACAAAATCGATCAAGGAACTCAAGAAGGAAAATTCATTCTTGAAGAGCAAATGTGAGAAATCAGATGTTACTCTTATCGAGCTTCTTGATGAGGTATATTTACACTTACTATAATATTTTGTACATATGTTTGACAACATCAAATTTCAAACACTGCCTTGTTTGTTAAACAATCGTTTGCTAAAAATACTATAAAGAATTGTGGTTGGGTGACTGGTAAGGATTAAAGTTAGTGTGCACTTGAAATTACTATTCATCACAAGTTCATGATTTAGGAAGAGAAGTGCATTTGTTTATACAAGACAAACTATTTAAAAAGAAAAAAGCGTTTAAAAGATAGATATTCAAATGTATATTTGTTGGATCTTTGTTCTCAAAATTAAAGTGGGGAAAAAAGAAAAGAAAGAAATCGAACCATCTTTCAAGTTTCAAACAAAACCCTAGGAATCCAATTGCTTCATCATATGCTCGTTCTGCTTTCAGCTGAATTTATGTAGATATGTACTCATATAGTTAAATGCATGTTAGCATTTATGTGCCACGATCTTTTTTCTAACGAGCTGTTGATTCCTAGTGGTTTGTGTCAACAAGCATGGTTCATTTGAATAAGACATTAGTAACTTTCCTTAAAAGTTAGATATTTGAATTTCTACTCTCATTCCTTTTTGAACCGTAACAAATTCAGTTATTTGTCATTGACTTTAACGATTCCTTCAAATGTAGAGCTTCATTTAACTGCCAGCAAATGTAGTCAGATTTATGCGAACTGAATCACTTGTAGACTAGGTTCCCGCTGTCCTGAATTTTAAATGTACTTAAAAGTTTAATCAGTCTTCACATTACCATAGTATTGGGTTTTGAGTAAATTCTGGTTGCGCAGCGGGAAGGCTTGAAGAAACAGCTGGAGAAAACGAAGAATCAGAAAGAAAAGCTCGAATCCCTGTGTCGATCACTTCAGGCAGAAAGGAAACAAAGTTCCATGGGAAGCAACAGCTCTGATTCAGCTTCAGTGTGAAGTCTAACTTGTTCTGTTAAATATGAAATGCTTGAGAGGATTTTAATACACTAACTCTTATAATGCAAATGACTGTCTTCAAGCTGAGGAAATAGTTATTTTGTGATTTTAAGATTACCATGTCCATTTCTGTCAGCTTTTCTAGGATTAAAATTGATTTTTGTTGCAGGGGAAAAAAAGAAAAGAAAAGAAATTATCTTGTTTTTAATGAACAGGTTATGAACCTGGAAAAGTAGCAGTTTTGAGATGCCTTAACACTGTTACATTTGTAAATTTGAATTTGAAGTTTGACATTTTGAGCTTCTCTCTCTCTGCAAATTTGAACTTGTTTTTTTCCTTCATTTAGAGTAATCTCTGCAAATTTGAATTTCTGATGACTAATCTTTATTTCTTCCTTTAGAAAAAAAAAATTGTGTTTATCATACACACTTTTTTTAAAGATAAATTTGATGTTTTTAGACTAAGATTTTCAAATTTTAGTTCAGGCTTTTAATTTACTTTGTCTTTTAAGTTCAAAAGGTGGTTGAGTGGTTTTCTTTTTACTATTTAGGATTTAAGTTGCTTCAATAGAAATTAACTCTATATTTGTACCTAGTTTTAAAATTTCAAATGAGCAAATGATCCAATTAAGAACTTTAGACTGTATCACAAATTGGTCATGCTTGGACCCACTTATCTAATTGTAGGATAATGACATGATCAATTATTAAGTGAAGCTTGCAAATATAACTCATAATTTAATAAGTGACATTTCTTTTCTGAAATATAGTAGTAATGTCAAGATATTAACATTCATTTTTTTGTTTTTAATATACTTCTTAAAATTAATATAGTTTGAGGAGTACTGATAAAATATGGTTTTACTCTTGACTCATAAAAATAGCTCTCTAATGGACTTCAAACTTTCAATTTTGTGTATGGTAGGTTCGTGAATTTTGAAAAATCATAAAAATAGCTCTCTTAACTCATAGGAAGTAATTCTAGAAGTTGTCTTTATGAAATATATAATTTAGATTAAATTATAATTTACTCTTCCAACTTTGATTAGAGTGAATTTATTTTCATTACTTTAAAAATTTTTATTAGGTCTATAAATTTTGAATTGTGATTTTGTATGGTAATTTCTTATTAAGATATGATATCTACAGGATAAAATATCAACTAATTTGACAAGGTGTAATAGACAAATAGTAAAAATCTCGCTTATAAACTCATAACTTTATTCGTCTAATTGTTCATTGCACCAAATCAATCAAATGATTGTCTAACAAGTATTAAATCACGTCATTCTTCAGTTAGTGAAGGAAATACAAAATCACAATTTCTTTCTTTTGAGTTCAATAAATATGGAAATAGAGAGTCAAAACTTTCCAATTTCAACATTAGAGAAGATAATAGATATTTTATCTACTAAACTGAGCTAAAAATAACATAAAATCACAAATTCAATTTTCATGAACATAACTAAAATTTTCAAAATTCAAAAATTAAATTCATAATTCAAAGTATATGCCAAAACATGTCGATCATCGGGTCAAGAGTTCGACTAAATTAAAAAAAAAATCAAAGTATATATTATTTAAACAAGCAAAAAAAAAAAAAAAAAAAAAAAAAAAAAACAACAACAACGAGGTATGGCAAATTGAGGTGGCCCCCCACAGTCTGAGGGCATCTTTGCATTGCAATTCGTCTATTAATCCAAATCTTTCCACTGAGGTTGGTTACGGAAAAATGCCTTTCTAACAAAAACCGTTTGTTTCATTTCTTTTCAATTTTCCCACCTCCATTTCCATAGACGTACCATTGCTTTCCTTCTTCTTCTTCTTCTTCTTCATCTTCTTCTTCTCTCTGCAATGGACGTTGACGACAAATCCATCGACCGTTGCAGTTCCAGAAAACTCCAAAGCAATAACAATACCGTCGTCGGAACCGACTTCTTGGAGACGAACAAGGCGGACAGAGCAATGTGGCTCTTGAAATGCCCGCAAGCCGTAACTCGCGCCCTTTCCAATTCGCCGGATGGACCTTCTCGTCCGGTCGCTAAGGTCATTGTTTCTGTCGACCCTCTGCAATCGAATGACGATGATGATTCTTCATCAACTGAGGTATATAATGACGTCCTGCCACGGTGTTTTTTGTTTTGGTTTGGATTGAGGGCTCTCTTCTTATTGCATTGTTTGATTTCTTGTGTTTCTTACTTGCTTGTGCATGCTTTCCATTTTAGGTTGGCTTGTTCGTTTCTTCTTCGTTTTCTATTGTCTTTATCTTAGGGCTTTCTGTTTGTTTCTGTGCATGCAGTTGCCGTTCTTTTAGTTTATAATTTGTTTCCATTGGAGTTATTCGTTGATTACTCAGTCTAATCGTTTTGTTCCTTTCTTGTTTCACTGGTAACGGAAATTTTTATTGTTTGTTAAAGTTTCATTGACGTGTGGTTAGCTTTAATTGCCTTTTGACTATTACGTTCTTGTGATGCTTTTCTGTGAATAGGACCCTTCTGGTTTACATGCTTGGTTTCCTAACTAATAAATGTATTTGGGTAGGACCGCGGTTTTTAGAACACGGGGGGTCAGGAATTTATGGAAATTGGTAAAAATAAAGTAATTTAATGGTAGTGTTTTATCACTCTCTACTGACTAAAGGATATGTACAGGATGTTGTTAGTTATCACTATCAGCCCTCATTTTCTCGTGTTTAACCCCGCCCTGAGCCTATGGGCTATGACTTAATGGTTTGGATCCATGCTTTCGGTCACGAATCTTCCTTGTCCTTTCTTCCATATTTTTTAATTGGAGTTCTGGATGGTGCATAGATTGCACACCTTTATATTCATAATGCCTTTACCTGGTGATGAGGCAAAGGGTCTAATGTTTTAAATTTCGAACTTCAAAATCAAATGTTTCATGACCACTACCTTCTTTTCCAAAAGCTATTCGTTGAGAAATTGGTGACCCATTGTGTGAAAAATCTATGGAACTAAAAGGGAGTTTTTCTGTGTAGAGTTGATTCTTATTGTGACATCAACTGGGTAGGTGGTTTCTGCATTACAAGGCCAATTATCTGGGTTCTTTCTTTAAAATGGTACTTACTGGGTCTGGGTGTTTGAATCGAATGGAACTTATTTAGAAGATAGTTTTTTAATAAATGGAAAATCTGGGAGTAGGCTTGTTCAATTTTATGTCCAAGCTTATACAATTGAAAATTCTTTGGGGATAAGTTTGTTGAATCTCGTGTTCTGTGGAATAGAATTGTTAAAGGGTTTGTCATTTTTAGCTGGAGAACCATCTGGATTTTTTTTGCTCCTGTATATATGCTAGGAGTCTGGAGATACTGACTGCATTTGTTTATTGTATACCATCTTCTTATTCAGATTGAACGAGTAGGTAACTGGCAGAAAGTTGGTTTTTCATTATGGAGTGATAACCACTTTGGTTTGGTCTTGTAAAAGAGTTAAAAAATAAAGTGGCTTTTCAGTTCAAATTTACCTTTATTTAAGTTCTACAAGTTTTCTCACAACCAAATGTTATAAGCTCCTGCGATTTGCCCATAAAATTAGTTGAGATGTTTGTAAGTTAGCTTGGTTGCATAAGTATCAAGAAAAAATATCTACAATGAGTAACAATAGAATCTTTAGATTGTGAAATGCTCTATGTTCCCAAACGATGTCACTGTTTAGAATTTATTCAGAGCAGTGAAATGGTCTAAAAATTTCTTGCTATCATCTGAAACGAAACAAATTGTGGCTGACCTCTGGTTTATTAGCACGTTAAATAAGATGCTCTGTGTAATAGTTGTGACTTGTAAATGGTTTTAGCTAAAAATTACAAGACCTTTGGTTTGGCCACGTGCAAGGAGGCCCAGGAACCTTTTAGTAAGAATTTAGATTTTTTTTGTCACAATTTGACTGATGTAACCACTAACCACAATTCTATGATTGATTGCCAATTTCTAATTCTAGCTGTGTCATCTTAACAATTTTCTCTTTGCTTCTAATTATTTTCAACTCCATTTAAGGCACATTTCCATGATAGTTCTTAGTTATTTTTCCTTTAATAAATTACGGAGTTCTTTGTCATAGAAGAAGAAAACTTTATCCATGAAGTGAGAACAAATCTATGTTTTGCTGAGAGCGCAATTTCAGAATTTGATTAAATAAAGAACAAGGTCTACCTGTATTTGGGACATTTGTCTGACATGAAATGAGTTTAAACACGAGTCTCTAAGCATATAATCCTCAAGATAAAAGTTCCAGTGATAATTTCGTAATAAAGGCCCTTAGTCTTCCAATTATGATACAACCTTTTACTACAATTATCTGATCTGAATCTTCTAAAGAATGTTTCCTCAAAGCTTCTGTAATGGTTTTATTCTTCTCTTTTTTTAAGAATTGGTACAACCTATAGAACAAATCCTATTCGAGTAAAGTCGTTGTAATGATTGTATTATTAATAGTTTGTGCCTAACAGATTGTCGATTACTTGCATTTTTAACCCTTCTAGATTTTCTCACTTACAAATGCAAGAAACTTTATCAGTTATTACAAAGTTGGGCCTAATTTTTTTTCAAGCATGGCTTCCTACACTGGTTATTATTTATACTAAAGGAGAAATTTGAGATTACTCAACATTCATTTGCTTGCTTTCTTCAGCTAACAGTGGCTCTATGATTTTAGTTCACTATGGAATTGGCTGGCTTTGACTCTGGAAATGCATTAAGGGCCTACTCGTTGAATATGTCCACAGACTTCATTCCGATGTCTGTATTTTCTGAGTCAACACAAGGTTGGTTCATGTCTCTCTAGCCTGGTTATTAAAAAAATGAGCCATGCATATGATGCTCTTAAATTTTTGCTTGTAAGCTGGATGAACTGTTACTCTGATTGGGATATGAGATCCAATTTATATAATGTGTTCAACTGATATTAACATCTTCATCAATCTTGGATGTGAATATCTATTTTTATTTACTTAAGACCATATGTGCATCAATAATTAACTCCAAAATCTATATGATTCAATATTAATTTTATAGCAGTAACATCATGAGTTTGATCGTCAACAACACTTGGTTTGTTGCTATTATCCTCTTTCTAATAGTAATAGGTTTAAATTAGGAAGCTTTCTAAAATTCCTAGGTTTGGGCGTGGGAGATATATCAATAAACTTCTTGGTGGTTATTTATATAGTGTGTATTGTTAAAAAAAAGAAAATGAAAATCTTACAATGTGGGAGTTTGTATGAGAGACAGTGTGTTCAGTTGAATCCGATTCCAAAGAGTTCATTAGGCTTCTGTTGTAATTCCTAATTAGGTGAGATGAAGCTTGTGTGCTTACATTGCCTTCCAAGTTCCATTCCTGTCTGTGTCCGTTCTCTCATCAACGCTCTTTAATTCCTTTTCTGTCCAACATCTGGTGTATTGAGATGGGAAATTGACCTCGATGCACACATTATATCTGATGAAAACTAAAACGTCCTTTCAGCAGTAAGAGATGGGGTAATTGATCTCAAAGCACATATTGATGAAATTCTGCAGAAAAGATTTGTATTTGCATAGTAACAGGGGTTCTTAATCATTTGCTGTTGACATTTATGAGTTCTTTCCAGCTTTTTGCACTGAGGTTCTCTAATGTTAGTAGAGGGGATTTACATTGATTGAGTCATAAATTTATAATATAGAGAAGTTCCATTCAAATTCTACTGGCTTGATCTTTCATCGTGAAGTTTCTACTTATTTACAGGACATACAGATAAAACTGATAGGTTCTGTGTACTAGAGAGACTTCAAGAAATTTAGAGCAGCTTTAATTTTTTTTTTCTTTGAACTTCTTAAACGTTCTTTTTGGTCATTACTACAGCATACCTGGCTGATGGTATCAATTCTTCTTTCATTTTAGGAAAGTTTACTGCCGAAGGAAAAATATTGAACAAATTTGACATGAAGCCGCATGATCAAAATCTTGAGAGGTACGGGAAACTCTGTCGTGAAAGAACTCACAAGTCTATGACCAAGAGCAGACAGATTCAGGTCTCCTTTGTAACTCTATGCAGCGTACTTGGGTGTCTGGTTACTTGATTTATTTCTTTCACGATCTTCTGGTTCAAATTTCCAAATATTGCATACAGGTGATTGATCATGTCACAGGAGGACATATGAGGCCTATGCCAGGGATGGACGTGTTGTCATTTGGAGCTGCAGTAATTATACTACCTTCTTTTCTACATTGTTTGATATATTCTCATTATCAAGTTAAATTTTGATTTCGCTTGCTGTTTAGGTTGAAGCCTGTGCTATATCTA
The DNA here is from genome assembly GCA_036507285.1 of Trichosanthes cucumerina. Taxonomy (NCBI): domain Eukaryota; kingdom Viridiplantae; phylum Streptophyta; class Magnoliopsida; order Cucurbitales; family Cucurbitaceae; genus Trichosanthes; species Trichosanthes cucumerina. The sequence goes on from CM071845.1 coordinate 6,880,685, forward strand.
TTTAACCTCTTAGTCAGTCAGAAGCTTGTTCAAATGCTTCCAAGAAATATTTTTTACTATTGTGAACATATGTGCTTCTAAATTTGGTACAGGAGAAGAAGAAAGTGGTGAGCAAGGGATCGGAAAATAAGAGGCTGAGGAAGGAGCGTGGTGAATTGGAGAAGATCATTTTTAGGCTCTTTGAAAGACAACCATATTGGACGTCTAAACAACTGATTCAAGAGACCGACCAACCTGAAGTAAGATTCATCTTAAATTTGCAGACCTATCAAATACTAAGTTTGCACGTATAGTTTATCATCTGGTTTTTTCCTCTCATCGAAAAAAATTCATTTGTTTTTTCCCTGTGCATCTAGAGCAAGTTTATATAGAATTGAAACTACTTGACTGCACATGGTAAATACAAATATAGATAAATCTGTCAACAATTGGTTGAGATAGAACCATATTGAACATAAGACAGACCAATATGATCAATCTGTCAACTACAAGTTCATTCTTAGTCTATTTGAAAGACAACCATATCGGACGTCAAAACAATTGATTCGAGAGACCGACCAACCTGAAATAAGATTTATCTTGAATTTGACACCTTTCGAATGCCAAGTTTGCACGTATAGTTTATCATCTGGTTTTTCCCCGTGCATCAGTTTCGATCTAGTTTACATATCTCTAGACATCTGCATCTTTTTTTTTTTTTTTTGCAGCAATATATGAAAGAAATCCTTAAAGACCTTTGTGTCTACAACAACAAGGGTGTTCACCAAGGAACGTATGAGCTGAAGCCAGAATACAAGGAAACATGTGAGGAAACGAAACCGCGATAGGTCGGTTTGGAGAACTGGGAAACCATTTAGTGCAAGATTTGTGTGTGGAGGGAGGGGGCTCTTTTCTTTGGTCTTTTAGTCTAGAATTAGGATTTAACAATTGTGCATCGGCATCCTTTGTTCAATTTATGGACTTATTATTAGTAACCACTGAAATTTTGTAGAGATGTGAATCCATCATCGCTTTCCTCGTTACTACTGTATATTGTACATAGTGATCACAGTTCACAGTTGGTTGCTTTTGATCATAACTTCTATTAAAAGTTCTTCTTGTAATTTGTAAGTATTGACTGGATTCGGTTTCTTCTTGAAGTTGAACGTTGAACTCATGGATGTCACATCACATATACCATCGGAAGGTTCTCTTGTTTGCTACCTTCATATATGCATTTTCCTTCTTATTTACTCTTTGAAGTGTTTGCCTTTTCTTTTCCTTTTCAGTTTTTTTTTTTTTTAAGTTGCAAACTCTATTGTTTGAAAAATGATTTGGTAGTGAGCGACCCTTCCAAATCCTTGATGCATGGTTATATCATAATTTTTTTTTCTCACCAGCCATATTTCATTTCAACTTCCCCATTTACCCTGGGATCAATTAGAAAAGTTCAAATTTCATGGACCAAAATTGTCAAATATAATTATAGTTTAGTCTCGCATGATGGGTTTTTTTTTAAAAAAAAAAATCATGTAGATCTAAATTCAATTGGCCTAAGAACAATTGTTCAATCTATGACTTTCACAATGTTTAAACTAAAAAGGTAAATTTAACTATATATATAATTTTTATATTAGAAAATATTTATGGTATTCTATCATCATTTAAAAAGTCAACAATGTAGATTACAATCAATTCGGACATAACATAATGGATAAAACATTCATTACCTTAAGGTTGAAGGTTTAATCTCTAACTTTTATCTTTGTTAAAAAAAAAAGTACATTATAAATTTTAGAATAATTTTTTTATAAAAAAATTATAAAATAAACTAAGTTATATATAAAAAAAAATCTTCTAAGATTTTGGAACAGGAAAAAGTAAACATAACTCAATAGTCAAAACACTCCTATTTTGTCCGAAACACATGTGATACAATTTACATTTCCATATTTGCTTGACTAAGAAAAAATACTCGTAGGGACCCACCCCAATTGTTCCCGACCTCGTACCTACGCTGAATAACTTTGTTGTTGATTTTTTTAATAAAATATATATGTTATATATATATATATATATGTTCTTCCCTTACTTGTTTTTTTAGTTTATATTTTTCTTTTTTTTTTTCATTTAATTTCCTTAGTTTGTGTTTATTATATATAATTTCATACTATAATAATTTTTAGATTATAATAAAAATATTTAAAAAACTAAAACCTAATTATTTAACTAAATAAACCAATAATAATACAAATTTCAACATAAATCATATATAATTTAAATATATTTATTGATTTTTAATTTAAATATTACAAATAAAGAAGAAAAAATAGTGCAGAAACAAGGACCAAAACTCTCCATCTCCGTGCAAGAACAAGCATAAAGTCTCTCGTAAACGCTAAATCTTAAATCCTGTCCTAAAAATAGGATGAAAATCGGGTATAATTTTACCAATATTAAAATACTAATATAATAATATATTTATAATAATAATATAATAAGAATAATATAATAATAATAATAATATTAAAATAAGTGTTTGGAAAGTGGGGGCAATATATATAATATAAATAAAGAGATAGTGGAAATTTATGGAAAATTAAATAAAGACTAAAAAGAGAGTGGGAGAGAATGAAGAGAATTGGAGAGAGAATTTCACCAATTGATGATTTTATTTTTCCACCAAAAGTCACTATTTATAAAGCAATTTGGCGAGGATGAGTTGAGTGCGTTTATCTGCAGACACCAAAGCGTTGGTAAAAATTTGACACTTGGAGGACACTACACATATTAAATTTTGCACACTTTTGATATGTAATATATATAGATGTGGATGAACATTTATACTACATATTTTACAATAAATCCTAAATTCAGAGAGAGAAATAACGAAAGAAAAAAAAAACTCAAAAGTTAAAGAAATAAAAGGAAAAGGAAAATAAATAAGAGAAATGATGTGATATTCAAGGTAGAAATAATTAATAAATGAAAAATAGAGTAAAAAGAAGAGTAAGTTAAAGAGAGAGGATTCCAATTTGCAGCTGAAGAAGGGAGCCATTCAAAGAGCGCGAAGCGCGTGGCGCGTGGGCCCACAACCAAAGCCCATTTTGGCAGCAAGACTAATACTAAAGCAAGCAAAGGAGAAGGCCGCTGCAAAGCGTTGACCAAAATTAGGTCGCCCGTCATACCATACACCCCTTTCCCAAAATTTCATAATTAATTAAATACCAAATTTCTCCTTTCCTCATTCAGAACTCCAACCAAGCCCAAGGCGTGTGTCTTACACGGTGTCGTTTCATCTCTCTCTCTCTCTCTCTCCGCTCTGCTCTGCAAACAAAACATAAAACAAAAATAAACCCCAAAGCATCTTCTCTTCTTACTCTGTCTCTGCCTTCACCTACCCATTATTCCTTCTCCGATCGTCTCTTCTTTCCCTTCTCTCTCAGATCTCCAGGTACGATTCTTCATTTCTTTCTCTTCCTTTTCATTTTCTTCTCTCGCTTCCGATCTGTCTTTGCGCTGCATTTCATAATTTCTCTTTTCAATTTCGTCCTTCATTTTCGTTCCTTTGTTTTCTGTTGTAATTTTATCCAGTTTTTGTGCGATCTGACTTGCTTGACGTACATCCGCTTCTCACGAGCTCAATACATTCGAATTGTTTCGGATTGGGTTCTTTGTTTTGTATTTTGATGATCCGTCAGCTCTGGGTTCAGTTCAGAGTTGATTATTTTGGAATTCTTTTTACCTGTAGCCTTAATTGAATGAAGATTTTGCTCATTAGTATTGATCAAGTTTGGAAAGTTGACTTAATGAACATCTGGGTTTTGTTTTTTTTTTTCCTTCTTCTTTTGTAAATTTGATTTTGATTCTGTTAGTTGTGTCTATGATTACTTGCATATCCTTGTTTACAACTATCTGCATGTTACTTATCCTGATGATGGGATTGGTTGTAGTAATTTTGGCCTCTAGAGGAAATAGGAAGATTCTTCTAGGAGAAAAGCTGATATCCTTATTCATTTTACTTTGGTTGACTTTTCTGGGTGAAAACTGGCTTTAAGCAGTCGTGTGGGTTTTGGGGCTTGAGTTGAAAAGATAAACCTTCATGCTATGGATATTGTTTCTTTGAGGACTCTTCTATATATATATATACACAGATTCTGTGGTATAAAATCTTATGGGGACTATTCCATCTTTGTGTAGGTCAGGTTATTCAAGGTAGAAATGGATAATTTCCTTGGAGGCTTTACAGAGGATATCCAAAGATGTCCATTCTTGAGGAATATTAATGAGCCAACCAATTTCTCATTTTCCTCGTCCATGGCATTCCCAATGCCTGTAAGTTTCTTCATTCTATAAATTTATAATTGAATGTACTTGTTTCATCAAAGATACCAAATGAAAATTGAATCTTACCTGTTTGTTTTATAAATTACAGCTTTGGTCAAAGTTCAACTGTGTAAAACACATGGAAAATTAGATATGTATCAGTATTTTCCTAAAACTATATCAAGGTTTCAACGTAATAGGAATGAAATAATAGTCTTCGTGTTAAAATTATTCAGTGTTCCATTATTGTTATAATTATTTAGAATACTCGACAATATAAACATATAAATATTAGTTTTTCAAACTTGACGCAGATGTAAATATTAGTTCTACTTTTATATAAATCATTTCTTATAGTTTAACGTTTTCAGCCCAAGTGTAAGTGTATGTGGTATACTGCTTCAATTTCTGGCTAGTATGACTTAATAGATGAATTATTGGATATCTCTAACAACATGGTTGAGGCGAATTAGATGTATTTTGGGGGGAAAATCTCCACATATTGATGCCACATGGAAGAAAGTTCACTTTTTTGTTTTTTTTATGTACCTCTGTTAATTATCGTCTTATTGTGTTGTTAACTATTAGTAGTTAGCTCTAGAGTTCTGAGTGTTGTATTTATTTTTTTGATAAACCTTACAATCTTCAACATAGGCTGTTGTTAGGTCTCCCTCGATGTTCTTGTAACTCGGTTTTGCATATAATTCTTACGTTTTTCTGATTTCTAGTTATTTAATTGCTGCTTCTACTCTCTTTATAGGTACGTGGAGCGAAAGGGCCAATTTTTGAAGATGGTCCCAATTTTGATATGGCATTTAGGCTTTTCCACGGTCGAGATGGAGTGGTTCCACTCTCTGGAAGATCTATGCATCCAGAGAGTGTAGAACCAAAACCAGCCCCGTCACAGTTCAATCCTTTAGCTGCAAAGGCAGCCACTATTAGTCTCTCATCCTTCGGACCTGGTGGTCCCTTCAGCTTTGATTCATTTTCAGACAAGTGGAAAAATCAGAAGAAGAAATTTGAGTCATCCAAGAAACAGTCTTCTTCGCAGGTGATCAATTGTTTAACTTCCATGGGTTATAACCATTGACTACTTTAGCTGTTAGGTGAAAAATGATGCAATTCATTTGCTAAAGAATCTTGTGATCTGAATCGCTGAAAATCTAGGATGTATGTGATCTTTTCTCTGGACTTATCATTTATGTTCATTTTCAGGGTGGAAATTCACATGAAGCAGTGGGCAATGAATGGCTGCAAATGGGGAACTGCCCAATTGCAAAGTCGTACCGTGCTGTTAGCAATGTCATACCGCTTGTGGCAAAAGCTCTTCAGCCCCCACCAGGCATGAAATTTAGGTGCCCACCGGCCGTAGTTGCAGCAAGAGCAGCTTTAGCAAAGACTGCATTTGCAAAGAATCTCCGCCCCCAACCATTGCCGGCAAAAGTACTCGCAATCGGTCTACTAGGAATGGCAGCAAACGTACCTTTAGGAATATGGAGAGAACACACTGAAAAATTCTCACCCTCTTGGTTTGCTGCCGTTCATGCAGCTGTTCCATTTATAGCCATGCTAAGGAAATCCATCTTAATGCCCAAGTCAGCCATGGCATTTACAATTGCAGCATCAGTTTTAGGCCAGGTTATCGGCTCAAGGGCAGAGCGATTCCGACTCAAGGCAGTAGCTTCGAAAAAACTAACCCTCCAAGATTCACTCAGCGAATCGACCCTTTTGCCAGTGGTTACTGTGAAGAACGGTCATTGTGGCGACATCGAGAGCTGGAATCCAGTTACCGGTCTTCAGGTAGCAGGTCCCCCATCGCCAACCAACGTGCCCTGCTGATCTCTCCTTCAACATTTATTGTGAATGTTCTTCTCTGTATCCTATTGAGTGTAATTCTGCAATCATGCACCAGTTTGTTCATTTGTTTAACAGCATTTTGACAGTTCAAAATATAAATTCATGAAATAAAAAGTGTCTCTCCCTGTGTGTGAATTAAGTCCTGGTGGGAATGTTGTTCAATTTTGCTTTGTGATATTTTGGCCTGGAAGGAAAATGATGAGAAACAACCAATTATAGAGGAAAGATGGGGAAATGTGTGGAAATTGGTGAGTTTCTGATAAATTGAATTCAATATGGTCGGCTAAAGCATTCATTATTTTAGTTGACCCAAGAAAGTTGTAAGTACTTTTCCTTCAACCATCCAAAAGTGATTTTGGAAAACGCACAATTTCTGTTTTGCATGCCTGATCCTGAATTGGCGTTTATGACGTTCTCTCCATTATACAGGCCCGGTCAATTTGACTTTTGTGTTCTTCGACATTCCCTTCTCAAGTTTAAGTCCTTAGGCTTATTTTTCCTAAATTATTAAGATAATTTTAATTTTGTTTTATATTTTCGAATTTCAATATGTGTTTTCAATTCTAAAAATAACATTTTTATACTTTCATTATATCTGGATTTAGAATTTGATTAAACAAAAACAAAAAACAAAAATCTTATTTTATGTTATAAGCTCAATTTACTTTTAAATTAAAATATGTATAATATAATATAAGTTAAATTATAGAAAATGCTTTTGAATTTTGTACTTTATTTCAAAAATACTCCTAAACTTTCAAAAGTTTCATTAATACCCTTAAATTTTCAACTAAACTTTCAAATAAAGTTCAAAAATACCTCTATTGTTAGTTTTAGATGGAAACCGTTAGTACTTTGTTTAAAAAAATATCCTTAACTTTAAAAGTTTTATTAATACCGTTGAACTTTAAAAAAAAATAAAAAATGTCTTTATTGTTAGTATAGGGAGAGAATCATTAGTACCTCATTTTAAAATATCTCTTTAACTTTTAAAAATTGTATAAATACAGTTAACTAAAAAAAAACAAAAATTAAAAAATATCTTTACTATTAGACTATTAGTATACGGACGACAAACGTTTATCTATACTTCATTACCTCTCTTTTCTATTTCCTCCTTCTTCTAAATTCTTTTCTTTTTGATTTGTTTCAATCTATAATCTAACACTTCTTTATTTATCCTCTTTTTTCCCTTTTTTTTTCAATACTCTCTTACTCTCTTCTTCAATTTTTAATCTCTAACACTTCCTCAATTTCTCCTAACTTTAAATAAACATGAAGAGTTATCTCTCATTTTTAAGCAAGCTCAAACATAAATATAAAACATTTCAACACCCAAGTGTCTTTGAAGTTATTTTGAGTTGGAAAAGAACTAATTTGAAAACAACTAATATAGAGACATTTTTTTTTTATATTGATACTCTCATTTTTTTTCTCCATTTATTTAATTCTTAATCATGAGAAGTCTTCTTAATAATCACAATAAATAGACTAATTTGAACTGCAAAAAAAGATTAGTAAAATTTGCATCTGCTACAAATTTAATAATGCATATGTTTTCTTTCTTTTCTCTCTTACTAGATGTCCTCAAAATTGTGGCACAAAATCTCAACATGTCTTTTTTTTGTGTATTAAACCCAAATGTACCAACTTTAATTACTAATATACAACCTTTATTAAACTCAAAGTCTTAAGGTTCTTTGGTGGTTTCATTATTCTCAATTTTTTTCTTGCTATAGTCTATATAGCTTGATTTAATACGATAGTTTTAGAGATTAAAAAATGGAAGAAGATAGTAAAAATGCTATTAAAAAAGGAAGGAAAAAAAGAAACATAGAAAAGTGTAGGTTATAGATTGAAGTAAATTATCAAGAGAGGAAAAAAATAGAAGAGAGGTAATAAAGTGTAGATAAATGATTTTTTGTACGTATAGTAACGGTAAGACCATTTTTAAGGCCATTAAAAAAGTAAGGAAAAAATAGAAGAGAGAGGTAATAAGTTGTAGGCACAAAGTCTCAACATGTCTTCTTTTTTTTTTTCTTTTTGTATTAAACTCAAATGTACCAACTTAAATTACTAATATACAACATTTATTAAACCTAAAGACCTAAGGTCCTTTGGTGGTTTCATTATTCTTCTTTTTTTTTCTTGCTATAGTCTATATAGCTTGATTGAATATGATAGTTTTAGAGATAAAAAAAATGAAAGAAGATAGTAAAAAGGATATTAAAAAAGGAAGGAAAAAAAAAGTGTAGGTTATAGATTGAAGCAAATCAAGAGAGAAAAAAAAATAGAATAGAGAGGTAATAAGGTGTAGATAAATGTTTTTTTGTACATATACTAACGGTAAGACCATTTTTATGGTAATAAGTTATAGATAAATGGTTTTTTGTCCATATATTAAAGGTAAGAACATTTTTTCAACTTTTTTTAAAGTTAAGAATATTAATAAAACTCTTAAAAGTTCAAGGATATTAATACAACTTTTTTTCAACTAAGTGATAAAATCGATTTTTAAGTGCAGAATACAAGTTATAATTACAACCAAATATAGTAGAGTGAAGACAATTATTGTTTCTTGAGAGTAATTGAGGTGTGTGTAAGTTGGCACGAATAGTGATGAATATTATTATTAAAAATAAAAGATAAAAATAAATGTTTTCATTTTTTTTATTTTGCAATCTTACAAAGAATACTGCACAACTAAAGCATGGTTCAATTGTTTAAGATATTGGCTTATAAAAAAATGTTTAAGATATTGACAATCTCTTCCAGATTTTCACTTATGATTTTTTATATTCTATTCTAGAGAAAAATGAAAGCCTACCTAAAGAGGTAATAAAGTTTGAAAACAAGAACATGCACAATTGAATTTTTTGAGAAACATTTGTTCATGAAATTATGATTATTTTATATCAATGCCATCCTTCCATATTTCTATCACAATATGATCAAAACATAGTTACCAATTTTCAATAACATATTATTTGTTTTATTATGGGTTAAACTAAATTGCATCTTTTATTAAGTTGCTTTAATGTTCATTCCAATTTTGCCCCTCTATTTTTAATACATAAATATCATTGACTATATAAAGCTTAGTGTATCTCTCAATTGTTAGTGACTGATGATATGAATGTGAGATGATAGATTACTTGGTGATTGGGGAAAAAAAAAACAGAGAGAAACGAAAAGAAATGTAATGAGAATATATATTATTTTAGACTTTTAGTTAGTGAACTTCATTGAAAATATTTTTTTAAAAAAAAAAAAATTATTTTGGGATATAGACCTTAGTTCTCACATTTTCAAGGTTAAGCTTTAATTCATCAACTATCAATTATTCTATTATTATATTTTCATCTATTAAAGTTTGAACAAAAAATATATAAATTCGTCAAAGTGAGCTAATTCAGTCGTAATTGACTACCATCGACTAAAAGATAAAAGGTTTGAATCTCTCCTCCTAAAACTTGTTTAACTTTTATATATATTTGTTTCTATTAGTAATCTTTCTATTAATTATTTGATAGATATTCATATCCATTTGAAAATTCGACTCATGTATTTTTTTTTACAACATATAAAGTAAGAGATTCGAACTTCTAACTTTTTAATCAATGATATGCACTTTTTTTTTTCCATAAAAATTATATGCACTTGCTGGAAAAATCAATATGACCTATTACATTAGAATTCAATAACCTATGCAAATAGACATATTCTGATTAAGTAATTAAATGGACAATAATGTGAACTAAAAAAAATACAAGTATGGAATTAATTGTTAACCTAAACCTAACTCTGTGAAATCTACACATAGGAACCTCTACACCTACATGGTCGAGCTTACAAAAAAAAAAAAAAAGAAATGCAAAAAAAATATTAAATTACAACATAATCATTTGAGTTTAATTTCAATTTGGCTTCTATAATTTTAAAAGTTCTAATTTGGTCATTTTCATTTATAAGTTTCTATTGTTTTAAAAGTCTTCATTTGTAATTTTACAAGTTTTAAATGGGTTCACTTTAGTTAAACATCATAAACCGTCATCACTATTACCATTTAAGCTTGTTTTATTATTATTTTTTTATTTAGTTCATTGTGTTAGTTGGGTGCATTGTGATTTAGCCCAAGCAAAAATGAGTAGAAATTGGAGGGTTTTGAGGTGGGTAAAAACAGACTTAGAAAAGATTTTAAAATTTTAATCAAATTTGGATTGTATAAAGATTATAGTAAAACTAAGCTCAAAGGGCGAAAACTATTTTGAGGCCAAAAATCAATTTATAACTCTAAAATTTGGGAGTTGTATTAACAAAAATCACAAACAATAAAATGTATCAATTGGTGAGGCCAAAAATCAATTTATACCTCTAAAATTTGGGAGTTGTATTAACAAAAATCATAAACAATTAAATGTAAAAATTGAAACCATGAACTTTCACAAGAGTTTACACTCTCTGTACTCCGTTCGAAAAATGTTAGTTTATAGGTGTAAACTTTTAATTCTCCATAAATCATGGGCAGATCTATATAGGGTGACCTCTCAAAATTTTGAATTTAGTACCCTATTGTACAATATATATTAATATTATTATATAATGCATCGTGCTTTATCCCAATGGTAAGATAGTTGAAGTTTGAGTTGTACCGATTGCAACTTCTTTTTTCTTATAATTAATATAATCGTAAGAAAAATTTTCAAACAATCGCATAAAGGATGAAAATTGATACAGTTTCATGATTTAAATGGATATAAACTGTCATTAATACTACTCTAGAGTATAAATTCATATTTTTCCAAAATTTTAAAACCATAGAAAAATTTTGAAATTAAATTTTAATCAAATCAAATCTATCAAATCTGTAATTTAGCTATAAAGAAAGGATTATTTGTGTGTATTGTGTAACGAATCTTACCGATTTGACCGAGTCAAGAGATTGTTGAAATTAATTTTCCCTCTTACTCTCCTCTTCAAGACAACGCTACTTCCCGCTCGTGATTCTGCACTGAATTCCTGCATTTCAAGGACCAGTGGCCCGGTATCCATTGCTGTCTAAATTCGTTTCTCGATTTTCACATTCAAGATCAATCCGTATAATGCTCGGAAGATCCTTTCAAGTTATCGGAATTCCATGGCCCGATCTCAACGACGGCTTGTTCTACAACGATGTCGTTAAACCCTCCGATTCCGGTTCTCTTTCTTTCCACTCAACTTCCGCTTTTTCGCAAAAGAATTTTCCATTTCGCGTTTGTTAATTTCTTCTTCTTTGTGTGATAATTTGTCCAGGGAGGTCTTTGATCGAGTTCTATTCTTGCAAATATAAGAGTTCGGCTCCACTGGAAGGGTAGGCCTACTCAAAGTCTGTCTAGATTATCGGATTCTCTCGTGTTTGGTATTTATGAGGTTATTGCTGATCATTAATGAAACTTATTTTACATCGATTCTTGTGCAGCTGGCTGCAGCGAATTCAGAACGAACAGGTACGGTGGTCTTTAATTTAGGTAATTGATGAAATTTGTGAAAGAGATTGCATTGATGGACATTTTCTGGGACTTTGTGTGCTTGCGTCGCGTGTATTTAATTTTTAAAAATATTTTGAAACAAAATCAATTTGGAAAGTGTAGATATCGATCGATGGTCAGGTTATCACAGATCCCGAAACAATTCTCAGGTTATTCACTCTGGTCTCTTTAGTCTTTACTTCCAGATTTTGTTGGTACGTTCAAAAGTTTGCATGACAGCTTGACTTGTTTTCATGTATTACAAACTCGGTAGGATTGGTTCAGAATTAGTCTATCGTCGGCTTCCATGGAAAGAACCGGATACTCCGTATTTGCTCGAGATTTTATACGAAGACGATGAAATGGTAAATGCATGTAATTGGTACTCTTTTTTTCCCTGTTATTAGTTGGTTCCAATTCCCATGAAGTTGTAAACTACCAACTATTCTTCAGATTGCTTTAAATAAGCCGTCTGGCTTGCAAGTATTACCTGGCGGTGTTTTCCAGCAACGGACAGTTTTGACGCAGCTTCAATGGTGGTCAAGTAAGCAGAGTTCCTCCGTCTCAGAAGGGTTGAATCCTGTCCCTGTTCATCGCCTAGGAAGGGGAACTTCAGGTAAGGTTACATAAACCTGACGCTGGACGAGATTTCCATTAATATGCGGAAGCTTTATTATCATGTATTATCGTTGTTGGATATCTGATTGCTCGTTTGCCTATAATCCAATGTGAAATGAAAATTGTTGAAATCCCAATGTATCATTATATGCACATGGAAGGAGCGACTAGTATTGAAACGAAACAAATAATTGAGACCGCAATGGAATGTTGAAGATGTGGAATTAGTCATGAGCTAAGAAGCAGCAATGAAATGTTGAAGATGTGGAATTAGTCATAGCTCAGATACGGATACAAATACAACAAGAAGTAAACTCAAATTAGTTTGATGTATTTTGTTCTAAAACTTTATTATTTTTGTTCCATATTATTGTGTCTATTTAGTATACTTAGCAAGTGTATCTAACAAATATTGAACATATATTGACTTTATACAACTAGTGTCTAACACATATCATTGTGTCAACAAGAGTCCAATACGTGTTCAATAAGTGTTGGAATGTCCAAGTGCCCGACACGTGTCGAACACAGACACACTAGCTAAACGAAAGTGTCCGTGCTTCTTATGTCATTCTTAGGTCGTGAGATGTAGGGTGCTTCTTTCAACTTTAGATGTCTCCTTTTTCCTATGTGGTCTGCCATTGCAGTAAAAAATTTTCTAGCCTCCTAGAATTTTTAGAGGATAGAAACACCATCAGTTCATATGCCCCACCGTTCTGATGCTGGGGAAGGTATCAATGTTATGAAGCCTTGAGGTTATTTCTGTATTTCTACCATTTCCTGGTCGAAATGAAGCCCTATTTCCTAGATTGCCGTGGAAGCTCATATTGCCACAAATGATAGATAATGCCAAAGAATTAGTTATTTCACTACTTCTGCTACTCTCCATTTGATAAATATGTGTGGAAACATTATACACTAATCCTGCATTGTCCTTTTACAAGATACCATTTACCTTTTGTCCCGGACTATGTGTTAGACAACTATTTAGGAAATGCATTTCATTTTTGTGTTTAAAATGCCTCACCAGTCACCCTTATGCTTAAGTCAATTTACTCATCTTCAAACTTCAGGAATATTACTATGTGCAAAAACAAGGCTCGCTAGAACACAATTCGCTGCATATTTTGCTGATGGAACATTTTGCGTTGGGAAAAACAGGTTTGGCAATATAACTTTAGTATATTTCTTGTCTTGGCTCTGCACATTTTGTATATTCAGATCATGATTAGTTTGTTTGTAGTTTCTATAAGCTGCAGACTTTATTGTCTCCAACCATTTCTAAGTAGTTTTCCTGGTTCATCATTTTCTCGATAGTAAAATTTAATTTTCACCATGGTGGAAATTTGTGAAAGTTTGTAGTAGCTTCTATGCTACTGAGTTTTATTCTTATGATACAGTAACGTAATTTGCTGATAAGTTTTTGTTATGATGCTACTTCTACTTTGTTTTAGAATATAACCTGAAGCTTCCACTCAAACATCTGTTAGATGCACGTGTACCAGCCAGGGTGAAGAAAGGTTCTGGACCCTGATGTCTAGCTTATTGCTAAATTACCTAAATAACAATTTAGGACCACTTGTTTCGCTAACTAGAAAGATTGATATTTATCAAAATGAAAAACTAGAAAATCTGTCTGGTAAACATAACTGGCCTCCCCCACCCTATGTGAGCTAATTCATTAATGTCAGTATCCTGATTTCTTTGACAGTAAAGAAAAACAAGAATAAATCAATAATATGAGGAAGTGGCTGGTGACCAAGCAATTACGGATAACATGGATAGGTGGGTAATTACTTTAGTCGAGACCAAAAAAAATATGCTAGAGAAAGTGCGTCATCATCAAGCCAAGTATTAGAAACTCATATATTGATAGGATGCTTTGATGGGGAAAAAATCTTTCCAAGGGAATCAAGCACTTATATAGATCCAGACTATCCAGTTATTAAATTGATAATTCTTTACGTTATCTGCACCTTTTTCATTGTTAAAATTCTGGATATTATAGTTGCTAGTTTTGAAACGCGAGTTGCTAATTTTCAGGAGTTCTCTTGCAAAATCTACATCAATACTAGCAAAAATGATGTAAACATTCTACGACATCTGAACATATAATATCTTCTTTCTTACATCTTTTTCCTTGCTAAATATAACGGTTAATTCAAATTTACTTGTAAATGGAGAATAGATAGCCCATGTTTTTATTGATATTATTTGTTCTAGCTAAGATTATTTAAGGACTTGTTGTCTTATATCAGTGATTGATTCCAACTAAACTATTACATTTTGTGCCCCATTTCAGAAACAACACTATGGAGGAAGGTACAAAGAGGAAAATTTCAAAAATATACCGTGCACTTGTAACTGGAATAATTCAGGATGATGAGGTACATCTATTATGACATTTCTTGTATACTTTGTATGGTTAACTTTTTTTCATTTCATCCTTGAAACCATTTTACTGTTCTAAAAGCACTGAGACAGTAATATTAATCCAGCTACGATACATGTTAGATGCTATTTGTTGTACGATTAGCAATGGTCATTTTTTATTCTGAAAGTACATAAAAGTGACGTTGAAAATCTTTGAACATAGTTGACAATTTAAATTTGCTGCAAATGGTTGCGGCACTCCCTCTGAATTAGGGTGCAGAATAATTGGAGGACTGAAAGCTAGTTCTGTTTCCTGTCAGAAATTTTTTTTCGGTTAATTGCATTTATATGATTAAGAGTCTTTCTTTATAGGTGAGCATTGACCAGCCAATTGGAAGGATGCAATATCCAGGGGTTGCTCAGGGCCTGTATGTTGCTACTTCCTCAGGTTTTTGGTTGCATCTTATATGCTGGTTCAATAAATTTCATGTTTTCTTGAGAAGACAGTGTTACTACCGTAAAAATCTTCACGATAGGGAAAGCACAAGTCTCTTAAGTTTTTGGCTGGGAAGGGTTATAATTCATGAAGTTCTTGATAAGTTTTAGGTTAAATAACAAGTTTAGTCTCTAAACTTTTAAGTCTGTGTCTATTTGGTCCATGAATTTTAAAAAGTGTTAAATAGGTCCTGAACTTTCAATTTTGTATCTAATAAGTCCTTCAATTTTAAAAATGTCTAATTAATCCCTGAATTTTCAATTTTGTTCTAACAAGTCCCTGACATATTCAAAAAAAAAATTAAATTAACTGACCTATTGAATATAAAGTTGAATTTTATGTCTAAGAGAAGCCTAACTTTCAATTTTTGTGTCTAGTAAGCTCATGAATTTTAAAAAACGTTAACTAGGCCAAGGACCTATTAGACACAAAATTGAAAATTTAGGGACCTATTCGACATAGGATTAAAAGTTTAAGAACTTGTTAGACACATTTCAAAGTTTAGGGACCAAATAGACACAAATATGAAAGTTCAGGGATCTATTAGACACTTTTTAAAGTTTAGGGACCAAATAGACACAAACCTCAAAGTCTAGGGAAAAAACATGTAATTTAACCTAAGTTTTAAATGGTCATCACGATTATTCTACTGTTCATGTTTACTTCCATTGTCTGACTGTTGTTTCAATAGTTACTAGCTTCAGTTCTCCTCATGTTTACTTTTTTTAATTAATAACTTGAGCAGGGAAACCGGCTTTCAGTAAAGTCAACGTTCTTGAGAGAGATGAACGAGGCAAACACACTTTGGTCCAGGTATCTCATGTTGTTGGAAGGACTTCTTGACTACACTTCTCTGTGCCTATTAGCTTTATCTTTATTTAAAAGGATTTTCCTGCTGTTATTCACATTTTTGTTAGTTTTTATGATCACCAAAGTATATGAGTTTCTTTCACTTTGAAGTATATCCTAGGCATGGGTACATCTTTTGCTAACAACCCTCACACGAGTGTTATGTGAAGCACTCAAGGGGATGTACCTCTCCTTCTGATCATTGCTCCTTTACTAATTCATTCGAAATAGGTCGTAGAGGGCTTCTTCCGTTTGTTGAGTAATTACATGCCCAAGAGACTTCTGATTGGGAGGGAGAGGGAGGGCTTATTCCTTTAGGCTTGAAAGGAACCTTATGTGTTTATACGTACTTTTACATGGGATATAGTGGCAATCATAACAGGCACAACGAACAAACTTTTATACTCTTTGCATTTGCATTTGCTGCTTGTACTCAAAAACTACAAATTAATTTTCTGGTGTGATGGGATTTGCTGCCAAGGTCTCAATTCACGACTGTTTTCAACATTAGTTAATTTGATTGAGATGTTATTAACTATTTTTGCTTATCATTTAAAGAGAATTTGCAGCTGGTCTGATAGTGGAAATTTTATGGAAAATGAGAGTGAATCATGTGATGCACCACAATTCAAAGGGTTTAAACTACGTCGTATATTTTACAGGTAGAAATTCAGTCTGGACGACCCCACCAAATCCGCATCCACCTTTCTTCAATAGGGCATCCTCTATTGGGTAATGCTCTTTAAATTAATTAACTATGTAACTTTTTAAATGTTTTGGGGGTTCTGATTGCTTGTTTTATAGGTGAGCTTTTAAATATCTGGAAACTGTGGATTGCCAATAACCGTTAGTGACTTGCATCTGTTAGGTGATCCTCTCTATGCTGCTGGCGGGCAACCGAACTGCCTTCATTCTTATTTAGTAGATCAGAGTTTTGCAGAAGACGGGTACGAAGTTGGTGTTTCAATAAATAAAAATTTCTATTCTCTCTGTTCTGATCAGCATAAAACTTTTAGGAATCTGCTTTTATTGAGGATCATTGTTCATTTTGTGTTTAGGTTGAATTGTGAAAAGAAGACAATATGTTTCTCTGATAAATTGATGGGAAGATATAAAATTAAGAACCAGATAAAAACGTTGAAAGGTTGACTAGTTTTCGAGTGAATATGTTTGGAATGGCATGCATCCAGAAAGATCTGTTCAAACATCAAGTGTAGAAATATTAAACATCAGTGTCTATTTCTTCTGTATTTCTTCTGTAGACTAGATATTAGTAAATATCTGTTCAGAGTCCTGTCCCCATCTTTTTGTGGGGTTGGGAATTCTATGAATTGGATTCCTATTTCTTTTTCCAACGAAACCATGTATATCTGTCCAGAGGTTACCAAAGGCCAACAAAACCTGTGCCTGGAGATTGTGGCTACTATTTGCACGCACATCAATTGGCCCTTTATCACCCAAGAACCAATGAGGTAAGCTTTGAGTTTAGTATATAGCATATGTGACATACTTCCATTTGCTTGTTGATATATTTGTGTTGTTTAGGAAAAAAAGAGATGCAAAAATTCATGTGATGAGTGCATTTATATTTTTGTAGATGGTCGTTATAGTAGGCTAGAAAACTACTGGATTATATCTTAGTTCTGCTGTGAAGGAACTCCCATCTTGGAAAATTGTGCGTCGAATGTCAACTTTCATTAGATAACTCCTTTGCATTTGTATCCGGAATGGGAAGAAAGATGATGCAAAAGTTGACTGATATTTTCATGTTTGGCGCGTTGGTCATTGACTGGCCTACGAGTTGAACAAAAAAACGTTTGCATTATCAAAGAATTATCTCGTGGTTAACCTATTATTCCTATGGAGCATTCATGAACTTTTTTATGGATTCCCCCTTCGCTTTAATGTCTCAGTTTGTGTAGTTCGCTACATTTCATCTGTTGTTCTTCACTAAAAGGAACTTCTTCGTTCATGTTGAAGGTTGTCAAAATCGTTGCACCACTTCCTCCGGTCCTTCGAACACATGGAGAGGTCGAAGATGCCAGAAATGGAGTGGATGAATAGAAAGGCATAACCCGTATGTCAAAAAGATTAGTCCTATCCTTTATACTTTATTCCTCAAATTTTAGAATAATAATAGTCTGTGAGTTTATATTTAGGATTTGAAACTATTTATTCTAAGTTATAATAGTCTGTTTGGAATACAAAATACAAAATATTCCACAGATTATTATAATTCACGTCTCAAATTGTTCCTTAATATGCATGCGATATCTGACACCCATGAGGAAAGGTCCATCGTTTCTTTTGGAAATTAGGTTTAAAGGAGAAGAAAATAGCTTGATCAGTTGATTGTTAAAACACACAGACAGTTGGATTAAATTTAGTCTTTTGTTTTCAAATTAGAAAGCAAATAGAAAATAGTTTCGAAAGATTAATTTAAAAAACAAACCCATTCATCCTCTTACGCCCTTATCAGAGATCTCCAAAGATTTTGTGTGCTGGCTTTGTTGGCCTTGTCTGATTGGAACGTTTAGGAATATCAAATTCAACGAAAGATTCACTCATTTTATCCCAATAACAATCCTGACGGCTCCCTTAGATTGAAGGGGCCGATCAAATCCTTTTAAGTTGATAGACCTGTAAGTTGAGTGGTAATGAAATTTACGTTAGAAACTGATGAAAAATAATTCTGAAGCATTACTCTTTTTTTTTTTTCCTTCTTCCTACAAGACGGCAATAAAAACCGTCAAATTCTGCTATCATTCACTGACATCAACGAAACTATGATACATGGGTTGCAGCAAAAGAAACCATTCGCTGCTGAGAGTGCCTCTGTTGAAAGGCTCTCTAAACATATCTACTACCAGCTAATTCTCTCTTCTATGAGCCGCCGCCACCACCATCATCCTCAGCCTTATTGCAATGCAATTTTGTATCTGACGCATCAACATCATTACAAATTTCTCCTCCTACAATAGTTCCTCCAACTTCCTCCTGCCGCACCTCCTTACTACTATTTACCTCCGACATCTGGGAATCGCCATTTGATTTCTGTTCGTTGCTAATAGGTTGCTGCTGAGATGGGGAGGTGGATTTAGAGAAATGATCAAATGTAGGATATCTGGACAGTATGGTGGTGGGATCGGGCAGCGATGAAAGCCCGGTGTGTATTCGGGTCCCATCCCAAATTCCGTAACTTCTTGAGGGAGCATCCTCCTCTTGGCCTGGAGAGTTTTTTTTATCGAACTTGGCCGTACGCAGATTTCCATGGCTACTTACTTTCAATCTGCGCTTGAACTTGTGCTGGGTCCTATTTCCATTCTCAATGGATCCGAATTTTGAACTCGGCACGGATGAGGAATGGGTAAGAATCTGACCGAATAGTTTCACGTCACTATTTCGTGCCGAGGAATGGGTAAGAATCTGACCGAATAGTTTCACGTCACCATTTCTAAATAATTGTTCGGAATCAGACAAACTGTGTGAATGCACTCTGACATGATGATGCCCTAGTTCATCTTTAGGCCATGAGGTGACGTGAGAATTGGGCGCTGAAGAGCTATCAGCTGTGTGGGAGTGGGCTTTTTCACCTCGACCAGTTCTAGTATCTAAATTTCCCCTCTTGGCTTCAGCATCCAAACCATTTCCAACTGATGCTGCAATCGGAGCAGAAATGCCTTGTTTCTTTGCAGTTTCATCGGATGCAACAGTATGTTGCTGATTCTGGATCAAGCAATTCTTATCATTGGCAGAATTTACAGACTGGCAGTCGTCGTCAAGCGCTAAATGAGAGCTATCCTTTCGATCGCATGCATCATCAGACACCTTAGCATCTACAGCAGCATTACTATGACAAGTCTTTGAGGATGGATTACTCTCTTTGACTTCCTGATGTGCAGACTGCAGATTCATGGACTCCGATTCCCCACCATTACTCGTCACAGACTTCGGCAAGTCATTGACCATCTGAGAGCCAACCCCTGCACAAGGAAGGGCATATTTGGTATCCACACCTGCTTCACCGTTGCATCCACGGTCACTTCCATTTGCTGGCATTTTCTTTGCAGAACATATCAAATCCAAACCAAAGCACTTTCGTGCTTTGCTAAAGAAGATCTTGCACTGGTCTGTGGATTTTGATCCTACATGGGTAGAGATCATTGCGAAATTCTTCCCATAAACTGTCACCGCTTCTATGAAAAGAGACTTCTCCCCATCTGTCCAATAAGAAGGATCCATTTCTCCGCAACTCTCATCTGAACAAACCTCCTCATCTACATACTGCGGGACATTGGCTGTCATACGCCGCCTTAATACAGTTGTAGCACCCTTCTTGCACTTCAAATCCTGAGAACCATCTCTTCGGTCAAAATTACTAGTGACACATGATGAACCCATGGCTTCTGATGACAGGGAACCACAAATACCAGCTAAAACATCAGCAGCAACCTTTTCTCTTTCGTTTCCAAAAATATGAAAACTTTTGGCCCTTTCTGATAGATTATCATCAAATTGAGTTGTGTGATATGCAGCTCTTCCACCCGTCCTGCTGCTAGAATATTTATGAGCATGAGCCGTCATCGCTGAAGCAGCACCCAACATGTCAAGAGAAGCGGCATTTGTTTCTGGATTCCATTTCTTCCCTGTTGTAATCAAATAGTTACCAGTGGAGGACTTCGCTTTCTTCCCAAACTCCAGCTTCTTTGTTTTCTCAAAGCAATCGGATTTGTGGTTTTTGTAGTAGAACTCAATACAGTCTGCTGTTGTCTTATGATCAAGAAAGGATGCAATTTTCCCAAAATCTTTTCCAAAACATTCCAACTTCTCCATGAAAACATCTTTCTCTTCTGAGGACCATGGGTTAATCATCATCCTTTCCTTCTCAACCCCGCACGGGTCCTCAACTAGTCCGTTATTAGAGATGAACCTTGAGGCCATCTTATCCTTCTGGTCCAGAATTAATGAGGGCATCTTCAACGTCTTCCGATACTGCTTAATCTGTGGATTAGAAAGCTGCTTGCTCACATGCTTAAGAATCTCCGCCTTAGAAACGGGGTTCAGATTTCCTGCTGCAAGGCCAGTTTTAAAATTCAAAATGATAATATCAATTGTATCACATTAGGAGATTCTCCAAAGATGTACGCCTCCTGATTTAAAGAGGAAAAAAGCTTACATAAAGGCAAACTAAAGATGTAAACGGAAGGGTGAAGGAAAATCCACAAACTATTATGAATAGCAAAAGTGAGCATTGAAAACAACAAAATTAGTACAGATAGTAACATTGCTGCTGAAACGGAATATCAAAAAATATTACAAAGCTCAGAGAACCCTATCAACTTATATTGCATAACACTGGCAGCAATCTTAAACTAAAACATGACATAAAGATCACATTCTGGAGGAGCATAACAATTTGATCAATCATCTTCATATCAACACACACACACACACTATCATATAACTGATGTCAGAAGTTCTATTAATAAAGGCAAACATAAAATTCAAAGTATGCAATTCTCTCTTTATTCAAGAATGCGAAACTCAGACATATTTGATATTAAATTAAATGCCAGTAAATTTGACATTATCAAGACTTATATACTGAAAGAATAATGGAAGCATCGCCTTAAGCTTAACTAAGTGCAAATGATTGTATGAAAAAAGACCCCCTTTCACTCAAACTACTTCCATCTTTACCACTTCAATTATTCAAAACACATTCATTTCGGTCCATATAATCTTTTTATTTCTAAAACTAGCTTGACAAAGACAAGTGACTCACATGTAAAAAAAGCAAAGTGTTGTTACCTACAACGAGACTTCAGATGAAAGCCATGATATTTCTAGAAACAGAACGGTAAAGCACAACTAATATTATAGGACAATCGTATTGCATAGACCCACATGCAAACCCTCTTCTCACCTTCCAAAAACTAGTCATATCTCATAAGAAACAGAAAGTGCAGTCAGCTTATTTAACATCACAATGCCTTTTCATCGGACAATAAACTTAACTGAGTATATGAGAACCAATGCGGACAGTCAACACTAACTAAGATCAGTCAGGTGGAAGAGCTTTTGCCCAAGCAGTTCATATGGGGTTCAATATTTGTGGTAGAGACCAAAATTAACACAGATATGAAGTTTATGTATTAAAACACCAGTTAAGTTTCAGGTATGTAAGTTTCAGATATGCAAACTGATACCACTACTGATAAAAGTTGAGAGGACCAAATAGTACAAAATGGAAAACTGATGCAAAAATTCAGATAAACCAAGTCATTAACGTGGAAAAGAAGCAAGTCAATAGAGTGAAAAAAAAACTGTTTAAAGTATTCTTAAACATAAGGCCAGATTAGATGTCTCCTTACCAGGTGAAGGCATACGGAATCGGATGGAAGATCGGTTCTTCTGGTAACCACTGTAATTTGTCCACAAACTCAACTGATATTTTTTCTGAGATTTTGTACGTAGCTTTCTTACAGGAGGCACATGCAAACTCTCCTTCCACAAGGATTGGTAGGCTCTAAACTTAAGGGCAATTACTCTCTCCTTAAATCTTAATAACTGCTTTCTCTTTGCAAATCTCTCTTTTATTGAACGTTGATTCTGTGAGCAGGCATTTGTGCTCCAAATATCGATCTTACGTTCATTAGCAGGCAACAGCCTGATCAAAGCTTCAGAAGCCTTACATGCAGACTCTTTATTGGATGCCAGAATTAAATTGAACACACTATCTCCTCCCTCATCAGCATATTCATATATGTCACTAGAAATGGGCTCTAATGTGACACCTACACTCTTTATAAGCATGTTATTGTCAACAGAGGCCACAACATTATCTTCGACATTGCAACTGGAGAGTGTTGGCTTCTCTTTCATGATGACAGATTCCTTTGCATCCAACCTTCCAGACTGATCCTTTTCCTTGACATCAGCATGCACTTCTTCCGATTCACTTGTAGAATGTGCCGTCGTTTTAGAAATAATATTTGTGGAAGCAACAACGGGCAGGGTAGCAGCTGAAGGTATCATATCAGTGACATCATTGTGCTCTTCAAAGTATTTATCTCCCACCAGCAAAGAACTGGATGCTAAGGGGAAAGAAAAGTAACCCTTACTTTCAGATCTCAACCCCTTCAGCTCATTTTCAAGTAAATCAATTTCAGACTCGGTCTTCTCCAACACTTTGGAAATTTCATTTTTATATATAACCAATTTACTCAAGGCAGTGGAACTCATAAAACTGGAATCCGCTGAAGTCGAATCATTAGGTTGCAGCAGTTGAATGAGTGGAGAACCCAAATTAGCTATTGAGAAATTATCCAACTTCTCTAAATTAGAGGATGTTCCCTCGTACTGATTCTGAAAAACGGAACCAGGTGAACCAAAGTTACTGACATCATTATCACTTGATGCCTTTCCAGATGATTTTTCATCCCCACCTGCACAGATGTAGAAGTTTGATTTCAGTAGAACGCAAACAAATTTCACTTGATAGCAAGAAATACACAGACTGGAGTGATGATAACATGGCAGTATTTAAAAGCACCAGATTTTTCTAAATGAAATCCTGTTGAAGATACCTTATCAACATAAGGACAATTCTGAGAATAGTCACCAATGAAAGATGTATACCATTTATGCGCATCAGAAATAAATATTGGGCACATATCAGAACCCGAGGACATATTAGCCCAGACAAGTATCATTCCGGTTATCATCCATCAAATCATTGTTGACCTTTCTTGTGATCTTGTCTTCAGTTCAAGTATTTGTATCTCTCTCTTATATCTCCCAGAAAACCCTTACTTCTGATATGCCTATCTTATCTTCAGACATGCCTATTTCTACTCTCTCTCTTATCAATCCGTCCCTTTTTGTATCGATAAAGGTACACAACCATACAGCAATCATCAGAAGGAATTGTCAACCATCGAATTATTGTTTACCTTTCTTGTGATCTTGTCAACCATCAAATTATTTCTTGAAAAGCCTCGTATTGCTGACTTATATCTATCTTCAGACATGCCTATTTCTTTCTATATTATCTTTTGTTAATCTGTCCCTCGTAGTTTGTTAGCATCTTCATCCTCATCTAATCCCCACCACCAAGAGAAAAATTTTCTTTCTCCTAACATAACCCTTCTTAGGCATTGTCATGTCTTCACAAAATGAGAACTTTTATGTAAACCCTCTCCTCTCCTCCTTTTTGTTCCTACTGGTATCATGACTATCTTTCTTATCTCCCCTCTCTCGAAATCATTCACCCTTCCGCACTAATGCTTCTATTATCTTAGTCATTCTTTTTTCTTACAATTTCTGGTACTTGAAGTTGAAACAAATGCAATCATGATTTCTTACACATTACAGTCTCCTCTGCCAAACTGCCACAATAATATGCTGGTTTTATTAGCTGATAATATCTAGTTATTGATTATCATGATTTTTCTAAAAATATGCAACTTCTCATGACCATTGAAAGATTTAAAGCATCTTCGCCATTATGAAATTTTCTTTTGTAATTCTGTTCTAGCTTGGCTGAACTTCTAATTGAGACTATTTTATATTCTATACAAAAACATTAAACACTCATCAATTTCTTCTTCCAGTACTGCAACCAGTTGAATGTGTGAAACACAGAAATATTATCACTAGATAAACACCATATGAAGTGCAAAATTGGCCCACAATTACAAAAATACAAAAGAGCGCTGGTGTACCTGGAGAGGAACCACAAATGACAGAAGAAGGGGTCGCAGGTGAGGTACAGTCGGAAAATCCTGAACCTCTAGGGCCTTTTTCAATCAAGCTAGAATTCAGAAAATAGGTAGATTCTGCATTAACATTTGTAAAGGCAGTATCATCAGGAACTTCAACCTTCTTTTTCTCATACTTGGCAAGTCCCTCACCCCATCCTAGCCGTGGCTTCTTCCTAACAGTTGCCTCATCACATGGCAGAGAAGACATTGCACACTCAGCAGGATCAGCTGAAGGAGACAGATTTTGCGAAACATTTTTCAACGTCTCAGACTTTGTCTCATTAGAATCTAAAGCATCGATGCTCTTTGTGCTACTGGAATGGCCCAATGTTGAAGTGCGTGAAGACAAGCCACCAGAACGTGTCCATTTAAGAGGCTTCCACCCTGAGGAACTCACTGAGTAGTCCCGATCACGTCTCTGGTTTGTGCCTAACCCATTGACATCATCGATCTTATCATGCTGGCCTTTTACCTTATCTCTTGGGTTTACAAAGTCAGAATGAGAATGAGAGGGATATATCAGCATATCATGAACTGACCTCTGATCATAATTTAAATCATGCTGCAGCCTACCACCATTGTTCGTAGACCCATTACTTGTTGCCCAGGAGTGACCTTTCCAATCTCTTTGACTAAAAGATCTGCTTTCCCTACCATTCCTAGCATACTTCCCATCGCCATGTGAAACAGAAGGCCGGCTACTGACATTTTCCAGCATCTTGTTATTGAATGACATGGAAGGCCCATATCCATGATCATATTCGTCAGAGAACACATGCCAGCCACCCTGCCTACCATGACCTTCAGAAATATTTCAAAAAAGAAAAGGAAAATGCAAAAGAAAACACAGTCAATACAAGCAGAGGACCTAAGATGGAGCAAAAAGTAAAACAAAATTATCTGAGCAATTTCTGCAGCCAAACTTAGATTTCTAGTTTAGACTAATACAGGCAATAAACCTCGGATCTAACCATCAATATTGACTATTATACGATACACACTCTATAAATCATGATAGTAATATGATAAGTCCTCCGTCAACTAGATCTATCAGGAAGAAAGGATCCAGAATTTAATGGATGAACAGAAGGAAGACTTCCCTTTGATTTCAATTAAGCAAAATAACAGTATCTGATTAAAACTACAAGCCTCCATGAAAAGCCTGACAGGGGAAGAGATGTAGATATCTCGACTCTTCGAAACCTAAAAAACTCAAAAAAGAAATCAGAAAGGAAACCAACGACTCTATAGCTCACCTGGCGGTCTGCGAAAATCGCCTGATCCCCACCTACTAAACTCACGGGATCCGTGACTGGATGAATCTCTCCATCTAGGTACAGGTCCGAGGAACTCCGACCTCTCGTGTTTCCTCTCCTTGAAGAAGTCCTTCCGATCCCAGGGCAAAGGTTCAGGCGGCATGAAAATGAGGCCAGTAATATGGGCACCCTCAAAGAACAAGCGTTTTCAACGCACAGCACAAGGAGCGCGTCGAATAGCACCGCCGGAAATCAATTCAACTATTTTTGCAACCATATCAAACAAGAAGCCTCACGAACAAAACTTCTTCACATTAAAGATCCTAAAAACCATAACCAGCCAAGGCAAACGCCAAAGAGAAAAAACAAAAACAAGATCAACTCAAGAAATCGATCGCTTCTCCGTCCTCTCACTGGACGCGTAAAAACGAGGATTCGCCGATATATGTGGCAGCCACGACGAGCTACACACGAATTACTCCGGACCAAATCTTGAACAGAAACCACCAAAACGATGAAGAAAAGCAGAATCAAAACCAATACAGGCGTACGTGATAGATAGAGACTGAAACAGCTAAATTCAAAGGGTTTGGAATCAGATGGAATCGACAATGCCGATTGAAAAGCTCTGCGCCATCACATGCAAAACCTCAATCTCACTTCCAGTTCGCAATCTCCGCCCTTCGCATCTCCTCCTCAGCGACCTCCAATCTCCGAACTCTCTCTCTCTCTTCTTGGCTGGCGGAAATTTTTTTGCCTCCGGAGCGAGAAAGTAAGAAATCGAGCCGATAAGGGATAAAAGAGAACCCTGACAGAGGAAGAGGAAGGGGGAGATTGGTTCTTCGGATCTCAAAACCACTCTCAACCTTATTCAATTGTTTCCTTTCGCGTCCGCTAATTTTCATATTTCTTTTTTTCCTAATTTTCGTCATTATTCTTTTTTTTTTTTTTTTACTTCGGCCCCTCTTTGTGTTTTCTCTTCATAATTTCTAAAGTTTCGCCTGCTTTCTGAGCATAATTACGGAACTGGCCCCATTGCCATTCAGTGAAACTACTATACTGCCCTTGTCTCTCTATTTAATCGACGAGACTTCCGTGTTGGCGGTCGCTCTGGTGAATATCCGCTTTCCGTCGTCGTTTTAAGCCAACTCATTGGCCTTTGAAAATTTATTTAAAAAAAACTATATATATATATATTCAAACCATTTTATTTTTTGTTTTTTATTTTTTAAAACTATGTTTGTTTTTCCTTATCTTTCTCCGTGAACCATTTGAATTTTAGTTAAATTTCAAAAATAAAAATAAGTATTTGAAAACTATTTTTTTAGTTTTCAAAACTTGGCTTGATTTTTTAACACATAGGTAAAAACTAGATAATAAAACATAGAAGGTTAAATTATAAGTTTAGTCCATGAACTTTTAAGTTTGTATCAGATAAGTCCCTAAATTTTAAAAAGTTTCTAATAGATTTCTGAACTTTCAAATTTACATATAATAAGTCATTAAACTTTAAAAATTGTCTAATAAGTCTCTAAACTTTTGATTTTATATCTTTAAGTCCTTTATCTTTCAATTTCATGTCTAATAGATCTTTGACCTATTCGACATTTTTAAAAATCAATGAACTTGATGGACACGAAATTGAAAGTTTAACATGCTTTAAGACACAAAATTCAATTTTATGTCTAGTAGATTCATTAATTTTTTAAAAAATTGAATGTGTCAATGATCTATTAGATACAAAATTGAAAGTTTGAGAACCTATTAGATACTTTTTAAAGCTCATGGACCCATTAGATATAAAATTAAAAGTTTGAGAACCTATTAGACACAAACATGAAAGTTTAGGGACTAAACTTGTAATTTAACCAACATAAAAACTAATAGGTACATATAGTATTTATAGGCTTAATTTTCAAAAACTAAAAACCAAATGATTATCTGGACTTAAACTTTCAAATTTGTAGATAGTTGGTTCTTGAACTTTAAAAAGTGTCTTATGGGTTCTTAAACTTTTAAGTTTGTATTCAATAAGTCATTAATTTTTTAATTTTATGTCTAATAAGTCTTTGATTTATCTAATATTTTTTTAAAATCACAAATCTACTTGACACAAAATTGGAAGTTTAAGATTCTATTAGACACAAATGTCAATAATTATTCAATAGATCATCTAATTTTAAAATTTTTTAAACATTTTAGGGACCTATTATACCGGATAAATTTGGGAAGGGCCCAATGGGGAGGAGTGAGCTCCTCTCAACTTATAATCTATTTATTTTTTTTTTGCCTCTTTATTTTATTTTAAAGCTTAAGTTGATTAGAGATGTCAATTTTCTCGCAAGGCGTGGAACTTCCGCCTAAAGTTCTAATCATAATTAGAGATGTCAATTTTCCCGTAAAGGGAGGAATCCCCGTTTAGGCAGGGAACGAGGGAGTGAGCGAGGACTAATTGTTTCCATTTGGCTAAATGGGGGGCGAGGAATTCATTATCCGTCCCCGACCCTAACCTCACCCCCACCCTGATTTATTTATTTATATATATGTATATGTATATATTTAATAAAGCATAATTCTAAATTTTTATTAAATATCTTTTTTATTTTTTTTAAGAAAATTGAAAAAAAAATGTCTATTAAGTATAAATTTCTAATGAATAATGAGCCATTTAAATACATTTTAAAAAAAAGTTAATAAATTTTAGAAAAATAAAATAATAAACAATAAATTATTTCCCGCGGGAAACTCAATCCCCGCAAATTCCCCGTCCTGTTCCCCGCGAAATTTCTAGGGTTATCATTAATTATTTATTTATATTTATTAAAATTCCAGTACATTTTAAAAATAAAATATCAACTATAACAAACTTGAGGAGTATGAATAAAGTACTGTAGCAAACCCGATGAGTAAGGTAAAGTATTGTAGTAAACCTAGAGGAGTAGAATAATATACATTATAGCAAACTCGGATTTACAAAACTGCCAATCAAACATGGGTTTGTTTACAAACTCATACTCCCCACTTCTAAAACAAGGAACATTAATTCTGTGATATTAGAAAATTGAAAAAACAAAAATTGTGTACCGGAGGGATGAAAATGAAACTTTAAAAAAGATTTTCACAGGAAAGAGAAAAAAAATTAAAATTTGAAGATTCAAGAAAAAGAATGGTCCAGTGAACCGTATTTCTGGATACAATACAACATTCAATGAAGTTATTATTATTATTATTTGTCCCTTTAATGTTGCAAGTATTTTTTCGAATTTAAAAAAAAAAACCTGCACTTCAATTGAATAAAATAAACCAAAATATTTAGAATAATCATTTCGATCTTAAGTTTAGTTCAGTTTTTAAAAAACAAAAACCATACCATTGTTTTTAGCTTTCTTATTTTAAAAAACTAAAGACTAGACCTGGTAACTACTTAACATGCTTGATAATTATGTCTTTATTTTCAAAATTAAAAAAATCAAAAGAACATTTGATGAGTAATTTTAATTTTATATTTTTTTTATAAAAGTAACATCAAACTATTTTTACAATCCTTTTCCATCTATAATATACATAATCATAAAGTTATATTTTATTTTTATTATATATTAAAAACAATAATATTGAAAAAAAACAGTATCTCTTTTCTTTGTACTAATTAGTCACTAATCAAAACAGAAAAAAAAAAAGAAAAAAAAACCCTATAAAAATACAACCAATAATCATCATATTAATATTCATATAAACAATAAAAATGTTCATAATACTAATTAGTTCATAAAAAATGAAAGAGAACAAAATTAGAAAAAACAACCATCAACAGTGTGCTTGAGTTGCCATCCAAAGTTGAATAGCACTTTGATCCCTCAATTGAGCCATATGCTTTAGTTATCATTAACCTCAACAAGAGCTTGTGAAAGATTGCAGCCATGTTGCATATTCTCTTCTTCAAATTGTCTCATTCTTAAAAAAAAACAATAGTTCATCAAATTTTGTTCCATCAATTTGAATAACATCTTCAATACAACTTGTCTTCCTGAGTCCTGAATATAATAAAATTACTTTAATATCTTTCATATACTTTTGCAACATAATGCAAAATTAACCATTTAGTATAAAACAAAGACCCATTTTCATGAAGGCAGACCATTCAACAGCTGCTTGTAAAACAGAACATTCATTGATCAATCGATGAGGAAAACCGATCGTAAAACAGAGCATTCAACAATAGAAAACAATAATACATCCAAATTTTCAAGACACACCAGATAGCTCCAATGAAGTTTTGAAAGATCTACCGCTGAACTTAGCCAACAAAGTGATTCTGTACAACTTTCTAGTATTAACCCAAAAAATTCAATCTTAGTGTCTTACAATTTTCTGGTATTTGATTTCCATTTCCAGTTGGAGAGAGAAAGCTAGAGAGCTAATTGTGACTAAACAATTTGGGAAAACTGCAAACTTGGCATACGTACAGAAAGATAGAGGCCTTAAAGTGATCTGTTGAGAGATCATTATAACCTTTTCCTACTTGAACTGAATTATGGTTCAGAATAGCAATGGAGTATCAACTTTACAGAGGGCACTAGAGAGAGAGATTCCTAAGCCATCAGGAAGAAGGAATAATCAGTAAAACTTGCTTGGAGATATATATGCTCTTTCTTATGATTCACTCTTATTTCTTTTTGTACCTCTAAGCTTTCCCTCTAAGTAAGAATCCTTAAGCTCATCATATTAAGGAATTTGCCTTCAAGTACCAAATTCATCTCTCTTCCATTTAAATTTGTAAATGTCCATGATGATTATCACAGAAGATGCGTATCAGTTATCACAAGAACAGACCAAAGTACAACAGCAAGACAATAATATGAAAATATGAACTCAAAGAACTATCAACCACAACATAACATAACATGAGTAAGCACTGATTAGAATCCATGGAAAAGGCATCAAAACTTGCTAAATGAAAACAGGGATTTAACTCACTTCTTTCCGATTTCCCCTCTGATTTTGATGGATTTTCAATTCTTCTCCTTCTCATTTTCATTGGGTTTCGAGTTAATCTTCAGCATCTTAAACCATGCACGCTGACCACCTTAGAACAAAATGAGGTGATAGATAGATATATAGAATAAAGTCCTTTTGAAAATATGCTAAGAGTGAGGCTTTGTATAAAAATTTATAATCAGGTTCCATATGGTAAATACTTCTAAATTTAAGCCCCTTTTTGAATTATTAGCCTGGTTAATGACTGCCCTTTTTCTAATGTCTCATAATTCACCAGGAAAGTGATAAAACATTGTTCAGTTTTACCTTGAGGGGTGGGAAAAAGGCCAGAAAGCAGGGTGTTCACTAACCCAATCTACACTCGATATCATGGAGAACAGCTTATTTACTGTAGGCAGTTTCGAAAGAAGCGTATTCCCTAATTCAAACAAAGAACCGTTTATCTCTTAATCACTAAAAGCAGAGCAGAAAGTTGAATTATTAAAAAATAAAAGCCAAATAAACGAGTCCAGCATGTACCTGTAATGCAAACACGACATCGGCTTCGTCAACTTTCAACAACACTCGCCTCATTTTATCATCTCGAGACTGACCAAGTTTGAGAAGCCCCTGCAAAGTTCGACGTCAAAATGTTGGAAGAATTGGTACCATCAGAGATAATAACTGTCAAATTCTTTGTTTGGTTACTACCTGGTCGTTTAGCACTGTGAACATAGTTGAAAGTTCCAAAGTTCCCACCGGTGGGATTAGTGTCGATTTGCAGATATCTATGTATGATTTGTTTAGCTACATGTAAATGTAACAGCAACAAACAATGTTCAGTCATTGTTATTTGTCTTTTAAAAAAGTTAACTCAGGAATTGAGCACCCACCTCTCCTATGGTTGTATCCTTCTTCCCTTGACGAACGAGTTTTACAACGGAGCATAAAATAATCTGATTCAACATTTATACGTGTAAAAGGAAAATAGTTACAGAACAATGAAACAATTACATTTATTGAAGATGCATGTGTCATAAGCTGAGTCAAATAGAACTACTTCAATTTCACGGTTCACCTAATCTTTGCTATTAGATTATGATCGAAAACATGTAGTTTTATTCCCAAAAGTCAATTAGTTAGTATCAGAATCAGAAATATCATTTTAGTTGACAACTTTAACGTATCACTTCCTTTGTAAGTCACATGTGTCCTGTAAGTTATTTTCATAAATAACAACCATTGAAGAATCTCTTTTAAGAAAACAATTACAAGTGGTAAATCTATAATCATATTTTTTGTTTATAGATTCTGAACTATACCTGTTGATGCTGAGGAAGAGATTGTATGGTTTCTACTGCTGGTGATTTAAAAGTCTTGGATAAGGCAACAGCCATATGGTCTAACCTCACCTATAATACAACAATGTTAAAACCTCCAAGTCATAATAATAAAAGTAAATATATGAAGTGCAGAGAAGTAATGGGAAAAGGGTAAATCTTAATAGAGAATCATCATCACATCAATCAATAAAGAGGTGTAGAAAATTTGGGAAATATTTTCACCAGTTCCCTATTTTGCAATTCACTCAATTTATTAGCTTTGCTTCAAAGCTTTTATGCTCTGATTTTAATAACAATTAGAGATTAACTACTCAGAAAGGAGGCTTTTTTGAAACTGTAGAAAGAACAGAAGTAGAAAACTGTTTTGGAAATAGTTTGGCCAACAAAACTTCAACCTCTTGACACATAAAACTTTACATTCAGTAGACAGAAAATATTTCTCATTTTGGATATATTTCTCCCCTTGAGAAGAATTATCGGTATACAACAAAAATCCATCATTAAGTAGATTAAACTATATAAAAGTAATTTTTTCAAACAATAAACCACCACCTTTTTTTTGTGAGAATTCTTTCAAGGGTTTACAAAATATGGAGTTTTAGAATGGACAAATGCTACATGGAAGATTTATTGTGGCAATGACGAGCACTTACAATTTGAGTCTCTTGTCTTTTGACAAACTCAGGTGTCGAAGCGTTACATCCATCATTACGGTTCAGCTCCTCAGAGGATGCTTTGAGTTCCACCTCTAACAACTCAATGGCATTTCTGTTCAAAGAAGATTTTAATTACAAGGATATTATATCACCCTTGATGCAAACACTGAAAATTCTTATCTTGAAGTTTGTAGGCTATGATATAACAATGTTTTATGATGAAAGTTATATTAATGAATTTAAAAACACTAACCTGCAAATGCAAAGAGCTTTTCTCATATCTCCAGACACAGCTGCAACTTTCTGCAAAGAAATTTCAATCAGTTGAAGGATGAAACGCATTCAGATGTCATATAGATGAATACAAAATAAATTAAGTTTGAACTAGTTACAAAATAGACCGTTAATTTTCACAAGACTGGTCAATTCATCAATCAACGGTAAATGAAAATCTAACATTTAGGGCCATTAAATAACAATTTTGTTTTTAAATTTTGGTTAATGTTAAACGTAGAGTGCAAATAAAAGAAGATTATTAATAGACAAACATGATCAATTAGAAAGAGCATCATTATCAGGCGGGCACTTGATTTTGCAAGATATTCGTAAAAATTTAAGCACCGATCTAAAAAAACTAAAATTTGAAGTAATTATAATGTTTCTATATGCAAGCAAGCAAGGTTTAAAAAAATATACAAACTAGAAGTGAAACTTGCAAAAAAAAAAAAGGTTTCCTGAGGAGCTAATTTAGTAAAGAAGATTCCATTGCAAAAATATCATCAAACGTACTCTAGCACAGAGCTCCAGAGCTTGCGGTTGAAAGACAACGAAAGGAAGCACCTACACATAATATTATTTAGCATGTGTAAAAAAAGTAATGAAATATTGATTCAACTTCTAGGAACGACAGTAAACTTCTAGAGTATTAAAACAAGGAGATAGAACTTACAATTAACCTTTGTTGAAGAATCTTGAGGATCTGATCCTTGGAATAAGCCTTATAAGTTATGACCTGAGGTTTGCCTAGGGAGATGCAATTGGTAGAAGTAACAATTAGCATCATGTGAAATCCAATTATCTACTATACTCTTGTTAAATATGTATCAATATTCGAGGAGCATAAACTAAACTGCAAAGCTACTTGTAACTCACAATTCAATGCTTGAAGTCCTGGAAGAAAGCGATCTGCTAAGTCAATAGCATTTGCAATTCCTACAAAATACATCAAAGAACAGCCTAATTTGTTAATTTGTAATTCATGAAGGAAGAACAATGAGATATTCTAAGCATCACTGTCATAAGCATACCTATCAAAATACATCTTGAAAATGGAAAAGTTGTGAGCATGAACAGATCATGAAGCACTACTTTATCCTTTGTAATTAAATAATCCAATTCATCAGCTATTATCAACCTGATGTAAGAAAAATCGGGTGAGTAAATATTGAGATGAAATTCAAATTGCAGCAAGTTCTTACATCATCTTCATGCAAGATGTCTCTGCCTTTTGGGAGTATAAGCGTTGAAGATGTTGCAAGGGTGTTAAAGAGCCATTTCTTTTCCTTTGAGGTTGGCCTTCACCCATCATCTACCAAAAACAAATGGTAACAAATAGTAGATAAGCGTATGAAACACTGAAGTGACAAATATTTCAAGTTTATTACACCTGTACCTTAACGAAAATATCGGCTGTATTTGCTAACGAGGTGCAATTTATGGACAAAATATCTGGCAGCTGAAGATCTGACTGGTAGCAAATAATATTTGAATGTGAGATAAATTAAATTTTCAACAAGCAAATTTTTTAGCTCAGACTTATCTCATGAAGATGACGTTATTCAAGAGGTAAGAGTTAAAAGCCTACATCTTTCACCCAAGCAGCTAACTGCTTTTTCACTTTCTCCATGGACAGAGATTTGCCAGTTCCTGGACATCCGCAAACATACAAACTACCAGCTTTCTCTTGCTCCACATGAGACTTGCAAAAATTGAGGATTCTACTTTGTTCGTCCTCGCGGCACATAATTGTAGTTGGGGTTGTTGATACGTGCAACACTTCTTTAGCTGTTTTTATATGTTCATTATCGCTCTGCATATGGTCAGAAAAAACCCTGTATTATTCTACATCATTCGATCACAGACGAGGCTAGGAAATAGTGCATTCATTTGCATGAGATCTTCAACTAATTTGTAAGATCTAACTGATGGACTGAGAAGCTTCAAAAAAATTAAATGCAGAACCTTACAATGGCTTTCTTCTCTGCCCTAGCTTTCTTCTTTGACCCTTGCGTGCCTTCTTCTTCGTGTCTTTCTTCTTTGCTTCGGCAACGCTTCATTGCGAAGAGAGTATAGCTTTGTTGTTTTTTTTTTTGAAGAAGAAGAAGAGTGAAAAAACTTTGAAATGTAACTTGATCTTCCACAAACCCTATTTATATAATAAGGATGCCGTGACATTTAGCCCCATTTGTAATTATTAATATAAATTATAATTTAATATCTTATCTTATTATCTATAATCTATAACATATATAAAAGTGGGTGTCAAATGTTTGAATTTTGAATGCATTTTAACTCACAATATATATTTTTTGAGTACTCCAACAATTAGGAAGAATTCGAAATATTTGATGTCAGTCGAGCTCTGCTCTTGTTGGCAGTTCACAATATATAGAGAAAGTAAAAAGGCAGAGGAGAAATATTTCATGCCAATTTTCTTCTTCACTTTTTAACTATATGTCAACTTTGTCCTTCAATACCATCACTATATGTCGTTAACTTTTCATCTTCCTTTCTAAATACGAAGTACTACAAGAATCTCATACTTGAACACAAGCTACAATAATATTGTAATTTTATTTTTTAAGTTGAAAAATACTCATTAAACAATAATAATGTACCTTGAAAGTGGGATTTGATTGGCTCGTGAATAATTTAGACATTGTTTAATAAACATTTGATTTTTTATTTTTAAAATTTAAGGATATAAATATTAGTTCTAACTATGATATCTACTTTTTAAGATGTTTTTAAAAACCAGACTAAATTTTTAAAACTTAAGAAAAAAAGGTTTTTTAACACAATTTTTAAAAAACCCAAAATCAAATGATTATGCACCATGACCTTAGAGCATGTTTAGAAGTGATTTTGGAGTGACCAAAATCACTTTTGACGTGTCTAAAATCACTTTGCTATCCAAAGTGTGATGTTTGGTAATATTAAGCAATTGATAATGATAAGAAATTCATATGGTAATAAAAGCACAACACCCAATCGACACTTTACGTGAACGATTGTAGTTAAGTTGCAGTGCAGTGGATAAATTTATGAAGCAACTAAGA
The DNA here is from genome assembly GCA_036507285.1 of Trichosanthes cucumerina. Classification (NCBI taxonomy): domain Eukaryota; kingdom Viridiplantae; phylum Streptophyta; class Magnoliopsida; order Cucurbitales; family Cucurbitaceae; genus Trichosanthes; species Trichosanthes cucumerina. The sequence continues at coordinate 6,917,025 of CM071845.1, forward strand.
GCTTAGGCTTGGAGGATGAATCAATTCAGTAAAGAAAGGTTGAATATGTGTATGGAGGAAAAAACTACAAAACAAGTTTATCCAATTGAATGAGAGAGATGTAGTTTTGCCTTAAGACAGCTCCATTGATAAAGGTTTGAGGTCTCTTCGTTAGGTCTCAACTTCAAACCCGTAAAAAAAATTTATGTCTCTCGACTGGCCTCGAGAGTGACGCTCTGGGTATAGGAGATCAAAGTTACGAACCTAGTCATGAAAAAACAAGTCTATTCCATTCGTAAAAAATTTTTCTTCCAATGTTTTTAGCTCGTGCGAGAGAAACCCTGAGATCCTAAATTTGAGGTGAAGAGAATTCTCACAACTTATAAGATATATAGGTTGCTTATCTTCTCCTATTATTAATTAGTTTTTAGATAGAACCATGTAATCTAATAGCGCTAGGAATTAAAACAGAATAATCAAAACAACCAACACATAAACATCACAATTTCTAATTTATGTTCTTCATGTGAGAAAAAAGACATAGATAGAGGTTGGGAGGATACCTGTAACAGCAACGGAGTAGAAAACTTTTGCACAAACGCCACGAGGGAGGCTGCGGGGCGGCGCGAACGGAAGAAACCACGGCTGGCGACACCGAGCTACTGAAAACAGAGAAGAAACCGTGAAGAAGAAGAAGAAGAATGTTTCGTTTCTTTTTTTTTTATTATTCGTTTATTTTACCAACGAACATTTTTATTTTTCTTAAAGAAAAAAAGGGGGGGCTCGGGGCATTTAAAAAAGAACAAAAAATGCGCGGACTTAAGGAATACATAATCGTTTTTTTTTTTATTATTCAATAGATAGAGTATCGTTATATTTTCAGGTAGTTTTAATAAAGTTTAAAATTTGTTGATATGATAATTTTAAAGCTAATTTTTATCAAAATTGGTTAAACAATAACAATAGTTTCAATACAAAAAGTATTATGGGAACATATTTTCAAAATTAAGAATAACTAATATAAGCTATTTTTTAAAGAAATATTAACAATAAACTAATAGTAGAAACTAATTTTCAGCTTTATCAAGAGTACATAGACTAAAATTAAATATTTAAAAATACATGGTCCAAAATATCAATATAAAAAATAGGCACAATGTGAACACGTTTTCAAAATTTGTAGAAGAAAAACTAATAGATTGTTTTTCTAAAAAAAAAAATAATAACAATAAACTACCGACCAAATTTAAAATTAAATTTAGACATTTAAAGTCTATTAATCAAAATAGAACAATGTTCAAAATACATCAAAATATAACCATCTTCAAAATAAAGGAATCCAAATAGTGTTTTAACTTATTTTATTTTTCATCTATGGTTTCGTTTTATTGAATTAAATAAATATAAAAGTTGAATATAAATTTTAGGTTTTCATTGTATACTTTGATTTTAGCTTAATATATCAATTGACCACTAATGCATATATTATCTCAATTTAATTTTAAATATTAATATTCTATTTTTAATTATCTACATATAAGATATTTTTATTGTTTTGGTTTTTTCTTCTTCTTAAAAACCCACAACCTGTTTCTTACTATATAATATATATATATATATATATATATATCGAGTTTACCCTTCATGGTAAATTACTAAATTGTGTATCATCTTATTTTCATTTTTTAAATTATGTTAGAGTAGAATTTACATCATCCAAGAAAAATATTCTACCTTCATAAAATATATTATGTTTTTTTTTTTTTTTGTCTTCTTTGAGGACCAACTTCTATTTAAATTTCGAATCTAATGATATTTTTTTTTAAAGAAAATTAAAGTTGCAAATTATTCCAATATTTACCATTATTACTTTTGACAAAATACCTTTTTGGTCTCTCAATTTTGTGTTTAGTTCCCTTTTAACCTCTCAGTTTTCAAACTCAACAATTTAGCCCATAAGTTTTGCATTTAGTTACATTTTTAGTCATTCCATCTAATTTTCGTTAGCAGAATGCTGGCGTGACACATATTTTTATGTATATAATAAATTATTTTACTAATATTAATTATATTGAATTTAAAATTTATTTTTATTTGACAAAATATTTTTTTAATCTCTCAGTTTTGTATTTGGTTCTATTTAGGTTCAAGTTTTAAAAAACTCAACACCTCGTGTTTTGCATTTAGTTACACTATTAATCTTTTCATTTAATTATTTTAATTTTTTAATTAAAAATTTATTTTTTTCCTTCTCCTTTCTTCTTCTTCCTTTCACGACATTTAGGCGTGAGTGGACGAGCGCCCGATAACAGTCGACTAGGTTTAAGATGAAAAAGGAGGAAGATGAGGAATGAAGACCAGATAAATTTTAATTAAAAACCTAAAATAATTTAATATTAATAAAATAATAATTTTAATAAAAAAATTGATGGCACATCACTATTTTATACTAACGAAAATTTGGATGGAATGGCTAATAGTGTAACTAAATGCACAAAAAAAAAAGAAGGAGAACGAAATAAAAAATAAAAAAAGTTAAATTTTATTTTAAAACTGAAAATAATTTAATATTAATAAAAAATAGGTGTCACGTCACAATTTTAGACTAACGACAAATTGAATGAAATGATGAATAGTGTAACTAAATGCAAAACTTGAGGGTAAATTTGTTAAGTTTTTTAAACCTTATGAACCAAAATAGAAACCAAATACAAAACCGAGAGATTAAAAAAGTATTTTGTCAAATAAAAAATAAAATTTAAATCAAATATAATTAATATTAATAAAATAATAAATTTTATAAATAAAAATAGGTGTCACGTCAGCGTTCTCTTAAGGACTAACGGAAAGTTGGATGGAAAAACTAAAAATGTAACTAAATGCGAAACTCATTAGCTAAATTATTGAGTTTGAAAACTGAGATATAAAAAGAAACTAAATGCGAAACTCATTGACTAAATTATTGAGTTTGAAAATTGAGATATAAAAAGAAATTAAATCTAAAACTTAGAGACTAAAAAAGTATTTTGTCCTATTACTCTTTGAAACCATACAATTCAAACTCTCATAAGATCTACTTGGCTACTTAAAATTTCAAAATAAATATAAAGGAGTTATGATGATTCAATTAAAATAATTGAATATATATAGCAATGATTATTTATTGGTACAAATTTCAACTACAATAAATTGACTTTTATTAATAACAATTTATTGATGGACTGAAATTGTAATTTTAAAAAAAGGAGTGACTTGGAAAGAGAAAGCTACGTACCCGAATATTAGGTAGGACAAACTAGAGTTTAAAGAATGAAGATTAAAGTTCAACTTGCATTCTTTAAGTTGTTATGACCTATTTATATGGTGTTTGACTAAAATTTTCTACCATCCTTTTAACAAAAAGATTCAAATAAATTTCTCATTCTCTCTAAGAGTGAGATTTTAAAAGTTAATCTTATCTAGTTGTTTTTTAGTACAATTAGAGTTGGAGATTTGAACTACATACCTCGTAGTCATTAACACATGTATCATGTTAAATTGAAATATTCTCTATTTGACGGATATTTTTATTATCCTTTAATGCTATTTTGAAACTTTTCAATTAAATTAGCTCCTTTGTTTTAATTTACAATGTGATATCTTATTTTGTTAATAAAATAAAACCTGATTTATACTTGATCAAGATTTTAATGGTATTTGTTAGCAGACTAATTTTTTTTTTGTACAATAAGTGTTTTTTTTTCTCGAAAAAAAAACTTTAAAAATATATTAAATTGACTAAAAAACATTTTTGTATGAAACAATCAAATTTAGAGGTTATTTTACTAACAAGAACATAGTTCAACTGACATCAAGTATGACTTATGGTTCGAATTCCCCACTCCCAATTGTTGATATACTAAAAAAAGAGGTGATTTTACTTTCCCATCAACTGTATTTATTTCATTATTTAAATTTTAAATATTTAAAAATTGCACGACATGTTTTTTCATTAAAGTTGATGATGTTCACTTTTAATTTTCTATCATATTTGATTTTTTTTTTATAACATTGCTTAAATAATTTTTAACTTTACCGTTAATAGTTATTTTAGAACTTTAAAAGCACGTGTGTAAATACTTGTGTGTGGGGATATGTAGGAGAATCCTTTTTGGTCTTTTTTGTCCTTACGTTTGTAATAAATTTATATGTACCAACAGGATAATATACATTTAAAAATGCAATGGAGATGACCTTTCCAAAATTTCCAATTTACTAAATATATTTATATATTTCAAAATTAAAGTTTTAAATCCAACAGGTGCACGACACAATTGTTAAAAGTAGGGGTGGTTACACATTAAATTGTTGCATCTATTCGTATATGGGTACGATCGATGTATAAAAGAAAGAATTATGATTGTCAATACATGCATTGTTTGTAAATAGATCAATAATATTGTATAGAATATCTATAAATAACATTCTCAATGAATAAATAAATATATATTTTTTTTTGTTCATTTTCCCCTATATCGGGTTGGAAAAACATTGTGTCATGTACACAATGGATAAATAAATAAATTTTATTTTCATTTGTTATTTTTGTTCATTTTTTCGACATGTACATGCATTTTTTTTTCAAACAAAATAATTAAATTAAAATAAAGTTAAATCGTTAATAAAATAGGCAGAATAAAAGTCAGGATATATAATTATTTTACGTATCTCAATTAATCTAAATTAACCTGAAATAATATATATCACTATTTTTATTTTTTTTTCTTTTAATAAAAGTGTGAGGTCGGCTAATAAAAACATAACTCAAACTAAATAAAATTGGGATGTTTCATGTACATCACATTTATCTTTTAACTAGTATATATAAAAAGTAACTAAACGATTAGTTATTGTGTTGATGAATTAAACGCGTTGAAGTTATTCGGTCAAACACAATCAAGCACAAACCACACCCCAATTTGTCACATTTTTTTTTTTAAATTCAACTACTGTTTATTGAAAAATAAAAATAAAAAATCAAACAACTTTTCCATTCTTTCATTAAACAAGTTCTAATTGCGTTTTTCAAGTGACAAAAGAGATATAGATGAAGATTGAGAAAAAAATAAGTAAGGAAATAGAAAATTGAGGGAGATCGACATTGTGGAGATTAATTTTGTTCTACAAATGTATGTAGAAATTATTGCCTTTTGTATGCTTAACTTAATTAGTTTAATGTTTTGTATTGAAATTCACATAACTCTCAAAGTAAAAGCGATCACACATTCCGCATCGAAATTTAATCCCTTCGTAGGATTTTGTAGAAGATCGTATGAAAGGAAATATATACACATACTAGAATAATAATTTAAATTTGGTTGTCATATAGTCCTATATACTAATTAAACTCAATGGTTCAATAAATTATGATACCAACCAAAAGGTCAAAGAGTCAAAGCACCAAACTTCATATGCTTGTTAAGATTAGCGGTTAACTTCAAACTTATCATCATATCAAAGTAGGGTTAACCATATATTTATTAGATTCCAATACCTATTTATTATGAATATTCAAGTTTGACAATTTTTCTCAAAATGAAGTTTAACAGTAAAATTTGTTACACAGATTTCATTGATTCATTGAACATAAGCATAAGACTATTTTTCTTTTTTTTTTTTAACCAAGCACAACACTACGTTATGATCTGATTTATCATTCATTTGATATATTAATCATATTCGTGACATGATTAATTAAAAAACGTACATAAAAAAAGCAAGTCTGTGATTTTCAAAAAAGCATACAAAAGACCGAAGTGGAAATGGAATAGAAGTACAGAAGCTTAAAGGCACGCAAGAACGGCACGTGCGAAGTCAAAGCATAAACTATGACGTGGACGACACGTGCTCTGAAGTTGGGCGCGTGAGAAAGCCGTCGCAGAATCTTTCCGGCATCTTCATTATCTGTCGGCGATATCCGGTTCTCCTGACTCCTGACCCAGCAAGTGTAAGAACCAGAAGCTGCCACGTGTACGATTGCTATTTTAATTGAACTGACGATATTACCCCTGCCGCTTTGGACTCGAGCGTGGATTTGACTGTAATTTCACCGAGGGATGGGAACTGCGTCAGCGTCACTGCGGTGAACTTTTTTTTTGGGGGGGGGGTTTTGCCAATTTTACGTACAATTTAATGAAATTCTGCAATTTTGTTACTTTATGTGTTTGGTAAATGAATGCTGCGGGAGTCTGAAGTCATTAATGCCGCACCGGTGGATTTGGAGCTTCCTGTTAAATGCTCGCAGGTAGGGCCAGGGTTAAACTTGGAATTGAAAAATACCAATCGAGCTAATTTATTTACTTTAACCTTATTATTTTTCGGTAAATTATTTGAAGTGCTTGACGATTTTATGTGATCGAATGTAGGGGAGAATTTAAAAGGGTACCTTAAATTATGATTTAAAATATTCGACGGATATTTTTGAAACAATATAAAATTAAAAAAATATTTAAATCAATAAATAAATAATTTACCCTCTTTAAATGAGTTTAAATATTCGATATTTGTTAAAATACCATTTTAATCTCTATACTTTGAGAATTGTTTTATCTTAGTTTCTGTACTTTCAAATGTTTAATTTTAGTATTTGTATTTTCAATAAAATTTTATTGTTATTTTTTAAAAAAATTAGTTTCTATTAATTTTTTTCCTACAAATTTTGAAAGTATGTTCACATTGTGTATTTTCTTATGTTAAAATTATTATTATTTTGTAACTAGTTTTGATAAAAATTAACTTCAAATTTATCATAGGGATAAATTAGTATTGATTGGGCTTATATATGAAACTTTTACAATACTTCTCCAATTTTGTCCCTTTATAGCTCATTTTGTTTATCTTATTGTTTTAATGTTTCAATAGAATTCTTTTTTTTTAGAACTCAATTTTTTTTTAGTACAACAACATTTGGAGTAGAGAAATTCAAACTCATGATTTATTAGTCATAAATTTTACTTGATGTCAGTTGAACTATGTTGTTGTTTGCCGTTTAAAACTCAATTGAATCGTTTTAAAAGATAGTTTTATCAAATATTATTTTAACATACTCATTTCAAATACTCTTGGATTCCCAAAGCAAAACATGTATTCTGCGTATTCCGGTGACTTTTTTTTTTTTAATTATTTTTATACTTAATATTTAATAAAAATACATATTAACTTTACAAGCAAGGATTTCATATATAATTTTTGCAAACTCTTGTGATTGGGTAATAGAGTTGGTAGACCTAATTAAATAAGTCATGACTACATTACGCACTAATTCTTGGATTGCCATTTTAAAATGTCCACTCGATTCGAAATAGAAGCTTCTGAATAAAAAAATAAAAAAAAACAAATAAATCAAATTTCACCCTCTACTCCAAAAAACAATCATATTTATATTAAGAGGCAACCTTTTTATTTATTTTAAAAATTAAAGAATAGTTTTTTTTTTTTTAATAAATATGAAGTAGGAAGACTTTCCTCTTCACTTCAAATAAACGAATAAATGTCAATTATTGTTAATAAAAATTAAACAATAGTTATTTTTTAAAAAATATAAGTATCGTATTGAAAATAATAATATAGTAACTTTTGTATCACAAAAAATGAGAGTTTATGAGGTTCACATGCTTAAAATGAAACAATAAAAATAAATTTTAGTAGAATAAATAAGTTTAATGTAATATCATTATCACGAGATATAATAAATTATTTTAAACGTAATGTACCATTTTTTTCACTTTTGAGTTTGATAATTCCTAGGATGCAAGGTTAGCTTCAAACTTTTTCATCAATAATATAATATATTAATCAATTGAATAACATTTATGTTTACAAAATATATAATTTATTATTATTATTACCATTTATAATACGAAAAAGGGCAATAACATATGAAAACGACGAAAAAACCTTCACATTATTGTTTTTTGTTTTTGTTTTTTTTTTAAACAAACAAAAAAAAAATTATATGCACAAAACGGGGCTTACATTATCTACCGAATAATGTATTTAAACGGGCTCCTTTTTATCAGTACCATAAGTTAAACGTTTTAGATTTTTCCCAAAAAACACTATTTTTTTTTAGTACCCAAAAAACACTATTGAATAAATTAGAACATTACATATTTAAAAAGGGGAGTTGTGACTAATGTCTAAAATAAATAGTTTTTAATGAAAAATGTTTAAAAAGAAATTTTGTCTTCATATTGTTCATGAAGGAGTGTGAATAAAATTGTATGCTCATTTTGCCCCTGATATATAATTATATTTACAGTCAAACCTAATTCATCCTAAATATGTTCCAATCGATTTTCCTTAATATTCGACTTCTCATTTTTTGCAACTCCCATCGATTTTTTTTTGTAAATGGTTATTGAATGTGTTGTAGGTTATCTCGTGGAGGTTGCACGAAACTAGATTCTATCTCGATTTCCGTGAGGGTAAGGGGAGATGATGAAGCATTGTTGGCATAGCTCATAGAGACCAAAGGGAGATGAAACAACACTCAAGATCGAAGAAAATACGAGAGTTTCAAATGAAATGAAGATGAAGACCATTTTTCGTCTTTTTTGTTTTATAATTATTTTTCGAGATCTAGTGGTTCACAAATAAAAATTATTCTTTGATAAATGGAAGAAAAATAACTCTGAAAAGAAGTTGCAGAATAAAAGTCGATTGAGCACATTTGATTTTTGAAGATATAAACGACAGTAGATATAAATATATACCTCGGACGAGACAAGCCTAAAGAAAACAGTAAGCAAGAGAAAATATCAACCGAAGAAGTCTTTGTATATACCGTGTGTCATCCCCCAAATAAGAAATTGTAGGAATGAAAAATTTGAACAAATACATTCAATTTTTGAAAGTAAAAGCGACAATAGATAGAAAACATTTGTGTTGTAGATATTAATATACAGAGGGACGAGACAAACTAGATAAACCAGGAAACAAGAGGAAATGAGAGAGATCATTGTGTATATTGTGGATCATCGAAAGGAACCACTAAATAAAAGCAAAACATCGAGAGGAACCATTAAATAAAATGAAATATCTAATGGTTCAACAATATAAACAACAGGGAAACGTTGTAAAAGAGTTTCTTGTGTATATCGTGGTCAAAATACCAATAAGAGAGGTTATTGTGTATACCGTAGATTGTCAAGAGGAACTAGTAAATAAAATGAAATACCTAATAGTCAAACAAGAAGCTACAGTATAAACAACATGAGAAACATGGGGTTTAGGTGGAGTATTAATTATGACACGTGGTTAATGATGACATTTTTACCTCGATTAACCGACATGTATGAGGTATCGATTTTTATATTAAGTTTAATTTTTACTCGCTTAATAGGTAATTACACATTTTCATTTCATTAAATCAACATAAACGTATGTCCAATACATACGATAAATCCAATATGCTAGTTATTTAAATCATTATGCTCATTTATGTAACTAATGCATTATTTTCTTCTTTAAACAATGTTAACTTAATAGTTTATATTTGATTAAAGTTTTTTATATTTTGTTAGCTAATATTTCTCCCTCCTCTTAGAATCCTCTATTTTTATATTTTGTTACTCATTTTTGTTAGTCATAGGTTGGTGCAACTCCCAAATATTCACAATAAGGGTATTTTCATCTCCAAACTTTTATTATATTTCATGAAAAAATTGTTTTAATCATTTTTACAAATTGAAACTATTTTAGACATTTTTTAAATAAGGTAGGTTAGATTTAAACATTTTTCTTGTTCCACCTTTAAAGGAAATGTAATTTAACCACATTCACTCGTTACAAACAATTTCCATTTATGAAAAATGAAGACAGGTGATAAAAGACGAGTTCAGGATGAGGCCCAAAATGAAAAATGGGCTTTTCTGGGTCCAACAAATATGAAGGTTTTGGGAAGAAAGGTCAATATAACAGTTTATTTATTATTATTTTTTGAAGGCAACAAGATAAATAGATTGGGTATGCATGAGATCGACAAATATGTAATACGATATAATAAAAATAAAAACAATCTATATCCATAAATTGGGTTGTTTTAATCAATTAAAATTTTAAACTAATAATTGTCTCAACTAACATAGTGATTCAATTTAGACTCTCTATTAAAATTTTGTTTTAAAATAGTTCATGCATCATTTTCACAATTACATAAGACTTTTTGAAATGCAATAATTAGTACATAGAAAAATTGTTGGGATTAAGTGAGTCATAACAATTTTCATTAATATGAGTTGTTTTTTATTCTCTTCTACATATATTTTTATATATGTATTTAGAAATAATTATCTTGATAATTTTATGGTAATTTGATAGGATTGCGGGGAAGAGAACATTATTTAGGTAATTTTAATTTTACTTTCAAAGAAATCAATTGAAAATAGCTCTGAATCACTAATAGAAGGTCTACCTTGATTCATTCATAAAAATTTAGAGTTTTAATTTATTGATAAAGGTTAAGGGTATAAAACGTTTTTTTTTTCTCAATAGGTTAAGGGTATAAAACTTTTTTTTTCAATAGCCGTTAAGACATTATTATATCCTCTACTAAAAAGTTACTATATAACCGTTTAAGACATTGTTATATCCACTATTAGAAGTTCAAATCGCTATCCCTACGAGCTATTAATTTTTTTTTTAAAAAAATCAGGTTCGATTTATCAATCCTAAATTAAACAATTTAGTTCATGATCAGTGAACCAAACTATCTCCTAAAAAAGCTTTCCAATCTAACATTATCATGTTTTAATCTTTGTTTTTATGATAAATACAAATTAGAAAGGCCTAATGAAACTACATGGAAAAACAAAATTGCTAGATCGCCTTCAAGATGTGATCATATTTAATTGTTTATTTGTAAATGTTTAAAGCTTTGTTTACTGTGATAATTAATTTCTACTGATACTAAAAAGTAAAAGAATACAAAAAAAAAAAAAGAAAAAAAAAAGAATATACTATGACCAAAATACACAAATCCAAATGTTCTTTGCGTGCCTTTAGAAATCTGATAAAGAATAGATGCCTCTTTCTTTAGATTGGCTTCTCAGTGGCAATTTAGTAAATATATATTTAATGCAATTGCTTGAAGATGGGCTCCACTGTTTCTCTCACTAGAGAACAGGTTATCAGACTATATTATAAACAAAGTATTTAAAATTCAAAATGTCATAATGTCATAGGAATGGTGAACGTCACCATGACTTAGTAGTTAAGATATCTACATTTTGTCCATTTGAATATAGTTTAATAGATAGAATATCAATTATAATTTCAAAAGTCATCGATTTGATTTGCCACACTCATAATTGTTAAATTAAAAGATATTTACTCATTCTTTTAAATTCAAATTTCAAATTGTTTCATAACCATTTGATTTTTTGTTTTTGTTTTTAAAAATTAAGGCTAAAAGTACTATTTCTACCAATGGGGTTCTATTTTTTCTTATCTACTTTATACTTATGTTTTCAAAAACTAAACTAAGTTTTGAAAACTAAAAAAAGTAGTTTTAAAAAATTTGTTCTTGTTTTTTAAATTTAGCTAGAACTTGAATGATATCTCGAGAAAGATATAAATCATTGGAGAGAAGACGAGGATAAATTGTGCAAAAAAGGACTTGATTTTTGGTTTGTAGTTTTTTAAAATTAAACATGCAAATACTACTTCTACCTTTGGTTTTCAATGTTTTCTTTATCTACTTTTAAGATGTGTTTTAAAAAATCAAGGCAAGTTTTGAAAACTAAAAAGGTACTCTTCAAAAATTTATTTTTGTGTTTTAGAATTTGGTTAGGAATTAAAGTGTTTCCTTAAAAGAAAAATTGAAGTCATTATAGAGAATATGGAAACCATGACAAATAAATCATAAAAAAAAACAAGCATAAATTTAAAAAACCCAAAACAAAAATCAAATGATGAAAGAAAAAGACATAAATTTATAACAGACTAAAAGGTAATTGTTTAATCATTCCTGTCTACATGAACATGGCTCAACTAAAACGACATAAAAGTTAATCTCCGCATCCCATGCGTGGTCGAAGTCAAAATCAATAAATTAATAATTAAGGTATTGTTTGATAATTATTTATTTTTAAACTTAGCTTAGTTTTTAAAATATGATCCTAAAATAGATAAAAAAAATATAAAAACTCATTGGTAGAAGTATTTTTAGGCTTAAATTCTAAAAATGAAAATATAAAATAATTATCAAAGGACCTTAAATTGTTCCTCATTCCTTAGCTCCACCCACACATGCCAAAGAAAACCTGAAAAAGAAAAAAGTTCCACAAACATTTTCAAACTATCTACTCCCATTAGATTAGATACTCTCAAAACTTAAACTACAATACTTCTAGGCCAAAATTTCAGACACTCAAATATAGGGAAAAAGAAAAACAAACCAAATATTGACCACCACTGTAAAAAAAAAAAAGAAAAAAGAGAAAAAAAGGTTGTCACCCTCACCAAAGAAGAAAGCATTACAAACAAAGTACAGACAAATTAAAACTTCTCCCATTCCATTCCAGCCCCTTTCTGCAAAATCAAAAAACCCAATTCCCCAAAAAGAGAAACAAAATTTCCCTCCATTTAAAAAAAAAAACCCAAAACCCAAAATCCAAAATCCAGAAAGATGAACAAATTAAGCAACTCAGTGATCGGACTTCTGAATTTCCTAACTCTGTTAGCGTCAATCCCGATCATCGGCGGCGCCCTGTGGATGGCTCGGAACAGCACGACGTGCGAGGGGTTTCTGCAGACGCCGCTGCTGGTGGTGGGTTTTGTAGTGCTCGTCATTTCGCTGGCGGGGTTCGTGGGGGCCTGTTTCAATGTGGCTTGGGCTCTGTGGCTCTATTTGTTCGTCATGTTGCTGCTCATTGCCACGCTCTTGGGCCTCACCGTTTTTGGGCTCGTCGTGGCTAGTAAAGGCGGCGGCGGCGATAATGGGCTTGGGCTTGGGGATTATTCGATGTGGTTAAGGAAGAGAGTGAATGATCCTGAGAATTGGGTGACTATTAGGAGCTGTATTTTGGGTTCTAATACTTGCAATCAGCTTTCTTCTTGGACTCCTCTTAATTATTTGCAGAGAGATATTACTCCCATTCAGGTATTTCTCTCTCTTCATCCGTTTTAAATTAATTAAATTTGATGTTTTTGTTTCTTAACGTGCTTAAATTATTAAAAAAAAATACCCCCAAAGGCCATTATTTTAAAAATATTTGTATTATTTTAAAATTTATAATATTATTCTTAACCTTTAAAAAATATTTCAAAACCATCATAAATCTTATGTGAAATATCAACTTGGTGATGATTAGTATATTTGTTTGGATTAAGTATTCAGATATGTCTACTTTTCGTTTAACATTATAAAGATTTTTCTATTCTAACGATAGTTTTGAAGCATTTATAAAAAGTTTAGAGTAATATTATAAATTTTAAAAGAATTGAATATTTTTTAAACAATGGACAAAATTTATTTCCTCTCGAAAATGTTGATGATGATTAATGGGTTTTGATTTATATGTTGGATGTTTTAGGTTGGTTGATTTGTTTGTACTAGGAATATGGGTGTGAAAATTGAGGTGAAAATGTGTAATTCAAGTAGTTTGAGGTTGATGTGTTCTTGATGAATTGTTGAATATTCTAAAAGAAGATTAGTTCGAGTCATGATGGATTGTTGAATCTTTTGAGAGAAGGTCAGTTCAAGTTAAAGTTAAAGAAAAAAAAAAAAGTAAATTGATGACTAAATTCAAAATTTGTACTGCAAATTAACTTTAAAAATTTCTTTCACCTATGTTATAACTTGACTTAGAAAGATTTAATAATTCATCTTAGTCTTTGTACTTTCAAATTTTGCAACCTTACCTTTTATAAATATGAAAACTAAAATCAACGCTTTTAAAAATACAAGGATGAAAAGAGATAAAATTTAAACACTGATTGAAGTACTATCAATTAATTATTGTATAAATATGTTTGACATGTATGATCAAACATCAAAACATTTCAAGTGTTATCATTAGTTAATGTCATTTAAACAAGTAAAGCATCAAATATTTTTCATAAACAAAAGTAAACCTCAACTTTTTGTGGGTTAGTCAGAAATAACAATGACAAGTAAATTTTGGGCGCAGTCGGGCTGCTGCAAGCCTCCAGCTTCATGCAGCGAGAACGGTCAGGATCCCGATTGCTATCGATGGAACGGGGCGCCCGACGTGCTGTGCTACGAGTGCGATTCGTGCAAAGCAGGAGTGCTTGAGACTGCAAGAAAGGACTGGCATAAGCTCTCTGTTCTCAATGTTGTGATGCTCATTTTTCTCATTGGCATTTACTCGATCGGTTGCTGTGCATTCCGAAACGCCAAACGAGCTGAAGAGGATTATGCGTATGGCGAGAATCGGATGACCAAAATCAGACCCAGATGGGATCACAAGATGTAAGTAGCCAAACCAATCATTTTGTTTGAATATTATGCGCTTATTTCACTTTAGTCTTTATACTTTTAAATATTTGAATTTAAATCGACATTGTTTTAGTTCAAATTCAACTGCTTTTGGTTTCATTTTTTACTGCTTTTGTCATACAACTTTTGTTCTTGCAGGTGGAGATGGTTGGAGGAGAGGAAGGATCGTTACTAACTGTAGAAAATGCCATTTTCTATCAGTCTTTGCTCTTTTGTTTTTCGATTGCAGTGAAAGGGAATGGGTTGTTTTCATTTCAGGGCTTTCTTTTAATGCAGTAATCTTAGGCTACTTTAAACTTTGAAGTACATAATGAAGTCTACTTTTTATCCTATTGTCACACCACTACTTTATTTTTTGCCTTCTGACTTTGAAAACCAGCCAACATGTGTAAATTACTAGTTAGATTATTATGATGGAAGATAAAGCGTTTAGTAAAGACATTAATTAGACGATGGATTACCTTAAATTTCGCAAATTACTTAATGTGGACCAAGTCTAATTTGCAACTATTCTGGTAAGAGTAAAATTCTCAGGTTCCAATAAAGGATTTGAGTTAAAGGAAAAAAGAAAAAGGTAAGATGATTTGAATTTAGTTTCTATTTAGTCCCTAAGGTTTTAAATCCAACACTTTTGATCATTTAAATTTAAATTTTGTTTCTATTTGGTTTTAAGATTTCGAAAGTATCATGCTCCCAAGGGACGACTCTGTTGGTAAGAGCTTGGATCTCTTGACTTTACTAGCTTAAAAGTCTATGGCTCGATCCCGATGCCTCTTGGGTCAATGATTTTCAAAACTTGAAATTTATTTCTAATTGATTCCTAACCATACAAAATAAAATATGTATTAAAAAACTTCCATTTATATATATATATCAGTCTAATTAGCATATGTTATTATTTTGGTCAACTAATGCAACTCTGGTAGAATATTTAGAAACCAATTTTAAATTTCAAGGATTAATTGGACATCAAACTCAAATTTTTAGGACCCAACATGCCATTTTTGAAACCGTGAGGACTAAATAGAAATTAAGTGCAAATTTTGAAGACCAAAAGTGTTAGTTTTGATGACCAAATTAGAAACTAAGTTAAAATTTCAAAGATTAAAAGTGTATTTTATCCAAAAAAAAAAAAAAAAAGTGTTTATTTAGCAGAGCAAAGAATTTTCAGGCAATGAGAGAAATTTCTGACGAAATTCTACTCTTATATATCTCGGGCTGTATACAGATAAATCCCCAATGCTGCAAAGCACAAACGAAGCAACATTTTTGTAACCTCAAGGACCACATAAGGAATGTGCAAAACAAAATTGCATCTGAGAATAAAGAAAAGAGGACCTCTTCATAAACTGCACAGCACAGTCCCCAAGTTATAATCAACAAACATAGACCCTATCAGATGACCAAATATGATTTTCAGACATTATCTGTTGCATCTCTTCCCGACTCCTGAGCACTTCTGGCTGCATCCTCAGCTGCCAGTCTTTCTTCCAAAGCTCTAGCTCCCCTTTCTCTGCAACGAGTAGAATGTTCAATTTTTTTTTATTATTCTCTTCTCTCCTCTTCTAAGTTCTTTAATATTTTTACTACACACAGTTCCTTTATGTTTGTACACCATTCTTTACTATTGCTATACCTAGTGACGAGCAAGAATTGGTAAGTAGTTCCACTTCCAACAAACAAAGCACTGATAGAATCCGCTTATATTTTTCTGTTTTGTTCACAAACAATTGTAATAACCAGTTTGTTCAACAATCTTTTGGGCACTTAATGTTAGCCCCCTTCAAAATGTTTTGATCTTAAAATTCTTCAGCTTTCCCTATGAGCGTCCTACACCACCACTCCCCCCCTCCCTTTTTTTTTAAAAAGGTCTGTCAACAGTGTTTAAAAGAAAAATAATTAAAATGGGTGTACGGTAACCTTTTTCTACCAAATCCTTCCCAATCTTCTGAAAGTTGTCCACTACAATAGTTCTACACAAATTTAGCTATGTTGTCCCCTCTTTCTTCCTCCATTTACACTTCTTCTATTTTTCACCTTCTTAATATTGCGTCTCTATTTCCAGATAGAATTAGGATGCTCAATAAACCTTTTGTGTCACATTCTACAAACTATAAAGCATGCTAAAAGTGGAAAAAACACTTGTACTAGTATTTCAAGATGGAGTATGAGCCAGGAGAGAAGCATTAACAAATATTACCTCCTTCGAGATGCCTCAATGGGATCTGAACCAGGCAGTGGGGCACCTGCAGCAGTATAGTCCTCAGTATTGCTAGGGGATTCAGATCTTCCACAAAGCAGACGATGAAATATCGATGCAACTGGATCAATGATTGGCCTGCACAGAACAATCAAGAGTCAGAGTACAGTATGGGCAATGGAAAGAGAGAACAAATAATATTCCAGAAAACATGGGAAAGAGAAGCTTAAGAAGCAGAAAAAACTTCAAGATAAAACATAATACCGTAAAAGTTCAGGGAAGAATGAAGAGAATGCAAAATCATCACTTGGATCGCCTTTCAGTTTCGCTTCAGGTTTCCTCTGCCAGTATCTCAGATAAATCCAGCTGATGTATGTTCCAAATATTATTGTTGGAAGATATGTTGCTGCCCGTGTTGTCCAAAAGCTTATGGCAATGGATACTATTACAGCAAGCGATGGCAACCACTGCATGAAATTGCAGGCAAAGCCCAGAAGAGGGTTCAAGTAAAACTCCGATAAAAATAAATCAAAATTTGGATATGCGTATCTAAATTTATTCATACCTTAGCTCTTAGCTTCAATAATGGAAACTCTTGATCAGGTATGATTTGTTTGATCCCAACCAAGAACCCAGCTAGAATCCCATAGAAACCAGATACAGGCAGATAACTGAGACCACAAAAAGATGTAAATAAGATGCCAGAAAAGACAAGAGGAAAAACAGAAATGAAACACGTTTAAAGAGGAGTTGATAAAAGGAGACTGTAAAATACTTAGTTGGGAATGAATCAGACAAACTTGACTTAAATGAAAATCCAAATGGATTAAAACGGACTTAAGTGATGAAATCCGCAGAATGCTCTATCAGCTAAAGACATGTACGACAAGTATGCCTAAAAAGTAACCCGATGCATGAGGACTCAGTAGCACTTACAGATAACTTTCCTCCTGTGTAATATAGTACAGGGCAATTGCTGTGATAAAGACACATAAAGAAGTTAGAAAATTGACTACAAAGATGAATTTCAAAAATTCTCTAGAGCCCCAAATGGGTTCAAGCAGCTTCCCAACAAAAAGGAGACCAACTGTGCTGACAACAACCTGCAATATATGGCTCTCAATGAGTCTTTTTAGCAGAGACTGACTAAAAAATAGTGAGATGAGTTCAAATTATTATTCTGTAAATGGAACAAAATAGTGTATGACAATGTGAGTGCATACCCCATATACTGTCTGTTCAACATAACCAGCAGTTATGAGATTCCAAGCAAAAGGAATTGTCCTACAAGATAGAAGTTCAAAATAATGAATGACCCATAATATTTATGGTTTACACACATTCCATTTAAATTTAACAACTCAAAAGTCAACCACATCACATACTAAGGCCTTCTTTGAACTTAATCAATTCCTATAGTACAGAGGAAATATTCTTGCATCATATAAATACAACAAATAAATTAATTAAACTGGGCACAAATATCTGCATTATGATAAATAATTTTATTGTTATAGTTAAGAGTCGTAGATTCAATATGGGCATAGCTTGATAGTTCTATATATAAGCAAGCAGTGAAGATAATGACAATTTTGGTATTTTGATGAACAGAAGATCCAATAGAATGGCAACGATAAAGAACTATAATTTTTCATGCCCAAATTCAGCCTTCTCATGAGGAAAGTAGCCTACGTGGCATGCATTCATGTTTACTACATTGTAACTGGATAAGCAAGTATCTTCAACTAATCTAAGTGTTTAAACGTATGTCCACTGTAGACACTAAATGACTTGCAGCTGATCGAGGTTTCATTACCTATATTATCACATCAGTCATCCTATTTTGCCTAAATTAATGGGTCTTCACCTCTTTGATAAGTGATATTTTTCTCCATCTTGATTTTTGTAGTAAATTATAGGTTATTAAGTTACTTTTGAATTTAATATTTGTTCGGTTCTCCTAAGAGATGTGCATTCTCTATTTAATTAGAATAAGTTCAGAAGATGGCTAGTAAAGGATCTAGGTCGTATTGTATATATGCAGTTTCAGCTTTTCGTAGAGTAGTTGGGTTGGAAAGGAAGGCTCGTAATTTCTAATAAAAATTCAGATGGAGAAGTTTTCTGAAAAAAAGTATTTATATTTTACGTCTTGTAGGTCCAGGAGTGTAAAATTTAGATTGTGGGATCATTTTTGCATATTTTTACTCTAGATGGCTTGATTTTTTCCGCAATCTCCTTCTCTATCAGAAGATATCTTTCTCTATATTTCTACTCTTATTAATAATTTTTTTTCCTATCAGGAAATTGAAAAAGTGTTGTTAAATAACTGAAACCAATTTAGAATAACAAGGTTTTCACATTTCACACTCATGTGAGGACGCTTCCTCTGATTATTGAGCAGAATTAATAATTCAGACTGGTCATCAGTAAAAACATCTGGTTATATGGAGGTAACAACATCTTTTGGATTCTTCACTAATTGGCATCCTAAAGCAGTAAATCGGATAGCCTCTCCAGAAAGTTTGTTGCTACTTCCTATCAACATAAATCCTTTTATTCTGAAGAAGGGCAGAAGGCTACTTGGATGGTGTGGCCAATAAATTGAATAGAGGAATCAACAGAGTCACTGCAATTTACAATTACGACCAAATTTCCAAGCATTGCAACTAAACTATTGACTAACTATCCAACAGGCTGGACAAGCCTTTGGATCACTATGTTAAATTCAAAACTTGTATTTTTTTTTTTTTTGATAACCAGGTGTCGGAGCTTTGCTCCCCTATACCTAAAGCACTCGCGCCCGCCCAAGGCTTGGACACGAGAGACCTCAAGGTTTTTATTTAAATTCAAAACTTGTAATAAATACCTTCCCACCTGAAATTCTAGCAGACACAAGAATTACCGAAATTTTCATCAGTGATCATAAGAGATTCTTTCCTAACTAGATTTCAACTCGAGAAAACAAAGACATTTCTAACCGGCAGCCTACTGGCATTACTTCAAGAACGTACGCATCGCATAGATTCAGCCATGAAACTACATCAGCTTTGCACGGTTTTCACTACCACTAATCCAAAAATTAAGTTCTCCAAACAAGATACCTGGCTGGAATAAGAGCGACATAGCTAACAACCGCAGGAAAAACCTGAACCAAGATATGCCCGCCAACCAGCACGACGGCTAAGCCCTTGCATAGCTTCGTGAATCCAGTAAACAAGCCAGACCCCTGTCCCATTACAAAACGAAGCACGTAAAAAAAACAACAAAACCTCAATCGAAATGTCGCTGAATTTCGATAAAACGTCAAGATCTGGCATACACATTCGAAGATAGAAAAGACGAACTACGAGATCTGAATGCGACTGATAGACCGCCAATTCGGAAGAGATTAAAACAAATAATTGTAACGTCGCTTACCCCCGGAATCGCTGGAGTACTCATGGGCGGAGACGGTGGACAGTGGACGACGGTGATCGGAATTTGTGTGCTAAAAATGGACTGTTTTGCTTTGCCGGAGACTTTTGGGTTAGAGAGGGAGTGGGTCTTGGCTGGAGCTTCGAAGATCGTAACGTGAAAAAGGAGGTGATTGGGTGCGGTGAGGCGCAGCGTATTATGCTGCATAGCATGTGGAGAATCTTGATCATGTTTACTTCTGATTTTAATTTGACCATGATTTGATTGCGGGAAACACACGTCGTGAAGCCTCGTGTTTTTGCTTGCTTTCTAAGAAAATGTTTTTTTTGCAAATTACACCTTCATCTCTTTATATTACTACTTCGAATTACAAATCACGTCGTAATGGTACTTGGGACATCATGTGAATAGAGATGTCTTAACTAATATATTTCCTTCTATAATTTGGCATAGTAAATCATTACATTTTAATATTTGTACTTTATTACGTGGAATACGAGGGAAATGACACTTTACATTTTCAATAACTTAAATATTTAAACGCAAGATAACCATTTTAACTATACACATAACACTTCTCTTCACAATAATAATACATACACAGAGGTGTCTTTTCGAACCTTTTACTTTTTCAGAAAGTTTTTTATTTTCAATAGTTTAGAGTATGTTGATTTCTTTTAGTACAGGAACAACATTTTAGAGTGACAGATTTGAACTTATGACCTCTTGATTGAAGGTACATGTCCATTGCAGTTGAACTATATACACTTTGATATACTGATTTCACTTAGTTGTTGTCATTTCACATGTATGTAAGTTTTTTTAGGCTAAAAATATCATATCGATCTATTATGTTATAACTTGTTTTATTTTAGTTCATGCACTTTCAATATCAATATTTAATCCATGGTTGTTCACACGTGATTTCAACGAGAGAAATAAAATGAGACACATGCAAATGAATTTATATTTGTATTAATTTCGTGGGTGTGGTACAATTTCTAATTTGTTTATCTAATTATTCCTATCTCATATATAAATGTCTCGATGATTGAAACTTGTTTTCGAGCGTGCTTTTTTTGTTTTTTTTATTCGGCCCTTTGGCTTGTTGACCTTGTTGGGTCGGCATTTGACTTGTTTGTTGTTGGATCGACCCTTAACTTATTGATCTTTCGATCGATCTTTGAACTTGTTGATTGTTGAACCAACCCTTAGCTTGTTGACTCTCTTGAAGACTACTTCAAAATGTCTTTGACTTGCCTTCAAAGATATTTTGGTCTTCAAGTCTTATGATCTTCGAAGAGTCTCCAATTTTTAAAGACATATATATATATATATATACATATATATATATATATGTATATATCAGTATATGACTCTTCATATTTAATAATTTTTTTAATTCAACAACATATAAGACGGAAAGTTTTGAACTTGAGTATATGTCTTAGCCACAAATTATGTTCGTGTTAACCAGATCTAATCATTATCGTGATAAACACAATCTACCATGTTGAAAGATAAAACCAAGACTTGTCATGCAGTCCAATTCCAACTTGAAGCATGATGAGGTGAAAACTTAAGTTTGCTCAACCCAACCAACCTGAAAAAAAGTGGAGACCATTTCTACATAAATGTATGCAATCTATTTCCAACCTGCATCGACCACTACTTCAAACTTTTTACCGACTTAAACTTGAGA
This sequence comes from Trichosanthes cucumerina, assembly GCA_036507285.1. NCBI lineage: Eukaryota > Viridiplantae > Streptophyta > Magnoliopsida > Cucurbitales > Cucurbitaceae > Trichosanthes > Trichosanthes cucumerina. Next base: position 6,938,820 of record CM071845.1, read on the forward strand.
GTTTGCGAGTGGAGCACCACACACTGTTGTAAGATATTTCCTTTACAAGTTACTATCCAGATCAACATAAGAGAGGACAACTCATACGCCACGTCACACAAATACCTCATTCACTATCATTTTAACTTTGAAGCAACACACATTATTATACATCAATTCAAACTCGCGTATGATTTATTTTTTCCATTTCTATCATCCTACACCTAATTTGTATTACTTCAACAAACATCTATTAAGGTTATTGAGGGCGTGAGTTATAATAGTTTGGGTTAAAATGACTTAAATAGCTCTATAAGTTTCGTTTGTTTTTCCATGTCATCATATTCTCTGGTTAACTTTTCCGCACTCAATAAGGAAATTATAGAGCTAGACATTTTGCTGAAAATTTACAAACAAAACTTGTATGACTTTCTTGTTAAAATGACTTAGATAGTTTTCTTTGCCCAATATATATTTCACATATGGACAAATTTTGCATAAATCAAAATCAAAAGATTTATTATAGAGGGAAGAGTGTAATGGGTGGCAAAAAATATTAGGATATTTACAAATATAGTAATGTTTTTTTTGGAGATTTGTAAATATAACAAAAAAATTTAATCTGATTTTTATTTTTTATTATTCCAATTCTACCCTCATCGGTGTATCAACAAGTATATCAGTAGTATATATACTTTATATTGGTATATCAGTAGTATTTATAATATATTTTACGTTTGGTATATCAGTCAATTAATATATACTTAAAATGAAGTATATTAATAGTATGTTACTGATATACTATTGATACACTCACTTTTAGGTATATCATGCATGTAAATGACATGTTCTATATGAAGTACATCATTAACATATTAAGGATACTTTGCCTACTTGGTATATCATTGATATACATAACAACATTAAGTCTATCAATGATATACTTCATTCAGTGATATGCTTCGCCACCTTAAGCGACAAATAATAATTGATGAAGTCAATAGCTAAAATAGAGTATATCAGTAATATATATAGTATAATGAATATGTAGTACTGATGTGCGATTGACATACTCCATATTAAAATATTAGTACCATCTCATTCATTTACTACTGATATAACACTACAGGAAAAAAGGTTTACGATAACTTTGAAAAAATGTTGTAATAGGCTTTTCATACCTTTTTCTACAGAGTCATGACAACCCAAGCTATTAAAAGTCTGGGACTTTTTACAGCATTTTATAAAAGTTGTAAAAGATTAGACTTTTTACAGCATTTTGTAAAAACTATAAAAATTAGACTTTTTATAGCATTTTATAAAGGTCATAAAAAATGTTATATCAAAAGTCTTTTAATAGCATAATTTCCTATTTTTAAAAATCAATGATAGCATTTTATAAATGCTATAAAAATATTGTAATAATCTACGATGACATTTTTAGTAATTATAGCATTTATTTGTAGCTATTTTTTAACTTAAATTAAAGCTATAATATACTTTCGAATTGTAAAATTTTTGTTATTGTTGTAACTTTGATGGCTTTTGAAATTACTCATGATAGTATTATTCATATTTCCTACCTTAGTTTAAATTAGAAGTAAAATAATAAATTAATGTGATCTACAAGATTAGATATACAATGAGTTTAATTATATGTGTCATTAATCCAAACAAATTACATTTCATTCAAGGTTTACATTATCTCACTTAAATTGATACAAAACATAACAATCTATTGTTCAAAAAATAGATATAGCTAGTAATGAACATCAACTTTAGGATGCCTCTAAATATTAAATTTGTCAAATACTATTCATTAAATTACAAAATGTTTCACTATTCAATATCAAATATATAACTCTTGAGCTAGTTGTTTTTGTAGCCAAGAACTTCCCATGATATTCTCTCATCAACCTACAAAAAGTCATCAAGAAAGAAATAAAGAATATTTACTCAAATAAAATAATCATTAAACAAATCAATACTTTTAAATAATAATACATAAATGTACGTAGAAATTAAAACTTTGTCAAAAGGTCATGCAATTGTACTACCAATAGCATCTTCAATGTATGCCATTTCAGAGTTGGGTCTCCATAAAATTTCGACAACATAATAAACTATATGGTTCGAAAATTTCGACAACATAACGACATAACTATAACAATACCAAAAATTTTACTTAACACCTGTTGGTAAAAAAAAAAATAACACTTCTATATCCAAATTAACCAACCACGACTTTCAATTCTAACTCACAAAATCATGGAAGATTCACAAATGAACCAATCTTCTAAATATGTAAAGTACTATATCAATTCATTAATTTCAAGCAAACACAATCCACAAGGTAAAGTCTCCACTGCAATCTAAGACATCAATTACTTGAACGTTTAATTAAGTATACTTTGAGGACAAAAAATAACTCAAAACGACCTAAAAGGTACCTATGAAACTTACAAAGTTACAAAAAAGTGTATAAAATGAGTCTTAAGTCTCATGTTCACACTCAAAGAAACCTAAAGAGTTCCTAACCTAAATTTAGGCAAACAACCAAGCCCAAATCTTCAAAAGTATCTTAAGGGCTCTTAGGCATACTTTTAGGCTAAAAATAACTCAAAACGACCTAAAAAGTACCTATGAAACTTACAGCGCTACAAAAAAGTATATAAAAAGAGTTTAAGTCCAATGTTCACACTCAAAGAAACCTAAAGAGTTCCTAAACTAAAACTTAGGCAAACAACCAAGCCCTCGAATCTTCAAGAGTATCTTAAGGAAAAAGATTAAACGAATGTCAATGTTGGCGTGAGGTTGAAGAAAAACGACATGTTAGAAGAAGAAGAGACGAGGATGAACACAAAAGTCGCGCGAAAAAGCAAAACGAAGAAAAGAACGAAAAGTAAGAAGAAGAAGAGACGAGGATGAACACAACAGTCACGCGAAGGTAGAAAACTCTATAATTGAAGTTCATTGGATAAACATAAATTAGCACCAACCTCGTTGAAAATTCAAGTTTCAAGGTTTTCATTAACTTCAACATTTGTATAGTTGTAGACAAACTTCATCACATCAATCAAACACCTGAGAAGAAGCTCGAGAAAGAGTAGACAAATTGAAAAGGCAAGTGGAGCTAGTAAATTCATCACATCAATCAATCAAATATCTTCAAAATCTAATATCTCTAAGTCAAAATTTGCAACTGCATATGTAAGGACCCCAAAATTTACCCTAATTCTAAGGAACTAAACTAACCATCACTATGTTTCAAAAATTTCGGCAACACAACGACTGAACTATGACACTACCAAAAAATTTTGTTGTCACCTGTTAGACGAGAAAGAACACTTCAATATCCAGATATCACACAACGTCCCTCAAACAAAGTTGTCAAGCATGAGCAACTTTGAGACTTCAATAACCTACTAGCTACTACATATATTACTACTTTAAAACCATAAGTGAAACAAAGTTTTTTGCAACCTAAAAGACAAGAGAAATCGTTAAAGAAGATATATTGAATCAAACACAACCACATCCATATATATTTTATTGAAACTGTTAAATAAGTGAACAAAAATCTTACCTAAACAATGTGATCAACCACATATATTCCAAGAATGAGAAGAAGAATCCATAAAATGCCATTTACACGCTTCTCCAGTTTCTAACTCATCACTGAATTTTCCTGACCATTGTTTAATATCATTCAATAGTGCAAGGATAATGAAGTTACATCAACTAGTCACATAAGTTGAAAAATCAGAATCAAGGGAAAGCAACCTTTCACCAAATTAATATTTTACTCTCATTTTCATTATTACATCAACTAGTCATATATGTTACATCATGCAAACTCAGTCAAAATCAATCAAATGGACATATCATAACAACATTCCACCAATGGTATTAAACACTAGGACTAAACGAAAATATTGTCCAAGTTCTTTGAGTCTATTTTACAAAAGAGTGAACTTTAATCTCATCTTCAAGCAAAAATATTGACTTTAGAAGATGGTATCAAATTTTGTTTCCTCAAACAGGGGTGCGGGGGAGGAAGGAAAGGTCAAAGTGGGAGAACAAACATATTAAAGCAAATAAAGCTACTCAATCTGTAGTGCACAAGAATAATGGATAAGAAAAAGAAAATGAGGAGAAAAATGAACCATACTTTATACCAGATAGGAATTCACATTGAAGGACCTTCATAGTCATTGGTCTAAACGACAAGAGAACAAGCTCAACATCAACTCCTTTCTGCATATTATATGATCCTATTAACATCAAATCCACTGAAGATATGCACTCTTGGAATTAAAAAAATAATATCAAGTGCATAGGAATATAGGCACCTCTAGAACAAGTAAAGAGCTAGGATCCTCACACCAACATCGAAGCAAGTGTACCACTGGACCAAGTCGTAAGCTCCAGTGAGGACAAAATACAATGCATGGTTCCTACCAGTTTAATCTACACACAGTGTCAAATTCTCAAACTCCATCATGGTTCAAAACCAAAGTAGATGTTTGACAGATTATTTATAAGAAAGACTCATTCCTATACTTTTAAAAATATAGAAACAACAAACGGAAAAGGCTTGTACAAGATTTGAAGATGGTCCATCCACATAGTAAATGACCTGTTCATAATCCAACCTCAATGGTTCCCTAATTCTGATTAATGATAGGATAAGAAAAAACTTCAAATACCCAAAATAGTTATTCCTACATTTTGATATATTCATATCATATTTAACATCTAGTTCTTAAAAGCATATCAAAATAGAACTAACGTCAATTAAATATTTGGAAGTGCACGGTATTAGCACGAATTTTATAAATTACTGTGTTTGTGTGTGCAGGGGATACAAAAGCTTAGGCTAAATCATACAATAATTTGGGTGAATGAACTGCAGGAAAGACGTGAAGCTTTTTCTTTCTAAGGAGCTTAACAAATGCAAACATCGGCTCTCCAGAAAATAACTGCAAACACCAACCAATTTTGTAAGAGCAATACTGTACCATTGTGACATGACCAAACACTCCAGGTAGATTGAAACAACTAAACAAACAATTTCCAACCTTTTGTTGGCTTTGCTTCCATAACCATTCTGGTATAACATTGGAAAATGCCAACAACTCCTCAGCTACAGAAGAAATCAAATATATAGGAACCTACACAATTTCATTCCATATTAGGTATAAAGAAAGGAACCAACAAATATATAAACTACGCTTCATGCTCTGATGATATATGTGTTTTTTATCCTCTAAGCTCTACCTTCATTCATATAAATTACTCGAATTTTTCTTCATCACCTAACTAAGGATATAAGTTATTGATGGATTTATTAAAAAATAACAAGATATGTGGAATTAGTTGTTTTCTTTAAAATACAAATAAACAATATTAACAGGGGCAGATGGCAGATAACTTATGTTTGAATTTTGAAAAGTACAATTTCGATAATATTAAGCCCAGTTGTAGTCTAAATAAGAGTTTAACCATTCATTCGTTGTCCAAATCTGAAAAAAAAAAGAGTTTACTAACCTTCAGAGTTGAAGAATCTAGTGAACCTGATATTTGCTCTAGAAGTTGCAGGGTTACACCAAGTCGATTGATTGGAATAAGGATTGAATCTCCAGATTCAACAAATTGGATAGCACATGAACAGAAGTAGTCGATGGCGAAGATGAAGAGGTCGGGGCGGTGGAGTTCTTGGTGGTGTTGTCAAGAAGTCTCTTTCGAATTCATCCTGAAAAGGGAAAACAAAACTGAGAGTGAATCAGTTCACAGTGCCCAAACCTGGATCAATTTCTTCATCTGCTATCCTTTTCGTTGTCTGAGATTCTCCAAAATCTAAGAAACTGCTTTGATGCAATGAATCGAAAGCAGAAATTTGAAAGCAAGATTGAACGAAAAACAGAGTTGTATTTCATGTTTTGGATATGCTGTTTAGTGATTTAAATTTGATTTCATTCTAAATTGTTTTTAAATCATATTCTATAACATATTTATAGATCATGAATTAGTTGTAGATGCAAAACTAATTATTATATTAAATATAAGTCATTATTAATTAATTTAGGAAATGATTTTGCAAATTTTATAGAATTATCTTTTTATAATATAATATTCTATAATTTATAATATATTACATTCTACATATTTTAATTTAACAAAAGTAAATTGAATTCATAACATGAAATATTGTATTTATTATTTTTATCTTTGTTTAATATAATTTTGCATTTTAAAATTTTAAATTCGAATCTCTGATACAATGAAAAAACATAAAAATGTTGTTTTGTAATTTCTACTATTTGGATCCTGAATCCAAAAGCAGCTTTTCAAACACATCTGCCAAAACACATATTCACTGAATTCAGTGAATCCGAATACATAAAACAGGATCCGGATTGCATACCAAACAGGCCCTAAACGACTCGAGGTCGGGGTGGTGGAGTTCTTGGTGTTATTGTTGCCGGTAGATCGAAATGTGAGGGGGCCTCATCATATTGTTGTCGGTAGGAAGAGAGTTGAAGATTAGAATGTGAGGTGAGAGAGGTTGGGATGTAGGGTTTTCGTATGTGAGGGAGATGGGGACTATGAGAAAATGAACGAATTGAAGGAGATGGGAGCCAAAAATGAACTAAACATTTTTTTATTAAAATTTCAACAGGGCGCGAATATTACCGCCAGATCTTTTTCTTCTCCGCTTTTTTTTAATAACATTTTGTACAAGTGCTATAATTAAAAGCTATTATATCCCTAATTTATTGTAGTGTAGTACTAGATAAGTGTATCGATTAAAAAACAGTGCATCAACAAAAAAATGGCGACCAAAATTCATTAATATAATAAAGTCAATAACTAAAATCAAGTATATTAACAGTATATCACTGATATACTTCATATTATGTATATATCTCATATATGAATTACTGGTATACGTTTGATATACTTCATATAGGTATATATGATATACTGTAATTTCATTAACATGTTTAAATAGAGTATATCAATAGTATATCATTGATATAGTTCATATTTAGTATATCTGATATACTTCATATTAGGTATTTTTTTTATATACTACTGATATATTTAATATTAAAAATTTCACTTCATTGATATACTTAAATAAAGTATATAAGTAATATATCACCGATATACTTCATATTACGTATATCAACTGTACATAACTGATAGACGATTGATATACTTCATATTAAAAAAATGCGGGATTAAAAAACGGATTAAGTAAAGAGTTATTTTGGACTATTCGTAGATCCTATTTGGGTTGGGCTGACTTTTTTGCTATATTTGCAAATAGGATAAAGAAGAGACATACTTCTTGCAATTGGGTTAAACTTTATTACTTACTTTTAAAAAAATATTTTAAGAACCCAAGCTAAAATTTCAAAACTAAAAAAAAAACTGTTTTTAAAAACTTGATTTTATTTTAAATAATACTTGGCTATATGTGTGTGTAAGTATCCTCCCTACGCACACCACCGTCATTTTTTAACAGGTAAGAGAGAAAAGATAAACAAGTTTCAATTTCTCACTTTCCACCATTCTCTTTCCAAGTTGTTTAATGGTGGTTGTCGGAAAATATCGACACATTGGTATGCACTAAAGTATTGTTCTTTTATTTATTTAAACTTGAATTATAATTCAAACATATGTTTTTAAAAAATGTGAAATGTTGATACTGGAATTTGGGTGGTTGGATCAACGATAAATCTGTATTATCGGGAACAACAAATACCTGCAAGATAGAGAACTACCAATATGGTGTTACTCTGACGCTCAAGTTAAAAATGTGAACTTCTCTTTAGCAAATTGAGACACCAACTAGAATGCAAGAAATGATTGCTTACTTTTTCCATATTGCATCTCTAGAGATTATATAATTGTGTAACTCGTAACAGTTTATAGAGATTTTACCACCCACTAACCCATTATGATTGGCAAGCCTTAATCACGACCGTTATTTGAGTGTGAATGTTTTTCAACGTCTCCACTCTCCTCATCTGTTCAGGATCCCAACCATCTTGTCTAGACTCACGAAGTCCTAGAGGATCAACTTAACACCGATTGGACCGACCTCCTAAGGTCGACCCCTCAATTTGACCTTAAAGAATAGAATTACTCGGACCCGACACCAACCTTTTAGGATCGCATTCTCGGGGTGGAACATCGAGTCGACCCCTTGGTCGACCATATGGGGTCGACCTCATGTTGCTGGCAAAGGGTCAACCCCGGGTGGGTTCAGCCTCCCGGGTCACATGCATTTGGGCTGACGAACCTGGGGCACCCTTATTAAGGTCAGTTTATAGGTCCAGTTATGCAAACAAACATCCAATTCTTACCACCCATAACATGAAAAACTTATCAAAAAAAATTGTGAAGAAACAAGTATAATTTAAACCCCATAAAATTAAAACACAAAATCGTTATCGAAACATACCTAAATAATTAAATAAATAGGTAAATTTTAAATTAAGAAATCCAGGGGCAAAATGGACAATTTAACATATCAAACTCTTAGGGTGCGTTTGGCGCGCAGAGTTGAGTTGAGTTGAGTTAAGTTGTGCAGAGTTGAGTGCATGAAATCTGTGTTTGGGGTGCAGAGTTGAGTTGAGTTGTTGCAGGAAGTCTGTGTTTGGGGTGCAGAGTTGAGTTGAGTTGTGCAGAGGTATTTGGTGCAGTTTTTTTTTTAAGATCAAATAATCAGTTTTTATCTTACTATGGTTTTAAGATCAAATAATCAGTTTTTATCTTCTCACCATTGATGATACATTCATTTATGATAAAAGAATTAATGACATGCTATCAAATCTTATCTCACATGCCCCCCAAAATTTAAAGTATACAAAAAATATTATCACTCACAAAATATATCTAACGAAATAAACATGAGGTGCTTGTGGAGTAGACGTTAAACCAGTCCTATCAAGTATATGCAAGTAGTATCTCTTCTTGGATTGTGGTGGGACTTGGAAGAAACAACCCGTCTTTTGCATGTCTGCGACTAAAGAGATCATCATTGGTCAACCCTTCTATGCATACCGTTGGCCTACAACATTTTTACGTCTAGCGGATTTCATTTCATATTTTTCTTTTTTTAATCACTGTAACCTTTCTTTTCGTTTTAGCAACATAACTTATGGATAATTTAACTTAAACCCTCTATTTTTTTGTAACCCCGTAAAATCAAATGATTTAATTGTATTTTATTTCAATTTTAATTTTTTGATAATCAGATAAGAATTATGAATATAGATATTTTTTAGGAAAGGATGTTTCAAAGTCTAAAAAGGATTATGATTTATGTTATAAAAAAAAGAAATAAAAAAAGGATTAAGATTTTTTTTTTTAAAAAAAAAGAGGATTAGGATTTCATTTCCTAAAAAATAGGATTTTTTGTTCTAAAAAGATGGACTTTTTGCTACCTATTTAAACCAGAGTAATTTCAAAAGGATGCATTTCAAAACTCTCCTCTTCTTCTCCTTCTTTTCTTTTCATTTCACTCTTCATCTTGCTGAACAATCAGGTAGAGTTTCGCCAGAAGTCGTCGGGTCACCGCCAGAAGTCGTCGGACCACCACCGGAAGTCGTCGGACCACCGTCGGAGGTTGGAAGGGAATCAAGGTTTAGAAAAATTGGTGGAAAAAGTGTGTGAATTAGGGGTGAGCAAAAAAACACCGAAACCGACTCTGACCAATCAAAATCGACTAAATATAGAGAAGCGGTCGATTGGTCGATTTAAAGCAAAAGCCCCAAACCGACCGAACCGACCGATTATTTAAAAAAAAATAATTATATATATTTAATAATAATAATAATAATAATTAAAAAAATAAAAAACTAAAAAGATTTTCTTAAAATATATTAAATAATAATAAAATAATAATTATAAATTATTAAATAATTATAAAATAATAATTATAAATATTAAATAATTATTTTAATATATATATATAAACCGACCAAACCGACCGAACCGACCGGTCGGTCGGTCGGTTTTGGTAAATTTTTTTTTTAAAAAAAAAATCGACCGAATCGACCGACCTTAGTCAGTTCGGGAGTCGGTTGGGGTCGGAAACCGACCCCGACCGATCGATGCTCACCCCTAGTGTGAATTGATTTTGTGGAGAGATGTAAGGTGAGAAAATTGGAGGAGATATTTGGGGAGTGGGGAGTTTGAGAACTCAATCCAATTCAATACCCCAAACAATGAGTTGGTATTATAAACCAACTCAACTCAACCCATACCATCTATCCAAACACACCCCTTATAAATTTATAATACCACATCTAAATAAAATAGATACAGATATTTCAAATTTCACATGCAATCTAAGATCCCAAGTGGAACAATCTCCACCACGGAATTCCAAGATCCCCAATCCAACTGGATATTCCACGTCAGCAAAGAAAATGGATTGACAAATTCCAGCTGGCCCAATGAAATCACAAAACCAACCCACACTTAGCCAATGAAAGCCAAGCTTTAGATTCCCCAATCTCTCTCTTGCAGCTGCTTTTAGTCTCCATCTGCCCCTTCTTCTTCCTCCATTCCACTCTCTCCTCAATCTCTCTTCTCAGTCTCTGCTGCCACTGTTCTTCAATGGCTTCCAACACCTTGATGAGCTGCGGCATTGCCACAACCGCCTTCCCCTCCGTCCTTTCCTCCTCCAAGTCTAAATTCGCCGCCGCTGTCCCAATTTCCGGCGTCGCCGTCAATGCTTCCTCGCGCTTTTCCATGTCCGCCGAGTGGATGCCCGGCCAGCCCCGCCCGCCGTACCTCGACGGCTCTGCCCCCGGGTATTGAAATTCGTAATGCTTTTTGTTCGTTAAATCTGGTGGGTTTTTTTGTTGATGTGGGATGATTGCTCTCTACCTGTCTGATGAAATGTCTAATAGAGTCCTGACTGTCTTTTGGGTACTGTGATTTATCATTGACTTGTTGAAATTGTTAGAGAATGTGAATCAGAGTTTGAATTTACTGTAACTTAGTCTTTGAGTTGAGTGGTGAAAAAGTAGGAGGGCCTCTGTTAGAACTATGTGGATTGCTAATAGATTACATTTATTGTTACCCGTCTGCTTAAGTTTTTGGATTAAGCGATGGTTTAAAAGGAATTAGACGATTGAGATGTGTGGTTATGTTTAACAGTGATTTTGGCTTTGACCCTCTTCGGTTGGGAGAAGTGCCAGAGAATCTCGAGAGATTCAAGGAGTCTGAGCTAATTCACTGCAGATGGGCCATGCTTGCTGTTGTAAGTTTTCCAAAACCAGTTGCTTGATTCTGAGATGATGGGGCTGTTCTTTTTCCACTGGTGATGAATTTTTATGCTCTTTGTTCCGCTTTTTCAGCCAGGAATTTTGGTACCTGAAGCTTTGGGATTGGGCAACTGGGTAAAAGCTCAGGAATGGGCAGCCATTCCAGGAGGCCAAGCTACCTACTTGGGACAACCAGTTCCATGGGGAACTTTGCCAACCATTTTGGTCATTGAATTCCTTGCCATTGCCTTTGTAGAGCACCAGCGCAGCATGGAGAAAGACCCTGAGAAGAAGAAGTACCCTGGAGGTGCTTTCGATCCATTGGGCTACTCAAAAGACCCAGAAAAGTTGAAGGAATACAAAGTCAAAGAGATCAAAAATGGTGAGGACTCTCATTTCTCCACACTTGTTTAACGAGTGGCTAGAACTTCCTTTGTCATCACCCAAAGCACTTTCCACTCGAACTTGTCATGTTTGGGAGTTGGATTTGCTATAACTTTTGGAAAAAAGTTGGAGCACTCTGTTAGGAAAGCAGTTGAAAAAACTTTTTAAAAAGTTAGAAGTTACAAGTTAGAACCAAACATAGAAAATGGTTACTTTTTATTGTAATGCTTGTAATAGAAAAACACTTTTGCTAACTTTTTACTTATGGTTTGTAGGTCGGTTGGCATTGTTGGCTTTTGTTGGATTCTGTGTGCAACAATCGGCATACCCAGGAACAGGGCCATTGGAGAACTTGGCAACTCACTTGGCTGACCCATGGCACAACAACATTGGCGACATCATCATCCCCAGATCGGTTTCGCCTTGAATTTTGTACTAAATCATACCAATTGTAATTAAATTTCTCTGTGTACTGAAATTTGAACTCGATGATTTCCTTCTCTATGTGGCTTTGAGTGTGCTCTGTATCTTGATATTGACCTTCATTTTAGTGCATGAAGTTACCATTGGAGGAAAATAGAAGCATCCTTAGTGTAAAATTCCATTATTTGTTTTTATTGCTCTTGCTGCAGACTGAAGAACTATAAACAGAAATTTAACCAAAGTATTAAATCATGAAATTTCTCACCACAGTTAAAATCTAGCCCTTCATTGAGACCTCTGAAATTGGGATTTAATATTGGTCATTGAAAGTATCATGAAATGGGACTTAATGATGGATTTTATGTGGAAGGAAAAGTTTAAGATATAGAGATTGAATCCCCTCAACCCCTAGAAAATGAAAACAAAAGAACTGATACCATTATCATTTATTCAATTGCTTCATTATCGATAGTATTTAAATGTTGGTAATGAAGCTAAATTCCATGAAAATCTTTGAAGTGTTTTCTTTTCTCTCGCTCAAGTTCTACAATTACGGGATGGGGATCAAATCATCAACCTTTAAGATAGTCATTGGTGTCTTCATCCATTAAGCTAGGCTCGAATTGACATGAAAATTTTCATGTTGATATAATATGGAAGAATTTCCTTAAACTATTTGAATATTCGACGAGTTTTTTTGTCATATAATTAGCTATAGTATAAATAACCTCAAATAATAAATCAAGCATATTGAGTGAGATTATCAATTTCATAGAGGGGAGTTGCTGATAAAAATGTCAATCTAGAACAAAGGACAACAGGGAGGTTATTGCCCTTAATAGATTGAAAATGAATTAGGATTTTGTCATCATTCTCTCGGGAAATTTGCACAAAAGACTGATTTTCACGTGCTTTAATGTCGTTTGGCCCGTATTTTAAAATTAATGACATATGACCATTTTCATACTATGCATTCCGTCCAAATTACCATGAGGGTATCGTACTCTCACTCTAGCTCTAGTTCTCGCTCTCGTTTATGATAATAATGAATGGTAAAAATTATGGAGAAAAGAAAAAGACAAGAAAAATTGCTCTCTTGCTCTAGTTCTCAATCTCGCTCTCGCTCACGTACATGCTCTCTCTCTAGCTTTCTCTGACTTATTTTTTTTTCTTTTTTTTTTGGTACAAATTTTTCGACAACTAATTTTAGCGAGAACGAGAGCGAGAACCATGTTGTTTACGTGTATGAGAGCATAAATAAGGAAGACTGTTTTATGCCCTCGTGTGTTATTTTGCATACATTTTTACGTCAAAATGAGTCATATTTTTCATATTGCAGGTTACCAGTCACTAAAGTGCGTGGAAATAGGTTATCCGTATGCAAACTCTCAATCTCTCCTCATCTTTCTCTAATGGGGGTAGTCATTGGAAGCCTGTAAGTCACTGGTGGACTTGGCCCAATCTAATTACCCAAGTCAGTGGTAGCAGTGAGCCCAAAAGATCATTACAGCCCATTGGGCTAAAGGCCCAGAAATTTGGACAAGAAGCCCAAATGAATGGGCCCATTGAATGATGAAAATTGGAACTTGAAGCCCAGATCAAGTGACCCACCCAACGAAATAAAAAACATAGGGCTTGTTTGAGACACTGACTATAATAACCTGTGAAATACTCTACACCCTAAACACAGACTATTATAACCTAGACTATGCTACTCTGCATTTTAAATAATATTATATGATTTCACAGATTATAATAACCCACAAACTATTATAACCCACTGTTATTATAACTCACTCGGCACCCCAAACAACCCCATAAAGCAAGGAGCAAACCAATATTAATTTATTTATTTTCTTTCAACCTTTTATCTTTTAGTTGAGAATATGTCTTAACTACAACATGCAAATTTACTTATATCCATGCACATTTGAACTTGTCATGACAAATTATAAAGTTGAATTTAATCAAAGTTTGAATTTCTTCACTCGTACTTTTGTAAATAATAATAATGAAATAATATATATTTTTTTTAAATATTGTTTTGTTTGGTAATCGTTTTGATTCTTTTTCTACTTTCTTTTTAAAAACTAAATTAAATAGGTACAAGACCTGTATTTTTAACCTTTTTTTTACATATAAAATATCACACAGACAACTGTTTAATAAAGTTATGACTTAAAACATCACCCTTTTTTTAAAAAAAAATCAAAACCATTGCAGATACTATTTTTATTGGTTAAATAGTTCATAAATTTATGTCCATTTGATCCATAAACTCTTAAAAATGTGCAATATATCTTTGGACTTTAAAAAGGGTCTAATAAATTTTTAAACTGTCAATTTTGTGTCCAATAGAACTCTAAATTTTCAATTTTATGTCTAATACATTTTGACCTTCTTGATATTTTTTAAAATTTAGGAACTTATTGAAAATAAAATTGAAAGTTTAAGATATCATTAGACACAAAATTCAAATTTATATCTAGTGAATTATTTTAAAAATGTTTTGAACATATCAAAAGCTTAACTATTATACACAAATTAAAAAATTCAAGAACTTAATAGACCGTTTTAAAGTTAAAGAATCTATTAGGACTCTTATTAAAATTTAGAAACTAAATAGACACAAATTTAAAAGATGAAAACTTGCGCTTATAATTAAATTTTTTTTTTTTGTTTGAGAAAAATTAAACCATTTATATTTGTTATCTTTGGTCAAGCCCAAAATAACATACTCAAAACATGTATAAGTTAAAAGAAAGAAAAAAATAAAATAAAAAAGATGTTCCCAAAAGAGTGGCATCCAACGTTCATTTTTTTTTTCAAACAAAAATTTGACTCAAACACAGCTTGACGGGACAATTCCTCAAACAGATCACGAAATGAAAAAAAAAAAAAAAAACAATCCATCGTTTTATTAATTAACATTATATTATCTAAAAACAACTATACTTATATTTTTTATTTCAACATAAACATAATTACCGAACCACAAAAAGAAAAAAATCATAAAAAAATCATAAAAAGAAATATGATCAGTCAATGTATAACACGTCATTATACAATAATTAAATCATTTATTTTTTGAGTTTCCATAATTTTATCAATAAAAACAAAACAAAAAAATATTAAAATTACCCTTTTTTTTTTCCTTTCAATTTTTGAAGTAATTAAAATAAGGAGCGGAAGGAGTGAGGGTAATAATTATGTCTAGGGTTTCATAAGGGGAAAGCTGGAGTTTCACGTTCTTTAATAAAATGTGAAAGAAAAAGAGAATAATAAGGTACAGTTTGCTCTGCTCCACCTTTTCTGTTCCTTTGCCTTTTCTCTCCTCTAGGGTTTTTTCAAATCTTTCAATTTCTTTTTTTTTTTTCCATTTTTTTTCTTTTTAGTTTAACAACTCCCAAAACTTCCCAACCATTTATTAAAAAGGAAAAAAAAAAGTAAAAAATTATTTGGTTGGTCCATGAATTTGTAAAGTTGAGTCTATTCAGGATTTGTACTTCAAAAAATTTGTAACCAGAGACCTTAGATCTAAAGCTTGTTTCTATCTGATTTTTATGCTTGAGTTTTTTTAAAATAAAATCTCCAAGTTTTAATTTGTATTTGTTAATTCAATTAATTATACTCTTATGTGACATATTAACTAAAATACTTATCTCTATTGCAATGAATTAATTTCAATCAAGTTTAAATGTTTGATGACATAAGCTTTAAAGTTAATGATATTGATTGTCTAAAAAAAAAAGTTAATGATAGTGTCTTTTTTAAGCATAAAATTGAAAATCTAAACTCCAAACTATTATAACACATGTTATTATAACATACACTCCAAACATGTCCTAAAAGTGTAAGATTCTATGATAAACAAAAGTACAAATACTAAATAGACATGAGTTTTTAAAGATACAATATACTTTAAAATATTTTAGACATATAGGTAAATACTAACAAATATTATATTGCATTTTTAACCCATAACGACTTCAAAAATATCTAAATCTACCACATGTTCTAAAGCGACCGAGCTTTAAAATATAAGTCCTAAACAAACACAAGTCTAAAATTTCACAATCTTAGTTACCATCTAACTAAAGATACAATATACTCATTCACAATTATTTTAAATAGATAGTCACTAACACTCACACTACCATTTCAACGAATAATTAACGACTAATTCAAATATCCAAATCTCCACCTCGTTCTCGAGCGGTCGAGTTTCCCGCGTTTTTTTTTTCCACAACCCCACTTGGGTTTTGTTTTAAGTAGGGCAAAACTTGATGGGAAAACAATAAAAGAAAAGGAATGTGGGCATGGAGAGAGTACAAGAATGAAATAAATAAATAAATAGGGCAATATTTTATGTTGGTTGGCATGAAAAGGAGAGATAAGGAGTGTGGATATTTGGGAAAAGTGAAGAGAGTAGTGAAAGAAAGAAAGAAGCGTGTAAGAAAAATAAGAGTTAAAAAAAAGAAAAATAAATTAATTAATTAAAACATAAAAAATAAAAAAAGTTATATAGAGGAGAGAAGAATGGGGAGGTTGGAGTAGAATCTAACCGTGAGAGACATTTTGGGTACAAACAACAAACAGAAGGGGGACAAAAAAATTGATCAGTTTGGCACAAAACCAAGTAAAGGGGAGTTTGAGATGAAGGCCAATATGATTAAATATCTGACACCAGGATTCCCCACACTTGTGTTTTTATTACTTTTTTTTATTTTTTTATTATTATTTTTTTTTTTACAACACTCCCTTCCCTGCCAATTTGCCATGACCATAATATAATAGAAAAATAATAGTATACCACTAATCCGATAATCCAACCAATTCGAACTATCGAACTCAAACCGTAAGGATTGGGTTAGGTTAGGTTACGATTATTTTTTTTTCTGCTTTGGATTGGATTAAAAGTTTGGAGAACCGAAAAATTTTGATCCGTTCTCGGATTGAGGTTTTAGGCTCAGGTTGATCCAACTCAACTTAAAGTTTATATATTTTTTAGTTTATCTTAATTACATTTATACTTATAAATGAATTATTTGTTAATTTTGTATGCTTTTCTTCTAGACTTCTAACTAATTTTAAAATGTTATAAATTTTTATCTTTGATATTTAAACTTTATGTGATTTTAGTTATTAATTTTTTTTAAAAATATTTTAAATAATAAAAAATTTATCAAAAAATTAACTCAGCGACCCAACTCAACTCAACCAGAAAATATTGGGGTTGAGTTGGGTTAATCTCATGAATAGGGTTGGTTGGGTTGAAGGAATGATCAACTCGAATTTTCGGATTGATCCAACAAACTCCCTAACCCAACCCAACACGGCTTATGTACACCCCTAATTGTATGAGAAGAAAGTTTTTTAACCTACGATGGTATGAGTACTACTCTCATTTATTATCAACCGTGTCAACATAATTTAAAAATAACGTGGGTGTGCAGAATATAGTAGCATTAAAACATTGTTTCATAAAGCAAAATTTATAGTGTGAATGGAAGAAAAATATAATATAGGAGAGCATTAGAAATTTTTTATAATATATGGATACTACTGTCTATTAATTGTTTATCACGTTAGCGTCATTTAAAATTAATGTGAGATATACGATCCATAAAAAAAATGTCAATATTCTTACAGTATATACTCCCTATACTACACTAGTAATTTTTTTTTGTTGTTAGATCTCATATAATTCTCAAATGATACTAAAGTGACAATTAACTAACGAAAGTAGTACTCATACTTTTGTAGTATATGTTTTTTTGTTCAAAGTTTAGCACTAAAAATATATATAATGGAAAATGATTAGTGTACTGAATACACATAAGAGTATGGAGGAAATTTTCCTATACTATACACGGGAGTTGAGTACTTACTCTTTCATCGTTATTTTAAAATGATGTGAAATTTGTAGCATGAAAACATTATTTTATAGTATGAACAAAAGAAGTATAATGAGAGTACTATAAAATTTTCCTTAATATGGATACTATTTTTGTAATATTATTTATAGTTAAGTCTCATATCATTCTCTTGTTAACGTGACAACTAATTAATTAATGAAAATAGTACTCATACTTTCGAATTCGATCGACATTAAAGAATAATTAAATATAATAAAAAACAATTAGTATATCCAACATAGAGAGTGAGTACTAAGAGAGTATCATAAACATTTCTAAACATAACATAAACCTTTTTTTTTTTTTTTTGGCCATTTTTAAATGCAACCCCTTTCTTTTATTTTCTTTGTTTCTCTTTCTTCCCTTTTGACCATTTGCCATTTTCCAAATCCTGAAAAGCATCATCACTATCTAGCTAGGCTACTAACTATTTTCTTTAATTTTGTTTCTCTAAAATATAATATAGTACTACATGGGGTATGTTCTCTGTAGAATTCCCATCTTTCCAAGTGGGCAAATGGGTGTTCTCTAACTGCAACATTTGAATATTCCTCTCTCTTTCTCTCCCCATTTTTTTTTTATGGTTTTATTAATGTTATAACTTATAAATTATAATATACATTTTTATAGTCTTTCTACACTTTTTACTTTTCTAACACATTGATTTTATACTTATTCTCTTATTTATTTAATCTCCCTATTAACTTTAAAAATAGTAAATGGGCCATATACGTTTTAGTCTCTAACGTTCGTTTTTCTTTTCTTTCAATTTAGTCACTATTGTTTATAAAGTCTTAAGATAGTCTCTTGTTGTTTTGATAAATATTAAAATTGATTGATATAAATATACCTAACATAATATTTTAGTGTCTTGTTTAGTGAAAATTTAGAGGAGAAAAATGTCGTTTGAGAGAGAAAAACTCTATTTTTTAAAAACCAATTTCTTATATTTTTTGAGGAGGAATTAAAAAGTTTATTGTGTTAGATGAAATCTTTCTTTCTCTAAAATTTTCGTCAATTTGCTAAATGTTGTAACATATAAGTCTTTCACTCGCCATTTCAACATTCGCGGACAATAAAAGAATAAATTGAAAAATGTTAAAATATAAGGAACCAATTTTTTTTTAAACTAGAGAGATTAAATTAAAAAAAAACCAAACATAATTAGGAACTAAACAGGTATTTACCTTAAAATATAAGAAACAAGTTATATTGATGTTAAAAACATTGTTATAATTGAGACACATGTGATTTGATAGATAGTTGAAAAGTACTTTTGATTTTGAAACTTAGTGCATGTTTGGGAATGATTTTAGAAATATTGATTTTTGTGTAATTGATTTGTGTATAATTGATTTATTAAAAGTGATTTTCATATAATCATTTTCATGTTTGGATCTATACTTTTAATAGTGATTTTGGTTTTGAAAAAAAATCATTTTTTTATGAAAAATTATGAATTTTAACAAAAGATTACGATTTTTACTCGTCATTAAAAGTATAATATTTTTTAAAAAAATGAATAATAGTCATTTTAAATTATAATCACCTGACAAAAATCACTTGGGAATCACCCCCCAAGTGATTGAAAGAGAATCACTTCAAATGATTTTAGATATATTCTTCCAAAATCAATTCCTTAATATTGTCAAACATCACACTTTAGGTAGGAAAGTAATTTTAGACATGTCAAAAGTGATTTTGGTCACTCCAAAATCACTCTCAAACATGCCCTTAGAAGGGTGGCCAACTTCACTGCAGTTACCTATATTTCATGCATCAAAACTGTGTTTCCTAAATAAAAATTTTACCTACAAAATTTAATCATTATTTGTATATTTATATGTATATTTTTTAAGTAGATAAACTAAAATCTGTCTATAACCATTTGATAACCATTTAGTATTTGATTTTTAGTTTTTGAAAAGTAAGCTTATTTTCTCCTAATTTCTAGACAATAATTTTCAACTCCCATAATAAAGTATTTGAATTCTTAGCCAACTTTTAAAAACAAAAATAAGTTTTTGAAAATTACTTTTTTAGTTTTCAAAACATAGCTTGCTTTTTTTAAAACATGAATAAAAGTAGATTATCCAAAACAAATAAATCCAAAGTAAGAGTAGTATTATTTTATAGACTTGATTATTTGATTATCAAAGGTAGCCTAAATAATTACAAATAATAGTACGAAGAGAAAAATGATATAAGAGTCAAACAACATGGGTTGATGGCATATTTTAGAATTTTATTAAATATTTATAGTTTATTTATATATTAGTTATTTTTCTTAAAGTCTAATAGTTTAATATTAGGGTTCATTTTGTTCTCTATCTCATTAGACCAGTTTGTTTGCTTAGGGTTTAGGGTTTGCTTTTTAGAATGATTTGGTAGCCTCAAGTAAAAAACAGAAAAACAACCAATTTTATCGTTTAAAATAATTGGATTCAAACCCTCTACAGTTTATGGACTATATATGTTTTTTTTTCTTGAAATGAATAAAAACAAAAGATCTAATAAAAAACATTATTATTATTTTTTGTACAAAATAAAAAAAACATTATTTATTTAATTTATTATCAAACATTTGAAGAATAATAATAAAATAAAACAAAAATTCTAAGCCAAGCATCGTAAAATTTCAAAATACAATACAAAAAGCTTCATCTTTCTTGCCAAAAAAAAATACAACCAAACATTAGAATATACTGAGTATATTAAATTGCTAGCTGACATATATACAATTTAGTCTATACATAATAAATATGTATAATTAAAAGTTATAAAGTTATATGTCAATTGGTTAAGACACACCTTTGACTAAGAGGTTAAAGATTAAAATCCTTCCCCCATTTATTCAATTAGAAATATAAAAATAAAAATTATAATTAAGAAAATTTGACAATAGGGAAAAAAAAAAACACATGAGACTTGAGAAGGATGGAGAGGTATATTGGACAAATTAGATGAACATGAGGATAAAGGAATTTAAAGTAAATAATGACAGTAGGACCAATAACAATATTTTTCCCTTTATTTTCTTTTAGTCAAATGGCCTTTTTGGCCTAAAAGAACTCAAAAGGCATGAAGTGGCCATTTGCAAACCCAAACAAAGGGACAAAGCATAAGTGAATTAGGTGAAGTGGGGTTGGATTAGTTATCTTAATTAACACTAAAGCAACTATCTTTTTATGTGTACAATCAATCCAAATAAAAAGAAAAGGGCAATTAACTTGATAAAAATATATTTATTAAAAGCAATTCCATTACACCAAAATATATATATATATATATATATATATATATATATATTTTATTTTTAAACCGCCTCCAATTAAGACTCTTAGATATTTTACTTGACCATTCACGTAATAATATTCACAAAGTGAGATCTACACATCGATTTCTTAATAATAAAATAGAATATATAGAAGAAAAATCATCCAATGTGGCTGCTACATAATTTATAATAACAATCTTGTCTACTTTCTAATAACCACTATTTGAATTACGGTTTTTAAATTCTCACAATAGAATATCCAACCCCACACATTGTTCCAGACTTCAAATAATTTATCGGATAAATGCACGGGAGACGTAGAAAGATGAGATGGGGATGTGCATATATGTTTTGTATATATTATGTTATTTTCCTTGTTTGCTTTTCTTTAAATGAAAAAAAAAAGAAATTAAAGAAATGTACATTTTTTTTAAGGCGAAAAAAAAAAAAGAAAGAAGAAAGAAGGGAGATGGGGGTGAGGAATCCATATGTTTCCAAACACTCCCAGACAAAATGAGTTTCAGAATAGAAAAGTAAGGTTTGCTTTATGACCCAGAAAAGGAGATTTCAAACACCATAAGCCCTAGCTTGGGGAATTGAGTGGTTACCCTCTAAACCAAGTTATAACATTTTTTTTTTTTAAAAAAAAATTCAACTTGTTGTTTATATTAAGAAGGGCAAAACCAACAGGTGCCTTACTGCAAAATTCTCAAACCCCATACTTTTTTTTTTTTTTTTTTCAATTTCCCCCCTCTCTCTCATAGAGAATTACCATTTTTCCCCTATTCTATTATAGCTTATAATTTAGCCTTCTTCTTTTCCTCAATTCACCATTTTTAGCCCACTGGTTTTTTTAATTATGTCTTTCCAAAAGTGCTTTTCCTCCCTTTGTCTTTGTGGGGCTTTTGAATCCCCAATCCCCCATTTCTGATTTTGACCCAACTCAGCTCTTCTCCCCTCTCTTTAATTCACCCCCCACCCCTTCACATTTCTCCTTATATATCCCATCCTTTTCCTCTCTTCCCTTCATTCTCTCATTCATCTCTCCATTTTTCCCCCTCTAAGCTTTTTGTGATATATGCTTTCATATATCAAATGTGCCTGGCTCCCTGTATGCCATTTGTAGAGCGCTCACCGTCATAACCGATGACCTCCGCGGATGGCGTATGAGGAGCCAAGCATATCCCATATCTATTACATATATATGGTCGGGATTCGAACTTCTGATTTTTAAAAAAGTTACTCATGTTTTGTTTTCAATCAAGATTTTGCGATCCTTCGGTTGCTGATGTTCTAATTTGTCGATTATTATCTCTTTACTAGTGATTTAATCGGTTGAGTTATGTTCTGTTTTGGCCATTCTCCGAGTTAACCTTTTTCAATGTTGGTGTACTTTCTAGATATTAATGGACAGGGAAGGGGAATTTTTCATCTTTTTGCATTTTCTATGTGTTTGTGTGTGTGATTTTAAACAGAAGCTTTCCGTTTTCCACGGGCTTTTTATTGACTGTGTAGCTTAGTTTGTATATTATAATAATATTTATTGCAGCTAGCTAGCCCTAGCCTTCAAAGACTGATGAAGAAAAGAAAAAAAAAAACCCTAACTTCAAAGATTGCAGCACAAAGAAAAACTGACATTGAAGAGGTTGGTAAAGAGGTACTTTTTTTTTTTTAATTTTATAATTAATTTCTTCTTCTTCTTCCTCAAGAAATTTTCCTTGTGATGTGATGTTTTTTTTGCAGAGGGAATATCACAGACTCACAGACTAAATTAGTACGTCTTTTATTTTAGGGGTTTCACCATTTCCCTTAAATTTAGGGTTCTTGTTTGGAAATTGGATTTAATTTGTTTCATTTATTAGTATTACAGACTATTTTTTCCTGTTTGGCAGTGGTTGAAAATGTATCCATGTTCGGGATTTGTCCTTATCATCAACCAGGTTATATATTGATATAAAATCTTCATTTATTTGCATGGTTGTCACATGGATCGATCCATATCTTTCATTTATTTTTCGAATTAATACTTTATTCTTTCCATTACCATAACCCAAAACCATAATATCCATATATAAGCTTCCGTTTCACCTTAAATTTATAATGTACTTTTTATTATTTATCGGTCCAATATCATTCCTTTCAATAACTATTAAAATGTACTTCTTTCATCATGATGTCCTTGAATTGGATAGCTTATAATATAATAAAATGTGACTATATAGTTTAAATGGGATGCAAATTAGATCAAACATTTACAAAAACATAGTGAAATATATTGAGTTTATTCTATTTTTTTTTCCTATGTTTGTGGGTAGTTAAGCATTGGATGAATCAAGTCTTTAATCAGTTATATTTATATTATTCATCATTCTATCTCATTGGGAAAATGCATTGGAATCTGGATTAGATCTCATGTATTCGAATGTACAATAGCAAACAAGCGGAAAAGCAAGCGACTGAAGATCTGATGGGTTTAAATCTGATCGTGTGGTGATGCGTTGTTCAAGAAGAAGAGAGTAAGATAGATCTAACCACAGAGGAACCAAAATAAGGGTTTTTTTTTTTTTTTGTTAAGAAAACAAAAAAAAGTGATCAAATAGGAAAAGGAAAATAGGGTTTGTTCTTCCTCTTCCTTTGTCAACTTCAGTTGTTTTATATACAATGGGAAAGAATCTCAGTAGAGAGAGCTTGAGGATTCTCTCTTATCTAGGGTTATTTGATAGTATCTTAGCCTAATGGCTAGCCATTTTGTACTATATATATATATATATATATATATATATATATATATATATAATGTAATAATCAATTGTCTCTCTCCAAAAATATTTATTTCCATATTTGTTAATACATTTCTATCTCTCTAGATTTATGTAAATATTATTAGTGTTGTAGATAGGGAGTGAAGTGAACAAAATTTTGGGCTTATAGCTGCCTCTTGGAGTACTAAGTCTTTTTTTATTATTATTATGATTCTTCCTCTATCGCTCTTAACTGGGAAGTCTTTTTTTTATTCTCTCATATTTTGTATGTTTCTCACATATAATGGAGTAAGAAAAAAGAAGTGAAGAAAGAAATAAGGAGTAGTTATCATCTATGTCATTCGCTTAGTATTTAAAACATTATATTATAAGAAGTTAAAGATTTAAAAGGGGTTCTTCAAATTAATTTACTCTAAATTCGGAGATGATGTATAGAAAAAGTTAGAATGTAAATTTTTTTGGTCGCATGTGAGACTGTACCCGTTTAGAGTATTGTGTTGTGTTTGGATGGTTTTGGAATCTAAACCAAAAATGTTGTTTGCGCCATTATATTCAAAACTTAATGAGTTTAAAACACAACTTTATGATTTTGAACAGTGCACTCCAAACACTGTTTCACTAATTATTTTCAAACTTGTTTTCTGATTTTCAGGGTTTCAAACCCCTTAGAACAAATTTTTAAAAGGCTTGATTTCAAGGTTTCTGATTTCAAAATGGTGCTCCAAATGTCCCCTATATGGAAAGATCAGGTTGGAGACCAAAGATTTTGAAGGGTGTGAGATAATACTGATCAGTTAATTAAGATTAATTAGGGTAATTAATGGGAGAATCTCATTAAAAAGAAAAGGTGGGGGCCACAAGGTGAGGTTTTGATCTGTGATTGGTTTGGAAATGGCAGGAAGGGAATAATAATGTTATGTATTGTATTGTAGAGTATAGGGTCTCAAAGGCCGAGCGCAGGTCAAAAGAAGAAGGACACTTTAATTCATCAGACAAAAGGAAAATTAAAGAGATGAAAGAATCAAAACAAAATCTAAAGTTAAAAGTTAAAACCCTTCCTTTATCTTTAATAATCCAATCTCTCTCTCTTTTTTCTCTTCTTCTCTATCACATTTTCCTCTTTTCTTTAATTTCCATTCAACAAGCTTCTCTACTCATTTACCTCTGCAAAACCTTAACCAATAATTATTCTCGGTCATAAAACTCGTGAATTCCACTAACTTAATTGATTAAAGTATTAGTAATCTTTTCAGAACTTCGAATTTTCATTCATTTTTGTTCAATTAAAAGGAATTGCGATCGAGAGAAATAAAAATGGTCATCTTATATTCCATTTTAGGATTTCATTGATCGGTTGAGATATGCTTATGCCAACAGTTATGTAGTATTTTTCTTGAGTATGTTTTTTTTCTTTTTGAGAAACATCTCGAGTATGAGTATTTGTAATTAGAGTATATCTAATATTAAAAATTTATTGATCATCTCTATTAGTATTTGTAATTAGAGTAGATCATCTTTATTGTTAGACTATGTTGATATAATTAAATTTACCCCAAACTACTAGTTTAAGCATTTGGTTTGATTTGTGATTTAAGAATTATTGACATTTCTATTGAATAAATGTTACTTGATGAGAAAATCTTAAATCGACCTGTTTTTGTTAGTTTATATTAAATTTTTTTTATTATAATATATTTCTACCGTTCAAGGTTAAAAAATTTTGAGTTGAAAATTTTGATATCTATATCTAATCTTTCTCCTGAAACATTTTTAATACACCCGGCGTGTGTTACACTGATATTAATAAAAAGATAGATTCATATGGAGAAAACTTCATTTACTGTGTGGCTTTACCAAAACTATGGTTATTATATGCTTTAGCTTATGAGTTTTATAGTGATATATACACATATCAACTCAATTCATATAGATGTTTTTTTAGTTTAAAAATATGTGAATGGGAAGATTCGAACTTGTGATTTCTTGACTTCGACAAACTATTTCATAGGGATATATATACACATGCCAACCCAATTCATAAAGATATATTTTTAGTTAAAAAAATATGTGATAGCGAAGATTTTAATTTCTACCTTCTTAGTGAAAGGAACAATGCCTTAATTATCAATTGAGTTATGTTCGGGTTGATGAATCCATAAACATTTTCGGTTGAAATAATAACTCATATGTTCTGCATTTCTCACACTTGATCTAACTACTGTAAAATGCTTTTGAAATTAATTTAAACCTTCTTTAAATAGTTTAACAAATTTAACAAGTTTCGTTTGGAGAATGATGTCATCTACAATGAAAATTAAAGGAAATTAAATATGAAGCCCATGTAATTATCAAACTATACAGCCTCTCTTTTCATTTTCTTAGATAAGTTTAAATTAATACTCCCTAGAAAGGAGATCGATCAAGATTTTATTATTATTATTATTATTATTATTATTATTTAGAAGAGGCGATCAAGATGCTAAAAAGTGTATATTAAAGACAACAAGTAGTGGAAGAGAAGAATAAATTGAAGATCATTGTCTGACAAATTGATCACATTGACAAGTAGTTCTATTTTATAAATAATTATTATCAATACAAACATTCAACCACAACATCATCATATTATAAAGGAAAAAACTATTTCCCCCTAAATTTGGGGAGGATTATTATTTTGGAAAAAAAAAAAAAACTAGGAGCAATCGAGTTTGACACGACTGAACTTTAAAATAATAATAATAATAATTTTTTGATCGTGTGGTATTGAAATAGGCTATGATATAGACTTTCAATTTCGTCAAATTAGTACTATAGATAATTTATTTTATAAATATTACCATATCATAGATAGTTTATACAAACTTTGTAACTTTCATTTTTTTATTGATCACCTTCCGCTTTGTCTATTAATTCTAACCAGAAGCATTACTTATAAAAATTTTCAAAATTCACTAATTTTAATGGAAGTCAAGGTTGGTCAATGTACAAAACCGATGGTTGAATATATTTGGGTTAATTAAACTCTAGAGAGCTTTAGTGTCATAAATACTTGATGCTTATGTTTTAAAATTACAACAATTCAAGTTTAAGGTAAGTCTTTGCAAAACTTACGCATATTTAAAGTTTAATTTGTTGAAATTGAATTAATACACCTTTCACATATTATTTTATTTTAAGTTAAGAGATATTTGATTTAAAATAAAGAATATTTGATTGATTCAATATGTTGTATAATATATAGGGTTTCATATGATTGAATTATCAAACCTAGATTACTCAGATGATTCGTAGAACTTAACAAGGCCTACAGGATAATCCAAGATTTACATACACCAAAACATAAGGTCGACTTTTTAAATCTCTGAATTATTACACAAGCGTAACGCAAGCGGTCACTTCTCTATCATCGATGTTTGAAAAATATTTTTTTTGTTTTATCTTTTAACACTATTTTCAACTAGTAATAGTGTAATCGTTTGTATGAAGTGAGAAATTTAAACAACTATATATACAAATACATTTTAACCAATAAAAGAAAATCTACCCTAGCTACAAAACTTTAATTCGAAAACTATTTAATCGAAACCAAATCAATGTCCTAATGTTAAAAAAAAACATGCATATGGTTACTTAAAAAACCCAATAAAATTGAAATAGGCTTACATCAAAGTTTTTTTTTAATTATAAAAAAATAACATTAATTGGTAGCTCTTTTGTGCAACAATTATATATAATTGATATTGTGGAAATTAAGGGTGGGTTTTTGTTCCAATCATTCACATGGCATAAGTCCAAAAGTAGACATAGGTGCTAGCTTTCAAATCTCAACCCCCAAAAAAAAAAAAAAAAGACTTAAAATTAAAATTAAAAATGAAGTAAAATTGTTTCTTCTTTTTATTTTCAAGCCAAAAGCTGCATGCGACATAATTTGACTCATGTCAATCTTCTTTTTTCACATCAATCATTTGCATTATATAATTTCATTTCATTTCATTTCATGACCCCCATTTCTCAATCCCATCCATCTTTTCTCCTTCTCTAAAAATCATCTACTTTTTTGTGCCCATATTCATTACTTAAGAAAAAAGTGACTAAAATGAAAAAAGGAAAAAAAAAAAAAAAACCCTCAAACGAACCAACCTATTTTTGAATTTTCCTTTCTCACATTTATAAGACAAAACAAAACCAAAAAAGAGGTATAATTATTCTCTAATTAATGTAGCTTTGCTTGCCAACCATAGTTTGATATCAATTATAGCCTAAAATCAAGGCTCATACTAATGAAATGGAGGAAGTAATTGATATTTTTTTTTTTATAAAAAAAAGTTATTTAACGTACGTTAAATTATTATTATTACTATAATAAAAGCTTGAATTTAAAAATATGAAAATAAGAAAAACTGTGAATTAATTAGATTCTCTTTTTGATTATGTTGTTACATGAATTTGGTTTCCCACATTCCTCCCTATTCACACTACAACACCTAGATGAGAGGAAACCTACACCTATCGAGAAATTATTCGGTGAATCCGCCACAATTTGGTCGACAATTTTGCATCGTTGGATGAAAAGAGAGAATTACCTCGAATTTATATCCAAAGGATATGAGGGGACATGAAAATTATTGGATCTATATCCAACGGTTATTATGAGAGAGCCACATTATGGCGGTCTAATTGAATAATTTGTCACACCTATATATCAAACCCCCTCTCATGAAGCTTTAGTATTAGGCCGAGGTAATTTCAACTAATTAATAGGGTAATTTGTGTGTACTTGACAACCCTTAGCTAATCATAATGGATGTGTGTGATCTCGTGCGAGGATTATGTGTATTTAAGGAGGGAGTTACATTTCGAAATTCCTAGACTAGTATCGAGGCATTGGGCTTCCCCATCCTCGACACTGAACTAATTTTTCTTTGTTCAGTGGGAGAGTGTTTTCTTCACTCATAGGTTGCTGCAATGGCGATAAATCTCTCGTAACAATTTTTTTAATTTCATGTTAAGTTACTACTAGATATGAATCATTGGAAAAAGAAAAATAAATTTACAAACTTGACATTGGAAATCAAATATTAATAAAAATATAGAAATTAGATATATTTCCCATCAACATTCTTTTGAGTTTTGAGAAAGGGAGGGGAAATAAATTTGGATTTATATATATATATATGTATATATATATATATTTATTTATTTATTTATTTATTTGAGTAACAAATAAAATAGGGAAGTTAAAATGGAAGAAAGTTATATAAAAAAGTCCAAAAAGTGGAAGAGATATTGAATTGGACTTCAAAGAAATAAAAGCTGCATCTACAATTGCATGCGACATTATTTGAGACAACATTTAGCCTAAAAAAACGACATCATTTGACACACGTCTTTCCTCCCTTTTTTTCACATCAATCATCATTTTCATAATTTCTCGCATGCTATCTCTCTATCATTTCTCTCTAA
Source organism: Trichosanthes cucumerina (assembly GCA_036507285.1). Lineage (NCBI taxonomy): Eukaryota > Viridiplantae > Streptophyta > Magnoliopsida > Cucurbitales > Cucurbitaceae > Trichosanthes > Trichosanthes cucumerina. The sequence goes on from CM071845.1 coordinate 6,968,317, forward strand.
CCCTAAATTTCATTCAAATCTTCTATTAAAAGAAATTCTCTTTCTTAATATATACACTTTTTATTTTATTTTATGCTAATTAAGTCAGATTTTTTTTTTTGTTTTTTTAGTGAAATTATTACATGTTCTTATCCTTATCGTTGATAGTCAATGTCAATTTCTTTTGGCAAGTTTGATACTCTTAGATCCTCGCACTATACGCAACCAAATATATATACTTTTACTATTTTTCTTTTGGATTTTATTGTATCAAACCAATTTGGAAACGTGTATTCACCATCCATTTCTATTTGTACATCACACTTTGAATTTGTCAATTTAGCTATCAGATCATTGAAAAAGAAATGCCAACTCATCAGATCTCAATAAATCTGCTATCCTACCTGCACAATATCTATTAGCAACGATCGTTAAAAATATGATTAGATTAAAATATAAAGATAATGTTGAAAGATTTTAAAAATGTATTGACCAACACACAGTATAATAGTTAAAGTAAAATGGAAAAATATTGTAGTTAATTTAGCATTTTATTTAAATTTTATTATTAAGATCTAAATTAAACCTTATTGTATGTTTCACATGGTAGATATATAGTCAATAAATTAAAATAATTGAAAACATATTTTCAAGATTATAGGCGTGCACCTTTACCTTTTATTTTACTGTATAACTTTTTAATTAAATATTAATCCCACGATAATGATAGGTAAGTAGTCGAGTTTGGTTGACTAGTCAATGCAAATGGAGTTTTTTTTTTCTTTTTAAATTATGTATAAAAGAACATTTATTGGCTTTACGAACGACAAAAATAGATGGACCATAACATAGTTTAATAATTTTGTAATATTTGGTAATTTAATATATAATATTCGATGTTGGGTATGAATTGATAACGAAATTACTTGCTTCGAAGAAATGAATTCCAAAAGTTACAAATAATTGTATATAAAAGTGGCCTCATATTCTAATATTATGGACAATTAAGCATGTCACCTGTCGCATGAATTAGTGATCTTCATTTTTGAAGAGCCATCGAATTTGACCAAATAATAAAACAGTTTCGAAGAATGATTGTTAGATCTTAGGAGGCTTTCATATATTGGACTATTCAATTTTATTTTATCGTATTTGGAAATGAAAATACAAACTTCTAATATAGATTATTGTTTGAGGCTATATATATCTTAATGTTAATAATTTGAATTTGATCGGATAGTTGCTGAGAGAACAAACTGAAAATGGTCATAAAAGATTGAGTTCAAAGATATATAGCACTCTGTAAAACAATAATAATAAGGTTAAAACAAACTTAACCATGGTTACACTTCCTAACAGACTAAAAACTAACCATAACAAAACTCATACATCAATGTGCTCTTGACACCCCCCAAGCCAATGGACAAAGTAGATTGAACATTGAGCTTGGCTTTCAAAAGCTGAAACTTTGAGGCTGACAAGGGCTTGGTAAATACATCGGTTATCTGAACTGAAGCAGGTAAATGACAGATACAAATGTGCTTGTGCAGAACTAAATCACGAACAAAATAGATATCGAGCTCAACATGTTTAGTCCGAGAATGTAACACCGAATTAGCACTAAGATGCACAACACTAAAATTATCACACCAAACAGTCGGAGGATGAGAAAGAGATAAATGCAAATCAACAAATAAAGACTTCAACCAAACTAACTCGACTGACACATGTGCAAGACTCCAATACTCAACTTCAATACTAGACCGAGAAATAATACTTTGTTTCTTCGAGGACCACTGAATTAAGTTTCCCTCAAAGTAGATACAAAAGCCCGAGGTGGACTTTCGATCATCAGGATCCGATGCCTAATCAGCAAACAAATGAGTTGAAAAAATGAGTTGAGGATTATGATCTGTTTCTTTCTTTCTTTTTTTTTTTTCGACTGCGAGTAAACAAATGACTTGAGGTTTTTTAATTGAATTGGTTCATTGCTTTTACAAACATTTGTGGAATATAATTTATTAACTTAAAAAAATTCCTTGATCTATAATATATATTTGAAAACATAACATTGCAATACAAAGAACAAACTTAGATACTAATATTTGGAGGTCGACATGTTATTTAATAAATATAATAAAAAAATTACCAAAAGATCAGTTTGAAGTTTGAACACAACATTACATTGACCTAAAAAATTAGAATAAGTAGGTATACCGAACACTTCCTAACTAAGGAGGATCAATACTGACCATCTTACCACTAGGAGGAAGCCTTGTTTCATTAATTGTAATGTATTATATAATAATATTATCATATATTGTTATTTTTTAAGATACCTGTTATATACTATAGGTACTAAATTCAAAATTTTTGGAGGGCCATGGTCCTTTGTCCCTATGTAGATCCGTCCATGATTACATACGAAGATTTTGGAATATTATTTTAGTCCTAATATAATTAGTTCTGTTTTGTGTAATTTTAGACTTGAAGGAAAAGAAATAAGGAAGAAACTAAGGTGAAATGGACCCAATGATGATCAAGCTTGAAAAATGAAAAAGGAATCGGGACTTAGAGATAAGATAACCCAATTAATTATGGACACCAATGAGAGACTAGAAAGGAAAGGGAGGCTTCAAGAGGGAATCAAGCAACCCTAGTTATTCTAAATCTTGATATAACTTAATAATCTTGTGTTGCAAACATCACAGTTGTGTACAATACGTCGAGGTTGATCTATAACCTCGTGGTCATAAACTTATACTTTATGTTAATCGAGCTATGCTCTTGTTGGTAACCACATATTAGGAGTGCAAAAAAATGTTCTACATTGGCTAGGGAAAAGATTAATCATGGGTATATAAGTGAGCACAATTATCTCCATTGGTATGAGGTTTTTTTGGGAGAACTAAAAGCAAAGTCATAAGGGTTGATACCCAAAGTGGACAATATCATACGATTGTGAAGATATGTGGAGGTACGTTGTTCTTACCACCACATATATATTTTTAATTTATGTACCATTAAGTGTTGCTTCACAAAAATATTGTTTTAAATTACTATTTATATCCAATGTTTGAGAAGATATTATATGTTTACAATACTATTCACAAATTTAAAATAAGTGACTGAATGAGTGAAATCCAAACTAATTGAGTATTATTTTATATAATTGATTAAGTTGTATTCATCACATGACTATGGTTATTTGTCTATTATTTTTTAGTAAAAAAGTTGTGGGGATGAGGAACTAAAAAATGTGGATGTAAGAATTTGATTTCGATATAAGAAAAGAAAGTCAATTATAAATATTGATAATCTAAATTAAAATCAATAAATAAGAGATCAATAATGATATAAAGAAGAAGAAAGAATTTGATCTATGTAAAAAATGAAAAAAAAAAAGTCAATTATAAATAGATAATCTAAATTAGCATTAACTTTAACTTAATTCAATAGTTAAGACATCGGTAACCTAGAAAGTTTGGCCTCTTCAATTGTGAAACTACGTTCTAAAATAAAACTCAATTAGCCTCAAAAGAAATTGTGTGAATTATATCAATTAGAAATAAATTATCTGTTCTCTACAAAAATAAATAAAATAGGCCATCTAAGATCAAAGTTAAAATACTTTTAGAAAAACCAAAAATAAAATAGTGACGGACACAGTTTCCAGGGCCAAAACCCATGGGCCTAATCAGATCAAATACCCAGGTGGAACGTGTGAAATCCACCTAGAAAGCCCATTGAAGGCCCACTAAGCCATCTTGTAAGAAGCCCAACTTAGAGAGAGTTTCCAGGGCCGAAGCCCAGAACCGAGCAATCCAACGTAGCCCATTCAAGGCTCCTGGGCCTCAGAAACCATAATTTCGAAGCCCTACTTCTAAAATGGCAAGGAAAAACGACATGTCGTTTCAACGGTCAAACTTGTCGAATGCCAGCAAAGGCTACCTACCAAATTCACAGCCCACCTTCTTCAACCGCCCGCCACAAGACAAGACCCACCAAACAACACACAACTAGAGAGAAAGCAGTGGGAAATTGAGGAGGTAGGTAAGAGTGGAGGGTTGGTACTGATTTTCTATATCTTAAACAAATTTCCCACAAAATTGCTTCATTTCGAATCTCAATTTCCACCTTCTTGTCAACCCTTCGTCCTCTTCCCCCATGGCCGCTTCTCTCGCGTCTAAACCATTTCTTGGTTCTTCCAGAACCGATGGCTTCTCTGGATTGAGTTCTCTCTCTTCAGATCTCTCCAAGCTCTCCTTTTCGGCCGTTAAAATCTCTGTCGGGTCCCGAAACGCGAAGAAGCTTCGTAAGTTTGCTTTTATCTTCTTCTGTATGGCATAGGGGGATTTTGTTAGCTAATTGATTTTAGTTGTTACTGTATAGAGAAGAAAACTGTAGGTGATCGTTGAAGGAACGATTTGTCTTGCTTGATTTCGGGTTTTACTCGGTTGCTTTTGTTCATCTGGTCATACTTATATCTTGGGCTTGAATTAAGCTCTTTTGGGAGCTGTATTGAAGTTATTTTTGTGGTGCATATGATATGTAAATAGTTTCTAAGAATGTTAGGAATGGGCTGGTTGACAAGAGTTGAATGGGGGGATTTTGGGAATGTGGTTTTTTAACTTCTGTAAAGGACTTGCAACCAATAACTTTAGACTTCTGGAGTTCTTACATTTTGTTGGGTTAATCACAGAGATAAAAGCTGCTGGCAGTACATTTGGAAATTACTTTCGTGTTACAACTTATGGAGAATCTCATGGAGGAGGAGTTGGCTGTGTGATTGATGGATGCCCTCCACGCTTTCCTATTTCGGAAGCTGATTTGCAAGTGGAGCTTGACAGAAGGTACTTGCGAGGAACCTCGTGATCTCTCCTCTCTCACATTCTGTCAATGGATGCATATTGTAAATTAAAGGTTAAAATATTGGCAATGTCCTCAGCATTTCTATGACACCAATGTTACTTGTAGCTGCATTTATAACAGGGAGAATGATATTTCTTATAAATATTAATTAAAATACCAAAAGATGTTCATAATGGAAAACTGCATTGATTTTTTTTAATCTGTTCGTCAAGAATATCGTACTTAAATGATCATTAATAAGATGAGAATCTTAATGTGTTGTAGATATTTAATGATTTTTCTAAATTTTCTAAATTGTACTTACATTGACTTTTTTTGGTCAGCATTTCTATAAAAATCCTACACTTTCGACATCCATCAATATGACATTTTCATCTTTATTTGTCACGTTTTTGTTTGATATATGCCTACTAACAAAAGGTCAATTGGGTTTATTTGTCTACAAAATCAAGAAAGTTACTATGTTTCCAAGTATATTTTTTAAAACAATTATTTGATGAATTCCTGTAGCGTAGAGCTTCCTTTTATTAGCATTAACTCGTAGATTATCTTTAAATATCCAGGAGACCAGGTCAGAGTAGAATTACCACCCCAAGAAAGGAGACTGATACATGTCGGATACTTTCAGGAGTCACTAATGGTATGGTACTAAACCATTTTAGCTTCCATGGGAATTTTATTCTCCTATAAGTCTTTCAATCACTGCTTTCTTGAATGAATTATTAATGATTTTTCAATTCCAGGACTTACTACTGGAACACCAATTCATGTATTTGTACCAAATACCGATCAGAGAGGACATGTGAGTTGCTTAGTTTATTTTGATAACATTTTAAAATAAGCAAGTTTCTTCTCTCTTTTATTTTTCTTGATCGAACATATAGATCCTCAATAGCAATAACCCTAATGATCATATTCAAAGTAAATACTTGTGGGTTGATATCGAGTCTGCAACCCATGCATTCTTTTCACCCACATTCTGAATGATTTAGTGCATTAGATGATTTGATCTTTTATGGTAAAAACTACAATTTTTCAGTCTTTCTTCTTTTCTTGTTCTTTTGGTTTGAGATTCTCACAATGCAAATGTATAGTGTACACGATGGTTTTATGATGAATATAGTGCATGGATTTTTAATTCATGATTCTCATAAACATCTAGCATAATCTTTACATGTATTAGTTCATGAGGGACCTATGGATAGCCACATCTTTGCTTTATTCCTGATTATGTTGGTATGGTAGATCTAATAGTCTTGTCATTTGATTTCAGGATTATAGTGAAATGTCAGTGGCCTACAGGCCTTCACACGCTGATGCCACTTATGACATGAAATATGGTATTCGAAATGTTGAGGTAATTCTTTTTGTTTTGTACTAGAATATCATTCTGAATATCTGATACTAGTAATCTTTTTGGTAATATTATGTATGTCCTTCATGTTTCTTTTGTAGGGTGGTGGCAGATCTTCAGCCAGGGAAACCATTGGAAGGGTTGCTCCTGGAGCTCTTGCTAAGAAAATTCTGAAGCGTCTAGCAGGAACTGAGGTGTGTTCGTACTTTAATTTAGTAGTGAAATTTATGTTCCCAATCATTATTATCATTAGTTTCATGCTAAATCTTAGTTATTATTATCAACAATTTTTATATCCCAAATGTGAATTTATACTCTCATCCAGTAGTTGTTTATCCATAATTTGACTGGCCTTTCTATTTCTCAATCTTAGCTGTGGCTTATCTCCTGAATGCCTGATTTGTTATTGTCATGATTTTAGGTACATGCTTATGTATCACAAGTCTACAAGGTTGTACTGCCAGACGGTGTGGTTGATCATGAAACTTTGTCAATGGAACAGGTAAGCTAGAGATGCAGAGAGTTAAAACGGCTGTACTCTTAAAATTTTTAAGACATACCGTTGCTATATTGAGCGTCTTGAATTTTAATGCAAGAATCTGATGCTTCTTGTTGCAATCTCGATATTCATATTTTTTGTTTGCCTTCATGAATATGCAACAATACTGAATTAATATTGAAAATTAACATTGAAGTTACCATCGGAAAGCTTAACATGTATTGAACGTCTTTCTCATTCATTCCAAGAACTCTCGACACCCTTAACATGTATTGAATTGGCATGTGATTCACTTTAATGCCTTTCTTTGGGTTCTCTCTTTTTTTTGTTTTTCTTTTAATTACTATCCTTTTATCTTTGATCTTGGACAATTGGAGTCCCTTGCTTTGGTTTTCTTATTTGAAAATAATAAAATAAAAATTTCAGTCATGGATTTTTTGTCTCTTCTGGTGTTATTCTCAGCAAGATCTTTATTTTGGCATTTGGCAGCCTCATCTCAATCACAAAAGGAGTTTTTGTTTCTTGGTGTTCTCTTTCAAAGTCTTATGTTTGATTTTCTATACAGAATATTTATTTACATTGAGATGCTTTAATTTTTTTTTTTCTTTACAGAATATTTGTTTACATGGGGATGCTTTTATTTTTTCTTTATCCTTTTTTGTTCTTGTTTCACTCCCTTGTGGAATTTGTATCCTTTGAGCATTAGTCTCTTTTTATTTTTCAATGGAAGTTCCGTTTCTTGTTAATATATATATATATATTAGAAATAGAAAATCTCTCATTAACATATATTTTTGTATATGTTAATGAGATATATTTGTGTATATATTACTTCTCCACTGACACATATTTGTGTATATGCATGTTGAGATACTCTATGATTGATGGCTATTCTAAATGATTGGGAAACTTTCTGATGCTCCAATTTATCATCGCATTGATGCTCTTTATATACTGAATGTCTATGTTTTTATAAATATTAACCTGACAGTCATTTCTATGGACTGCAGATTGACAGCAACATAGTCAGGTGCCCAGATCCTGAATATGCTGAGAAAATGATTGCTGCCATTGATGCTGTCCGTGTGAAGGGGGAATCAGTTGGTGGTGTTGTCACATGCATTGTGAAGAACTGTCCACCTGTACATCTCTCTCTCTCTCTAAATACACTGTAGGCATGTGAATATCATACTGAATGTGTAAAAACCTTACTTTCAGGGGCTTGGTTCACCAGTGTTTGACAAACTAGAAGCTGAGTTTGCTAAAGCTCTCCTGTCATTACCTGCATCAAAGGGTTTTGAGATCGGCAGTGGGTTTGCAGGTTGAAATCTACTCGGGTTCTCGGGAGCATAATATATTGTATTGATTACATTTAAGCTAGTGGTTATAGAACTAATTCTCGTTTTGCAGTTGCTGCTTTTCTGTTCTTCCTTTTTTACCCAATACTAAAAATTTTGAAACTAAAAACCTCTGCAGGTACCTTTTTAACTGGCAGCGAACATAACGATCCATTCTATATAGATGAAAATGGAAAAATTAGAACAGTTACCAACCGATCTGGTGGAATACAGGTATTTGGTTATGCCCATATGAAGTGATTAAGATTTGATCAACGGAACATGGTGCCTTTACTTTTTGTGATTTTGTTCTGGAAACTGAAGACTTGTATTGATGTTCAGGGAGGTATATCAAATGGCGAAATCATAAGGATGAGGGTAGCTTTCAAGCCAACAGCTACCATTGGGGTAAGAATTAAGATGTTCTTCTTCATTAGGACATTGCATGCACATCTGATAAAATATTGCAATCTCCACCAGAATGCCACCAAAGTACTTGTACCGTTTTTCTTTTCTTTAATCCCGCCCGCCTTTATCTGGATGGATGGGGCACCCCTTTCATTCGCTTTTTGTGAAAATCAAAAGTGAATGCCACATTGCTTCGTTTACCTTGTTTGTATCTATTGTTTTTGGTGCTTCAATCTTCATATTAAAATACTTTGTGCATTCTGCAGAAAAAGCAGAATACAGTGACCAGAGAGAAGAAAGAGGTTGAGCTGATTGCCCGTGGTCGTCATGACCCTTGCGTCGTCCCAAGAGGTACTTCACTGATTTTTAAATATCTATCTGCCCTCCTTTGGCAATGGTGGCCATTCTTAAAAAGAAATGAAAGCAATAAACTTGAGATATTGCCCAATCTCTACTCTGTTGTATATTGTATTTCACATTTGACTGCTGATGTCTGTTTTAGTAATTTCTTGTAGATATGTGTTAAGGATGTAAGATTTTACTCTCTTATTCCTAGAATATCATTAGAAAACTTGTTACCATGAATATATACTGATAGAAATGGAGAATTCTGGCTATAAAGCAATTTCATTTGTCTGGTTGAATGGTTATGCAGCTGTACCAATGGTTGAAGCTATGGTTGCTCTAGTTCTTATGGACCAGTTGATGGCACAACATGGACAATGCAATCTGTTACCAATCAACTCAGATCTGCAATCACCCATCGAACCAAGGCCCGAGGCTTCGAAATCGCCCGTTTGAACGAAATCTATTGTTACATATAAATCTCCTATAAGCTTTGTTCTTCTCCCAATCTCCCTGTAATCTGTTGGGACCTTGGGACAAAGTAAGTTAATATGGTCGAGTTGTTTCGTGCTTACTCTTGAAATTTATGAGATGTCAAAATTTTGTAATGGAGGGAATAAAAGAATTTGCTTTGTGATCTTGTTTCATCACCCTTTTAAATGCTCTGTGCCTCAGTTGTATTGTTGGATGGCAATTGTCTTTAGTCAGTTGCCCTTCATTCACTAATCCTATCTCAACTAGTTAAAGGCATATACTCGACCGAAATTCTAATTCTCCTATTCCACGCGTGGTTAAGCTCATAAAAGAAAAAAAAAACTTTTTATTACGTTGGACTGGAAGAACTATTTCTTTCCGAAGAACAAAATAAAAAAGTCAACATAAATCTTACGACAAATGACAATTACAGGAAAAGCTCCCATGGAATATGATCTGAAAGAAGGGCTAAAGAAAATTAGTAAGGGGTTGTTTGGGGCACTGAATGAGTTATAATAACAGATGACTATAATAGTATAGGTTATTATATTATGTAGAATCATATTATATTATTTAAAATGCAGAGTAATATAGTCTGAGGTTATAATAGTCTGTGTTTGAAGTGTCGAATATTCTACGGATTATAATAATACATGTTATTATAACCTGCACCCCCTAAAAGACTATTGACAGCTTCTTGAAAACTCTCTATAACCTTAAATATTCTCGTCTTCATTCTCTATTTTTTAACAGAAGTCCTATTTAATCCTATGATTAGTTGTCAAAATTCATTAAAATCTCCCCAGATGACTTTATTAGGTGACAATGAACAGAGCTTCAAAATATCACATTAAAATAAAATATCCTTTTGATTCCCTCATCTTCTGAAATGACCTAACTTTTTGTGCCATAATTAGATAGTTCTAGCTAAGATGAGTTTGATATACTTCTTTTTTTTTTTAAAAAAAATATCTTACAACACTTGATAAAAATGGTCTGAATTAAAAATTAAAAATACTATATTATTTATCTATACTTTTTCAAAAGTGATTTTAATCACAAGTTCAATAGTTCCACTGCATCTAAAATTGTTTCTACGAATGTCAAATTACAACAAAGTAATTTTTTTAACTAATTCTCAGTCAATCACTTTTCAAACAATCAACTATAATCATTCAAAATTATTATTATTTTTTTTTTAAAAAGTTACACCAAACATAGTCTTAGTCTAATTCCATCATCAAGAATTAAGCCAACCACAATTGGGTAGATATTCTTTTTTAATTTTCTGAAGGCTTATGAATGTTATCCTCAACAAAACTTCATGTCTCTGTCTTCATGAGAGTTTATCTAATTGGGAGAGTGGATGCTTCACCTGTCATAATTTTCATCATTATTAAGACATTGGTTGCGTTTACAAGTTGTTTTGCCTTTTGGGCCCTCCCTAAAAGAGCCATATTCCATGATCCACATTACCGAACACAATTTGTATAGTGACAACTTAAATTGATAAATAAATATTAATATAAGAAAAAAACCTTAAATTGATGGATTATAAGGACATTAAGGATAAACATTTCTTGTCAATCACAATAAGTCTTAAAAGTAGATTCCTTTTAGAAGTATGGCCATCCATTATCATGCCCTAAAGAATATTGTTCAAAGTCATCTTTGGCGACTCAATACAATTATATTATCATAAAAAAAATAAAGCAAAATTTTTTTGTTGTTAGATGGTTGATTAAAGGAGAGTTTTTTAAATTGTCCTAAAAAACAAAAAGTGGGTTAGAGAACCATATTATACTGATGGGATTCCTTTAAGTAGGCCTTTTCTAAGAAGAAAACTCAAAAGACAAAAGGATATGGATGAATCACATTAGTATTGCCTTTAATGAAAGGTTTTATTATCTATGGAAATATCGCTTTTAGTTAAGTGGACAAGTACATCGTAGGGTTGATTTAATTGACTTATCATCTCATTCAAATTTAGAGTTGAATACTTTATGATAACTTTAGTAGCGTGATATATTTGTAGGTATTATTTATTTGTAGCCTTTAATATAATGAAGAGAATCACTACTTTTCGTGTGCTGTGATTGGTCAATTCAATGCATCTCACCCCTCCTAGGATAATAAAATCGTCAAAATTATTTTCCCTATGGTTGGAATTGAGACTCTTTGGCCTTTCTTTTTGTATTTTATTAACAAAGGATAATCTTTCGTTGAAAAATAACGTGAAAATAAATTTTCCCTAAAAATTTCAACTAAATAAAAAAAAGCATGTGAAATCATCTAGCATACATGTCATAGTCATCCTTTTCCTCCAACTTTGTTAGGGGTTGTTTAGATCGTTGAGTGTGAGTTATAATAATAGAATTATATTCTGTGGAACCATATAATATTATTTAAAATGTAAAGTAGTATAGCTGAGGTTATAATAATAATCTGTGTTTGGGTTACAGAGTATTCCACGGGTTATAATAACACAGACTATTATAATCTGTGCCCCAAACAACTCCTTAATGTTCAAATGGTTAAATATTGGGTGGACATGTTTATCCAACCTGTTTCACATATTTTAGAACCAATCATTTTCTTTTAAATATATGAAATTAGTTCAATATGTTTAATTCATGGGTACTTGCAATATTTTATTCTATAGGTGAGAGCATGTTGGTTTTTGCCCAAAATCCATGCAAAAACCAACATATATTGGGTTTAATTTAAATAAAAAGAAAACCTACCTAATAACCAAGTTTACAATATAGAACCACTATATATATCAACAAAACCAACTAAAAAAGGGGACTTAAACCAACTGAATTATTTTCAGTTTTTAAAATGGTTCAAAGCCAAGCTACATTAAACTAAAGCATAAATAGTCACCTAGAAATGACCACATTCAAATATTTTTGCACTATTGAATATGTAATTGATGAAAAGGAACCTAGCTACAAAAGGACAAAGAAATATCAATAATACTAAAATCATAGAGGAAAGGAAGACCTCCACCTGCACTCAAGTTTCTTGAGCCTAGGCCCCATAAAACCTTATAAACAATGTGTTGAGGTTTTTTTTTTTTTTTTTTAGTTTTACCACACTGAAATCTTGAATTTGGAAGCAAAGAAAATAGTTTCATAGATTTTTCTTTTTTGATACCTGAAAATGAAGGATCAAATTTTTGCTCCCTTAGTTTTTGTTTATGTTTTTCTTGCCCATGTACTTGGGTATAGAAGACAAGATTGTCTGTCCTCTGTTGGGCAGGAGTATCCCACACAGATTACCAATCTTTTTATACTGTATATGTCTTTTGTCCTTTTCAGTTCCTTCCTATGGCCTCCTCTTCTCTTCTTACATCCTATTCCAAAACAAGAGCCTATTCTTTTCCTGTGAAATCACAAAACTTGTGTCAAAGAACCTAAGATGAATATAATCAACATTTGTATGTTCTGTTTGATAACCATTTGGTTTTGGTTTTGTTATCTATTGTTTATAAATGTTTTCAAAATTCAAACTAAGTTTTAACACCTAAAAAAAAGTAATTTTTTTAAAACTTGTTTTTATTTTTGGAATTTGACTAAGAATTGAAGTGTTTCCTTGAGAAATATGAAACTTGTTGGAAAAAAATAGTGAGACAATAAGCACAATCTTCAAAAATAAAAAACTAAGGCCTTTGTTTGATAATCATTTAGGCTTCGTTTGACAACCATTTGATTTTTGGTTTTTGGTTTTTTGTTTTTAAAAATTAAGCTTGTTTTCTCTTAATTTCTCTACAATGATTTTCATCTTCTTTAAGAAAGTATTTTAAATTCTTGACCAAATTCTAAAAACAAAAACAAGTTTTTGAAAACTACTTTTTTTAGTTTTCAAAATATGGCTTGATTTTGAAAACATAAATAAAAAGTAGATAACAAAACAAGTAAATCAATGAGTGGAAATAGTATTTATTGGCTTAAATTTCAAAAAATGAGAGTTACTCTTGATGCTGTTTCAGAATGGTGCTATTAGGCTGTCCTCAATTTTTTAGCACAATCTTGACTTTACTTTTCTAAATGGAATTAACAATTAAGATGCAACCTTTTGAAGTTATTTAGTTGCTTTCCTAAAGTCTTAACTTGAGAATTTTAATTCTAGTTGTAGCTAGCTAAAAAAATGAATCCTTAATAATACTAATATGTCCATAGTAGTAAGAACAAATGCACAGAGATTTGTTAATGCTGTAATAATTCCTCTCTAAGTACAACTTAAAAGGATATTCAACAAAAAACATATCTATCTACAAGATTAAGAGGCTGTTTAAGAGTTGTTTAGAAAGTAACTTTCCATTTATACTTCTAGGAAACAAATTAATTTTTTTTAAAAAAAAAATCCATATGAAAATATAAACTAAGAATAAAGATAGAGAAAACCACTTTTTTTAAAATAATGCAATTCACACTTCATGCATTTCTTTTCCGAAAATAATTGACACGGGTGTTCTTCTACAGTTCTATCCCTTGTCTTTTTAGAAGTTAGCTAGAAAGTGACAAGAATTTTTCTTGTCTTTTTCCATTTACCAGTTTTCACAACCACACCTTTGACTCTTGTGAGCATATTAGGTACCACTTTTTATTAGAGTTTAGGTTTCTCCCTAATTTTAGTTATACTACAACATATTCCATATCTTGGTCAATAGGATTTTGATTCCATTTTGAATTTCAGAATTTCCATTTATTCTAGATTTTTAGGGTTATCTCGAAGTTACCAAACTAACAGTAAAAGAAAAATTCCAATCAAGTTCTGCAACCGTACAACAGATCCACTTGGGTCCTTCTTCCAACACCATCCATACTTTCCTGTTGTACTAAACAACTCATTGTTGATTCCTTTTTATCCTCCTCTAGAACTTGTTACGAGAAATTTTACAGTAAAACTTTTACTGAGAAATTGCTAAGACGAATATAGCTCAACTAGTCTAAAATAAATTCCATCAACTAAAAAGTCTGAAGTTCAAATCCCCTACCTAACATTTGTTTATTAAAAAAACTTTTACAATAAATTGAAACATAATCAAGTTTACTTTTTATTCATATTTTACTTTTTCTCTCGTAGATGTAAATATAATGGTATCTTCCTACACTCATACAGCCCATTATTGTTCTCTCAGTTACCAGACCACTGTGCCACATTAACTAAAATTTGGGAGTGGGTTGTCTAGATTTATAGTCTTCCAATTTATTTTCTTCATAGCTATCTAATATAAGCCACAATAAGAAGGATTCAGCAAACAAGTTGAAAACAGAGTGATAGATTATGAAAAGAGCAGAAGAAAGAGTGAACTTACTTTTCTTTATTATGAACGTTCCTTGGCACTTTCCCGGGTGGTAGCTTGCTTGAAAGCCACAGTGGGAGCAATTCTGCAGCCCCGCCTCTGATGTTCAAGCACTAATTCTCCAGCAAACCAGTCAAGCTTCTCGAAGTTGGTTTGTTCTGCAAATCGCTTTCCTCCAAAAAGCACAGATTCAACATTTTTCTGCTTGAGAACCTCATCTGCCAATTCAACCAGCATCTTTACATTACCAGCATCGGAGTCAGTACTTGAGCTAGGTCCACCCTGGCCTAAGCTCGATCCAAGTGCCTGAAATACCAATATTGGTTCAGCATCATGTACATTAAAAGGTCTTTCATTGACTACTTCTGGGAGAATTTCAAGCAGTAGATTATGAAGTTCATTCCCCTCTTACTACTATAAGTTAGAGCTACAATGAACGCCATTTGTAATAAAGTGGGTCCTTCTAAAAAGAAATTATAATGGTAACTTTTTACCAACAACAGTTCGTATGTCTGATGTACAAGGAAAATAGTCAACTTGAACCTCACTCAATATATTATCGATCAAAAACTTAAAGGTTTGAATTTCCTATTCCATTCCACCACAGTGGTTGAACCAAAAAAAGAAATATATGTAAAAAGGAAAAGGGAGAGAATATTCTCCAATTACAACCGAAAAAGACTCCATATTACAAAAGGACCAGGAAAACTTTCCCAATTCCGGAGAAGAAAGCACAATCGTCCATCATAGTATTTACTTACACAGGCTTTAAGGTGTTTATAGTAAGATAGTTTGGTCGAACAGTGGAAAACAAGGACCAGTTCCTGATACATCCATACATGGACCCCGCAATAGTAGCTAAACAAAGAGTAAAGTACCATTTTGTATTATGCACCACGGGCTACTTAACAAACTTGTGGTCAGCTTTTTATCAAACCTATGCCCTTTCCCCTCCAGCATTTACACCCCTACCCGCACGAACAGCTATATTTCCTCCTTTTGAGGAAACTTCCAAAAAGATTATTGGAAGGTTAGCTACAAAGACTGCTTAGGAAATGGACTTGTTTATCACATTACCATTCTCGTGGAAGCAAACTCTTCTAAAGAAAAATTAGATGGATCAGAATCCATCAGTTTATGCCTCAAAGTGGGGGCTGATTATATAGAATGAAAGGCAAAACAGAAAACTGGCCCAGAGGGTCCCCAAATGCCATAAGTATAATCATCACTATGAGCAGCAAAAAACCACACAGGTTCTTGCGACTTTTCCGCTTGCAGGAGGCCAACTCGACCCAAGAAACACCTAAATTTTGTCCCCAACTCCCACCTACTCAACAAAATTCTTTTGTTGTTTTGACCATTTCGTATTTTGTTTTCTGTTTTTTTAAATTATGCCTCTTCCTCTGGATTTCTATAGTATGATTTTTATCATTCTGAATAATACATTTAAAAATTTCTAGCCAAATTTTAAGAATAAAACAAATTTTTAAAAATAGATATAACACACAGAAACTCTTAAGTGAAAATAACATCGTTTAATTTTAAAAAATAAACAAAAAATCACATTGTCATCAAATGGGTCTTCTTTTTTTTTTTTTTTTTGAAAAAGGTCATCAAATGGGTCTTTGTAACTGGGTAACTAATAAACCCATCTCTACTTTACTAGATAACAATATTTAGCTTTAAAAAAAAAGATAACAATATTTAATTCCTGATAGGTAAGAATGAATTCTTTCTATGCAAATAAAAAATAATCCGATGGAGACTTCATGGTTAAAATTTATGCATATGTCGTTGTAATTATTATTTTAAAAGAATGTTTCCATTCAAAAATGAGAGGCATGACGAATAAAGAAAAGAAAGTTCTTGGAAATAGGAATAGTGTGCAGTTGTGTGCACGTGGCAGATTGTTGTACCTGAATCCTCACGTAATTAGAGCTCCTGGACTGACCAAATGCCATGGCGACGGCCTGGTCCACCATGTCGGCCGAGGCCTCACCGGAGATTCGATTCATTGGCCGAATCCACTCCTTCTCCGTCCACCTTTTGACCTGACGGTAATCGCGGCGGGCCTCGAATGGCTGGCCGGCTCCTAAGGACAGAACCAGAATGTCCTCGACTCCTCGCACGAAGGGAAATTCTTGTTTATTGTGCAGTACGTGCGTGATTGCGGCCGCCGTCGGGTTGTTCATCGCCAAACCGCCGTCGATGGCCAGGCAATTGGTTTGGTTGTCGATAGACCTCAATGTTACCGGTTCAAATATGGCCGGTTCGGCCGATGTTGCTCTGCAAACCTCCCAGAGCCGGAAGTTGAAGCTATCCTTTTCTAGGGCGTCGGCTCGCGAGAACAAAAATGGCGCCGTGGTTGACAGGTCGTAGCAAGGTACCAGAACTGGTTTCAGAGTGTCTTTTAGGGTTAAACTCCGTCCATTTTCAGTGAATGCTTCTTTCATCGCTTTTTCTAAAGCGGCGGTGGCTGAACTGGTGGAATTTGTACGGTTTATTTTGAGCAACCGCCCGAACAAACCTCCGCCGGAACTGGAATGCGAGCGGTAGAACCGCTGGCCTTGATCGGCCAAGAACCGCCAAGTCTCCTCTGCCTTATACATCGGCCGATTATGGTCTTTCGTTGCGAAAAGCATCGCAGTGAAAATGCCTCCTACGCCGGCTCCGGCAGCAACGTCGAAATAATCGGCGATTCTGGCGTCAGGATTTCCCGATTTCGTTTTGAGCGCTTGTTCGAGGTAAGCCAGAGCCTTACCTGAGAGAATCCCTCCCATACCTCCGCCATCGATGCTCAGAATGCAGACCTTGCCTCTCTGGTTTCTTATCGACGAAGCGCCACGACTTGCTTCTTGTTGAGCGTGCGCTTGAGTTGCTGCATCGGATATCGGTTTGCCATCAACAGCAGGAGATATCTGCTTAGGAATCCATAGCTTCTGATCATCATAGCCAAAGAGAAAATTGCTCTCAAGAATTGAGAAGATTTCATAACTTAGCTTATCGGTATCTATACTTGGCTCCTGCATTTCCTAACGAATTGATTCCTCAGTTCAAATCAATCAACAGCCAAGAAATTCGTGCTTCCAGAAGCAAACAAACTAACAACAAGAAAAACAGCCTTCCGTATTCGGTTTGCTTTTCAAAGATTAATCCAACCACATTACTCGGATGCCTAGCTTGACCTTCAAACAACAAAACTCCGTTACGAAACCTCACTGAACAACGAAAAATCGTTCTGGCAGCTTAACCAGAACAAGTCAAACAAGACTTCAACATCCAGAAAAACAAGATTTGACTTCCGCTACAAATCTCCGATTGAGAAAAACAATAAACTCCTCAAGACGAAATCAAAACAATACAGCCGCGAAATTCCGAAAGAATTAAAAGAACACCAAAAAAAAAAAAGTCACGTCATCTTGACAAGAATGCTCCACCAACCGATTGATCTTTCAAATCACCTCCTTAGCAAAAACAGGCGTTTCGATTATCGGTATCCGGAAATCGATTGTCCTATCTGAAAGCCGACTTTCTTTCGCAACTCCGGTAAAAGTAGTAGCAGTAGTAGAGAAAGCCGATAGCCCCTTTCTCTGACTTTTTCCCCTCCCAAAAGGAGTTGAGCTATGGGTCTATATCATTATCAATATCATCTGTGCACAAAAAGCAAGATTACGAGCAAGAATCACTGGAATAAAGAACAAAAAGGAGAAAAAAAAAAGGAAGAAACTGAAATGAAACAGAGACAGAGGAGGAAGACGAAGATGGAAGAAGAAACCTGCTGCAGTTGCAGATGACTGACTCTTTTTATTTCCATTTGTACAAGAAAACTAATCACGATGTGCGATACGGCGTCGTTTCAATCGTTGTGACTTTGCGACTTTGTTTTTGCCGTTGTGGCATTGTCCAATTGAGCATCGACGGTAGCGGTCACGTCTGAGTCATGATCGGACGGTTGAAATCGGTCGTTTCTTGTTTGTCCGTGATGAACGGTAAAATTACAAAAAAAAACCCGTTATTTTTTGTTCTCTTGCCGCGGTTCTTTTTTGCCGTTACGTGTGGGTCCGGTTTTATCAACTATCAAAACCCCGTCGGTGAAGAAGGATAGAGTGGACGCGCACTAAGCTAATCTTGGTCTTGTATTAATCGAAAAAACAAACTTTCCCTTACGACCAAACTACCCTTCATTTCATTGAATGACCTTTGGTCTCATTTATGCATATTTTTTTCAAGAATATTATAAGCTAAATTATAAAAATAGCCATGCATTTTATTCTTTATTTCAAAATATTCCTATTCTTTTAAAAGTTGCAATATTAACCTTGTATAAATGTTTTGAAACTACATCTCAGGTAGAAATTTATTAGAATGTTAGATGAAAAGAAAACGAAAGGAAATGTCGTTGACATATCATTTTAAGTCACTACTATATAATTTTTCGTCTAAAATTCTAATAAATTTATACTTCAATAGAAGTTTTGAAACGTTTATGAAAGGTTAAAAGCAATATTGTAACTTTTGAAAGAATATGAAAAACATAAGGGAAAGTTCAATGATATTTTTTACATTTTAGCTTATACTATTTTGGGATAAGAGATTAAAATCTACCGTCTCTTAGAAAAGTAGATATGTCTTTGTACTAAAAAAAAAAGGGAGGGATGGATAGTAGAGACATCTTGACGAGATGCTAGTGTTAAAGTGTTGGGTCAATGTTGAAAAGCTTTCTAAAACTAACATTTTTTTTTGTCATTGATATTTGAATTTAATTTCTATTTTATCATTAACATTTAAAAGTGACATGTTTGGTTGTATTTCATGTTTCTATTTAGTTTTAATTGTAATAAAGTGAAATTAATTTTAGGGACCAAAAGCCTAATTTGTCCTTCATTTTATTTATGTATTTGAAATTCAATTTTAATTAAAATAAGGGCATGTTTGATAATTATTTTTAAAGTAGCTAAAAATATTTTTATCCTATTCAAAATCACTTAAAATCATGTATTTAATGATTCAAAATCAACTTTTATTAAATTAAATTACATTTAAAAGTGTAAAATGAACCCATTAAAAACATGTTTCATAATAATTTTGAATATGACAAAAATGCCCTAAACAAGATTACCTCGAAAAACAAAATGAATAACAAAATGGATGAGTATTTGAGATGGTAAACAAAACAATAAAATAAAACGATGTAAAATTGGAACCCATGTACATTATATTATAAACCAAAATTATCAACTTGATTCAAATGCAACAATGTCATTTTCATGCTCCAAAGTTTGTGATTGTTGAAAAGCAAGTTTAATGATGTCTTCAATTGAATTTGAAGTTAATTAGTGTTTGTCATATTGAAGAGTTGTTGGAATATCAAGAGAATCATGAGTATTGGTTTGGTTTTGAATGTGTCACTTAGAAGTTACTGATTTTGATCATTAGATCTTCCAAATTTGACTGTCATTTCTCCATTGTGATTGGCTTTTGATTAATTATTTCAATTGGGCACTAATGTTTGATTAGCCAAGTCCAAACATCCATGTCTCATGTTGAGCTAAAGCTTAAGAGACAAATATCATCTTTTATTTGACTAATACATCCCCACTATTTGACATTATGAAATGTGTTGGGATAGTTTTAGCTTAGGAATTGTCAACTTTGTGTTTATTTTCTTGGGGAAAGTTAATGGAAATCAAGTAATTAATTAATTTTGTGTGGTCCTCCTATCTTCTAAACCTAAGTAGTATCATTATATATTAACTTTATTGTATATTGTCCTATCATTATGGTAGTTCTTAGTGTATATGTCCTTTCATTGGGGTCATTATCCACATTGTTTTTCTTATATTTTATTGGTTTAAATGTAATCATTCACTTTTTTTTATTATTAAAAAATAATAATAATATTCCATCAATGGCCTTATTTAGAGGTTGAAATTTGAAAATTTGAAGGGCAGAGGATTGTTTTATTTTATTTATTTATTTTTTTTACTTCAATATTCCAACCATTGATCTTTTAGTTGATCATATATATATTTTTAACTATTTGAGCTATGTTTAAATCGACTAAGATGAAAATGACTATTAATGAAAAGATAGAGATATGAACTATAGTTATGAACTTATTTATTTGATGTTAGTTGGAGAAAGATAAATAAGAAAAAAATGTGTGTGAAAGGGGCTAACGAAATTGTATGTGAGGATGTTGATTTTTTCAATGTCATATTCAAATTTAAATATGAATATTAATTTTTGCTCTAAAAGAAAAGATATATATGTCAAGTGGCTTAAACATATACCTCTCATTAACAGTTAGAGACCCAAATCTTCCACGTTGAACTAAAAATAAAAAATACAAAAAAATAAACACGAGATTTTGGTTAGAATGAGTGGTTTGAATTTTGACCGAAAAAAATTGGGCTGGGTCCTAGAAGATTTTGGCAAGCCCAATAATGGCCCAATTGAGAGCCGACACAAATGTAGATCATGATAAAGGCCCATCGTTACACTTCAGGCCCAATTTAGAAGCTCGGTTGTGCAATTTTGGAATCGAATCTTCTGAAATTGGACCCCATGGAATCTTCTCCAACATATTTGGAAACTTCCATTAGCAGTAGCATTCATTTCCAGCCATAACTTTCAAATCATCTTCTTCACCTCGGCAATTGGCTTCCATGAATCTACACTCCGTCATCATCTCTTCCTCCTTATCAAGCCCTAAAAACCACGAACGATGCCTGCAAATTCTTCCACGATCACCATTGCCATCGCCATGTTCGAGGACTACTCTACAAAATTACCGAATCGCCGAAAGATCAAAGAGGTAGCGTGCCTCGCTTTGATGATACTTCTTTTTTTCTCTATTTAATCCACCAATTTAGCCGTGTTTTCACGCCCTGTTTGTATGAATTTTGAGTTTCGCTTTCTTTTACATGCTGTTACATTACAGATACAACCGTCGGTTCCTCTGCTACGAGCAAAAAGAAGAAAGGCTGGAATCAAGAAATGAACTACAGTCTGTTACGGAACCTGAGAAGAAAGGTACTGTAGCTGGAGCCATGGCTTTTATAATTGGTACTAGTATCGGATCGGGGATTCTTGCACTTCCAGAGAAAGCATCTCCGGCTGTAACTCTCTCTCTCTTTCTCTTTCTATCTCTCAGCTTGAGCAATTTCATTCGAAATAGGTAGAAAGTGGAGGTTCCTAATAGATTATTTTTGTTAACTTCAACGTTTATTTCCTTCTCAGAAACATGTGTAATTTTGTGGCAGGGATTTTTTCCCAGTTCGATATCGATAATACTATGTTGGGGGTTTCTTGTAGTGGAAGCACTGGTGCTCGTTGAAATTAGTGTGGTTCTGTGGAGGAAGAAGAAGAAGACGAAGAATGAAGAGGGAGAGACGGGGATGGAGGTGATTTCAGTTAGGACTATGGCACAGGAGACGCTAGGGGACTTTGGTGGAACGCTGGCCACTGTTGCCTATGTTTTCTTGGGATACACTTCCATGGTTGCCTATATTTCCAAGTCCGGAGAGATCCTTTTCCAATCATTCAATCTTCCATCTCCACTTTCAGGCTTCCTTTTCACTTTAGTTTTTACTCTGCTTATCTCCGTTGGTAGGACCAGCGCCATAGATCAAGTCAACCAATGGCTTACAGCTTGTATGATAGGTAACTTCGGGACTTGAACCAGTATCACTGCCACTCACCCCGAAGCGGGTCTAATTTTTGGGACAAAAATTCAAGTAAAGCATATCTGTTTTCGAGAAGAACAGAGCTTCTTATTACTTTTAAGTTTTGATGCTGTACACATACACAATGGTTCCAAATGTAGTATAATCTTCTACTTGATATTGGATTTTAGAAAACTTTTTTGATATCAACCAGTCACGAGTTTTTTTATACAAATGTAGATAAATATGATTCGTTGAATGTCTCTGGGGACAGGTTTATTAATGGGAGTTGAGGTGTTAGCAGTTCAGTTTGGAGGATGTTTTGCTATGGAAGGTGAAGGAGACTGGAGAAACGTCCCAAGTACAATACCTGTTATTATCTTTGCTTTGGTATATCATGATGTAATACCAGGTAAAATTATATTAGAAATTTGTTTTATTTGTCACCATCACTTTGTTCCCATGATTTGTAGAAGTATGAAGCTATAGCCCCCTTCAGGTTGATCAAATCTTATACTTTGGCAGTTCTGTGTGCATATTTGGAAGGTGACCTTCCACGCCTTAGAGTTTCAGTTTTGCTTGGTAGCTTTATTCCATTGCTAGCATTGCTTGTCTGGGATGCAATAGCACTTGGCTTGTTAGCACAAGCTGATCAAGTAGTTGACCCTGTTGAATTGCTCCTGAGGTAGTTCATTCCAAACCTTCAAGATTTCGTAGAGTAACTTTATTTAACGATATGCTGAATTATCATCTCCGTAAGTTTCTGAAAGAAGTTTATGGTTTGATATTTAGAGTGAGATGGAGTGGAGTTTCTTACATGGTAGAATGGTTCTCGCTTCTTGCTGTTGGAACGTCTATGCTGGGAACATTGCTAAGCTTCTCTGAGTTTTTCAAGGAGCAACTCAGTAACATCTTTTTTAATTTCTCTACGACAGAGACTTTGCAAGTAATTTCTTTAGTCTCTGTTTCAATGTCATCTACAAACATATCTGCTGTAGATTTACACGTTGAAGTTCAAGAGGCAAAACTCATGCGGCCACCATATATTCTTGGCTTAACAGGAATCGTCGAAGTTTAGCCTTATGAGGAATTGGTGGGAAATGAATAAAGTAAGCCTCAGTGCCATGGCAATTGCTGTTGGCCCCTCCCTTCTTGTGTCCACTACTAATCCAGATTCATTCTCCGCTGCCACAGATATTGCAGTAAGTAAACAAAACCAGGTTCATACTGTTCTACAAACATCGAATATGCATTATAAGGACATAACTCCTATAATTCATGCTTAGGTACTTGCACATTCTATTGTAGAAATCTGAAATGTTATTTTTTTTCTAAAATGATTTTGTAAGTTATTTGTCTTGATTGTTCATATTGTAGTCAGCTTTTTATCCCCATAAACTTTGTATTGCTTTTACTTAAGTGAACTTCGGAAGAGTGAATCCATTTTTATTCCTAAAGTAAACCACGAGAAGTATCATTCCATTTCCATTCCATGGTTGTCTCATGAAGCATTTTTGGCATTTGAAAGGGAATATGATTTTTCGTCTTTTAGTGGCAAAGTGATTAAGCTAAAACTTTCGATGGAATCATCGGGGACTGCTTGCAACAGATGCATATATATCCATCTGCATGCTCTAGTTTTTCCCTTCTGGTTTTGGATCTTGAAATATATCAAACCGATGCAAATGTACTTTATTTTCTTATTGACATTACTAAAATAAAATATGGCTTAATTAGAAAATAGTCACAGAAGTAAAAAATATGGAAGTTTTATTATAGTTTTTTCCTGATGCAAGACTGGTATCAGAAATTTGATGAAACCCAAATAACTCAAGTATATTGAAAGATGAAAGATAGAAAAAAATTTAATAACCCCAAGTATTCGAGGTACTTAGAACCTCCACTCAAAAAGATGTCACTTAAGGCTAAAGCCACTAAACAATTGCCTACCTCTCCCCAAAGCTCAACAGTTCTATTTATAACAAACTCTTAAAACACTACCTTGCTAATTGCTATATTATCCTGACTATTAAGTCCTAACAAAATCATATGACATAAGAAGATTCTGTATAATATTTAACTAATTTCTATCTTCATTTTAGTATTTGGATTTCATAAATACCAATCAACCCGATTTTAGTTAAAAGTATCAATCCTTGTGTCAGTAAGAATCATTTGTGGATATCCTTTATTATGCAACAGAAATTCAATGCTTGGGTTTCGTTGCTCTGATGCTCTGACTGAAACAGGGAGGATACTGCATGACGATGTTGTATGGAGTTCTCCCCCCAGCAATGGCATGGGCAATGCACAGTAGGGAATTTGAGGACACTAACTCCAAGGCATTATTGAGAGGGAGGCCTGCACTGCTTGGGCTAGGTTTACTTGCTTGTGGTATTATGGTGGAGCAAGTTCTTCAGGATATTCTGAAATTTCAATCGTAGCATGGTAAAGTCATATTTCATCTGAATTAGTTTTATTTTTCTTAAATTTGTGTGGACAGTTTTCAAAGTCACATTCTTATGTTCTCATGGAGAACCCCATTGTTAGACCAGGGTGAGATTTTGTTCTCTTGTGTCCGTTGTTGGATAACAATTAAAAATTGTGATGGGTGGACATTTTTCAAAGTCAAATTCTTATGTTCTCCTTATGGAGAACCCCATTGTTAGACGAGGGTGAGATGTTGTTCTCTTCTGTGTCCGTTGTTGGATAATAATTAAAAAATGTGCTGGAACTAAAACAAAATTAATTAAATTGAAAATTACATAAATGTTTTGAATTTAGAAGATGCTTGATTGAGATCCACTTGACAGCTTGCTTCCTAGAATATGCAGTCTACAGTTGTTTTCGTTTTGTTTGTTTGTTTTTAATTTTTTTTTTCGAGATACAGTTCAGTCTACATTTGTTAGACAACACTGCACTGTAACTTTGTAGAACTATAACTGCTTGTGCTTTACAATAGCTTAGAAACTCTAAGAACAAAGAACTGAGAGAGGGAGTAATACAAAGGAAGAAGAGTAACCCAAGTAAGTCAGCGTGTAAAAGGGGTGGGAGAAATCTCCTTTTATAGTTTAAACTTAAGAGGATGGAGTAGTTATGAATATTGAATTCTTTTCATTCATCGATTTTGTTGGCAATTAATTCCCCCAAGCATCAAATTCGTTCAATGTCCTCTCATCTTAAATTAGAATGCTCTTCTTGTTAACTATTTCCCTTACTTTTGATCTTTTATTTTTCCACTAGACAAAGTTAGAATCAGCCAACATATTTGCTTGAATAAATTGATGAACAAGAATATCCTTTATGGCAGTTCCTTTTTCTATCTTTCCTGCGTTAATTACATGAGTTTGCTGAACACCTGGAAGAAAATTTCATGCAAGGAAAAATGGGATATATCATAGAATTAGAATTATGAAAGTTTGTGCGGACTGCGGATGGTAACTACAGTAACATATCCCGATTCTGGTGGAAATATTTGACGAGCAAATGTTTTTGGTTTTTTGCGAGGTTTTGATCTTCAGTGCTGCAATAGACAAATACATATGAAAGTTTCTCTTCACAAATTCTTAACAGAAGAAAACTATGGATATACCATTACTTATGTACAATATTCTTCATCTTCAACAGAAAAGGTTACAGATCTCATGCAGATGTGAACTTGAGCGGAACTTGCTGCAAACTTTGAAGAAGACGGACTGCTTGGTTTGCATCAATCTCGAAACAAATATTATGACATGAGTGTAGTATCTGTCTGATAAATAGCAAACCCAAGGAGCGAAAGTTGGACCGAGTTCTCAAGGGGAACGCCATAGAATGCCTCTGCCCAAGGATCAGATAGGAAGGAGAAAGAAGAGTAGAGAAAAGACAAGAAGGTGGAGATGGGTGCCATTTTTCTCCAAAGTGCTGTAAGTTAATGCAGTTGTTTCACTTATTCTTTATACTTCATTGAAGAGGTTTATATATGGAGCTGAAAAAGTTTGAAGCTCACTGAAATGTCTGACCATAAGGCTTCCTATACCCTGACACGGAACGCAGAAGGAATAATTTTTTTTTTGTTTGGAAGGAGTTTAACGTAATGCAATTATGCAGGCGTGCCTTAGAATTCCAAACTCAAGTGAAACATAGTCGTTGTTGCTTGTACTTGAATATTTTGGGACTTGTGAGATGAAAAATGAAAAAGAAGAATCTCAACAAACGAGAAAGGAAAAGGAAGGTTGGTAATGGGACCGGTCATGTCAGAGATATGTGGAACTCTTCTAGTTTGTTGTCGAGTGGAAGGCTGAACAAAGAATCAAATGCCGGAAGGAGATTGTGGGGATGAGCCAGTTGAAGGTAATCTTTGATTTTAAGCCTAAATTATGCCTTTTTCATTTTTTATTGGGTTAAGTTATAAATTTGATTTCTATTGTTTTGAAAAAGTTAGAATTTAGTCTACTATGGTTTTAAAGGTTAGAATTAGTCCTTATGGTTTGAGAAAATTCTCATAAATGGCCCCACAATAGAGACTATCTATGAATGTTTTATCAAACCATAGGGACTATTTACGAGGTCTATCAAACCAGGACTAAGTTCTAACTTTCTCCAAATTATAGGGACCAAATTTATAATTTAACCCTTTTTTTTATTTAATCTGTCTCTTGCGAATGAATCTGTGGTCTGAACTCTGAAGTGTTCAATTTCTTTTAACTTAGGACAAGAAAAAGAAAAAAACTTCAAAAATGAAAAATGAAAAGTTATGAGACATGCTTATAAGTTTTAGGACCTATGGAATAGTTTTAAAGTTCATAGAATTTTGGATCAAAATTTGTTCACTCTCTCATAGGTCACCCCTCCAAAAGCAAGAAGCTTCTTTGGATGCACATCATTAGGACATTCTTTTGGGAATCTAAGACTCTTTGCCGAAAGAGGGCAAGCGCAAGCTTGACAGTTTTTATTTTAATATGTTATTTTTCTAGCTATCTCATGATGTAAAGTGCTCATCTTTTTCAGTCTTATAGTTATGATTCTCTTTTGACAAATTTGGAGGAGCTCTTTGTAATCACCTTAGACTGTTGTCTCTTTTTCCCTTTTGTGAAGTTAATACATCAATGAAATTGTTTTTTTGTCCTAAAAAGAAATTTTAGAGGTCTATTGAATTTAACTTTGAAAGTTTATGGACTAAACTTATAATTTAGCAGCATATGATATATATTGAACTGTTATGCCAATTTTGACCAATTGTCACATTGGTTTCTTTTTGTTACTGTTTATATTGGATTGAATTATAAATTTAGTCTTCAAGTAAAGCATTATACCCTTTTAGGGGTTGTTTGGGGCGCTGAGTGAGTTATAATAACATGAGTTATAATAATCTGTGGGTTATTATAATCTGTGGAATTATATAATATTATTTAAAATGTAGAGTAGTATAGTCTGGGGTTATAATAGTCTGTGTTTGGAGTGCAGAGTATTTCACAGGTTACAATAACACGGGTTATTATAGTTTGTGCCTCAAACATGTCCTTAGTGTTTTAACTTTTTACGTTTAGGTTCATTTATATTGTAGTGTAACTTTTACAAATGAATTAATTTTATAAATTTATTTAGATTTCACTTTCAATGAAAAACAAATAATTTTTTTTAATACAACGAATGTGTGGTATGAAGATTTGAACCTCCCATTTCAAGAGGAATACGTGTTAATTTTCACTGAGCTAAGCTCACTTTTGCCCGAATGTGACTATCTTAAAAACAAAAGAGAGAGGTTGTAGATTTATTATAATTCATTGGAACATCAATATACCTAAGAAAGCAAACGATCAACTTAACTCAAGTACCACATTAATGTTATTTTCATTTTCTTTTTTTAGTACAACAATTGCAGAATGGAATTTGGAATCATCAACTTTTGAGATGATAATTGTTGTCTTATCTACCGAACTATATTCGAATGGACATATTAATGTCGTTCTCATGTTGTTGAGTTTGTGAGGGCTGAAAAGCAAGTTGAATGATGTCTTCGATTGAATTATTATTAGATCTTCCAAAATTTGACTGTCATTTCTCCATTGTGATTGGCTTTTGAATAATTATTTCCATTAGCACTAATGGTCGATTATCTTTTATTTGACTAATACATCGTCCTCACCACTTTATTGCATGGACGTATTAATGTTGTTATAGTTTTAGCTTAGAAATTATCAACTTGTGTTTGTTTCTTGGGACAAGTCAAAGGAGATCAAGTAGTGAATTCTTTGTGGTCTTCCTATGTTCTAAATCTAAAAGTATAATTCTAGTTTATTCATTTTTTTTAATCAAACAACCAACTGGCTCGGTGATTGAGTGCTTGCCTTACCATATGGGAGTTGGATCCTGTAACTATGCAGATGATCTTGCAGTTTAAAAGTGACGAGTAAATGAGAATTATTCATAAAACAATATGAGCATGACTTATTTTTTTGATGATGGACTTAAAGATAGTTCAATTGAACATACATTACTTACTTCTCATGAAACGGTATACCATTCCTTACGACAACCATGAGAATATTACAGAACGATCTAAAGAGGGTCATAGCTTATTCAACTTGCAATCAATTAGCTATATGATCTTTGTTTGTGGCATCTCTAACTATTTGGTTAGTGTCTTTCACCCTCATTAGTAGTATATGGTGATATCCAACTTGAAAACCCCGACCACAAAATGCCCCTTCATTATTATTAGATAAAGGATAAAGGAGAAAAAACCTAAAGTTAAGGAGCTGACAACTACGAGAAACATTAAAAGGACGTTTTTGAAATATTCAAATAAAAATTGAAATCTGAATATTAATTTTTGCATTAAAAGGAGAGGTAAAAAAGAGAGAGATGAACCTTGACGGAGGAAATAATTGGGCTGGGCCTTGGGAGATGTTGGTAGGCCCATGATGGCCCAATTGAGGCAGCTCAGATACCAAGCCCAAGTTCCGATCTGGGTATAAAACACTTCAGGCCCAATTAATGGCCCAATATACCGTGGATCAGGAAGGCCCATGTTACTCTTACCCAAGAAAAAGAGAAGCTCCCATGAAATCTTTTAGGATTTTCGTACAGATAACCCATTTTTCCATGCATTAATGACATTTGGCGCAGCGTTTCAAAATAATGAAATATATCTTGCATGAAATCCCAATATGAATACGGTGCTTTCTTGTTAAATGCTTACGTGCTGACGCAATCTTTCTCTCGCCTCGTTGTCTCACTCTCGCTCAATGGCTGCGATTTTTGTTTATTTTTTTCTTTTCTCCAAAATTTTGACAGAGAGAGCTACAGTATGATGTTCTTGCGCTAATAAATGTACAGAGTTATATCATTAATTTCAGAGTCAAATGTACAGAGCTAATTTTCTCAAATCTTCTCCAACATACTTGGAAACTTCTCTTCAATAATTGAATTCATTTCTAGCCACTACTTTCACTCACCCTCTTCGCCTCTGCATTTGGCTTTCAATTTCCATGGTCACGAGCTTATACTCCATGATCATCTCTTCCACCTTATTATGTCCAAAGCCATGAACGACACTCTTCTGCCATCATCATCGCCATCGCCATGTTCAAGGGCTAATTTACAAAATTGCAGAATCGGCGACAGATCAAAGAAGTAACTTGCCTCACTTTTGCTGTGTTTTCATGGTGTGAATCTTGAGTTTCGCTTGCTCTTACCAGTAGTTACAGATACAATCGTCGGTTCCTTTGCTACAACCAGAAAGAAGAAAGCCTAGAATCAAGAGAAGAACTACAGCATGTTAGGGCGCCGGAGAAGAAAGGAACTGTAGCAGGAGCAGTGGCTTTCCTTTCGTAATTGGTACCAGTATCGGATCATGGATTCTTGCACTTCCAGAGAAAGGATCTCCGGCTGTAACTCTCTCTTCCTCTCTTTCTATCTCTCGGGTTTAGCAATTTCATTTGAAGTAGGAAGAAAATGGAGGTTCCTGATAGACTGTTTGTTTTGGACTTTTATTCCTTTTTCCAGAAAAGTTTGTGTAATTTTGTTGCAGGGATTTTTTCCCCAGTTCAATATCTATAATACTCTGTTAGGGCCTTCTTCTAGTAGAGTCACTCGTTCTCGTTGAAATTAGTGTGGTTCTGTGGAGGAGGGAGAAGAAGAATGACGGGAACCACCCAAGTTCTGCATAATGAGGAAATGGTGGGAAATGAATAAAGTAAGCTTATCTGCCCATGGCAATTGTTGTTGGCCCTTCTCTTCTTGTGTCAACTACTAACCCAGATTCATTCTCCACTGCCGCGGATATTGCAGTAAGTAAATGAAAGCAGGTGCCTGCTGTTCTATACACAATGAATATTCATTACAAGGACATTAATCTTATAGTATGAGCTTAGGTACTTGCACATTCTACTGTAGAAATCTCAAATGCGATTAGTTCTTAATTTATTTTTAAACTTATTTTCCAAGAGATTTCTCTTGATAGTTAAGAATATAGTTGGCTTCTTATCCTCACAAACTTTATACTGCATTTAGTTGAGTTAACTTCGGAAGTGTGGGTATGCACTTACTCTTTCAGTGAATCAATACACCATGAGCAATATTAATTTCTTTTGTAATTTCAACCGTTGATATCTATATTTCAGTAGTTGAATAACATAACAATTCCAACCAGCCCATAGATTTTTGTTAAAAGTATTGGCACTATGTCAATATGAATCATTTGGTGGAACGTGGATATCCTTTATTATGTAACAGAAATTCAATGCTTGGTTTTCCTGTTTCTCTGATACTCTGAACGAAACAGGGAGGATAGTGCATGACAATGCTGTTTGGAGTTCTCTCCCCAGCAATGGCATGGGCAATGTACACTAGGAATCTGAGGGCACCAACTCCAAGGCATTATTGAGTGAGCGGCCTGTACTGCTTGGGCTAGGTTTATTTGCTTGTGGTGGAGCAAGGTCTTCAAGATATTCTGAAATTGCAACCCTAGCAAGGTAAAAGCTTATTTGAATTGGTTTTATTTTTCTTAAGTTTCTTGTGGACAGTTTTCAAAGTCATATTATGTTATGTTCCCCTTTTGGAGAACCCCATTTTTAGACCAGGGTGAGATTTTTGTTCTCTTTTGTGTAGTTGTTGGATAATAATTAAAAAACATGCTGGAACTTAAACAAAATGTATTAAACTGAAAATTACATAAATGTTATAAATTTTGTAGATGACTGGTTGAGATTGACTTGACAGTTTGGTTCCTAGAATATGCAGTCTACAGTTGTTAGACAACCCTGCTCTGTGACTTTGATGAACTAAAACTGCTTGGGCTCTACCATAGGTCCATACTTACTCTAAGAACAAAGAACTGAGAGAGGGAAGAACACAAAGGAAGAAGATATAACCCAAGTAAGTCAGTGTGTAAAAGGGGTTGGATAAGTCTCCTTTTATAATTTGGAGGATGGAGTAGTTATGATTCATGAATATCACATTCCTTTCATTCAGATATTTTGTGGGCAATTAATTCCCCCCAAGCATCAAATTCTTCAATGGCCTCTCATCTTAGATTAGAATTCTCTTCTTGTTTACTATATCCCTTACATTTGTCCGTTCCTTTCCCCCTTGGACAAAATTAGAATCAAGCATCATATATGCTTAAATAAAGTGAAAAACAAGAACATATTTTTTGGTAGTTATTTCATACCAGGATAAAGGGGCTATATCATAGAATTAGAACTATAAAAGTTCGGACTAATTATATTACATCTCTAATGTTGGAAGTTCCGGTAACATGGGCTCAATTCTAGCGGAATATTTGTCAAGCAAATGATTTTGTTTTTTCCGAGGTTTTGATCTTCAGTATCACAACAAACGAGTACATATGGAAGTTTTTCTTCACATTCTTAACAGAAGAAAACTATGAAAATACCATTACTTATCTGCAACAGTCTTCATCTTACAGAAAGGGTAACAGATCTCATGCATGCAGACTGAACTTGAGCAGAACTTACTGCAAACTTTGAAGAAAACGAACAGCTTGATTTGCAGACAATATTGTTATACAAATTACAACAAAATTGCAGCATCTGTGTGAAAAACAGCATACCCCATGAGCGAAAGCTGCGCCGAGTTTTCGAGAGGGAAACCATAGAAAGCCTCAGGCCAAGGATCAGATAAAAAGGACAGAGAAGAGAAAAGAAAAGACAAGATGGTGGAGATGGGTGCCATTTCTTTTTTCCAAATCTGTAAGTAATGTAATTGTTTTACTTATTCTTTACACTTCATTGAAGAAGATGAGTTTATATAGAGCTCAAAAAGTTTGAATCTCACTCAAATGTTTAGCCATAAGCCTGCCTGTAGGGTCCTATGCCCTGACCCAGAAAGCAAAAAGGAACAAGATTATGTTTAGGAGTATGATGTAATGAAATTATGTAGGCATGCCTTAGAATTCTAAACTCAAGTGAAACAATGTCATGGTTGCTTGTAGTTAAATCTTTTGAGATTTGTGAGAAAGAAGAATCACAAGAAACAAGAAAGGAAAAAGAAGATTGGCTAGGGGGACCAGTCTTGTCAGAAGTGTTTGGAATCCTTTAGTTCATTGTTGAGTGAAAGGCTTAATAAAGAGTCAAATACAGGAGCTTATGGGATGAGCCAATTGAAGCAAATATCATCTTTGCTTTTAAGCCTAAACAATATATTTTTCTTTTTTAGAATTTAGGCGATTTTTTTTCTTTATTTTGTCTTTTGTTAATGAATTTGTGCTCTAAGAGTGAGGTTACTTTTAACTTCAAAGATGGAAAAAAGAATGGCGTGTGAATTGTAGATATGATGTGTATTTTCCTTTTAAGGTGAAAAGTAAAGAAATTGATGAGATAGTGTGGTGTGTGACAAGATCACGATAATGGATTAATAGGGACGATCATAAGCTGAATTTTTTTTAAAAAAAATATTTCAAATAAAGAAAATAGCGCCAAATTATATAAATAAATATAGTTTGATTTGTGTTTGTGCATTATTTTTAATTGTACTTTTTTCGCTCCTTTAATCAGCTACCGTTTAATTTCACTCATTCGAATATAAATGTGATGCAATTATCCTATTTTCTTTTTGGAATATAATAAATTCATTTATTTCACTGTGCAGAAAGATTAAAGGCTGAGATTCCATTGAAAGATATTGGAAATCCATTCATCTTGTGCAGTATGAGGTGAGGATGTGGTTGGGAGGGAATCAATATGTCTCTCTTTTTAGTACATTCTCAGTTGAATTCACTTTTCTCCTTTGGTATCTTCTAGATCAAATGTTTTTTTTAATTAAAAAAACACTTTTGGTAAATAGAATTTGAACTTAGTTTCTATTTGATCCTTCAATTTTAAAAACTAATATTTTTGGCTCTCGAGATTTGAATTTAGTTTTTTTTTCTTTGACCCTTACGTATTCAAAAGTGAAATGTTTGGTTTTTAATTGGTTTCCAATTGAAAAGGGCAAAAAAAAAAAAAAAAAAAAAATAAAATTTAACTATTTAAAAAATGTATCAACAAAATCTAATTAGCATATATTAATTGGCTCATGATTAGGTCAACTCTCTACTTAGGAATCATTTAAAACTCAATTTCAAATTTCATGAACCAATTTGAAATCAAATTTAAATTTTAGGAATAAATTTGTAATCAATTGAAACTTTGAAAGATTAAACATGTTACTTTTGAAATCTCAACAACCAATTAGAAACTAAATTTAATTCTCAAGTGTATTTTTTTTTCAATTTTTTTGAATAATGACAACGGAAAAGGTAAATTAAGATATCTAAACAAAGAAAAGATAGAAAGCCACACATAAATTAAGATCAGAAAAGAAATAACAATATCAAAATTTGCCATTTCTAAGAAGTAACCTTTTTTAACTCATGTAAAAAAAAGGAACTATTTTTAACCATTTCAATAGCAAAATAAAGAGCTATTAGATTCATGAAAGTCACAAGCAAGCAAAGGAATTAAAAACTCAAAATGCAAGCACTAGTGTTAATTTAATTTGGTTCTTAAATCTCCAAGAACTAATTAAAAGCAGCATTATCATCACACATTTGGGTTGCTTCTAAATGACCCAAGAGCTTTAACAGCACCTGCTCTCAAGATGAATTGGTGGTAGAATGCTGCAATTGCAGCTCCTATGAAGGGTCCAACCCAAAATATCCACTGCAAACCAAAAAAAAAAAAAAAAAAAAAAACCCATAAAAATTAGGTCCCAAAACAAATATTTCAGAGACATTCAATCATCACAATGTAAATGATTTCTATCGTTTCAATAATATTTGTGGTTTCAACACCTTCGTAAATTTGAGTTATCAAAGTCGACATCAATGTTTCTCTCTAAAGTTTTGTTTTAAGTTCAACAACATGTGAATGTGAAGTTGGAGGATTTGAACCGCTATCCTCTTAATCGAGAACTCGAAGGGGTGTATACATTAACCATTTAAGCTATGCTTAGATTGGCAAATGTTTAGATAAATGTTTTTTTTTAGTTCAACAACATGTGAAGATGGAGTATTTGAACTTTTGACCTCTTAGTCAAGAACTCAAGCGTATCTACATTAACCATTTAAGCTATGCTTTGATTGACAAATATTTAGATAAAGTTTTTCTTAGTTCAACAAAGTGGGAAGATAAAAGATTTGAATCTATAACCTCTTAGTCTAGAACTCGAAGACTATACCTTAACTATTTAGGATGAATATTTAGATAAAGTTGACAGTAAAAAAAAGTGTAAAAAATGAGAACTAACATGGTTATTCCAAGTCTTTTGCTCATTGAAAATAGCAGCAGATCCCAAGCTTCTTGCTGGGTTGATTCCAGTGCCAGTGATTGGAATAGTAGCCAAGTGAACCATGAACACTGCAAATCCAATTGGAAGTGGAGCCAAAACCTTCAACCAAAAAGGTAAAAGAAAGAAAAATATATTATTAACCCAAAATTTTCACAAGATTAATGAAAATAGTAGAAAAAAAAAGTTTTACAGATTAATGAAGTTATGAACAAAAGCAAGCAAAAAAGCAAAGGATTTGTATGCATGTGAAACAAGAAAAATAAAAAAAAATAATAATAAAGTTGACAACTTTAATATCAGTGGCATTGCTGACCAAAAAAAGATAGATAGAAGGAAATTTGTATTTTTGTAATAAAAAAGTAAGTTCTGAAATAGGCATCAGCTGGGGTTGGGAGTTGGTGGCTAACACATAAACCCACCCACTTTCTAATTCTTTCAATAAAACAAAGGTAAATTAACAGACCATTAAAAGGATAATTTGCTATCTTGGTAAAGAGGAAAATAAAAGAAATCCCATTTATATTTAGAACTCTTGGAAATCCTCTAATGACATGTAGGTTCAAAACCATTCTTTTTTTTTCCGCATAAATCAAAATCCAGTCGTCAAAATTAGCATAGTTCGATAGTAATGATGTACTTTTTTTTAAGCTAGAAATTTAAATTCTCATACCCATCTTGGTTGTACTAAAAAAAAATCAAAATTAAGTCTATGTGTTGTATGGTTATCGATGTGTTGTATGGTTATCGATATAAAGCAGTTAGTTAAAAATATTATATAATAAATATAAAGGTGGGACTTGAAATTCTTTATAAAAGGTAAAAATGTATGATCAATAGTTTATTTTTACTTATCGGAGAATGTTGTGTTATAAATATGAGAGTGGGAGATTCAAAAATCTATAAAGGTAAGATGAGTGTTTGAATCTTCAATGTTTAAGAAATATATATATATATGACTATACTTTATTTATTTTGTGTGATGTATTTAGACGTTTCAAATTATAGTTTCATGATATGTTTTACATTGACTTAATTTTCTTAGACATATTTGAGTTTGATTCTAATGTTTTAAAAACCCCACCAATGGAAGGAAATTAATTGATGCTAAAAGTTTAATTTTCTAATAAAAATATTTTTAAAATTTCAACATTCTATTTTTAAAAAAAAAACGATTACATAAAGTAAATTCGTATGGTAAAGATTAAGTCGAGGTAATTGCACTAATTCTGGACATCCATTCTCATGTTAAGACAAGTATAATTTTATATCTTCAACTCTAATAAAATTTGTCCATAATTAATTAAAGGCATATATCTTGCAAGAACTTCATATATTAAAAAAATATATATATGATTTTTTTTTTTACGTTCAAACAAAAATAAAGATAAAATTATACAAAGATGCTCGGAGCAATTCCCAAAAACTAATTTTCCATTTCTCAAATGAGTTTAATACTCATTTTACTTCAAAAATTTTGAGTTTATTCTATTATTGACTCTACAATTTTAAACTATTTATTTTAGTTCTTTTTTTTTAGTACATTAACAATTGAGGATGGAGGATTCGAACCATGACCTTTTGGTCATGAGTCATATTTATACCAATTGAGTTATTTAGTTTAGTTTATTATTTTTACTATTTCTGCCTACCCAATTCTTGCCTCAACTACTCTATCTAGCTCAAATAAATCCTCACATCAACACATTTATACATATACACAAAGCCACCAATCTCTCAATCAAGAACAAAATAAAAATATGAACCACAATGATAATTGTTTTAAAAGTTTTAAAAATAAAAATAAACATTTTCAAAATTCAAAGAGTAAATCAAAATAACGTTAAAAATTCAACCCAAGATAACGAGATAATTTTTTCTTAATCTTTTAGTTCAACATCAAATTATCAACCTTTTTAAAATGGTAATTGGTACCCTGAAGTATGCTCGAATTGACCGAGAATTAAAAATCTTAAAATATAATTTTTATTTTATGAGATAAAAATGATTATTTAAGAGGAAGAGAAGGGTTAAGATGCATACAGGAACATGGGAATCTCTGGCGTTTCGTTTGGGATCAGTTGCAGAGAAGACTGTGTACACCAACACAAACGTTCCCACGATCTCCGCCGCCAGTCCGACGCCGACGGTGTAGCCGTCGGCGAGCCCATTGGCCCCACCGCCGTATTTCTGGAAGTGGGCCTTCTGGAAGGCCTTCACGAGCCCAACTCCGCTAATGGCCCCTAAGCATTGGGCCACCATGTACATCACGGCCCGTACCAGTGACACCTTACGGGCCAAAAGCAGCCCAAATGTCACTGCTGGGTTTATGTGGCCCCCTGCACATTCCCAATTGTTAAACCTCTTTTTTTTTTTCTTTTAATTTTTTTTAATAATATAATATGACAAATAAAAATATAGGGGAGTGGGATTTCCTAAAAAAAATAAACTCAAAAGTTGAATATTTACTTACATTTATCGAGGGGTAAATTAATCAACTAACAATTCAATTATCATTTGGTTCTATTGAGGTATAAATATTATTATTAGATCACACGAGGAGCTTAGGACTCAAATTTATTATCAGAGCATGGATCAACTAATTGAGATATTGTATTTTTATCTTTTGAAGATTAAATATTCGAACTTTTTATTTACACGTCATTGAACTTGAAAATGAGATACTTTAATTTATGGTTCACTAGCCAATCTAAATACAATTCAACTTATTCAACATATACAAATAACTTTTTGAAAGGCTAAAATTCAAATCTTACTTATTTAAAAAAATAATAATAAAAATAAAAATAAAAATAGTAATAATAAATCTAGCAATTTTTTTTTTCCTTTTTTTAATTTTTAGTTCAACAATATTTATGGGAAAAAATTCGAACTTCTCAACTATGGATTGTAAATTCTAATTACTAGAAATTATGCTGAATTGAGTAATTTATAAATTAATATTTATTCGCCAATTCTCATGGTAACTCATAACTGTTTCAATGGATAATGTATAAAACTTAAAATATGAAGATCTAAAAATAATAATATATAGATTTATAAATTATAATACGGTTTGATTTGTCCGAAAGGAAAAAAAAAAAGGTTTAAGCGCCAAATGGAATAAAGTAATAAATTAGAAGACGAAAAATGTGATGAAACAAAATGCATGAGAATATCATGAACTCAAAAAAAAAAAAAAGAGCATAGTAATATCATGTCAGCAACGTAGCAATGAGTTGTGTTTGGAAGCCGAGAAAATGAAAGAAAATTTTCTTTTTATCTGAGAAAACACTTACAATGCGAAAAGAAGTTCAAGAAAGATCAAAGAAGAACCTGAAATTCCAGCAGTACAGTAAACAAGAACGAAGATCATTCCTCCAAACGCCCATGCAATGCCGAGAATCCCAACGCCACCACAAGGATCGACATTCTTGTTGCCGATATGATCCGTCTGCGATTTGTAGCCGATCACCGTCAACACAGTGACGTACAGGAAAAGCAGAGTGGCTATGAACTCCGCAATCAGAGCTCTGTAAAACGACCACTTCGTAATCTCCACGGCGTCGATGAGCGGCGCCGGTGGCGGATCGTGGTAGTCCTTCGTCGAGAACGAGCCGCGCTCCGCCGCATTCTTCGTCATAAAGACAGAGAAATCGAAAATCGAAGCCCTAGGAAAGAGAAAAGAGATTTCCGGCGATGGATTGTGAAATGAATATGGTACGAAGTTGGGGAGCGAAGAGCTGCATTTAATGAGAGGAAATTGAAGGAAGAAAAGAGAAAAGGAGCAGTGATTTTCAGCGGCTCCGGCTGAGTTGGGCACACCGCCCACCCACTTGTCATCGCTAAGCTCCGTACCTTTGTCGTTCTGACCCACTCAGAACAGTGGTTTCACTGTGCATACCACTTACTACAGTAACGACAAATTCCTTTTTGATGCTTCAAATAAATAATCAATGGCGGTAACCTTTTATCTCCTTTCCCCTGTGTATGTGTATGTATGTATTTACAGTTTAGTAGAAGGACGTTGCTTAGAAGTGATAGCATTTGCATCTTTACTCTTACGGCCATTGCCATATCTGAAACGGAAAGATTAAAAGATTGATGTCAATTTATAATTATCTTGCCTTCTAAGATTTGGAACCGTTTAACTCTTTCCTGAAATGCTCTGTTGCGTCTAATATTTCTGTAGCTAAAGAATTTGTATATATAGCAAGAGGAATGGTGGTTCAAAAGTGTGGTGGAGTCGGTTTAAAACAATGGGTGTTCATTACATAATTCTCAGTTTAAAACTAGTTTTTCTGATTGCTGTTTTTATCTTCTCTGTTGAGGGTGATGGGGTTGGGGATAATCAACAATTTGATTTCTCAGTTGAGGATGCTACTGAGAATCATTTCTCGTATTCAGACATGAGTCATGGGTAACTATTTACTTTTTGTCTACTCACCTTTATTGTTATCCTTTTCTCTGTTAAAGGTCCCACTATTTCATTTTGATCTTTATACACTTAGATGTTTAATCATTTATAAACTATCATTCGAATTTTTGTGGTTAGATCTTCATGTTGTATTTAAGTCAGCTATTTTTGAATTAGTGGTTTCGTGACTTAGACTAAAACATAATTTTATATGGAATTTAGGGACCAAAATAATATGAAAGTTTAGGATCAGAATGAGATCTAAATGTACATTTCTTTTCATCAATATAGGTTTGATGGAATGGTTGAAAAGGAAGATGATGCATGGAGTATGGTGGAGACAAGACAGAACCAATTTGTAGTAGACGGCCAACCGTTCTATGTTAATGGTTTCAACACTTACTGGTTGATGGTATTTGCAGCGGATCAATCCACAAGAGGAAAAGTCACAGATGTGTTTAAACAAGCTGCCTCTGTGGGTTTAACAGTTTGCAGGACTTGGGCCTTCAATGATGGCCAATGGAGAGCTCTGCAAAAATCTCCATCTGTGTATGATGAAGAAGTCTTCAAGGTACTCATTGGCTATCCATCAGAAGTTATTTTACAAAAGAACTTTCTATTTTTAAGAACAAGAGTAATGTCTACAAACGGAAATCATAGTTGTTAAAGATCATTTTGAAAACAAAATTAGAAAATTCTGTTTCAACATATTCACTCATGTAACTGCCTTTTTTTTTTTAATGAATGGCAGGGATTAGATTTTGTGATTAGTGAAGCAAAGAAGTTTAAGATAAGGCTGATATTATCATTATCAAACAATTGGGAAGCATATGGTGGCAAAGCACAATATGTGAAATGGGGGAAAGCTGCTGGCCTCAACTTGACATCTGATGATGATTTCTTCTCTGATCCAACTCTAAGAAGCTACTACAAGGCTCATGTCAAGGTGACTTCCCAAAATATATTACTGTGCTTATCATATCAGCTGAATTGAATGGCAAATTAATTTTACATTCATTCAATTGTTAGCATGAAACTTATATTTTGTTTCGCATGTGAATGGTATAGACGGTGCTTAATAGAGTGAATACATTCACAAATGTAACGTACAAGGAAGATCCAACCATTTTCGCTTGGGAATTGATGAACGAACCTCGTTGCACATCAGATTCTTCTGGCGATAAACTTCAGGTTTGTCTTTCTTTTACTGCCATTTTGAATAGCCCCATAGTTCATATCATGAAAGGAAAGAGATGTGATTGTGGTGCAACTGAGCAACCAACATTTTAATTTGAAGTTATTGAATGGCATTGGCAGGGATGGATTCAAGAAATGGCTGTGTATGTGAAGAGCATGGATCCAAAGCACTTAGTGGAAGTTGGTCTGGAGGGATTTTATGGCCCATCCACACCCAATAGAGTTCAGTTCAATCCAAATACATATGCCCAACAAGTTGGAACTGATTTCATCAGAAACCATAAGGTTCTTGGTGTTGATTTTGCTTCAGTTCACATTTATGCAGACACATGGTAGGTTACCAAAACTGAATTATACAGTTGTAGTAAATATGATATGAACTAGAATATGTTCTTTTCCTATGATATAACTTTGATAATTCTAACATGAACTCATTGTCAAAGGGTTTCTCAAACGGTCTCGGATGCCCATCTCCAATTCACAAAATCATGGATGGAGGCTCACATAGAGGATGCAGAGAAGCACCTAGGAATGCCAGTCATTTTCGCCGAGTTTGGGGTATCGTCGAAAGATCCCGGATACAACTCGAGTTTCAGAGATGCAATGATTAACTCAGTGTATAAGACCCTGTTGGATTCAACAAAGAAAGGAGGGAGTGGAGGAGGAAGCCTACTGTGGCAGCTATTCCCTGAAGGAACTGACTACATGGATGATGGTTATGCAATTGTGCTCTCTAAATCTCCTTCAACCTCAAACATTATTGCTCTGCAATCTACAAGGTTGTCCATCTTCAACTCCATTTGTTCCATGAGATGTCGTTGGGGTTGTAAGAAGAAAAATGTTATGGATCTCATCTTTCTCAGCCACCATGATCATGATGAGATGTAAACAAATTACCCCTCGCCGAGAATATGGATATCCGATCCTTACAGATTATTCGAAAGGGTATATATGAATTCTATGTATCATAAATAAGAACTTTGTATGATCTTGGTTTTGATCACTATATACTTGTTTTTGCATTCTCATTTGTCATAATATTAATTAATTTAGAAGAAAACAATATTATTGAAGTTTGAACTTAAAGGCCTCTTATTCTAATTTTATTAATAAATCACCAGACTAAAGGAGTAAAAGACTAAAGACAATGGATTAGAATATATTTAATATTTTAATATACTCTTAACAAATTTCCATTCTAACCATAGCTCGACTGGTTATTACAATTGTATCTTTGATCAAAGAGTTTGAATGATCACTCTCAAACTTACAAAAGAAAAAACTAACCAATATCTATTTCTTAGCTTTTGAGTATATAGTTTTTTAAAAAAACAACCTTAGGCTCATTTATAATCATTTGG
Source organism: Trichosanthes cucumerina (assembly GCA_036507285.1). Taxonomy (NCBI): domain Eukaryota; kingdom Viridiplantae; phylum Streptophyta; class Magnoliopsida; order Cucurbitales; family Cucurbitaceae; genus Trichosanthes; species Trichosanthes cucumerina. The sequence goes on from CM071845.1 coordinate 7,010,309, forward strand.
TTTTAAAAATTAAACTTATAAACACTACTCTCACTCGACTTCTTCTTTGTATGATTATTTACTTTTTATTTATGTGTTTCAAAATTCAAGCCCAAATTTTAAAAACTCAAAAAAAAAAAAAGTAATTTTTAAAATTTTGTTTATTTTTTTTAAATTTGGCTAAGAACTAGTAGAAAAACAAGTACACTTTTCAAATATCAAATAGTTATCAACTTAAATTGTAGGGGTGAGCATCAGTTGATCGAAGTCGGTTTTCCATCCAATCGACTGTATTTAGTTAGTTTCGATTGGTCATGTCAGTTTTCGAACTTCATTTGCTCAGCCCTACTAAATTGTTGTGAATTTAAAATTGAGAATTGGGAACTTTTGGGCATGGAGACCAGAAACTGAGCAGAAGCACGTGTCCAAGTCTAGTAGTAGAGAGCAAATTCCAATTACTCGACTTTGATACTTACTGCCTGAGAAAGATGTTGACGTCTAATTTGAACCCTTTTTATTATTATTATTTTTTTTTGGTAATTGGCTGTGACAGACCAACGATCACCTCTGACTTTGGTCAACGTCCTGCAGTCTTTGAGTCACCGAAGCAATAGAAAAAAGACAGGTTAAAAGAAAGGGCCCAACAGTGTGGTGAGCTTCGGTGCGTCACCGACATTATAGTTTCGGCTAAGGCCAGGACTAGGGAAAATCGCAGGCTGTAAATTTACCACATGTCTAACGTAGTAGGGTCTGGGTAACATCCCAAAGTGGTTTTCTCGACAAAAGTAGGTATGATAACTTTTTGAAAGGTTCAAAATAAGTTCCTTACCCTATTAAAAAGTATTTCTTGACTAAATAATTACAAAAGTGATTCTAAAAATTCAAAAAGATACTTCACTAGTTATTAAAAGTAGTTCTAATTTTTTTATAAGCACCTTTTCCTTTTTAAGGATTCAAAAGCCATTTCAAACTCATGTTCAATATTTTTTTTTGAACATTTAAGAATCACTTTTATTATTATTTTTTTAAAATACACTTTTTCAAAAAAAAAAAAAAAGAATACTTACTTATATATATATATATATATATATATATATATTGAAAAAGTGTATTAAAAAAGAAAAATTGAAAGTGACTCTAAAAGTTCAAAAAAAAAAAAAGAGTTTAAAACCACTTTTGAATCCGCCTACAAAAGTTTATACTTTTAACAACACTAAATTTGTCAAAACAAACATAGTTCAACTAATTCTCACCCAAGAAATTGGAGGCTCAGATTTTCTACCTTGTACATTGTTAGAACTTTTATACAACAAATATGAAGGTATGAAAATTTGAACCTCACCCTCAAAGAAAAGAGTACAAGCTAATTATCACTAGGTATGCTCATTTTGACACTTTCTTCCAAAGAGACTACTACAAATACTTGGGACAATCACATAATTAGTAGTTTTAGAAGTATTTATATAGAATAAATGCTCATTTAAAAGCACTTTTAAAAAATAGCCCCAAAACTCACGGTAAATACCTTATACATAATCTCATTCGTCCTTGTTTTTGAATTTCAATTAAAAAAAAAAGAACTAAATAACAAACCACTTTATTTGATTCAAGATTTTCAAATCTGGTTTTGGATTATTAACCTTATAAATTCTTTTCACTCAACTCCTTCAAAAAAATCTTTCCTATTACATCCTTTTTACATTTATAAACAACCCCCATAGCATTTATGTTATTATTTAGTAAAAGGCAAAGGAAAAAAAAAAGATATAACTAAAATGCATGACTAGCAAAATGCGAGTGAACCAAAAAAGAAATGGGTAGGGGGCAGCAAAAAAGGGGGAAGAGCACGAGCATGTGCTCTAAATGATCAAATTAGTGCTCACCCCACAAGAGTACCAAACCAAACTGATAAAAACTAAAGTAACTAACCACCAAAGTTCAAAGACATTTCCACATCAATGTTTCTGTACAGGAAATCCATGTGGCATAAACATGAAGAACTCCCACGAACCGACACCTGTCGTTGCAATCTAGCTGGCAAAGTAGATCAAATAGTGATTTTTCTCTATCTCTATCTCACCACAAGGACACCAAATTGATGCAACTCTAATAATGTGATCGTTGAATCCTTTTTCCACAGACATTTCCGCATCAACACTTTTGTAAAGACTACAGAATATGCATATTTCCCACAAAATCAGAACTCTAAACCAACACTTTTATGTCCAAAATAGCATGAGGAGGATGGGTTGAGTAGATCAAATCACTTTCCCTTTCTCTCTCTGGTTGTGTTCACTCTATTCCTTTTACTATTAGTTAGTAATTTGTGACATATCTATATGGTCTAAGAATGTGCCAACTAAGAAAAAAGGTCTTTAGGACTTATAGAAGACTTAAGAAAAGGCTCTTTCCATGGACAGTAAGATGGAGGCAGTATCAAACTTGAAGTTTCTGAAGCTCCTGCCTGGACCAGTGTCTGGGGTGGAAACATGAACATCCACTTCTGGTTTACTTAATTGGCTCTCCATTATGATTGTACTGCTGCTACCTATCGAGCTGTTCTTAGCCTTCCATACGGTTAGTCCTTGAAAACAAGAATAGATTACATTAACATAATTCAGAAAGGCATATTTGGCAGATTGGTCTGAGAAAAACTGGGAACGAAGTTTGTGTAATTTAATGAATGTATAGACTATGCTTTGGAATTTGGAATTTGGAAATCAGAAGCAAACTCGCATTGATAATAACTGCAAAATTTTAGAATCCATAGTAGGTGGAGAAAAGAGACCTCTTATTGGCACATCGGGGTTTGGAGCTACAGGGGGCCGATGTGTTGAAATCCATGACCTCAGAGATCTGCATGAAGATGCTGATCCCTTAAAACATCTACATTCGTTAAAGATGTGGAAGAAATCATTAAGAATATACAGATGTACTCACGCCAAAAAAGGAGCAACCATATAAAGCTTGAGACCGCTCATCCCACGAGATATTACATTATCACCAGCTGGTTCAAGATCATCAAGTCGATGCCATGCAATTTCCTGTTTACAAATAGTTAAGTACATGATTTCAACTACAAAAGATTTCATTGAAGACATAGCACCAATGAACAAGTTGTTAAATGCAAAAGGCTTCGCATGGTAATTTAAAAGCTTCAGGATAACCAACAGTTTGTTGGTAAATATTCTTATCGCTTTCAACCTAAAGCTATTAAATCTCAAATTTTTTATATGCATGGATCCTTGATGAAAGCCAATGCTGCATAAAAGAATAGACTAAACTCGAGAAGATTCATCAACGCATCCTCCTTCCATTACATCATGGTCACAGGCCTCCTTCCATTACATCATGGTCACATGAGCATAATCTAGAATTAGATGATAATTCATACTTTCCAAAACCATTAACAAGAACAAGACTTTTTTTTTATAAAGAATATTACATCATAAACAGGATGGAGATTAGACTTTACAAACCTTTAACTTTAAGAGATGTAGAAATGCCTTAACCACTAACAATAAGCTATGCTCAGATTGGTAGCAACAAGAAGGTTGCAAATAATAAACTATGCTACATATTACAAATGCTTGAATTTTCAGTCAAAAGAAAGGCTGTCAAAAGACCTGATAATCAAAGCCAGCACATTCATGAAAAAAAAAGTACTAAAGATTCATCAGCACATTCTTCTTCGATAGTATCAGGTTGCATGAGTTATTATGGCATAAAATAATTACAGCATTGAGAAAAGAGAGTTTTATCAACTAATTAGAATAATGACATCTTTTTTTGACGAGAAGAATATTGGTATTTCGGAATCGGAAGTAGTGATATCAATATAGATCAAAACTAAAACTCTCAGAAACATATTTTGAGGTAAGAAGAAACACATACACTGATCTCTTTCTTAGTTTGCGGGGCAAAGACATTATCATCTTTTACACCAGTGATGATGTAAAGCCGCACCCTTTGCGGTCCAAATATAACTTCTATGTATTCAGATTTGTCGATAAGATTTGTAATGTCAAATCCTGTTTCTTCCAGTACCTGCATTCATATAGGAGATCTCATATTTATAGGAGACACCGCAAGTGATTAAATAACTGTCAACAGGTGATCAATGTCTGAAGAAGTTGACCATAACAGAGAAACTTTTCACCATCTATAAAGAAATTATTAAACCAAGATTCAGTCTTTCCTGGCCAGATCCTACGGAGGAAAATGGAATAATATGACTGGTTCTAATTCATTAAACTTCTAGGGGTTGTTTGGGGTGCTTTGTGGGTTATAATAACATGGGTTATAATAGTTTGTGGGTTATTATAGTATATGGAATTACAAAATATTATTTAAAATGCAGAGTTGTTTAGTTTGGAGTTATAATAGTTTGTATTTGGAGTATAGGATATTTCACAGGTTATAATAACATATGTTATAATAACCAGTGCTCCAAACAAGCCCCTAATGAATTTTGCAGTTACAATCCAAAAAGTATTTACATGAGAATGCTAAAAATACAGTGATAAAATTCAAAAAGAATCAAGATTACTTCTCTAATGGCACAAGCATGGTCTTCCTCATCTTTGCTCTTTTTACCACGTGGAAAACTCCAACTTGATCCTTTCCACCCCTTCACCAACAAGCACTGTATTTTGCCAATAAGAAGCAAAAGGGAACAGTGTCGACATCCTTTACATCATGTGGGAAAAAACAGCTTAAACAATTTTTAAGTGTGCCAAGCTTCATTAACAAGAGCTCACCCGTTCAAAGGTGTCATCCATTATGATTGCCCCAGTTACAGGAACTCGAACCTTGTATGAAGTGAAGTCTTTAAAGATATCATCAATATGGGCGACATATGGTTTTAAAACGTCGCAGCTTTTAAACACTGATATATAATAAGGAGAAACAGGAATGTGCAGAATTGCAGATAACAATAGGCACATTAATCTGAATTAAGAAGAGAAAAATAAAGTATACCACTAATAAGCATTAATCATCATTATATAGAGAGAGAGAGGGTGGACTCCCACTATTATTTTCCCATAATCAATTGGTTATACAACTGTGCAGGATACATAACGAAGTGAACTCCTTCAGATTTAATGACTTTAAAGATGGGTTTCTTTCCACCGAATTGTCTTCATAAAACCAATGTGCATACTCTATGAGAAATAGAATTCTTTCAAATGACTGTAGATCTTCTTTCGGCACATTCAAAACAAAGCGACTGCAGAAAATCAACACAAAATAATGAAATGTTGAAGAAAATAAAGGAAGAGGAAAAGAGATTGGTTAGAAAATATGGAAACTAGTGGAGAATGAACTGGAGATCCATCAAGATCAAATCTCATACAAAGACTAAGGATGTAATGGGTCTAGGAAACAACAATATTTTGTTCGAGTAACAACTTATTTACCTTAAAGAAATTCCCATCTATCCATTCTGAACTATATGAAAGGTTTCTTATCTTACTAAGTCAGATCTGGAAACTTTATTCTAACTAAGATCCACCACAGCATTAACCAAACAGAGCTCGTTTTATTTTGCATAATCCCTTCTCGTGCTCATAATGCCTGATTTAAACTCTATTCCCCATCGTACATGACGTCTTCCCTCACATTAACCATCCTCCAACATTATCACTCATCATTACATATCATCACAATAACTTCATCTTTTATTACATTGAAGAACATAATGGTGCTTCCGGCATAAAACAATCCAGCCGCCAATACAGAAATATGCTAACAAACTCCTCTTAAGTCTTAACAAAGTCATGGACTAACCATACTCGCCGTCATAAACGGAAATTGTTCAACATCAAGCATGTTTAGGCTAAGTCAGTAGAGAAATAATTGGAACAAAAACAAATGTACATCCATAAAAGAAATATCCGTGTAGCCGATCAACTATAAACCACATTTCTATTCCAAAATCCAACTCCCTATGCTTCATCGCCGTTTTTTAAGGATAATTTCATGCAACTAAACGTACTACTCTTCTTTTTCAATTTCTAGCAATTACGATCGAACAAAAGTTCTCAATTGTGTGGCAGAACAGAAATCAATAGATTGTGAAAAGACATTAAAAATAAAATTAAATCAGTGTATGATCAGTCGTATAATCCAAACCTGAAAAGAATTTGATGCTCGCAGCACATTATCGAGTAGTTCAACAACAAGAACAAACACTAAAACTGGAGAGAGAGAGAGAGAGTTGAGTTGAAGGACTGACCTACAAAGATCGTCTAGGAGTTCCTGAGGAGGAAGTCCGTTTTTGACCGGAGCAGCGGCGGAGGAGTGGTGGAGTGCGGCCATGGAGTTTCGAATTGGAATCGACGAGAACGAGATGAAGAGATTCAGCTCGTCTTCGTCGACCCTCAATGATAGAGCTCCAAAACTGAAGTAGCCGCGAAACGATAAAGCCGATGTAGTCAATTCATTAGTCGTTTTCTTAATGCCGCCACTCTGTGAATTTGCATCGGACCGGTGCGGGTTGCTTTGCGAACCGGCCCGATCCGACCGTTGCCATACTAATTAGTTTAACGGATAAGATTAAATTGCAAATATAGTGGATGAATTATCGATTTTTTTTAATTCAAATTTATATCTAATAGATCACTCAATATAATTTTAAATTTGTTCCTATCTAAATAGACACAAGCATCAAAATTCATGAACTAAACTTGTAATTTAACTAATAAATAAAATCATAAAGTTTTTGTTTCAACCCTTAAATAGCACTTAATCGTAATGTAAGATTATATGATATATTTCCTCATGTATTTTGAAAATGTGTAATTTTCATTTGTGTTGATGCAAGAATCTAGTACAAGCGATCACTGACGACGTGATGCCAAGTTGAAAAAGTGAGTGAAGTCGGTGAGAACACTTGCAATAGAGAATCTCACGTTGGTAATGCATACTTGTATGTGAAAAGTAGGTGTCTAGTCTTGAAAAAACTGCGAGCTCACACCACCGACTTTGAGTATTTCAAAGGCAATACTCTTACATATGACCAATAAGAGGAGATCTAAATTGACTACCACATCTCCTACCCATAACAATTTGTATACTTTTATTATAAAATTGTATTAGCTACTCAATTATACTATGATTAGTAGTAAGCTTTACAATTTATTTTTTTATTTGACAATATATACGAGAGTGAAAACTTGAATCTGTAATCTATTAATTAACTCTAACAAGTTGTAATTGAGCTAGTCTATAATAATCTCTAGTAAATGGTGAAATTTTTTGTTAAGAAATAAAAGTGCCATGCTTATGACTTTTTTTAATTAAAAAAAAAAGAAAGAATGCTTTCATTAAACCGCTAAAGGGGCAACTCTTCCAACAGGATAAATTATTTTGACCACAAGTACGCGATGAAATTCAAAACTTCAACTACACGAAACAACCATTCATGTTGATGTCGGAATTCAGATGGACGGATCAACGGTAAATTTGTATTGCTAGGAACCGTACTAACACCGATGTGGTGTTTTGCCACACGCACTCCGACGCTCAAGTTATAAAGGATAATTCTCTCGTCAAGTAGTCTTAAGCTAGAACACAGGCCAAATGATTAGACCTTTCTTGACACCTTTAACGAGATAATATAGTCGCCCAATCGAAACGGTTGTTCTTGGGTTTAATTACTCACTAACCATCCATGATTACGCTTGTTTAATGACAACAGTTACGAAAGCAAAATCGTTTTACAACGTTCCCACCTCTACCTGTCGTAAAGGGTGTCTGTGGCATACCAAAAGACTCCCGCCACTCAACGAGCATAACGAAGAAGACCAGGCGGGGGGTTGGCCCCTGAACGGTCGGGCTGGCCTCACAGAGGTCAGACCTTCTATGGCCCGGGGCGACTCCTTGAGGTCGGTCTCTCGATCTAGGTTGACTGGGTCGACCCTCTTGGGCTCGGAGCCGATCCCAAGGGGTCGACCCCTAGGGATCAACTCCCCTCGGCTCGCCTTCGGTCGGGGTCGACCCCTTGGAGTCGACCTCTCGGTCCAAGTCGGTCGGAGCCAACCCCTAGGGGTCGACTCACCTTGGCTCGAGGTCGACCTTTCAGGCGTACCTACCAGTCATTCTCAGGATCGCATGTGTTGTCAAACCGAGTCCTACTTTTTGGTCATAACAATTCATATTTCATCAATTGTGTTATGAACCTTCCTTTGACCAAAAGGAGTAGTTCAAGAGAACATTAATAAACGGTAAATTACAATAAAATTAAATTATAAGTTTAGTCATTAAACTTTTAAGTTTATGTTTATTTGGTATTTGACATATTCAATATTGTACTTATAATAGGTTCTGAATTTTAAAAATGGGTATTCAATTTTATGTATAATAAGACTCTAAACTTGTAATTTTGTGTTTGATAGTGTTAGACTGTGTTGATATAATTAAATTTACCTCAAACTATCAGTTTAAACTTTTGGTTTGATTGATAATTTAAGATGGTATCTGAGCAAGTGGTCCAAGAGATTTTGTGTTGATTGGTGACTTAAGAGGTATGTCTATAGATTTGAAAAAACATCGAAGAGGTTAGAGACCCATTAAACACAAAATTAAAAAATAAAAAACATGTTGAACAGAAAATTAAAAAAAAAATTGAAGATATACTAGACTTGTTTTAAAGTTTTAGACCAAATAGATACAAATCTTAAATTGAGAACCTATTAGAATTATTTCAAAATTTAGAAACTAACTAGTTAAAGACAAAAGATGGGAGACCTAAATTTGTAATTTAAGGTAATAATAATAATCTAAAGGGGTGTTTGGTTGATGGGGTTGAGTTGGGTTAATAACCCAACTCTTTGTTTGGCCCACCAACAATTTTAACCGGTGACTTAATAACTCAACCTCATGGAGTTGAGTTATTAACTCACTCGTACAATATTTTTCAGCAGTGGTCCGACGACTTTCCGACGACCTTCCGACGAAGATCCGATGGCAGTCCGGCGAGATGAAGAAAGTGGAGAAAAAGAGAAGAAGATGAGAGTTTTGAAATGTGCATTTAAGTTGTTAATACTCTAGTTTAAATAGACACCAAAAAGTCATAATCTTTTTAGAACAAGGAATTCATCATTTTAGAAAAAGGAATTCTAAACCTTTTTAAAATAGAAATCCTAATCTTTTTTTAAACTTTAAAACATCATTTCGTAATGTTGATCTGATTATCCAAATATTCAAATTTAAAACAAATACAATTAAAACACCTAATTTTACGGGTTGTCACAATATACCTATCTAAGAAAAACTTTTGTCCTCGAAAGTTGCTAGAACTTTACAACGACCACGTTCTCGAACCATAATCTAAACATAAACTCTAAACTACCTTAGCACAAGAACAAAGAAGTCAAAAGCATAGCATACCAAACGTTAACACACAAACAACTCAAATAACTTTAACTACTTTAAAAAATAAAAGCAAACTTGGAGATGACGAATCAACTTCCTACGAGAGGCTATGATGATCGTTATCTATGATGTAGGCGAGTATGCAAAATCTAAAACTCATGTTCTAATACCAACTGTAACGACCCTAATTTTTCAAACCCAAAAATTTCTAGGGATGTTACTAAGCAACATCGCTTGCACCGAAAATTTTGACATTATAACAACGCTGCTAGAACCTTGATGACATATCTAATATTTTGTAGATATGCAACTTCAATATGACATCAAATATTTAAGTATGTTGACATATTTTTAACATTTTCACGAGGTAAACTTTTATTTCATTCTAAAGATGTTCATAGACAATGTTTGTGTTTAGAAAAAATTATATAAACACTCTTCATATGCAAAGTATAAATATTAATACCTACCTAAATTAAAATAAAAAAGTAGTGGTGAATATGTGCATAAAAAAAGAATAAAATTCATATTAAAGAGTAAAAGTTCTAAATAATGAATTTTATTGGAAAAGAAATATTGATATAAAACTCAATATCCATTACTTTTGCAAATATCCCTAACAAACATTTAGAAAATAGTAATATGTATTGTAATTTTATAATTGATCACATAATTGAGTTTTGAAATTGTAGACAAATGTGTTTGTATTTGATTTGTAGATAATGAATACACGTTTTCCTTGCAAAGTATTAATACCTAATACCTAAGTACATTAAAATAAATAGATTAATGGTGAACATGTGCTTAAAAATAAGAAACTCACTCATATTGAAGAATATATTATCAATAACATAAGATAAAAAATGAATTTTATTGAAAAAGAAAAATTGGTATCAATCTCAATATCTAATACTTTTCTAAATATCTCATAAATCTTGCAAATGATAATATATATTGTAAATTTGTAGTTGATCTCATTATGAAGTTTTGAAATTGTACGCAAATATGTTTGTCATTGATTTGGTGGAAACAAAAAACGTAACGAAAAAAGACACAACAAATCAAACTTATTCACTTTACAAAAAAACTACACCAGATACTCATGACATAATAACTCAACTTTGCACCCCAAATACTTCCTGACTCAACTCAACTCTGCACTCAAAACACTATTTTTAGAACTCACTGATAAAATAACTCTCCACAACTCAAACCAAACTCAACTCAACTCTACGATCCAAACCACCTAACCTAAGTTAGGTTGATTTTCGTACCAGCGTTTTCAACTTGGAGGTGGGTGAGCTTGGTTTTGACAGACGACCTCACATCACACAAAATCACATGGCGACGAACGATGCTAAGGCGACCACCACCGTTTCTTCAGACGTTGATCACACGTGTGGCGGCTAATCCTTTACACTCTTCACCCAACAAACCCAATTCCAAAAGAATCTCCAATTTCTGAGGAATAGAGAAGACTGGAGAAGGAATTGAATTGGATCGCTCTGGAAATGCGGGCCATATCCTTAGGACTCTCAGTCTCTTCAACTTCTTCTTCTTCTTCTTCTTTCATTTCCCTCAGACCCTCTTCTTCCAGAAACTTCAATTCAAACAAATCTGCTCTTGCTCATGGCGTCTCTCTTCTTCCTCTCCCCAAATCAGGCCCAGGTGGGTCTCTCCTTTTCATGGGGTTTCTTTGATTCTTCGTCTGTTTTTTGTTACTTTACCTTTCTCTGCTAATTCCTACTGATCAGATTGGAATTTGATTGTTGCTGTTGGGACTTTTGTGGATTTGGGTTTCATTAGTTTGGTCAAATTTTCCTTTCTTGTGGGTGTTGATGCTGTTTTATTGTTGGGTTTATGGATGACTTGTTAGACTTTTGCAGTTTCATAGAATTATGAACTTTTGAGCTTGGAAATGCATATTTGGTCGTTTTCCATAGAGCATAGCTTTTTAGAATGCTATTGTACTGTCTAAAAAGTCAAGGTTGTGTAATTGACCTTCCAAAAAGAAATGCATGTTAAGCTATGGGGTTTGTGTTTGATTGTTCTGGCATTTTCCTTCAGTTGCAGGGGTTTGTAAAGCCAGTCAAGTTTTTGATTTATTTCCAACTGTATCTCCTGAGATAACAGTTAGAGAGGCAAGAATTGAGGACTGTTGGGAAGTTGCAGAGACTCATTGCAGCTCCTTCTTCCCAGAATACTCATTCCCATTGGATTTTGTGTTGAGGGTTGATAGGCTTGTTGCTATGTTATCTGGATTGTCTGTGCCAATTGGCTGCAGGAGGATTTGTTTGGTTGCTGTCATTGGTGGTTCTGAAAATGATGCATTCCTTATTGGACCTGAAGATTTCAAGATTGGAGGATTTGATGGTAAAGTCAGTCTCAACAAGGGCTATGTTGCTGGAATATTAACTGTCGATACCGTTGCCGACTTCCTACCGAGAAAAGGACCGTTGCGACAAAGAAGGTGAATAGTAGGCTACATTTACAATTTTGTTCATCTTGAGGAACGGAACTATTGTTGTTTTGAAGTAATCCATATGTCAGCTGCACCTTTCTGATGATTATTAAGAATACAGACTGTCTGTCTCACTTATCGTATATGTCGTGCTAAACTATCAAATCCTGACATTCCTTTATATTTGATCCTTGAACTCGAAGAGGAACAAGAGCAATCCCCTTCAGCTTAGACTGATCTAGCTTCTCCAAGTGATGTAGGAAAGTTAGATTTAATGTGTAACCAGGATCCATTGCTCTTGATTTTGAAGTTTTGACTGATCAGATGAAATGAATTTATGTCTTTTTGTAGGTATCTGAACCCTCTTTATACCATATCTAGCAACAAACCATTTACATGCAATTATTAGTTATTGATAAACATCATTACAGCTCAACGGTAACATTCCTCTTAAGAAAGATCTCATCTCAAGTTATTTTGTCTGAACATTTGAGCTTCATCCTTATCTGAATGAACTCCGTGCTGATCACCGGCATCTGAATGAACTAGTTTCAAGTTTCTGATCTTTATATGGTGCTGTACATAAGTTCAAATGTAATGAGCCCTCTTTTGTGTCAGGACGGGGATAGCATACATATCGAATGTAGCAGTTCGTGAGCGGTTTCGACGCAAGGGAATAGCAAAAAAGCTAATACTAAAGGCAGAGGCCGAAGCCAGGAACTGGGGGTGCCGAGCAATTGCGTTGCATTGTGATACGAACAATCCCGGGGCTACAAAGCTATATAGAGGTCAGGGCTACAAAAGCATCAAAGTACCAGAAGGAGCAAACTGGCCTCAGCCAAAGACCTCTCCAGACATCAAGTACAGTTTCATGATGAAGCTTCTGAAGAATCCAACTTCAATTTAGAAGTTCAGAGGGTTTTTCAACCATTATTTGAAGATGAAATTAAGGGTGGGAGGGGGTGCAAAAGAAACTATCATTTCTGAACAAAGCAGAAAAGGTAGGATGTTTCAGAAGAGCTTGTATAGATGATAGAAGGTGAACAGATTTGGGTTAGCTCTGCACATGTTGTATTTTATTGTATCATGGTGCTCATTGTTCCTTTTTGTAACATGTTGAAAAAAGTTTATTTGTATGATTAATAACGTTATGTGAAATTCTTCTATGATTTAATTAAAATGGGCTTTAAATACTTTGCTAAATTTTTACAGAAAAAATTAATTTATACCCTTCAACTTCGTTGAATGCTAAGACTAATTAAAATTCTTTGTTAGTGATTCATAACTATTTTCACTTGATTCCATTTAAACTTTAACTCACAATCACCTAAATAACAATACTTTTTTCCTTAAACCTTATTGAAGTAGAAAAATCATCACATGATTTCTAAATAAGTAGAAAAAATATCGTGGAAGAAGAGAGGATAAACAAAAACTAGTCATACTAGCAAGTACTGCTACTACCCATTTTTCCAATATTTTTATCTAATACTTGTACACACAAAAATTATACGTAAAGCTTTAAAAATGAAATCCTAACAAAAATAAAAGTCTAAATTGATTCACCTTTTAGAGTTTTAATTAATACAATATTAGTTTAGGAAGTTTAATGATTCAACCCGCAAAATATAATGTTATAAATTGATGTACTTATTTATGCTGGTGGATTTTATTTTTGGAGTGAACTGGGTTTGATTGGTAGCTTTACTTTGGTTTGAGAGAAATAGTTGTCTTTTCAGGGTTTTTTCTGTTTCTGTTGGGGTTTTATAGACAAAGTTTCTTCTATTTGTTTATTCATGGTGCAAGATTGTTCATCCATTTAGCTTTTTTGGTTGTTCTTTTTTATTTCCTTTTGGTATTTTCTTGTAATACACCTTTTGGAGTTTTTCTCCATTTCATTCATCAATGAAATTGTTTTTTATACCAAAAAAAATGATTCAACTGGTAAAATATAATGTTATAAATTGATTTTAATTGCTATCGTTATTGGAATGAGTTATTGGCAGCTTTTGAATATTCATTAGCAGTGGCACTGCTTAATAACAATTATGACTTATTATCCTCCATTTCTGTGGAATAAAGAATGTTTTATAGTTCGATTAAATAGACTTCTTTTCTGGATGTTTTTAGAGATTCTTTCTCTACTTTTTATATTTTTATGGACTTAATCTTTTTCATGCTATTTATTATTGCAACCCTTTTTCATGTTATGTGTTGGTGTAAATGTAAACATTTTTTTTTTAATTATTGTTTATCTTCGTTGATTTCGAATTCGACCTCTTTTTTAATACACATTAGATGTTTAGATTTTACACTCCATTTTATTTCATTCATCAATTAAATTTCTTTAAAAAAATCCACATTAAATAAATTGTACATATATAAAAAATAATATTATAAATAGTAAGCTAATAAAAAAATTAAAATTAAGCTTTTGACGATTTCAAGTTGAATCTATTGTGCCCCTACCTAGAATTTAATAGTTTGTTTGGTAGACAATTTAAAAACATAATCTTGAAAATAAGAGATTCAATGAAAATATAATTTTCATGTTTTCAGATATGTGTTTGGTTGCATATTCATAAATTAGATTCTAATTTAAGCAATAGTTGAAAATGTGTTATATAATATATCTATAGACCATAGAATTAGTTGTAGTTATGAAATATTATGTAGAATATAAACCAGTTAATTAATTTATGAACATGTTTTTTTCGTTAAAAAAATTTCTATAATTATTATTTTACAATATCCCTTAATTATAATATATTATACTATACATATTTTAATTTAACAAAAATAGATTAAGTTTATAACACGAAATATTATATTTATTAAAGTTTTTTTTAAAAAAATATTTTTTAATATAATTATGCATTTTAGAATTTCAAATTCAAAATCTAGATACATTAAAAAGTATCTGTCAACTAAATGTAGTAAGATTAGATAATTGTCCAGTGAGATTAGACGAGGTGCACACAAGTTGGCCTGAATCCTCAGTTATTAAAAAAAAAATAATCTAAGCAAGTAATGAAAATGGTCAGTTTATTTATTTACTAATGTTAATTAATGTAAAAAATTATACATCAACAATAAAGTGCCTCTAATGACAATTTATTTCAACAATAGAATAGTTCTGATCCATCCAGTTCCAGCCTAATCAGCTGATTGAGATCTTATGAAAAATAATGTTGATTCATTGAGAATTTCTTTTTCAAATATTTAGAATACTCATAAATAGTGAATTTAATGTATAGTTTAAAAAGGCAAATCAAACCACAGTCTAACTTTGATCTTAATCAAAATGAAAGCACTATCTTGTGAGAGTAGAGATAGCTAGAAGAAACAACTGAACATTTCACCAACATGTATATTATTCAGAGAGTTCTGGGAAAGAAAAATCTCTGGTTTATGCCTGGAAACTAAAAAACATTGGAACCTACTGAGAAGCAAATGCAATTTTCAGGAATATCGATACGTCGAATTTGAAAAATACAAAAATATTATTCCTCAGGAATTGATTCATACTTGAATGAATTTGTCTAATGCAGATGTATCCAAAGCAGGGAATTCCTTGACAGCAGCTAGGACTGCGAGGCCGAGTTTTTTGGCGTCGTCGTTGCTCGATGCCTAGAACAGACAACATTCATAATTTACTAGCTGCAAAAACATATCAGATTCGTAACAGCAACTTAGATATGGATGGTTTACCTCGATGTTAAGAGGAAGTACAGGATCATGCAATGAGAGTCTCAAAAGGAACCACCCGCCAAATCCAGAAACCCGAACCTGTTTTCAAGTGAAAAAGATGATTTAGCCAACCTTGCACAAACCATTTACATTACACTCCGAGGTCATTAAGTAACATTCCTATTTCTCATTTCTTGTTTCACGTTTTCAGTTTTTAAAACAGAAGCGCTTGATAACTGTTCCTGTTTTTCGTTTCTATTTCTAAAGTTGTGTAGAATTTTTGGCAATTTTGAAAACCAATCTGAAACTGTGGAATCGTTATCGATGAAGCATAATTTTAAATTGATGTTATCCAGAAGACAGTTCTAAACTTACCCCTTCATAATTAACAGGAGCTTTCTGGAGCTTGGGATCAGAAGCAACAAGCTTCTCAACATGTTTCAGCACTGCTTCTCCATATTCACGGAAGGGTCTAAAAGCATTAATGTATTAGTAACTTATGCAAAGCCATCAAGAGAAGAATGTCTCCTAAAACAAAATCATGTAGGGCATACCCTCCTTGAAGGTCAGGATGGTTTTGATTTATTTTTAATCGCAACTCTACAGCAACAGCAGGCTCTTGCAAACCGTCCACCAGATCGGTCAAAACTTGGCTTCCACCGCCCAGTCCTGAGGCTCTTGCCGATGCAAGTTTGTTCAAAATTTTGACCTGAGATTCATCCTTATATTGTTAAAGGAAACAATGAAGCTAAATAGAGAAATTTGATTAATACATGTAAGACAATTATTATTGATTGGTAACTTATCAAAAATAGGGGAAGAAAATTTGTGGGATGAATCAAATACCCACCATGAGATATGCGCCATCATCAAGCCAATGGTTCTCCTTGAGAGCTCCATGACCACTGGTTTCAATAGCTAAATGTGATTCCTCGCCAATAGAATTCTACAACATGAGTATTTTATATTTCATTATAAAGCTTACCGAACAGGATAAGAGTTGAATATATTAGATAATCAGGCCTAACAAAAGACAACTGAGAATAATCGAAACTCTTCCAGTAAAAGGAGTAAACATATAAGCCCATAAACCATGGGTAATTTTATTGTTGCCTATTCCATAAAACATGAATATAAGGTGAAACTAGTCTGATTATAAAAAAAATGGTGAAACTGGAAGAACAAGATCCTGCTATACTAAATAAATGTTGTGAAATTTCATTTTATTTCTTCCTCTTGGCCTCATGGATAACATTTTTTGGTAACTATGATCTTTACTTCATTTGCACCAATCTAGACGCAGCTTCGACACGGGTTGTGAAAAAAATTAAAGCCCAGATCCTAATCCTTATATTTTAATTATTTCTAAACTATTAGATGACATCTTCTTTCTCTAGCCATAGCCAACCAAATCCTTCTATGCCTTCAAATTCTTCAAATATTGTTGACTATTTATGTTTTAGGAAAGTATATTTTGATTTAATGTTAATTACATTACATGTTTAATCTATTATGGATAATTAAATAGATCAATATATACACAAATATTCTATAAAAGAAAAACGTGTCCCCAATATGTTTGTCTCCTACTTTCCTACAAAATGGTATGTTGTCGTGCCATGTCGTGTTTGTGTCTGTGTCCATGCTTTTTAGAAAGCACTCATTCTTTCTGTTCTTTCTGGCTATGTCCGTGAGAAACTCATTGGATCACACCAACCATGGTATTAGAATACAGTAGAACAATAAGCCTTACCAGACGGATAGCTTCATCAATGACATTTTTGTAGCCTCTTTTGAACCTGTGATGCTTTCCCCCTGAAGAAACATTGAGTTAGAGACAAATCTAAAACTACGTACAAATACTTATGGAATCCTTCATACCAAGTTTCTTCTCTACAAACAAGGTTAAGCCATCAGAAGTCACACTATCTGTTACAATAGTTGTTCCAGGATGCTGGAGAGAAGTGGAAAACAGAAGATAAATAAACAAGAAAATGAAATTAAATGAAACTATTGCGACAACTTTTACAAATTAAAGACAGCAGCCCTTCAGAGAGCTGATACACAAATACCTCCTCAAGAACAATAGCAGACATCAAGGCAATTAGGCGATTCCGGTTAAACTCACGCCCAGTAGAATCCACAGCAGCAGATCTGAACAAAAGGATGTTTTAAAACAATAGAGCATAGCATAAAAACGGTTCAATCATTACCTGTGAGCATTAGTAGCACGACAATCCTTACAGCATTGATCATTACCTGTCCACATCTGTGTCAAAGATGATCCCTAAATCGGCTTTGTTGTGAAGGACAGCCTCTGTTATAGCTCTCATTGCAGTCTTGTCCTCAGGATTTGGGATATGGTTTGGAAATAAACCTGGCACAAAAATGTTTTTCTTTTTTAATTTTAGTAAAACATTTAGAAAACTGGGCCTAACTTTTGCCGAACCAAATATTACCATCTGGCTCCAAGAACTGACTACCAGAAGTGATTGCGCCAAGTGGTTCAAGCACCTTTGCCTGATGAGAGATTGGAATTAAGAACTAGTTAATGTATTATTTTGTTGATCTAGTATCTGCTCAATCTCTACACAATATAATTGGGCCAAGCAACTATGCTATGGTTGTAAGAGCTTTTACAATGATTACAACAATAATCTATTGTGCTTGTTCTTCATTGTTTCAAAGAATTAAATTTTTTAGATTTTCTTTTACAATGTGATCAGCTCACCAATGATTGATAACTTTTTTAATATATAGGGAACATAGAGAACTTTCATTAGAATCAACCAACAAAAAAAGAACTATAAAAGAACATTTATTATTTGTTTACATTCAATTCTATATGGAACTAAAAAATGAAGAATAAACAGGATTGTAAAAATGCAAATGCAAAAAATGTTACCACAAGCTAAAAAAACGACGTTATAAAATTTATTTAAAGGTTTCATACTAGTGGCAGAAATAAAGGATTAATTAAAAATCAGATGGTGTCTCGAGGGCAGATATTTACCGCAAAAAATCCTCCTGCTCCATTTCCAGCATCAACAACAATATGGAATCCTTCCAGGGGCTTTTCTGAGAATTAAAAAATTAACAGACATGACCAAGTCGACCAATTAACTTTAATCACCATATCCATTTGAAAAGTTTAGATGATTGTACCTTTATTTCCTGCAGCTTTACGGACTGCCTTCACGAGGTCAGATGCATAGACACTCATGTAATCGACCTGCTCTATTGTTGCAGAACCTTTCCCCCTTGAATTTATCAACCCATCTGCATTATTCAGATTTCTATAGAATTCTGCAGCACGCCCTAGAATTTCTTTAATGTCAGCTTTGCCAAGCCCACCAGCATTTGTAAAAAATTTGAATCCATTCCTGTTGAATGGCAAATGACTTGCTACAAAATAACAGTATATGAGATTTTTGTAAGCACATACGGCATGGATTAAAAAAAATAATTAAAAAAAACAGCATGAGATTTTAGGGTTTTACTTCTTTTTGTAATTATTTTGTTTGGTTCCCATGCTTCAAAATAGAATAAAAGTTCCCCTAGGCCTCTGATTTCATTTCAAATCTCGAATAGAAGTCTAATGTGGGCATTATGTTAAAATTGGTAGTTGCACACAACACTATTGATTAGTTAAGAAGACAATGTGGCTAAGCACATAATTAGACATTCTGTCATTATATAATCACTTCTTTCGTTAGTCAGAAAGCTTAAAAAATTCCCTCGCTGAATACATTGTAGAAGATACAACAGAGATTATAGTTGTACTCGATGGTAGATAATTATTAGATAGTAAGATGGGTGTGAGAGTACTAGTAGGGTATTCTATGGAGTATATGTGGTAGTTTATTAGTATATTAGTGAGGGATATTTTGGTAATGAGCTTAAGGTGTCTTGATTATAAATAGTAGTGTTAGGGACCTATTTTTGGTGTGGATCATTTTGGTAGAGAGTCCATTGTGAGACTTAGGAGAGAGATAGCCCTCTCGAAAGGCTATTGGATATTGTAATTTCTTCATAGTTATTGCAATATATTAGTTTCTTAGTATTCTTGTTATTTTTTGTGTTTGGATACCTAATAATGGGCTGCAGAATTTGAGAAGATACAAGAGTCTTTCTTTCTCTCGTGCTTCTGCCAAGTTCTATTCCCTACTCAAAGTGCAGATACCCAGCCCCATTCATGGACTTCCCCTTCTTTCCCCCTATTCTAATTTTCCTAAACTAACAACTTCTAAATGAATATCTGACTGCATTTTCAGTCGACCATACCTCACTTATTTATTCTACCCTTACAACTAGCTCCCCTCTCTTTCCACAATTTTTTCTCTCTTCTTATATGCAAACTATAGTGGGGTTTATCATGAAACTTGACTATTTTCGCATTCTAAAAGGTTCTATCCTTTCTTAACAAAGAAATGGATCTGGTGGTTCTGACATGGGTCATGGGGTTCAGAAGTTAAGACAATTTGCTCAAAATCTTCAAAATATGAGCTAGACAAACAGTCTGAATAAATAGATCATCACACTATCAGCATTCAGCATAAAACAAGTTTTGAGATGGATGAGCCTGGAAGTTTTTGTGGATTCAAGATGAAAAGGAGCCTCAGTTTGGAGCAATTATTAGAAGATAATGAGGGCTCAGTTCTACTTAAATTGAAGCCAGAAACCTGTCTAAGAACAACCATATTGTTGAAAATCCTTCATAAATTTGTTTTCTGTTCTATAAAACAAACCCAAAAATCAGAGATTTTTAATGTGTAGTTACCTGTTATCATAATGGATCCATCAGCAGGACAAAAAATTGCTTCATCTTCAGTCAGAGTGCTGTTGAACATTGCTGGTGTAGAAGCTAATCTACAAAAAAAGAAAAAATAATATATATAAGTGTCCCACAGAGCAGATCATCAGCATCACAGTTACAAGGAGAAGTATTAGTCCTTGTACTCATCTGGTCAAAAGAATGTCATGAGACTCAGAAATATAAAGAAGTTGGATCCCAATACACAAAATAGCGGAGGCATGATAATTACATATTTTAAGATTCGCGAGGAATGTTTGTGTGTAATTTTGGTCTCCTCTTTTTTTTCACCTCTTTGTATTATTATTGTTGTTGTTATTATGTTCTTCAGCCCTGTTGGGTTGATTTTGCCCTTGTGTTTTGTAGCCTCTATTGATTTTTGTTCTTTGGTTTCTTATCAGAGAGAGAGGGAGAGAGAGAGACAGATGGCTATGGAACGAAAGATTAAATATTCAGAATCAAGTGTCAAAAATTTAAACAGGATTCATACAGGTAACAACATTAATATGAATTATCATCTTATCCTCAAAGGCAACAACAACAGTATTATATTGGCATGAGAATACAACCCACCCGTATTGAATAACATCCAGCCCTGCACCAGCGATACCTTGAGAAATTGCATCCTGAAAGTTGATTGGGATGTCAGAAATTTAAAAAAAATAATAATTATAATTAAAAAGATAAAGAAAAAGAAAAAAAAAGGGGGTGATAGGGGTTGTCAATATCTTGATATTTCATTCAACTGAACATCAAATTATAGTTTACAAATTTAAGCAATGATAAAAGGACATGGGGCCGAGCTGATTTCAAACAAAAGATCAAGAACAAAAGAAGAGGAGTACATCGAAACCACTCAAGTTTTTAAATGTCTAAATGTTAGCTGAGTGAATTAATAACTTCATCATAGAATTACTAAAAAACATCAAGTGGAGGAGAAGTACCTGTAACTTTTTAGCTGAAATTCGTGAATCGTGTCCAATAGAAACTCTCATGCGTTGCGAACCATCAGCTTTTTTCTTTTCTAACAGCCATGCAGCAAAGCCAGCTCCTATCGCTTCGGCAACTGGTTCAGTAAGATTCACAGGCTCCCCCTCAACACCAGTAACAGCAACACCTCGAATATCACTGCAAGTTAAGCAAGAATCTGAAAGTTGGTACTTGGTAGCCAATAGACACCAGCTACAAAATTTTGGGAAGGAGGCTACTATAGTAGATAATTTCTCCGTATAAAATGGAACATAAATAGAATATTCGACGCTATTAAGTCCTACCAACACTCCATGATGCATCAAATTTTCACATGTTTGACTTAATGACAAGACAATACCTCAAGTATCTTATAAAATAGAAGAAACGTGGAAGTAGATGTAGATGGTCGAACAGAATAGGCAAAAGGAGGTCATTTTTAAGTACCTTCCATTTTGAAGCTTCTGGAAATCAATATTATCAAGAGAAGGGATTGTAGATGGAGCAGCTGCAATAAGATCATAAAAACAAGTATGGGTCAGAACTTCAGATGGCAATGCTATAAAATTTGAGTAATTGAAAAACATAAACAAAAATATATGAAGCGGCACCATATATAATTGAATGAAAAACAACCAAGCAGGAAATGCAAGCAAACATGATGCATGAGAGGAATCAAGTAAAAACAAATGTGTCCTAGAGGATGTCTAACATGGTGGTTTTACGCTTGATGTCAACCTGGATAGTGAGAGTCTAGAACAGACCATTGCAGTGAACAGGTCCTCGAATAATAAAATTTATCTGGTGTGTGGAAAAGGTGCGCAGCTGCATGGATGAGGTGCCAGTCCATGCAACCTTCCCTCCATCAAAGGGAAGCGAGTAAAAAGGGGCAAAACAGTCCCTTCGATATTGGTTGCCGAACTTCCTATACTGGTGGTAGCACTGTGATACATTAATATTTTGGAAAACCTTCCCTGAAATTGCTGCATGAAAATTTACAATTTATAGACTCAGTATTCATATAATATTAATCCATAATGTTATTAGTCACATTATTCCTGAAGTGACAGCTTCAGGCCATTGAGCATTTTACTCAGGCTACAAAAAAGAGGAAACTTAATCTTAATAACTTTGGCACCTCTACGATGTGTATTGTGAATAATCAGCTGCTGCAACAACTGAATAATTTTATAGCAACTAGTTACATACCTCTCTTCCGTTTTTGTTATGTTAACTATGTCTAAAAATGAGTGAGCCATGAGTACGGTCTAAAATTATTCTAATCTCGTTGGCTAGAGATTGAAGCTTAACACCATACTGTACAAATATTGGTCTGGGAATGGAGTGAAACCCTGAGCGTCTTTTTGCTGAAATTATACTAGTCTTTGCTACACCCAATTCTTCATTTCATATGGACAGAAACTCAACATGGACTGGTTTGACAAATGAGAAGCGATTCAGAATCAAGAGCAGCTATTTGAGCAAAACTATAAGCTGAAACTTTGATCTGTCATGACACTTAAAGCCTTTTGTGTAAAAGGATTGTTAAAACGCTAATCCACCCCCCAAATCCCAAAGAAGATTCAATTTGAACTATGAAGCCTTGCTGCCAACATGAGCATAGTTCAGCATAGTTTAGCATAGTTTATCAGTTAAAGCATCTGTTCCTTACCACAAGCTCAGAAATTCAAATCCCCACCTCCACATCTATTGCACTAAAAAAAACTATAAAGCCCACGTTAAGTCATCTCTTCCTGAAGCTCACTTCAATTTTATACTCCTTTCGAATTTCAAAATCCAAGCACGGATGATTTCTGGCGAAGAAAATCTGACGACCGAAGAAGAAATGAAATCAAAAGCTTAATGATACTCTTCACTTTGAATTACATCGATATAATTGTTTTCAACGAAAACGTCACAGAATGACTGGTTTAACCCCGATTCGATTACCATCAATTGCATAGAATTTTCCAGGATTGAAACCGCATCAGGCGGAAATAAACTTCAACATATGGCGAAATTATACGATTATACCAATTCCAGATTGTCCAACAAAAAGTAACGTTAGACAATGAAATTCAACTTCGAATGTGAGTAATTACGGGATTGCAATGAAATGAATTGTACCTGCCATTGAAAGAGCAGAAATTTGGTTCTCCTCCAATCAAATTTTGAGAGAGAGAGAGCTACTGGGTAGTGCGGAGTTAGCTATGATTCCCAACTTTCCTCTCGTGTTCTGTTCTCTGGTGGCTTTAAATTAAAAAAAAAATATATATATAGGTTGGTAGGTGGAAATTACCGGATTTTTTATTTTTTAGGATATTGGAGATTTTTGTTAGCTTAACAATGTTTATTTTTTTAGCTCAATCTCGATTTATTGATTGAGGAGCTTGTAATTAAAATATGATCATGAGTGTTTCAGTTGAGAAGATATTGGGATTAAAATATATCGATTGATTGGTTTTTAAAAAATGTTATAGTTTAAATAAGGGTGTTCGTTTACTTTTTTTTTTTTTAGGTCGGTTTGATAACTATTTTATTTTTTGTTTTTAATTTTTTAAAATTAAGCTTATTTTCACCTTAGTTTTCTACCATAGAGATTATCTCTGTTAAGTAAGCATTTGAACTCTTAGCCAAATTCTAAAAATAAAGTCAAGTTTTTTAAAGCTACTTTTTTTAGTTTTCAAAAATTGGCTTAGTTTTTTAAAACATAGGTACGAAATAGATAAGAAAACATATAAACTCATTGGTAGAAGTAGTGTTTTTAGGTTTAAATTTCAAAAACTAAAAACAAAAAAATAAAATGGTTATCAAACGGGGTCTTAATTATTAATACCTTAATGAGTTGTAAGTTGTAACATAATTTTTTTTTTCTAAGTTTACCAACATTTAGTAGTAGATGATTCGAGTTTCTATCCCAAAATTTTTATTAATAAACTATGCCTCCTTGATTTTTTTAGTTGAATAATAGTGCAATAAAGGATTTGAACTTCTATTTATTGGGAGAAGATGTATATACCTTAGTAAATGAAATTATGTTCAGGGTGACAGAGATTTCTCACATATCTATTATCTATTATCTATATATTAAATTGATGGTCATATTTGTAATGATTTTGTCCAAACTTTTTTTAAAAAAGATAGATAAAATATTATTTTGTCTAAGTACTTTGAGTCTATTATATTTTTGTCTTTGTGCATCAGATGGTCCAAATTTAATATTTCAACTTTTAATAAATTTTAATATATACCTTTTACTTACCATTAATCTTAAGACTTAAGAGTAGTTTTTATAGTTAGATTGAAGTTATTTCTTTATGGACTATGGTAAATAATAGCAAACTAACATGGTAAATATTTTTTTAAAAAAATCAACAATAAACTAACATTAAGGACTAATTTTATTTAAGTGTGAAAATTAATTTGGACCTAAAAGATATATAGATTAAAATGAAACAAAGTTTTCAAACAAAGAGACCGAAAATATATTTTAACGAAAATATTAGTTAAATTGCAAATTTAATCTCTGAACTTGAAAGTTTGTGTCTATTTAGTCATTAAACTTTTAAAAGTATCTAATATGTATTTGAACTTTTAATCTTATACCTACTAGGTCCTAACAATTTAAATTATTTAAAAACCAGTTGATCAATTATATTTAAATTTAAAATTTATGTCGAAGAAATCTTAAAATCTTAATTGTGTGTCTAACAAATTAATAAAGTTTTATAAAATTTAAAAATTTAGGATTCGTCCGATAACGATTTGATTTTTTAAATTAAGCTTATGCTTTCGCAATTCATCTTAATTTTCTCTACAATGGTCTATATTTTTCTCGAGGTGTATTTAAGTTTCTAACCAAATTTAAAAAATAAAAACTTGTTTTTGAAAACTATTTTTTTAGTTTTCAAATCTTTCTTTGGTTTTTAAAAACATGGGTACAAAATAGATAACAACACACAAGCAAACTCATTGGTAGAAGTAGTATTTGTAGACTTAATTATAAAAATAAAAATAAAAATAAAATGATTACAAAATAGTATCTTGGAAACTAAATTTGTAATTTTAACCATTCATGAATCAAATAAATACAATCCTAAAAAGGACTTAATTAGTAATTTACAAAAAAAAAATCTCGAAAAACAAAAAAGAAAAAAAAAACAATGTTAAATTACAGGTTTAATCAATGAAATTTGAGGTTTATGTCTATTTGGTCCATGAATTTTAAAAAGTATCAAATAGATAATTGAACTTTCAATTTTGCATTTAATAAGTTCCTGAGCTTTATAAATATCTCATTAGTCATTGAACTTTTAATTTTGTATGTAATAGGTTTCAAACATATTCATTATTTTTAAAATTAATCGATTTATAAGATATAAAATTGAATATTTTTATCTAATAGAAGGCTAAGCATTCAATTTTATGCCTAGTAAGTTTATGAATTTTAAAAAACGTCTACTAAATTAAGAACCTATTAGGCACAAAATTGAAATTTTAGGTACTTATTTAACACGAAATTGAAATTTTAAGATTTATTAGACACATTTCGAAGTTTAAGGATCAAATATATAAAAATTTAAAAGTTCAAAAATTTATTAGACACATTTTAAAATTTAGAGATCAAATATACACAAACCTCAGATTTACCTGTAATTTAACAAAAAAAAAAAAAAAAAAAGTTGACCTATTGGTAATTTTAAATGGATACGAAAGTCGAGACGACGTCGTACGAAGACTATTCAATAATTTGACGACCGAGTCAACGCCATTGACCCCGAGTTTGCAAGGCGGTAGAAATATATTATAAAATATGAACGAGTACGAAAATTCTTTCTTGATTGAGACGACCTAGGGTTTTGTTTTCTTGGGGGAAAGAAGAAGAGGAAGAAGATGATCGAGGTGGTGCTGAACGATCGGCTGGGGAAGAAGGTGAGAGTGAAGTGCAATGAAGACGACACCATCGGCGACTTGAAGAAGCTTGTGGCTGCTCAGACTGGGACAAGAGCCGAGAAGATTCGGATTCAAAAATGGTACAATATCTACAAGGATCATATTACTCTGAAGGATTATGAAATCCACGACGGCATGGGCCTTGAACTCTACTACAATTAGGTCATCCTCTCATCACTCTGGATATTTTATTTTTGTATAGGATGAATTTTAGCGGCTCTGGTTAACTTTCTTGGATTTATGATGGAATTTTCCCTAGAACTTTGCGTAGAAGATTATGATTTTTGAAGTTTTAGTGTTCGAGTCCTACTTGGTCATAAAATTAACGATCCCAACCATGAGTTTTGAACTGGATTAAGAGAGAAAGAATGGTCTTTGTTTACTATTTGATCGCATAATCTTGTTTGTTAGCTTTTAGGGCGACGTTTTGTTGTGGTAATTTAACTCTGGTTGTATAGAGTAGAGATATGAAAATAATAGAGAACCTAAGCAATTTTTGTAATAATCGGTGGCGTACGCTAGAGATTTTATTATCTTTATCTTGATAACTTTCCCCGTACTTCCATTGCCCATTACTGTTAAATGCTAATTAAAGTCTGATGACGACAGAGTGTAATGGAGAAAGACCACTTTAAATGTCAAAAGTACATATCAGGCAATTTTTTTGGTGGGAGGAGTATTAATTTGTGATTGATTAGGTTTTGAGGGAAATAATAGAATTTTTAGAGGGTTGGAGAGAAACATAGTGTGGTCTGGTCCACCACCAGGTTCCATGTTTCTCTTTGGACGTCGAATTCTAATATCTTTTGTAATTATCCACTTGGTATTATTTTATTTGATCGGAACTCCTTTTTGTAGTAAGGTTCTCTCTCTGGACTTTGTTTTTTGGATGCCCTTGTATTCTTTCATTTTTTCTCAATGAAAGTTTGGCTTCTTAGAATTCAAGGACACAGTTGTACAATCTATAGAACAGATCCTGTTCAAATATGGTCGTTCCAAAGCTCAGTTTCTTATAAAATGAATTGTGATTGACTGGGCATGCTTTAGCTGTTGCAAATTAGATATAAAAGAAATTGGTGAAAACAAAGGTGACAGAATCCAGATATATTTTGTGTTGTAGTGCTGCTTTCATTTCTCTATTTGGAGAATGGTTCATTCTAGGAAGTCCTTCGTAGGGTCCCCAAAGTCAAGAAGGCTAAGCGGCAAGCTTTGTTCTTGCCTGAGGAACTTTCTTAATGCCCATCACTTTGCTAAAGCAAGAAATACTTCTGGAAAAATAATCTATCGGCTTCATCCACCTAGTGGGCTGTTGCTGAATGTAAGTTGCAATTTATTCTGGTCTTGTTCCAGTTCTTTCTTAACAATCTTAAATCTTTTAAAGATGAAAAGTATGGATTGACTAATGTGTCTTATAAAACCATGTTGGATCAACTATATGAGTCATCCATTGTCAGCGATCAATAATCTAATGGATCTTGCAAAACTGTTTGTATCCTTGTATCTTACCGATGAAATTCGTTTACCTTCGTATCTTTCCGTATGGTGGAGTTATTTGTAAGCTTGCTCCTTGCAAGCTTTAATCAACAATTTGCTTTTACATCCACCGATTAGGTCATTTTGCTCAAGTCATCCTGTCTCTATACTTTCGAGATTTGCCATTGTGCTGGTATAACTTAATAGTTAATATCCAATTATGATGCCATCTTTGCCTAAAACCATTTATCTCCAGGGAAATACCAGAAAGTAGGACGAATTCTCTGCCATATGAACCAGATGACAATCTTCTGTGAGCCACATACGAACACTGCCAGAGGGTATATTTTGCTGGCAACTATTTTGTGCCAAATGGAAACAAGTGGCCAAGTGGGTGGGGGAGTTTTTCCAAAGGCCTCAAACGTTGATTTACCGTTAGAAACTAGAATTTGCTGTTCGTTACTTTCTCCTTCTCTCTGAATTGAAGACAACTTCACCCCTTCAAATGGCTAAACTGGTGAGGTGCCAGATTTACAACAAATAGAGGAATCCTCGTCAAAATTTTACTTTCAAATCTCTTTAAAAAAGAATTAAAACACCCTAAACTAGTGGGACACTAGGACTGGCCCTCTGCAACTCTAGGAAGAAAGAAAAATCCTTAAAGAGGTGAAGTTTTTCTTTTGGACTCTTCATTTAGGGAGCCTTACTCCAAGTGGACGGGTGTGTTCTCTTGTAGTTAAGGAGACAACTATATTTGTTCCTCAATCGTCAATTTTTTTACCAAGGATGCAGTCGAATATTGCATTAAATTCCCTATTTTAGCATTATAAAGACATTTTATTGCATGTATCTTAGCTTAAAATACTACGCCTGGTTGATGGTTGCTTTTCATTTCGAAAAGGTTACCTTTTACATACATGGTTGCTGATTATATCTGTTTTTGTTCAGTTAATGCAGGCATGGAAAGCCATACGGTGGGCTTTTGCTATCACTCTTTCATTAGCTCAATGTTGTCGTTTGGGGCTGCCTGTTTGATTTGTAACATAGGAAGCATATATTGATGACTGTTTCAGAATAAAACTCGAAAGTTTGGGACTTCATGTAATACACGATCAAACTGCTTATTCGGTGATATTATGTGTGGTAACTTTTATTATCTTTATCCTCCAAGGCCTCGTTTGGTTATGTGTTTTCATTGATTTTGAAAATAGTTCTTTTACCTCAAGTTTAATAAGTGGATTTCAAATTCAAAATTTGAAAAACTGCGGGGTATTACATACTAGGGGTGAGCAAAAAAAGACCGAAAACCGACTCGACCGACTGAAACCGAGGGCGGTCGGTTGGTTTTGTGCTTTTTTCGGTCGGGGTCGGTTTTGTGCTTCAAACCGACCGAACCGACCGATTATTTAAAAAAAAAAATATGTATATATATATAATAATAATAATAATAATAATAATAATAATTAAAAAAACTAAAAAACTAAAAAGATTTTTTGAAAATATAGTAAATAATAATAAAATAATAATTATACATTATTAAATAATTATAAATATTTAATAATTAATTAAATAAATATTTAAATATATATATATATATATATATAAATCGACCGATCTTAGTCGGTTCGGAAGTCGGTTGGGGTCGAAAATCAACCCCGACTGATTGATACTCACTCCTATTACATAGGGATGACAATGGAGCAATGGACGCCTAGAGATGGTCCTGTCATTCTTGATCCTTTGTTTTTATTTTTGAATTTTCATTGCCCCTTTTTTATTTGAAGATTTTGGGTTGAGGTTATAGAATCATTGTTTGTGAAGATTCGGATTCTTTGTCAGTAAATAATTAATTTGTAATATATTTATTAATAATTTAATAAAAACTGATAAATACGTGTAATGATAGTAATGATAATTTAGAGAGAGTGTAGAGTGAGGAATATATTCGCCTATCATCCTCAGAAATTGAATATAGATTTTCCTCAGTCTCTCAATTTTAACCACCTTTTAAATGGGAATATCCTAACTTGACCCGGCTGTTATTGTCTTAGTTAGGTCAATATTAATTTTAGAAATTATCAATTTGAGATTTTAAATAAGTGTCAGGTATTACTCCCAGGGAAGAGCAAACTGGGTCTATGAGATTTAGACTTGATTTTTAATTAGTTCTTAAGTTATGGAGTTTTAAACAATACTTGTTAAATACCATTTGTATTCTCTGTGTTGTTAGAAGTTGAGACAATAATAGTATTTATGTGGGTAATTTTTATTCTCTCTACAGAGAGAGAGCACCTAAAAAGTGGTATAAAGGTTACTTGGACAACCGTGAATAACTCGTAAAGACTTACAACATGAGTATAATTGAATTGGTTAAAAATATTATACCCACCAATCTGAAATTTGGAAAACTAATGAAACTATTGAATAGATTCCGTTTAGTTGATTTGAACTATACTTTCTAATTATTTAACCAGATAGTTAAATTTTGTGAGTTTCGATTAGTCTAGTTCGGTTTTAGTCAAGTTGGTGATTGGTTTTGTTGGTTTAGTCAAGCCACTTACCATCCCTAGAGAGAAAATGAAAGTCATCTATATATGTAAACTATAATGTAAAGTTACTCAAAATTGATTGTGCAAGTAATGTTACGTATCATTTAACATGTCCAATTAATTTCTTTGTTAGTATCACTTCATGCAAGCTTATTTTTTAAACTTTAAACTATATAGTAATCACCCCCATATACTCTCAATATATTTACAATCTCAAATCAAACTGTTTGTGTCCAAATAAAAATAGGAAATTGTTTATTAATGTGTTAAAGATAAATGGTAGAACTTAAATAATAATAACTCAAGATAGCATTATCAAATAAGATAGAACTAACAATGGGTAAAATGTACTCTTTGTTTTTTTATGTTCAACAGCATTTGGAGGTGGGAGAATTCGTAACATACATGTCAACTACCGTTGAGTTATGCTCATTTTGACATTAAATATACAATTTTAAAGAAAAAAAATCAGAAAGTTGTGGCGAGATATGCGAGATATTGTTCGACATTTTTTGAAGCATCAAATATACAACGAAGAAAAATACTAATTCCATAAAAACAGTAATAAAATTTTGTGTATTTGATACTTTTGCATGCATTGTCAAACAATAATGTTGTAAAGAAGAATAACATCACTTCTTTGAATCATAAAGTTAACACCTTTCATGCATCAAGTATGTGCTATAAAGAAAAGATTTAGGCATCAAGTATAATATTATGAATACATCAAATATCAATAAAGTATGAGTTTGTCAACACATCAATTAAAAAGTTGTCAAGCAACAACAAGTTTTAGTGTCATATATGTTCATGTATAAAAAAAAGTGTCAATAACCAACATGTAGACTCTTCAAGAAAAACAAGCATGCCTTCACTAATTCTTTTTGTAACGCCCCAGGCCCAAGATCCATCCTTAAGCCGCTTGCGAGAGTGAAGACTTTCCCCGCAAATCAACACGAGTCATTTTAGCATGTTTTGTCCTCACTCGCATGCTCTCTAGAAAAATTCCCAGAATGTCACCCAATATAGAATTGTTCCAAGCCAAACACGCTTAATTTTGAAGTTCCTATGATTGAGCCACCAAAAAAGAAAGTGCACCTTGTTGGTATAGGTAGTAGCTATCAATTCTTTTAAGCTTTTCTCAACTCGGTTTATTTATATACCTCTCTTCCTCGAGCACCATACTTTCTTTAGGACCCCTCTCATTCAGATGTGAACTCGGTTTATTCATGTATCCCTCTTCCTCAGGCGTCACACTTTTAGTTGAACAACATGTATGGTAGAGAATTCGAACATCTAATCATGTGACCGAAAGTATATATATAACAATAACATAAAAAATATTTGTACAGACTTTTATATAGTTGGTTATAGACATTTTTATGATTCAGCATATGATCATTTTTGTGTATACTAATCCTAATTTATATTTCGTATTCGAGTTTGATGTGTTCTGGTGTATAGTCTAAACACTAATCAATATATTTTTTTTTCAAATATCTTATACTATAATAATCAAATACAATACATCCGTGTTGGATTATTAAAATTATATATATATTTTCACGAATGTCCCATGGTATAGTTTAATTATTTGGCCATCACATTCACAGCGTTTGAAAAATGAAGTGTTTGTGGTGGGGGCAACGAGGAATCAGATCACAGAAGATGAATTGTTTAAGAGGATAATTGAGCTGTGTTTGGCAGTCGTCAATGTTGAAAGAAACCATGGCGATGGACAAGGTAATAAATGTCTCTGTCTTGTGTGTTGTTTGACCAAATTGCGTGTTGACTTTACAGCTAAATAACACAATCCTAAATTGATCTTACGATGTTTTCTTCTTTCTAAAGTAAAAGGACTCTGAGCGGATAAGTTCAAATCATATATAGTGCTTACTTAACTAGGATTTAAAATCTTACGAGCTCTTCTGAGCGGATAAGTAAAATAACACAATCCTACTTATCTTTGCTCGATTGTGAACCAACAATTAAGCGAGCTAAACTTGATTTCGTTGTTTGGTGGTTGCCATTAGACGGTTTTTTATGTCCATCAAAGAACTTGGAGTTTCTAATATACGAAAAATGATAGGAGAAATCCAAAAGAACTCATTTTCTCTACGACCAATGCACAAAACTAACTCAGACATTCACGAATATTAAAAAAAAAACTTTAATCTTTGTATTTCTTAAACAAAGAGGGAGAGAGTGCATAAGAGGTGGGAGATGCTCAAATTTCCAGGTGGGAAAAAAAAAAAAAAAAAACCAAAAGCTGATCTCACAAAGTTGACTTTGAACCAGGCCTCCCATGGATTCTTGGATCTGGGTTTTCTTAAACAATGTCATTAGACCTTAAAAAAGATATCTTTTTTTTAATTATTAGAACCCTAATGCCAATTCCCAATGCACTTAAAAAAAAAAAAAACAAAACTTTTAGTCTATGTTGAATATTTGGTTTGATTGTATTTGAGTCCTTGAAATGCAAACTTTAGGGTTATATTCGTTGAGTTCGAAAATTCAAAGACTCAAATACAACCAAATTCAAACCTCAGGAAATAAAAGTGTATTTTTCTAAACAAAACAAAAAAAAAAGTTCATCTCAGAGTCCACACAGAGCTTTAGGTTATGGGGTTTGGCTTTTGTTGGAAGACACCTCTTTTGTTTGGTTGGTTGGTTTTGACTTGGTTTTTTTTGGACATGTGAACATGCCACCGACAAACTGTGTTTGGTTTCTGAGTTTTCTTTTGATGGATTCTAAGCAGGCGACAGCATTGGTTCTGTTTCTCTTCTGTTCTGTCCTGTCTCAATCTTCACTTTCAGTCTCATTGCTTTTCCTTACTGACACTTTTGATAGATTCATCCAATTATTTTCACTGTCACCTTGCCTTTTGTTTTCAAAAAGGTGAAACTTTTTTTACCCCCTTTTCACATTTCACACTACTTGGAGAAAAAAAAGAACTCAATCCTTTCTCTTTCACTTTCTAAAAGTTGCTGTTTCTTTTAGTCCTTGTATTTTAAAACTCCTAAACTTTTAAAGTTATGTTATTTAGCTCACTCGAATCGATCCGAACACAACCCGACTCAACTAGAAATTTACCAAACTTGTACTTTGATCTTGCATGATAAAGGAGCCTTTTTTCTTTTTCTTTTTTTTTATTTTGAATGGATGGATGTGTATGTTGCTTGAATTTGCTACTCAGCTGCCTCCTTTTCATGGTAATATTGAGCAGAATTTGAACAATCAACTTATATGGGGAACTAACAAGGAGAATCATTACTAGAAAATCTGGAGTTTTCAACAATAAAAAGAACTGGTAAAAACAAAGGAGGAGCTGCAGCTGGCTGCATATCAAGCTGCAACTGATCAAAATTTGGGCTTCCCCATTGGCAACAAGAGAAAGAAAAAAAAAGAAAAGAAACAACAAACAGAATTAATGGTTCAAATGTACAATTTAAAGCAGTTCCCTTTCCCTACATTCTAATGTTTGTCCCTACTTCGAGAATCTGTGAGTACAGTTAGTCTTCTTGCTGTCTTCATAAACTCGCTGCGAAAACCAGAAGAAATCCCACGTTGTGAGAATTTGGAATCTAACAGTCTCTTTTAGACCACATGATCAGATGATAGTTAATGAAGAAACAGACTAAAATGGTCAAGATTATACCTGAAAGGCTCCTCTCCAGCATGCTTTGTAGCACCAAGAGCATCCTGATAAAGAACAGAATTCAGCATCTCTGAGCTTCCTACACCAAACATATTGCCTAGCTTTCTATACAATTCTTCGTACGATCTGAGGACTGATAGATCAAGAGTACGACTGACATTCTCCAACTCCGTAGACACCTTGCAATGAAAAGTGTCCGAGCTAAGACCAGTTTTGTCTGGACCGTTGTATGAGGTAGATCCTCCATCTGATGAATTCTCCAGTGAACCATTCTGCTGTGATGACAAGCCAGAACCGTCTGAAAGATTTGGTGCTTTCTCTAGATTTGGATCGGATGCGTTCGTCGTATCTCCAGAGAAGCTGTTAGAAATCTGTTGATTAGGAAGAATGAGTTGGCCAAACAATATGATATGACCTGGTTTTGTTTCTTTGCTTTCTTTTGAGCTTTGGATGTGATTTCCCACTGTTAGCCAATGAGAAAGTTTATCAGGGTTTTTCGTGCCTCCGAAAATATCCTCGCCACGGATGCCAGGAGGAGGAGTGGCACCATCAAGGTGCTTAAGACCAGCGGGAAATTGTCCCGAAGGCGTTTTGCCGATTTGGAGGTTGGATGAAGAGAGTCCAAATTGAGTATGCCTGGCTCCCTGTATGCCTGCAGGAATGTTGTTAGCTGTAATGCTTTGAAACGGGTTGGTTGCATCAAAGAAATGGGTGGAAAACGATGGCATTGGAAGGTGACCAAATACAGGAGTTTCTGCTGGAAGCGGAAAACGTGGCTTCTTTCTCGGTGGCGAGAAGGGGGAGACATGGATAGCTGGCATGTTTACTACCACTTCAACCAACCATGGGTTGACACTCTTCACATTTTGCAGTAAATCTGGTTCATCCCATGTCACCTACAATAACAATAAGACATTACAAAAATTAGAAGCAAGAACATCAAATTAACCATTGCTTATAATGATAACAAGAGAAAATGGCCAATTATGTGATCAGAAAGGTGTAATACGCAAAGTTCATATTCCCAACAGTCTCAAGAAACTCACTCAACAGATGAAGCAAATGAAGTAACGTTAATGTCTACATGATTGAGGCTTACTAAATTGAAATAAACAAACCTGCAACATTCGCCAGGGAGAATCAGGCCACCGAATAGGATCAGCTACCTGGATGGAAGATATAGTTCCCATAAACCAGCTTATCCGAGATGAATCCTCAGTTTCAAAAGGCATCTTGAATCTCATAGCAGAATACCAATGAATTTGCATTGCAGATCTTACAGTAGAGGCCCTAACAACAAACTCTGGAGTGCCAGCACATGGGTAGTACACAATCTCAAAGGGCTTGCCACTGGCAGCAAGCATTGCAGCTTCAATGACAGATTCGACCTTCACTCTCCCATTCAGATTCCCATTTGAATTTCTTCTTACCAATCTACCATCATTCTCCCTCATGAAATCAGAATACCCCACAAGTGGAGAGCCTGAACTTGCTGGGTTCCACCCAGGTGAGTAATCAATTCCACAACCAATTCCCCTCTTGGCTCGCCTAACTCCTACACAAAGATCACCAGTTTCTGCCCTCAGGAAAACAATTGAGTCCCCAGCAACAAGTTTCTTCTGATTCACAAAATTACTCCACCCAGTTGTCAAAAGATGGCGACGGGGAGTCCCTCTGTATATATGCCTAAACTTCCAAATCTCGCCATGAACATCCTTGGCAAGAATGGTTTGAACAGGAGGTTCTGCTGAGTAGTCCAATCGAGGAAAGATCGTCTCAGCACAATAGCGAGGCACAGAGAATCCTCCGCCATTGTTTGCATCAGATTGTGTCAATGTCTTGGCAAAGGAGGATGGTTTCTCCTGATTCCTAATTTCATTGTGGCCAAGAAGGTCATCATCATCATCCAAATTGAATTCATTGTTCCTCAGTGGAACCAACCTTATCTTAGCAAAAACCTCATCCGTTTCAGGATCTGCCATATATTTAATGGCAGACACCCTGCAAGGAACGAGGGAAGGAATCCGAGCATTCCCAAAATCAACATTCCCCTGGGCATGCTCGGCATGACCCTGGGGGAAGTAGACTACCTTTGAGTTAATAGAAGGCATTTGAACCATCCCACCAGCACAGGCATGCCATAACTGAGAATCTAAATACTTCTCATGGTTCCTCATTGGTTCTATCAGTGAATCCATTCCTCTATTCATAATGAATCCAAAAAAATCCTCCAAGTAACAGAAACAAGTCTTCCTTGCTTATTGATTAACAATCAAAATCCCCACAGATAAATGAATTTAACAAACCAGATGAACAGCAATCAATCGCCCTCTGATAAACATTACACAAATTGGGAAAACCCAAAAATCCTTAAAAGAAAAAAAAAAAGGCTCCTGTGCCCAACCTGATTACTGGAGAACAAACAAATAGAAAAGAAAAATCAGAAAATAAAATCTCTGAAACACTCAAAAGCAAAATACCACTAGATATCAGAAATCAGCCACAAAATCAAACAGAGGCATTTTCTCATAATCCCATCTAAATGAGTCAAAGAAAAACATAAATATCCATCAGTTGATCTATTGAGATTTTTCCAGAAGCAGCAAAACCACATCATCAAAAGGGGGAAAAACAATAAATTATATATCAATATATGCATCTCTCATACCTTTTATCCTGAATCAAAAGTTGACCGTCCAAATTGAGAATCGTAGAGGATGAAACTTCAGTGAACTACCAAACTCAAATTCGGTTGTCATTTACTTAGAACTGAGATTCCAAACAAAACCCACTCCGATTCTTCAACAATTAATCAAATCCTTCCCATAAATCACAAATTAGGGACATAAAAAAACAAAAAAAAAAATAACTCGGGACCAAATATTACAATCTTGGTACAATATCCGACTGAAACCCAAAATTCAAATCTCAAAACCCAAGAATACAACAAAAGAATTTGTCCCAATTGCTCCCCAAACCAACGGAGAAATGGAAAATTTCCCAGAAAAAAATAGATTCAAAGTGTGAAATTGGAACAAGAAGAAGAAGAAGAAGAAGAATAAAGAGAGATATTTGTGAAAAAGACGTCCGTATACAACAGAGAAAGAGAGAGAGAGCTAGAAATAGAGTGCGTCCTCCTTCACCAACACACACGCCTCAAACTCTTTCTTCTTCGCCGACCTCACTTTAATTGCCAGTGACAAACTGAGAGATTTATTTATATTCTCTTCTGCAGTTTTTTCCCCTATTTTTTCCTTTTTCCTTTTTTTTTTTCTTTTCTTCAGTTCATTTAATTTATTTTATCTAACACCACTTCTTTTAATTTAATGAATACACTCCATTAAATGATCTTTTTCTCTCTCTCAGTTTATATTTTTAAAATTAATATTCGTTCCTTATTTCTACATTATTTTAAAAAAAAACATTTGGGATTTTTTCAATGTGTCTCGGAAAAAATAGATATGATATATTGATAATATTAAAAGTTAAATATAAAATTGAGGGATTTAAACTACGGTCTATTTTAAATTACTTTAATTTCATTGATTGGACTACTAATTATGAATTTTTACCCTATGATTTTGTGTTATTTACTATAAGTCAATATATATTTTAGTCAATTGGAAAGTCTTAATCATTGCATAAAGTTAATAATGCTATAGTCAATTCAACATTGACAAAATATTGCTAAAATGTAACAACATTCTCATGTTTTTCAAATAAATATTACACTTTAATAAATTTCATTCCATAAACAAATATTGTCATTATAACTTTACCGGATCCCTTTTTACCATTTTACGTCAAAAAATCGATTTTTTTTTCCTTTTCTTTCGCATTACGGTTAGAAAAAGAAAAAAATTATTGAGGCGATATTTTTCGAAACAACGTCCGTAAAATGTTATCTTATATATATATAATGAAAATGAAGTAGGTCAAATCGTAAAAATAAATGAAAAGTTTATAATATTTACTCTTTTTTAAAAAAAAAAATTGTATTTGTTTTTGAGATCTCAAAGAGTCTAACAACCACATCCCAAGAAGACCACAAATTCAGCCATTCATTCAGGTGTCCTTTTCCCTCTTCTTCTTTCATGTTTGTTATCTCAATTTTTATTTTTTTAAAAAATAACATTTTATTTTTCCTATTCTATTTATTGGATCCAAAACATGGATTTGCTCCAATTTTTATTTTCTTTCTATTTATTTTCCATTTTCCCGCTTTTGTAGTCCTACTCTCTTTCCTAGCGCGTGATATCACTATATATCTTGTTTAATTTTTAAAAATAAAATTCAAAATAATTTTGTTATATAATTACGCAATTTCATTTCTTTATAACACACACATACGTAATAGGATTTGAAAATTTTATAATTTGGTAACGTATTAACTATGAGTTGATTCATTGCGTGTATGATGTAAATCGTTCGAAATCTCCTACCTTCTTTAGCTTGTCGTGTTGTTATTTTAGGTTTATCTCAATTTTCAACGTTTGAATGTTACTTTATTTATATATATATATATATATATATATATATATATAATTTATTGTGCCGTTAGACTACATAGTCAAAACTTACTTTTAAGAATTTAAAAATTACTTATCAGTATTTTTTTTACTTCACTCAAAAAATATCATACTACAATTTTTTTTAATATAAAAGAATTACATATACATATATCCCCATGTTTGATATTGCTTGTTTAAGACACAAATCAAAATAAAGACAGTAAATCTATATTTTAAATTTACTAGGTAGATATATCTCATGAATTTGACATTAAATATAATAAAATCAAACCATATGTTTTTTTTTACAAACTAGTCAATATTTTTGCACGCTTACTCATGCATTCCTATTCTTAAAAAAAAAAACAAACAAAAGTCAATCATGTGAAAGTGTGCCATTAAAAATAAATCATAAAGATTTTTCTTAGCAAGCTGGAGATTCAAACTTACAAATTTTTTAAAGAAAATAAAAATGTTTAAACCATCAAACTTGTTCACAACTGCAAACTAAAGATTCAGAATTTTAATTTTTAATAAGGGATACCTTCCTTAACAAATTAAACTACACCCGTATTAGCTCGTGATAACAAATTATGAAGATTATTATCATGTAAAATAAAATTTTGATACTAAAATAAAAATACGTTGACTTAAACAAAAATTAAACAGTCATACATCTTTCTTCTTTCTAAACGACGTATTGATCCAATTTCTCTTACGTACCTTCTATCGAACATTAATGTCTTGTCTCTCCAACGATTAGTAGGTTAATATTTACTTTCACATGTTTCTAGGTTTTAATGTAGTATCCTAATTTTTTTGTTTTTGTTTTGTAATATTGATATTGATGTTTGAAAACAAATATATATATATATATATATATATATATATATATATATATATATATATATATAAACAATATTAAAAAAGATAATAATAATGGATACAGTCAAAATAGTTGGGGGATTAATTGAGATGAAGCACTGAAATCAAGGGAGAGTGGAGGCGGTAAAAAGGGAACCATGGTCAGGGTTAGGTTGTCATGATTCCTAACTCTCCGGAGTTAACCATGGTTAAAGCCTTAACTGAATCCCGGCTTTCCACGTTGTCGGTCAACAACAATGACTTTTCCAACCCAACCCTTTCCTTTTTTTTTGTTTTTTTAATTTTCTTTCCCCATTTTTAGGTCTCTGCCAAAGATTTGGTCAGTTCTACACTTCAAGGGCATTCTCGTCCTTTCACGTCCTTACCTCCCCCTTCCAAACATCTCTATGGGGATTTGTTTTTGGATCAAGAGATTCTAATTAAACCCTACAAGTTTTGACTTTGTGGGTTTGTTTTTTTCGTTGGTTGTTCGAGGCGATCGGTCTAGGTTTTATATATCTT
The DNA here is from genome assembly GCA_036507285.1 of Trichosanthes cucumerina. Lineage (NCBI taxonomy): Eukaryota > Viridiplantae > Streptophyta > Magnoliopsida > Cucurbitales > Cucurbitaceae > Trichosanthes > Trichosanthes cucumerina. The sequence continues at coordinate 7,050,130 of CM071845.1, forward strand.
TAACTAATTTTACGGATGAATTTTACGACGTAGATTAATTATCATGAGATATTATTATTTTAGATAGTTGATCAGTGTGATTCGAGTCAACATTTTCAAAGTATCCTTACTCTTTTGAAATTAATCAATCAAATTGTTTACGCAATATGTGTTTTAACTATAACATTATTTGTTTGTGTTTTATTTAAGGATCAAATTAGTTATTTATTTAACATTGTTATTTTATTATCATCATCAACTGTTGTAATCAAACTATTAGGACATATATTAAATTACTACATTAGTAATCTCGAGTCGTGCTTTTGGAGTTGAAAAGTCTAAATGTATTTACCCGTACGTGTTTATATTGTGCAAAAAAATGTATTCTCGAGACTAGAATTTATGTTCAAATAAGTATTAAAAGAAAGATTTACATTCGATAAATATGAATTTATGTAACTTTAAATTTCTATAATCCCACTCACGTGGACTTTTTCAAAATGTTTATTTTAATTTTTAAACATTCAATTTTTTATTTCGTCTCAAAACTTTAAAATATCTATTTTAGGCCATGAAATTTAAAAATTAAAACATTTTAATCCATATTGTAATTTTACTATTAACAAAACAACCAAAAAAAAACACAGACTTCAAGCACATGTATTACTACATTGACGTGGACATATATTTGAGAGCAATAGGTTGACGTGAGCAATTTTTTCAAGTTAAAAATATATATATATATTACCAAATAAACGTAAAAATTTAAAGTCGAATATAGACTAGTATATATATATATATATATATATGAAAAAGTAGAGTGTATAATTTGAGCTATGAATGATTATAAAAGGTGAAAAAGGAAGAAATTTTAGAATGGAAGGACAAATAAATCAGACATTCTGGAAAAAGGAATCTCCCAGTATGTACAATGGAAAAGGACTGTTTAACCAGACATGTTGTTTTTAAATTGACCATTTTTTTAAAAAATAATAATTAATTAATTAATTTTTATTTATTTGGGTTTTTGGAGTTGGGACAGACAGAGTTGGACATCATTCAAAACATTGACAAGACAACCAAACAGTTCCTTTGTCCAACTTTACACTAATTTCTTTTTCCCTTTTTACCATTTTTTTTTTTTAATAATATTTACACTTGTTTATGACCTTTTTCCTCTTGGTTTTGTCTACTCTTTTTAACTCCCTTGATGCTGATGTTGACATTCATGATCAATTGTTTAAGATTAATATATTATTTTGATTTTAATATTTTTAATTTTATTATATTTTAGTCTTTATATTTTAATCAAATTTAAAATTAGTTTTTTATTGATTTTTTTTATAAATCTTAAAGATATATTCACATGGTATCTTTTTTTATCTAAAAATTATTATTGTTATTTATTCAATTTCGCCAATTAACTTCAAACTAATGATATGAACTACTACTTTTAAGAGTTTTCACAGTATAGAGATTAAAATGGAAGATTTGAAAATCATGTGCCAAAATAGAATAAAATTCAAAATACATGGATTAAAATGGTATTTTAATCGGGGTTTTCGTACGGTTAACCATTTTCCACGCGCTTTAATAACTGATAACCTACATTATGAAAATAACGAAATATCACTCATTCTGACGTGACAATATGCACGAAATTACACATGAGCAGGGGCGGATTTACCATAGGTCGAGCCCCTCTCAAATTTTTTATCTTTAATATATGTATAGAAAAAGTTAGATTAAATATCAAAAAAGTCTTCTGGCATAGTGGTAAATATGTCGTTAGCTCCTCTTGAGTCACATGTTAAATAATTTTTTAGATGTTAAAATTGGGTTGATGATAAACTTACTGGACATTTTTTTAAGTACAAAAAATGGGGTAGGAGGATTTTCTATAGAAAAAAATAAAATTAAAACTCAAAATAGTCTTTGGCTTAATGGTTAGTATGTTTTCAACCTTTCCTCAAATCCCAAGTTTAAACCCTAATATGTAAAACTTTAAATATGTTTTTGAATTTCATATTTTAGCCCCTCTAGATAAAATTATAGATCTATTACTCCTCATAAAAATAAGTGATGTCAATTACTATTAAATTATTCTCATGGTAACAAACTTATATGACATTACAGCCAATTGATAAAAATTTAGAAAATAAGAAAGGTCATCTCAGCGAAAAAAAAAACAATTTCTAATAAATTTGGGGGAGGACAAACTTGAAAAATGTTAGAACATCATTTTGTTTAAAAAAAAAACGATAAGAAGTTACACCCAACAAAATATTAAGAACTAAAACATCAATCTTGTAATTTTTTTTTATTATTTAAATTTAGTTTCCAATCCAGCCCCCCACCCTTTGTGTGTAATTAAAAAAGAAGAGACAGAGAGAGAATATATATGATTTTCGAAATGGATGATTTATTATACTATTATTGACATTTTTTTATTATTACTTGGGAGAAAAAAAAAAACCTCGTTTAAATCGTGAAATATAAACATATTTATCCATTATTCACAAATGATTCGTCGATGACAATAATGATTTATTTATTTATTTATTTTTGTTGGCCATGGCCCTTGGTATTGAAGTGCAAAACTATAACTCTTTTTTTTTTTTTTTGGATCGACACCACATTGATTTAAACTTTACTTCTACTATTTTATGTAAAAATACAATCTAACCATCCAAAATGAAGCAAAGATGACGCATGTGAGTAATATTGTATCTTTATAGAGATGTTCATTGTTCCGTCCCTATTTAGGTAGGGAACGGGAGAAGGAGTGGGGATAAATTTTTTTCCGCTAAACGGAGACGGGGAATCGTTCCCGACCCCGACTCCGTCCCCACCCCAATTTATTATTTAATTTTAAATATATATTTGTATATATCTAATAAATCATAATTCTAAATATTTATTGAATATCATTTTATTTTCTAAGAAAATTAAAAAAATACAATTATAAACGGAGAATTATTCCTTGCGGGGAACCCGATCCCCGCAATCTTTAAAGAACAAATTAACCATTTAAACACATTTTTTTTAAAAAAAAATATTTAAAAAAATTTTAGAAAAATAAAATTATAAACGGGAAATTATTGGGAAATTAAATGAGGAATTTCGCGGGGACGAGGAATGAAATGGAGGGTGGGGACAGGGACGGGGAAGTCATTCCCTGACCCCACCCCACTCCCGTGGACATCTCTATATCTCTATGTAACGATCTATAAGTTAAGATTGTGAAGCTTCATTTCTATTGTAATGATCTATGAGTAAATAACATTTGAATTCCCTAATTTCTATTGTACTAAAAAAAGGCTCTATATAATGTACACTAATATTATATTACGTCTAAGAAATTAGTTAAATTTGTACGACAATGAAAAAAATACTATTTTTGCGCTGTGGAAGAAGAGAGAGAGAGAAAGAATTTTAGTACTGTTGTGTACATCCAGGTGAGAATTTGAATCTCCGACTTTTTTAGTTAAGGATATATGTTTTAACTAGTTGAGTTATGTTGGCGATCTAACTAACAGTGTTGTATATGTATGTGCATGCATACTACGACTTTAAAATATAAACTGTACGTTACATAAGAAAAATGATTATGCTAGTGCAAGATGATTTAGTTCAACAATTGCGGAAGTGGAGATCGAACCATCAACGTTTGATATGGTAATTGGTGTCTTATCCAATTAATTAAAAAGAAAAAATATTTTACCTACAAAAATCTCACTACCTCCACCATTTAATTGTTGACAATGAGGAGAGATAACAAAAAATATTTTCCACTTTCCTATCTCCTAGCTGTGCTTGTTGTTAACAATTGAACATGGGGAGGAGGAGATTCTACTACCACAAATATTATTGAAAAAATGTTTAGAATTTTTTTTTTAATTACAATGAGAGAGAGGTTGCTTAATTAGATTAAAGATAGAGAAGCTACAATTAGAAGCCTAAATTAAGGGAAAGTGATCAAATTAAATGGGGAATTTAATTTACAATAAGAGCTATGGAGAGAGCATAAAGTAGAAAGAGAGAGAACAAAATTAAAGAGGGTGGGGGTAAATTAAAGAAGATGAGATATTACAGTAATTAGTAGTTTAAGTAGATAAGAGAGGGAAGAGCTGCCTGTAATTAAGGAGAAAGACGAGGGATTGCAGGGAGTAATTAAGGATATTGATGATAAATTATAGGGTAGTAGTTAATTAATTAAGGAGAAAAAGGATGATTTTAAACAAACTATTTAATTTTGAGGTGAAAAAAAGAAACACGTCACAATTATTAGAAACAATTTTGTTGACCTGTGTTTAGTGTGAAAGAAATAATTTTAGTGACAAAATTACCTATTCAATGAGATGAATTTATTGAACTTCCAATTTTACATCTAACAAATGTTAAATTATAATAAAATTACTTTAAATTTTGGTTATGTTTTTTTAATAATACTCCTAATTTTTTAAAAGTTTCATTTTTCTCTTAAACTTGAAATTTGTTTCAAAATAACTCTAGAGTAATATGGTGTAAGTAGACTAATTAAAAATATATATATATCTTAAAGTTGGTAAAATAATTAAAATCTATATGACCTATGCCTACGTGTACCTCTATTTTACGGGTCACTACCATGTTACTTAACTATCTTCATCTTAACAGAAAAGATGAAAATTTGACGAAAAAGTTGGTTAGGAACAAAGTTAAAATTTAAAGACAAAAATAAAACTTTTGAAAGTCTAGAGTTATTATTAAAATATACAATAAAATTCATGAATATGTGTATAATTCAACCTTTAAAAAATTACCCATATGCTTTTCACACCCTAAAAATAATGAAAGAATTCCAAACATGCACACAATGACCCTAGAATATAAACTTAATTTAAATTAAATTACTAGTTTGGTCCCTGAATTTTAAAGTTGATATCTATTTGGACCTGTAACTTTCAATATTCGTATCTATTTATTTTTTAACTTTAACACGTGTCTAATAAATTTTTAAACTTTCAATTTTGTGGCTAATAGGTAGTTGAATTTTCAATTTTATATTTAAATACGTCTTTGAACTATTCAACATCTTTTATAAAAAAAATAACAAATATACTAGACACAAAAATTAAAAATTTAAAGTCTCATTAGACATAAAATTCAAAAAAAAAATTTCTAAAATAGAGAAATTTATTTCTTAAAAACAGTTTTAGGGACCTTAGGTACAAAATTGATAGTTTAGGGATCAATTAGATTTAAAAAAAAAAAAAAGGAATCTATAAGACACACAATTAAAAATTCATTGGTGATGATCTCGCCTTCATTGATGGTATAAGAGGGAGACTACAATAATTAATAATTAAAAAGAGAGAGTTTGCTTAAATTAAATTAGAGAGAGAAGCCATAATTAAAGGAAGAGAGAGCTAAACTAAAGGTAGAGTGCTTAAATTAACGATAGAAATAATTTATAATTAAAGGGAAGAGAGAGCAAATTAAAAAGAAACAGTATAAATTAATTAAGAAGAGAATATATATTTATAGTGATTTAGTTAAGTAGATATGAGAGAGAGCTGTAATTAAGGAGAAAGACGAGGGATTATAGGGAGTAATTACTAATTAGGGATATAAATGAAAGATTATAGGACAGTTAGTTGAGGATAAATAAATTAGATGAGATTTTATACAAACAATTTTTGAGATGATAATTGGTTAGATGCTGGACTTATTAAACATTGCAGTAAAAAGTCCAATAATATTTTTTTTGTTAACAAAAATTTATAACTCTAAACTTCAAACATTGTATTAATTAAAATTCCACCCTAACAATTGTATCCATTTAAACTCTTTATTAAATATTTATAACTATTTTTTGCTCGATTCTATTTAAAATTATCCTTAAACTTTTGAGATATAAATTCTTTTCTTCTTAAATAATTAAAGAGATATAAATTGTTTTTTTCTTAAATAATTAAAAATCATTTATAAACTTCAATATAAATCTATATACTAGATTCTGTTGGGACAATGAATATGTTATAATAACATGAATTATAATAGTCTATTGATTATAATAGTATGTAAAATTATATAATATTTTTTTAAAATGTGAAGTTATATAGTATAAGTTATAAAAATGTGTGTTTGAAGTATACAGTATTCCACATGTTATTATAACTCACGCGCCCAAACAACCACTGACTTAATTTGAAAGACACCTTATTGGAGAAGTGTGCGACAACATTGTTGTTCATTCGCTTGCGAGGGTTGTTTGTTTGGAGCCTTGTATCGAGTCGCTTTCCTCCCATTCAAAGGAAGCCTCTATTTTGTGGTTTTCGATTTACCTTTTTTGAATTTGGTGTATCCTTAAAGAGAATGATTGTTCAATATTTTAATGCATTTTATTTCTTAAAAAAAAAAGAAACTTAGTTTGAAAGTAATTAATTATTAATTTAAATAATTTTTTTTACAAAAATATCTATCGATATCAATATATCTATTAATATATCTATAAAATTAAAATCTCCATATACATATTTCAATTATTGTATAGACCTTCAAAACGACACCAATAAATATATATATATAAAAAAAAAATAAAGAAACAAGAAGGTAGGATGAAAAAAAAAAACTTATATGAGGGTTAAAAAAAAGGGTGGGTGATGCAATGTAATTCGGGAAAAGGGGATTAAATTAAAGCGGGAAGAAGGGAGGAAGGCTAACGTTACAGGTAGGGGACAAGTGTGTGGTATGGGGATTCGTCACAGTCAGTTACCGTACGCATTAAAGAATTAAAAATTTGATGACACGCGCATGGCTTTTGGATTCTTCAACGTGGCGGGCTGTGATGTAACTCTTCAACTGGGTCCCACTCTCCCTCCGTCACCCTCAGTACAGCCTACTGATTTGACATCCAAATGTCTTCTCTTTTGTGGGCCCTTCCTCCGTATCTCTGTCTTTACCTCTTTTTATTTTTTTCCCCTTCCTTCTCTCTCTCTTCTATTTTATTTTCATTTTTCAATCCCTCCCAAATTAAATAATAAAAAACGTCATTTCAAAGTGATTTTATTTTATTTTAGTTATTGTATTTTTAAATGTTTAATTTTAATATTTGTACTTTCAATAAAATTTAAAATTAGTCTCATTTTATTTTTTTATCAAATTTAATTAAATAATAATAATAATTTTAATATTAGAAAATACACCATTAATCTATTTTCAAAATTTATAGAGTGAAATCTAATAAAAACTAATTTTTTTAGGAAAGGTTTACAATAGACTAAGAGAAAAACTAATTTTAAGATTTATTGAAATTACATAAACTAAAATTAGACATTTAAAAATACATAAACAAAAATTGAACGAAACTCAAAATATATAGACTAAAATTGTATTTTATCCCCCCAAAAAAGCTTACTTTAAGTCTCGTTTCATAACTATTTAGTTTTTTATTTTTAGATTTTGAAAATCGTACTTGTTTTCTCAACATTTTTCTACAATAATTTTCATCTTCCTACAATAACTTTTATTTTTCTCAAGAAAACAATCGAATTTTTAGCTAAATCTTAAAAACAGAAACAAGTTTTTGAAAACTATTTTTTTAGTTTTCAAAACTAGGCTTAGTTTTTGAAAACACATGTAAAATGTATATAAAAAAAACATAAACAAACCATTGGTATCAGTAAAAGTATTATTTATAAGCTTAATTTCCAAAAATCGAAAACAAAAAATTAAGTTGTTATCAAAGGAGACATTACCTATTTTTTTCATATTTTTTTAAAATCTAAAAAGATCAAATTTTATAAACATTAAAAAAGAGTTAGTTTGATTCCTAAAATCTCTACTTGATATAATTTTTCAACATTAAGCGTGAGATCACCTTTTTTGGGTTGGAAAAAGACTTTTGTCATGGGCTCATTCAATACCAAGAAAAAAAATAAATAAATAAAAATACATCAAGACAAATAAATCAGTTGCCTTGAAACTTATGCAATAGAATAGAACAAAGACGAACACAGGTTTAAAATTATGATACAAAATATATAATAATTTTTCGAATAAAATATACATTAGAGAAAGTCTTTGAGCTGAAATGGATCTTTCTGATAAAATAATATAAACATAAATAAATAATTTTTTTAAAAAATAAAAGGACAAGTGGGAAAAAAGAGCCATCGGTGATAGCTTCAAAACATTGATTGCTCACACGTGTCAACGCGTCTCCGGTGGCTGTTCCAACGCCGCTCCGCCGGCCGCGGCCGTTGCTTTCGCTTCTGTTTTATCCAACCATACTTTTTAGTCAACTCAAACTTTTTTTTAATAATTATTTTTTAAAAAAAACAAATTGTTATTGTTATTATTGTCTTCATTCATGTTTATGTGGAATTTGTGTGTTTAAGGCCCATTGCTAAATTACATGTGGACCTAGTAATATTTTTGGGCTATCTTTTAGGCCCAATTGATCTTAACCCTAAGCTGATTAGGTTGTTCAATTTTGATCTGAATTAGATTTTAACTTAGAAAATTGTTACAATTTTGACCCTCTATTTATTTTCTGTCTATTTTAATTAAAAAACAAGGTAAAAACAACCATTAACGCAATAATTATTTTAATCAAATCTAGTTTGGCAACCATGAAATAACTTTGAAAAAATTCATAAATTTCAACAAAACTTTCACTGTATGTTTTTTTTTCCCTCTAAGATTTTGTTAATTTTATACTATATATATTTGTTTTACCATTCGTTAAATGAATATGAGAATAATTTTTAACACAAAATTGAAAGTTCACGTACTCACTCATTAGACACAATTTAAAGTTCGATGTCTATATAGACATAAATTGAAAATTTAGGTTTCGTTTGCTAACCATTTGGTTTTTTGTTTTCAAAATTGTATTTGTTTTCTCACAATTTTCCTATCATGGGCTTTATCTTTTCTACAATGGTTCCCACTTTTCTTAAGAAAAAACACTTCAATTCTTAGCTAAATTTTAAAAACAAAAACAAGTTTTTGGAAACAACTATTTTTAGTTTTTAAATTTTGGCCTTATTTTTTAAAACACATCTAAAAAAAATATAGAAAACCGTACATAGAAATAACATTTATAGGCTTAATTTTAAAAAATGAAAAACCAAATGGTTATCAAGCGTGGTCTTAGAAACTAAATTTGTAATTTAACCTTACATGAATTGATGTGGCATTTGATTTTTTATTTTTATTTTGACAATGAATCATATCTGTGGTGTTTGGAAGAAGTCTAGCATTAATTAACAAACACATACTTTTGATTAATTGTTGGAAACATTTCTAATTAAGTTTGTCTATGTTTTTATAACCTTATCAATCATCAACTTAATTAATGAAACAAAAAAATATAACTTGTTTCATTAATTTGACTTGAGGCCATGATTCTGTCTTTTTTTTTTCTTCTTTATACATTGAAAACTTCCTTATTTAATTTTTTTTAATCATGTAACTCTTAATTTTAAAAAAAATTATTTATAAAATAACAAATAAATAATAGAAAAAGTTGATTATACCTTACATTTTGTCAATAAAAATATAAACTAATAATTTAATGTTTTTAAATCTTGAACTTTATAAATTGAGTCTTTAAAATAATAATCTAATCCATTAAAACTCTAATGTTGTTCAAGTGACTTAATTTATACCTTCAGTTAAATTACTAAAGATTATTGGTTAAATTTGGGATGCCTATGTGAAGTCAATCCTTTTATATTTTAAGTTAAACAAGAGTGATAAAAATCAATATATATACTTTTAAAATATTTTCAAACCCAAGAACATTACAGATAATTAATTAAATGATATACAATATACCACACAAATATAACAACATTCTTTTTTTTTTAAGTTAGCTATTTACATGAATAAACTTAATTTTGTAATGATTTGTATTTCTAGTATAATTTTAGCGATTTTTGGTCAAAATCACTTTTTTTACAACAAACCAATAAAATTCATTTCTACATATAGGCTTAACGATTTTGGGCTATTTAAGGCCCATTATTAAGTTCAGGTCCACATTACCTTCATTTATTAATAATTCACTGTCTTGAAGATCTATGCATTAAAATTATTTCATACAATTTCTTTATTTGATTAGTTTTATTTTGAAATCGGAGGGGTCAAATAAACATAAGTTCAAAACTTTAAGAATCGAAAGTATTTTTTCTTTTATTTAAACTTACGAAATAATTCAAATAAGTCAAAGTGAGCATAACTCTATCATCCACACAAAGGTCAGAAGTTTGAATCTCGTGACTCAATGTTGTTGTTGGACTATAATATATATATATATATATATCATTTCTAAACTTGAGGTGAATATCGTCTCTTGACCAAATAAATTGTACTCAAACATTTTAAATAAAAAAATTATACTAGGTTGATTATTTATTAAATATTTAATTTTAATCAAAACATAGATTTTTCATCATAAATTTAGGTGATAAAAATTTATGAATCAATAAATTAAATTTAAAAATGAAAAGACACCATGAGACCCATCCTAATTGATATAGTTAATGACTTAAATTTATTTTTGACATAAAATTGATGAATATTAATTAAGAAACGCAGCTATTGACAAAAATATATCAGTCAGTTGTCCCTTCCAAACATTCCCAATTAAATTGCTTTGCATTTTTCATAACCTTACTCTCATATCAAATTAATCAATGTTATAACCAATAATGATTGACTTCACTCATTTGATTTAACTCATGATTCTCCTTTTCTTTTCATTAAAAACTTCTAAATTCATGCTATTTTATTATGTTGCATAAGATGTCAAAAAGTTTCAAATCATGTATTTGACTTAAATTTTTCTCTACAATTCTAACATTATTCTTATTCTTATTTTATTAAGTCATTTTGCTATAAAATAACTTTGAAAACACATCGACCTTTTAGTTTGACAAATAGTTTATATATATATTGAATTTTTAAAAATGCAAGATAAACAAATCCTTAATCACTTCTAAGTTTATTTTTTAAAATAAAAAACATAATTATTGTTCAACTGCAATCTTGTTTTCAAAATTATGTTATTGGTTTATAAAAAGTAAAAAGCTAAAAAATATACCTAATTAACGGATGGCATAATAATGTGGCCATAGCTTAAATGTTTAGAGCTTACCTCTTCAATTAAATAGTTAAAATTCCAGCTTTTACTTATCTATGTTGTTGAACTAAAATAATAATAAAGTTAAATTACACATTTAGTCTTTAAATTTTGAGATTTGTATCTATTTAGTACTTGAATTTTTTATCCTTAAATTCAAATTTAGTTTTCATTTGGTCGTTAAGATTTTAAAAATAACATATTTGGTCTTCAAAATTTGAATTTGATTTCTAATAAAAATACATATCATCAAAGTCTAGAGCTAGCATATCTTAACTGTCATATCATCATTTCATTAGTTAATTAACGTCAACTTTACTCGGGCCATTTAGAGACCAATTTTAAACTTCAAAGACTAATTAAAAATCAAATTTATTAACTTTGGGGACCTAGTTAACATATCACTTTTGAAATCTGAAGAACCAAATAGAAAATAAAATTTGAATCTCAAGAACCAATCATCTAATAAGTATTTGATTTTTTGTTTTTTAAAATTAAATATATAAATATTATTTCTACCTATGAGTTTCCATGTGTTGTTATCTATCTCTTACCTATCTTTTCAAAAACCAAAGATAAGTTTTAAAAACTAAAAAAAATCAAAAATCAAAAACTTATTTTTGTATTTAGACTTTGACGAAAAACTCAATAGGAAGATTGAATTCATCCTAGAGAAATGAGAGAAAAACAACCACAATTTTAAAAAACTAAATAGTTATCAAACACGGTTTAAAGTATTAGTTTTAAAATCTGATATACCAAATAAAGTTAAGTTCAAATAATCTTAGAGACCAAGAATGTATTTTACTCCATTTTAATTTATTGAATCAATACAATTTTCAAATAACATGAACCAAAATCATTAATTCTATAATGAAAGCTTCCAAAACAAATTAAACAGGTTTGAAAATGATTTGAATTTTACTCAGCTGAAACATGAAGCAAAATTCTAAAGCAGCCCATCAATCCAATCATGGCTTTGATGTTCTACTAAATTTCAACAAAAACAACCCACCAAATTAATAACTTGAAACCTAATAATAACACATTAAAAAAAAAAAAGACATTATGAATTCCTCCATTTAGAATAATTTAATTAGACTTTATCTAAGGTTGAATAAATCATCTTACTTTTTTGTAGATATTTGTGTGAAGCTTTTACAGCAAAATGGTGAGATGTCTCCCATGTGATGTTCCTTTTAAGAGGAATCTTTTTTTTTTTTTCCTTTTTTTTTCCCTCCCTATGAAGCTTTTATATTTTTTTTAATTTTTTTTTTTTATTTTTAAAGAAGGCCAACAGTATCCAAAACCCCAATTTGTATGGAAGTAGTGAAGAGAAAATCTAATGCTCAGACAAAAGGCATATTGACAGTAAGATGGTTGAAAATCATCATGAAGATCATAAAGTATAATGAAAAATATAGCAATAACGCATCATTTGGATTCTTCTAATACATCTTTGGAATTTTCAATTTAATGCTCGGTTCGAATCTCCACCCTAAATTGTTGATGTACTAAAAAAAAGTTTGTATCCAAGAGATTTTTGACATATTCAACATTTTTTAAATTCATGAGTTATTGTATTAAAAATTAAAAGTCTAGGTTATATTGACACAAAATCAATTTTATGTTTAATAAGTTCGTTAATTTTAAAAAATGTAAAATATGTCAAGAACTTACTAGATACAAAATATAAAGGTTAGGAATCTAGTTTAGAAATTGATTAAATATTTTTTAAAGTTTAGTGCCTACTATACACAAACTTCAAAGTTGAGTAACATTGACTAGAATCAATTATTTCAAATGAATTAGAAGCATCATTTCAAAAGATTAAAAAATGGGATATTCATATTTTATTGGATTGAGACATTTAACTAAAAATTAAATGGTTAGTTTCATATTTCCACAACATTAGTATAATAGTATTGATTTAATTTGGTTTGGGTTGATAGAGATATTATCCACTACTTTGGAGTTCAATTTATTGGAAGAATTCAATTTATATAAACTTTTGAGTTGAACTAGGAGTCATGACTTGAAGCCACACATTTCATAACAAAAAGATTAATAGAAAATAACTCAAATTTCATCACTTTTCAACTAGTATTTGAACTGCAAAAAGAATTTCCTGATAAATAAACATAAAATGAAACAAAAGAATAGGAAGCCAAAAAAAAAAAAAAAATCTAAATTACCAAAAAACCAATATCTAATAAACTTAAAGGACCTAATAGCAATAATCCAAACTAAAACCCTAGTCCTCTTCAGCTTTCTTATATCTCTTTATAACCTTAAACATTCTTCTTCTACCTAAAAATACTATCTTTTTTTTTTTTTTTTTTCAGTTTTCCCCCCAATCCATCCCTGTACAAAAACCAAAAAGAAAAAAAAAACCATATAAAAAGAAGAAAGATATGAAGTAATAATTCAGAGAAAAAAAGAGAAACAGAGAGGGCGGCGACGGCGGCGAAGGAGAGATTTTCCGATCAGACGTAACCGAGGACAATGCCGCTGTTTGTATTTGGAATGAGCTCCGCCGTGGACTCCGCCGCGTTTTCCCCTTGTTTGGTTCTCATTTCGAGAACTTTCTTGTGCGAATTGGAGTGCAAACACGGAACAAAAGTCGGGCTCGCCGCCGGTCGGTACTCCGGGTAGAGGCGGCCGGATTTGTACCGAACGCCGCAGGCATTACAGAGAGTTTTAGGCCCTAAAGGTCCCGCCCGCCATTGCGGCGTCTTTGTGACTTCACAGTGCAAGCATTTCCTCACGCCTTGTGGACTAAACGCATCGTTTTGATCTCGCCGGAACGACAATTTGATCTTCTTCGTCTTCTTGGCTGGCGGCGGCGGAAGAGGAGAACACGACTCGGCGTAGTTCTCGGAGTCCGATGAAACCTTGCCGCCGGAATTCGTCGGCGATATGAGCTGCGGCGGCCGAGGAATGAAGGACGGCGGCCTAGGCCGCTTGCTGCGAGCGCGTCCTCGTTTACCGGCGGCGGCTAGGGTTTCTTTTTCGCCCGAGCAGGAGCTGCTGCTGCTGCTGCTGTCGAGAACGGAGACCGGACTTGAGGTTTGAAATTGGTTCGACGGCGATAAAGAAGAGGTGTTGATGGTTAGGGTTCCGGCGCCGGAGAAGGAATCGTCGACGAAATTTGAGAGCCATTCCAATTGAACAATGTCTTCGTACTGAAATAAAGAAAACAGAACAAAATTTCATCAGATAAGGACTATCATATCTTACCGTCCACTGCCATTTAGGGAATCAAAAACCATAATTTTTATTTTTTTTCCGACTTTAATTTTAATTATGACATCATTATCTATATTAATTTGTGACGTTCCTCTAATAAATTATTTCGTGGAGTCGTCACATTATAATTGATAATTTTTTATCATTGGAAGAAAAGAAAAAAAATATTTTAAATTTATATTTAATAAATATTAGAAAACATAGAAATTATTAGATCACATCCGACTATTATTATGAAACAACTATATTGTAGTAATCCCATTAAATAAATTTTTAATTCTAAACGGTAAATTTGATTGATAATTTTTTATGATAAAATAAATGTGAATTTTGTTTGAGAAGAAATAAATTGAAAACCTCATTTTTAAGGTGCATTTATCTTTATTCTAAACCCTTCATTGACTTTTCAAATTGAATATTTACCTTTTTTCCATCATCATAATCTTACTATTTACTACCATTTAAAATATGACAACTATTTATTTATTTATATTTTTCTTTTAATTGTAAAAAATATACTAGTACTCAACAGAAATTCTAGCATAGATTAGAAGTTTAGTATTATTCTTTTATTACAGTTGGTAAAAAATCAAAATTCACAATTCTATAAACACGAGCATAATTCTAAAATATGTGTCCAAAATTTACCATTTGTATTACATCTTTAATCAACTTTATATAAATTATAACGTCATTATTGATATAAAATCAGCAAAATTCTGTGGGGGCAAGAAGAAAAAAAAAGATAATTAGATTATATATAAACTTTAATGATAAACAATGATAAAAAGGAAATTGCTCACTCACCGGAACAGAGAGCCCGGAGAGGCCAGAGTCATCATTATTGCCGGAAAACACCGAGTCAGCAGCGGCAGGTAATGAATCGGTAGACCAAATGGGGGGGAAGGCGGCGGCGTTGGTGGTCAAAGCGACGTCGTCGAGGTCCGCTGTAGGAAAATCAAGAAGGTCGTCGATGTGGTCGAAGAAATTCCCACAGTCAATCTCATCGGCAAAACTTTCTCCGATCATCTTCTTCAATTCTTCTAATTACACCAAAAAAAACACTAACTTCAGAGAAAACTCATAAAATTGCAGAGGCTTGTTCGAGTAAGAAATGGCAATATCCATTAAAACTGGAGCTCTGTTCAAGACATTCGATTTGGGTTTGGGAAAAAATTGCAGAAAAAAACAGAGTTAAATCTTCAAATTGAAATGGAAACAGACATAAAAGAGTACAGAAAATGAGAAATGGGGGGTTCAAACCTGAAGTTGAAAATGAAATTACTGAAGAACACTCTCAAAGAAGCTTGAAGAAAACAAAAATGCGTTGAGAAAGAAGAGTTAGCAGTTGCTTGTAAGCTCCATTAAAGCTCTGTGTAAGAAGAGAGAGAGAAATGTGGGATTGAGGTTGAAGAAAGAGGAGAAGGGAGGAAGAGGGAAAGAAAAGGCTAAAAAGAGATTGAGAATTGAGGTTGTTGATTGATGCTAGCTGTCCTTTTACTGTTTTTCTTTTGTCTATTTTTTATTTCTTCATTTTCAAGTTTTTTTTTTTTTTTTTGCCACTCTCTCTTCTTTGATTGCATAGTGGGTCCACTTTTGCTCTTCAACCATTTTTTTTTCAATTCTAATTCCATGTTCTTTTAACAAATATGGTTTTAGAATCTTTTTCTTAGAGGTGGTTTTTGAAGATTGGTAAAAATTCACTTTAGATATTAAGAATTGTCCAAGTTTTATTAATATGGTATGAATAAATTTGGCATTTGAAATTATGAGTATACTTTGAGTGCAATGATATGAAGATTGTTCTTAGAAATTCAATTTTGTTGTTTAAATATTACCTTGTGTCTATACATAAAATTTTAGTTTAGAATAAGAGATATTATTGAATTAGGAAATAAGTGAATTTAGTTTCTATTAATATTGATGTATAAACAAGTATTGTG
The DNA here is from genome assembly GCA_036507285.1 of Trichosanthes cucumerina. NCBI lineage: Eukaryota > Viridiplantae > Streptophyta > Magnoliopsida > Cucurbitales > Cucurbitaceae > Trichosanthes > Trichosanthes cucumerina. The sequence goes on from CM071845.1 coordinate 7,066,435, forward strand.
TCGAAAATATTGATAATGTTTATGAGTATTAAATTATATACTTTGAAATGTGATTAATCTGAATTGTATATCAAAATTAAGTTGATTGCTAGATTAGTGATTACTTATACAGTATACTAACTAAATAAGATTAGGTTTATAAAAGCTCAATAATGTGCTTAAAACTTGTTTTTTTAGAGTGGTCAATGAAATTTTTATATTTTATTTTCGATTTTTGTTGAGATTATATTTGGAGAAATTTGGGTACAGCCTTTAAATTTATTACTAAAATTTTAAAATCTTTCCGAATCATTTTTGAAATTTGAACTCTTGACGCTTTACTTTTTTTTTTTTTTTACAAAAATAAACAACAAATTAAATAAGTAGTGAATTAAATTTGTTTAAAGAAAATCCCCAATAATTTGCCTCCACCGTTTATTTAAAATTATAATATATTTTTTTGGTTATGTCCCTTTGTTTTCTATGGCCTCATAAGAGAGTTTGATGGAATAGCTTTCATATTTAATAATGTAAATGACAAAATCATTCAGAAAAATTAAAAGACAAAAATAAATCATTAAAGACAATATAAAAAAAGTATAATAAATAAAAATAAAAAATAAAAAGATTGTAAAACAATCAAACATTTACCCTCCACTTTTCGTAAAATTTACAACTTCACCCACCATATGGGAAGAGGACCCATTATCGTCGGCGGTTGCATTGTCGGTGGGTCACTGCCATAAACGGTAAAACCAAAATTCTAAATACAATGAAATTACAAAAATAGATTTAAAAAATAAAATAAATTAAGTTAAAATATCATTTTGAGACTCGTTCATTTTAATCCTTATATTTTTAAACCTTATATTTTTAAAGGTTCAAATTTGACCCTTTTACTTTCAATATATGTTCAAATTAGTTTCTATAATTCATTTAACAGTCAATTTCGCTAAAAATATTTAGTCTTTTAAGTTTTTTTTTCTATTAATTTAGTTTATAGGGAGCCTTTTCTTGAATAACCATTATTATTATTATTTTATCCAGTAGAATAAAAAATAACTTCAAACTAACAAGGCGGACGTCGGACGTCGATGTGAGTATAACTTCAAACTAATTTTAAGATATATTAAAAGTACAATTAACAATTTTAGACATTTAAAAGTCTATGGAGTAATGTACAACAATATTCAAAGTTAAGGGTCAAAATAATATTTGAAATTAGGTTAAATTACAAGTTTCATCTTAAATTTGAAGTTTGTATCTATTTGGTCCTGAAGTTTAAAAAATGTTTAATAGATAATGAAGTTTCAGATTTGTGTCTATTTGGTCTCTAGACTTTGAAATATGTCTAATAAGTCCTTAAATTTCAATTTATGTTCAATAAATCCCTAAATTTACAATTTTGTGTCCAATAGGTCCTTGACCTAATTGACGTTTTTTAAAATTCATGAATTTACTAGGTACAAAATTCAAAGTTTAGGCTTTTATTAAACAACAAACTCAATTTTATATCTAATATATCAGTTAACTTTAAAAAAAAAATAAATATATCAGGGACCTATACAAAATTGAAAGTTCAAGAATTAATTACACATTTTTAAAGTTCAAACACTTATTAGATATAAAATTGAAAGTTTAGAAACTTATTTTACATTTTTTTTTTAAGTTCAGAGACTAAATAGACATAAATTTAAAAGGGGAATGACTAAATTTGTAATTTAACTTGAAATTATTATAATTGAAAATCCAACGACTTATTTAGCATTTTTTTAAAGTTTTGACGTCAAATAAACACAAATGAGAATGAACTTGTAATTTAACTTGAAATTATTATAATTGAGAAATTAAAGGGTTAGGTAAAGTGACAGCAGAGCTGAAACATGTCTGCTTTTATGGGTCTTTCTCTCTCTTTATATACCAAAAAATAAAAATCTTCCTTCATTCACCTTTTAAATTAACTTGAGTTCTACTCTTTGAATCTATCCCTCCTTAAAGCCCCCTCTCTCTAAAAAAAATTGAAAATACAACATTGGAAGTATGAAAAATTAAAAAGTTTGGTACTTTGATTAAACTTTTTATGTGTAATTCAAAAGAGAGATTGAGAATTAACTTGCACTGTACTCATTGAATATATATATTTTTTATTAGTTTCTTTTAAAAAGTTCTGTCTTTCCTAAGGGTAAATTTGGGTTTGGGGTTGGGTACCCCATATTTTAAGGGCGGTCAAAGAATGGGGCTTTGGGTGTGAATTCGAATGGTTTTTAATGACTTTTATTTAACTTAATGGGACAGAGAAACATCCTATTCCTTCCAAGTTAAGGGAATGTTAAATGGTCAATGTTTTTTTTATTCTTCCCCAAAAAAAAAAAAAACTCCTTTTCAATTTTATTTTGCCTTCCTTAAGTTAGTTCTTGAATTCACACTATTTTCTATTTACTTTTTGTTTAATTATGTTATTAATCTTTTTATAAAAAAAAAAACAAAAACAGCGATGGAATAGTTTTAATTGTTTTAGGCATTACATCTATATTGTCAATCAAATGATGATGTTTAAATTTCTATCCATATATATTGTTCAACTAAAATATGATAAGGTCCATAGGTAACATTTAAAATGTGAGATATAGAATATAGTTTAACGACATTTGAAGGTGGAAGGATTCAAAATTTTGACCTCTTAGTCGATGAAATAATTTTTTTTTTAGTTCAACAATATTTGGAAACGAGGAGTTCAAATCTACGATCTCTTAGCCATAAACTTATACTTTATGTCAGTTGAACTATACTTTTGTTAGCGATTGACAAATAAAGTTAAAGCTATTAATCTACCGATGAAACGAATGTATGTTTGTAATCGAAATTACATGTTAAAGATAACATAACTCAACTGATGTCATCCTAAAAAAATTAAAATTATATAGTTAATTCAAAAATCCAATCATAGTTTAGTGAATAATAAAATATCAATCACTTTTAAGAGAATAATTTGATTTTCTATTATTGCCTAGGTTAAACTAAATAAATAAAACTATATATTTAGCATCTAGTTTTTTTTCACTCATTAAAGTTGCAACTCATTTTTTTTTAAAGCCCCACTTTTGAAGTTTGTGTGTAAAGTAATATACTACGCGTATGAATGTTTGAAATATTTATGTATATTCTTTACAAAAAAAGATTAATGGAATTTCATCCATTTCATGTGAGTCGAGTCGGTGGGTTTCGAGTTGAAATTTGAAATACAGAATTAGAAAAAGACGAAATTAACCCCTTCGTAGTCACTTCTTTGCATTTAATTTGCTTGGGCAGAAAGGTAAAAGACAAGAAAAAATAAATAAAGACGAGGCAGGGGAAAAAGAAAATACCCGGCGTAACGGGCGGCGGAGGAGGATATCACGTGAAAGGAGCGTGCTTGTGGGGCCCACTGACACGTTCCACCGACGCTATACGCGTTGATCAAAAGAATAAAAAAAAAGGAAAGAAAATGGATGAGCTCACGGTGGAGCCCACCACAGAGAATCGACTACTCAACTCCAGCTGGGTCACCATAACATAACACAGCCACCCACTGTAAACAAGTGTCCAACGTGCTCTCAAATTAGAAAAGAAAAAAAAAGGCTCAGTAACAGAGTCAAGATAACGATTCTCCACATATCTCTAATATTTGTATGATATTGTCTATTTTTGGTATAAAATACTCATGGCTTTGCTTTTGGTTTCATCCAAAAGTCCTCATACCAATGGAGATAGTATCTCAGTCTCTCACTTATATACTCATGATCTTCCCATTTTCTAGCCGAGGTGGGATTTTGGTCGCACTCCCAACAATCCCCCTTCTAATATATTGCCAAAAATACTCTCCCAACAATTTCACTTCGAATTCTACCTTAGCAAGATATTTGAAGAATTCACATTTGTTTCATCATTGTTTTTACCGACAATCATAATCCTCAACTCAAAGAACTATAATCTACTCCACCATAAAAGTAGACCACTTGGAATATCACCTTCCAAGACTTTTCTTTTTCGTCGCATGTCGATAAACCCTGCTGAATTTTATGGTGCAACTTTCACCTACTTGGCTCACCCGGTAGTTCTTCTACCATCAACATAACATCAACCACACACACCTTGCATAACCGCCAAGTTAATGCCCGTGTACAAACTTGTGGAACCGCTAACGTCACATCATCTATCATGAAAAAGCAGACATACCATGGGGATGAATTCTATCTTTCTTCAGATGCAGTCAAATAGAGACCGTGTTAGCATTCGACCCAGAGCCTTTTGACGAATTTGCTCTATTATGACAATTCTTTTTCATGTGTCCAGATTGTCAGCATTCCCAGCAACCTTTCTTTTGCACAAAGTCTTTCTTATTCTTCCAATTGCTAGCTACCAGTGTTGAATCCTCCTGTGAAGTACGTCCGCCACTCTTCAACCTTCTTTCCTCTAATAGAAGTTTACTAGTAGCCTCCGAAAAATTCAAAGTCTCGTTGTCATGCATCAAGATTGACTTAATGTGTTCGTAAGAAGGCGGGAGTGACAAGATCAACCTAAGAGCCTTATCCTCATCCTCTATCTTCACTTCGATCACCTCTAGCTCAGAGACGATGCCATTGAGAACACCCAGATGATATGAGATTTTCATACCTTCCTCCATTCGCAACGTGTGAAACTGCTCCTTCAGGACAACCGATTTGAGATGTTCTTTGCCTAATACACCACTTCAAGCTTCTCCCAAAGTTCTTTGGTTGTCGAAATTCCATGCACATTTGCAATAATATTCTTAACCAAATTTAGTCTAATTGCATTTGCAGCTCTCAAATCTAATTCATCCCATTCTTCATCCCTCATGCTGGACTTCTTAGAACCTCTGCTGGAACCATCACTGGACAACCTTGGATCACCATCACCGCTTAACTTTTCAGGAACACCACAACTCGGTTTTCCCTTCAAAGTCTTGTGTAACCTATATCGTATTAACACATTTTTGACATGCACTTGCCACAAGCCAAAGTTTATCTTTCCGTCAAATTTCTCCACATCAATCTTTACTAGACTCATAAAGCTCTGCAAATAGTGAACAACTATAGCGCGTTTCAAGAAATCTTTTCTGATGTGAAAGCTTAGACAATGTTGCAACTACAGATCATACTCAGAAACTCAAGAAATTACAAATCTAAAACTCTGATACCACTTATTGGGAAAAACCCTCCCACTGTTACCGCAGGAATAAGAATATACCTGAGAAATTAAAAGAAAGCAACAAAATAAGCAACACAAGAATTTACGTGAAAAAACTTCAAACCGGAGAAAAAACCATGAACAGAAAAAAATTCCATTATGTGAAAAATTGTTACAATCACACATAATTCTCTCTCCCGACCCTAATTACAAAAACACTCCCCCAAAACTTTATAATACTCACTCCATTTTTCTTACTCTCATACTAGAGAATATAAAGAGGGAATTTAATTAGAGTTAGTACATCAAACTTAAAGTGTTTCTAACTGAGGTGCTTTGAAACCAAAGTCATAGGCTCCTTTATAGTGCCAGAAGCTCATCATTTTCTTGCACATTTCAGATGTGAGACAATTTTACTTCTAATATATTGCAAAAAACCCAACAATCATAACACTGGTTATTATAGCTTGTGCCCCAAACAATACATTAGTCTTCAAAATATCTATTTAGTTTTTATATGGACTATTTTGGTCCTATTACTTTGAGCATTGTTTCATTTTAGTCATGTATTTTCAAATGTCCGATTTTAGTCCTTATATTTTCAATAAAACTTAAAATTGGTTCCTACTATTAGTTTATTGTTGATTTTTCTTTAAAAAATTAGTGTTTATTAGCTTTTCCTCTACAAATTTTGAAAGTATATTCACATTATGCTATTTCTTGTATTGAAATTTTTATTATGTTACCAATTTTTGGGACAAATTTTAAGTTTTATTCAAAATACATAAATTAAAATTAGACATTTGAAAGTACATGGATCAAAATGATATTTTAACTCGTGGTAATGTCTATTTATCTTCTATTTAAAGTGTTCTTAATTAATTGTCTAACTTTTTGAATTTTGTATAAGTAATTCTTACTTACTAATCACTATCTTTTTTTTTTTTTGAACTTTTCTTTTATTCACCCTCTCTTGATGGTAAAAAAAACATGATAATGGTCCTACTAATGAGCGGGAGAAGTGTTATTCACTTTATTAAGTTATTTTCCTTTTTTATATCACAATCAATGTTCAACCTTCACCTTAAAAAAAGTACAATATTTTAGACTAATTTAATAATAATTTTGTTTTTAGTTTTTTTTTTTGTTTTTAAAAATTAAGCTTGTTTTTTTTCTCAATTTTTCTATCTTAGTTTTCAACATTTCAATTATAAGACAAATTTAAAAAATAAAAATAAGTTTTTAAAAACTACTTTTTTAATTTCCAAAACATCCCTTCGTTTTTTAAAACATGCGTAAAAAGTAGAAAACAAAACAGGAAAATTTAAAGTGAAAGTAGTGTTTATAACCTTATTTTTAAAAACCCAAAGACAAAAAACCAAACGATTATAGACGGGGTCTTAATTACTATTTTTTTTTTAAAAAAATCTCTTAACTACTCATTACTAAGTTATTTTTATGTTGGTGTTTGTCATCGTTACTTTTAATTTATTTAGGGCATGTTTGGGACACAAGTTATAATAACATGTGGAATATTTTGCACCTCAAACACAAACGATTATAATCTCAAACTATATTATTATGCATTTTAAATAATATTATATGATTCTTCTAATTATAATAATTCACCTACTATTATAACTCTTTGTTATTATAACCCACTCACCGGCCCAAACAACTCTTTAACCCTTAAAATTTAAAATGACATACTAATTACATAGGTTTTTAAAACTCAAAATGCATATTATCTAAAGACAAATGTGGCAGATTGGTTTCAAACACAATATTTAAATAATATATGACAATATTCCAGGTAAAGGTTAAGCAATTGAAGGGAAGAAAAAGACTTTTTTTTACACTATTCCACTCAGTGCCCTAAACAACTCACTCTTTTTTTTTATTTACACTCGGTAGAAGTAAAAATCCAATCCCCGGTGAATATACAAATAGAGAATGGTGAGTGATGTCTATAAAAAACCTATAAAAATGGATAAAAACATACTATTTTTCAACCTATTTTTCAAGAAGGTGTGGGAAGAAAACGATATGTTCATTCTACTCTTGGTTATAATACAGTCAACCCAAATCCATCGTAAATTTTACTCAACTGAATACGACTAATCTTTTGCAACACCTCCTAATCTTTTGTAACCAGATTGGATTCACCAGTTTTGAGATTATTTTCTACCTATTTTATAAGGAGAGTGTGAAGAAAACATTATGTCCATTTTACGTTTGTCATATATGTATCTTTGAATTTCGTGAAAATCCTTACATTTTGCTTGCCTTTGGATTTGTATTAATCGCGAATAGCTTCTCACAATATTACTATCTTATTTGACAATGTGTGGGTTAATGAGGATGGTTACAAGGATTCCAAGTCAATCTTAGTAATAGTCGAAGATGTTTCAGCTCTTTCCGAACTATGTGAATCTATTGAACCTAGATTAAGCTTACAAGATTTCACATCTCTCGCTCGTTAAGAATTGAAATAAGAAGTTGCTGAATTAGGATAAAAAAGAAGTTGTTGATTATAAACCTTGTTGAGAGGATGGTGACGTAGCTTGGATGCTTACAGGATATATGGGAGTATGTAATATGATTGTTAGATATGGAGGAGAAAAATTTACTCATTTTCCTCCTAAGTACACACAATTTTTTTAGCCACAATTTTAAGCTTAAAAAATCTACACATTCCTCTTAGGTATATTCAATTTTATTAGCATACTAGAAATCCATAAATTTCTAGCCAGAGTATTTTTATCTTTATACTTTATATTTTAGGAAAAAACTTTTTTAGCTATTTTATAAAATGGAGCCTATTTAGATATTTTTAAAGATGGATGGATTGAATTTAGACTTTTTTTTTTTTTGCCTCTATATAAATTAATCAATTAGGCTATTCCCATATTTAAAAAGGAAAAAAAATGTGGCCGAATAAAATCTGAAAAATATATATTCAAATGGAAAAATAAGCGAATAAAATATAGTGCATACTCTAACTGGGCCCAACTCCAAAAGTTGATGGAACAAACTTGTAAAGGAGAAAGTCACCGGAGTGGGGCCCAGACTCACGTGCCACTGCCTCGTGCTACTCACCTTCGCCAAGTTCGTGATGTTCGTATGATCAACAAGGAAGATGTGTCAATGGGACCCATTAATCACACGCCGTACATCACACTTCTTTTTTTTGTTTAATTGAAAATTGAAATCATAGGGGACAAAAAACATGATCTGATGACCGGAATATCGTGGGCCCGCCCACACCGGATCTCTGTGAATTTTATTATTATTTTGCCAAATTGTGATTTAGTCAAATAACGCGCTTAATTTAAATCGAATATTATTATATTTTATTCTCTATATGCAATTCCGTATACGTATTGTGATGGGTAGAATATTTTATAATAATTAGTAGAAAATTTTACATTTCAAATATTGACTATTATAATTTAGATTACACAATTCTATATTTTAAATAATTTTATATAATTTTACATACTACAATAACTCATAGGTTCACTTAATATTCCAAACAATCTCTAAAATACTATTTTGGTTCCTAGAATTTGTGTTTTCGTTACTTTTAAATGTCTGATTATATATTATACTTTCAATAAAATTTAAAATTAATTAGTTTATTGTTAATTTTTATTTTAAAAAATTAGTCTCATTAGCATTTTTTATATAAATTTCGAAAATATATTCATATAGTGTCTTATCTTAAATTAGAATTACTATTACTATTAAATTATTTTTTTAAAAAAACCAATTTTAAGTTTTATTGAAAGTATATAAACTAAAGTTAGACATTTAAAAATATCAAAATGAAAATGAAATAAAATCTAAAATACATGGTCTAAAATAGTATTTTAACCCATATTTATTTATTTATTTTTAAAATAGAAGTGAACCTCCACTCACTAACTCAAAATTATTCAATCAAATTGTCTAAATGGGGATATATTTTAAATAACCCTGAAATATAAATTTAAAAAAATATTAATTTCTCAATAATTATTAAATATAAATTTGGAAGATTTTTATATTCAATTGTTTTTCTTATACATTCAACCATACAAAATTAACACTTATATTATGGTAGCTTGTCGAATAATTTATTTACTGATCGTTAATACACGCTAAAAAAGAAAAAAAGAAGTTGTAAAGTAAAGCAAGCTGGCCCTGAGTTTTGGGTATTTGTTATTTGCCCCCAAATGTAGAGCATTTGCAATGTGATAGGCAAAAATCTAGATTATTATTCCTAATAATAAAAAATAAATAAAGAAAACAAAATAGAAGAAAAAAAGTTGCGTTGCTTCACTCGGTCATGGTTCATGCGATAAGTGGAATATCTTATTATAAGGTCAATATACATTTCATGGTTGCCAGCTTCTTTTTTTTTTTTTTTTTTTTTTTTTAAAAAACATGTTTTACCCTCATCAAACATATTAATCTAAACTTGATTCTCATCTTTTGATTTAAAATTAATACACTTTATAATGTTGGTGTGAATTTTATGTTATTAGTCATTGAAAATATATTTGGTATTGATTTGAAAATAAACTAATGATGATTTGGCATAACCAACATTGACACCATTTTCAAATTTCGACAAGCTTAGCCAATGTGGGACAGAGCACAACCAAGATTCACTAATACCTTTGTTCGACACTGATGATTATATCGATCACGGCTCAGGGGCATGACAGCGGACCTCCACATATCTCCACAATGGTATGATATTGTCAACTTCGGGTATCAACCCTCATGATTTTGTTTTTGGTTCCCACCAAATGACCTCATACCAATGGAGATAATTATCATCACTTATATACCTATGATCAATCTTTTCTCTAACTAATGTGGGACATTTGTTTGCATCCTAACAAATTATGCATTTTAAATTTTCAAATTCAAAAATCTGAATACAATAAAAACATAAAAATTTTGTTTTCATGATTTTCACTATTTGGTAACAAAATTCGAAAATAATTTTTGAAAACACATCTGTCGAATACATATTCACTAAACTTAGCGAATCTAAAAACATAAAACATAATTCAGATTACATACCAAACAAACTCTTATTTTCTCAAGAGACGTATAAATTAGAATATAAGTTGAAAATGAATAATGCAACTGTTTGTTAGTATTGAGGATCACACATTGGAAAAGTGGAGAGAAACCTCACAATATATAAGATATGTGGGTTACTACTGTGATTGCCAATTAGTTTTGAGATGGAACCCCATATAATCTAATAGTTAGTAGTTTTGTTTTAAGTTTTATGTTACAACTTACAAATTATACATTTAAACTTCTGTGTTTTTTATTTAGCTTTTTCACTCTAATAATAAAAATAATTTATGCAAATAACATTTTGATATATATTTTTTGGCTTTGAAAATTAAATTTGTGTGCTTAAATGTGATTTACAAATCAAGATGCAAAATCAAAAATCAAATAGCTATCAAATAGTTTAAAATAAGTGACTTGAAATTTTTTTGAGGTACACAATTTTTTTAAAAAAAATAATTAACGGGAATTAATTTATTTTCTTTCTCTATTTATTTTTTATTTTTTAAGTTTTATGCCTCTTGTTTGTCCAAAAAAAACAAAACAAAACGCAAAGTCTTAAGCCTCTTGCATTCTGTTTTTACATAAAAAAAAGTGTTTTGTAATTGTTGTTTTTTTAATTTCATGTTATTGTTATTCATATTTTAATTAAAAAAAACATATTCCTTTGCCCTTACTTTTCCTCAACATTATAAAATTTTAAAAGTCAAGGTTTATTTGAAGTATATTTTCTAAGACAAATAAAACTTATTGTTGGTTTTTTTTTTAATATATTTATTATGCACTTTATAAATAAAATTGATCAAATACTAATTTTATCCATGTTGTTGTCAAATTTTAGACGGGAAAATCTCACCACGTGCCATGACGATATCGGTAAATTTATTTGAAGGGAGAAAAATGTGATTTGCAAACAAAAACCTCACGTGTGAGTCTTAAATGAAGCGTGGCTCATTGGCGTCAGTATATTCGTGACCCAGAAGTCATGAGTTCAAATCTCTCACTCCCAATTGTTGATCTACAAAAAAAAACCTCACGTGTAAGTCAATAAATAATTAAGAGAAATTAGGGTTTTGAGAGATTTTCCTTTCTCTCTTCTCTAAAAGGAGCTTCAATCCTTCATTCTTAGGATTTTATTTTAGAATTAGCCAAAGGAGAATCAAACCAGATTACAACGGGGTTGCACGAACCACGATAAGATGGAGATAAGGCCCCAAATGGGGCCTCTCTATTGTGGGTCGAAGGCGATCAGGGACTTGAGTTGTCCAATTCCCTCCCCCCTTTCCTTACTCTAGTCAGATTCTCACTAAATTTTTGTTCATCTTGATTTGAATTGGGTCTTTACTCCATTTTGTCTTTAATATATTGTCACATTTTTCTTCCTCCAATTTTATCCATAACAATATATATTTTTAAAAGTCGATGAAGAAAATAGTAGAAAAGAGAGTGGATAACAATTATTTGGCGTGCATATATTAAAATAATAAATAAAAAGTAAATAACAAAACTAAAATTAAATAAATATCACTAATGAAATATTCATGGGGTTTTATAAACAAATTTTTGTGAAAAAATATATATTTGTACTCGTAAATTTGAAATGTTAGATCAATCTTCACTATAAAACTTATCATTTTCATCCAAGTGAATTCTATCTACTTAAATAAATGTTTCAATTTATAGCTTACATCCAAATTTCAAATTTCACTGAGTCTAAAACTCACGAATTTCAGCCAAATTTGGGCACTCAATAGATTATAAGTCAACTTATAATAGTATATGAATCATATAATATTATTTAAAATAAAAAAAAAAATATAATATGAGATTAATAATAGTTTGTGTTTAGGAGGCATAGTATTCCATAAGTTACAATAACATATTTTATTATAATTTGCGTTTCAAACAACCTCTTAATTATTATTTTTTTTTTGTCTCATTAGTTTTGTATTATTTTATAATTCATTAAATTAATTGGAGAACTATATATATATATATATGTACATACGTACGTGTGTATATATATTCTTTCTAAAACTCTATTTAAGTTTTTACCATATTAATTCAAATTTGAGATCTAAGTTATGAAATTTATTGAATCTTAAAGCTCAATTTGATAAATTTAAAGGTTTAGAACCAACTCCATATACGTTCCTATATTTTTTTTCTTATAATTACTTGTATGTTATCAAGTTTAAGAGTAAAAATTAATATTTAAAAAAAATTAATTTCTCTTCGAGGACTTATACCCAACAAATTAAATATTTTTTAAAAATTGGTACGTAATTAATTTTATTAAACTCGATCAACATGAGCGATGTATCTCAACTAATATAAAATATGTACTTTTGATTTAAAAAGTTAGAAATTCAAATCTCTCACAATATCTACCAAATGTATATATACTTTGTGTTTGTTTCCTTGTATTATTTAAAATTCAATGACATAATCATGTAACATGTATAATAGATCACAACAAATATATTATATTCGATAATGAGATAATGCCACGTGGTCGGACACTAGAAGCATTTGTTAGTGATGGTCGTTTCATGATCAAGCTAAGCACATGGTGGGGACGCCCCCATGTGATTATACATATTATTACGTACTTAAATCACTTAAACCAAAATACCAAAACTACCCCTATTCTTCATTTTTTTAAAATATATTAAAAAATAAAAATTTGAATTTTTGGGAGGCACGTGCCACGTGGGTGCTTGAGCATGTGCCACAATCGTGGGGTCGGAGGTGTACCAATGAATAATTGAAACAAAAATAAAATGACAAATTTGCCCATGGAATGCTAAAGAGTAAATCAAGAATAGAAGTAGGACAATGCTAGAATTTTACTTAAAAGGACAAAATCTTGTCACTTTCTGTATAAATACTCTTGAACTTAAAATTCCCCCACTTTTAAAGTATTCAATAAATATTTAAACTTTTTAAATCTATGTTTAACACGTCCTTAACGGCCTATTTGGAAGGCAATTTAAAAATAATTTTGAAAATAAAAGGTTTAATTAAAATAGAGTTATATTTTATATTTTTATATATCGATTGCAAATTTTGAAATTGAATTCCAATATAATGACTAAACTGGTAATTCAACCTATAATATTTCAATTTTAAAATTTCAAGACAAAAATTAGAAAAAGAAACTCTAGAATGTTAATTTTTCTTTGTACTTTTTTAACCTAAGACAAGTCGAGTGGGAGATATTGTCCTTGCTCTATGAATAAGAGGGTGTTTAAGTCAGTAGGGTTTTAAATTTTAAATTATTATTATTATTTTTTAAAAAACAAGAAATGTAGGGTTTTAGAAATTGAAAGTAATGCCAATGTGCAGTTGCATTCACATTGAATTTTGAGGGTAAATTTGAAGAGGGGCAGTGTACCTTTCGCTTCTACTTAAAGCATGGTTGCCCACATTTTCATGCCCATTATTTTTAGTATTAATATTATTTTATTTTTCATGCTCATAAATAGACTCTGAATGTAGAAATCCGAAAATCTCACATAATAATACTATTTTATTTTTACTTTTTAGATTTATTTCTAATAAAACATTTGATAAATCATTTGAGTTTTCATATATTGTTTTTATTTTTGTTTAAAAATTGTCAAATCAAAGTTAAGGGTATAAAAGTAAAAAGCCTACAACATTTGTATAAAAAATAGATCCAATTATTTATTTAGGTAAACAATAGTGAATGTGGATTGATTATGTAAATTATGCCTCATAATAGACTATTTACGTAGAAAAACCTTATTCTTATTTATTATTATTATTATCATTTGGTTCTTTTTTGAATTTTATAAGTAAATTTTATGAGCCCATTCCCGCAGATGGTTCAGTTCAATGATGGACCCAATTTGGTTGAGTGTTTGCTTCAACACTATATATATATATATATATATATATATAATACAATATTTCATTTTTATTATTAATTTCTAAAATTTTGTATTTATACTGTTTATTGTTGTTATACTTTTTTACATATTAAATATTCCCAAATAGTTTATGTCCTACTTTAAACTTATAGATTTTTTTTTTTTTTTTTGCAAAAGGGTAGTTTTGCTAAAAGTTTCTCAAAGTGGATAGTTAATTTTGTATGATATATTTTGCATTTTTGGTGTCCAAGTTTTGTTGGTACCAAATTTAGATGGAGAAAGATGAGGTTGGTAAGAGGTAAATGCAAAATCTATATAAGGGGTGTATGAGAATTATTATTATTTTCATGTAAAGGGCCTCTCTCTTTCTAAAGTAAATAATATGATGTGAATAGGTTGAGTTATCGGTTTATAAACAAAATAATACATTTTGGTATACTATGAAAATTTAATTGATAATATATATATATATATATAACCATCTGTTATGGGTTAAATTGGACCAACGAGAGTGAGTTGGTCAAACGACTAAGGCAAAGGGCCAGACGGAGTAAAAAACCCAATACGAAATAAAAACAAGCTAAAATCGAGGGGGACCGAACCAAGGCGAAAAAAGACGAGATGACGCATTGGGCTTCGACCCAAGCGCGTGGTCGGCCTCGAACCAAGCCGAGGCCGAACAGGGTAGAGCCCTCCCATTTGGGCTCTACCCTCGCCCAACATCCCGAGAAAGGAGACTGGGCTTAGGTCGAAGCTCAGGCCCGGTCGAGGCCAACCATATTCAAGGTCATCTTCTAGAGGCCGAAATCGAGCGGGGACCAAACGAAGACGAAAACAGACGAGAGGACGCACTTGCCTTCGACCCAAGCACATGGTCGGAGGGCAGAGCCCTTCCATTTGGGCTCTACCCTCGCCCAGCATCCCGAGAAAGGAGACCGGATTTGGGTCGAAGCCCAAGCCCGTGGTCGGCCTCGATCGAGGCCAACCAGATGCAAGGCCATGTTCTGGGCCTTGCATCGATCCCACACGGACCCTTGGATTTGTTTCCAGCCCTGTCTCGACCTTTTTTTTTCCAATAGGCCACAAAAACCTATCTCCAAGTTTTCCTCGTCTTGCAGGCTGTGTTTTTCCCCCTAAAAATACAAATTTACCGTCGTTGTCACGTGGAGGTTAGGTGCATTATCTTGTCCAAAATTTCGGCAACAACATTGTTCACACGATATTTCAACCAGCAAATGGAAATAAGACACATGTAAAAGAATTTGTGTTGTATTGATTTCAGGTAATTGTGAGTACAATCTCTACTATTTAATCCTCTGATTCTCTCTCCTACTTATGTGCTTGGATCGAGGGTTGAAACAACTTGTTCTCGAATGTAGATTTGTCTTGAGGGTTTTTCAGCTTATTCTCAAGTGTAGACTTGTGAAGGTCTTCGGCTTGCAACTTGTGAAGGTCTTCGGCTTGTTGCGTATTGAAGGACTTCGGCTTGCAGCTTGTTAAAACTCTTCGGCTTGTACCGTGTTGAAGGTCTTCGGTTTGTAGTTTGTTGAAGGTCTTCGGCTTGTAGCTTGTTGAAGGTCTTCGGCTTGCAGCTTGTTGAAGATCTTCGATTTGTAGCTTTTCTCGAGGGCTGAAACAACTTGTTCTCGATGTTGAAAACTCCAATGGATTCGTGGTGTGTTCTTGACGATTCCCTTGAAACGTTCTTCGTTCAGATGGTGTTTGATCTTTAGGAGCTTTTGGAGATTTCACAGCTTTGTTTCTGAATTCTCTCTGGAGTCTCAAATTTCTGAACCTCGAAAATGAAGGAGGGAAGTCTCTATTTATAGAGTTTTTCTGGGCCTCCAGATGTGTTTGGGCCCGTTGGACTGGGCCTGCTCTTTGCTGGGCCAGGTTGGCTTTGGGCCAACCATTTTGGGTTGGGCCAATCCTCTTGGACTTGACTGATTTGGGCCTTCTGTCCTGGACCAGGTCTTATTGATTTTGGGCCTACGTCTCTGGATCGGGCTTGAATTCTTGCTAATTGGGTATTTAATTTAGACTTTTGTCTATCAAATTTTAAGAAACCCAATTGTATAGCCACCAATTTAATTTAGGGATGCTTGCAGATTTAATTAGTCCCTATTTAAATAATTTTGCCATCAATATCGAGTGATGCCGTGACAGTTTTAGATCGTCGAAATTTCTATTCCAACAAACATCATCAATAACATTTAAAAAAACACGATTTTGGATCCTCTTTAATATTTATCCTTTCTGAAAATTGGTGTCCGACATGATTATGTGTGTTTCATTTTCAATCACGATCATTAGAATTAAAAGGAAAAGGAAAAAAAAAACAAAAACAAAACAAAAGAAATATTATGATTTGCAATATATATATATATTTTCAAGTTGGGCCCGACCTGATTTGTTTTTACCGGGCCCATTGGACATCTCAGTTTGATTTGATCTACTGGGCTATTGGGCCCAGAAGAAAACTATTATTGGGCTGGGCCTAATATTTTTTCAGCCCGATAAGCCTGAGATGCCTACTTTTGTCCTAGAAAAAAAGAAGGGAGAAAAAAAAATCAATTTTTACTCTAAACTTTTAATTTTATCAAATTCAACTCTGAAAGTCAAGTGCTATAACTTTTACCTAATATTCAATTTGCACTTATTCACCTACTAGTTTAAACAAAGATGAATGTTAACGACTCTATAAATTCACTAATTTCAATAAAATCATGTATTATATAATATTAAGTTTGATCAACACACAAATCAATCATTTTCACCTAGCTAAAATTTAAAAATTTCAACAAAAAAAAAAAACTCTAATATCTTTTTCTTTGAAATCTTATCAATTTCGAACCACCTATATGTTTAAGAATTCATTGAATGAATATGAAAATATTTTTTTAATGATTCTTTCAAATAAAAACTAATTGGAAGATTAAAATTGCAACACTTTTTAAAGTTTAGGGTTAAGATTGCAACACTTATCAAAATTTTGAACGTAATTATACCTGACAAGTTCGAAGGTAAAAATTGATTTGTTTTTCCAAAAAATTAAAAAAATTTTATTGTAAGTTTTGAAACCGCGATAAGTATTGTAGTATGGAAAATTCTAGTGTACTAGTTTAAAATTTCTAGAATATTTAATTGCAGTTATCTTCATTATAAAAAAAAAATGTGTTTTGAGAAATAATTACAAACATAAAATTAGAAAGAAACAGGAATCGTTTATTGGCTTGACGGTATAAATCAATTTCTTCAATTTTTTTCCTGATAATCATTTGATTTACCTGGCTTTGACCAACAACATAAATTAGGGTAAATCATAATAATCAATAATTGATATCCATTATCCATTTAGCTATACTTTCTAACGACATAAGGCTAAAAGACATTATAACTTTAAGAGTGATTTTTTTTCCTTTTTTTTTTTAAATAATATTTGGCTGTTAACTAAAAGAGCCTGATGGAACAAACAGATGGGATAAAGAATCAGAGCTTCTATACAAACAATGTTAATCAAGAAAGAAAAAAAAAATTCAATGTGAATCTCTTTCTTCTAGCACCCTCTCTTCACAATCAAAATAAAGTCAAAGTTCTTGGATATATAAATCTGCATCCGAATTCAGAGAGTCCCATACTTGTTCTGAGAGAATAAAGAACTGTTTGAGGTAAGGTGTTTTCATGGCTTTACCAGGAGTGATTTAGCCACATCTAAATGATTGAGTCGACACGTCCCGAGAAGGATTTCGGGGAGCTCCTCTTGTGTGTTGCCCTGCAAACAATAAAAAGAAAAAAAAAAAAAAAAAAAAACAAACAAACAAACAAACAGGAAGCATTCCATTCATTGATAATTGTTAGATGAGGCAAATAAAGCATTTCAAAAGATTGTTCTCTTCTTCCTCCAGAATGTAACTGAGAACTTGAGAAGATAGTAGAAGTTTGAAAGAGTTGGGATATTATTACCTGAATTACAAAAGCCATTTCTATGACCAAATTGTTCAAATAACCAAGAACAAGGCTCACCACTCCCCTTGCCACTGTTGAAGAGCCAACATCAATTTCAACCTGCTTTCACACAGAAACAAGGAATTATAATATCATCATTATAACTACTTTTGTCCTCAGCTATGACATTTAGTTAGTTCACCTCCAAATAGTTCTTCCCACGAAAGTAATGTACTTCAAGTGCATGGCCGACCAAGCATGCTTTTTTGCCAACACTTTGTTTGACTATCCATGATCCCTGACAGTATAATTTTCAATGGAGAATGTCAGTCGGTCAGTCGGATAACAGTCTTCTCGATTTGTCATAGGTATAAGTCCTCTTACTGACCTGAGAAATGTAAGGTATGAGCTTAAATCTCGAATTCCTAAAGGCATCATCTCCTTCGACAAAACTTTTGAGCAAGGGACTGCTCTCGAGTGGAGTCCTCATCATGTAATACATTGCCAAGGTGTACATGGTCGTGCCAGGAACCTAATTCGAGTTTACGGTAGCTAAGGTAAACTTTCATCTACTCAATTATGGTGGCTGTGAAGAAACTTTAAAATGGCTTACTTGTATGTTAACAACGAAGAAGAATTCCGGTCCACCTCGTTCTGCATATTTCTGCATACATATAACCAAACATCAGAATATATAATTGCATTTTCCTCGCTCATATGCTGTATTCTCGTAAGTACAGAGCATGTAGTTTCAAAGGATGGTTTTTAACAAACTTCTGTGACTAGAAAAACAAACCTAACCTTAACAATACCACCCGGGCGTCCACCAAGATCATCTTCTCGTCTGTCTGACCTTAGCCAGTCTGCACCAACCAGTTGCATCAACGTGCCATTTGCCTTGATCTGGTAGAGAGAATGTGGTAAAGAATCTACAATGGTCCAATTCCAACGTTTGATTTTATCATAAATATTACTAAAATAGACGGTAGAATCTCTTCTCAACTGGTTAAGGCATATACCCTTGATCAATAGGTTAGAGGTTTGAATCCTCCACCCTCACATGTTGTTGAACTTAAAAGAAGAAAAAAAAGCTTACCCAACTAACATATAGCTTCTACGACACTGTCAACCTTAAATGCAGAAAATATTACTCAAGACTGTACAAAATCTGAGTATCAGCGGTGCTTGAGCCAAAATTTTCTTTTATTGAAAACGAAGAGTTTTAAAATCCTAATATTGAATGCCAAATAATAATTCTTGGTTTTGTTTGCTTATACGAACATATATTGTGGTTCTTCTGCATGTTTTGATTTTAGTCTTGACATTTTCAGGCAGGTTACTTTTCATTGTACGCTGAATTTCTTCATGAAACATAGCCATATACATTAAAGCATACCTTCTGGTTGTCCTTCAAATAGCTTTGTCCACGTATCAGAAACAAAGAGGGATCTGCTGATGCCACGCTGCAGGGAGAAGAATGATTTGGATCTTTTGGAAGGGTGGAACCATAGGAGTACGGCATACTTTCTTCTCTAGGCAACTCAGGTAATTCTGCATAACCCTTCTTCTGAACTGAAAAACACAAATTCTTCGATCCTTTAGAAGGAAATCTAAATAAAGCTTGTAATTCCACATTTAAAATAACTTTAATCACCGCCAACAACTGACCAGCAAGATCATGCAACTTTTTCACAAAAACAGCTGCTGACGATAGTTTGGTCTGGGACATATTCTGCAGATCTCAAAACAGAATAATGTTTAGTAAAAATGAACCTGATGGAAATGCAAGACACAGTCAAACAGTACACATAAACAGTTTCTGGTATGGTCACGGACGCTAATTCCCAGCCAGCAAAATTCTATGCATTATGTCACAGATGGCCAGCAATATGAGACTATGTGATGACGAAATAAAATTTCAAAAGTTGGACGATGGAATGATCTACAAAAGAAAAGATAAAGTAGCCCAACCATGTCCTAGTTTGTATGAATACAGATTTCCGATAGAAAGAATGCACGTCAGAACAGAATTTGAATCCAAAAAAGTTGATATAAATAAGTTAGGAAATTTAAATTCAGCAGTAAGAAAGTACCAAAGAGTGCTGTTGCAACAAAGTCGAGTCAGGTGTCCATTCATTCTCATAATGGTCCAGTTCTGCAGGTTCAGGAACATCAAAGAACTCATCCACAGCATCATTTAATCCAATCAAACTCGCACGGGGCAGTTCTACTTCATTCTCTTTTGAAAATGCCTCTTTAATTTTCCTCATTTCTTCAGGAGATTGTATTTCTGTCTTTATCTCGTCCATTTCACTCTGGGGCAACTCAAAGTGTCTAAGGTCTCTACTAGATGATGAGAACTCAGAGGAAGAGTCACCAACCTTGGCTCTGAATAGCTCTCTTATTGCTGCATTGTGCATTGTAATTTGAGAAAACTTCCCACATATATCTAAAATAAAAGCTGAAATACATCACGAAGATGCTGAAGATGCTCTAAGCAGTACACCGATACCTGCAAGCCTCTCCAGCATCCGGATAGTAATAGCTCTTGCAGATGAAGGGCGCAGATACAGTTTCCAGAACTTCCAATCAACTGCAAGCATGTGTTTTACTAGCGAATGTTTACCTTGGTTTACTGGAGTTACAACGTATCCTCCACCTGAACCATAGAAGATACTAGAGAATTAGAACAAATTCCCACCCACCCAGTACTCGGAAGGTAAAAGTTTCAGTTGGAACAATTAACAGGAGCAAAAGATGGTATAGAAAAAAATATTTATATATAATTCCTGAAAGATGGGGAAGAACCAAGATGATCGAAGTAAATGGGTTGAGAATGAATGTTAGCAATGGTGTTCTTTACAATATCTACAAAGTTAACTAGTATTGCATACATTACTTTTAAGGGAAGCACGGACGTAGCCTCTCTGTGGTGGAAACTTCATGTGAAACACAGAATGATATAGTACCACTGTGACAGAAACAGACGAGAGAAGTTAGGGGCAGATATTATAGATTTCAAATATCCTAAGCATTCAATTTCTCCTGAAAATTGTTACCATATGTGCCATCATCTTCTCTTCTCCAATAGCGACGCAAAAGAAAATCTCTTTTTTTCATCCCCCTGCAAATTATGTTGCGGTCAGCTTACATATGTGTATATTTTTTTGTTTACTAAAATATTAGAGTGAAGGCTACAAGATTGGAAGTTCAGACCAAGGTAGCCAATCACGATATAGTTGCATATGTATGATATCTGTATGACCATCAAGGTGTTCAACCAAATTTCCACGGAAGAAGCAGAAGTCCCATCTGCAAGACAGTGTGAAGTTTAGTTCACTAAATAAAATAATTCTGAACAAACCATAACCACAATTTCTAATTGCACTCCATGAAATCTAATTAAAAAAAAAAAGCAAAGAAAAACAGGATCTTAACAAACACCATCATAAAAGAGTGAAGAAGCAAAGTGTGTATATATTTATAAGAATCTTACTCTGATCTTGATGGGCCAAGAGACATAATGGTCCGAAAAATTTCTTCGGAAGTTCCACAAACCATACCAACTGCCATTATAGCGGGATGATCATCCCATTGCTGACAAAAGACAAAATTATGATCAAATGAAAACATGTAAAAGAACAGGTAAGGAGTTAAAAAGGGGAACTTACCCTCCGATGGGAATCATTATCTTTTGCTTCTTTGAAAAGCCGAAGCCCTGCACATAATCAAACTCAACATATAATATTAATGCAGCCACATGTCCACTTTGGCAACTTGAATGCAAATGAGAAATTCAGGTCTTACCATTCTGACAACCAAAAATTTTCCAAGGGGAAGGTGCAATAACATCAGATGTCATTGCTTCCATTTGTACAGAGGAACATACAGTCCAGTCTATTGAAGGCTTACAGTCCATTCTTTTTGACCCTCGAAATCTATCCAAAAAGGAAAAAGAAGATTCTATGGATATGCATTCAGAATACAAAAATTCAATATTTATATGCATGATATTCCTTATACACACATATGCAGTTTCTTAGACTAGTCAAATGTGTTGTTATAACTATTTTTTCATTTTAATCAAATCCTCTATGCTACATTTACATCTTCAGCAACCACAGGCAAACCATGTGAGACAGTCTCTATAAAGTAGTATGTCAAACGATCAGTAGAAATATGAAAGAAGATAGAGACTAAAATATAGAGTTTAAAATTATAAATTTAGACCGAGTTTAAAGTATAGAAATCTAGAAGTATAAGATGCATTCATGTTAAGTTAGTATGAAAAAAAAAGGACTATCGATGAATAGCATTTTAACTCCACATAGATAATTCCTAGTCCATCTACCCAATAAAGGAGAAACTCTATACATTTTGTTCATTTTTTAATTATATATATAACTTTTTAGTTTTTATAATAATTATTGTTTTTTTTTCCTCTTTAAACTTTGCCTTGGGAGAAACTCCCTACCTATTTTTTCCTTTCCTTTTTTTTAAAATTTTTTTATTAAATTTAATTTTAAAACTTTATATACTCTTTATATTTCTTTACCCATTTATCTTTTTTCCCTTCAAATTTTTGCCCCTAGTTTTATTTAATATTTTATTCTATTTTTAACTATGTAATCAAAGTTTTAAATATTTCAATGTTCTAATTAAATATTTTAATTTAATTTATTCATTGTTGATAAATACAATAAAATTATAATATTTACTTTTAAAATTAATGAAATTGGCTATGATTGAAAATTTTTAAAGGTGTTAGATATGCATAATATAAAATTAATAGTATACTCCTAACCTTTTATATTGCTCATTTTATTATTTTACCTTTTTCTCATTTTTCTCATTTTATATTTTATTTTATAATATTATAATAGTACTACTTCTTTTTTCTTATGGAAAGACGATTTCAACCAACAGTAATATACTTTGGTATTTCATAACCATATCTTTTTTTAATATTGATTCGAATAATTTTTAAACATCATTGCAATGTTTATTTTTAAAAAGTACATTCAACACACTTGAGTGCTAACTAACCAATAATGATAGGAGAACTGAAGAAGCATATACTTCACATAAATTTCACTCAGCTCTTTAGTTCATCTGGTACAGATAAGACTTTGTTAATGTCCGTCTATCAATAAATAGATTCAAAATCTTTAAGTTATCATTCAAGCTATGTTAACAACTAAATACTGTTTCACCCAGAAAATTTGACAAAATCTTCATAAAAAATCTGAGGTAAAAGAAGCCAAAAAAAAAAAAAAAAGACTACAGAGAACATACTGAAAAAGGAACGAGATTAACAGATTTCTGTTTTCATCTGCAACTGATATTTACCTCAAAGCTGGATACTGTCTCTTGGAGCGATCCCTAAAATTCCTTGCAGGATCCGGACAGTCCTAGATGCACAGTGGAAAATAAGGTCTCAGCCATGAGAACAACACTTCGTTTGTAAGTACAAAATTTTATACCTTCAATGTAGTATCGAGCAGTGAGTGGATCCATCTTGCTGCATCTTCTGGGCTGCTGGCTCCCAACTGTAAGTTAAATGTAAGGAAGTTACAATTAAAGACATTCCAAATTTATAAACATGTAGTATTGTATGGCACAGAATTAAATTCACCTTGAGCTGATCATTTTGATTGACGGTATTATAAAGTGTGAAGATGAAGAATACCTGCCGATTTCATATGAAATTATCAAAACAAATTTACTCGAGAACAAACCAATTCATAGATACTAGTCTCTACTACCAACGTACTTTTCTATGAATACTCTCCCTCCCATTATCTGTAACTCGAATATAGGAGTCAATCACTGCACTTCTATTTGGTTCCTGG
This sequence comes from Trichosanthes cucumerina, assembly GCA_036507285.1. Lineage (NCBI taxonomy): Eukaryota > Viridiplantae > Streptophyta > Magnoliopsida > Cucurbitales > Cucurbitaceae > Trichosanthes > Trichosanthes cucumerina. Next base: position 7,090,373 of record CM071845.1, read on the forward strand.
TGAAAAACACAACCCCAATTAGTGCCATTTGTTTTTTAATCAATTCAGGATTATGGCAAAAACTACAAAATGCAAATGCCTTCGTTCCATTCCAAAGCAGGTAAATTAATTATTTACTTCTGCATTCAATTATTACAAGTCTGCAAGTCTCTTCAACTATTCAATTATTAAAGAGAAACAGAGAACAGGAGGAAAAGATGAATAGAAAATTATTGGCACTTTGTTTTAGAAGATCGCAAATACAACCAAACAGATTTAAAACAAATTTCTAAAAAGTTCCACAATGTTTTCCTCGTAGGCTGTGCTCCTTGCCAATTCATAATGACAATATCTTCAGTTAAAGCTATTATTCATATTGATGAACAACTATTATTAATGTCCATATCCATAAGTCAATAATCCACACAGACGAGACAAAAGCTGTAACATGAACAATGTGGACCCGGGCATCTCTTATCTTTTTCCAATTTCCATCTATATGGAAGAACAAAGTATCATATCAACCAGAGTCAAATATGCTTAATAAATGAAAAAGAAACCAAAGAGTAAGGAATAATTCTTCCGAACAAACACTTAATCAGATTTGAAACCAACGTGTTCCCCAACCTTCACATAAGAACAAACACTCAAAACCAATTAAAATCAACCAAACACGTTGCAATTAAACACATCCATCAATCAAAATTGCAAACCTTCAAAAGAAACACAAATTTCTAATTACATCGTGCGAAATTGAAACGAATTCTTACCTCACACCCAGAAACAGGGGCAGATTTGAAGCTCTTGAGGCAGTCATCTTGAAGAACGAAGTATCTCTTCTGCGAGTACTGCAACCCAAACCGGTTGGACCGGATAAGATACAACCAACCTTCCATTTTGCCGTCATTTATAGGGGCCCCCATTGCAGAAGGAACAAGTGGACCAACTCTTAGATTCGGGAACAGATGATCGTTAGAGCATTTCCATTGGAATGGCGAATGGGGGTCGATTTCAATGCAAAAAAATTCCCCCAAAAAGGCTTGAAACAGAGAAATGGAGAGTGCCGAAAGAGATTTGTGGCGTATCGTAATGAAAGAAACGAGACGTCAGAGAAACGGAGGATTGAAATGAGCCTCTGATTCCGGCGAAGGGAATCAGAGAATCAATGGCGGAAAAATCCGAGTTCGGAATTCTTATGGAGAAGGTTCTTCTTTCTCAATTTTCGGTTTGTTCTTTCTTTCTCGTTTTTAAACACGCTGAATTTTGGCGTACAAGAAAAACAATAACCATATCCGCAATTACTACTTTACCCTTCTAATTTATTTATTTATTTATTTTAAATAAATATTTTTAAATTTATTTTTCTTGTTTTTTTTTTTTAACACTACCCTCTAAAAGTGATTTTACTACCCACGTTCAGGTTGATTGTTATGTTAGTTATTATTTTCTTTAGTTCAATAATAATAACTTCATCGATCTAAGAGATTGAATACCTCATTTTATGCTAGGTAGTCTTATTCATTAAGTACTTTAATCATATATCCAGATTGATGGTCGTAATATTTTAACAAATTAAGTTATGTTTGAGTTGATTAATAGAATTTGTTGTTGTTAAGTTCTTGTTTGTCTTGGTTCATTAAATTTATATTAATTAAGATACTTTTAATTTTGAATTAGGTTGGATTATGTAATGTTTGACTTGGTAGGGATTCAATTACATGTTGATTGGTTCAAGTTTAGAATTTTCTACATCATAATCCAACAAATTTTTGCTACCATTAGTGTGAAGGGTAAAAGCGTAAATTTGCATCTAATGATAGCCCTTTTTGGGTTTTAAACTTTTAAGATTTGAATTACTAGAATTGCTTGGAAATAACTATTTTTATGGTGGAATTGTGTGGAATTAGAATGCCTTGCGAATTTTAGGTAAGCATCTAATAATCTTGAACTTTTAAATGGTGGAAACTTTTTATTTGAGGATTAATTTAACTAATTCAACTGATTAATAATTAATTTTGTTATGATTATTATTTTTTTTTTTGGTTGGGTTTTAATTTTGATGATGAATTTTTTAAGACCCAGAAAAGAAAATAAATTAATGAAAATAGGTGGGTATTTTAGCCAAAAATGGAATGGTTGGGAATGAGAGAAACCAGTGTATGGTTCCCAATATATTGGAATGTCAGCCCTTAAAATTTTGTTTTTTTTTTCTCTTTTTGCAAAAAAAAAAAAAAAAAAAAAAAAAAACCACCAGCTCTCTTTGTCTTCACCTATTTACATGGTCAAAGTCAAACCCTATGGGCAAAATCTCACACATAAAAATCTATTTCTCTATCTAAAAGGATGGAAAATATTAAAAAAAAAAAAAGGAATATGGGGTTTCTCCTCTCACCATACAATTTTATGAATTGTTGTATAGTATTATCATTTTCATAAAGATGAATTGCAGTTAGAATTAAGGGTGTACAAATAACTCCATACATGAGTTGCCTTTTCAGGTTTGAGTTGATTCGATTGGCCCAATTCAATTTATTTATTATATATATATATATTCTTTTAAATGAATTATTTGTGAACTTTTAATGTTACGAAGATTAAAGATATTATAAACTTTGAAGTCTGATATTTAAATTTTATATGATATTTTTAATTATTAATTCAAGAAAAATTATTTCAAATAAATTAGAAAATTATTTTTAAAAAATAACTTGATGACCCAACCCAATCTAACTAAAAAATATAGGATTAGGTTGGGGTTGCAACCCTTGATCAGCTCATTTGGGTAGCCAATCCGACCCCTTGTCGGATTGATCTCAAAAGAATCCTCAACCCAACTCGTGTACACCAATACATAGAATAACAAAACCAAACAAAACAATTTAAATCATTCTACAAAGCATTTAGACAACTATATCCATTAATTGATATAAGGAGTGACAAATCTAGAATTTTTGTTGAGGAAGCTTCACTTAATACATCACAATTGTCTGGCACTAATTTTAATATGTTGAGATGAGATTTAAAAAAAAATGAATAATTTTTTTTAATACTTTTATTCATTTTTATTTAAATTTGATTTTCTTATTATTTCATATTCATAAATATGTACATTGTAAATAACTTTTTAAAAAGAAATATAACTTATAATTTAAAGGAAAAAAATTCAATTTGTACTTTTTTTAATCAATTTTACTCATAAACTTATCTAGTCCTATCAATTTATTTTTATTCTCTATTCAAGTTTGTATAAATTTAAGTTTACTTACCGCACAAATTAACTATGGAATAATTTTGTCAAAAACTTAAAAATTTTAACAAAATCTAGCTTTAATGGCGTTTTTCATTGAAAATCTATCAATTATGTACTCTAAATAAATTTTATAATTCATTCAATGCATCTTGGAATACTTTAATTTATAAAATATAAAATATTATTTTTTTAAAAAAAGAATAGGTTTTGCATATATATTTAAATGAATAAAATTATTACAGTTTTTTTTTCATCATGATGAAATTATAGACTTACACTCACGTGGCCCAATCCCATTCCACGCACTTTCCATTAAAAAGTAAAATTTATATTTTGGGATTTTGGGGTTTCTTTCCTGAAAAAAAAAATTATTAAATTTTTGCATAAATAGTCATTTTTAATTATAATTACCAACTTTTTAATACCAATATTAAATACTTTAAAAGTTCGGGGGTTCAAGCCCATCGGCATAAAATCAACTAACTTGACTCGATTCAATAAGTTGACGTAGGCATGTTGTTAAGAATCTTAACTAAAAAAAAATAAATTTATTATAACCCTTCGACTTTTTTTTTTTTTTGACAATATGTGGGGTGTGATATTTAAATATCTAATTTTGTAGTTGATGTATATGTTTTATGTCAATATGTGGAGTGTAATATTCAAATCTCTAACTTTGTAGTTGATGTATATGTCTTATGCCAGTTGAGTTAAGCTCATGTTAGCTGCTCATCAGCTTAAACTGTTGGGTTCAATGGTAAATTAATATAGTCTTAGAGTGAGAGATTATATGTACGAACCCTATCTCTATAACACCATTTTTCTCTCCCATTAATATTTATAAGGTTTAGTCAATAAACCGTCATGTTTGTGTCTAATATGCACTTGAATTTTAAAATGTATTTCATAAGTTCATAAAATTTGAATTTTGTGTCTAATAAGTTCCTAAATTTTAAAAATATCAAATAATTCTTAAACTTTCAATATTGTGTCTAATAAGTTCATGACATATTCATGAATTAGGCATAAAATCGTGTTTTGTATCGAATTAAATTTTAAACATTCAATTTAATATCCGATAGATTCATGAATTTTAGAAAATGTCGAATAAGTAATGAACACCAAATTGAAAACTTAAGAACTTATTAGACACAACATCAGAAGTTAGACTTATTAAACACTTTTTAAAATTTATAGATTTATTAAATCCAAAATCGGGATTTCAAAGACTAACCATACATTTTTTAAAAATCAGAAGCCTATTTAACACAAACTTGAAAGCTCGAGAACCAAACTTGTAATTTAACCTATTGACAATCACTTGTTATCATGCCAGAGAGAATGTTAAGAAATGTTAATAAGTGACCCATCAACTTAAACTTTTAGGTTTAATGGTGATATTACGGCGATTAACTTCATTTGGATGAATTTTGTTACCTTAGGTCCATTCATTTCGATTTTTGATTGATTCTAAGTTAGTTCAAATTTCAAAAAACTGACTCGAAATTTTTTTCTTCTCTCTCCTATCGATGTCAGTTTGGCATTAGTTTAGACCAAAAAAAAAAAAATTCAACCCAACTCGACCCATTTAGGCCGATTTCATATGCCAATGATATCTCTAATGCTTGATTGAATGTGTGTGATTGTGAGAGAGGAAAAGAAAGTGATGAGGTAAAGAATTGAGAGCAGGCAAGCTATATATTAGGTGAAGAGTTGTCCAAGATTTTTCACAATCACACACTTATACCCAATTCTCTTACAGAGAAAAACCATTTCTCTTTATGTACACCAACCCCAGCTTAACCCAACAAAGAAAAAACCCAAAAAAAAAAAAAAAAACACAGAGAGACAAAACAGAGAATGCTCTCTAAACTCTCTTACCTACTTCTCTCCTTGTTTCTTTTTCCTTCCAAAAATCTCCTTTCACCCTTCTCCCCATTATTCATTTACAAGGTACATAACAGTACAGGAATAAAAACAACAGCAAAAATTTTCTTCTTTCTTTCATTTCAGCCCTTCTTCAAAAGAACTGACAAAACCCAACAGGATTATCATCATTACCTTGGTTTTGGTTGTGATCCACAAGACAACAATGGCTGCACAAGCCTCTGAGTTGATGGGCTACCCAGAAACGTAGCCTGTGATCGAGTAAGCATCTCCAGCATCGATGGGGTTTGATAGGATTGAACGAGGCTTGAGCTGTCGGTTGAGTCACCTCTTGCTGTGGCTCGTTGCCAAGAATGTGAGCTTAGTCCTGAAAGAATGTATGCTCTTCCCGACGCCTCGTATACGTGTCTGCTAGCCATCCTCTCTTGCATTTCCTTGAGCTCGGCATCTAAGGCAATGCATAATCTGTCGTGAGATTTGGCGGAGACGGTTTGTGATAATGCCATCCTACACTTCTCAAGTATGGCAACTGCACCAGCTAAATCTCCTTGTTCTGCTGCAGTTCTTGCCTGTGCCATTGCATCGGCTGCTTGGAGTCGATTGCATTGTCGATCCACTTCCACAGAAACCACACCTTGTCCTCCCATCTCGGGCCTCTCGATCCTAACTTCATCACTTTCCAGTGTTGTCGTTTGTTTGGTGATGGGATCCCTGTAAACACATCTGACTTTTAGTAGTGGTGTTGAATTGCTGGAAGGCTCCATAGGGACATTGGCTGAGACAAGAAAGTCCCTCTCTTCATCAGCATACAAGTCCCCAACATCGATAAATCCCGTACGTCCACCAACCATCAGACGACTAGGATAGCTTCCAGCTTTTAATGATCCAAGATGAATATTTGGGTGTACACATTCAATTGCTATTTGCAGCTCCTGCACCACCACGCTCAATAGCCCACCGATGCACTGTGCAAATGCATCTTGGATCACAGCTTCAGTCTCAATGAAAGAAAAGGTTCCCCCAGATATCTCGGAAATCGAGTGCATAGAAGAAGCATCATGATCTGCACCAAATCCAAAAGAGTGAACCGGAATCTGAAATCCCGACTCGTCTTTAGTGTGCATCGACAGAGGGAGAAGCAACTGATAATTTGGTTGCGATTGGTTAACCCCCGAAACACTGACCGTGTATGTGTCCTGGCCATCCGACAACAATATTATACTCGAAACAGCATTTTTTTCCCTTCGGTCTTCCATTATCTTAGCACCTTTTCTGAGACCTTCAGCAATATTGGTTCCACCATTTGCAACTAAAGAGTTGACAGCCTGCAGGGCCTGTTGGCGACCCGTGTCAGTCATCCGACGAAGAGGAAAGAGGCGGCGGGCTGTTGAAGAGAAGGCAATTACTGAGAGTCTATCACTGGAGCTAAGATTCTGTATCACAAATCCCATTGCTCGTTTTAGCAATGCAAGTTTAGTACCCGCCATACTACCGCTGATGTCGAGAACTGTTACTAAGTCAACTGGTGCACGAGGAGTCCGAGAAAACTGTGGCAAACTAGCTTGATTTCCAGTGCAGTTTTGTCTCTTATCTGAAGCAGCAGCTTTAAGATGGACGAGTACGGTGAAGTCATCATAGGATTTGGACTTTGGAGCAGCCGAAATCTCCGGATATGTTTTCATCTGTATTATTTTAGTGGAGTCACCATCTGCACTACTTTTGTTGCAAGAACTTTCAGCACAAATAGCCTGGTTACCTAACAATTCATCGTCATCAAACACACCGGGCTCAGGAGCCTGACATAGCGGAACAATGAGACGTCGACTCAAATCCCTACGAGGAGGAGGCAATCGCCGAACAACAGTCATTAAAGCATTACTCTGATTCCAGCCAGCAGGACCAACTGATGCTCCTCCAGGAGGAGGATCCAAATTTGGACCTTGCACAGGAATTTCTTTCCATTGTGCTCTGCAGACTGGGCATATTTGATTGCCATGTTTTACATTTGACGCGACGCAGTGAAAATGGAAGGAATGTGAGCATTCAGCAGTGAAGATAGCAAGTCCGCCTCCTTGTTTCATCTTCGTTAAGCAAATCGAGCAGGTTTGCTGAATAATGTCAAAACAACAGATATCAGTCAAACGAATTCGGCAGCACAATAGCAGTGTATCAAATACATGAAACTTTTCAGTGATAAATTTGATGATGAGCCACAAATGAAAATCTCACTAAATGAAGACAAATCAAAATTCCGTATTGGATGTAAAAATGAAGGTCGAAGAGGACAAAGCGGGCTAGCCTCGACTCCAAACTATTTCCATGTATGAACATGTATTGAATTACATCACAAAATGAAGAAAATTGCAACCAAACCATATCAAAATTCTTTCCAAGTTAGCTATCTATTATTGTTATAAACTCAAACTCGGGAGTTTTTCAAAAATCCATGTAGATAGGGCAATACTTTTGGGACAAAACTTTTCATTGCAATAACCAAAAGTGTTTCTTTTAGAAAGGAGGGAGAAAAAGTACAGAGCTCTTGCAAGAAACAAAAAAGTTTACAACTCATTGTTAACAAGTAAGGGCATCTAACCACTTCTCTTTTTCCATTGACAGATTAAGTTTACAACCCCACGCATAAAGGCCGATGCGCAATATTGGATTCTAGGCACTCTTCAATAACTCCATGTGTATGATATTAGGAAACTCTAAACAAGTTTGTTAATTAACTAGTCAGTCCTAATCACTCCATATATGAGAGGAAATAAAACAGAAACTCGAAAACTGTGGCTGAGGTACATTAGAGATGATTTTGTAAGAAGATATTCGTTTAACCTCAACATCAAAAGGAACAAAAAGCCTACTTGTGATCTACCATGAGTCAAGATCACAAGCCTACTTGTAGAAAAATCATAGGGCTGTAGCCTGTAATTGTTTCATGTCTTCTTATGAGAGTGCAAGGAATATATCTCACAAATCTTTATGTTCAAATATATCGACGCACAAATCACTATTTCAAAAGATCTTATTCATGTAAGTTACGGGGAATTGTTTCTTTTTTTTTTCAATTTAAAGAAATCCAAGAAAAAAAAAAGTCTCTCTTCAATTCAATGACATTTCCCTTCCACTTTTACATTCAAACTTCTTTTGGCTTACACTCTATTCATTTCTAATGACCTCTTTAGACAAAAACCACCATTTTTTTTGTCTTCCCATCTATGACCCCAACTAGAATTTGATGAAGTTTTATTGAAATAAGGATTTAAAGAAGGGATCAATTTGGGTCTCAAGAAAACAATCAGAAAATAGTAAAACATAGATATATAAGTAGCCACAAATAATTGCATTCACAAGGAGAAAAACACAAAACTCCAAAGCAGACTTCTATAATCTTACAAAAAAAAGTAGTCTAAATGGACTCTTTCTGCCCATTTGCCAGAATCAAAAATATAAACAGGGAAACTAAAATCTCTACCTTTCCTTTTTAGTTTCTTCAACAACAGCAAACATATCAACAAAAAAAAAAAGCTCATATAAATCAGAAAAGACAAATCTCCACTAAAGTTCATATGGCCTCTCTTAAAAAACACAGTATTCCATTCAGCGAAAGAATTAAGAATTGAGAGAGAAAAAAAAAAGGTTCAAGATCTATAACTTTACTTTTTCCTCAGAAAGAAACAACCCCAATAAAACTCAGCATGAAGAATCAGTACTTGAGCACAGAGAGAAAAACAAACAAACCTTTGAAGATTTGCTGCCACTTTTGGAGAAAGTTAAGCCATGTGAAGAAGGGGTAGGAGTAGAAGGGCGAGAGGAGCCCCAATGAGCAGGAGAAAGCAAGGCAGCATCAGAAAATCTCTCAGTGGAATCACAATCAAGCGAAGGAGGAGAGTTTTCAAGTGTTCTTGGAACAAAAACACAGAGATTTAAACCAAGAGCCAACTTCACCTTCCTCCATTTACTACCCATTTGACAAACCCACAAAGGAAAACAAACAAATGCAAGAAATCAAGCAAATAAACCCCAAAAAAGCACCAAAAATAGAAGAGAATACACAAACCCCAGATCTCAAACAAGCCCTTCTATGGCTGAATCTGTAACAATCCACAATCCCCTCCTTTTGAGAGAGAGAGAGAGAGAGAGAGATGAAATGGGCTTTAGTAAAAGTTGAGAGAGGAACACGAATACCAAGAGAACAATAGGTTTAATGGGGTTTTAACAGAAAGAAAAGAAGAGAAGGGAATGGATATTTCAGCAAAAGGCATGGTTAAAAGGAAGAGATTGGGGCTCGCTCGCTTGGCTCTATGAGAGAATGAATGAGAACACTGCAAATCATCTGGTTGGCTTTGTTCATTTCAATGGCCGCCAAAAGGGAAGAGAGAGAGAGAGAGAGAGAGAGAGAGAGAGAAAGAACAGCTCTACTCTATTGAACCTTGAGGATTTGACCTGAGTTTTCTCTGTCGTTGAGGTTAAATAAAAAGCACATAATTTACAAAAGCACGTTTTGGGTTGAATTGAGAAAGCTATGTGCTTTACTTTACCACAAATCTTTATGACTTAACATTTTTTTTCTTCCTCCTTTACTTTTCCCTTCTTTTTAATTGGGATTCTGATGAATATGCTTCAAATTTCCATCCTTTTCCCCAAACCCAATTTCCATTCTTTAATACAAAATCCAACCCACAAGCCATTACAACTGTACCAATCAAAAACTAAACGAATAAATCCAAATTAAAATAGTCTGCCTTTAATGTTCATGTACAGTTCCAAGTCAATTTAGATTTCATATTTAACAAAGTCTACTTAAAATGTTGGTGGGTATAATTTAACTTTGCCAAAAACAGAAATGAATAGAGAGAGAGAAAAAAAACCATTATAAGAGTTGACAAATTTATTACCAACCATAGGTAGGTGGGTTGAGTTAAGAAGTTAGAAGAACTATTCTCTAAGAAGATTCCTTTTAATTTTCAGAGCAGCCATTGAAATAATGAAATGACCCATCAAAGAAATGTTCTTCACCCTAAATTATGTATAAAAAAGAAAGGATTATATTCTCCTTTGTCTCAATCTACAATTTCTGCTCCAATATTCTTCCACAAATTATATTCCAACTTCTCTTATGTATATCAAGGGAAATGTTTATGTAAATATGCTTTTAAATTTATTTTGTGTTTGTGAAGAGAACACTCAACTCTGATTGGCTATTTGGCTTTGAAATAGGGGATAACACATAAACCAGAGATTTCAAATCTTATCACTTCCTTCAAAAGAGGCTGCCAAATCATACGCAACTTGAAAAACATATAGTACCATATTAAACATGTAGTACCATATTCATGGTTAATAATCTTAATTCTGTCACTCTATCTCTAGCTTTGTGAGATACTATGCTCTTTGTTTATAGCAAGATACCCTTTAAGCTCCTTTTTCACCTTTTGCAAATGGGCTTAACTATGCTTCAATTTTTTTTTTTTTTTTTTTTTTTTTTTTGGTGTTAGTGGCTGCCTGTCCAATCTCTCTCTCTCTAAAAGCATATCTATAACTCTTTGACTATAAGATATGAATGGATTTTCAGATGGGGTTCTAGTGGATTATGCCAAAATTTCTTTCCACTAAAGCTCATAATAATGCATTTGAAAAGAGAAAAATAAAAAGTTAAAAACCCGATTTGATAACCATTTTGTTTTTAAAAATCAAATCTATGAATAATATATGAATTTACTTGTTTTGTTATCTACTTTTTACTTATATTTTCAAAATTGAAGCATGTTTTGAAATTTTAAAAAAAATAAATAAATAATTTTCAAAAACTTATTTTTGTTTTTAGAATTTGGCTAATTTCAAACGCTTCCTTAAGAAGATGAATCTCATTGTAGAGAAATTGGAAAAAAAACAAACTTAATTTTTAAAAACCAAAAACAAAATGGTCCTTAAACGGGAGCCTAGCTAAAATATTAATTTTGGTCTATGTACTTTTCATCCCATTCTATTTTAGTTTTTCATAAATTTTAAAATTATTTATTTCTGTTAGCTTGAAGATAATTTTAAATAATAATAGTAATTTTAGGAGTGATCATCAATCGGTCGGGGTCGATTTTCGACCCCAACTGATCAAATTCGGTAGGTTCGGTCGATTTTTTTTTTAAAAAAAAATTCCTTAAACCGACCAAAACCGACCGATCGGTTAGGTCGGTTTATTTATTTATTTTTAAAATTTTTAAATTATTTACTGTTTTTATTATTTAATTATTAATTAAAAAAATATGTAAAAATGTTTATAGTTTTTTATTACTTTTACAGTTTTCTATTATTATTATTATTATTTTTTTTATATATTTCGGTCGGATTGGGGTTTTTTCTCCAAACCGACCCTGACCCCGACCGACACTTTCAACAAACTGAACGACCGAGGTCGGTTTTGATCGGTCGGATCGATTTTCGATATTTTTTTGTTCACTAATAAGTAATTTTCATTTAAGAAAAGATACAAAAATATGAATATGCTTTAAAAAATTATAGAGGAAATATTAAAAAAAAAACTAATTTTAAAAAAATAGCAAATTAATAATAGATAGAGACTATTTTTAAGATTCATTCGGAGTAGAATGCTAAATTTAGACTTTTAAGAATATGGAGCTAAAATAAAACAAAATTTAAATATTATGATAAAAAATGATATTTTAACATTAAAAAGAAAATCTCACTCCCATCAATCACTACACATCCACCCATTTGCATAGAAGGGTTTAATCAATGGCCTGGCCCTCATAATCCATCATCACAAATCATTGTTCAACATATGGAGTCAAATGCATCATTTTCTTTACTTTCAATTTGATTTCACTAAAATTATGTAAGAGAAAAATCTTATACATTAAAGTACTAAATTTGAAAATAAATACAAAGATTAAAATGTATAATGTTGTATAAATGTATTTTAATTTACTTTACGTTAAACTTTCATCTTGATGTCTATTTAATCTATGAACTTTTAATTTTATGTTCAATAGATTTATAAACTTTAAAATATGTCTAACATATGCTCTTAAATTTTCAATTTTGTGTCTAATAAATCCTTAAACATTCCATTTGTGTAATAGATTATAGATTCATACGATATTTTTTAAAATTCACGGACCTATTAGATATTAGTATTAAATATCAAATTCAATTCAATAGATCCATTAATTTTTAAGAATTTTAAATATGATGAGAGCTATCAAATATGAAATATGTATTCAAAGTTAAGAGGTCTACTAAATATTATAAAAGTTCAATGATGAAATTAGACATAAATTTATAAAAATTTAGAGACTAAATTTGTAATTTATCTTTTATTTTATGTAATAAGATGTGGATTATTGTGGGTTGTTTTAGAAAATTTTTATTTTATTTTATTTTTTGAGATAATGATGATGAGACTGAGCATGGCACACGTGTGCATCATCACATGACATGCAACAGTGAGCAGGGTAGTGATTCCCATTGTCAACCCTTAGTTTGACTTTTTTTTGTGGCAACTTCTTCACCCACATCTTATCACATTGAGCTGGATTTTCCCCCAACTTTTTTCTATTTTTTCTTTCCTTTTCATTATTGCTTCTTTTTTTTTTTTTTACCCTACCTTTATTTGACACATGTTACTATGCCTTTAATTTACCATACACAGATAGATTAATTTCACGAGACAACTATTAGATCCTACAATATTTAGAGGTATATGAGAGTGGATTAAGTTTAACGTGAGGCTAACTCAGAGCGAAGGTTTACCAAGTACCGAGAATCATCGCAACAACTATTTTTCTAACTCATATTTCTTGAACGTTTTATTTAAATCCTAGACGTACACTAATATTAATCTAACCTCATGAGATTAAAATATTGAACTTGAATTCTAATTAAAGTAATAAAAATTACTTTCTCTACGGACTATCATTATATTTCTTACAACATCATTAGAAGAGATAAATGTAAAAAAGAAAAGAGATAATAATTTTTTTTCAAACAATAAAATAACTATCAAATTTTTAATGGTAATGAGTAAAATACCTAAAGTGAATAAGTATTTTCTCTTTCTGATAACTATTAGTTTTCAAGGAGGCCAATGGAATTTTAATAACCTAAAGTACTATAGAGTTTGAACTCATTCTTCCAAAATCATTTTATTTATACCCTTGATGTGTGTCAATGTCATAGATCAATCCATAGTGATTATTAATTTTTTAAGTTCTTTAATTTATCCTTACTAGTTCAAATACAAATGTCATAACTCTAATTATTTAAATTTTGAGTCAAAATTTTATCCAAAAAAATTAATTATTCAAACATCTAATTATTTAAAAATTGTTTGTAAGAGAAACTACTACTGAGTGGATGATAATTTTGTCTAAGGAAGACTATCAACTTCTTGATATTATTATTTACAAGCTCATAATTGGAAAACAAGAACAAATTTTGCAATAGTGTTAGTATTTATCCAAACAAGTTTTACTTATCTAAACGTATACACGTACACTTATTATTTTTTTTCTTAAAAAGAAAAATATCAATCCTGGAAAACGATTCTCAAATAGTAATTTCCAACACTTTAGTCAAATCAGACTAATCAAACAACAACACGATAAATACATAATTTATATTTCACTTTCTTGAAATCGAGTTAAAAAGAATTTAATCAGAAAACAAAAATTCAATTCTAGTCTCTCTACCTTTTTCACTTTAAATAAAACAAATCACAAAGACTAAAATTATAATCACCATTCATAAAGAATCAAACTCAAATCAATTACAATATAAAATGAGCTCCAACATTAATAATACAAATTTAGTGGAGTAATAACTAAAGAAAACAGTAGAATTTATTTATTTGGACACCCACCAAAGAGAGATGAAAAAAAAAAAAAAAAACTCATTGAATATGTCTCCTCTTTAATAGTAATTAGCTTTTAAAAGTCTTTGTATGATAGCCATAGGATGATGGGTTTAAAACTTTGAAGAAGAAAGTAGGGTTTTGATTAATTATTATTAAAAATCATTTTATTTATGCATGCAGTTGAAAACTTTGACCATTCATTATCAATATATTCAACTCCCATTATTAATATTAAAAAAATAAAATTCAAAGAAAAAACCCCAAGAAGAAGAAAATTGATTTTATCCTTTAAAACGCTCCCTATTCATTGCTACTAATGATTTTGTTTGCAAATATATTTTAAAATCTAATTGATTGTGTTTATTTCTCTAACTTTGTCATTAAAAAAAAAAAACCACTCATTCATTTTCATGATCAAATTTTCTTTTTATTGACAGTGACTTATCTACTTTAATTATCATCGTTATTATGGTTAAATTAATTAGTACGCTTTTTCTTCCTCATTTGTGTCAATTATATTTTACTTTCTTTTATTAAATTTGACCAATTATGTCAACTGTTAAAAATGCTGTTTTGTAAATTTTTTTGGGAGAAAAAATTAACTCCACTCTAAAACTAGGTAAGCATGCAATCTATTTTGTAAATGATATCGATAGAATAGCATTAGTATATTTAAAAATTAATTTTATTAAATAATATTCTTAATTAAAAATATGGAGAATGAAACAAAACTTTTAGAAGTGAGCGAACCAATTTGATGAAGTAAATAAATAATAATAAAAAAAAAAAACATAATAGAATCTGCGAGAGGGAATGGTCAAAATTGGCACAAAATTATGGTAAGAAATTGCCTCCTAGGAAATGTTTAATTTAATTAACACGTTTAAATAACTTATATTTTTTTAAAAAAATACAAATTTACTCCCGAACGTGTTTGATTAGGTCTTTTAACTTTAAAAAACGTCTAATAGCTCCATAAGTTGTTCATTTTGCAACTAATAGTTTATGTCATATCCAAAGATGAAAATATCGATATCGACAGATATTTCTGTAAATAAAAAAATTTAAAAAAATTATTTAAATTAATAATTAAAATGTTTTTACTTTCAAACTAAGTTATACATCTTTTTTTTTTTTTAACTATTTACATTTATATTGAGGTTAATAGATGATACATTTTTATCTTTTATGGGTATTCATAAAAGATATTGAAGATATCAATTGATCCTTAATTTCCGTGTTGAACCCTCCAATTTATGGATATATCGACGAATATATCGACATATCAACACATATTTTTCCTTCTTAGTCATATTCGACATTAAAAAAAAATCAAAAACCTATAAGACAAATATACAATCTTGACATTATTAGATTTTATATCTAATAAGTCCCTGTCATATCCTACATTTTTTTTAAAAAAAAAAATCATGTACATATTTTTAGATACATAATCGACTTTTGTATCTTAGAGAACCTTCACCTTTCATTTTTATTCAACATGTAAATTTTAAATTACGTTGTTATTTACTCTCTATAGTTAATATCATACTTGAAACACTGATATGGCATGAGATGTCTATTAAATTACTAAATAGGTATGTGAACAAGAAGTGATATCCTTATAAAAACATTTATTCTCAAAACAAGTTTTTGAGAATAAAAGAAGGGAAGATATAATTTTTAGAACAAATGCAAAAGTGTAATTAGTTGATAATAGAGGGAGATCAAAGGGGCTATTTGGGAAGAAAAAAAGTTTAAAATTATAGCTATAAGATAGTATAGAATATATGTATAGTGAGAGTGTCCAAAAAATGAAAAATGGACCATTTAAACTACTAAAGATATTGTTTTTTTTTTTTGAAAAGATATTGTTGGAGTACAAAGACATTTATTTATCTGTTGTTGGTTGGGGTCCAAAGGCATATATTATATATATGGACACAAATCAAAACTTATTCTCTTTTGGAATAATTAAAAATAAAAATAATGCAAACTCATCTCTATGAAAATGTCAACCAAATAGAAAAAGTTTTGAATATATATTGGATAGTGGAATTTCTTTGCATTATTTTTTCAAAATGTTTTGACAGCATTGGTCTATTAGAGAATCATATTGTAAGTCTCACTTTCTTTCTTTTAGTACTCAAAATGTTTAGAGAGAGAGAGAGAGAGAATATTAATGGCACTATGAAAAAGAGAGAGAAATAATGGATATGTATGAAGGCAAAAGAGTTAAGGGTAATGAGAAATGTAGTGGAAAAAAAATCTAGATTTCCACTAATTTACTTTACTCTCTTCAAAAAGACAACCTTTTTACAAAAGGAAAAGGAGAAAAAAAAAAAAAAAAAAGGGGAGGGGAGAAAAATGCCCTATCTTTTTGGCCATGGCCAAAAGTTATTCCCTCTCCCCCACAAAACAACAATCAATAAGGAACCAACTTCTCTCTGTATTTTTTTTCCTCTGCCCCAAACCCTCTCTTTAATTTGAGTGCCACATGCATCCCTCTAGGCTACTCTATAACCTAAGCCACTATAAACGAATTAGGGTCGAGCAATATTGTCCTTCTGGGTACGTTTATCGCATACAAATAATTTAACGTTGAGCTATGTTTATCTTAGGTAAAAGTTAGGATTCTTACGTTTTCTTTCTAATTTGACTTCCTAAGTGTGTTTTATTGTATAAAGAAGTTCAAATTTTTCAGCTTCATTTCTAATTTGTCATTCTTGGTACGTTAGTCGTTTTGTTCTTTTAGGTACGCTTATGGTATAAAAAAGTTTGGAGATATTTAAGTTTTCTTTTCAATCTTTTCTTTTGAATTGTTCGGAAGAAGCAACTCTCTTGTGGTAAGCGATTTGAGTCTCTTAGTCATGCATGCCAACTTAGAGATCTTAGGTTTGAGCTTTCTGGTGAGCTTAATAAATAAAAACTATCGATGTTTCTTGAGTTCTGGACGAGTGCAAGAGTATAGAAAAGCAAAGTTTTGATACTCGATTATTAAAAAAAATTGTTCTTCTAAGTATGGTATTGTGTAAAAAAAAAAAAAAAAGATTTTTTTAGAGAGATAGGATAAGGAGAGATGGTGGAGATCCATGGGGAAAGAGAGAGAGAAGGGAATTGGATTCCCTTTACAACCTCTACAAATGGGAGAGACTTTCTAGGGCAAGTCAACGAGAAAGCTGAAAACTTTCTCTTTTAATATTAATATTCATTTTTTATATATAAAAAAAATATATTATGATTCCTCTCCTCTCATGGTGCTCCCCACTTGGGCCTTTCATTATAATGCCAATTATATATATATATTTAAACCAAAATAATCTCTTTCTTTTTATTGGGGACATGTCTGAATTTTTGGTGAGTCCAATTCAAAAATTTATTCAATTAAGTTTTTAAATTATAAAGAGTGTTTAATAGATCAAATTTTATGTTTGGTATTTTTAAAATAAAATTTAGGATAAACTATATAAATGAAGCATTTATTATATTCTTTTACTATAATGTCTAAACTGTCTAAAAGTCTCGAATTTTGCATCTATGTCCATTCTTTTTATTAAATAAAGTTGCAGTGAAAGCATATTTACAATATTGTGCATTATTTATACGATTTTTTTTAAATAATAAAATATAGAAAAAATCTTTTATATTAATTGCCATTTAAAAATCTTTTCTAAAAATATCTCAAAATACTCCTCAATAACTCATTGTTCCAATGAAAATTTAAAATAATAATAAAATAATCAGAAATAGAAAAAAGATTGGTTCAAAGTGCAGATTGAGCACAAGACTTAAGAGTTACAATATGCATCATGTGCCTCTGAGGGTGCTGATAGTTTTAGATATAAAAATATATATACTATTTAGTTTGGCTTGACTTGAGTTTATTCAATTTGATTTTATCAAATCCGAAAACCAACTAAATAATATCGATTTTGATTCGATTTTGGTCGGTTTAAGCGATTTTTTCTTGCAACCTTAATACTCTTAATAACCGTCAAAATATCACAATTCTTCCCAAAAAAAAATCATTGTAAAAATTCTCTCCATTATCCAAACATTTTTTTTTCATTTTTGTAAAATCGAAAAATCTATAAATGCAAAATCTATAAATTGTGACAAAACTGTATGTAAGTGGATCTTTCAAAGGGATCATTTATATATAATTTGTCTAAAATTGAATATTATATATAATAGATCAGTTAATTTTTTATGTTAAGCCCAATTTGACGCAAAATTAAAATTTAGAAATCAAATAGATACAACCTTTCAAAATTCAAAGACTAAACTCTCTATTTTATTTTATTTTATTTGAAGGGTCTTAATTATTGCATGATGAATTGATTTTTCCCACTTCCAAGTGTCTTTGTGTTTTGTGTGTATTTGAGAAAAAAAAAAAAGCTTGAGATTTTGTTAGATATTTTTTGAAATCAAATGGGTCTTTTCACGCATGATTTTCTTAAGAGTAGATGTTTTTGCTTTATGATTGTTACTAATGAGAGAGAATTTGAATTTTTCGTCTCATAACTTTATTATTATTTTTTTTTTTTGAAAGGTTATAAAACTTAATTTATTTGTGAGCAATATTGAGAGATTAATGTGTTAAACTCATCATTCTTCTTTTATTTATGTATGTATGATATGTGATGACTTTATGTATTATCTCTTGTTTAATCATCATGAGATTGAAAAGTTAATGTTGGTAGGGTTTAAAGTAATTTCTTCTTAATAAATTAGAGACATCTTTTCATTACAATATTGTGGCTAAATTGCATATTTCATTTTTATGGTTTAACTCCATTTCAATTTGGTCCCTTTGACTTTGAAAATTTTTATTGATGTCTCCATTTTTTTTTTGTTTGTAGATATCATTATCATATACGAGGAATAATAGAAATTTAAACATAATAACAAAAGAAATGGAAGAGTACTAAAAATCCAATAACTATTATATCAATTAATTACACACCCAAAATGAGATTGAGATTAGCCGGGTAGGAAAATTAAAAGCAAAAATTGGAATTTCAGCAGCCTTTTTCTCATCTTTTTCAAAAAAAAAAAAAAAAAAAAACCATAATATAGTTCCGTAAGGAGGCTATGATTGAGTCTTGAGGGGATGAGTCGACCATCTTCTAAATGACTCAAATCGAGCAATTGTGTGTCTGCCATCGAGAAATTTTTTTATGTAGTATCTAATACGAGCAAGCCATCAAGAAAATAGTGGAATTTGTGTAATGTACAAATGTGTGATTTCACCTAAATTCATTTACTTTATATTATCTCGATCTAAGTACTAACTAGTTTTTGCATTTAGTTATCATAACTCACAAGTTATAATAACTCAGAAAATCTTTCTTTTGCTTTTGAAACACAGACTATTATAACACTGCATTATATATCTACTGCATTTTAAATAATATTATATGTTTCACAGACTATAATAACCCATGAGATGTTTAGGACGCTGAGTGGGTTATAATAATAAGGGTTATAATAGTGTTTGGGTTATTATAGTCATGTGAACATATAATATTATTTAAAATGCAGTAGTATATAATCAGGGTTATAATAGTACATGTTTGGGGTCAAGCATTTACAGTTATTATAACACAAAATATGATAACTGAAATGCACAAACATGCCTATGATGTATATTATAACCTTCATTATTATAACTCACTCAGTACTCCAAACAACCCCTAAGTATTAAGACACACCCAACAATCTCGTTAAGAAACTAAAAAATATATATAATTTGTGCATTAATTCAAACTCTATACATTAATTAATATATGGTATATTTTGCAGCAACATCCTTGATCGGTGTTATGCATAAAAGTCAATGCCCTATTCAAAAGGGTTCTCATTGGTACATATAAAACAAAAACTTAAAAGTATTTTGCTTTAATATTGTTTGTTTATCGCTCTATGCATGGGTTGTTTCCTTTCCACCCACTATTTAGACCATCTTTGAAAATGATTATGAAAATGTTAAAATCATTCAAAATTACTCTTTAATTAATTATTTAAAATTAATTTTATACCTCTTTTTCTTTTTGAACAGCCCGAGCTAGATGACAAAGCTGAGCTCGAAGGTACCTTTTTGATACGGTAGAAGTACCTCGCACCCTTTCAATAAGCGAGGCTTTCCCGATCGAAATATTTGCATGCGAGAGAGATCCCAATTCCGTGTATCCGGTTAAGCGAGCCCTGCCGCCTCTACCCAGACAAAAAAGGTGAGCGCCGGGAGCGAAAGGTTGCTTGCTTTACTAAATAATAGTGGCTGAATAGAAACAGATTCTTGCGGATCCCCGCTTCCCTTATGTTGTTGAAAGGCATTCTTCACGTCAAGTTGATTGAAATAAGGGCAACTTTTTGATTGCAGCCAAGGCAAGAATGCCACGAATGGTGGTCATTTTAGCGGGCAAATGTTTCCCCTATCTTTTAAGGAGGTCGCGCCTCCTTGCTATCTTAAAAAAAAAAGCGGACCCGCGCGAATCGCGTCTTCGATCTTGCATATATATCGAATATCTATCTATATTAGATATCAACTTGGTCAACTGACAAGATGAGGTGCTCCAGGCATCCCCATTTAGAAAGAAGGGTCGAAGGTTTTGGGCCTGTAGCTTTCCCCATCCGCCCTTCGTCGGGTGGTGCTTGGGATCTCTCTTGTTCATAGATCGTCGAAATCAGATCAATATCCATTTCTCAATATATCGAGATATCGATAGAAATATTGAGATCTCGAGATGGATCGAGATCCATATCGAAGGAAGAACCAACACAACAAAGGCGTAACCAACGGAAGGGATCGAATCCAAGGCTTTAGATATGGCTAGTTGGAACTTCCTCCAACTCGGTAATCTAAGTTAGTTTTGAAGGATGAGAGTCGCGTTTTAAAATAATTATAAACATGACAATAATAGTTTTAACTATTTTAAAATCACTTCCAAACATGTCTTTAATTTTTCATTTTGCAAAATTTTCATATAAATTTGTAGGAATCGAAATAGGGATTCTCTATAGATAATTTGCGAGTGGATAATGTTTAATTTTTTTAATTTCAATTAAATAGTCAATTTTCTATACTATGAATCTTAATTTAAATGGTAAATGGGATGGGGACGAGCGTCGAAAATATATTCTCCATCCCTGTCTTCATTTAGGTAACGAAAAATTTTCTATCCGCTTACTTTCTCATTCTTCACTTAATTGGAGGTTCGTTCGAGATAGACCTTCGAGAAAAAAAAATTCATGTCCCCATCTACACAAAGATAAATATAGTTTTTAAAATTATTTGGTAGAATTGAAACGAAAGTGTATGTTTTTTCCATGTCAACACCATAATGTAACCATCTCTTAGGAACATATCCTAATATGAATTTCTAATGAAATGACTAATTCCCTACTCCTTTTCAAGTGTCATCAAAGGATTTTTTGAGATCGTCACTGCAAATATTAGAAAAGATAGAGTGATCGAGTTAAAAATAATGAATTTATGACATGTAACATCTACTCATCCACGTTTCTAAATCAACAGATCTCATAGACATAGAAACTCCTATTTTTAATAAATTCTTAGAAGTACTAACAAAATCCCGCATTGACTAGGGAGGAAAGAGATCTATAGTATATAAGTGAGGATAATTATCTATATTGGTACGAAGTTGTTTTGGAACCAAAAACAAAGCTATATGTGGAGATATGTTGTCCTTTTTTATCCATAAATAACAAAAACAATTGTTTTGAATACATTTTTAATTATGAAATCAACAATGACCCATCATTAAATTATTTTTAAAAAATGACTTAGAATAATGAAAATTTTACATGTAAATAAATTGGGTTTTCATAATGTAATTAGAGATGAGGGTGATGAAGGCATGATTGAAAATTATGAATATAATTAATTAGGTTGTTGAATGTGTGATAATAAAGGAGCTAAAACCAAAGGATATTATTGGAGTACACAAAAGTGAAGAGCATTATTACAATTATTTATTTAAACTTTTTTCCCCCTTTTTAGATTTTCTTTTTTAAATTAAAAAAAAATCCATTATATTCTCTCTGAAAATAAAAGGTTACTTTCTAATGTTGCATGTAAAAGAACTAAAGAAACCAGCTATAGCCCATTGCTTTCCTTAAAGTCAAACACCTAGCTATCCATCAATAATGTGGGCCCCACATGTTTCATCTATTGTCCTATTCTCTCTCTAGAAATGTGTACAACCATATTAATTTTAGGTTAAATTATAAGCTTAGTCTCAACTTTATATTAGATAAGTCCCTAAACTTTAAAAATTTTTTAATAAGTCTCGAAACTTTCGATTTTATATCTAATAAACACCTAAACTTTCAAAAGTGTCTAATAAGTCCCTAAACTTTCGATTTTGTATCTTCTTAGTCGTTCAACTTTCAATTTTGTGTCTAATAGATCTTTAAGGGCCTGTTTGGTATGCAATCCGGATCCTGTTTTATGTTTTCGGATTCACTGAATTCAGTGAATATGTTTTGAGAGATGTGTTTTAAAATCTGCTTTTGGATTCTGAATCCAAATAGTAGAATTTCAAAACAACATTTTTATGTTTTTATCAGTATCCAGATTCTCGAATTTAAAATTTTAAAATGCAGAATTATATTAAAGAAAGATAAAAATAATAAATACAATATTTCATGTTATGAATTCAATTTACTTTTGTTAAATTAAAATATGTAGAATATAATATATTATAAATTATAGAATATTATATTATAAAAAAATAATTCTATAAAATTTGCAAAATCATTTCCTAAACTAATTAATAATGACTTATATTCAATATAATAATTAGTTTTGCATCTACAACTAATTTCATGATCTATAAATATGTTATAGAAGCACAGTTTAAACAACTGCTTAGAATGAAATCAAGTTTCTAAATCACTACTAAACACATATCCAAAACATGAAATACAACTCTGCTTTCATTGAATCACTTGTTTTCAAATTTCTATTTTCATTGCGTCAGACAAATGCGCCTTCCTAACATATTTGATATTTTTTAAAATTCATCAACTGATGGTAGGGGTGAGCATCGATCGGTCGGGGTCGGTTTTCGACCCCAACCGACCCCCAAACCGACCAAGGTCGGTCGATACGGTCGGTTTGGTCGGTTTTTATATATATTTTTAAATATTTATTTAATTAATTATTTAATATTATTATTTTATTATTATTTAATATATTTTGAGAAAATCTTTTTAGTTTTTTATTTTTTTTAATTATTATAATAATAATAATTATTATTATTATTATATATATTTTAAATATCGGTCGGTTTTGTGAAGCACAAAACCAACCCCGACCGAAGAAGACCGAAAACCGACCGACGGCCCTCGGTTCAGTCGGTTTCGGTCGATCGAGTCGGATTTCGATTTTCTTTTGCTCACCCCTACCTGATGGACACGAAATTGAAAGTTTAATATACTTTTGAACACAAAATTCAATTTTATATTTAATAGATTCATTAATTTTAAAAAATTGGAAATAAGTAACTTGTTCTTGAGGCATACAGTAAACTAACTATCTATCTACTAAAACATCATATACATATCAACAAATACGATCAGTGCTCTAAAGTTCTAATCTTCTCAAGACAGTTCTGCATTTGCAGATTGACATCATCAGAGATTTGAGGTCCAGCCATAAGCTTGTATTGCTCAAATTTCAATTCATCGAGCCTCAACGCGGTGTTCTTGCAAACCCTGGCATTTCCTGTAAAGTAAAATAAGGGCACCAGTATGAATATGATGTTGATAGATATATGTGTGTGTGTGTGTCTGTGTAAGAAACCAAATTTTCATCGAACGAATGAAAGAATACAACTATACAACAAGTCTAAAACTAACTACAAGAAGGGACTTCAATCTAAAAGAACAAGACCAATGTCAAAATTACAAAACACCGATGCTACAACATTTTGCCTCTCTCCCAAAAGGGGATGCAATAGCACCTTCTCCCCATCATAGAACACCCATCTCTATTGCGCACCCCACTAACCCTGCACGAGCTCCTCCAACGATCTCACTGGTCATTAGCAACCTGGCAGTCTCCTACAAAGGAGACACCATTGCTGGAACAAAACAAAATAAAAGTGTCTTTGAACACGATTCTAAGTACTAAACTTCCTAAGTAAATCTTGCCAGGCAAAAAACTTCACCTTAGGAATTTTAGCCTTCCAAAGAGAGGTAAAGATAGAGGACTCAAAGGAGTCAAATGAGTCATGAGAAAGAGACCAAGAGCGAAAGTAGGGATGACAAGAAAAACCTCTATCAAGATCGAGGGTCCAAATTCTAACATCACTCCTCCCAGAAGTAGTAAATTGATCAATAGATAGACAAGAGACCCGTCACATCAATAACCTCCCTATTAGTAAGCGAATGACAGAAACCAAAAGTGAACGAAGAGAAAAACTAGGAAGGTACAATATCGAGATCACCAAATGCAACCTCAAACATCGACTGGAAAAAAGAAAGAACCAAAAACGAGTGGTTAATTTGAATCCCATGCTTATAAATAGAAAATGGTACATGATATCGTAGCAAAAGAGAACTTATGCTGGAGAATATGGGAAACTCCAATTGAGGATCAAATAAGAAGCAATTTCTGCAATTTCCCTTTGCCTTTTACCATTTGTACCTTTTGCCTCTATATTTAAAAAACTGTTATGCGCACACACCACTAGAGTCCTCTTTTTTTTACATGAATAACTAAACTTTCATTGAGATAAAAATGAAAGAATACACGGGCATACATAAGAAAAGCCCACAAAAGGGAGTCGACTATAAAAAAATGGCTCCTGTCAAGCAAGATAAGACTTAGAGAATAATTACAAAAAAGCCTCAACAATGAGACCAAAAGAGATACATAGAATCTAGCAATGGACCATGCTTCCATAGAAGAGACCTCCCCCCAGAAGATTCTATTATTTCTCTCCCGCCACAAATCCCACAAAATAGCACACACCCCAGATTGCCAATAAAATAACCCTTTCCCACGAAAAGGCAGCCCAAGGAGAAGCTCTATGAACAAATCCTACTATTCAAGTCCCCAACATAGTTGAAGTTGAACTGCTTAAAGAAGGAGCTCCAAACTGCCGTAGCAAAGTCAAATGACCAAAGAATATGATCAAGATCTTAAGTTGCCCTCCTACACAGAATACAACAAAACGGCCCGACCAAAGGGGACCCCTTGGCTAGCAAACGATTCATAGTGTTAATCCTTTCGTGCCAAACCTATCACACAAAAAATTTAACCTTCTTTGGGACCTTTACCTTCCAGAGGGAGGAAAACAAAGAACCACTCGACGCAAACAAGCTAACTAAACACGGAAAGAAAGAACTACATGAAAAGCCACTAGAGTCCTCTTTTTATTAATATCTGCAAGTGCCTAGTATCACATCTCGATTATTCTCATGACAAAACCATTGCCTCTAATTTGGTTGTCAAGGTAACTCATAGGATGTTAATTCTTAGACAAGTGGGTACCATGTTTTAAACTCATTCTCCCTTAAGCCTTTTACTATTTACATGGGTTCTTATTGACCAATCATTAGGTCACTAGCCCATGAGTCATTCTTTTCAAAATCCAAGAAATAATATGAATATGCACAAAAAGTAAGAAGAGTTTAAACTAAAGTGTCATTTACAAATTCAAAAATTGTCAGGTCATTTTCTGATTATATCCTTCAAGCACAACTGTCTATAAACAAACTGGAAGAATCAATTAACATAAACAATGATAACAAAGAAACACTTACCAGTTAAGTCCAGTAGATTAAATACAACAGGGCAATTGCTGATAGTCCTCAACATGGTAATTGCAGCCCAGACATTTTGGTAGTTCTCTCTAGAGGCTCTAATAATACACAACTTCGTGATTGGATTTACATACCTAACTAAATAAACACACCAAGAAGGAAAGAAGAAATATTAAGCTATACAAATCAAATATAGAGGCATGTAGCTAACACAAATGGAAGTTGAAGAAAGAATTAGAAAGATACACAGTTTTATATATCTACCTTGAAAAGATCCAAGTGAGGAAGCAAAACCACACTCCCCGAAGTTGAGAAGAATACTGTCCTTGATTGCTTTTGAAACATTATATTGGGTAATGATAATAGGATCATCTGTTGCAAGTTCTTTATTGGGATCCAACCGTACTTCAAACACCAAGTATCGGTTTTTGAAACCCACCATTGCTTTGATACTTCTAACTTCGATAACAAAATATGCCCAGGAACAGAGGAAAGAAGAACACAAAGATAACCACCTGATTTCAAACAAAGCTCAAAACTTAATCTTCCACCATAAAAGCAGTGCATAAACGATAGATAATGTATCATCAACAACTGATTAGACATATGAAGAGATTGCTAAACTTCCAAGTAACTTTTGTAATTATGTTCAATGATAAATCAGATGTGCAAAAACTACTTCATGGGCGTATGGTTCATACCATTCAAGATTACTCTGAGACTATCCCCTAAAAATCACAGACACGGCTACAAGTCAATGTCTAAAAAACCTAGGACATGACACATTAGGGATACGTTTTTTTAAGGATAAATGTGAATTTAAGGAAGAAAAGAATACTTTTAAACAAGCCGATGGATCAAGGCTGGCGGCGAGTGGTTGTCGGCCCCGACGGCGACGGCGATTTGGGGTATGGAGGATGAAGATGAAGACTTATTAGGATGTTAGGGTTCAATTTTTACAATTTATAATTTTAATTTGTCTTTTCGGGTTTTTGTTTTCAAAATAAAAAGGGGGCTAGGTGGGGTTTGTGAACTTGCGATGAAACCTCTTTCTATTTCAAATTTTAACTTATTTCTTTTTATTTAAATTTTTAGATTTTTATATTTCAAAGTTTTAAGCTACGTATTTATAATATTTATATAAGTATTTTTGTTATTTTTCATTTTTATACTGTTTATTGCATATGTTTTTACTTTATTTTCTATTATGATAAGATATCTTAGTTTTATCTTTTATAAACCCCTACCTATTATAAGTGAATAAATTTATTTTGTTTTTAATAGATAATGTAATATTAAAATTAATTATTATTATTATAACAAAATAAGTTAAAATTTATAAATTTACTCATATCTAAAAATTAGTTCTAGGGTAAAATATAAACAATGATATATAAATTATTTTATGTATCTTTAATTTGTCAAAAAAATATAGTTCAACTAACGTGATGAATGTGTTAACGATCACGGAGTTTGTGGTTCGAATCCCCACAATTCTAATTGTACTAAAAAAAGTTGTTGATCTTTACTCAATCATACAAAGATTCAATTATTTTTTTTAAATTAATATTAGTATATGCTTTCATTTACTTAATTTTTTTTTTTATTTTACCCAATTTGAAACTGTTTTCTTTTTCCAATTTCTATGTTTTTTCATAAAAGAATCTAAATGTTGCTTTTATTTTTATTTTTTTTGGTTATATAATGAATTTTTCAAACTCAATAAACATAAATCAGTTTACTAATTTTATTTCATATTATAATTAAAGTTATTAATTTAATTAACAAAAAAACTTCTTCAAATTCTTCGAAAATTAGAATAACAAAGCTCTTATATTCTAATCTTTTAATTTTTTATTTATTATTAAAAAATAATTAATCATTTACTAATATACTATTAAATTCTAACATTCTCTAGGTGAGTTGGGGAAGGTAGAAAGGTTTTATTTTACTTTTCATTGTCATATTATGTAGTGTGGTTTTGAATCTATTTTTATTTATTTTTAGATTTGCCATTTATTTAGCGTGATTTTGGGTGGGGTTGTTTAGTGGGTAAGTTTTAATTAGTTGTTTTTAATTACTATTCCAAAATTTATTATAAATATTGTGAGGCAACTTTTTTTTTTTTCCAACAAACTCAATAAACATAAAATTAGTTTATGTAATTATATTTCATATTATAATTAAATTTATTACTAATAATTAAATAAAAAAAATCTTTGAGAATAAGAATCACAAAGTATTTTGTATTCCAACTTTTTAATTTTTTATTTATCATTGATAATTAATTAATTTAGTAATGTATTATTTACATGTCCACCTAAAAAAAGAAGTCTTTCAAAATCATTTTTCTTTTTTACACTTTACATGTTTGAGGTGAGTGACGGATCTAGAATTTCTACCGAGCTTAAATATGAAATTCAAAAAAAAAATATTTAAAGTTGTCATGTTGGAGCCTTAAACCTGAATCGGGACGCCAGAAGTTTTTTTTTTTGTTTTTAGAGGGCTCGGTGGACCATAACTAAATGTTGAGGTTGCATTAGGTGGTTTTAGTATTGTCCTTTCATAATCTTAATTTACTGTAATTTTAGGAGCTTTTATGAATTATTTTTATGTTTAATATTTATGGATTGTTATTTTGTAAGTATAATTTGTTTTAATTACTCAATACTAACGATCATTTCATCTTGAATTAATTTTAATTAATCATTTGATTTTTTTCTAATCCTATCAAAAGAGTTAGAGAAAAAAAGATGAATATTCGGCCTAAACAGGGACTAATTGGCGTAGTGGGTGGGAGGGGCAGAAGTCATTGTTTGTTGAAAGTATGTATACTATATCTTCAAAGCTAAGAGAACAATATGGTTTTAAAAAAAAAAGAAAAAAGAAAATAAAATAAAATGGAAGGAACTGACCTAAAGGACCAAAGGCGGCGAGTTATCTGCTGCCGATCTGAAGTGAAGCTGCTCGTCGGCGGCGGGTCTGTTGCTCGTCGTGAGATGGTCTGAGTCTTGGATTTCTGTCGATGAGGAAGAGAAGCTACCGAATGAAGATGAGAATCGAGATGTCGATATGAGAGGAGAGAATCCAGGGTTGCTTTTAAGTTTAACACAGTCTATTGGGCTTTTTCATTGGATTATTTTGTTTTGGGCTGGCCCATACTTTCACCAATTCAATGAACTCTTGAAAATATATAATTTATCATTTGTAAATGCAAAAGAAAACAAACTTTTGCAACAGGGGGTTACAATTACAATGGAGGATGGGATCGGGTCAAAGTGTTTGTGGTGGGAAAGTATAAATAGTTACCTAATGGATGTCTTAATTAAGTTAGGATCAGGTTTACTACTCTATTACCCATGTGTGGGGTAGAACATTTGAACTTCTAACCTCTTGTTCGATGGTACATATTTTTTACTAGTTGAGTTATACTCATGTTAGTGTAGCAATCAAGTTTAGAAAATTGAAATGAATATATATAATTAGATACTCAAAGAGATTAGTTGGAAATTGTTTGAAATTATGAATGTAGATAAGCCAAAGAAAACATAGCTCAACAGTAATTGACATGTACTCATTCCCTTGACGTTGTAGTACTAAAAAACGATACACTATATTTTTTTACCTTTAAAGAATTTGGGGGAAAAAACATTTTGTCAAGGGTAACTAATCTATATGGATTTTCATATTCTAAATGATTGAAAAACTTGTGGCAGTGATGGCTTTAAAATACAGCTTATATGTGAACAATGAGAACAGTGGTTGAATTCAAGAAAGACTTCATGTTCCCTGTTTTCTCCACACAAAACTCCATTGGAAGAGACATATAAACAAGTCAAGTGAGGAACTCAAGGAGAGCTGTTCTTCAAAAGTTCATTTTGTTTCCATTAAGCCACTGTCCACTGTATCTCGACGTGTATCATTCCGTTTTTCGAATTGATGAGATGATACTTCTGGTTGATGCGTCCATTGTGCACGACATCGATGAGATTAATCTCTACATGTCCCAATGATTCCTGTGAAAAGATGTGGAGCAATTTTGATATTCAAAAGAACGAAAGTGTGGCGAAAATCGCTTCATAAATGATGTTCAAAGCAAGAGGGGGAAGAAACAAAATTGTGATGATGTTACCTTAGAGATGAAACTGAAAAGGCTATTCCTCCTACTCCTAACCTCAATATGAATCTTCTCTTCTAATGGAGGCTCCTCAAGCATGAACTGGAATTCTTCATTCCAAATCGGATCACGACATTTCTTCACAATCTGGGAAAAGAATCAATTCATAATATAAAATTTTAGAGGAAGACGACGACAAGACAACGATAACATGACGAGTTCATCCTATGGCTACCAATTACTATGGTTGGCATATCGAAGTTATAGAGAGATTTACCTTTGTTTTCTTTTTTTCTCCTCTAAAGTGTGTTACAGTGTAAGGATTAGTATGTCGTTTTCCCTCCACATTTGTAGCTCCCTGTACTTTAATTGACAACAATCCCGCTCCACCTACAAAACTGTCATGTAGATTTCTTTCATTTTGGCTTGCCATACTCTGGCATCCATCTAACGGACCACTGAACTTGTTGCTTTCTTCTCTGAAAGGAGTAAACGTCAACTCGACCACAAGTTGCCCTCTCGGTTTCTTATTTTGATGATCGTTTATGTTTGCGTTCTTCAGTAAGTCGAGCGTTAGTTCCTTTGTCTCATAGGGTGCAAGTACTTTTAAGGGGACTAGCTGCATTCCTAACCTGTCATGTCTACCAACCTGCCATGGAAAAATAATCTCAAAATAGAAACTTCCATTCAGCAATGCAAGATTTAATCCATTTCAATCAATTACTAACATTCATTTCTCGCGAATTCAATGGACATTTAGTTCATCTTTCAGGAACTCAATGGCATTGCAGAGGAAGGGAAGAACCTTATCCCAATCGTAGACTTGCAACTGAAGAACTTGAGATTCTGGATCCTTTACAACAAGTTTTAACTTCTCATTCCAAACTGGATTTAAGTTGTTCATCTTAATGGTGGTTTTCTTTGATGGTAGTCGCTCTCCGCAAAGACTAAGTTTGACATATGGATCTGATGTCCCCAATAAGTCCATCTTCGAGAGATTTAGAGCCCTGGCAACGTTCACGTGTAGTATTCCCACAGGCTTTTTTGTTGCCGCTCTACACAAAAATCAACGTTATTTGGTAAGTAAATCATATATGGACCTACTTGTATAATCTTTCAAGGATGAATATCAGCTAAATGTTCTCATTGAAACTTACACTGATGCATCAAGAATCGGTATCTCAAGAACATGAGGCCAAAGATAGAGATTTGAAACTTGTTTTCTGATGGTCTCCTACACTTGCAAGAATTAGCTGGTTCAAAAATCCATCTTTCCACAGTAAAAATTCATTGACCAAGCCAAGTGGTTCATAATCGATTATACCAGTGGTCCAGTGCAACACCTGAACAAATGGATAGAGGCCAGGTATGGACATGATATCACCTCCAAGGATTTTCATGCCAAAATCTATATGCGGCTGGAGATATGTAAACCAAAATCAAGAAAAAAAAATTATTACATATGGGTGAACTCGCTGTTAAATCAAGCTCATCAATTAAGGAATAGTGTTTTCTAATGTGCTCTTATACCTTCTCCAATAAAGATACAACAATGTTGGAAAAACAAGGAAAAGCAGGCACTAGAGGCTTCAAAGCTACCCGAGGTGCTGCGAAAATTTGCAGGTCTACTAACTGATAAGAAGACAGACAGTCAAATATTATTGGAGAGGGGGGAAGTATAATCATTCCTCTGTTATAAATTTTTTATGTTGGATCTTCTGACCTGAATTCTTATGTGTAATGAAAAGAGTCTCAACACCAATACAATGTTGGGGTTCCCAGCCCATCTGATTGCAGTTTCTGTGACTACCTCATTCTCATTAGTCTCATGCACTTTGAAACCTGGAACATTGGATAATTTCAACTTATCATGGAAACACATACGACGCAATAAATTGAACTCAAGTGCTAGAATTAAGCAGCCAAAAGCTAACAAATATTATAAGGCTGCAATTCTAAGCAATTTCTTCTCCTTGAGATTTGATTTCCTATCAAAGTACTTCATCCTAAACTTAGTTAACATCATGCCAACGCATGCTTCCTTTAGTATGATGGCCAGAATCTCAGCCTTGATGATATCCATTCTACATCATGTTAATGATTTGAATGAATTAACGTAGGAAAGAAACTGATCATAAGAACGAAATTGGTGATGTTATGCTATTGAACCTTAAGGGTTAGGGGGAGTTGATTCAGAAAACATGTGATTGTGTATATATATTCTATAAACTCCACTACAGACAGTATTGTTTCTCCTAAACATGATATAAAGATGCTTCTTGGGAGTAGCCTAACCATAAAGCTTGGGAGGAAGAGTTCCAAGACTTAAACTCTCGAACTCGATCGATTGGATTTGAAATTTGCCAATATGCTCTGCAAATATTGGTTTGGCGATGCTTCTTATTCTACCACAAATGGCCTGTACATTCAAGAAATTGAAGACAAAGTTCAACAAACTCGTCGCAAATCAAAAGAGATGTGATAGTAAAATCTGAAGTCACCTTATCAAGATAAGGCCACATGGCTGCAAGGAACTTGTTCAACCAATCTACCTATATGTTATTTACAAAATTTGAGAGACAATATCAGAAATTAAGAAACAGAGACAACAAAAGAAAACCAAAAAAATTATCCAACCCGCTCAAAATCAGGGTGCTTAACCCACAGTGGAATTTCAGGAAGAAGTTCTTCCAAAGCATCTGAATCCAATTCGTAGATTGGCCTTATCGTTGGATCCTGCATTCAATAATAATAATAATAATAATAAAAAGGTAGAAATATTCATTGGTGACATAACAAAAACAGAGCATTCTCCCATTCTCAGACCCAAATAAGACGTTCGAGACCAAATTAAACAAGGATGTGACTGTGAGAGTGCCATCACAGATCAAATATTCCTGATTATATACAACTAAACAAACTTGAAAGTATTCACTGAAAATCTCATAATCGTTGTGAAAGAAACAAATTAACAAACACATTGAGTGCACCACCAAATTGCAAGAAAAAACAGAGTAAGATTGAACAATGCATATACAAATTTCTGTAGAGGAATCGGAAGTGGGTATGAGCAAGAATCCATCTGGGTTATACCTTGACCTCATCAGGCTTCGAATAGATGAACAAGAAGAACCCAATAACCAGTCCGAGAGGAATTCCAATCCCAAATCCAAAAATCCCGAATAAAGTGCTGAAAAATCCCATCTCCCAGAGCACTCTGAATCAACCACCATACATGAAACTTCAAACAGAGAACAGAAAGATTTAAGGAGGAGAAAAGAGTGAAGACCCCTTTGCTTTGTTTTTGGCGAAATGACTGCAAAAGTGGATAAAGAAGACAAAAAAAGCCGATTTGCCAATGAGAGAGGAAGGAGCAGAGATTGGCGAGAAATTCAACGTGAAGAAAAAGGGAATAAAATAACGAATTGAACAAAGAAGAAGAAGAAGAAGAAGAAGATTGAAGAATAAAAATAGAAAATTGAGAATCGTAACGCGGAAATGTCCCTCACGAAACCGCCAACGCAAAGCAGAGAGACACGTTAGCTTCAAAATTTTATATGAATGCTTCCCAATGTCCTACTAACGTTCCTGATAATTGAATTTACGATAATGCCCCCATCCTTCGTTGCTGTTACTGATTTCTTTTACGCATTTGGGGTGGGGGTTTAATGGTCTAAAGGAACAAATAACCTCAACATTTGGAGAAAATAGCAGTTCATAATTTTTTTTTTCCCCTTTCCTTTTCTTTTTTCTGTAAAAAGTCTCGAGGATTTCTTATTTTATTTTATTTTTTCTAGAATAAACTTTCTCTTATAACTATAATATTTTTAGGTTAAGTTATAAAGAGAGTCCAAGCACTCAACCGATCAAACTTAAATATCTCATAAGTTTATAAACTCTTAATTTAGTGTATTTGAACTTTAAAAGTATTTTTTTAAGTCGAACTTTAAAAGTAATTTTTTAAGTCGAACTTTAAAAGCGTTTAACGAGTTTTTAGACAAACATGACAGACAAAATTTATATATTATTTCAAAGCGAGTAATCTAAAATTATATAAAGCTGAAAAAATATGTAAAATTTTAACAATAAAATTCAAATTCAATTTTTACAAAAAATATATACATATAATAATAATAATAATAACCAAGCCAAAATAAATTTTTCTATGTTCAACCATGAGTTTGATTAATTAAGATTCCATTTGATAATTTTTTTTTTACTTTTTGAAAATTATCCTTATTTGTTCCCAATTTCTTTTTATCTTATCGATAATGATTTTTATTGTCTTCCTCAAAGAATCATTTAAGTTTTTTACCAAATTTCAAAAACAACAAGTATTTGAAAATTATTTTTTTTAGTTTTCAAAATTTATCTTGATTTTTGAAAACATAGATACAAAATAGATAAGAAAACATAGAAACTCATTAGTAGAAGTAGTATTTTTAGACTTAATTTTCAAAAACCAAATGGTTATCAAATGGACCTAAAAAATGTATTTTTTTTTTTTTTTTTTTGGAGGATGATGTTATTTAGTTTCTAAAAAAACAATTGTGCCATTGAAATTTAATACCTAACATTATGCTATTTAAAAATGCTAATTTTAGGTATATTCCTTCTTCTTGTGACTATTAATCCAAAGATCCTTGTTCCCTTTGCTTTCTTTAATGTGAATTGAGATTGACATTTTTTTTATTACGAATTGAGATTGATAATTAAGAGGAAAATCAATAGTTTATCTTTAAAAAAAAAAGTAAATAAATTGCTCGAGAGTCTGAGACTACGATAATCAAAATATTTATTTAATTGCCTTTTAAAGATAGTTTGGTATAGAAACTTTTACCTAATTTTGGTTTGTTTGGAAAGATTAAGGAAAGTAGTAAATCTGAAAATAATGGGATGCATTTTTTGTTTTATATTGATATGGGGTAAATGATATTAAAGAATTATAATTTTAAATTTAAATACGACTTTAGAGTTATTTAAAAAAAAATGTATGGTCAACTCAACTAAAATTACCTAACTTAATGGAAATTCCATGGAACGTAATGGAAATTCGATTAGTTTATGTGTTCATCTAAAATAAATTTGGATGGAATTGAATCAACTAAAATTATTATTAACTTTTTTAATAGACAAAATTATGCATGTATTTTTGCATTTTTTTTACCTTTAATAATTGTTTATGAATTTTGAATAGAGAGCTTAACGATTAAGATATTTTTACTTCCTTTAAGAGGTAGTACACTAAAATATTCATCCTCACAAATTTTGACATTGAATTACTAATTAATTTTGATTTAATAATTGAAAATAAAGTTAAACAAATATTTAAGATAATAACATTTTAACTTTTTTGTCCATGAAAGTTTTGATTGAATCACGAATAGCTCCAACCAAATTCAATCTAAATATTTTGTACTTAGATTAGAACGAATTCATCATTTAATAGGAGTTCTTTGATTGAAGAAATTTATATGTTAAAATAATTTATAATTTGATCTAAAAAGTACTTTAATCTAACCCAATTCAATTCAAACAAACTCATGAACATTCATATTGATTGCTAAACTTTTATTGAATATGTCTATCTTACTCTATCAACTTTTAAATCCTTATTTTTAGTCATAAATTTTTAATTTAATATCTATTTTTAATTTTGACTATTCCAATATTAAATTTAAATTTTGGGTTTCCAACCTGATTAAATTAAGTTGTGTTTTCATTACATTTTTTTTTCTTCATCCTCCTCATGATGGAGGCCAAATCTTAAACTTAGTCAAAGTTGAAAGGAATATAAATTTATAAAGATTAGTACCAAAATAACAAATAACTCAGAAGATATTAGAAAATTTCTACAAGACAGATACTAATATAAAGTATAAGGGGTTGTTTGGGGCGCTGAGTGAGTTATAATAACAGGGAGTTATAATAGTCTGTGGGTTATTATAGTCTGTGAAACGTATAATATTATTTAAAATGCAGAATAATATAATCTGGGGTTATAATAGTCTGTATTCGGGGTGTTGAGTATTTTACAGGTTATTATAACACGGATTATAATAACCACTGGGTCAAACAGACCCTAAATAAACAATAAGCAACCAGACATTAGCATTCATTGATATTATTATTATTTTTTTATGTTTTCATTGCTATATTCTGCCATATATGCAAATGAGAGTGGTGCCAATTGGCAAAAAGAAATAACAATAGCTTTATTTTCAATGGGCATTTTTTTTTCTAAAAGACCACATATTAATTAATTTAATGAATAAAAAAAATAGAATATGTAATTAATAATAAGACACAACCCTGTAAAGAAATGGTACAATCATTATTGAATAAATATTGGTGTGGTTCACTTTAAATAAGTGGTCCTTTGTATCAAGAATAGTAATTTGTACCCACAATACTATATACCAAAATTATCAATTCATCAAACCTTTGGATAATAATAATTGAATTTTGGTTTTCATTTGGGTTATCAAGAGGTATATCTTTTTAACTATTATCAATGAAATCTTGTTTTTTTTTTTTTTTAACTTTCCAATTCACTGTTGATTTTGAGAAAATTAATATTCCAAATGATAAGTTTATTGTCGTACTTTAGATTAAAAAGTTACCCAATATTTTTTACAACAAATGAAAAGCATTAAAAGAAACTTTTAGAAGTTTAGACTCATTTGCCAAAAGTGAAATCCTTATTCTTCTTCCCCTTTGCTAAATGTGAGAAATTTCTCTGGGAATCTCTTCAATCCAATGCTCATTTTGCTATTTGACCAGTCACTTCGTTTATAACGTCTCAGGTCCAGGATTCCCTGCGACCTGACCACGTCATTATATTATCTATACCATCTTTGAGTCGCTTGCGAGAGTAAAGATTTTCTCCACAAACCAACACAAGTCATTTTAGCATGTTTTGTCCTCACTCATATGCTCCCTAGGAAAATTTCCAAGAGATCACCCAACATAAAGTTGCTCTAAGATAAACACGTTTAACTTTAGAGTTCGTATGATTGAGCCACCGAAAAGAAAAGTGCACGTTATTGGTATAGGTAGTAGCTATCAATTATTTTAAGTTTTTCTCAACTATACTTTTATATCCTTATGGTCACTCGAATGTACCTTGTTCCTCGAGCACCATACTTTCATATCCTCAGGATCTCTCATTTAGATGTGGATTCGGTTCATTAATGTACCCATTTTCCTCGGGCGTCACATCGTTGCATTTTCGACGCCCATGGTTGAACATGTTTATGGCTATTTAAAAGTTTATCCAATATTAATATATATTTTTTAGATAGAGGGGAAGAATAATCAAAGTAATCATACAATTACATAGAAGCATTTATTTGATAACATTTTCATTTATTCTCTTGTATTTATTGGTTTACACCTTAGATTTTTTTTTTTTTAAAAAAAAGTGTTGGATAAATTTATTTATTTCTTCTTCATCATCATCAGTTTTTATGGTTAGAAAACGAAACATGAACCTGTTCATGGCTATTTAATATTTATTGTTAATTTAAAAATTAAATTTCTAAGTTATATGGTTTTTGAAAACTATTTTTATAATTTTCAAAATTTAGCTTGGGTTTTTAAAATATAGGTACAAAATAGATAAGAAAACCTTAATTTTCTAAAACCAAAAATAAAAAACAAAATAGTTATCAAACGGGTTATAGTTTTTACTTTTAAATATTTATTGTGCATTTTAAGTAATAATGATGAAATAATGTTGGTTAAATTATAAGTTTAGTAAGTAAACTTGAATGTTTGTGTTTAATATATAGGTTCTTAAACTTTAAAAATGTAATTAATGAGTCATTGAATTTTTATTTTTGTACCTAATATAAATGTGGATTTTCAAATTTGTAGATCTTGATATATTCAACATTTTTTTTTAAATTAAAACATTTATTATACCTAAAATTGACTTTCCATTCTCAGTCCAATAGGTCGATGGTTTTTATACAAATGTTTAAATCAAAATTTTATTAGACACAAAATTAAAAGTTTAAGAATTTATTAATCACAGAATAAAATTTAGAGATTTATTTAGACACAAATTTAAAAGCGCAGAGAACATATTATATAACTTTTAAACTTCAACTCATTTAACTTAAATTTGAAAATTGAACCATTAAACTTGTAATTTAACCTATAATATTTTATTTGTTTTCTTTGAATAATGAAAAACAATAATCTAGATTTTTTTTTCCTTTTTTCTTTCTAGAATTTGTATGCAATCTCATGAACATTTTTCCAAAATAAGAAACGAATAACAAAATCATTAATTATAGATTTAAAAAATTAAAAGTCAAAACATTGCCGAATAATTCTTAAAGTTTCAACTTCCTATCTTTGTGACAAAGTATTTTGAAAGTGAAGGCTTTAATTAATCTTTTTTCAGAAGGCAAAAGATTCCTTATAGACAGCAATTCGAAAAAGTTTAAGCTTTTAATTTGAATATAAAGTTTTCGGTTTTATGGAAAATTGTGTTATACAGGGAACCCAAAAAAGAAAAAGAAATTATGATAAAATAAAATGTAAAAGCAAGAATATTTTTCATTATGTTTTTTTTTTCTTTTAAAAAAGAAGATTTTTGTTTGAGTATAAGAAAGGGTTTAACGAACATTTATGAGTCATGGGTGGATGCATATATTATTTTACTCTTATAATAGAAATTAAAGCATAAACTTTTTTCTTCTTTATTACAAATATTAATAGGTTAAAAAATATATATTAATGATGAATACTTTAAAAAATTCTACACTTGAAAATTTTAGGACAATATAGTTTTCTTATAATAATAATTTTGAATAGTGTTTTTTTCTTCCTATCAAGCTTTTATGCATATTTCAAGTATCATGTCTCGTTTCTTGCTTTTATTGCTTAGCTTTGTTATCATTCGTATTTTTGTTTATTGACCTTAGATTTATATATTTTTTTTCTTTTGCAATATGCCTACCATTTGAATGAAAAAAGTTAAAGTAAGCATCTTATCGGTAATTGATATGTATTCTTAACTAGAGAGGTGAGAGAGTTCAAATCTTCCACCCTCAAAATGTGATTGAATTAAAAATATATATTAAATGAAGAGATAAAGAGTGATTATTCATTATTTATTGTAAATATACACTCTAATTTGGTATAAACTTAATGTGTTGAAAGGAATATGATATTAAAATGTGATAAATAATACATGTGCACAATGCAATTGAGAATTAAAAATTATTATGTATAATCAAAATTTTCATTTGATTATTAATTATTTTTTTCTTCTCGATAATGTGGATGGAGATAAGGGAGAATTTGATCTTTATTTTTTCAAAGAAATGACAAAAACTTTTCCCTATTCTTCTTTCTTAAGATTTCTTTAAAATAAAATTTAAAAAAAAATGTCATTGTCATGGGAACATGCATGGTTGGAATATCGTTGAAATTAATAATTGGAAAATAACTTAATTATATTTAAAATCATTGTGAATGTGAGCTAGGTAATAGTTGAAAGTGCTAGAGATAGTTGTCAATTGGGCAACCATTGCAAGCAAATGATCAAGTCTCATTTTCAATCTTGGTAATTTGTCGAAATGTTTGAATTTGTTTGTTCTCATTTAATTAAGTTGAGTGATGATATTTCTTCGGGAAGTTTATTAACTTTTACTATTTCTTTGGCACCGATGGATTTGAGAAGATTTCAAATCGTGTTTGGATGCACAAAAAATGTAAGAGATTTCAAATCGTGTTTTCTTAAAAAAAATTGATTTGAGAGGAATTTAAATTTTGTGTGTTTTTTCGGACAAGAGGGAAGACTTTCCCCACAAACCAACACGGGGTTCTTTCAGCATGTTTTGTCCTCACTCACATGTTCTCTGGGGAAAATTCCCAGGAGGTCACCCAACATAGGATTGCTCCAAGCCAAGCACGCTTAACTGTGGAGTTCCTATGATTGAGCCACCGAAAAGGAAGGTGCACCTTGTTGGTATAGGTAGTAGCTATCAATTCTTTTAAGCATTTCTCAACTATACTTTCATATCTTCATGGTCACTCTCATGTACCCCTCTTCCTCGGGCACTATACTTTCATATCCTCAGGATCCATCTCATTCAGATATGGACCCGGTTCATTCATGTACCCCTCTTCCTCGGGCATCACATGCCCACCAGCTTCCGCCTTGGTTTGTCCCCGGACCACATCTTACTGGGAGAGGTTCTGCTCTGATACCATTTGTAACGCCCCAGGCCCCTTGATCTCCTACGACCTGGCTGCGTCACTATATATCATCCATGAATGCTTGTAAGAGTTAAGACTTTCCCCACAAACCAACACGGGGTCCTTTCAGCATGTTTTGTCCTCACTCACATGCTCCCTAGAAAAATTCTCAGGAGGTAAGAAATCCCGAGGCGATTGACGCACGACGACGACTGGCAAGCGAGTGTGGACACTTTTTCTTGTCTTTAGTCTCGCCACTTTTCTTGAGTTTGTCCTTGTTAGAGCTTGTTTCCACCCGTGGCTCGTCGATTCTGCTTCTCTTTTCTCGTGGTTGTTTCATAGCTTGTTAGGTTCATTTACTGTCTTTGCGAACTCTGAAGCATGTTCGATTATTTGTGCTCGTTAGAATTCTGGTTAGAGCCCAACCTATTTTTTTCTGGATGAAGTTTGGTGGAGGTTGGGCATTATCTGAATTTTACGAAGTGCCTTTTGTGTATTAGGTTCCAGAAAAATTTTGGTTTTCCTCCTAGCTATGTCGTTATGCTGCCGAAATTTCGGCGCGAACGGTGTGGCAGAGTAACTTCCCTAACGTAGGATCATCTCGTTTTTTTAGGGTCGTTACAGTTGGTATTAGAGCTCTAGGTTCTAGATTTTGTAGACTCGCCTACATCGTAGGCATCTTTCTCCACAGCCTCTCCCAGGAAGTTCATCTCGTCATCGCCAGGTTTGTCTTATGCTAGTTATGAAAAATAGCTTAAAGTTAATAATTTACATCTTGGTCCTTGTTTCTTGGCATGATGGTTATGAAATGACCTCTAGTTTGGCACGTGCTTGTGTGGTTGTGACTTTATCGTGAAGTTGATTCACGTGTGGCAGGTT
This sequence comes from Trichosanthes cucumerina, assembly GCA_036507285.1. Classification (NCBI taxonomy): domain Eukaryota; kingdom Viridiplantae; phylum Streptophyta; class Magnoliopsida; order Cucurbitales; family Cucurbitaceae; genus Trichosanthes; species Trichosanthes cucumerina. The sequence continues at coordinate 7,131,368 of CM071845.1, forward strand.
GTGCATATGAGGTTAGGATGTTGTAAGTGACCTAAAGCCCTAAGTTGTCTTTGGGCATTAAGGATGTTGGTTTAGAGGAAACTAACTTTCGGGCCTGTTGTTTTTTTAGATTTATGATTTACAAACCAAGTGAGTTCTTTACTTCGTTGTTCGACTATCATGGTATAAACGCGTTGAGGCACAAGACTAGAGGTGAGTTGGCAAGAATGTCGAACCCCAGTTGAAACTTCGAAGCACTGAAGGGCGGAATGACGTTTATTTTTCATAGAGGACACGTTTCTAGAATTTGTGAACAAACTTAGTGTCTTATGAAGAGAAAAAAAAATGAGGAGGAGAAAGATGATATAGAGGAATTAATTTTATTGGTTTAAAGAATGGGGAAAACAAATGGCCTGGTCGAGGTCCAAGTACTCCAGTATGGTTTGAGGCATGGTTGGAAGTTGTTAGATTCATCGAGAGGGACTATGACTACGAAACATAATTTGGCATGCGGGGTCTTTCGCTTAAGGTGGGTAGATAACCTTGCAAACTCAGACCTTGGGAGGAAACTTCGTAAAGACTTTATTTTGGGTTTGTGAAGGAGTTGGAGGTAGAAACTTCGTAATTGGATTCGATTGTTGGCCTTAGTTGTTTACGAGCTAAAGATGGAACCAAGAAGGTGGTTCAGTTAGTAGTAACTCAGGTGGGTGAAATCGAGAAGGCGACAACTAGAAGTCTAGACTCGGTAGAAACAAAATTAAAAGTTGTGGTTGTCGAGAAAGGAACCAGATGACGACTTAAATGACAGGGAAAGAGAGGATAACCTGCAAGCTGGAGTGCGGGTTTGGGTAATAATGGAGATCAAAGTTAATTGACGGTGCGGAGCCTAAAACTGAGGAGGTGATGAGCAAAACCAATGGCAAGGTTGGAATTGGTGATAAGTTTAGTGGATAGGGGTCAGGCTGGAAGGTGTTTGGTCCTTATGGCGTGGATCATAATCCTAGTTGGACGGGAAGGGTCGAGAGTCAAACAAAAAAGAGGCATGTGAATGCAAGTGCTAGCAATGTTGCCAGCCGAGGGTAAAGCTAGCCTTGCAGGTGGGAGAGAATTGTCGCAGCTGGTTAAGTTCTTGTCCGGCGACAATACCTTTATCCAAGTGTAAGCTTTGGGACTAGTAAGTGGTTTCTTTCGAGGTCATGTGGAATCAAAGGATCGATCTCGAGGGTCGCAACAAGGGTGAAGCTAGTAACAAAATCGGCTTGTTGGTGGCGATCGATGAGGTGCGTGGTTTGATAAAGGTTGTGGTCACTCGTAACGTTTGACGCCTCTAGGAAGCGCGATTTGGGAAACGAGTTTCAGGAACTCAAGAAGGAATGGGTCTTCGAGTTGGTACTCATTTGGAGTTGAAAGAGCTGTGGTTTTCAGTAAGGATTCTAAAGGGAGGGTGTTTGAGTCTCAGTGTAGCTCGGTAAGGTGAACACTTCTTACTCCTCGCCTATCGGGGGTTTACAAATGAGTTTACTTGACTCGAAGTTTGGTGCTAGTAAATTAGGTCGTTGCCTTGGAGATCTCGAACTCTATAAGTTTGAGAAGGAAGCTCGTAATCCCGGGCGTTGGGGTGTGTCATACACATCCGTCCGTGGATTTGAGTATGCAACAACTTGAGTGGTTGCAGTTGGTAGGGATTTGGGAATGTTGGAGTTTAGACAAGTAAGGAAGTTGATCAATCGATTGATTGAGTTGTTGGGAATTTTAGGGGTGATGTGGCCTTGTCACTATCACCCTGCAGTCCATTTGTGTAATAGTTTCAGATACGTGGGTGTTTTGAGGCTTGCACTTTACTGGAAACCTTGGTTATGAAAGCACCTGTGCAAATTCTGGAAAGGGAACTTAGGACACTTCTTGGTTGAGGGATGACATTGGTCAATTTTTTTTTTTTTCGGTAGAACCACCAGCGTGAGGAAGCGACCTGACAACATGTGTTTGAGATGCAGGAAGGTTAGCCAGAGTTTTCGCGCTAGTCACTTTCGAGGACGGAAGTTTTTTTAAGGTGGGTAGATTGTAACATTCACAATTTTCGGGTTTCAGCAATGTAGAGTTTGGTTTGAAATTCATTGGAAATTATTAAGTTGGATTTTAAACTTGAAAGTGGATTTAATTTGAAGAGATTGTATTGTTGGCAAATTGAAAATTAAGGGAGAAATTTAAGGGCAAGTTGGTATTTTCTCTTCTTTTGTCCTTAGTGGAACTAATAAGATATCAAAAAAAAAAAAGAAGAAAAAGGAAAAAAAAAAGAAAAATAGGGTCTGGGGTCTTCTTCTTCATCCCCTTATTCTACCTCACATTCACGATAATGGAGACCAAGCCGGAGAACTCTTGTCGTCGCCGCCACCGCTATGAGCCTCGAAGCCACGCCATCGTCGTGTCGCGCCCCCCACGCGCGAGCCACTTTCGATCATTCATCCGCGCCGCGCCTTCGCATCGACCGTCCGTTCGTGTAGCCTCTCGCCGTCTCGCCGTCCTCACGCTGGCGCGCGCGTCTCGCCCGCTTCTCGTCGGTTAGTCGTCTGCCGCGTCTTGCTTGTTGTTCTGCAGTGGTCGTCGTCAGATCTCGTCGTGAACCGCCACATGAAAATTGAATCACCTCAAGCTTGAGTTGATTGGTTCGCCTTGTTTCCGGTCGATTTTGGTTAGATCGGCTCACGGGCATTTCGAAGATGAGCTCATCGAGCCGCCACCTGTCGCCGTCGCCGCCGGCCACGCGCCGCCGTTCATCGGGGTTGGTGCGACCCGATCCTTTTTGACTCTCGAGCTTGTTTTGGATTTCCATTGTGGTAAATTCGATTATTTGTGGCAAGTTATTTCAATTAGCTCTTATTTGGATTCTTATTGAGAAGTTTGCTTTCATATTAGGACCTCAGTTGTATCAAAGATGTTGCAGAGGAACACTTGCTCAAATTCTTGAATCTTCAAGAAGAGGTAAGCAGTCGTTTGGATTGAAGCCCCTTAAGCTGTTACTATATTGGTTGTTTGTGAATAATTGTGTTGTGCCTTGTGGGTTTGCATGACTATGGACTGAGTAAAGTTTGAGTTAGGTTTGCAGTGCCTTGTGAATAAATATTTGTGCCTAGATGTGGGGGTGTGGGACATGACTTGGTTGAGTGAGCTAATCCGAAAACTTTTGTTAGGAGGGCTTAAAGTTACTTGGTCTTGGAATCGTTCAGGTTATAAGCAGTTAGTGGGTTCATGTGGTTAGTAAGCAATGCTTCGAAAGAGTTTTGCTTGAGGTTTATGTTGTGGTACCTAAATCTTGAATAGAACTTTAATTGCCTGTATGTCGAAGCTTAGGGATATCCATGGTCGAATGTGCTCTATGGGCTCACATGGCTGAATAGTGGATTTGTTCCAAGTGGACATGAATGTTTGGATTGTCTTAGATTTGTGGTTGGTTGCAGAATTTAGAATGTTTGAGTTATTAGGACGAATGGGTAACTAGGGTCTTGAGATCTTCGAGTGACTACTCAAGCTCGAACTTCTCTTTGCTTGTACGGCTTGGTGAGGTGTATTTCTCTTGGCACGTTTTCATAGGCAAGTTCAACACTAGTTTAGAAGGAAGAACCACTTTTTGGGTTCCCGACTCGAGGTAAGGAGTCGTTCGGACTATACTACTCCTAAGTGTAAGGCTTAGGGGCACTAATGCATGCATTAACTGGTTTGAAATCAATGATTTAGAACTTGGTAGCGTACCATAAGGTTGTAGAATTAATCGATTTTGAACTCGTGTAGTGGCGTGTTAGGATGTGATGTTCATTTGTTGTGCTCGATTTTGGTTCATTTGATCATGTTTGATGTTTATCTCAGATCAACTACCGAGCTTGATGCATCGGGGCACTGGTTTGTCCGTTATTTCTTCGTGGCTTGGAGGTGATTTTATCTAGTGGGGCTGATGTAGGCTTGTGATGATGATTCTGAGCATGCTAGTGTGAGGATGGATGTTTGTTCCCTCAAGTAGGGGCTTGATGGTTCTGTACCTATTTTTGTGGTAACCCGGGGATGGATGTTTGTTCCCTCGAGTGGGAGCTTGATAGGTTCATGCCTAATGTTGAAGTAAACTGGAAAAGTGTGGTATAGCCTTAGAATTGTAGTTAGCACAACTAGCCCTAGTGTAGGCCCTAGTCTTTGTGTAACCCTTAGTAGGCTGGAACTAGATGTTGGCCAAATGATGATGATGTTATAGGATGTGATGGTTCGTCCTCCATCCAGTTGTGCGACTCGGGGTGTGATCCTTAGAGTCAGAGGGGTTGGATAGAGTCCTTTGCTCTAGTACAGGCCCGGGAACGAGCCCGTGGTCGATTGTGCGCGGTAGTACCGCCTTCGATACTTTATGGGATGTGGTGGTCCCTCCTCCATCCAGTTGTGTGACTCAGGATGCGATCCTTAGAGTCAGAGGGGTTGGATAGAGTCCTTCGCCCTGGTGCAGGCCCGAAAATGAGTCTCGTGGTCAGTTGTTGCCAACCTAGTTCAGAAGCTAAGGGTAGGACAAGACTGAGAAACATGAGCGAGAATTAGGGCCAGGATGCTTGTTGGAGTTGTGTGTCGGGCTAGGTGTCGTGTCTGACTAGGTCTAAGGCCTATTCTTTTGTGTTATTTGTGCTTGGATGAAGTGGGTTGCTTACTGAGTATTTCATACTCACCCGTCTACTTTGATGTTTTTGGTTGCAGGTAAGAAATCCTGAGGCAGTTGACGACGACGACGACCTGGCGAGACTATGGACACTTTTTTCTTGTCTTTAGTCTCAGTTTACTTTTCTTGAGTTTGTCCTTGTTAGAGCTTGTTCCACCTGGTGGCTCGTCAGTTCTATTTCTCTTTTCTGTGGTTGTTTCATAGCTTGTTAGGTTCATTTACTGTCTTTGCGAACTCTGAAGCATGTTCGATTATTTGTGCTTGTTAGAATTCTGGTTAGAGCCCAACCTATTTTTTCTAGATGAAGTTTGGTGGAGGTTGGGCATTATCTAAGTTTTACGAAGTGCCTTTTGTGTATTAGGTTCCAGAAAAATTTTGGTTTTCCTCCTAGCTATGCCGTTATACTGCCGAAATTTCGGCGCGAACGGTGTGGCAGAATAACTTCCCTAACGTAAGATCATCTCGTTTTTTTTAGGGTCGTTACATGAGCTATGCTCTTGTTGGCAATTTAATAACAGTAGTAGAAAAAAGGGTTTTAATGACGGGCATTGCCCGTCATTAAAGGGTTTTGATGACGAGCGTGTGTCTGTCATCTATGTGAGTGTCATTGTATGTTCAATGACGGGCATTGCCCGTCATTGAAAAGCGACTGTCATTATAATATTTAATGATGGACATTTTTAATGACGGGCAATGCCCGTCATTAAAGGTCTTTGACCGTCATTAAAAGTGACATATTTTTGGTTTACCACCACTTTTCATGACGGGTATTGCCCGTAATCGTTTTGTTCATAATTTAATAAAAAAAAAATTGATTGCTTCGATGGCTCTAACCAAACATATTAATATTTCTCAAGCTTTGTACAAAGAAAATTTCAATACTATTTACATTTTTACACAAGTAATCTTACCAACTTAACTAAATTAATAAAATATAAAAAATGTGATAAATTTTTTACATTGAACTATATTACATATCACACAAAAATATGCATACAAACTACAACTGCTTTACAAAGATAAGAAAAATTGCTAAAATACAAGTAATTTACATATTCAAATATTGTTTAAACTCCCTAAATATTTTTTTGGTTGTCATCTCTCCCATTTAGAAATCAAGGACCCAGGCCCCTAAACTCCCTGCAATGTGAAATCAATTAAAAAAAGAAATAGTTACCTTTATCACATATCAAACACAATAATATATTAAGTAAATAACTTCAAAAAGGAAATACAATAACAATAGTTGTAGCAACAAACTTCGACAAAGAATCTTGCAGTAATGAGAAGCAAAATACATAGATAATTGCATAAAAACACAAACGTAAAAAGCGAAAAACGCAAAATGTATTGGTAGCTTTTTGATTTGTTAGAGAGAGGAAAAAATTAAATTCTCAAAAGCAATTTAAAGCAATCTCAACCCATTGTTGAATGTAGGATTTTATACAAATTTCATTCTTTGTAGTTTTGTTCATACAAGGGCAGTAGAAAATTTTAACTTCGAATTGAAATGAAACTGCAGGTTGGGTTATACAAAGCTTTTATTATAAATTTTTATTATTACTATCCTTCATTCCCAATCTTCACATTGCCCCCTCCCCATCTTCTCCATACCCTACAAACAATTCCTTTCGCTATGGTCGTTCAGGCTCAATACCCTTCTAATGTTTTGCTCTTAAACAGGTATAAGACTTATCGCATAAATATACTAAGCAACCAACCCAAATGTACTTCCATGCTACTCTGCCCCCTCCCCAAATGTACACCAACTTGAACTAGATTGAGTTTCATTTTCTTGATGGATTTTGTTACTCAACCCCAATTCTTTTTTAGCTATTAAATATCATAAATTTTCAACCAACAATAGCTAACTACAAGAACAGATGAAACACAACTTCAAAACACTCATAACTAACTAAAGCAATGAAAATTAAAAGAAGCAAATGGAATGAGTTTCTTTCAACTAACCAGCAGGGAGCCCAAGAATGCCTTGTGCAACAACTTTCAAGTACTATAAATCTGCATAAATACAACCCGAGTTTTCGATATTTGTTGAATGCTTTCAAAACAACCAATACATTTTTTGAGAATTTTGCAGGGTCAAGCCAGAGCTGTACTAAATTCTAATTCTTGCAACTAATAAGAGTTAATGCACACTCTACTCAAGGCCAAAATAATATCTCTTAACATGTACGCTCAATTGTCCTTCAATGTTCTGCGGCACTAGCTGAAAAGATTTTTTTGTATATTGAGTTACATGGTGAAAGAATATAGAAAGAAAAGGAGTTTTCATTCATATTTTGAGTATTATGATTGAATAACTTCAGAACATTCATAGCTAACTAAACGAATGAAAATTAAAAAAAGCAAATGGAGTGAACTTTCTTCAACTAACCCGACGGGAATCTAAGTATGCCTTGCTCAACAACTTTCAATTATTCCCGAGAGTTATATTGATAAGACATTGACACAGAGAGTTATAATGATAAGACAACAATGTTCATTTTAATTAACTGAGACTCTCCAAGTACTCTTTGAATCCAATAGTTGTCAAATGGGGTCATAGTTTTTAAAAACTTGTCTATGTTTTTTAAAATTCGACTAGGAATTCAAACTAGCAAAAAGAAGTGTTGAGAAAACAAACACATTTCTTAAAATTAAATTATTATTACACGAGCTTAATTCATATTTAAAGGATATTATTCGTATTGTATTTTTAAAAGGTTAAGAGTGTTAATGAAACTTTAATGTTTTTTATCCAAAACTTAATAGTAAGAGTATTTCTAAAATATTTTTAAAAGATTAGAGGTATTTTGGAAACTTTTTAAAGTTTAAGGATATTATTGAAATAAGATTCATAGTCCAATGATGTTTTCTGTAATTTTCTCATATTGACATTAATCTACGAAGTTAAGCTATTAAATTAAATTGTCAACAAAAATTGCATCCGATTATTTACAACTAATTTTTGTAGTGCTATAATTAAGAAAAACAAATTTTATTATTGCATTGATTAAAATAATAGCTCTGGTTGATGGCGAATTTGTGATTAACAGCAAATTTGTATGGAATGGGAGATATGGTGTTGGAGATTGAACTAAACTAATATGATACTAAGTTACTTATTCACCCTCCGATGCTCAAGTTAGTAATCAGAATTTTAAGAAACTTACCGAGCAATATGTGAGTATTTTGGTCCTACCATTTTATATCACATTATTCCTTTATTTATAGAGGTTGAATTGAGTAACAAAAATTGTGGTTTAATTTGGGCAGAAAATCTCATTGGAATTTTCAAGATGCTTTAATCATGAAAAATGTCTATGAGATCTAGCTCGGACTGTAGTCTAACCCCCTTGTGGTCGACCATGTTTGGCCTTGGCCAACTCCCATAGTGGGTTGGCCTTCAAAACCAAATCAACTCCTGTGAGGCCATGCTTGACCGTGGCTTGCTACTTAATAAGGATGGACTATTTTGGGATCGATCTTTTTTAGGCTTGTTTGGAGCACAAGTTATAATAATGTGTGGAATACTTTGCACTCCAAATGTAGACTATTATAACTTCAAACTATATTACTCTGCATTTTAAATAATATTATATGGTTCCACATATTATAATAACTCACAAACTATTATAACTCTCTGTTATTATAACTCGCGTCCTAAACAAGCCCTTTAAGTTTGAGTCTTTAACTTCAAACATGATTTAATTGATTATTTTACTCTCACCATTTTCAAATTTAAAAAGATGATATGTTTAATTTATAGTTAGAAAATAGAAGACAAAACAAAAATGATAGGAAGGATATTCAAAAATGGAATCTAAAGGTTTTCCCTATTTATCAAATAGAAAATAACAAATTTAAATTCACATAAAATCTACCAAAATAAGGGAAAATAAAATAAAAGGAAAATAGTGGATCCATAAAAATGGGGATTTTTGTTATTTGAGTTCCTATAAAAATGATTATTAATGTTCGGGAAGGAGTCATCTTATAGCCAAGATATTTTCAATACTGAATTTTTGTCATTCAATACAATTATTTTCTCGTCAAATATTAATTTCTATAGATTTATGTTTGACTTATTGTTATTAAATTTTAAAGAATTAAGACTAGCGCAACATAATTTATTAATTATATAAACACACAAGAATAATTTAATATAACATATTAGTAATTCAATACACGAACCTTTTACATGTATCATTATTAAAAATATATTTTAGTAATCATTGAGAGGATGATATCCGCTATCGAGTACGATTCAATCAATTATTGAAAACTTTTAACTAATCTTTTTATAATAATAAAAAAAAATTGGCACGTATGCATAAAATTAAATTATAAATTTAGTATCCATTCTTGGAAGTTTGAATTATTTAGGCCATAAATTTTTAAAATTACAAATTTAGTTTTCAAGTTTTTAAAATTCACAAATTTACTAGATACAAAATTAAAATATTTGAATTTCATTACACATAAAATTTAAATTTATACATAATAGATCGATTAATTTTTTAAAATTTCGAATTTCTCAGTTAGTAGATATAAAATTGAAAATCCGAATACTTATTAAAAGTTTGAGAGATCAAATAGACATAAATCAAAAAAAAAAAACATAACTCAACTGATATCACGAATGTATAATCTATTGTACTAAAAAAAGACATAAATCTCAGAGTTTATAAACTAAACTTGTAATTTAACGGTATATATAAAGTTGGATAGATTTTGTCTTTAAAAAAAAGTTAAAAAAAAATCAGATTTTTTATAGAGATCCGAAAGGGAAAGACATATGACTTCAATTAATTATACGTTTATTTATGATCATCTTTGATTAATTCTTGTTTTTTCCTAATATTAAAAAACATTTAACTAGTTAATAAGACATAATTTTAGTTGACAATTTCATACTCTTCTAGAATCGTAGCTCGTTTACAACTTGACAACTCATATAATATCAAAATACATATCTATCCACGTCTATGACATTATAGTTTCTTTAAATTATTTTCAAGTAATTTCTTTACATATTTTTTCTCCCTCCACATTCAAGTAAAAATTATATTTTAGTTTATATATTATTGGAGGTGTTTTGTTGTAGTGTTGGTACCCTAAAACATTTCACTTTAATCCCCTCGTTTTAATAACATCATATAATTACTATTTAATTTACCCTATCAATTGAGTTGGAAAATTAAAGACGTGGTACTTATAATATTATTGAGTTGACATTGACTATTATAGATGTTTTTTCTGTTGGTCCTTAAATTGTTATTATTTTTTTTTGTCCAACATATTTTTTAGTTGATCCTTATATTATTATTTTTACTGTTTCAATCCCTATATTATTATATGTATTAATTTAATCGACTTTAACTCTTTTATTCAATAACTTTTGAGAGTGAGGGTATTTAAATCTCTGACTTTTTAATTGAAAGTATATGTTTTAAACAGCTGAGTTATGCTGAGACTGACAAAAACTCACCATTAATGCATATCAATTTTTTCTAGAATTACTATACAATATTTCAGGATACATTATTTATGGTTAGTCACATATTTAATTTTTGCTAATTGTTTCGTTTAAATCCACAAGTTTTTTTTTTTTATTTTTTATTTTGCAACTTTTTTCAGCTTTCCATAGTATAGTAGAGGTCAGAATAAAAAAACAATTTAATGATATTTCATATACATTTTTCAATTTTGTACTCGATCGTTTAAAAGTTTGAATTCCTTTTCTTTTAATCTATGTATTAGTTTTTTTTTTTTATTCAAACTCTTGTTGTCGGTAAGCATGGAAATAGTAATTAAAAGAAATTGAGATTGGTATAAACTAGACCAATTATTTGGTATTGAAATACAAATGCGAAAAAGAAAAATGTGAATATTAGATGAAAATTTTAAATTGAACTGTACTGGTGTAAGTACATAAATTATAAAAAACATCTGACTTTTAAATTGCGTATTTTAATTGATAAGCATTATGTTAATGAAACAAAAATATGACAAATATAGTGAAGTGAAATGGAATGAAGATTACATTAACGGCGTGCTTACTAAAATTTCACAGATTTGGAGTAAATGTAATAGGATTGTAATTTGTAGGGTAATGAAAATAGAATTGTGGAGTAAAAGTAATGGTCCGTAATGGAAGAAAATTATGTTTGACGTTTTTTACCAATTACGATAAGTAATGACAATTCAAACTTTTTAAATATGTACGATTATCATTATGCTATTCTATATTTATAATTAATTAAAATAAAACAATATCCTATCAGAATTAACTTCTTCTCCAATTTTATTTCCTTATTCAATTTTTTTAAATGATTTTTGAAATTTTTTAAAATGTTTTTTTACCCGTTTAAATAAAAATTAATATATAAAAAAATTATCCAAAAATCATAATAGATTTTTGTTTGCGTCAAAATATAGCATGACCAAATAAAAATTAGGTAGCAGAAATAAGATCCCATTTTTCAATTTTATTTACTTATTCAAATTTTTCTAAAATGATTTTTCAAGTTTTTTATTTTTTTTTGTAGAAGTTTAAATAAAAAATAATGTATACAAAATGATAAAAAAAAATCATAATTGATTTTGTGCTATATGCATCGAAATATAACCTAAATATAGCATGCTAAAATCTCACACATAAAAACACTGAAAAAAAAATGATTAAAATATAGTCCGACCAAAACTTCATGTAAATTTTCGTTATCAGTATCATCATTGTTATCGGTAAAAATATAAAAAAATTTTAAAAAATATGTCATGGCCAAAATTTTATCGTTATCAGTATCATTGTGAAAATATTTTTAAAAAATTATCGATTAAAATACGACTCTATCGATAAAAATAGGTTCTCGCCAAAATTTTATAAAAAATATAAAAAAATATTGATTAAAATATGGCCCGATAAAAATAGGAGCTGACCAAAAACTCATATTAAAAAATCCATTATTGTTATCAAATATGTATGAACAAAATTCGTACATTAAAACTCACACATAAAAAATATTGATCTAAAAAATTTAATAAAACCATAAAAATAATTATGGATTTTGTTTATGAACTTCAATAAATTCCAGAAAAAGAAAAAAGAATGAAAGGGGAGGAAGAATGAAGAAGAAGAAAAAATACAACACATGAAAATATGGGTTAGCTATCAACTTGAAGAAATTTCAGAAAAAAGAAGAAGAATTAGAGAAGAGGGAGAATAAGAAAAAATAATCGGGCAAAGTTTGGAAAATAAAGAAAAAAAATGGTGATCCCTATGTAATACTCATCCGTAATACGAGTACCCTTTGAGTGGTAATCCATTATGAGACTGAATTACCGTGGCGTAATTGGGACCCTCAACCAATTGCGATTGTGGAAGCTTGTAAATACAATCAAACCTAATATGACTCACTTTTTTAGATTGTGTTTAATTGATGTTTGTAGTCGCAAATTAATTAGAAAGATGTGTATTAAAATACAACTCAAGTGTTCAAACTTTAATATCTCTTCTCATAGTTTTAAAGTTCATTTTTTTTATATATATTTATAATATAATATAATAATTTTTTTGATCTCATCTGTATTCTGATTGAAGGAAGAAGATTTTAGTCTCATAAAACAAACCTCTTTCATATAAGAAAGTAGAGGCGATATCTTCTTTATTTGAGAGCTTCACGAAGACGTGCCTTGGAATTTAATTGAGTGATAAAAAAATCCCCTTAATATGTCAGTTCTTTCGAGTAAATTAGACGAAAAAAAAATCCAAAGTTAAATAGAGATATTATCCCCAATTGATCACATATGTGGATATTCTTACCATAATCAATTTGTTTTAGAAGAAAAATCAAGATGTAATTTTAGATTTATTTTCATTGTGAATATTAATTTTTTTTCTCCAAGTTCAAAAGTACAATTATTATAAGTTTATTTATATATTTCGCTTTCTAACATCCGTGTAAGAAAAACCAATACTATATATCCAAGTATTGAGAAGACAGGTTGATATCATTTTCATAAAAATGTACGAAATATTGTATTGTGTCCTAAAAATAGGATAGAAATCGGGTATAATTTTATCAATATTTAAATACTAATATAATAATAATAATAATAATATAATAATATGAAATAAGAAATAGGAATTTAATATTAATATGTATAAAATATTAATAATGATAATAATGGAAGTGCTTGGAAAATAGAATATATATATATAATATAAATATGAGATAGTGGACTTTGTTGGAAAGATAAAATAACAATATATTAGAAAAAGTGGGGGAGAATAATCAAATTGGAGAGGAAATTTTCACCAATGGATAATCTTTCATAAACCACCATAAGCCACTATTTATAGGCTAAATGACAAGAAGAATGTGGAACAATTGGACACTAAGAATTGGTGAGAAATGGACACATGGAGGACACTATGTCTAAGTATAATTTGTCACATGGCATGAGTGATATAATGGCATGTGGATGAGCATTTATCCTACACATGTTTACAATATATTGCATTTTAATTGAGATGATGTCTAATATAAAAATGAAAAAAAAAAAACATATTCATATTAAAATTATGGTGCAAAAATATTTTTTGTCCCACAATCAGTGGTTGAATGAAAAAAATATTTTGCTCTCTTAATGAAATACAAAATGAAAACCATCAAATTTACCCTAATTTTAGTAGCTTAAATTTTGTTGGCTTATTAATATGATTGTTTAACGTGATACCATATGATCAAACAGTCCCGAGTACATTTTTTTTTTTATTTGCCTGAGTACAGAATCATAGAATGCTAAATTTTTTCTATGTCATTTCATATAGTTAATTGATGCATTAATACATTTGATATCATATGTGAATTTAGGAGATCGTTAAAAGTATTTTAAAAAAAACATTATATTAAAATTAACTCGTCCGCTTAAATTTTTTAGGTTGTTTGTGGCGCTAGTGAGTTATAATAACATGGAGTTATAATAGTCTATGAGTTATTATAATCTGTTGAATCATATAATATTATTTAAAATGCAGAGTAATATAGTCTGAAGTTATAATAATCTGTGTTTGGGTGTAGAGTATTCTACAGGTTATTAATGGCTTTGTGTTTAATTATATTTTCAAAGTTTAAATTATTTAAATATTATTCAAATGGAATGTTTCTTTTTTTTTTCCTCATAAATTAGAATAATAAATGTAAAAGGGTTGGTAGGTGGGGAGAGGTGAGATCAAACACCTTATCCATCACCACAATTATTATTATTATTTGAAAAACCATTACCACTATTCTTACCAACTACAATTTCAATCTCTTTTTAATATTTATTTATCTTATATTAAAAGTTATAATACCATTTTGATCTTTGTAATTTGGTTGTGTTCTATTTTGATCATATTTTTACCAGTTGAATTTTAATTCATCTAGTTTCAAATATTTAATTTTAGTTAACACTACAAGAAACGGGGGCTTTGCCAACGCTGACAACCGTCGGCATAACATATAACATACGTCGGTAGAAGCTTTACCGACGCGTTCACCAGAGTCGGCAAAGACGTCGGCATAGGCTCTGCCGACGCGCGTCGCTTTCGTATCGCGCCGGTGATCTTCTTGGCATCTGCTTTGTCGACGCGCGATCGTAGCGCCGACAAGGCCTCGATATGCCGACGCGTCCGTGGACCGCGTCGGCATATATCATTAAAACACTATATGCCGACGTGTCACTATCCGAGTCGGCATATCCTTGCATTGCTGACACGATCCAATATGGCGTCGGCATAGATTAGTTATTTTATTTTAATTTTGCTATTTTATTGCTATTTTTTTCAATAATTGTTTTCCAATTGAATTCTAATCTTTAACCATGTTTTACAACTATAAAGTAAAACGTAATTTAAATGGCTTTTGAAACACAATATGCATTAAAATAAACAAACAAAGTTGTCTTTATATATAAAATACTAAAATTACATATTAAATTCGAAGTTTCTAACAATAATGATATTACATAAACAAAAAATAAAAGACACTTGTAGACCCCTCTTGAAATTCCGCCAGAATAAGAGTTTCTAATTCGTCCCACTTAAAATATATTATGATTTTTTAGATGCAAGTAATCTTTCTATGGCTTAAAAGAGAAGGCAACACCATGAGAGTTATGAATCATGAGAGCTAATGCTTAAAAGTTTAGGGTTTTTTAATATTCCTTTCAGCCCTTTTGCACTCTCACAAGCCAAACTTAGGACTACACAAAACACAATTTTTGACAATCGATATTCTTAGGACTACACAATGACTAGCAATTTAGGACTACACAAAACACAAATTCTAAGAAAACGAATTTAATCTTTTGAACCCACAATACTGTAATACTAAGGATGAAAGCAAACAATAGAAACAAATTCTTAAACAATAAACTATTGATTTCATCACATCACCTAATTTGGAGCAAGAGAGAGATCTTACCACGACGGTGATGCGAAACCACGATGGCGACGGAAAGAGATCTCGCGGCAGAGGTGAAACCACGGCGGCGGTCGACGGCAAGGCTCCAACTGACGGCGACGGAGCGACGACGAATTGGACGGCGACGAAGAGTGAAAAAATGGCGAGAGAGAGAAAAACAGAAAGGGTTTTGTAATTTGGGGAAGAAAGGCCTCGGTTTTAACGATGGCCTATGCCGACGCCGTTATTTACGGCGTCGGCATAGATGATCTTTTGTCGATGTCGTGCATAACCGCGTCGGCATAGATGCGAAATTGGGGGGAAAAAAGTCGAAATTGGGGGGAAAAGATGATCTATGCCGACGTGGCCATATAGCGCGTCGACATAGAGATGTGGGGGAAAAAGTCGAAATGAGGAGATGTGGTCTATGCCGACGCGATACATAGTGCGTCGGCAGAAAGGAATCAATGCCGACGTGGCCATATATCGCGTCGACATAGACCCATTATGCCGACACAGTTATAGAGCCGCGTCGGCAATGTCCTAGGTTTCTGAATAGACCGACGCGTGACAGTACGCGTCGGCATAATGGAGCCTATGCCGACGCAGTTGTTGGCGTTGGATGTGTTGGCGTCGGCAAAGCACCATTTTCTTGTAGTGTAATGTTCTCCTATATCCTTTTGTGCATGAATCTATGGGTTAATTTTTTATTTATTGAAGTTTTAATTCCAAAAAATGAAGGTAGACATATTTTTTAATCTTCGTCCAATAGTTATTAAGAAACAACCCGATTGTGATTGCTTCACAACATTAAATAGCTGGTTAGGAAAACAAATGGACAAATTTATAGTACTACGATAATACCATACAGTTATGTTCACACTATATTTGAAGAGAAGTACTTAGGTGTTGTCTGGGCAACATCTAAGTTTGTGCTCCCCACCTATTCACCACACATTTTATTTCTTTCTTTTTCATTTTTTTAAAAAATACATAATAATTTTAAGTGTGGCCCACCATATTTGGGCGTTGCGTATTTTCCATTTTTTAATAGTAGTAGACTCCACATTATTTATAGTAAATCTCACCTAATTTTTAAAGAGATGCTGACGTAACAAGAAATAAATGAGAGTAATAAGAAAAATTCATACTACTAGAAATTTTTCTCGAAAACGTATCCAAATATTATTAAGCCACGTGTCAAGATCTCGACAACAAGATCCAACGGCAGGCAAGAGCTTCCAACTAACCCATCTGCCGGCCTACCAACTCTCTCAAAATTCTCAAATGCCAAAGAAACCAACGTTATTTCTTTGTGTGTGTGTGTATATATATATATATATAAAAAAATAAAATATCCCAATTTCATTGATCCAAAAATTAAGCAAAGTTTAGAAGAAAGAGACAACAGCAAATCCATTAATGGGATCCGACAAGGAAAATGGCAGCGTTGGAAGGGCGGAGCCGGGCGCCTTTTGCGGCGGCGTGGCGACGTATTGGAACGGCGCGGCGGAGGGGCTGAAGGGGAGCCATTGGGAAGAGTTCAAACGCATGGTGGAGGAATTTCGACGGCCGGTGGTCCGACTCGGCGGCGAGAGCCTGACGATAGCGCAAGTGGCTGGCATTGCGGCGGCGCGTGGAAGTGAAGTTGCAGTGGAGCTCTGTGAGACGGCTCGGCCGGCGGTGGAGGCGAGTAGTAAATGGGTTGTGGAGAGCATGAGTAATGGAACTGATAGTTATGGAATTACGACTGGCTTTGGTTCCACCTCGCATCGGAGGACCGATCAAGGTGAAGACCTTCAAAAAGAACTCATTAGGTGATTTTTCTTTTTTCTCTCTCTATTAAACCATTAGTAATCTTTTTCATCGACTTCTAAGTCAATTTAGTTGGTTCATGAATTTTAAGAAGCGTTTAATTGATTTCTAAACATTCAATTTTGTTTTTAAAAGGTTCTTAAATTTTGAAAATATTTAATTAGTTCTTAAATTTTGAAAATATTTAATTAGTTCTTAAATTTTGAAAAATAAAGTTATAATAGTATGAGTTATTATAATTTGTGGAATCATATAATATTATTTAAAATGTAGATTAGTTTAGTTAGCAGTTATAATAGTCTGTGTTTGAGTGCAAATTATTCTACAGGTTATAATAACACAGTTATAATAACACAGTTATTATAACTTGTGCCCCAAACAAACCTTAAAGATTGTTGGACGCTGAGTGACTTATAATAATATTATAGTATGTGGAATCATATAATATTATTTAAAATGTGTATTGTTTGTGTTTTGGGTGCAGAGTATTCAGATTATAATAACAAAGGTTATTATAACTTGTACCCAAACAAACCCTTAAAATTAACTAATTTAATCTTAATATTTGATGAGATGATAAACTTTTAATTTTGTGTCTAGTAGCCCACAAATTTTTTAAAAATGTCAAATAGGTTAAGGACTCGTTAGATATAAAATTGAAAAAGTTCAAAAGTTTATTAGACACTCTTTAAAGTTCAAATATCAAATAACTACAAACCTAAAAAGTTGAACAACTAAACTTATAATTTAACTTTAAATTAATAAAAAAAACAATTCTCACGTAGAATTTAATTTCCTTTAAATTCTTTTGGAAAAAAATATATTTTACGCTTATTTGGTTTATGTCATATTTTCAAATGTTTTGTTTTAGTTTCTTAATTTTTTTTAATAGTTTCTTAATTGTTTAGTCTTTAAGAACTTTACATTAAAAAACTATTTTAATTTTTATGATTTATTTTTTAATTAATCATGTAACAATACGGTAGATTAATTTAAAATTGACAACTTTCCTATAATACATGTAGTCAGTCAACCACTTGTTAATGTAAATAAATTTTTGAAAATTTATAGAATAAATTAAAATAAACACTTATAAACACAAAAGTGTAGAGACTAAATAAAACTTAAAAATTCTTTATAGATAATTTAGCCCTTAAACTACATACAAAATTGGTACAGGTTGAATTGTTATTGACCATGTGCAAATACTTAGCAAGTTTAATGAAGAAATTGAACCATTTACGATAATTTTTGGTGTCAATATTATTACTTTTAGACGAGTTGATTTCTTTATTTTAAGTATAATAAAAGTTGGAAGATTCAAACTACAGATCTCGTAATCGTTAACACATTCGATATGTCAGTTGAATTAAACTGTTTTAACAAGTAGGCGTCTTTATTTAATTGCTTATTTTTTCTGTTAGGTAATTAATGAATAAATCTATATAGTTGGCATCACAAGTGGCTACAACTTTATTGTAATTTTCTTTTTAAACGAATTAGAAAATATTCAGTTGCCTAACTAAATAACTACTTGTTTATTTGTACCTTAATTTGTAATATATCGTTTAAAAAAACAATCTTTTTTTCATATTTTAAAAATCATTGTCTAAATAAAAATAATAAAAATTTAGGCATGATTTTTAGTTTCCTACTTTTAAAAATTAAACCTGCGAATACTATTTTTATTTATGAATTTTCTTGGTTTATTATTTATTTTATAGACATGTTTTCAAAATCCATATTGGAATTTGTAAACTAAAAGATATAGTTTTTAAAAATTTGTTTTTGTTTTTAGAACAGGGATAAAAAGTCTAATACTTTTTTTTTTAAAAAAAGGTAAAAATTATAGTTAATGGTAAGAAAATCAACACAGTTTTTAACACAAATTAAAAATGAAATCGTTATTAGCCGAACCTTAACAAGTAATTAAAAAAAAAGTAACTAACACAAATTAAAAATGAAATTGTTGTTAGCCAGACCTTAACAAGTATATTTAAAAAAAAAAAACAGAGTAAATTATATCACAAATAGGCCTAAATTTCAATGCCAAATAAAACATAGCTCAACTGACATCTGGAATGTATTATTGACTAAATCGTACTAAAAATAATTGATTAAATTTCAATTTTCTAGAAAACAGAGAGCTTAAAAAATTGTTACAAGATGCGCTCCAACCCTTTTTTCTTTTAGATTTGACGTGTAAATGGTTGATAGCGTTACTTAATCCTACATTAACCCTATAATATACTCGAACTTGCATAAAAATAACAAGATTTCTTTTCTTAAATTTTATTATTTTTTACTTCTGCTCATGCTCGATACAAGTTTGGTCTCTAAAATTTTAGAGTAGTATTTAATAGGTTCATAAAGTTTTTAAAAATATCAAAGTCTTTAAATTTTCGACGATGTCTCTAATAAATTCATAAATTTTAAAATCAATATAATGAGTTGATCAACTCTCAATTTTAACCCTTTTGCTTTAATTAATTATTGACGAATTAACGTTACATGTGAACAGATTCTTAAACGCAGGAATTTTTGGGAAAGATTCAAATTCTTGCCACACATTACCACAACCCGCGACAAGAGCCGCCATGGTTGTGAGGATCAACACACTTTTGCAAGGCTATTCTGGCATTAGGTTTGAAATTTTGGAAGCCATAGCCAAATTCCTCAACCACAACATTACCCCATGTCTCCCTCTTAGAGGAACCATCACAGCTTCTGGTGACCTAGTTCCACTTTCATATATTGTTGGGCTTTTGACTGGCAGGCCCAACTCCAAGGCCATTGGGCCCAATGGTGAATCTCTTAGCCCAATTCAAGCCTTTCATCTTGCTGGGATTAGTGGTGGTTTCTTCCATTTGAAACCTAAGGAAGGTCTTGCACTTGTCAATGGCACTGCAGTTGGTTCTGGCTTGGCTTCCATTGTTCTTTTTGAGGCCAATTATCTTGCTATCCTCTCTGAGATCCTATCAGCAGTTTTTGTTGAAGTTATGCAAGGAAAGCCTGAATTTACAGACCATTTGACTCATAAGTTGAAGCACCATCCTGGTCAGATTGAAGCAGCTGCAATTATGGAGCATATATTAGATGGAAGTTCCTATGTTAAAACTGCTAGAAAATTGCATGAAATTGACCCACTTCATAAGCCTAAACAAGATCGATATGCTCTTAGAACCTCCCCCCAATGGCTTGGCCCTCAAATTGAAGTCATTCGACACTCCACCAAGATGATTGAGCGTGAGATTAACTCTGTCAATGATAACCCATTGATTGATGTGTTGAGAAACAAGGCTTTACATGGAGGGAACTTCCAAGGTACTCCCATTGGTGTCTCAATGGATAATACTCGTTTAGCAATTGCTTCTATTGGCAAACTCATGTTTGCACAGTTCTCAGAGCTTGTCAATGACTTTTACAACAATGGATTGCCTTCAAATCTCTTTGCTAGTAGAAATCCAAGCTTGGATTATGGGTTCAAAGGTGCAGAGATTGCGATGGCTTCGTATTGCTCTGAGCTTCAATACTTGGCAAACCCAGTAACCAATCATGTTCAAAGCGCTGAGCAACACAACCAAGACGTCAACTCATTGGGGTTGATATCGTCGAGAAAAACAGCTGAGGCGGTTGAGATATTGAAACTTATGTCCACTACTTACTTGGTGGCATTGTGCCAAGCTATTGATTTAAGACACATGGAGAAGAATTTGAAGAAAACAGTGAAGAACACTGTCAGCCAAGTGGCAAAGAAGATCCTTGTGTTGCACTTTAATGGCAATCTCCATCCAATTAGATATAGTGAAAAGGACTTGCTTCAAGCTGTGGATCGAGAACAAGTTTTTGCCTACATTGACGATCCTTGCAGTGATTCATATCCATTGATGCAAAAGCTTAGACAAGTGTTGGTGGATCATGCCCTCAAAAATGGTGAAAAAGAAAGCAACCCAAGTGCTTCAATCTTTCAAAAGATCACAGCTTTTGAAGAGGAATTAAAAGCACTTTTGCCCAAAGAAGTGGAAAATGCAAGAATAGGAGTAGAGAATGGGAGCCCTGTGATTGAAAATCAAATTAAAGAATGTCGATCGTATCCATTGTACAAGTTCGTCAGAGAAACGTTGGGAACTCGGTTGTTGACCGGTGAGAACGACGTATCACCGGGAGAAGAATTCGATAAGGTTTTTTCGACCATTAGTGCTGGAAAATTGATAGATCCAATGCTTGAATGTTTACAAGATTGGATTTGTGCTCCACTTCCTCTTCATTAGAATGTGTTATTTCCATTAACAACCACACTTGTTTTAGTTTCTTTCTTATCATCATTGTATAGTAATCAAATAATCCTTTCGAACTGCCAAAATGAGCATAACTTTATATATACACTCAATCAAGAGATTAGAATTTTGAATTTTACATCCTCAATTGTTATTAAAAAAACATTTTCAAAATTACTTTTGCGATGTATACATTCAAATTTTCTTTGTACTTTATAATGTACTAGTATGTAAGCCTTGAAGAATGGCTTGTGTGCTCTCTCAAATTTATTAAGCATAAAATTGATAATTGAAAAAAAAACATTAAATACTATATTGAAAAAAAAGTCAATACATTATTAACCGTAGTTAATAATTTTTCAAGTTTACATACCCTTTCATAAAATAATTAAGGATTGTCTTAGGTCGAATATATATTTTAGTCTTTGATGTTTTTTCACTTTAGTCTCTCAACAATTTAAAATGTTTCAATTTAATCTTCTCAATTTTGATACTTTTCAATTTTATGATCATTAAAATTAATGTTTCAATTTTAATGATAACTATAATGTCGACATGAGCATAATTCAACACCAAGATGTTACATACCTCAATAAAAGAAGAATGTTCAAATTCCACCGTTCTTTTGTTGAAAAAAAAAATATTACTTAATAAGTTAGCATAAATTTTATGGAGGAATTAGGTCACTTGAGAGAATAAAAGTTAAAATTTTTATCCACTTCTTAGAATTTGGATATATAATTAGATTTTTCATCTTTTGGTTGACCTAATTTTTTCTCTATAATTTTTCTAACGGTGTAAGTATGATGTCATATAAGTTTATCATCAACAAATTTTAACATTTATTAATATGCATAATTGAATAGTATTAAAATATTAGAGATTAAATAGAAATTTAAAGAAAAATGCTAAACTGTAAAAACACCCCCCGCATTATGAAATATGAACCAAGAAATACACTCAAGACTTTTTTTTTTTTTTTTTTTTTTTTTGTATATTTAGCCACAATAATTAATCATTTAAAATTTACCCACAAGCAAATTTGAACTATCGAATACAATAAGGTTGGAGGATTTAAATCACATATCTCATAATTGTTAACACATTTGATATGTCAGTTGAGTTATGCTCCATTTTGACAAATATTAATTTAGATATAGTTCAACTCATCAAATATCTTTCTTAACCTAAAAACCTCTTATAATCTTTTATGATGGGTAGGTTTGAATAAATTTTAAAGTAATAATAATCTTTAAAAAATTTTTAAAAAAAGGAAAAAAAAAAAAAAAACAAAGCAACCGTTTGATTTCTTGGGATTGTTTTGCTAAATCAACAAAATTCACAACCTAGAATTAAGATTAGAATACTATTTTATTTTAGTTTTAGAACGCTATGACTTATTTTATTTTAGTCATTATATTTAAATATCTAAATTTAGTCTTCATATTTTGAATAAGTATTAAAAATAGTATAAAACTACTTTTAAGATATATCATAAGCTTTAATTATTTTTTTAAAAAAAGGAACTTTACTCGATTCTTGTAGAATGATACACACTAGCTAATTATCCGCTTGGTGCTACATTATAAACACATTGGAAACATAGATAATTGTAAGTTTGTAACCATATACTGATATACATATAAAATGAACGCAATGAAATGTTACACTCCTCAGGCTTTATTTATAAAGTCTCTATTAATTCCTTGATAATCAAACCTCAGTCTAAGTGCATTGTGCTACCTTGTTTCCCCTACCCATCTTTTAGTTATGCCATTACCAATCACTCCGTTACTATACTGGAATATATATAAACGAAAATGCCTTACCTAGACCAATGATTCGTAGGCTCGGAGTCAAATTTTTAACAAGTAGTCTTTACTATTAGTTTATGTTAGATTTCTAAGAAAATTTAGCCTCTTTTAGTCTTTTTTCTATAAATTTTAGAAACATATTTATATTGCGTCTTTTCTTACTAAAATTATTATTATTATTCAACCAATTTTGATAAAATTGACTTCAAACTAAATATAAGTTTTTTTTTAAAGGATATTAACATTATAAATAATGCATGAGGTGGAGGAATTTTTGTTTTTTATAAACAGAAGCTAAATACAGATCTGCAATTAAAAATGTGGTTTGTCATTTATTTATTTATTTTCTTTAATGTTATTGTCTCCCCTAAATCTATAAAAGTACAATTAAAATTAGTTATACACATTTTCATAAGCACCATGACATAAATATTTAATTAAATTTTTAATTCTAATATCATAATCGAGGGTAAGTACTACACTAATAAAGTTTTTCAAAATATAATATAAGAATTAATTGCAGCACAACTAAACTTGAGATTTTTTTTTAGTAGAATTAAAACTAGGAAATTCGAACCAAAAACTTCGTTAATATATTTAATATGTCAATTGTATTATGTTATCCTTGTCATGAACCAAATAAAGATACATCTAATAAGTTAGGATTAAATTCGTAATATAATTAAAAATAATTGTAGAACAACTAATTAAAAAAATAATAAAATAAAATGATAATTACAATACAATTAACTGGTTAAGACGTTAATTAATGACATATCATATTTTGGGAACAAAATGTAATTTAATAAAAAAGGTAGGTTGTGAGCATGACTCGTTTTATTTTATTTTATATTTTTTTTATTACAACATTTGAAGATTATTAGGAGATTCAAACTCATGAATTATGGATCATAAATCTTATTTGATGTCAGCTGAGCTATGGTTGATTATATTTTATTTTAAATAGTCTAAAAGTATCAAATTCAAAATCTAAAAGTAGTGTCGGTGACCCACTTCAAAAAGTTTGAACTCCATTGGCTTCTTCCCTTGGATTTCTCTCAAGCTGTCCGTTTTTTCTCCTTTGATTCTCTCATTTTTCAGCTTCCAAATCTACCTCCAATGGCGTACGAGAGGATCCTTTTGGGAATGGGCAATCCCTTACTCGATATCTCCGCCGTCGTCGACGATAAGTTCTTGGAAAAGTAAGTTCACTTCCATCTCTCTCATGTTTTTTTTTTGTTCTTATCATGCCATTATTTTGCTCCAATGCACCACAAAATGAGGGAATGAGATGTTTTCAAACTAGATCTAAGCATTTCCTAGATGGTTTAGTTGGTTTGGTATACTTGGTTTGGTTGCGGCGGCGGGCGAGAGAAATGATTAAAAGATCTAGATACATTAGGGTTTTCTGTTCCTTTAACCGTGTTGTGTTTCGTGGGAAGTGGAGAACTCTAATGTGGAGATTAATGAACGCTTGTGATTTACTGAGTATTGTTGTCATAGGAAAATGTAGTTGTTTGGTGTGTGATTTCGATGAATGTATACATTGGTTTTGTTCCCTTAGGAGTGATTTTAAAGTAGTTAAAATCACATTAGTCTAATTCAAAATCACTCCCAAATATGCATTTAATTATTCAAAATCAACTTTGATGGCATGTAAATCACGTTTAAGTGTAAAATCAAACATTAAAATGATTTTCAACGAGTAAATGTGTGTTTGAGAGCGGTTTTGTATTGAACATGACCAAAATGATTTTAACCATTTCTAAATCATTTCCGAACATGACCTAATAAGCTTTGTTATTAACGTGTACAGATTAATTGACGTGTTTTTATTGGCAGATATGATATCAAGTTAAACAATGCTATTCTTGCTGAGGAGAAACACTTGCCCATGTGAGTTTTCTTTCTTACTCTTTTCATCTACAATCATGCTCTTCTATTTATTTTCCCTACAAATTCGTCTGGATTTGGGAGGAAGTATTGTTGGTTGATTTACGTTTACGTATTTTGCATATTTTTTCTTGTCAAACGGGCAAATGGATTTGTGAATAGGAGATATATATTGTGTAGTTCATAATGAATTTGTTTTCAGTGGTGAGCTTATTTCTTTGATCAGTAGGGGTGTTAGTCTGCCCATATCATGCATTCTTTACTTTGTTTCTTGCTCTTAAATGCTAACATTACTCTACAACTTTTCCTCATGAATTTGTAAAGGTACGAGGAACTTGCTGCTAAAGACAATGTGGAATATATTGCTGGAGGTATTCTGAATTCTTTTTCAAGTGCTTTTAAATATTTACCTCTTTTTACTTGATCATTTGTGTAACCTCATGACTTGTGTTTTCTGTTTTCTATGTTATTTATGTCACCTGAAGGCGCCACTCAAAATTCCATCAAAGTTGCTCAGGTCGGTAGCAGCCCTATAAGTTAAATTTTTACCCAAATGCAATTTTATGAAATAAAGTTCCATTGCTCCTATGATCTTATTGATATTTTTTTCTTTTTTTTTCCAGTGGATGCTTCAAATTCCTGGTGCTACTAGTTATATTGGTTCCATTGGAAAGGACAAGTTTGGAGAGGAAATGAAGAAAAACTCAAAGCTTGCTGGTGTCAATGTAAGTCTGGGCACGTTTTTCAACTTCCCAGTGCTCCAGTTTCAAATTGTCTACTACACAAATCTATGATTAATATCAAATCAAATGTATTCAGGTGCAATACTATGAGGATGAAACTACTCCCACCGGTACATGTGCTGTCTGTGTTGTAGGTGGTGAGAGGTAGGTGCCATCTATTTACATGTTACTTAATGTTCTATCTGATGCTCGATCTCCTTAAAGTGATTGTATCTAATTTCCGAACATCTATTTTATATTCATACCATGCACACACACACTTTTCATATTCACAAAAATGTTTTTACATGAGTAGGATTTTGGAAACATTGTAGTAAATTTCCTGAAATTGATCTGTTCCCTCTCTTAATTCCTTCTAAAAAAATTTCAACATTTGAAGTTCGTTTAATTTTTCTTGGTTGAGAAACGGGTAATAAACTCCTCTTCATGTTTTAATGTTAATATGTCTGACTTAAAATCCTATTCTCTTCCTTCACCTTCAACCAGATAACGTGTATCTTAACCTTAAGTACATTAACAACTATATATATATATATAAATGTCGGGAGATCCATTTACAGGAGTGGAAAAGAGTCACCTCAATGTGTGTGTATCTGTTGTGGAAAAAATCCTCCATATTTCATACCAAGTCAAGTATAACTTAAATTGACAAATTTGCAGGTCACTTGTTGCTAACTTGTCAGCAGCAAACTGTTACAAAACTGAGCACTTGAAGCAGCCTGAAAACTGGGCACTGGGTACTCATTTCTCCCCCACTTTCATATTGTTTTCCTTTGTTCGTATATATAGAGACAATAAGCCACAAACAACAGGCCTGACCTCAATGCAAACTTATCTGTAAACAGTGGAGCAGGCAAAATACTTCTATATTGCTGGATTTTTCTTGACGGTGTCCCCGGAATCCATTCAACTTGTTGCTGCTCATGCCGCTGCAAACAACAAGGTGACATATCCACACTGATGCGATAAAAATATTATTCCTTTGAATTCTAGTTTCAGCACTTTAGAAAGATGACGTGCTTCTGCAGGTCTTCAGCATGAATCTTTCTGCTCCTTTCATTTGTGAATTCTTCAAAGATGTGCAAGAGAAAGCTATGCCGTAAGTCTTGTGCCTCTACCATCCTTAATGCAATGGATGTAGAACTTCAACTTCCTTTCTAATGGCATTATTTGATGTCTCTTCCTTGGTCACAATTGTTGTTATGGACTATTGGCTTGATTTTCAATACAGGTACATGGATTTTGTTTTGGGAATGAAACAGAAGCGAGAACCTTCTCAAAAGTTCACGACTGGAAGGTAATGTTCTTGAGGTTCTTTTGGGCTCTTAATCTAAAAACTGAACTGATGTTCTCTCAAAGATTACTGAATTTAGAATCTTTTCTGATTAGACTGACGATGTGGAGGAGATTGCCATAAAGATTTCCCAGTGGCCAAAGGCATCGGGAACACGCAAGAGGATCACTGTTATCACTCAAGGTGCAGATCCTGTGGTGGTTGCTGAAGATGGGAAGGCAAGACTATTCCCTGTTATTTTGTTACCCAAGGAGAAGTTGGTTGACACCAATGGGGCAGGTATATGGTTCTACCCTTTCCAACATTTGTTAGGTGTCAAATATATGGAAATACTGAAACAATATATCATTTTTCTAGGTACTTGGCTTAAACTGTTTTATTAAGATACTTTTGTGTCTCCCGTTTATCTTATGAAATGTTGTAAAACTTTGGAGAATTTTCAAAAATAAAAAACCAAGGGGTTTCTTGTTACAATTCGGAGAGAAGTTCAGTCATATCTAGACCAGAATTTCACATCATGCATTGGAGGTGAATGGATAATTTAGATGTCACAGATCACTAATATGTGGGTTAGATGAAGTTTTCATTGGTACAGCTTGCAAGATCATCTCAAGTTCAAATCTGCAATAATGACGATGAAGTTTTTCACTATGCTTTCATTACATAATCAATTTAATTCACGATTCATGTTTCCTTTATAATTGTGATTGGTCGTTCTTATGACAGGAGATGCATTTGTTGGGGGATTTTTATCTCAACTGATTCAAGAGAAGCCCATTGAAGACTGTGTGAAAGCTGGTTGCTATGCGTCTAATGTGATAATCCAGAGGTCAGGTTGCACATACCCAGAGAAACCCGATTTCAATTAGACAGTTTTTGGCACGGTGATGTGCAGGGAGGGGACATCACATATCATTCAATTCCATGTTAGATAGATTAGCAGCAATTTTTCACCCGAACCTCGTTGGTAATTATTGTGGAAAGCCTCCAAATTCAAATTCACTCCTAAATCCATCCATCGTGGGAGTCGATTCGTATTTTAAATGTCCAATTTTTCTGGATGAAAATTTTCTTCTCATCATCGAGAACATGGATGTAATTTTTTGTTTGAGCAAGACTCTGAATCTGAACTGATGTCTGGTTTAATCTAGAACCATGTGCATCTTTAGTACTGAAGTGAAGTGTTGTAATCTTGGTTTATGATTCTATTTCTAATGATGATCTCTGTTGTCATATTACGTAAAGTTGGAACTGGAACTTGGAAGCATTTTTAAACTTATCAGAAGTAGAGTTTTGACTATAATTTTTTGTATGTTTGTTATTTAAATGAGTAGGCTACCTGTGAGATTACTATTGGGATTTAAATTAATAAGTTAGATATCATCCATCCCATATGAATGAATGACCAGTTTAATCGTGAAATTCATCTTATCTCTACCATCTTTAATGCACTGTGTATGTTGAAGAACTTCCTTTCTAAATGGTATTATTAGTTGATGGCTCTTCCTTGGTTTCGATTGAGAGCGAGACAACTTTTAAATGTACTTTGGTTAAGTTTGAGTCAAGTTTCTAAGGTCTGAACTGTAAAAAGTGTTTAATAATTCCTAAACTTTTGATTTTGTATGTCAAGGGTACTAGATATAAGATACTTTTTAAAGTTCAAAACGACCTATCAGACAAACCTGAAAAGTTTAGGAACTATTAACTTATAATTTAATCGAGAATAAAAAAAAAACTCTGGAAATCTTAATTATTATATACTGGTAAATGTACTACTTTTACGTCTCGTCTAAATTAACTACTTAGTTGATACAAAGCATTCGTCATTGCAATAGTTTGAGTTGGAGATTAACCTTTTGATTTCCTTAACAACCTCATGCACGTATCATACAATTACAAGAACGAAACAAATAGGGCAAGAAACCTTCGAGAGGCTAAGATTTAAGACCAGCTTCTTTTTCTTAATGATAATAATAATAATTGTTTTTCTCATTTTTGATTGACTCACCTTTAATATTCTTTGATTTTAAGTATTGGAAATTTTAACATGTACACACATTTTTGAAAAATAAATTTGATTATATTATGTGTCTACAACGTATCCCTTTCCTACTTTTTAGAAATTAACGTCTCGTTATATTCATGTTGTGTGGTATTCGTGTCTCGCATCCATGTTTGTTCTTCTATGAATTGTCTCAAATGGTATATGGTTTTGGCAATGACATGCCCTTCACCAAACCACAGAGCAAAGTGCGATCTGGGATGTTGTACTCATCTCTAAGGGAGCGAGCTGGTGAAAGAACACTGATATAGAGTTGTTGTCCCAAGTAACGATTTTCGGTCAATTCAGACCTCAAGTTCCACATTCCAGCATTATCGAGTGTAAGAAGAATGGCTGCCCAAGACTTAGGAAAGACTTGGATTGTATGTCTGCTCACAGCGTCTAGAAGATTGTAGTTGGACCGTTTTTCTGGAGACCATCTCCCAGGCTCAATCCTATAAAATATTGAACAAGGATATATTAGCCAAGCCTAAATTGAGAACAAAAAAATTATATTTTTATATACAAACATATACTAATTATTTATAAGCAATGATACTTACGCAACAGCGAAGAATGAGTAACCATTCAAATGCCATGATTGGAGGCTCTTCTCGTGGTTCTCAAAAATGATCTCTACGAAGTTGCGGAATGTTGCATTAACAACATTAGGAGCAACAATCATGGTGGTTGCACCTTCTGCTTGTCCTTCATCGGAAATGGTATCGTACTTGAAGACCTTGTCAGCGACTCCAAAGTATTCTGCAAGCTTCAATGGAGTTTCAGGATCAACATGAGAGACACCATTGATGGCATATCGTAGTTTACCATCCACCTTACTAACTGAATTGACTATCTTGATGGTACGAGTAATGTTGATGGAACCATAGTGGTAGGAGCCTTGGGGATTAGGCCTAGCAGCACTGGCAGTGAGGTTCCAACGGAAGGTGCGGAATTGATTAAGGGACCAAGCCCAACCCACTGGTGCTTCAGGAATTTCAGGAGAGGCGGGAACTTTGCCATTGGTGTATCGAACAATGCCTTTACCGATAAGAATGTTTTTAAGGAACCTAGTGGATGCAACCATGTAATAGTCCTTGGGCTCTTGGTTGGCTGTGACTAGCACAGTAAAACATTGTCCCACATGGACATCAAGTGATTGGTAATCGTTCTGCACAACATGAGAGCCCTCCATCTCTACCAACTTCATGACATGACCTTGGAATCTGAAATTAAGAGAAGCCTTCAGTCCCACGTTGCAAACTCGGTACTTGTAAGTTTTTCCAGGCTTCATGGTGAAGAGTGGCTCATCAGTTCCATCACCCTTTGCATTCTTCCCGTTGATGAGGACACCGTCGGGTCTAGCGATGGAGCGACCGCTATCCAAGTATTGCTTAAGAACGGTGTGGCTCTTGGAGTACCAATCACCAATAAGGATAGTGTAATCATCTTCAGGGTCGCCATAAGGAACAGGAATGAGCAAACGACTATTCACACGTAGACCACCAAAGCCTCCAGCTGCCCTATGCATGGCAGTTGATGGGTAGTAGAAGAAGCTTCCAATTTGGTCCTTGACTTGGAAATGGTAGGTGAAGTTTGTTCCTGGTGGAATTGGACAATTGGTTCCAAGAAGACCATCTTGCCACGAGTTCTTCCTATGTTGAATACCGCTCCTGCAAGGAAGTCCATTTAAATATATGTCATGCATTGAATTTACGCTAACAAAGAAGAAATTTAAGATTTAATAATTAGCATACCAATGTAGAAGGAAGGGTTCATCGAGGTTGTTGAAGACGTTAATGATTATGTTATTGTTGGATGTAGAGTTGATATTAGGTCCGGGAAATTGGCCATTGATGAGAATGCCTTGTTGGGGAACGCCTAGAGGAGAGATGGTGCCATAAGTGACATTCCATGTGAAGAAGAAATAAGGATCTTCACCCCGGACCGTCGACATTGCTGCAGCCAAAAGGCAAAGCAGCAAACTAAACATCAACTTAGCCATTTGTAACTCCACCTCTAGTTTCTTTTTCTTAATAGAATGATTATTGTCTCGTTCCCCTAATGCCAAACCCTTACCATCCTTCATTTATATACACTTTAAACTCAATTTTTCAACCAGTTGTTTGTTTTTTTTTTTTTCTAACTTCTCCTTTTTTCTAGCCTACTATATTTACCTACCTCTATTTTCTGATAATAATTTGCCAACAAACTAAATTAGTTGTTGGCTTTCCAAAATCATTGGACTCATAGACACCTGCCCAATTATGTATTTTAATTAAAACTTAACTTACCAACCTTAGATAGTCATTTTTTGGTTTTTCAAAATTGTTCTTGCGAAAATATTAAAATTCTTAACTAAATTCCAAACCCAAAAACAAAATTTTCAAACTACTCTCTTTAGTTTTCAAAACATGACTTCATTTTCTAAAATATATAAAGAGTAGGTTACAAAACAAGCAAATTCATGGGTGGAATTAATATTATATATAGGCTTAATTTTCAAAAAAAAAAATAAAAATAAACAATACCTTATTATTTTATTTTTGAATCATCATATACAAATTTAATACTTGAGTTGTAATCTTAGAACTTGTTTGATAACGTTCTCGTTTTTAATTTCTTGTTTATGTTCGTTTTATGTTTCTTGTTTTCATTTCTCATTTTTCAAGAAACAATGTTATTTGATAAACGTTCATATTTATTGTTTCTAAATTTTTAGAAACGTTTCTAAAAATGAGACAGTTTTGAAAAACTACAAATTGGAGTTTTCCATGTTCTATTTCTACATATATGGTTTCGTTATCCCAATAGTATCCTGTGCGCTTTATGTTCTTCATCCCTACCTTCAATCTTGGTTTCAACCTTCAATGATTTATTAATTTTTCAATACATATATTCAAATATTATTTTAATTTTTAATTCTCAATTTTGAAATATGCATATTTATATATTTAATTTTAATTTTAAATTTTAAGTTCTTATCCATATATTATTTTAAATATGGATTTTGCAAAATATATATTATTTTAATTTTTAATACACTTGTAACCTGCTAAAATTTTATAATATTTAAATTTTGTTCATTAAAACATATTTTTTTTTGCCTCATATTTTATAACTATAACATTTACCGAACAATATAATTGAGTTAGATCAGAGTCACATAATTTAAGGTGAATGACTCGAGTAGGAGATATCAACACACATCAAATCTGGACAATATTATAAATATAGAAACAATTTTATTATTTTGCATCCGAACTTATTTGTCTTATATAATGTAAACTTTTGATAATTATTTTTTATATGTTTGAATTAGTAATGTAAACTTTTAATAATTATTTTTTATATATTTAATGCGAGTTATATATATTTGTATATTATATATAATTAAATTCTACTTAAATTATAAATTGAAAAAAAAAAGAAAAAAAAACAAGTAACAGTTATCAAACAAGTTTTTGTTTTTGTGTTTTTTTTTTTTTATGGAACAAGACACAGAAATAGTAACCAAACATATTCTTATTTTTTGTTCTTAAAAAATAAGAAACAAGAAATGAAAACGTTATCAAACGAGACCTTAGTTTCTGATTATATTTCTAATGATGGCGATCTTTGTTGTCATATTGCATAAATTTGGAACTTGGAAGCATTTTTAAACTTATCAAGGATAGTGGAGAAAGGATATAGGAGGAAAAAGAAATTTGTAATTTAAAGAGGAAAAATTATGAAGTAATAAAGGATAGTAGAGAGAAGTACAAGTGAATATATGATGAGGAAGAAATAGAGTTTGATTTGGGCTTTTTCGTTGCAATTTACAAAGAGAAATAATACCCTACCTATTTTGGCATTATATTGTTTCGGTGGCTAAAAACAAAAACAAAAGATTGGTTTTTTTTGGAAATTATTGTTGGTAAAATTTAAAAATCATTTCGTTTTTTTAAAATTAAATCTAAAAATATTACATCAACTAATCAGTTTTTATGTTTTCTTATCACTCCAAAAATTAAGCTAAGTTTAAAAATAAATGGAACTAATTGTAGAGAAGATGAAGAGAAGTTGTGAAAAAACTAAACATAAGTTTCAAAAATCAAAAACTAAAAACTAAGGCCAGCCTCATTTGATAACCATTTGGTTTTTGAAAATTAGACTTGTTTTTTACCATTCATTTTCAACTTTTCTACAATAGTTTCCATCTTTCTTAGGTACCATCTATGTTTCTAGCCAAATTTCAGAAACCAAAACAAATTTTTTAAAACTATTTTTTTAATTTTTAAAACTTAACTTAGTTTTTGAAAATTCAGATACAAAACAGATAAGAAAACATAGAAACAACTTAATTATTAAAAAACCAAAAACCAAAAACTAAATAGTTTTCAAACGGGGCTTAAACTATTATCAAATTGGGGGGCCGGAGAGAAAGAAACTTGCAAAAAAAAATTTGGATTTCTTCAGAGCTTTGGACACTATTTCGGAGAAATTTTGTGCCTCCATTGCTTTATTTTTCTTATCATTTGAGGACTTTAATTTGTTAGAACGTTTTTTATAAAATTTATAAAAACTTTGTAGTCGATTAAATTATTGTTAATTCATTATTTGATTTGAGATTAAATTATTTGCACAAACTTCCTATTCTAAATTAAATGTGCATTAATTTGTTTAATTAGACCCACATGAGGAACAAGTTTTTATAAAATACACAATTGGGTAGGTGTCGGTGAGTCCAATGATTTTGGAGAGTCAACAACTAATTTAGTTTAATTTGTTGGCATTATTATTCTCATAAGAAAAACAGAGGTGGGGAAATATGCAAGGCTAGAAAAAAGGAGAAGTTAGAAAAAAAAAAAACAAATGGTTGAGAAATTGAGTTTAAAGTGTATATAAATGAAGGATGGTAAGGGTTTGACGTTAGGGGAACGGGACAATAATCAATCTATTAAGAAAAAGAAACTGAGGTGGAGTTATAAATGGCTAAGTTGATGTTTAGTTTGTTGCTTTGCCTCTTGGCTGCAACAATGTCGATGGTCCGGGGTGAAGATCCTTATTTCTTCTTCACATGGAATGTCACTTATGGCACCATCTCTCCTCTAGGCGTTCCCCAACAAGGCATTCTCATCAACGGCCAATTTCCCGGACCTAATATCAACTCTACATCCAACAATAACATAATCATTAACGTCTTCAACAATCTCGATGAACCCTTCCTTCTACATTGGTATGCTAATTATTAACTCTTAAATTTCTTCTTTGTTAGCGTAAATTCATGCATGCCATATATTTAAATGTACTTTCTTGCAGGAGCGGTATTCAACATAGGAAGAACTCGTGGCAAGATGGCCTACTTGGAACCAGTTGTCCAATCCCACCGGGAACAAACTTTACCTACCATTTCCAAGTCAAGGATCAAATTGGAAGCTTTTTTTACTACCCATCAACCGCCATGCATAGGGCAGCAGGAGGTTTCGGCGGTCTGCGTGTGAATAGTCGTTTGCTCATTCCTGTTCCTTATGCCGACCCTGAAGATGATTACACTGTCCTTATTGGTGATTGGTACACCAAGAGCCACACCGTTCTTAAGCAATACTTGGATAGTGGTCGCTCCATCGCTAGACCCGACGGTGTCCTCATCAACGGGAAGAATGCAAAGGGTGATGGAACTGATGAGCCACTCTTCACCATGAAGCCTGGAAAAACTTACAAGTATCGAGTTTGCAACGTGGGGTTGAAGGCCTCTCTTAACTTCAGATTCCAAGGTCATGTCATGAAGTTGGTAGAGATGGAGGGCTCTCATGTTGTGCAGAACGATTACCAATCACTTGATGTCCATGTGGGACAATGCTTTACTGTGTTAGTCACAGCCAACCAAGAGCCCAAGGACTATTACATGGTTGCATCCACTAGGTTCCTTAAAAACATTCTTATCGGTAAAGGCATTGTTCGATACACCAATGGCAAAGTTCCCGCCTCTCCTGAAATTCCTGAAGCACCAGTGGGTTGGGCTTGGTCCCTCAATCAATTCCGCACCTTCCGTTGGAACCTCACTGCCAGTGCTGCTAGGCCTAATCCCCAAGGCTCCTACCACTATGGTTCCATCAACATTACTCGTACCATCAAGCTAATCAATTCAGTTAGTAAGGTGGATGGTAAACTACGATATGCCATCAATGGTGTCTCTCATGTTGATCCTGAAACTCCATTGAAGCTTGCAGAATACTTTGGAGTCGCTGACAAGGTCTTCAAGTATGATACCATTTCCGATGAAGGACAAGCAGAAGGTGCAACCACCGTGACTGTTGCTCCTAATGTTGTTAATGCAACATTCCGCAACTTCGTAGAGATTATTTTTGAGAACCACGAGAAGAGCCTCCAATCATGGCATTTGAATGGTTACTCCTTCTTCGCTGTTGCGTAAGTATCATTGCTTATAAATAATTAGTATATGTTTGTATATAAAAATATAAATTTTTTGTTCTCAATTTAGGTTTGGCTAATATATCCTTGTTCAATATTTTATAGGATTGAGCCTGGGAGATGGTCTCCAGAAAAACGGTCCAACTACAATCTTCTAGACGCTGTGAGCAGACATACAATCCAAGTCTTTCCTAAGTCTTGGCGACCATTCTTCTTACACTCGATAATCTTTGGAATGTGGAACTTGAGGTCTGAATTGACCGAAAATCGTTACTTGGGACAACAACTCTACATCAGTGTTCTTTCACCAGCTCGCTCCCTTAGAGATGAGTACAACATCCCAGATCGCACTTTGCTCTGTGGTTTGGTGAAGGGCATGTCATTGCCAAAACCATATACCATTTGAGACAATTCATAGAGAACAAACATGGATGCGAGACACGAATACCACACAACATGAATATAACGAGACGTTAATTTCTAAAAAGTAGGAAAGGGATACGTTGTAGACACATAATATAATCAAATTTATTTTTCAAAAATGTGTGTACATGTTAAAATTTCCAATACTTAAAATCAAAGAATATTAAAGGTGAGTCAATCAAAAATGAGAAAAACAATTATTATTATTATCATTAAGAAAAAGAAGCTGGTCTTAAATCTTAGCCTCTCGAAGGTTTCTTGCCCTATTTGTTTCGTTCTTGTAATTGTATGATACGTGCATGAGGTTGTTAAGGAAATCAAAAGGTTAATCTCCAACTCAAACTATTGCAATGACGAATGCTTTGTATCAACTAAGTAGTTAATTTAGACGAGACGTAAAAGTAGTACATTTACCAGTATATAATAATTAAGATTTCCAGAGTTTTTTTTTTATTCTCGATTAAATTATAAGTTAATAGTTCCTAAACTTTTCAGGTTTGTCGATGAGTCGTTTTGAACTTTAAAAAGTATCTTATATCTAGTACCCTTGACATACAAAATCAAAAGTTTAGGAATTATTAAACACTTTTTACAGTTCAGACCTTAGAAACTTGACTCAAACTTAACCAAAGTACATTTAAAAGTTGTCTCGCTCTCAATCGAAACCAAGGAAGAGCCATCAACTAATAATACCATTTAGAAAGGAAGTTCTTCAACATACACAGTGCATTAAAGATGGTAGAGATAAGATGAATTTCACGATTAAACTGGTCATTCATTCATATGGGATGGATGATATCTAACTTATTAATTTAAATCCCAATAGTAATCTCACAGGTAGCCTACTCATTTAAATAACAAACATACAAAAAATTATAGTCAAAACTCTACTTCTGATAAGTTTAAAAATGCTTCCAAGTTCCAGTTCCAACTTTACGTAATATGACAACAGAGATCATCATTAGAAATAGAATCATAAACCAAGATTACAACACTTCACTTCAGTACTAAAGATGCACATGGTTCTAGATTAAACCAGACATCAGTTCAGATTCAGAGTCTTGCTCAAACAAAAAATTACATCCATGTTCTCGATGATGAGAAGAAAATTTTCATCCAGAAAAATTGGACATTTAAAATACGAATCGACTCCCACGATGGATGGATTTAGGAGTGAATTTGAATTTGGAGGCTTTCCACAATAATTACCAACGAGGTTCGGGTGAAAAATTGCTGCTAATCTATCTAACATGGAATTGAATGATATGTGATGTCCCCTCCTGCACATCACCGTGCCAAAAACTGTCTAATTGAAATCAGGTTTCTCTGGGTATGTGCAACCTGACCTCTGGATTATCACATTAGACGCATAGCAACCAGCTTTCACACAGTCTTCAATGGGCTTCTCTTGAATCAGTTGAGATAAAAATCCCCCAACAAATGCATCTCCTGTCATAAGAACGACCAATCACAATTATAAAGGAAACATGAATCGTGAATTAAATTGATTATGTAATGAAAGCATAGTGAAAAACTTCATCGTCATTATTGCAGATTTGAACTTGAGATGATCTTGCAAGCTGTACCAATGAAAACTTCATCTAACCCACATATTAGTGATCTGTGACATCTAAATTATCCATTCACCTCCAATGCATGATGTGAAATTCTGGTCTAGATATGACTGAACTTCTCTCCGAATTGTAACAAGAAAAACCCTTGGTTTTTATTTTTGAAAATTCTCCAAAGTTTTACAACATTTCATAAGATAAACAGGAGACACAAAAGTATCTTAATAAAACAGTTTAAGCCAAGTACCTAGAAAAATGATATATTGTTTCAGTATTTCCATATATTTGACACCTAACAAATGTTGGAAAGGGTAGAACCATATACCTGCCCCATTGGTGTCAACCAACTTCTCCTTGGGTAACAAAATAACAGGGAATAGTCTTGCCTTCCCATCTTCAGCAACCACCACAGGATCTGCACCTTGAGTGATAACAGTGATCCTCTTGCGTGTTCCCGATGCCTTTGGCCACTGGGAAATCTTTATGGCAATCTCCTCCACATCGTCAGTCTAATCAGAAAAGATTCTAAATTCAGTAATCTTTGAGAGAACATCAGTTCAGTTTTTAGATTAAGAGCCCAAAAGAACCTCAAGAACATTACCTTCCAGTCGTGAACTTTTGAGAAGGTTCTCGCTTCTGTTTCATTCCCAAAAACAAAATCCATGTACCTGTATTGAAAATCAAGCCAATAGTCCATAACAACAATTGTGACCAAGGAAGAGACATCAAATAATGCCATTAGAAAGGAAGTTGAAGTTCTACATCCATTGCATTAAGGATGGTAGAGGCACAAGACTTACGGCATAGCTTTCTCTTGCACATCTTTGAAGAATTCACAAATGAAAGGAGCAGAAAGATTCATGCTGAAGACCTGCAGAAGCACGTCATCTTTCTAAAGTGCTGAAACTAGAATTCAAAGGAATAATATTTTTATCGCATCAGTGTGGATATGTCACCTTGTTGTTTGCAGCGGCATGAGCAGCAACAAGTTGAATGGATTCCGGGGACACCGTCAAGAAAAATCCAGCAATATAGAAGTATTTTGCCTGCTCCACTGTTTACAGATAAGTTTGCATTGAGGTCAGGCCTGTTGTTTGTGGCTTATTGTCTCTATATATACGAACAAAGGAAAACAATATGAAAGTGGGGGAGAAATGAGTACCCAGTGCCCAGTTTTCAGGCTGCTTCAAGTGCTCAGTTTTGTAACAGTTTGCTGCTGACAAGTTAGCAACAAGTGACCTGCAAATTTGTCAATTTAAGTTATACTTGACTTGGTATGAAATATGGAGGATTTTTTCCACAACAGATACACACACATTGAGGTAACTCTTTTCCACTCCTGTAAATGGATCTCCCGACATTTATATATATATATATAGTTGTTAATGTACTTAAGGTTAAGATACACGTTATCTGGTTGAAGGTGAAGGAAGAGAATAGGATTTTAAGTCAGACATATTAACATTAAAACATGAAGAGGAGTTTATTACCCGTTTCTCAACCAAGAAAAATTAAACGAACTTCAAATGTTGAAATTTTTTTAGAAGGAATTAAGAGAGGGAACAGATCAATTTCAGGAAATTTACTACAATGTTTCCAAAATCCTACTCATGTAAAAACATTTAAGGAGATTGAGCATCAGATAGAACATTAAGTAACATGTAAATAGATGGCACCTACCTCTCACCACCTACAACACAGACAGCACATGTACCGGTGGGGGTAGTTTCATCCTCATAATATTGCACCTGAATACATTTAATTTGATATTAATCATAGATTTGTGTAGTAGACAATTTGAAACTGGAGCACTGGGAAGTTGAAAAACGTGCCCAGACTTACATTGACACCAGCAAGCTTTGAGTTTTTCTTCATTTCCTCTCCAAATTTGTCCTTTCCAATGGAACCAATATAACTAGTAGCACCAGGAATTTGAAGCATCCACTGGAAATAAAGAAAAAAAATATCAATAAGATCATAGGAGCAATGGAACTTTATTTCATAAAATTGCATTTGGGTAAAAATTGAACTTATGGGGCTGCTACCAACCTGAGCAACTTTAATGGAATTTTGAGTGGCGCCTTCAGGTGACATAAATAACATAGAAAATAGAAAACACAAGTCATGAGGTTACACAAATGATCAAGTAAAAAGAGGTAAATATTTAAAAGCACTTGAAAAAAATTCAAAATACCTCCAGCAATATATTCCACATTGACATTAGCAGCCAGTTCCTCGTACCTTTACAAATTCATGAGGACAAGTTGTAGAGTCATGTTAGCATTTAAGCAAGAAACAAAGTAAAGAATACGTGATATGGAGCGGACTAACACCCCTACTAATCAAAGAAATAAGCTCACCACTGAAAACAAATTCATTATGAACTACACAATACATATCTCCTATTCACAAATCCATTTGCCTGTTCGATAAGAAAAAATATACAAAATACGTAAAACCAATCAACCAACAATACTTCCTCCCAAATCCTGACAAATTTCTAGGGGAAAAAAAATAGAATAGCATGATTGTAAATGAAAAGACTAAGAAAGGAAACTCACATGGGCAAGTGTTTCTCCTCAGCAAGAATAGCATTGTTTAACTTGATATCATATCTGCCAATAAAAACACGTCAATTAATCTGTACACGCCAATGTATATCTCCTCAGCATGAATGATGAAGAATGTAGGGATATCGGATGTATCCATGGCTGAACGATTTCCAAGAGAAACGGGTGCAGACGTCATGGCAAGATACAAAAGAAAAACAGGAAGAGAAAAGGGAAAAAAGTGACGGGTCCGCCATATCCAACCTAAACCATCTCGGAAATGCTTAGATCTAGTCTGAAAACATCTCATTCCCTCGTTTTTGTGGTGCATTGGAGCAAAGTAATGGCATGATAAGGGGAAAGAAAAAAAAAATGAGAGAAATGGAAGTGAACTTACTTTTCCAAGAACTTATCGTCGACGACGGCGGAGATGTCGAGCAAGGGATTGCCCATTCCCAAAAGGATCCTCTCGTACGCCATTGGAGGTGGATTTGGAAGCTGAAAAATGAGAGAATCGATGGAGAAGAAAGGGAAAGCTTGTGAGAAATCCAAGGGAAGAAGGCAATGGAGTTCGAACTTTTTGAAGTGGGATACCCAGTCTTTCACTTTCTATCTCCTTTTAAATTTCTCTTTTTGTTTTTTTAAAATAATAAATTTTAAAAAGGAGATCAGAAAGTTTTAAGTCGGAAATTTTCTTCTAATCTATGATTAATGGTCAATCATTAAGATTAGTTAACACCTCGTTATAAATGTTTAATTCACAAATAGTGGGGTCAATTTCTTTCAAAAAAACAAAACAAAACAAAACAAAAAAAAAAATAGTGGTTAATAGGTTTTAGATAAAAATTATGTAATAAATCATTAAATAAGTTGTGTTGTGTCGTGTCTAATAGATATATATAAGTTTTTGATGTGTAATAAGTTTTTAAACTTAACTTCATATATTTTTAAAAATTTCATTTGAATTAAAAGATGATTTCAAAAACATCTATAACCCGGCTAAACACAATTAAGAGTCTAGTGAATTATTAGACATTTTAAAATTATGAGACTTTGTTCCTTAAAGAACGGTTCTAAAAGTTCAATAAACTAATAAGCACTTTTTAAAGGTAGGAGATAAATAAAAAAACGACATCTAAAATTTAAGAATTAAGACTTCATTTGATAATAATTTAGTTTTTTTTTTTTTTTGAATTAAACCTAAAAATATTACTTTTATCAATGAATTTCTATATTTTTTTATTTACTTTGTACCTATATTTTTAACAGTCAAACTAAATTTTGAAAACTAAAAAAAAAAAATTTAAAAATTTGTTTTTATTTTTGAAAATTGACTAGAAACCTAAATGTCATCTCAAGAAATATGGGAACCATCAAGGAGAGAAATTGTGAAAAAACAAACATATTTTTCAAAAATCAAGTGGTTATCAAATGGGGCCTAAACTTTTAATTTCATAAAATTGTGTCTAAATATTAATCACCCAATGGAATCCCTAAGAAACTATACCAAAACATTCAAATAATTTAATCACAAAACCATTAAAATTTGGAAAAAAAAAAACTTTACAAATATATATATATTAATACAATAAATATAGGGTATAGGCAGGGGTGAATTTACCATGGGCCCAGGGGCTCGAGCTCCCTCAAATTTTTTTACTTTCTATAATATGTATAAGAAAAGTTAGATCAAATTACAAAACAGTCTTCTGACATAGTGGTTAGCATGTCATCAGTCTCCTCTCAAGTAAGTGGTCAATTGAATTAACGTGAGTTTTTTCATGTTGAGTCCTCTAGGAGATTTAAGGGTTTGAGAGCACCCTCAGAAAATGAAAAGACTTTGTTATGACCAAAAATATGACTCGGGTTTGGCAACGAGCGATTCTTAGATAGACGAGTGCATGTGGCACCACGTGGGAGGTCGCCCTCATGGGGTCGACCCAGCATGCCTAGACCGGGAGGTCGAGCCCCGGTAGGCCGATCCAAAAGGGTCGGCCCCGGCCAAGCATCGGTCGATCCTGGGTGTGGGACAGAGCCTTGCCTGGGCCGACTCAGGGTCACTCGGCTCGATCGAATCAGAGAGGCGACCCCGATGAGCGACCTCGATCCCAAGTGGGCGAATCTCGAGGAGGTTCTCTCCGTCATGTCTGTTCGAGAGGCCAGTCGAGTGGCGGTCTAGACAAATAGGAATGGTGAGAGTCTTTTCGTACGCCACACGCACCGTTACGACAGGTGAGAGGTGGGAACGTTGCGAAACGGTTCCACTCTTGTAATCGTTGTCATTAAGCAAACACAATCATTGATGGTTAGTGGGTAATTAAGCCCTGAAGGACCGTTACGATTACGCGACTATATGATCACGTCGATAGTGCCAAGAAAGGTAAGCAATCATTTGGCCTGTGTTCTAGCTTGAGACTTTTTTTGCGAGTGATTATCCTTTCTAACTTGAGCGTCGGAGTACGTGTAGCAAAGCACCACACCAGTGTTAGCTACATGTTTTGCAGGAGACCGTTGTCCCGACAATACAAATTTATCGTTGATCCGTCTATCCAAATTTCGACATCAACAAACTTTACCTTTATTTTTAGATCTCTTCCAAAATAGGGAAAAGTTTTTTGTCATTGGTTTTAAAAAAATAAACACCAAATTCTCCCTTTTATCTCCATCCATATATTTATATCGAGGGCGGAAAACCCCAAAAGTAATTAATAATCAAATGAAAATTTGACCATACATCACAATTTTCAATTCCCAAATGCATTATGCAAATGTACTATAATTTATAGCATTTTAATATTATCTTCCTTTTAACCTATTGGATTTCTACATTGAATTTGAATATTTAGATTACATATTTACAATAAATAATGAATAACCATTGTTTTTCTTTCCATAAAACATTTGGTAATGAAAAATTCAAACTTGTAACTTTTTGGTCGAGGGTACATATCAATTATTATTGAACTATACTCATTTTAACTATTTTCTTTAAAATATTATGCATATTACAAAGGGAAAAAAAAATCTATAGTCTAAAGTCAATACAATGTTAGAAAATAAATAAAATACGAATGATTTGAACAATATAACAAAAACAAAGAGAAACAAAGTAAAGAAGAAGCTCAAAGTTTATAATAAAATAAAAGCAAAAAACGAGATATGATGCTTGAAATATGCATAAAACCATCCAAAGAAGGGAAAAAAAACTATTCGAAATTATTATTATAAAAAATTATATTGTCTCAAGTTGTACAATTATTTCAACAAGCTTAAATACTCATCATTAATTTAATTTTTTTTAACCTATTAATAAAGCACGTGCTTTAATTTCTATTCTAAGAGTAAAATAATATAAGCATCCACAACTCATAAATATTCTTCTAAGCCATTTCTTACCCAAAAAAAAAAAAAAAAAAAAGGCATTTTATTCGATCATACTTTCCTTTTCTTTTTTGGGTTTCCTGCAATACACAAATTTCCATAGAAAAATCGAAAAAAAATTATTCAAATTAAAAGCTTAAACTTTTTTCGAGTTGCCTACAAGGAATATATGAATGCTTTTGCCTCCAGAAAAATATTAATTTAAGTTTTCACTTTCAAAATACTTTGTCATAAAGTTGGGAAGTTGAAACTTTAAAAATTATTCGGCAACATTTTGACTTGTAATTTCTTAAATATATAATGATTTTGTTATTCGTTTCTTATTTTGGAGAAATGTTCATGAGATTGTATACAAATTCTAAAAAGTAAAAGGGAGACAGATATAGTTTATTGTTTTTTATTTAAAAAATACAAATAAAATGTTATTGGTTAAATTACAATTAATTTAGCTCTTAAACTTTTAAGTTTGTGTTAAATAAATCTCGGAAGTTTAAAAATTATCTAATATGTTTTATGCCCTTTTGATTTTGTCTAATAGGCTCTTAAACTTTAAAAAATATTTTTTATAAAATCTTTGAAATTTCAATTTTATGACTAATAATTTCTTAAATTTTCAATTTGGTGCCCAATAAACTTTTGTCTTTTTAAAAATTCATGAACATATTGAATTGAGAATTAAAGTTTAATGTCAAAATTTTAATTTTAGGTGTAATAAATTTTTTAATTTAAAAAACGTTGAATATGTCAAGATTTTACAAATTTGAAAATTCAGAGCCAGGTTTGACATTTTAAAAGTTTATATTAGACAAAAAAAAAAAAGAAGCAAAAAATAGCATAGCTCAAGTATTATCTTTAATGTATTAACAATCACGAGATCTGTGGTTCAAATTCTTAAATTCTAAAAATCCGATTTTAGTTTTAATAATTTTTTTAAAAAAATGTTGAATATGTCAATATTTACAAATTTGAAAATTCATAACATGTTTGACATTTTAAAAGTTTACATTAGACACTAAAACAAAGCGAAAAACAACATAACTCAATTTATTAACAATAACGAGATTTGTGGTTCAAATCCCCCAATTCCTATTTTATTAAAACAAAATGAAAATTCAAACACTCATTAGCTATAGTTTAAAATGTAACCGGTTAGACACAAACATGAAAATTTATGATTAAACTTGTAATTTTACAATATTATTTCATCATTACTACTTAAATGCACAATAAATATTTAAAAAATCAATTTTACACGTAACTTTGATATTTAATTTCAAAGGAAGAATAAATATAAATAGCCATAAACATGTAAATGTTTCTTCTTTTTTTTTTCTAACTAAAAAATAATTATCCAGCACTTAAAAAAAAACAATTCTAAGGTGTAAAATAAGCCATACAAGAGAATAAATGAAATATTTCAAATAAACTCTTATATGCAATCAGGAGCGGACCCAGATACTAGTGTTTGGAGGGCCGACAAATTATTTTAATAAATATAATAAAAAATTCATTAAAATATGAGTTTGAACACAACATTATGTTGACTTAAAAAATTATGGACAGTAAAAATAGATGAGTATACCAAAGACTTCCTAACTATGAATAATTTTAATGTCTTATCAAATAGAAAAGAAAAATTAAATTACGAGTTAATCCCTAAACTTTTAA
The DNA here is from genome assembly GCA_036507285.1 of Trichosanthes cucumerina. Lineage (NCBI taxonomy): Eukaryota > Viridiplantae > Streptophyta > Magnoliopsida > Cucurbitales > Cucurbitaceae > Trichosanthes > Trichosanthes cucumerina. The sequence goes on from CM071845.1 coordinate 7,176,365, forward strand.
GTTATAATCTATTAGATTTCTAAACTTTAAAAGTATATAATAAGTGTCTAAACTTTCAATAATTGTTTCTAACAAGTTCTTAAACTTTAAATGTATCCCATAGGTCTCTAGACTTTAAATGTATTCAATTTTGTTTCTAATAGATCGTTAAATTTTTTAAAAAAATATCGGATTAAGAATGTAATATTTAGTTTTTTTTAGAATTAAATACCGTTTTTTTTAGAATTAAATACTTAAAACTAATTTATTAACATATAAATATATTTGTGAAATTGCAAATACTCTGCAATTGAATAAATTGTTTTTGAGAAAAATAGTAACCTGTAATAAACTCATACATAAAAAAAATAAATATATAAAAAGCCAAAAAAACAAAGCAAGTTGCAGCGAGTAGGACTTAAACTTAGACACACAAAGAGTGATCTTACCGCTGGAATGACACAAAATCTTGTTAATCTTTATGTATTATTAGTAATATGATCCTATATTGTTATTTTTTTAAGTCAACCATCATATACTATAAGAAACTACATTTAAAATTTTTAGGGCATGCCCCCTCCCCTTATCCCTATGTAAATCAACCCATGTATGCAATTGTATGATTTTTTTAGTACAATTGGAGTTGGGAGATTCACACTAATCACACCTCATGATCGTTAACACATTTATCATGTTTATTGAATTATGTTCTCTTTAACCAATTGTATGATTGATTGATTATCTTTTTTTCCCTCCATCTTAAAAATATCGATATTATTGGATAATTTTAAATAGTCATAAACATGTTCATATTCAACTATGGGCGTCAAAACCCACAACAACATAACTCAACTGACATCAAGTATGACTCATAACTAAAAGGTCATAAGTTTGAATCTTCCCTACCCCTAATTGTTGATGTACTCGAAAATGCAAAAATGGACTCCTCGTGTAACAAAATGGACATTGAGGAATGCTTGCTCACACCTCTAGATTTTCTTTGTTTTTTCATGTCAAAAAATATATAGGTAAAAGGCAATAAACACATCGAATATTAAGTTTCTAAAAGTTAATGAAATGAAATGGAAAGTTAAAGGCCTGTTTAATCAGCCTTTAGATTTTGAAAATCAAGCGTTTAATATTATATTCATGAGTTTCTATATTTACTTATATGATTTTTATTTATGTTTTCAAAAACCAAACTAAGTTTTAAAAACTAAAAAAAAAAAAATCAAAACTTGGATTTGTTTTTAAAATTTGGCTAGCAATTCAAATGGTACGTGAAGAAAGATAATAGAGAATAAGGAAGAAAATTATATAAAAAAACGAACATAATTTTCAAAAACTAAAAACTAAATCGTTATCAAACGGACGTTATAAATTAAAAAAAAAAAAGACAAGATTCCATTGAAAATAGTAAAGAGAAAAAAGATGCCTCTTCAGGACTCAAATGAAAACCAAACTCAATTATTATCCAAAGGCTTAATGAGTTGATAATTTTGGTATATAGTCTTGTGGATACAAATTACTATTGTTTGTACATAGGACCACTTATTGAAAATCAACCACACCAACATTTATTTAGTAGTCATTGGACCATTTCTTTACAAGGGTTGTCTCTTATTATTAATTACATATTCTATTATTTTTATATTAATTAATTAATATGTGGTTTTTAGAAAAAGACAATTGAAAATAAAGCAATTGTTTTTCTTTTTTTTTGTTGCCAGTTGTCATTGTGCCATTCTCTTTTCCCATATATGGCAGAATATATCAATGAAAACATAAAATAATAAATAATAATAATAATGATGATGGTATGTATTATGGAGATTAAGAAATAGATAATCATGCATGTGTTTTCCATATATCCAAATTTATCATTGTCAAGTGGCACATCTCTCATTTGGCTATATGTACTTCATGAGTCCAATATTTACCAATGCTTAGTGTCTAAATGTACTTGGACCAACTCATCCTTGCCAAATTGCCTAGTCACATTTGGTGGATCATGAAAGACACACAATTGGGTAAAATCTTGACCAATTCTCTCCAACACTCTCCACTTTCCTATTTTCTTCATTATATATATATATATATATATATATATATATATATATATATATATATGTCCCACTTTCATTTTCATTTCCACTTTTCTTTTATTATTATTATTATTATTATTATTATTACTATTATTATTCTTATCATTATTGCAAAATTTTGGAGCGGAACAACACCTTTTCCACATCATGTGACAACGACGGTCAATTTGTAATTCTTTGGGGAAGAACGTAGCTTGCTAGACAAGGAAAACCTGGACACCAGTGTGGTGTAAGCCACACAAACTCTAATGCTTAAGTCAGAGAGAGTTTGTGAGAGAATTCGGGAAGAGTTTATATTTAGGTGACTAGAATTGACTTACCCCTCTCTCATCTCTTGGGAGAGTTTAAATAGTTTTCTTATAAGGTTCTTTCTAGGTTTCTGTGGCCTACTAGGCAAAGGAAATATCGAGAGTGGGCTCAATGTAAACCTGTGGGTCGCGTGGGATCGATGCAAGGCCCAGGGGTCGGCCTCGGCCGAGGCTGACCACGGGCTTGGGCTTGGGCCCAAACTCGAATCCATCTTCGTGTCACCGGGCAAGGGTAGAGCCCAAAAGAGGGGAGCTCTATCCTGGTCGACCTCGGCCTGCGCCGAGGCCGACCACGCGCTTGGGTCGGAGCCCAAGCGCGCCTTCTCGTCCTTTCTCGTCTTGATTCTGTCCCTGTTCGATTTCAGCCCGCTATGACTCCATACTGGGCTTTTAATCCCATTTGGCCCTCTAACAATTCGTCCAACTCATTTTTGTTGGTCTGATTTTACCTACAATAATTACTATTATTATATATTTTGATAAAATTTTGGTGCCCAATTTTACCTCCATTATTACAACACTATGTTTATATATGATATTAGTCGCTCTCTTGTAAAAATTTGATTCTAATATTTATTAAGTTATTTGTTATTTTGGTCCTAATCTTTAATAAATTTCTATTATATTCTTTTCACTAAATAAGTTTAAGATTTGGGTCTCCATCACGAGGAGGAAGAAGAAAAAAACATGATGACAGACCACTCATTTTCACTTTGTTATATATTCATTTTTAAGTTACTATAACTCAATTTAATCATTTTTTTATCATCGACATTCGGAAACGAGAGATTTAATTCTCTAGCTTTTACATGTCAATTACCACTCATTTTAATCTCTATTTAAATTGAAAAACTTAAAATTTAAAATTCAAAAGTGGAGGGTCAAAAAATAAAAATAGATATTAAATTAAAATTTCAGGACTAAAATGAAAATTTAAAAAATTGATAGATTAACTAGAAATATTTAATAAAAGTTTATGAATCAATATGAACGTTCATGAATTTAGTTGGGTTGAATTAGACTAGATTAAGGTACTTAATTAGATCCAAAACAAATTGTGGACGTGTAAATTATCTTCAACCAAAGAAAACTCCTATTAAATGATGAACTCGTTCTAATTTAACAACAAAATATTTAGGTTGGGTTTTGTTCGAGCTATTCGAATGACTCCATTAAAACTTTATTTAACACAAAAGTTAAATGTTATTATCTTAAATATTTATTAACCTATTTTCAAACATCAAATCAGAATAAGTATTTCAATATCAAATTGCTAAAAAATTGAATCTAGGGAGTAGAAAAAAATCTTAATCATTAAATGTAGTAAAAATTTGAAGTTACCCTATCGAAAATAATTCATAAACAACTATTGAATGTAGTAAAAATAAATAAATAAATACCCACATAATTTTATTGCAAGTAAAGTTAATAATAAATTTGAAGAATAAGAACACGTGTATAATAAAGTTTTCATTCATTTGAACTCAACTCAACTCGATTGAAACAACTTCATTTTTCAATTCAAATGGATTGGAATAGGTTGATCATTTTTTTTATCTCATATTGCTATCAAAGAACATATATGTCATATTTTTTTAGTATAATAAGACTTCAAGAATTCGAATTACCGACCTTATCGTCATTAATACATTCAATATGTCAATTAAATTATGTTCTCTTCGGCCATATATATCATTTATCCTAAGTCAATATAAAATAATAAATGCATCCCACCATTTTCAAATTTACTGTTTTTCTTAATCTTTCCAAACTAAATAAAATTAGATAAAAGTTTTTTTTTTTTTTGAAAAGAGGTAAATGTTTATGTACCAAACTATCCTTAAAAGGCAATTAATTATTTTGATTTATTGCAATTGATTTGCCCCTTTTTTTAGACAAACTATATTGATTTGCCTCTTAATTGCCAATCTCAATTCCTACTTAAAAAAACAAACAAAAATTGTCAATCTCAATTCACACTAAAGAAAGAAACAAATGGGAAGAAGGATCTATGGATTAATAGTCACAAGACTAAGGAATATACCTAAAATAGCATGCCCTATTTTAAATAGCATTATGGTTGGTATTAAATTTCAATGTCACAATTGTTTTCTTATAATCTAAATAACATCATCCTCTAAATTTTTTTTGATACGTATACTTTTTAACTAAACAACATCATCATTCGAGAAAAAAAAGTATCATATACTTTTAATTTTTTAGTATAACAATATTTGAGGGTGAGAGATTCGAATCCATAACCTCTTGATCATAAGTCTTACTTGATGTAAGTTGAACTATGTTCTTATTAGCTCATACACTTTTAATTAATCAAACTCGATTGCTGAGTATAAAAGAATTTATTCTCTTTTGGTTATTGTTTTTTTTAATGTTTATTTTGAATTTTATTGTTTAAATTTCACATTTTTTGGGTTTATATAAACTTGGATCACTCACTTTGAAATTTGATATCATATCCAATTTTTTCATGTCATGTTTATTTCAAAGACTCACAAAACGCTTTTAACGTTTTGTTCTTAAAAAATTACTTTTAAGGAATGGGTTGGAGCGTGATTTATAATAATTTGTGTTATAATAGTATGTAAAATACTTTACACACAAAACATTAACTATTGTGTTTCTAGATTAAATAACTCTATATTCTAAACACAAATTATATAATTTCACAAACTACTATAATCCACTCAATGCCCTAAAGAATCCCTTAAAGTTCAAATCACTAAATTAAAAGTTTACAAACTTATGAAATACTTTTTAAAATTTGACGATCATAAAAGTTTGGACTTAATTTGTAATTTAACATAAAAATAATATAGGTATAAATGAAGTTTTTTTTTTTTAAAAATAAAATAATAAATTCTCTTAGAGGTTGTTTAGGACATTAAGTGAATTATAATACTTCGTGAAATTATATAGTCTTTATGTATTTAAGATGTAGAATTATTTAACTTGAATTATAATAATCTATATTTAAATGTAAAATACTACACATATTATTATGACACGCGACAAACAACCTTAATGAAAAGGAAAGGAAAAAAGAATAATGAACCGTCATTTTTACTCTTTATGTTCACACTATATATTAATATTATTAGATCTCACGTCATTTATATATTAATATTATTAGATCTCACATCATTTATGGTGAACCCACATCATTTAAAAATATAATGACGTGGCAAACTATAAATGAAATTTTCGGTAGTACTAGAAACTTTCCTCCATTTTCTCCGATTGTTGGGGCATTATCGTCATTTCCTTTTTTGGGAAAGATAGGACATTGGGAAGCATTCGTTCGTATAAATTTTTGAAGCAGATTCATTTTCAAGCTGACATGTCTCTCTGCGTTGTGTTGGCGGTTTCGTGAGGGACATTTCCGCATTACAATCTCAATTTTCTATTTTTATTCTTCAATCTTCTTCTTCTTCTTCTTCTTCTTCTTTGTTCAATTCGTTATTTTATTCCCTTTTCTTCACGTTGGCCAATCTCTGCTCCTTCCTCTGTTGTTGGCAAATCGTTTTTGTTCGTCGTTATCCAATTTTGCTGCCAAAGGGGTCTTCTATCCTTTCTCCTCCTCAAATCTTTCTACTCTATGTTTGAAGTTTCATGTATGGTGGTTGATTCAGAGTGCTGTGGGAGATGGGATTTTTCAGCACTTTATTCGGGATTTTTGGATTTGGAATTGGAATTCCTCTCGGACTGGTTATTGGGTTCTTCTTGTTCATCTATTCGAAGCCTGATGAGGTCAAGGTATAACCCAGATGGATTCTTGCTCATACCCACTTCTGTTTCTCCTCCAGAAATTTGTAAATGCATTGTGTTATCTTCCCCTGTTTTTCCTTGCAATTTGGTGGTGCACTCAATGTGTTTGTTAATTTGCTTCTTTCACAGCGATTATGATATTTTCAGCGGATACTTTCAAGTTTTTTTTAGTTGTATCTAATCAAGAATATTCAAACGTATCGAGTTACATCCTTGTTCAATTTGGTCTCGAAATACGTCTTATTTGGGTTTGAGAATGGAAGAATGCTCTGTTTTTGTTATGTCTTCAATGAATCTTTCTACCTTTTTTTTTTTGCTATTGAATGCAGGATCCAACGATAAGGCCAATCTACGAATTGGATTCAGATGCTTTGGAAGAACTTCTTCCTGAAATTCCACTGTGGGTTAAGCACCCTGATTTTGATCGGGTTGGAATTTTTTTTTGGTTTCCTTTTGTTGTTTCTTAGTTTCTGATATTGTCTGACAAATTGCATAAATAACATATAGGTAGATTGGTTGAACAAGTTCCTCGCAACCATGTGGCCTTATCTTGATAAGGTGACTTCAGATTTTACTATCACGTCTCTTTTGATTCGTGCTCGAGTTTATTGAACTTTGTCTTCAATTTCTGGAATGTACAGGCTATTTGTGGTAGAATAAGAAGCATCGCCAAACCAATATTTGCAGAGCATATTGGCAAGTTTCAAATTCAATCCATCGAGTTCGAGAGTTTAAGTCTTGGAACTCTTCCTCCCAAGCTTTATGGTTAGGCTACTCCCAAGAAGCATCGTTATATCATGTTTAGGAGAAATAATACTATCTGTAGTGGAATTTATAGAATATATATACACAATCACATGTTTTCTGAATCATCTCCCCATAAATCTTAAGGTTTGATAGCATAAAATCACCAATTTCATTCTTGTGATCGGTTTCTTTCCTAAATTAATTCATTGAAATCATTAACATGATGTAGAAGGGATGTGTTCAAGGCTGAGATTATGGCCATCATACTAAAGGAAGCATGTAGGCATGATATAAAGTACTTTGATAGGAAATCAAATCTCAAGGAGAAGAAATTGCTGAGACTTGCAGCCTTATAATATTTGTTAGCTTCTGGCTCTTGAGTTCAATTTATTGCGTCATATGTGTTTTCATGATAAGTTGAAATTGTCCAATGTTCCAGGTTTCAAAGTGCATGAGACTAATGAGAATGAGGTAGTCACAGAAACTGCAATCAGATGGGCTGGGAACCCCAACATAGTATTGATGTTGAGACTCTTTCTATTACACATAAGAATTCAGGTCAGAAGATCCAACAAAAAAAGTTATAACAGAGGAATGATTATATTTTTTCCCCTCTCCATAAAGATTTGTTGTCTATCTTCTTATCAGTTAGTAGACCTGCAAGTTTTCGCAGCACCTCGGGTAGCTTTGAAGCCTCTAGTGCCTGCTTTTCCTTGTTTTTCCAACATTGTTGTATCTTTATTGGAGAAGGTATAAGAGCACAGTAGAAAACACTATTCATTAATTGATTGAGCTTGATTTAACGGCAAGTTCTCCCACATGTAATAATTTTTTTTCTTGTTTTTTGGTTTACATATGCCTAGCCGCATGTAGATTTTGGCATGAAAATACTAGGAGGTGATATCATGTCCATACCTGGCCTCTATCAATTTGTTCAGGTGCTGCACTGGACCACTGGTATAATCAATTATGAACCACTTGGCTTGGTCAATGAATTTTTACTGTAGAAGGATGGATTTTTGAACCAGCTAACTCTTACAAGTGTAGGAGACTATCATAAAACAAGTTTCAAATCTCTACCTTTGGCCCCATGTTCTTGAGATACCGATTCTTGATGCATCAGTGTAAGTTTCAATGAGAACATTTAGCTGATATTCGTCTTTGTCGAATTGATTTCATTCAGTGTGTTGTAATCCAAAATCTCACAAACAATGCCATCCTTGAAAGATTATACAAGGTCCATGTATGATTTACTTACCAAACAACGTTGATTTTTGTGTAGAGAGGCAACGAAAAAGCCGGTGGGAATACTACATGTGAACGTTGTCAGGGCTCTAAATCTCTCGAAGATGGACTTATTGGGGACCTCAGATCCATATGTCAAACTCAGTCTTTGCGGAGAGCGTCTACCATCAAAGAAAACCACCATTAAGATGAACAACTTAAATCCAGTTTGGAATGAGAAGTTAAAGCTTGTTGTAAAGGATCCAGAATCTCAAGTTCTTCAGTTGCAAGTCTACGATTGGGATAAGGTTCTTCCCTTCCTCTGCAATGCCATTGAGTTCCTGAAAGATGAACTAAAAGTTCGTCGAATTGGCGAAAAATAAACGTTCATAATTGATTGAAATGGATTATATCTTGCATTACTAATGAGTTTCTATTTTGAGAAATTCATTTTCCATGGCAGGTTGGTGGACATGATAAGTTAGGAATGCAGTTAGTCCCCCTAAAAGTACTTGCACCTTATGAGACAAAGGAACTGACACTCGATTTACTGAAGAACACAAGCATACATAATTATCAAAACAAGAAATCGAGCGGGCAACTTGTAGTCGAGTTGACATTTACTCCTTTCAAAGAAGAAAGCAGCAAGTTCAGTGGTTCATTAGATGGATGTCAGAGTATGGCAAGCCAAAATGAAAGAGATCTACATGACAGAGTTGTAGGTGGAGCGGGATTGTTGTTGATTAAAGTCCAGGGAGCTACAAATGTGGAGGGAAAACGACATAGTAATCCTTACGCTGTAACACACTTCAGAGGAGAAAAAAAGATAACAAAGGTAAATCTCTCTCATAACTCCCAAGACTCCTTACTCTAACCTTCCATATGTCAACCATAGTAATTGGTAGCCATAGGGTGAACGTGAACTCATTGTGTTATCGTTGTCTTATCGTCGTCTACCTCTAAATTTTTATATTATGGATGGATTATTTTCCCAGATGGTGAAGAAATGTCGTGACCCGATTTGGAATGAAGAATTCCAGTTCATGCTTGAGGAACCTCCATTAGAAGAGAAGATCCATATTGAAGTTAGGAGTAGGAGGAGTCTTTTCAGTTTCCTCTCAAAGGTAACATCATCATAGTTTTGTTTGTTCCCTTCTTGCTTTGAACATCACTGAGGAAACGATTTTCGCAACACTCCTAGGAATCATTGGGACATGTAGAGATTAATCTCATCGATGTCGTGCACAATGGACGCATCAACCAGAAGTATCATCTAATCAATTCGAGACACGGAATGATACATGTGGAGATACAGTGGACAGTGGCTTGATGGAAAGAAAATGAACTTTTGAAAAACAAATCTCCTTTGAGTTCCCTACTGTTTTGTGTGGAGAAAATAGGGAACATGAAGTCTTTCTTGAATTCAACTTATGTTCTCATTGTTCACATATAAGCTGTATTTTAAAGCCATCACTGCCACAAGTTTTTGTTTTAGTACATCAACATTTTGAGGTGGGGGATTCGAACTCATGACCTCTTGGTCATAAGTCTTACTTAATGCCAGTTGAGCTATGCTCTTATTGGCTCATTAACACAAATTTTTCAGTTATTTAGAATATGAAAATCCATGTAGATTAGTTACTATTGACAAAATGTTTACCCCCCTCCCAAATCTCGAACGGTACAAAATTATAGTGTAATGTTGTTTACATAGGTTTTTAGTACGTACTACAAATGCAGGGTACAAGAATTTGAACTTACAACATCAAAGGAATGAGTATATGTCAATTACCGTTGAGCTATGTTTGCTTTGACTTATTTACATTCATAATTTCAAACAATCCTTCCAACTAATCTCTTCGAGTATCTAATTATATAATATTAATTTCAATTTTCTAAACTTGGTTGTCACGCCAACATGAAGATAGTTTAACTAGCAAAAAAATATGTACCATTGACCAAGAGATTAGAAGTTCGAATCTTCTTCCCTACACAGTGTTGAACTTGAAAAAAAAAAAGGAAAACCTGATTGCTATTAAAATTAGTCTACCTGATGATAACTTAATTAAGACATCCATTAGGTAACTATTTATACTTTCCCACCACAACACCTTGACCCGTTCCTATCCTCCATTGTAATCTCTATTGCAAAAGGTCGCTTCCATATAGTATACTCTTCCAAGTATAGGTGGCATTCTACTGCTTTTTTGCATTTAGAAATGATAAATTCATTTCGTATTTACTAAGATTTGTCTCATAAAAATGCACCAACTTTGCTTGGCTAATAAAACTTGGTTGTTTCTGAAAAAAAAAAAAAGAGAAATGAAAGAGTTCGATTGAATTGAGAAAGTTTGGGTCAGGGCACCCCAATGTAAAAGTCCATTGAAAGAGTTCATTCATTTGGGCAAAGTATGGGTCACCCCAAACGTAGAATGTTTATTTTCTAATTTAAATATATTTTTTGAAAAATTAATCGATATAAACATTTTATTGATATTTTCATCGACATTTGTATAATTTTTTTTAGTACATAACATTTAAACTGGGGGATTCGAACTCATTACCTTTTAGTCATAAGTCTTTGATGTCAGTTGAGTTACGCTCTTGTTGGCTACATTTCTATAAAATTGACATCTCAGTGATCTCAGTCTATCACTCTCTCTGTCTATCGCTCTTGTTGGCAACATTTCTATAAAATTGACATCTCGATTCTCATCTGATGAGTTCCTTCCATTTTATTTTGTTTTTTTTAAAACAATATTGTTCTGTTAATTCTTTAAAACCCATAGGTATGATAAAATTTCTTATAACCTTTGAAGATATAGTATACATACTTTCAACAAATAGGCTTCTGTCCCTCCCACCCATTACAAGTATCTATCATAGAGCGAGTTTTTTTTTTTTTTACGAACAAGCAAACTAGAAGTTTTTTTTTTTTTTTTTTTTTTTTTTTTTTTTTTTTTTTTAACTTTGTTCATATTCTTAAACTTTTTTTCTTAATTATTGATTTCATAACAACTCTACATATTTTTTTCCATTTTATTTATATTGGTTCAATCAATTTTTTTCCTATATATTTATTTAGTTTTGTGTTTTCATAGATTGGGTTAAAGAAGAAATCAACAAAAAAAAATAATAATAATAATTTTTTCTCGACAAAACAAATCAAATTTATTTTGATGGTTTTTTTTTTATTTAGATTCAACTAGATTCACTTTTTTTTTCATTTAAATTAAGACATTTGTAATTTTTTTAATTTTCCTTTTAACAATAATGAAAACATTTATAAACTTTAATTTAATAAGTTGACTTGTTGATTATTGATATGTTTTCATTATAATATGTATTTGATAATGTTATTTGACATTAAAATATTTTGTTTTTAATTAAAATAATCTCCTAAAAAAGGCATAACAATGAAATGTTATATTTTCTTATCATTATTCATATCCAAACAATAAATTTTAATTTTGATAATTTTAAATCAATTTAGTTTCAAATGCAAATAAGGATTTGAAATAATTTTTCATCGTTTAGAATCCTAGAATTTGAAATCATTTCTTACCAACCCAAACATGAGAGGTTAGAAAAACATTTGGATTTCAAACCAATTGGGATTTTGCATTCTTTCCTCTCAACACTAGAAGGGATTTAAGAAAGAAGATCAACAAAATGCAGCATACAATTCTAAAAAGATTCAAAGCCTTTTGCCTAGAGCCAACATAATCTCTGTTCTTCCATAAGCCTCCTTTCCAACATTGTCAACCAACATGAAAATCAAAATAAATATTCTGGGGTTGGAAGGAAAATCAGAAAACATTCTAATCCAAGAAGTTGGGTCGTTTCTGAGATAAGGAGTTCACACCCTTGTTCTTCTTCGCCCCCAAAAGAACAATCATCAGCCAAAGCTTCTGCAGGTAGAGTTTCACTAACTCGAGCTTTCATGGCCTTTGATTTTGTTCTGTAATTTGTTTTGCGTCTCTTTTTCCACTTAGAGCCCTTCAATGAATCAACCCCTTTGGCCAGAGTCCAATTTCTTGATTATGCTTGATACCCAATACACGAAGCGCTGAAATTTGAAAAATATGATGTTGGTTTCTCGAGGAAGCTCAACTCGGTTCGATGCCCTCGTGCCGAAGGTAAGCAAGAAACTTCAAACTTCGTCGGTTTCGTTTTAACTATTTCTAAGTGTTTAATTAGACAATTCCCCCCTTTTCCCTTGTAGAAAGATTGCATTTACAATGACAACAAATTGACATTTAGAGCTGCCAGTGTCAAGTGTGTTCACAAGCAATTTGCGCAGCTGCTAACTAGTTCCATTTCCAACACCGTTGAGAGGTGCTCTTTTTTTCTTTTCTATTGTTGCTTTCTGATTTTCCTTTCAACCCCAGAATAGTTATTTTTATTTTTTCATGTTGCTTTGATTAAATTTAAATGTAGACGTATTGTTGAGAAGGTTGGGAAGGAGACCCACCATTTATGGAAGAAAAGAGATTCTGCTGGCTCTGGGCAAAAGGCTTTGAATCTTGTTAGAATTGTAAGCTGCATTTTGTTGAATCTTCTTTCTTAGTGCCCTTCTAGTATTGAGAGGAAAGAATGGAAAATCCCAATTGCTTTGAAATCCAAATGCTTTTCTAATATCTTAGGTTTCCCAATGTCCTAATGAGAAAGAAGCTGTATATGGAGAATTGAATAAGTGGATAGCTTGGGAGACAGAGTTTCCATTGATTGCAGTTGCGAAAGCTTTAAGAGTACTGAGGAAGAGAAGTCAATGGAAGCGCGTCATTCAAGTATGAATAAGTTCAGTTTAACTCATTGTCTTTTGGCTCATTGGTACCTTGCTCATGATGTGGTTCAAAAGTGTATCGGGAGCTGATGGCCTGCTCTCATTATAAACTAAGCAGTGGTGCCTATTATGATTTCATCTTGTCCTGCTCCTATTGCTTTTACTTTGCTTATTGTTTGGTCAGTTAACCTAATCTGTGTTAGCTTTTTATTGCAATGTTACATTTATTTGATAAGTCGTGGTTTGTTCAGTTTTTATATTGTAGTTTGAATTTGGACCTTGGTCATTTAGACTTTCTTGTGTTTAAAATTTGACTGAAGAAACAAGATATAACACTTCGGATTTGGTTGATACATCAAATTTTATAATTCCTGTTTAAGATTTAGCTTTATGGACAGAGAGCCGATGGTTGTTGGTTCCAGAATTGCAAATGATGAAGCAGCAGAGAGTTCTTATCTTTGTGCATAATGTTTCTCGAACTAGAACATCAAACTACTTATGGCATTGGAAGTCTCAGTGTTGGGCTTGCAAGTTACTTAAGGTTTTGACATGTGTAAAGATCATCTCTGATTAACAAGAAAAGTTGTTATCTTTTGCCAATGTCAATTGTTGAAAGTCCTTTTTTCATGGTAAAGCTTGGGCTTATGAAGATTTCTTATACAATATTCAATAGTTGCCTTTTTCCTTCCACAAGAAAACTGATAACTTATGACCTTTTCGTGTATTGATGTCACTTTCATGTATTGAAATGCCTTGGCTTGATGAGAGTCGGTTTAATAGCAGCTGATGATTCTTCCACCTAGTTGTTTTTGTTAATTGATGCTTCTTATCACTCAGGTGGCAAAGTGGATGTTAAGCAAGGGTCAAGGAGCCACAATGGGAACATATGACACCCTTCTTCTGGCATTCGATATGGACAAGAGGGTGGACGAAGCCGAATCCTTATGGAACATGATTTTGCACACACATACTCGTTCCATCTCTAAGCGATTGTTCTCTAGGATGATTTCTTTGTATGACCATCATGACATGCAAGATAAGATTATTGAGGTATTGAGAACGGGACTCTCCCACGCTTGGCTTGCACTCTTATGGTCCTATGTCGTGTACCTCCCTAGTTGCAATCTTCTCTTCATACCCTATCAATGACCTTCTGCTTCGATTGCTTCCATCTCTTGGTACAGATATTTGCAGACATGGAGGAGTTGGGCGTAAAACCAGATGAAGACACCGTTAGAAGAGTTGCCCGTGCTTTTCGAAAACTAGGACAAGAAGAAAACTGGAAAATGGTCTATAAAAGATATGGCTGCAAATGGAAATACATACACTTCAAGGGTGAGAGGGTTAGAGTGAAGAGAGATGGATGGGATGAAGATGAGGGATAAATCAAAACTGCAAGAAAAGATTTGTGGTTGAAATTATTGAAGAGCAGAGATGGCAACTTCATCATGGATAAGTTCACAAGGTACCTATCTGCAATCGCCATTGATTATATGCGTTTAAGCAAGCTGGAATGTAGATTTGCAGTCTATTTTTCTCCTCTGCTCTCTTGACCATCGTAGAACTAGTAACAGAGATAATGCAAACACTGTAATTTATGAATAAGATATGAATAAAGTAGTGTATATGTATATATGTTAACCAAAAGAATTTATCTATCATGTTTGGAGCAAGTTTGTTTTCTTGAGCCTTGATTCTCTTTTAGGTTTGCGGTATAAACGAAAAGGCGAACGGGTCTGAATCAAGTAGATTTTCCTGGGGATGAAGATGAACTTACCCAGATAAGATCTGCACATCTTTTGCTTTTGCCTAGTTATGAAAACAGTAGAAAAGGTATAGTGAAAGTTGAATAAATTTCATATCAAACTTTAAATCTTCATCCTGAAGCATCAAGTCACTGCTAGGATTATGAAAAAAGAGAACTGGACTGACTATTGTTAGATAAGATAGATTTGAACAATCCCAACAAACAAAATAGATGACATGATATCCAAATTGCATACTTTTTTGTCATAAGGGTATGGTTGGGTAGGCAGAAGATAGATCTTAACATTTTAATAATGTATTGATTATATAATATAGATTTTGATGTTTGCTGAATGATTTGAAACTACTATTTTATATGAATGTATAATTACTTATGATTTTAGATGTGTTCCATGAGGTAAAATCCTAAATCCAGATTGAAGTGGATGCCATTCCTGTCAAGTACAGAGGACAACCCCAATCTTCTCTTCGTTTCAAAAGATTGTCTATTTTTTTTCATAAAGATCGTATAATTTGTATTACATCACAAATATGAATACAAAATAAAGAACTTAACTTTAGATAAGTGTTCGATTTCAGATTCTAATGTTGTCTTCAATTAAAAGAACTTTTATGAATTTGATATAGTTTTTTTCTTTTTCTTTTTTTCTTTTGGAATTCAACAAATGTGAGGATGAAGATTGAACTTTTGACCGACTAGAGAACGTAATACATGTTTTATCCAATGAACTATATTTGAATAGGTGAAATTGATAGAGCTTTTTTCTAGTTCAATATCTGGATGTGAGATTGCAAATCTTCGATCTCATGATCGAGAGTATGTCTTAATCAATTGATTTATGATTGTTAGCAAAATCGATAGAGCTAAAATACTAAATTTTTGTTTGAACCTTTTTTAATTTAACAATACTCTTCTAACCAATTGATTTATGCTTAGATTAGCAAAATCATTTTTTTTTTTTGTATGAAAGTTTTTTCTTTAGTTTGACGATAAGTGGAAGTGAGGAGGTTCAACCTATGTGTTTATGCTTAATTTGGCTTTTGAAAGCATTGATTTGTTTTTATAATTCTTTATTCTCTTTTATTTTTTAAAAAACATTGATTTGTCTTTTTTATTTTTTTTTCTTTTAAGATTTATTTGTTTTGTTGGGGCTTAGAATTGAAAAATTAAGCTCCCGTTTGATAATTATTTGGTTTTTGTTTGAAAATTTTGCTTGTTTTTTTTCACAATTTTTTCCCATCTTCTATACAATAATTCCATTTTTTAAGGTATCATTTAAGTTTCTAGCCAAATTTCAAAAACAAAAACATTTTTTTTAGTTTTCAAAATTTAGCTTAGTTTTTTAAAACATACACATAAAGTAGATAAAAAAACATAAAAAGTCATGAGTAGAAGTATTTTAGACTTAATTTTTAAACATAAAAAACAAAAAACCAAATGCAAACGAAGCCTAATTTTAATAGTGGGGTGGATGAAGGTAAAGTTTAAAATTTAAAGATACTTGGTGACTCTTGTTTTTCTAAGGGTTGTTTGGGGCGTTGAGTGGGTTATAATAACATGAGGTTATAATAGTTGGTGGGTTATTATAATCTGTGAAATCATATAATATTATTTAAAATGCAGAGTAGTATAGTCTGGGGTTATAATATTCTGTGTTTGGGGTGCAGAGTATTTAACAAGTTATAATAACACATGTTATAATAGTATGTGCCCCAAACATGCTAAGTGATGTAATGCATACTTCATTCTTGTTTTGCTAATTGGATGGAAATATTCACAAGTTTTTCATTATGTCTTATGTTTTTATATTGCATAGTCGACAAAGAGTATTAACAATAACCATACTCTCTAAGTGTAATTTGCTAGATTGGAGTGGTACATGGGAGGTAGTTCCTAAAAGTCGTTGGTCATCAAATGATAAAAAAGTTATAGAGACCCAACTCAGAAATGACATACATGGAAGATGCTATTTGGTAGTGCAGTTGCATGAACTTTTGACAAAATTATAACCAATACGTACATTTATATATTATTAATTAAAATGATTCATTTGTTAATACTTATTTTTATTTTTAGTAGATATTCTTTTTTTATTTCGTTCTTGATAACTTTTGTAGGTTAATGAAAGAATATCATTGGAAGTTTTTGGCTACAAACACGACTAGCTTGAGTTATTATTGTTTTTTTTATTTTGGATAGCGATACATTTTGTAATCTAATGAATAGTGATTGACAAAATTAATATTTTGTATCATCTCCAAGTTGATGATATTCATTATTATACCTATTTTTGTGAACAATAACAATTGATTGATAAAGTTTAAGTTTTGTATCATCAAGTGGGGCATTGTTAATCTTGTATGAATGTTTATTTAGATAAAGACACATTTTGATATTGTATTTATTCTTGTAGATCATTTGTTTATTATTTTACTTCTAATTTCAAATAAGGTATGTAACATGAATAATACAAATAAATTTTAAAAGCTAAAGATATAATCATAGCAAAAAAATTGACAATTCAAATGTTTGTTATGACTTTCATTTAAAGTTATAAATAAATATTTATAACATTTATAACTATAAGTAAATGTTATCACTACTAAAATCATCCTATCATAGATTATTATTTTTTATAACATTTATAAAATGTTCATAGATTTTAAGAGGAAATTATGCTTTAATATAGAATTTTTGATAACTTTTATAAAACGTTATAAAAAGTTCAATTTTTTATAGTTTTAGTTTCTAACTTTTTATAGCATAGATTGTTAGGATTTTGCAAAAAAAAAATGCTATAAAAGATCTAGCGTTCTTTCAAAGCTATAAAAGATCTAGCGTTTTTTTTCTTTTTTTTTTTTTTTTTTTTTGGTTGCGTGGAAAAAGAAAGTATTGGCCCAAGGAAGGAAAGAAATAGAAGAATAAAAGATGAAGATTAACGTTTTCATTTCCTTTATAAGAAGAAACAACCTCATGAATGTGCCATACAAGAACGAAGCAAAAAAAAAAAAAAAAAAAAATCCTCGAAAGGCTCAGAATTAAGAACAACTTCTTTTTCTTAATTATTTTCTCATTCTTGATGGACAGTTGGCTGACGTTTAATATTCTTCGATTTGAAGTGTTATAAATTTTAACATGTACACATATTTTGAAAAGTAAATTTAAATATATTACGCATCCATGTTTTACTTTTTTTTTAGAAATAAGCATCTTGCCATATCCCGTATTTGTGTCCTTTTTTTAGGGTGTGAATGGATTGTCTCAAATGGTATATGGCTTTGGCAATGACATGCCCTTCACCAAACCGCAAAGCAAAGTGCGATCTGGGATGTTGTACTCATCTCTGAGGGAGCGAGCTGGTGAAAGAACACTAATGTAGAGTTGTTGTCCCAAGTAACGATTTTCTGTCAATTCAGACCTCAAGTTCCACATTCCAGCATTGTCAAGTGTAAGAAGAATGGCTGCCCATGACTTGGGAAAGACTTGGATTGTATGCCTACTCACGGCATCGAGAAGATTGTAGTTGGATCGCTTTTCTGGAGACCATCTACCAGGTTCAATGCTGTGAAATATTGAGCAAGAATTCATTAGCCATGTTTAAATTGGAAATAATTCAAGCACACTAATGATTTCCATGTGAGGATACTTACGCAACGGCGAAGAAGGAGTATCCATTCAAATGCCATGACTGTAGGCTTTTCTCGTGGTTCTCAAAAATGATTTCTACGAAGTTGCGGAAGGTTGCATTAACAACATTAGGAGCAACAGTCACGGTGGTTGCACCTTCAACTTGTCCTTCATCAGAAATGGTATCGTACTTGAAGACTTTGTCAGCGACTCCGAAGTATTCTGCAAGCTTTAATGGAGTTTCAGGATCAACATGAGAGACACCATTGATGGCATATCGTAGTTTACCATCCACCTTACTAACTGAATTGACTATCTTGATGGTACGAGTAATGTTGATGGAACCATAGTGGTAAGAGCCTTGGGGATTTGGCCTAGCAGCACTGGCAGTGAGGTTCCAACGGAAGGTACGAAATTGATTAAGGGACCAAGCCCAACCAATGGGTGCCTCGGGGATTTCAGGAGAGGCAGGACCTTTGCCATTAGTGTATCGAACAATGCCTTTACCGACAAGAATGTTCTTAAGGAACCTAGTGGATGCAACCATGTAATAGTCCTTGGGCTCTTGGTTGGCTGTGACTAGCACTGTAAAACATTGTCCCACATGGACATCAAGTGATTGGTAATCATTCTGCACAACATGAGAGCCCTCCATCTCTACTAATTTCATGACGTGGCCTTGGAATCTGAAATTAAGTGATGCCTTCAGCCCCACGTTACAAACTCGGTACTTATAAGTTTTTCCAGGCTTCATGGTGAAGAGTGGCTCATCAGTTCCATCACCCTTTACATTCTTCCCGTTGATGAGAACACCATCGGGTCTAGCGATGGAGCGACCGCTATCCAAGTACTGCTTAAGAATGGTGTGGCTCTTGGTGTACCAATCACCAATAAGGACAGTGTAATCATCTTCAGGGTCAGCATAAGGAACAGGAATGAGCAAACGACTATTCACACGCAAACCGCCGAAACCTCCTGCTGCCCTATGCATGGCGGTTGATGGGTAGTAAAAGAAGCTTCCAATTTGATCCTTGACTTGGAAATGATAGGTGAAGTTCGTTCCTGGTAGGATTGGACAATTGGTTCCAAGTAGGCCATCTTGCCACGAGTTCTTCCTATGTTGAATACCACTCCTACAATGAAGTCCAATTAAAATATATGTCATGTATTGAATTTACGCTAACAAAGAAGAAATTTAAGAGTTAATAATTAGCATACCAATGTAGAAGGAAAGGTTCGTCGAGGTTGTTGAAGACGTTAATGATTATGTTATTGTTGGATGTAGAGTTGATATTAGGTCCGGGAAATTGGCCGTTGATGAGAATGCCTTGTTGGGGAACGCCTAGAGGAGAGATGGTGCCATAAGTGACATTCCATGTGAAGAAGAAATAAGGATCTTCACCCCGGACCGTTGAAATTGCTGCAACCAAGAGGCAAAGCAGCAAACTAAACATCAACCTACCCATTTGTACCTCCACCTCTAGTTTCTTTTTCTTAAGAGATGATTATTGTCCCGTTCCCCTAATGTCAAATCCTTACCATCCTTCATTTATATACACTTTAAACTCAATTTCTCAACCATTTGTTTTTTCTCTAACTTCTCCTTTTTTCTAGCCTTACGTATTTCCTACCTCTCATTTTATTATGAGAACAATCCCAACAAAACAAACTACTTTTCTTAGTGGTTTGGCAAAATCATTGGAGTTAGAAACACGTGGCCAATTTTATTTTAAATTAGTACCACAAAGCTTATTATTTTATTGTTTTATTTTAAATTAGTACTACAAAGTTTTTTTTTTTTTTTTATAGTTAAAAGCATATTTGAGGTAGGAGATTCAATTTTTAACCCATTGATAGAAGGTACAAGCTAAGTTTCTGATTCTATTTCTAATGATAATTGAAATAGCTATCTCCATACCAACCATAATTGTTTTTTTTTAAAAAAAAAAAACTAAACTAAACTTTGATTAATTAAATAACATTCACCCACGTCTATAAGTAGAAGCCAATTCTTCAAAAAAAAAAAAAAAAGTAGAAGCCAAATGTTGTACTGGGTCCTCATCCGTTGTAGGGATCTATAGTTTGAAGAAAAAGGGAGAAAATAAATGTATAGTTAATTTTTTTCTTGCACCATAAGGAAAACGTGTAGTCGAACTTTCATTTCAATATTGAAGCTGATTTGTGAAAAATTGACGTAGAAGACTGATTTTCATGCGCTTTAATGTCGTTTGACCCGTGTTTTGAAATTAATGACTTATGACCCTTTTCGCGTACTGTACATCTCATCCAAATTACCTTGAAAGCATCGTGCTCTCATTCTAACCCTAGTTATACTTCTCGCTCTCGTTTATGATAATAATGAATGTTCAAAATTCTGGAGAAAAAAAAAAGAGACAAGAAAAATTGCTCTCTTGCTCTAGTTCTCGCTCTCGCTCTCGCTCTCGCTCTGCTACTCTAGCTTTTTCTGGCTAAATTTTTTTCGTCTTTTTTTTCAAAATTTTGGACAACTCATTTGAGCGAGAACGAGAGCTATGTTGTTTCCGAGTACGAGAGTATCATGCCCTCATGTGTAATTTCGCACACATTGCCACGCCAGAATGAGTCATATTTCATTATTTTCAGAATGCATGTTATCAGTCATTTAAGCATTAAAAAATGGGTCATCCGTACGAATACCCCCTGATTTGTTTAATTTCCTTTGTGGCTAGTTTAATTTATCTATAGCTAATTAAATATATGGTTCCTTTGCTACAATTATTTGAAGAGAAGTTTAGTGAATTTAGACCACAATTTCATATCGTGCATGTATATGGTTTAGATGTCACATAATACGCTAAGAACACAATTTGGATGTTACCTGTGCAACCCTTTTTTAACTACTATTTTTTTCTTTTTTTATAAAAAAAAATTAAAAAAATGTGTGGCTAACAAGTGAGGAGAGCACAACCAGAAAGCACCCAAGTTTTTTCCTAATACTAATACGCGTGTAGGATGCAAATTTTCATTTGGTACAACTTGCAAGATATCCTCTTTAGTTCAAATATGCAACAATGAATTAGCTTTCACTATGCTTTCATTCATGATAATATAATTCAATCACCCATCTCCCCTTTGTATTTGTGATTTTGTTGTCGTTCTTGTAACAAGCGACATTTTTCATTTTCAACTTTCCCGGGGTGCGATATTCACATTCCTTCCCTTCTATATGATTGACTAGTTTTTGTGCATGTATCTCAACTATTCTCACGAGTCAACCGTCTGACTTTACTATATTTTTTTAATATGAAATTTTATTACATTTTGTTGTAAAGAAAACTCGTAGGATATTAAATAGTGAAAACCAAAACATAGGTAAGATTGAGAGTTTGCACTGCTCAAAGCTGTTGAGAATAAGTTGGACATTATCTCATATGTCTAACCTTAATCAAGAATTCAACCTTTTAGACGAGTTTTAAAATAGGGAAAAGAGTTCTTTTAAAACAAATTTAGAGCACTTTTAAATTCATCATGATGTTTGGCTACAAAGTCGGAAGTGCTTTTGAAAATCCTAATTATTGTTAAAAATACTTTGAAGTCTTCCCCTAAAGAAACATTCTCTCTTTTTTTCTTTCAAATGTGCTTCAATTCAAAAGTATTATAGTGTAAAATCCCTTTTTTTCTCTTAATATTCAATAAAAGGCATAAAAAAAAAAAACATCTTGGGTGCACAAAGTTATAAATTTACTTTCACTATAAATTAGTTTGTTTTGCTTATTATTATGTTTGTAAAAACTGAGGGATAATATTGTTGGTCTCGTGTGATATTTTTTTAACCAATTTTGTTTTTTTCAATAAAAATATCTTCTGTGTACCACCTTCTACCTATAAAATTATCTCTAAAAAATTATCTTTTAAAACATTGCTATTTTTTTCTTTCGAAAACTATTTTTTAAAAGGTTAGATTATTCGCAAAATTATAGCATATTGTATATATTACATGAAGCTTTTGTTAACTAAATTTTAAGGATAGAATATGATTAAGCTTTGATTGTATAACAATACTTCACTAATTTTCACGCTCCCTCCTTGTTTAATTTAAGTTTAGCCAGAAGTGAAAGACTAGTACACTAACTGCATGCTTGGGAATGATTTTAGAAATATTGATTTTAGTGTAATTGATTTGTCTATAATTGATTTATTAAAAGTGATTTTCATATAATCATTTTCATGTTTTGTTCTATACTTTTAATAGTGATTTTGGTTTTGAAAAAATTCACTTTTTTATGGAAATTTATGATTTTTGACAAAAGATTACGGTTTTTACTCGTCATTAAAAGTATACTATTTTCAAAAATGAATAATAGTCATTTGAAATAACAATCACTTACAAAAATCACTTGGGAATCACCTCCCAAGGGATTGAAAGGGAATTACTTCAAATGATTTTGGATTCTTCCAAAATCACTTGCTTAATATTGCCAAACATCACACTTTGGGTAGAAAAGTGATTTTAGACATGTCAAAAGTGATTTTGGTCACTCCAAAATCACTCCCAAACATGCCCTAACCAAATTCATAAATGACAAGGGTAGAAAGTTAAATAAGTCTAAGATCTAAGCAATGTCGAGTCACCATGTTCCCAATTTTTTTTGTAAAAAAAAAAACTCTTTTCCATGAGTGGTAAAAGCAACGTTTTTATTTACCAATCATAAACTCAAAAGGAAACAAACAACGTCGAAGAGGAGCATACTCATCAGTTATTGATATGTTACTGCTCTCTCCTCGAGATCGGAGGTTCAAATCCCTATACCCCACATTTATTATAAAAAGAAAAAAAACACACACACACAAAACAAAAAATATTGGTTACATTTTCACTTTTCAAATCACAACATATATAACAGTCATAAAGAACCTATACATTGAAGAATTCTAACAAAAACACTTTCCTTACAAGGTAAGTAGAGTTTTGAACCATGGGCAAATCCAAACATTTCCTCAGCAGAATCAAGTAGTTTCTTAAACAAAGGATGCTTTAACAGTGCAATCTCAATAACATATCTCTTCCACTCTTCACCCACATACACTACAAAATAACCCTTTGGAACATCTTCAGGAATTGCTTTTGCTTCATCAAAATTACTTGATATCACATGATCCCAACTGCAAGAACTACTGCACCACATTATTGCATGGTGTAGAACTTGAGTTGCTGCTTTTTTGCACTTCCTTGCATACCCTTTTGTAGATTTTGACGATCCTTTCATCGTCGTCGACCTTTCGAATCTTTCGACCGAGACGAGATCGATCGATGTTTGTGAGTATGGTTTTAGAAGGCAGTGGATATGTTTGTACTTGTGCATGTGCATTAAATGGTTGAAGGATAAGGGAAAAAAAGTGAGATGCTTTGCTTTGACTAGAGCTATGTGTTAATGTGGATAACGAGTTTGTTTTTTTGTTTGTCGAATATCAATGTGTTTTTATGCCCCACAGATTGATAGCAAAAGGAAGCAGGAAAATGGGACAGATCAGTTGGTTGGTAGTTTTTTTTCTTCCTCTTTTAATTTTGTGTATATTTGTAGTGCAATTTGCATACTCTTTTTTTGTCTTTTGGATAACTTAAACTACGGATGATAAACTTTGGCTCATTTTTCAAGACACTCATTGTTAGCAAATATTTCACCTTTTAATTTCAAAAGACATAGATGTTTTGTCGATTTAACTTCTAAATTGTACTTTAACCACTATGAGTTGGTCGAGTGATTATTAGGATTTAATTTGTATAAGAAATAGTAAAAGGTTTAGAAGAAACGAGTTCGAACCATGATAGCCATCTACTTAGAAATTAAAATCTAACTTCTGAGAGGCAACCCTGTTGGCAAGGCTTATTGCATGTGATCTCTAAGTACGTAATACCTATCTAGAGATCGCATGTTTGAATCTTTGGATATTGTTTAATAGGGAAAAGTTTTTGATGTCTCCAAAGTCTAGACCTTGGGACGAGGTTGAAATTTTACAAGTTTTACTTGATAATCAAATGTAGCAGTTTTTAACAATTGTCTAGCGGGATTAGTACTTATAGTGTGACAATCTCTAAATTGTAGTTGATTTAGCAAATATTTAACTTTTTAATTAATTATGAAAAGTTTACTGTTTGTTTGCTTAACTTCCAAATTGTACCTAACAGCTACCTTGAGTTAGCAGAGTGGTGATTAGGGTTTGTAAAAGAAAGAGTAAAGAGTTCAGAAAAGTTCAAACACATGGTGCCTCATCTACATTAAGAATTAAAATCTTACAACTCTCTTGAGGGACGCCCGTGTTGGCTAAAATTCACGGTCTCTAAGTAACACCTATCTAAAGGTTCCCTATTCGAATCTTCGAATGAGTTTAATAGGAAAAAGCCTTGATGTCTTCAAAGTCTGGACCTTGGAACGTGATTGAAATCTTACAAGTTTCCTTCACAATCAAATATAGTAAAGTTTGACAATTATCTAATGAGACCAGTAAAGGTGTGTGTGCAATCTCTAAATTGTAGTTGATTTGTTTATTTTTAGTACACGTCATGAAAAGTTGATATATATCGAATTGATCCTCATAAGGGAACCTAATCATGTCTACTTAGCAAACAAGATATACTCTGCTATATATCTTTATATATGTTTTGAGATCATATCTAGTTTCATTGTAAAGGCTGCTAGCTGTTATAGGAGTTGTTCCATATCCTAGAAGCAAAATTAAGTGATCAATGTATGTACATAGAGTTTAAAAGAAGACATTGGTTATAAATTTAGAGCTTGTGAAGAGTGCCACACTCCACAGAAGGCCACATGTGTGTCATTTTCCTTGCTGGTTTTGGTCCCATGTTATATTATAATATTGAATTTTTACTGAAAGTTGTGAGGACAAAAGTGGGGTTAGGTTTTGAATGTGAAACAAAAACCTAGAGCTATAGCACACAGTTTCAGCTTCAAGACAAAACAAGACAAAAAAAAAAAAAAAAAGTTTGAAACATTTGTTTGCTATAGTTTTTAGGGGAAAGAGAGAAATGAAAAACTAGTGGTGCATATAAGCCAAGTTGAGTTAGGTTTAGGGAGTTTTTTTGGACCAACCCAAAAATTAGGGTTGGTTATTTCTTCAACCCAACCTAAACCTGGGTTGGGTTGGATTGGGTCGTCGGATTGATTTTTTTTTTATTTTTTTATAATTTTTTTAATTCTTTAAAATATTTTTCTTGAATTAATAACTAAAATCACATAAAATTCACATCAAACTTCAAAGTTCATACCATCTTAACATTTGTTAGAAGTCTAGAAAAAAACATTAAAAATTGACAAACAATTCATTTATGAGTATATATGTAATTAAAATAAAATTAAAAAGATATAAACTTTGGGTTGGATTGGGTCAACCCGAACTTTAAAAGTTCAACCCGAGAATCGACCCAAACTTTTCGATTTTTCAAATTTTTTACCCAACTCAAACTGAAAAAAGACATAACCCAAACCCAAACCCAATTTTTACGGTTTGGGTTGGGTAGTTCAGGTTTCTCGGCTTATCGGATTATGCATCTGATTTCTCTTTGGCCAACTCATCAAAACCCTTCATGATCATGAGCCTCATGGCCAACGGATTTGCAAAGATTTACTCCAATCATTGCCTTGAGATCAGAGGGGATTGGATTTGTATGGTTGGAGGGGTGAATGGGATTTCCTCCACATGCATTGCAGCATCACATTTGGGGGATGAAAATGAAAGTTTTTTGGCCACAACATATATTTGGATTCATAGCCTCTCAAGAAAGAAAATATCTGTTAAGGGTTTAAAATTTATGGGTGTCATATATTAATTGTATTCACAAAGTTGTCAACTTGAGCATAATTCTATAAATATAGTTCTTGTTTAAGAGGTTAGAAGTTTGAATCTCTTATCTTATATTCTTTTTTCTAGTTCAACAATATTTAAGGGTGAGAATTTGAACCTATAACCTTTTGGTTGTTGAATATACATGTCAATTATCGGTGAATTATATTCACTTTAATATAGGTTATACATTTGGTTGGGGCAGATTTAAAATCTAAAAACATTAAAAAAAAATATTGGCAAGTGTTCATTTTAAATTTTTAATCACATCATCTAAATACAATTCAAATTTGTTACTAGAAGTATATATGCCAAATTTATTCATTGAATTCATTTAGTTTAGTGCCTTTGAAAACAAGATAACATAACAAACATACTTGTTGGGGTCTTAAATTCCCCTCAAGTAAG
Organism: Trichosanthes cucumerina; assembly: GCA_036507285.1. Classification (NCBI taxonomy): domain Eukaryota; kingdom Viridiplantae; phylum Streptophyta; class Magnoliopsida; order Cucurbitales; family Cucurbitaceae; genus Trichosanthes; species Trichosanthes cucumerina. The sequence continues at coordinate 7,202,942 of CM071845.1, forward strand.
ATTTGAGTGCATCATGAGTTACACTCTTTTTTTTTTTTTCATTTTTATGCAATCTACTCTAATTAGAGATGTCCATGGCGGGGTTGAAGAATGACTTTTCTATCTCCATCCCCATCCCCTATTTTATTTTTTTCAACTCCACGAAATTTTTCATTTAATTTTGTGGGAACGACACGGGGATCCCTGCAAGAAATAATTTTTAGTTTATTATTTTTATTTTTCTAAATTTGATTAAATATTTTTTATTTTGGAAATTTCTATATATATAGTTGACTTTTTAGTAAGAGATTTATATTTAAGAGACATTTTTTCAATTTTGTTAGAAAAATAAAATGATATTTAATAAAAGTTTAGAATTATGATTTTATATATATATATACAAATAAATATATATATATTTTAAAAATAAAAATCGAGGTGGGGACGGAGTATTTAGCTAATAGAAAAAAATTACTCCTCACTCACTCCCTGTTCCCCGCCTAAACAAGGATTGCTCGCATTGTTAGAGGCGGAACCTTGCGTGACCCATGGGAAAATGGACCTCTCTAACTCTAAAAAATTCGATAATATTTTTTAAAAAAAATATATATAATTTTTCATATGACAAACTGTGAATGTACAACTAAGCGGACTGGAAAAAGATAGCTACTACCCAAAAGTGCACTCAAATTTTCTATTCTCCGGGGTCCAAAACCAAAAGAAACATAAGAATGATAGAGAATAGGAATAATAAAAAATGGTTGTGTAAGACATACTAAAATGAGAAAGTGAGAACTTTCCCATTACGAATTTTGATTCTATGCTCACCATGTCTCATTCTTCCAATAGAGTGTACCTATATTTAGGAGTAGACCCACTAATGTTTGGAAGACCCACGGATTATGTGAATAAATATAATAAAAAAATCTATTCAAAATATCAGTTTGAACACATTCCACATTATGTTGACATAAAAAAGTTATTGATGATAAGAATAAATGGGTGTACCAAAAATTTTATAACTAAGATAATTGTAATGTCTTATCAAATAAAGAAAAAAAAAAGTTAAATGATGAGTTTAGCAGGTGAAAAGTTCTAGTCTATTTTTTAAAAAAACTAGTTTTAATGTATTAGATTTCTAAACTTTAAAAACTACCTAATGAGTATCTAAACTTTCAATTTAATATCTAATAAGTTCTTAAATTTTGAACATATCCAATAGATCTCTAGATTTTAAATGTATCTAATTTTGTGTATAATAAATTCCTAAATTTTAAAAAATATAAAATAGGTCAAGAATAGAATATTATGACTTTCTTATAGAATTAAATATTAAAACTAATTTATTAACCTTTAAAATTATTCATGAATTGTAAATAACTTCCATAGAATTTTTTCTAGAAAATATGACTTTATCATTTATATTTATAAAAAATACATATGTCTATTTTTTAAAAGTAATCTTTTATAAACTTATATATAAAACGAAATAAATATATAAAAAAAATATGAAAAACAAATGGCAATGTATAAAAAGAAAAAAAATAAATATAGGAAAAAAAAACGAATGGCAAAGCAAAAGAAAGTACCACCATGACAAAGAATTAATTAAGTAACTTGAATGTAGTGTTTAATAATAACAATATATATATTATTTTAAAAAAATAATACATACTTATATTAAATTCAAAATTTTTAGGGTCATGGCTCACTTAGTCCCCATGTAGCTTTGTATTGCATCCCTCATAGTATGAGTTATGACAAGACCTTCTCGAATAACTATAGTTTTAACTATTAAAGTATGTGGTTCATTAGGAATATTATTTATTGTCACACCTCTCCTTAAGTTATCTCAAGCTATAATCTCTAACTAATTGGTATTTTCATTAGCTATTGTGAAGGGCCATATCCACATTCTTGCCATATCCACATTCTTACTTTGGTAAAGGAAAAAAAATTCTTGAATTAAGCCATGACCAATCTTTTGAATGGGTTTTTTGAATTTCAAGTAATTTTTTACTTACCTATGAATCAGCACGTTGAACTTGTGTATCTTGGGGAAGAGAGCATAAAGATATATTTTTTTAAAGTTAAAATACCATTTTGGTCCTTATATTTCGAGAATTGTTCCATTTTGGTCTTTCTACTTTCAAATGTCCAATTTCAGTTCTTGTACTTTCAATAAAACTTAAAATTGATCCCTACCATTAGTTTATTGTTTTTTTTTAAAAAAAAAAAACAGTATCTATTAGCTTTTTCCCTATAATTTTGAAAGTATGTTCACACTGTGTCTTTTCTTGTATTAAAATTATTATTATCTTGTAACTAATTTTGATAAAAATGAACTTCAAACTTATCATAGGAACAATTTTAAGCTTTATTGAAAGTACATAAACTAAAATTGAACATTTGAAAGTACAAGTGCCAAAATGAAACAATTTTCAAAATACAAGAACCAAAATGTTATCTTAACCTTTTTTAAACATCATTTTTTTTTTGCAAAAAAAAAAAAAAAATCCTACTTTAAGAGTATGCTATAATAAAGGAAGATAATAAAAAATATGACATGTACTTGTGAATCCAAAAACTTTCCATTCACGTGAAAGAACTGTAACTATTTATATCTTTTTTTTCAAAAAAAAAATGTTCAAAGCTATACATATGATTTTAAGGCTAAATTATTAAAAGAAAATCTCAACTTTATCTCTTATTTATAAATATACATCTATTCTTTCCAAAGTTACAATATTGTATTTGATATTTCATAAATGTGTCAAAATTACCTTTGAAATAGAAAAGTAGTTAAAATATTGAACGAAGAGTCGTCTAAATGCCATGTTTTTTACGACTTAATCTATCCAAGAATAGTTTTAAAATGTTGAAAGTAATATTGTCACTAGATTAAATTAGATATTATGAATAGATTTAAATTTCTTATTTGAATTATGTTTCGAGATAAGATAGTTTTTGTTCAACTTTTATTATAAATAGACTTTAGGTTTGTATTTTATTTATGCAATTCAATATTGAATTAAAATCCTAACCGTTTTTTTATTCTCTCTCTTTTTTCGTTCTCTAAAATAAATAATTGCAATTTTTGAAATAAGAACACTTTTGAAATAAGAGACAAAGTTCATGATTAAGATATTATATATAAAGATAAAACCAAATTTCTCTCCAGTAACCTTTAAGCTAAACACGACTCAAACACAAACTCAATTTGTTAAAACATAGATATTATCGATCAAGAGGTCAAACATTTAAATCCTCACTTCTGCATGTTGTTGAGCTAGAAAAAAAATAGTTTCAATATATAGGCTAAATTATAGAAAATGCCCCTAAACTATGAGGTTTGTGTCAAAAATACCCTTAAACGTTAAAAAGTTTCAAAAATACCCTTGGACTTTCAAAGATGTTCAAAAATACCCTTGCCGTTAAGTTTTGGATGGTAACCGTTAAAGTTTTGTTTAAAAAATATCCCCAAACTTTTAAAAAGTTTCAAAAATACCCTTAGCCTTAAAAAACTTTAAAAAAAATGCTTTTCAATAATTTCTTTAGTATTTAATGAAATTCTTTGAGATTTCATTTAATCAATCTATTAGAAATTTTAAAATTTACCCTTAACTCACCCAAGAATGATGTGGAAGATCCAAAACATCCACTTGCTTTCGTAAAAGGTAATCTTAACTTTTGTCTTCCTGACTTATGAAATATTTGCATGTCAATCTTATTTGTGTTGAGCGTTTGATAACCATTTGGTTTTTAGTTCTGGTTTTTGAAAATGAAGCCTAAAAATACCACTTCTATCAATAAGTTTCTATGTATTCTTATATACTGTGTACCTATGTTTTAAAAAATCAAGCTAAAATTTGAAAACTAAAAAAACTAGTTTTCAAAAACTTGTTTCTGTTTTTGAAATTTTGCTAGAAACTTAAATGGTACCTCAAGAAATATGGAAATTATTATAGAGAATATGAAAAGAAATTGTAAAAAAACAAGCATGATTTTCAAAAACTAAAAACCAAAAACTAAATTATTATCAAACAGAGATTTGGTTTTTAAAACTTAGCTTGGTTTTTGAAAACATAAGTACAAAGTAGAAAAGAAAATATAGAAACCTATTGGTAGAAGTAGTATTGTTAAGCTTAATTTTCAAAAACAAAAACAAAAAATCAAATGCTTATCAAACGGGGTCTTAATTAATTGAATTATTAGTCTGATTGATGAAATCAATTCCTTAAGATTGGTTGTTTTTTTCCTCATTTATTTTATATATTTATTTTGTTTTGCTTTTATTCATTTTTCTATTTCTTTTTTCAAATAAAATTGAGTGATTATATTCATGATAATTAAGTAAATTAGAATACCAATCATATATAGACAAAACTCTAATATTCTTATACACTATATTAAAACTTAAACGGTATTGTATTTTTCTATTTTTGAACTTTTTTGAAAGGTTAAGGGTATTATTGAAATGAAATTTTAATATTTTTCATCCAAAACTTAATGGTAAATATTTTTTAAAAAGTTTTTTAATGTCAGGGGTATTTTTGAAACTTTTTAAAAGTTCAGGGGTATTTTTGAAACAAAACTTTAACTGCTTCTGTCCAAAACTTAACTAGCAGGTATTTTTGAACATTTTTTAAAGTCCAGGGGTATTTTTAAAACTTTTTAAAGTTTAGGGGTATTTTTGACACAAATCCCATAGTTTAGGGGCATTTTCTATAATTTAGCCCAATATATATTAAATTTTTAATTTGTTAAGTAGTTCCACTTCAATCTTAATTTTTAAAAATATATATATTCTACCTTTAATCTATTGAAAATTCTCAACTAGGTAAAAAAAAATCTATTTTAAAATTTATTAACAAAAAATTTATTTGTTATCATATTATTGTTTTATTAAAGATACGTAGATCTCACTTAACATTTCATTGGAAGACAATTAATTTTGTTGATAAGAAATATTTTGTTAGTACTTCTGACCATTTATCCTTTTTTTTTTCGAGAACACTTTCCACAATTTATTTTTGAAAAAAAAAATCATTTTATCAAGATTTGTAGAGTACAATTTTTTTTAAAAAAAAATGAGTTATTTTGTTTGAAACGCTTGAAACAAAATTTTAGAAAAATCATTTTTTAGGTGTTTAATTTGGAATCCTTTCTAAATTTTCATGATATATAAAAATACTCCCACACTATTCTCGCAAATCTCTCTCTCTCCTCCTATCTTCACTCCCACCACCGACCACCATTGTTGGCTACCACCACCAACGACCCCTCTAACTATCATTTTGACGACCCCTCCAGCAACAACCGCTAACCACTCCCTTCGACGATGGTCGATAGTAGTCAGTGGTCTATCATAGTATTTTTAATATAAATTTGAATTTATAGCAATTTGACATTATAAAAATATTTTGAATGTAGAACAAAAATCAACCAAACTTATTTACTTTCGAGAAAATGTAAACAAACATATGATAGTGTTTTATTTCTAAACAATTTGTATTAAAAATTTGATTTTTTAACGAACACTTGAATTAAAAGGTAATCCAAATGGGCCTTAGGTTGTTTATTTTGTGAGAATCTAAGGGTCCGTTTGATAACGTTCTGGTTTTCTGTTTTTGTTTCTTGTTTCCTAGTTCTCGTTTCTTAAAAATTAAAAATATAAACATGTTTGATAACTATTTCTATTTCGTGTAAAAAAAGAAATAAAAACATACATGATTTGATAACTATTTTTTGTTTCTTGTTTTTTTAGTAAAAATAAATTTAGTACATAGAAAATAATAAAATATATAACTTGCATTAAAATAAATATAAAATAATCATAAAGAGTTTATAGTATTTTATTCCAAACCAACACAAAATTAATAATGATAATGAATTTTATCTTGTTCAAATTTGATTTGTAATGTCATTTATCAATCAAATCAATACACTTTATACTATTTTGGCTTATAGAAGTTAGTTTAATTAGACTAATTTATGAATTGTAAGGTTAGTTAATTGAGCATACACACATTTTTTTAATTTAATAATAAACTTTTTTTTTTCCTTTAAAAATGCATTAGTCATATACACACCATAAAAAAAAGAAAAGAAAAGAGAATACATATATTTTTTTATATTTAATCGTAACAAAAGAAAAAAATAATCGAAATTTAAATAAAAGATAATAACGAAAAGAGAAAATAAAAAAACATAAAATAAAAGAGAAAATAAAAATGAACAAAAATAGGATAAAAGAGAGAGAAACAAGAGAAAAAATAAAAAGAAAAAAGTATTAAAAGAAAAAAAAATAGAGTGGAAGAGAAAAAAAAGAGGGAGGAGAGATGAGTGTAGAGAATAAAAGTAGGGATACATGCATAAAACATTAAAAAATAAACAGGAACAGAATTTGAGAAACTGCTTTTTGTAGTTTTTCCGAATTTGTCACTTTTTGAGAAACGTTTCTAAAAAAATAGAAACAACAAACCAAAATGTTTATCAAACAAGCCTGTTTCTTGAAAATGAGAAACGAGAACAAAAAACAATAAATAAAAACGTTATCAAATGGTCCCTAAGATTTCTATGGGATGAGCATATGAATTATCTTGTTGGTTAGCAAGTTAAGATACTGAGACATCTTAAGATAGAACTATTGATGCCCTCGTGAATCATAGGCTTAAAAGATCCCTATGTTGAGAATATCTTCTTTTTACTTTTTCTCCATTTCCTTTTAGTATAATATTTTTCTTCAATTTTTTATAATTAAAACAAATCAATGTAATCCTTCGTTAATAAACAATCCTATGCAATTGACTATATTTATATTTTTCACTTGTTTTCAAGTGAAAATTTCCATTTATTTTACTTTTTCAATAGTGGTGCTCCAAAATATATATATATATATATATATATATATATATATATATATATATATATATATAACTATCACAAATAGATATTATTTCTCTCAAATTTTATCTATTCGATAATGCCTAAAATAATCCATTAAAAAATACTATTAATTCTAATTATCTTCTTTTAAAACAAGCTTAAGTATTTTAAGTTAAAATCATAATAATTATAAAAATTTCAAAATAATATAAATTAACTTTTTACAAAACAATATGTTAAATTAATATAAATCGAATCCATAACAATAAAATATTAAATTAATAAAGCATAAAAATGTTATATATAGAGAGATTGTAATGGGTAATAAAATATAGGTTTTTATTGGTAAATATAGCAAATTTTTTAAAAAATTACAAATATAACAAATATCTTAAATAACATTTTTTTAACTCCCATTTTACTCTTAATTGAAGCAGGTAGACTTTTGTCACAGTTCTAAATCTATCATATAGACTTCCTGATAGACTCTTATCACCATTAGAATTCTATGAGAAGTATTTAAAGTCATGTTAATAGACTCTTATCACCATTAGAATTCTATGAGAAGTATTGAAGTAATGCTAATAGACTCTTATCACAGTTATAAGTCTATTAATGATAGATTCTTATCACTAATAGATTTTTATCACCGTTAGAAGTTTATAAGTGATTGAATGTGATATATTACTACTGAAGCAAAGCTTGGAGTATGTTGATAGACTTTGATCATATATCAACGATAGACTTATATCACTAATAGACTCTTATCACTGTTGAGATTCTATCGGTAATAAACTTCTATCACTGATAGACTATTACCATAGTTAGAAGTCTATCAATGATAGAATACAATATATGAAGTAGTCTACTTCATGGATAAACTCTTATCAAGGTTAGGAGTCTATTAGTGAAAGACTTCTATCGCCGATAGACTCTTATCATAATGATATATGAAATAAACATCTTAGTGATAGACATGATAAAACAATGTTAGACTTCAATCACACACCCTAGCTTGTTCAATGATGAAAATTAACCCTATATATGTTAACCCTACGATTCACGATTCAAAATTATAGTAATTCACAAGTGAGAGATTCTAGTAATTAGTATATATGTTCTATCGGTGATAAACTTCAATCACACACTACTCCTAATGACAGTGATAAAAAATTATCAATAATAAACTTCAATAAAATTAAAGAGAAATATCACATATAGTGATAGACTTCTATAAAAAAAGGGAAACAATACATATAGAAGTCTATCAGTGATAGTAATAAACTTATATTATTGATAGACTTTTATTACGAAACAGTGATTGAAGTCTATTAGAGATAAACGCTAATCATTATAGAAAAAGTTGAACGTTAGACATCGATTAAATTTATGACGCTTAGTCAATTGACCAAACTAGGGGTGAGCAAAAAAAGACCGAAAACCGACACGACCGACTGAACCGAGGGCGGGCGATTGGTTTTGTGAAGGTTTCGGTCGGGGTCGATTTTGGTCTTCACAAAACCGACCGAACCGATCGATTTTTTTTAAAATATATAATAATAATAATAATTAAAAAATAAAAAACTAAAAATTTTTCTCAAAATAATTAAATAATAATTAAAAATTATTAAACAATAATAAAATAGTAATTATAAATATTAAATAATTAATTAAATAAATATTTAAATATATATATATATATATATAAACCGACCAAACCGACCGGTCGGTCGGTCGGTTTTGGTAAGATTTTTTTAAAAAAAAAAATCCCGACCGAACCAACCGCCCTTGGTCGGTTCGGGGGTCGGTTGGGGTCGAAAACCGACCCCGACCGACCGATACTCACCCCTAGACTAAACGTTGGAAAAAAGAAGAAGAAATCATAAAAAACCAAAAATACTTTGAGGAAGAAATGAATGAAGATTAAACATAATTTTTATTTTAGCCAGAGACATATGCATGGACTTTTTAGTAATTTAAATGAAAATTTGTCATATATGCAAATAATTTAACAAATTGCTATATTTATAATATTTTAGGTTCATTTTACTATTTGACCCATTCCCCCCTTATATATATTCAAATCATTAAAGTAATATATAAATTATTTAATATAGGTGGGAGTATTATTGAAATAATATATCATCTTAAGACATTTCCCTACTGAAATCCTACCAAACAAACAATACTATCTAACTATTCATAGACATCTAATTTATAATTTACAATTTTAGGCATATGAAGATTCTCGCTATTTAGGTTCTAACAAATAAGCGATAAGAAAAATTAAGGGCCTGTTTGGTACGCAATCTGAAAACAGAAATTTGAAAACAAGGGATTCAATGAAAACAGAGTTGTATTTCATGTTTTCGGATATGTGTTTAATAGCGATTTAGAAATTTGATTTCATTCTTGTTTAAACTGTATGCTCCTATAACATATTTATAGATCATGAAATTAGTTGTAGATGCAAAACTAATTATTATATTGAATATAAGTCATTATTAATTAATTTAGGAAATGATTTTGCAAATTTTATAGAATTATCTTTTTATAATATAATATTCTATAATTTATAATATATTATATTCTACATATTTTAATTTAACAAAAGTAAATTGAATTCATAACATGAAATATTGTATTTATTATTTTTATCTTTGTTTAATATAATTTTGCATTTTAAAATTTTAAATTCGAGAATCTAGATACAATGAAAACATAAAAATGTTGTTTTGAATTTCTACTATTTGATCCTGTATCCAAAATAGCTTTTTTGAAAACACATCTCACTAAACACATATTCACTGAATTCAGTGAATCCGAAAACATAAAACAGGATCCGGATTGCATACCAAACAGGCCCTAAGAATTTTAAAAGTTAAGATCTCGTTTGATAACCAAAATTTAGATTTAAAAAATTAAGTCAATAAACTTTGCTTCCACCTATAACTTTCTATGTTTTCTTATCTATTTTTTATATGTGTTTTCAAAAACCAATCCAAGTTTTAAACTAAATCAAATAGTTCTAAAAAACTTGTTTTATTTTTAAAATTTAGCTAAAAATTCAAGTGTTTTCTTAAGAAAAATAAGAATTTGTGGCAGGGAAGAGAAAAATCATTGTAGATAAATGATGAGAAAATAAGTACAATTTTTAAAAATCAAATGATTATCCAACCCAACCTAAAAATGCAGACAAATTACAACTATCTAAATGATTTCAGACTATTTTATAGACATAACCTTTATAGTTAAATAAAAAATCCAAAACGAGGAAAGATATGTTTTAAAGACTAAATTTTAAAAAAAATTCTCTTAAACTTTCCTCTCTATTTAACAAATATTAAAAAATTATAATATTACTCATAATCTTTTATAAATTTGTTAGAATGTTGAATAAAAAATTGTCACAGTGATGACTTAAAGTGGCGTTTATCCACAACGAAATTTCGTTTAACATTTTAACGATTTTTCTATTCTAAAATTATTTTTGAAAATTTATGAAAGGTTAAAAATAATGTTGCAACCTTCCAAAGAATAAAAGTATTGGGTAAACTTGAAACAAAATTGTGGGTATTTTTTTATATATTTAAATTTAGCATTTTTTAACTTGCAAAAGGATATAAAATAATACTTTAATCCCAAATAAATAAAAACAGCTAAACAACCGTGACATCAAAATTCAAATAAGGTGCGCAGACGGTATATTTTAGCCACAAAACCTTATAAATGACTATCATGCGCAGTGTAAAAACGACAGTCGTGAGAATTGTCTACGCTCGTTCTTTCTCATTGCTTGGGGTTCTTTTGAAGGTCAAATTTATTCATTATCTTTCAGTTACAGGTGCTGTCGCTTGTTTTTTCCTCTTCAATTTGCAAGATATTTTCCGTCTCTGTTCAAGTTTCATGGTCTTCTGTGTTCAACGCGCGGTAATTTCATCACAGATACAACTGTATTTTTCGAATTTAGGGTTTTCATCAACTTCAATGTAGTCGGTGTTCATAATTGATTTACGAGCTGCAACATTTTGTGCACTTTCTCAACTTATGGTGGCACTTGCCGCTGTCGGAACTGTGATTTCTGCGTCTAATGGGTGGTGTCGAAATACCCAAGTGGCTTAAAGGGCTGCCTTTGGCGCCGGAGTTTCGGCCGACTGATACCGAATTTGCCGACCCAATTGCTTACATATCTAAAATTGAGAAGGAAGCTAGTGCTTTTGGGATTTGTAAGATTATCCCTCCATTTCCCAAGCCTTCCAAGAAATATGTCATTTTTAACTTGAACAAATCTCTTTCGAGGTCCTCCGAGTTATGTCGTGACCTAAATTCGTCAAACGTCTGTTCTTCATCCAAGTTGGGTTTTGGAGACGCAAACGAGGGAGAGGTTCGGGCAGTTTTTACGACTAGGCACCAGGAATTGGGTCAAAGCGTAAGAAAAACGAAAGGGGTAGTTCAAAATCCGCAGTTTGGAGTTCACAAGCAAGTATGGCAAAGTGGGGAGATTTATACATTGGAGCAATTCGAGTCTAAGTCAAAGGTTTTTGCTCGTAGTGTGTTAAGTGGGATTAAGGAGCCATCTCCTCTGGTTGTAGAAGCATTGTTTTGGAAGGCAGCTACTGATAAACCCATTTATGTGGAGTATGCAAATGATGTGCCGGGATCTGCTTTTGGAGAACCCGAGGGTAAATTTCGTTATTTCCATAGGAGGAGGAGGAAGAGGAACTATTATCACCGAAGTAAAGAACAGTCTTCTGAACTTAAGAGTGGGGAAATGGAAACTTTGACGGATACCTTCTCTCGGGATAGTGGAGGCGCCTCCACCAGGGATAATCTGATTACAATTCCAGAGATGTTGAAGCCATCTACTTCCACGGTTTCCTCGGAGGATCCTTCACACAACTCTAGAGGAAAGAGTTCAGATTCTTGTATTAACATGGAAGGGACAGCAGGTTGGAGGCTTTCAAATAGCCCTTGGAACTTGCAAGTAATTGCACGGTCGCCTGGATCACTTACGCGTTATATGCCGGATGACATTCCGGGCGTTACTTCTCCAATGGTTTACATTGGCATGTTATTCAGTTGGTTTGCTTGGCATGTTGAAGATCATGAGTTGCATAGCATGAATTTTCTTCACGTAGGCTCTCCAAAAACTTGGTATTCCATTCCTGGAGATCATGCATTTGCTTTTGAGGAAGTAGTAAGAACTCAGGCTTATGGTGGCAGTGTCGATCACCTAGGTGTGGATTCATTTTGGCTAAGCAATTGTGTACGTGTGTGTTTCTAGGGGGGGTGGGAGGTCAGGATAGCGAGTTTAAATACATTCTTTTTAACTAGAAATATAAAATTCTAGTAGATTTCCTTTTCTTTTTGCTAAGGAAACCATTTCCATTATGAGGATTGGAAGTCTAAAAGGCCATACAAAAATAGAGGCTAGCTCTAGAAAGTATCCAATAAAAGAGGGAAAAGAGGTCCCCACCTCCCTCCTGGAGATCATGCATTTTCTTTTAAGTAGGTAAAGTACTCAGGCTTATGGTGGTAGTGTTGACCACCGAGGTATGGGTTCATTTTGGTTAAGCAATTGTGTGTATGCGTTTTTTAGGGGAGGCTAGAATAGCATTTTTTAATTACATTCTTTTTAAACTAGAAACAGAAAACTCTATTAGATTTCATTTTCTTTTGCTAAGAAAACCACCTTTATTAAGAGAATTAGAAGTATAAAAAAGCCATACAAAAATAGAAGGTAGCTCAAGTAATAAACGGATCCCATCAATTTTGTAACAGAACCAAAAAAAAAAGTAAGTAGCCAAGGCGGGCGGGGGATACTTAGGAGGTCCCCAGGATGAAAATTGAAACTTGATGGAGGGAATGATTGTAGTTAGATTATTTCAATTAGTCATTTTCTACTAGTTGAATGGTTCTTATCATTCTGAACAAGTTGAAGATTTCTTTCTTTCATGTCATTGTTATAACTCATGTTCAGTTACTCTTATTGCCAGCTGCTCTTACATTACTGGGTGAAAAGAATACACTTCTATCTCCCGAGACAGTGATTGCATCGGGTATTCCTTGTTGCAGGTAAGTTTCTGGAAATGCCATTCCTTCGACACCTTAGTTAATTGTTTTGGAGCTTGGACTAATACTTGCTCTGTTTTCTTAGATGTCCTTGCTGGTGTTCTCCTCATGTTTACTTTAGTGTTTTCCGTTAGGTTAATCCAGAATCCAGGAGAATTTGTTGTCACCTTTCCAAGAGCTTACCACGTTGGGTTCAGTCATGGTAATTTCTCTTGAATTTTTTTCTTATTATACAGGCATACAGTTGGTTTACTAGCATTATGATGCTTGAGAGTTTACTTTTGTTGTAGACACGTTTTAGAAACTCCGGTTTCTTTATCTATGTTGAGTTTTGATATCATGAATTAATGTCTAGATTTTCTATAAGTGGGTATCTTTGAGATGGACCTGGAAATGTATAACTTGGCCGAAGACAGTTAAGAGTCTACTAAGGTCACACACCTACTCTCAATACAAAATGCCCACATTGTAATTTAGGTTGCTAGCTAATAACTTTGCTATTATTTTTTCTATCATTGTTGAGCTTGAAGTTTGAAATTATAATTTACTAGTTGATTGTAAGACCAAAAGATGCAGCTTATCATTTTCTGAGTCGTGTTTCTCTGACTACATTTCGCTATATCATGTACTCAATTTAATCTGATGGACATCATTCTATGGAGTAGTGTTGAATTTCCCTCCCTTGCTTTTGATGCAAACATAGTGCAATAGTTGATAAAGTAGCTGATTATTGATCTAAGGACTTTTCAACGGTAACTTTGTATGATGTCTCTTTGAATGGCCATTGTTGGTTTTGACCATCCATGTCTGTGTTCTATCTTCTTCGCATGGTGTACCATTACATTATCTCTTGTATATTTGATGGAAAACACATTTCTATATTTTGATTAAATTCTTTGCTATGTATAATCCTTTCTTCAATAGGCTTTAACTGTGGGGAGGCTGCTAATTTTGGAACTCCACAGTGGCTTAGCGTAGCCAAGGATGCTGCAGTGCGCAGAGCTGCAATGAATTACCTTCCCATGCTTTCTCATCAGCAACTCCTATATCTTTTAACAATGTCCTTTGTTTCAAGGTTTGTGTATCTTTTGTTGTTATGTTTATCTAATTACTTGTTTGTCAAGAGATGAACTGAAATTCTTTTGTCGTTGCCAAAACGCTTGTGTATCATAGAAGTAGTAGTATTTAAAATTTATGACTTTTGGTTGACCCAAGTGAAAATACGTGGATGTAATACTGGTATTGATCATATTTCACCAATTTATTTTTATCTATCCAGCGCATATGATTTGGGAAAAGTTGAATAAACCACGCTCCATTATAGATTTATAGTTGTGGAGCTACCTACATTTGGTTTGACTATCACTTAATCTCCATTGTTTTTTTTAGAACAACATTTGGAGACAGGGAGGTTTCGAACCTATGACCTCTTGGTCATAAGACCATCTTCTTACCAGATGAGCTATGTTCTTGTTGGCCACTTAATCTCCATTGTTTCTAGACTGAGGTCCATGATTGCTATTTGAAGCTTAGCTGACAACATGATTTAATTTTCCATTAGCATAAGGAGATGATGTGACAGATTTAACCTTTCAATGTCCTTGTAATATGTTGCATTACTTGAGTGCCTATTACCATTTTATATGTGACGACTTAACTGTGTAATGTTCACAACAAAGAAGCCTTATTAGATTGAAGAGAGAGAGAGAGAGAGAGAGAGAGAGAGAGAGAGAAGTTAAACCTGCTGTCAGAGGAGAATTATGACCCAAGTCTGAAGCTACATATGTCTGAGACTTTGGAGAGGCTAATACAAGAAATATTAAAAGGATTGTACTTATCTGAAAAAGTTTTAGAATTTCTTTCCCTTTTGATTTGTAAAAGGAGAGTTCTGAGTGCATTGGACCATATAACTCTGCCCCTTCGTTTGGAGCTACCCTCCGGAGATTAGTTCTGCTAGGCCCCTTTCAATGTTTTTAGGGTGACACCAACCCATCTCTAGGCTGTTTAGGATAAAATTCCAGCCTTTATATGCGAATGAACAGTAGAGAAATAAATGCCTGCTAGTTTCTGCACTCTTTTTGCGCATAAGACATATGTTCAGAGATAGGACCAGATTGGGGTTTCTTCTTTTGCACTCTGTCGATGGTATTTAGACTTGATGGCTTATTGCGTACCAAATTTCTATGATCAACAGTGAGTTCACTTGATCTCTCTTTTTAGTTCAACAACATTGGGGGTAGAGAGATTCAAAACCTCTGACTTCTTGGTCAAGGGTACATGCCAATTATCGTTGAGTTGTGTTCACTTTGACATCAATTCACTTGGTCTCCTAAGAGGGAGCAGCTTGTTCAAACTTAGACAGAAAAATTCTCTCTCCAGGGTCTGGATTTTCAAGCTCAAACACTCTAGAGTTGTGAGGAAGACCAGAAGGACTTCGAAACATTTCCTTTTTTTGTTGGATACATGAAAATTGCTGGGCTCATGCCTTTTAATTTCAAAAAATTCTGGTTATAACCTAAGGAGTTTGCAGCTCACCTTGAATCTCTTTTCATTCGAAAAGTTTTTTTTTCTTTACCAACATAATAGAAATAATAGTGATGATGTTTTATGCTACCTTCTTGAGTTGGCCAGTTATGTTTTATGTTTAGATGTACTTTTCACTTTATACCTGATTTACGCAAATTTTCTTTATTTTCTCTTCTTATTGCATCTACCAACAAATTGAATTAATTCACTTGCTTTGTCTCTGCTTCAGCGATTGTCTAACCAGTTGCTTCGTCCATGTTTGTTCTGTTTGGATCTTTGGATGTCAGAGTACCTAGGTCCTTACTTCCAGGTGTTCGGAGTTCACGGCTTAGAGACCGGCAAAAGGAAGAGAGAGAATTTATGGTTAAAAAAGGGTTTGTTGAGGATATTTTAAGAGAAAATAATATGTTATCTGTTCTTCTAGAAAAAGAATCAAGTTGTCGAGCAGTGTTGTGGAATCCAGACATGCTTCCATATTCAAGTAATTCTCAAGTGGCCAATACAAATTCTGCAGTTGCAACCTCGACTAGAGAAAATGTTTCATGCAACCATATTGAAAGTCTTGATAGTAATGACACGAATGTGCAGAATTTCATTGATGAGATGACCTTGGATTTAGAAACTATGAATGATATTTACTTGGACAGTGATGATTTGTCATGTGACTTCCAAGTAGATTCTGGGACACTGGCATGTGTGGCCTGTGGTATTCTTGGTTTTCCATTTATGTCTGTGGTACAACCGTCAGAGAAGGCATCAAGGGAACTTTCTGTTGATCATCTGTCTATTCATAAAAGGGGAGGAGGTTTTGGACCAAAGGATGCTCATTGCTCTCCTCACTTTGGTGGCGCTCATCCTGGTACTGGGCACCATCCTTGCATTGTGATTTTATTTTACAGCAATTTTTTTTTTGGATATTTTATGGCAATTTCTTTCTTTTAAAATGCAACCAGTCAAAAATAACATAACATATTTCATTCTTAGTTGTAAACTTATACCTATGTTATAGAAGGATATTGTATGTCTTGAGATAGTACTTCATGTGAATGCGTGGTTTGTGGTTCCATTCTAGAATTTTTCGAGCATGGTTGTGTGTGATTGTTTAGATAATAAATTATGGAATGTTTTTATCTTTTGAGTCTTCTAGTTTTCTGTAAATTTATAGTCTGATGGTTCACCAGCTAGATTTGTTTGCTCACTACCCTCTTTATGTAATTCCAGTTTGGGCATGTTTGTGAGTGATTTTGGAATGACCACAATCACTTTTGTCATACTCTCTCATTTTGGGTTTGATAAAAGTGATTTTGGTCCCTCCCAAACATGCCCTTATATTGTCAGTCACTTTTCTTTTTCCTTTTCCTCTGTGGATTTCATTGTTCTATGGTAGGTTATTAAGGCTGATATTGGATTTTGATTATCTCAATATCGTGGTTCTCATGTAAAAAAATAAAATTATCTAAAAAATGTGGTTTGGATTAGTGGTGAATGGGACAAGTAAATTGAAATTATAAGCTTGTATCATTGTGGTTACCTATTTAGTATATTGGTAATCTACATTGCATTCGATGATCCAGAGATATATTCAGGTGTGCACAATTAAACTTAACACCCACAATTATTGAAAAGTTAGACGTAATCCTAAAGTAATAGGCAGAATATTTCTGTAGCATCATTCTGATGGGCTAAAATTTAATCACATCCAACAAACTCATCTTTAAATATGAAAGTTTAGGTATTATTATAAATTATAATTTTGGTGTCACCATTGGTTTTTATTTTTATTTTTATTTTTTACCCTATTGATGATACTAATATTCTTTTGTACTAAAGAATTATATGAAATTGAAGATTACTGTTTAATTCTGCTGTAGCTGAAGTTCTTCTAGTTCTGAGATAACTGGCTAATTTACTTTGCAGAAGATTCCACTTCTGTACCTGATGTTAATTGTCTCTCAAAGAATCTTTCACTAGCATCAATTCCCAAGTTTGACAAGGGGTGGAACGCGTTTAGTAAATTTCTGAGACCTCGAAGTTTTTGCTTGCAGCATGCTGTGGACATAGTAGAGTTACTGCAGAAGAAAGGTGGAGCGAATATACTTGTTATTTGCCATTCAGGTATGGTTTGCCTTAATTGGTTTGTCATTCTTTAGCTTTTGTTTCATAGTTTATGAAACTGCTTTAAATTCGGCTAATTGATCCTTTGCTGTTTGGAAATTGGGTAGATTATCATAAAATAAAGGCAAATGCAGTGGCAATAGCAGAGGAAATTGGGAACAATTTTGTTTACAATGAGGTCCGATTGGATATTGCATCTGAGGAGGATCTGAGGTTAATAGATCTTGCAGTTGATGAAGAACGTGGTGAATGTCAAGAAGACTGGACCTCTAGATTAGGAATCAACTTGCGGCACTGTGTTAAAGTTAGAAAAAGCTCCCCAACAAAGCAAGTTCAGCACGCATTGGAATTGGGTGGTTTGTTCCTCAACAGAGATCATGGCTTCGATCTCTCCACTCTCAATTGGCTATCTAAAAGATCACGCTCGAAGAAGATAAATCATCCGGAGCGTCGCATACCATTCCAGAGCATGCCATTTAAGGATGAAGTTTCAGGGGAAAAGTCTGATTGCAGAATACCAAAACGAGAAGAAAAGTTTTTCCAATATTACAGAAGGAACAAGAAATCAGGCAACTCTGCAGGCGTTGGTTCTGTTACACAGCCAGCTAGCAGTGGAGATTCAAGTGACCTTTGTAATGTTAGGAGTTTCAGAAGCAATACGTCGGAGTTGGTGATTCCTGATCCAACTGGGACAACGGATCAGCAGGATGCAGTGCTTCAAGATTGTGGAAATACAAATTTAGATCCTACCTCTTCAATGGTAGCAGATTCCATCTCTACTGTAGTTGGTAGGATGACAGAGCCCCAGATAGAAAATTGTTTGCCAGAAGAAGTTTATGTTGATGGTGAATCTTATAATTTACCAGTGGATATTTCTGGGATGCAGCAGAAGATCACGACCACATCAGACACAAGTGAGCCAATTAAAAAAGCTGTCCTACCAAGTGCTACTGGTCCACTTGTCAATGCCATCAATGAATCTTTTGAAATGCACCAAAAGCAACAAATTATTGGGAGTTGCAATAAAATTCAGGAACGCCATATTGCTTCTGTGGAGCAATCACATGCTCGGGCTGATGTGTGCTTGGATGAAGTTAATCTTGCCGAGTCCACAGGTTTGCGTAGTTCCATCCATCTTGAGAGTTCAAAAGTGGTGATGGACAATGAAGATGTGAGGAATTTGAGTAGTGAAGCTTGTGATGACATGGCTAGGGATGATGATGTGGGGCAAGTAATTGAGATTGCTAACAGAATAAAAGATATGGAGGAAGATTCTTGTAGTTTACTTCCAATAAAGCTGCAGCATTGTCCCGCTATTGAAGGTCGCAACCAGTTTGGTCATTTAGATGATAGAATAGAACGAGAAATGAAGCCTACATGTAGAAGCAACGAGAGTGAACCCGGTTTAACTAATACTGGAACACCACCAGATGCTGCTACTTCTAACTTGAGGGACAAGACTTCTGAAGTTTCAAGGGTGGTTTGTGAAGCCCCCAATTTATGCAATGCTGTGACATCAGATGATTTAGTAAATAATCTTCCGACGTTTGATGCGGATGTTGAAACTCAGTCTGTTTCTGGTGTCGAGGTTCAATTGAAAGCTCAACAGTCGTCCTGTTTAGCAGATGAAAAAACTATTGAAAATCTTGGAAGTCAGGAAGATAAAGACAACCTCTCTGATACTTCGATGGCAAGTACCAGGGTCCAGAATGAGACACCTACTGAACCTAGAAATCCAATGGATGAACCTGGTTGCAACTCTTGCATACTACTAGGGGAAAGCCCCATGGATGTTGAAGCTAGTGGAGAGGTCTGTGATAGAGAAAACTTGATTGGTGGAATGACTCCAGGTGATGACATGGAATGTGCAAATATGAATAGAGATGAGCATATTGACAATCCTTCTCCGACTCAATCGGAGACCTGTGATGCTACTGAAATTTGTTCTTCAAAGCACAACAAACCTGGTTCAGATGTGGAAAATCGAAGAAAAAGAAAGAGACACGAGGAAATTATAATCGAAAATGAGTTCAGTTCCTGTGATTTTATAAGAAGTCCATGTGAAGGGTTGAGACCGAGGGTTAGTAAGAATGTAACTTGTATAAGTGGCACTGATGTCGATATATCAGTAAAGGAGAAACCGGAGAGAAAGAGAGTCAGAAAACCATCTGACAGTGTTCCTCCCAAGCCTAAGAAAGAAATTAGAAAAGGGTCTTATAAATGTGACCTTGAAGGCTGCCGCATGAGTTTTGAGACGAAGGCAGAACTGGCTTTGCACAAACGCAACCAGTGCCCACATGAAGGATGTGGAAAGAGGTTCAGCTCCCACAAGTATGCAATGCTTCACCAGCGTGTGCACGATGACGACCGACCTCTGAAGTGCCCATGGAAAGGTTGTTCCATGTCATTCAAGTGGGCGTGGGCTAGAACTGAGCATATTCGTGTGCACACAGGAGAGCGGCCATACAAGTGCAAGGTAGAAGGCTGTGGCCTGTCTTTTAGGTTTGTGTCAGATTATAGTCGACATAGACGAAAAACTGGGCATTACGTTGACCAACCCGCCTGAAAATTGTCCAGGCCAGTTTGTTTCCATAGAAGCAAGTGGGGTATAATATCTGTAGTCAAGAAAAAGGGCTGAAGAAGCTCACTCAATGTAGTGTTGTACTTCTAAACTTAGGTTCACTGATAGTTGTGTAGCAAGTCGTAAACTTATTTATTGAGAGATTTGTATAGTTTGCTAAAGTTAACTGATGATGGTCTCTGGCTGGAATGGAAGCACAGAACAATAGGATGGTATACAATGGGGGGTCTGGTTTAAAGGGCCTGCTGGTTGGTTCTAGACTTGTTGTATCATCCTTTAGAAAAGGATTAACTCTCCTTTTTGTTGCAAATGTGGAGAGAATTTGTTTCTTGTAAAGAGAGAGTCCGGATTGATGTCGGATCATCTTGAAAAATATGATTACTTGGATAAGTTTCAAGTCATGTTACTTCCAAAATTTCCCAAAACCAACCTTCCCTTTTGCTTTCTCTCAAAAATTAACACAAATGAAGGGGCTTTTCAAATGAATGTGAAAACTCCTCTGGAAATGGTTTGCCAATTTTTTCCTCTATTGAGAAATCCCCAAGTGGAGCTATGGGTTTTCAAAGAAGGGGGAGGGAGGCAGTACCTATTAGAAAATCTTCAGCATTCAATAAAGAAAAATGGAGTAACTATGCTCTTTACTTTTATAAATCTTAGAATTAGTCTTTAGCGTTCATTTATCGTTAACTTAAAATTGTAATTCCTACTTTTCTATAAATTTTGGAAACACATTAACGTTATGTTTTTATCAACAAGAGCATAACTCAACTGGTATCAAGTAAGACTTGTGACCAAGAAGTCATGAGTTCGAATCCTCCACCCCAAATGTTGTTGTAACTAAAAACATTAACGTCATGTTTTTGCTTGAAACTAATAATAAAGATTAATTTTTAAATTTATTGAAATATTGGGACTGAATTTATCATTTAAAACTCAAAGAATAGGTATCAAAATGGTATATTAACCCCTTTTAAGTATGATTCTAGGCTAATGTATCATACAAAAACTGGTAAAGGATCCATGGGAGAGAATGGTTTCCCCCAACACACACACAGAAAATGGTGAACTCAATTTGATTATATTTGTTGGTGGAAGATTCCTAACTGTGTTACATTATACATTTGTGTTTAAAGGTAAAAAGCTATTCATTATGAACACTCTAATCCACTAAAAACTGAACTATAACTGCAACTACAAATAAAATGTACATGGAAAGAAACAGGGTTTGTCTGATCTACTTGTAACTTCTGCATAAGAATACAATGTTGCCAAATAAAAGAATATGGATCAATATATCAAATTATATACATCTTCTGAACTGGATCTTCATGTGATGAGTACATCCAAAACTTCTGAGGTGCCTGAAAATGGTGTATTGTTGCTCTATGTTGCCAATTACTCGAAGAAAACGACAGAGAAGGACTGAATCTCGGAGTTACGCATCACTTTCTTCGAAAGATCAACATACAAACATACGAAAATATCCGAAAAATAACACCAGTGACCATTAGGAGGAGTAGGCAAAGGCCCCAGTCATGAAGGTCAAAGCCACTTCTATTCAGAGCTCCACAGCGAGTTATCAGCCACACACCATCATACCTATAGAACAGAACAAGTTACTCAGGAAGTTCGTTTAGCCAATCACTTTCGTTTGCCGATAATGATTTATTTAACAAATTCCTTAATCATTGTTTAAGTTCTAGCATTTTAACATGGCTAAGAAGACAGTTGACAGACAGCCAAACTGCTAAATGGGTAATTCTAAGCATGCTACAAATCTCAAGACTAGCTCAAGATGGGAATCAGAATCAAGAGTAAATGATTATGAATACTGTAGAGGACAACTTCAGTCATACCTTTCAGCATTTGCAATCACTAATGCTTCTAAAGCCCATTTGGGGTAGCAGAAATTGGACAGAGTCTTCAAAGCTGAACTAGTTTGAGTCCTTGTAATGAAGAGGGTTAAGACAACAGGAAGAATGGCTGACCACTGCATAAAACAGTAGATTTTTTGTCAATGAAAATACAAGAAAGATCAGATCAGCTAAGAACTTGTTTATGCACTGCTTTCACTAACCAGTTGGGCTGCACCTGGCTGAAAGAGGATGGCCAAAGCATAAGCGATACCCGTGACACAGTACAGAAGGCAGAGTAAAACAACATAATGATCTGTAAAGGAAGATCTTGGATTTGTGAAGGAATAAAACATAGAGAGATACATCAACGGCTTGATTGCTGTATTAAAATGGTCGACCGTGTCCTTTGCGAGAAAATAAGCCAAACTGCTCATGCCAGAAGAACTTTCCCTCCAATACTCCAACTTATCCAAAGAAAATGTTCTCAAAGCTGCAATTTTGCCTAGAAGGGCTGAAATCAATGACAAAATCATGGTCAGTGGTTATATATGTAGGCCCTGATAAAAGAGAGCATATTACGCGACGAAACGAGCAAAGATAATAGGTATAACAGGCTTTTCAATAAGCACATAGGTTTGCGTTGCATTTGTGGAAAGAAATAAATCAGAGGACCAGTGACTTACAAACTGCAATAATGGTGAAAGCATAGCCACTAACACCAAATGACTGATCGCTCACATTTGAAATAGATCCCAGGCAGGCACCAGCAAGGAGTAAGATCAAGTAATCTATAACTTGTATTTTCGAGTCCCGTAATCGCTGCTTACCAATTCTGAAATTCATAGTTATGAAGAAACCATATGTCAGCAATTAATGATAAGATCATGAAAATGTACATAGGTGTAAACCTAAGAGAACTGGATCATGAAGAATTGCTTTGACACACCGTATCTCAGGATCATTTATGTTGAAGATTTATAATTGATAGTTGTAAAATGTTATTACTTCTCAAAAAAATTAGAAGGAATATGAATATATGTACCTCCCAAGAAAGTATCTGTACTGTTTAAATACGCCTGGAGTACTTCGATGCGACAAATCTTTGGTCTTCAAAAAATGCATTCGCAATTTATCATGATGCTCCTCAACATTACTTCTCATGCCCTGCCATAACTCCCCAGCTAAAGAAGGTTGCCGCTCGACAAGAATACGGTTTCTTGTTCCATTAATTTGCTCCACATCTGCTGTGGCCGTAGTGTGTCCGACTGAGTTCTGCTGCAAATCTGCTGGTACTGGGTAACCATTATGAAGCAACCATCTAACAGGAAGCTCTTCATAGCTAATATCTGCATTAGGTGTCACTATACCCTCCAAAATATCGATGAAGTGATCAGGAGGGTTAACACGGTCTGGGACATTGATTCCGAGGCCAGCAAAGTATTCTTCAACTCTCCTTGCTGATCCATGATAAACAGTAAAACCACCTTTTGCAAGAAGAACCAAATCATCGAACATCTTGAATAAGGTGTAGCTGAAGCAGGCAATCACACATTAGTAAATAAGGGTAATATCCAAACCTGCACAAAACTAGAATAAAACATGCTTACATGCTAAAAAGACAATGGAAGAATATATTTTTTCATATGTATGGTTGGAAAAGCTACCTTGGTTGATGAACCACCATGCAGATGGTCACACCTTCAAGAGCTTCTCTCCTGAGAGCTCTAAGAAGTAACTGAGAAGAAGAACTGTCCAAACCAGATGTTGGCTCATCTAACAGCAAAATTGAAGGCTCTATCACCATTTCTAATCCAACATTCACCCTCTTCCTTTGACCTCCAGAGATTCCTCGCTTTTCCACTGTCCCAACCAAGGAGTTTCTAACAGTCTGGAGCCCCAAGAACTCGATAACTCTTTCAACAATTAGAACTTTATCCGGTTTGGACAAGTCCACAGAAAGTCTATAATAATAGGTGATGCTCACAGTCAGTAATGAAATCTTAACAGAAGCAACCAAATATCAAGAAAATAAGTTTGTCAATAGTTCTTGAATGAAATAATTATGAGTCTCGAACATCAAACGATATAAGTAAATTTGAAGGAAAAAATCATTATTAATCTTGTATTGGTGTAAGACTATTAGAAAGGTTCACAAGCATATCGATCATTTTCAGTGCTGCATCAAATTTATTTCAAGCAGAAACTCATTGACAGATTGGCTTGCATGTGATCAAGTCTTTTGCATGAGAACTATAGCTTGCAGAAGTTGTATCGATTTGTAATCAACAGGTATATCTAACTCTTCTGTTTAAAAAATATTTTCCCTGCATCTTCGCTGACAACCTTTCCTCAGTCACACTTTTAACCAAATTAGTAAATTGAATTTCTATCACAATCAACTTTTGAAAGTTGAGAACCTTTTCTTCATTGCATAATGCCTTTCTAAATCAAAGTAAATGTATCTTTGTGCCTATGTGCCTATTTAAAAGTATTTGTGTGTCCAGCTGCTAAGCTAATATGTACTTGAGGAAGCTTGTGCCAGCAGTAAGCTCAATTCAGACCATTCATTAATTTCTAACAAATAGTTACTTCATCTCTCATTTGCCTATATCAATAGCACTCAAGGTGTATCTAGTTTTGTTACAGAGACTTTGACGTATTCCTTGTTACATAACATAACACCTTAGTCCATTTATTCAGTCCTATCCATCCAAATGTAATGGCCTTCTTTAGTACCATCTATCACTCAGGCCATTAACAGATGATGATCATCATTTATAAGCTTGATTTCCGTCGTCAGTTGAATGAACCAAGAACATACATGAGGAACTCTATTTACCAATTTCTTAGAGAAAAATAATTTAAACATGAACAAAGGTCAGTAATTATGAAATCCAGACAAAAAAAAAAAAAGAAAAGAAAAGAAAATCATAACTTTCAACTTAAATCGTATGCCTCTTACTAGGAACTGATGTTTCAGGATAGAAAAATGATGTATGCTACCTTCAGAGTCAAGATGGTTGAAACAGAGACAAGTTAAAAGCATTAAATATAATAAAGTAGAAGTAGAACTCAAAGAGGAAAGGAAAGGTTCAAATACCTGCAGTTTGCACTGAACCATAAATTCTCTTCAACTGTCAAGTTCCCGTGTACGATATCATCTTGAGGCACAAAACCCATAATTCTTTTATAGGACAGAATCGATTCATTCTTTCCATTTATCAGAATAGAACCTGTTTTCTTGCATCCAATTGCTTTTCCTGCCAAAGCAGAAAGAAATGTTGTTTTTCCAGCTCCAGATGGGCCCATGACAGCAGTAATCCGGCCAGGCTTGATATTTCCAGTGACACATCTCAACAGATGCTTGTTTTTTGTTTTCAAAGTAAGGTTTAGGTCTTTAAAAGAAACTTCAATCGGAGGGCGCCTTTTATTCTCAGGATCAGTTGCCATTTTAATTACACCGGAAAAAGTAAGATTGTGGTTCTCTTGCTGCTGAGCCTTTTCTTTCTCAAGTTGGACGTAAGCATACCTAAACATCTGGCTATGAGTACTTGAATGCTTTCCCTTTGGCATTTGTTTCTCAAAACCCTCTCCTCCAGATTCAAAATGAAAGCCTTCATGACCATCAGGGTCTTTTTCAATTTCATGTATCATCCCCATTAGATCAGTCTGGTTATTCTTTCTTCCTTCTATGTGTGCAGATGAAGCCAACGACGTGGTTGGGATATGTGAATGTGAAGTTGATAAATCACCATCCGTCTCAGGTTCGGATTGATTCAGAATCTTAAATTTTTCTGTATCCGAGTTTTTCACACGTGAAAACTTTCGTGATAGTTGCACTTGCAACCCACTTGCATGCTTCTTAGCAGCATCTTTTGCAGCTTTCCACCTTTGTTGTGCTTTTGCTGTTGCCTTTGCACTTTTGGCTGCTGCTTCCCTGGATTTAGCCAGTCTCCTTTCTCTAGCAGCAAGAACTTGGTCGGAGAAATTGTAAATTATGAGTAGCACAGTGCTCAAAGCTACCTGCATAAGCAAATAAAAGTGCCAACTCTTATCTCTCTTGTTACCACCTTATTCCTATAAAAGTTGATAAAAAAACTCCACTATTTACAGAATTATGGATGGAAAGGCAAGAGAGAGCACTTGAAAATTGAAATAGAAAAGAAAAATCCAAAACAATCCAAAGAAAATATATCACAACATTGGATTTGCAACTCAGAGGCTCAGATTTTCACTTGGGTAGATGACTTACTAAAAGCATTACTCCATAAGCATGGATATTCTGATTTGTGGTGTTTGCATCACATGAAGTAAGCTTGAAGCATCCTGCAAGATATTTGGCAAAAGGTCAAATGCTTGCAAACCTTGCTTAACCAGGTATTGGATATTCACTGCCCATAAAGAGGACACAGCTAAGGGAAAATACAAAAGGAACAGTTCAAAAGAAACGTCTATATTCCCTACATGTTTTAGACATCTGTAGGAAAAAAGTAGTTCAAATTCCAACTTGCAAGCTTATGGAATTCAGTATAGCACTTACGATTTTGAGAAGTTGAACCCATTCTGCAGTAATATCTGCAATGACAGCAAAAAATCAAAATATGATTAGAAAGTTGGATGTTCTTTTCCCTCTTAATCACCCTAAGAAGGGTAATCTTTTATGATGTTCTTACTAATAAGACTTAAAAAAGAAATTTTGAACCAGCAAACATTGGTTTACAACAAAACAGTGCTAGGGTACAGGTCAATACCCACTATCACAAGGAATTTCTTCGGTGCTTGAGGGACAAAATGATCCATCTGAACAAAACATCTCTCTACTACGACCAACATCAGCCCAAATATTTGCTCCTCCACAAGTATGGTTGGGCCGCCCGGGCGGTAGCTGGTAAAGATATCTGCAAAAATAAGAAAACGGATAACTTCATTGTGATATTATGCTGAAGACCATAGACAACTGACATTCAGAGTTATGGTTTGTACTTACGGCTCACATACTCCAGTTGTTCTATTCAGCTTGGCATCGGGGCAATAGGATCCTAAAGGGCATGCTGTCAGACAACACAATGCAAGATGGAAAGAGTGTTAGAAAGTGAGAGAATTATACATAACTAAGGAGAGAAATAGAAGATCACAAACCAGCAACTTATATGCGTATAAAACAAGCTTATAAAAGCTCACAATTGGCAATGACCTTACTTGAACAGGATCTCATTCACTATAGATTGTACAACTGTGCCCTTGAGTTCTAAAAAGAGCACTAAAATTGAGCAATATTCTATTTTCCAAAGACTAGTAATATGGATAGCGAGAACAGAAATAAGAAATTTAAAAAAGAAAGATGTTAGGGACAATGGATACTCCACAGATCACCACAATGATATGATTTTACCTAAAAAAGCCTGAAGATATTATCCCTCACTTATATAACCATGATCATTCCCTGATCTTGTGGGACTTTGGTCACACTCCCAATAAAAGATATTCAGTATGCATAAGACAAAACACCAGTAAAAATGTTTCAAAGATGCCACAACAATATACAGAATCTACAGCCAATGGTGAAGAGCAAGCACTTATAAGTCTAAATACTTACGTATCATGCATGTAAGACCCTGAGGACAGAAGAACCCCGCACAACAAGCTTGGCAATCATGCATTCTTGAAGGGATTTGCAGGGAATTACTAAGGTCAACCCTCTGGTCAGGACCAACACTGCATGCCCATCCTGGCTCACAACCAGGAGCCCATGAAGTCAAATTACAATTCTTGTTAAGTTCCAAGAAGGAACCACTTTCAGGATTTTGAAGGATGATACTGTCAAAGTAAAAATTGATTTCTGCTGCTGTACACAGGCGCTTTGTGAAATCTCCTGTTGCAAAAACAACACAAGATAGAAATCAGCACCATGTGACTGAACCTAATTATCACAGAAATGGAAGATTTCTTCTTTCTACTTAAGGATTACTCATACCATTGGTCCTTTGAAGGCAAGAAGACAAGAACTTCAGATTAGATGAAAAGTTAAACGCTTTGTTCCAATCAGCTTGCCTAAAAAAAGTAAAACGATCCAAGTTTCAGACTGGATGAAGATCTAAAGAAATGGAAAGGATATTGATACGCCTCATTAGGATGTTCAGAACTAAATTAAGAACCAGTAAGCTAAAAAAGAGCTCCTAGCTCAGGATTTCATAATGCAAAGTTATATCACATCCCAGAATCCAAAAAGAGTAAAGTGCAAACCAGGATTCCACTTCCTTTCGATTTCCCTCAAATTCTCAATAACCAAACAGAAAGCAGAATCGAAAGTACATGGAAAAAACTCACGTGTCTCTGGAGCAGAAATGGAAGCGGCTACTGAGTTCCGAGTTGATGATTGAGCTCAAATTAGAAAGCTCACCGTTGGCCATCGATAAGATAAATGGAAAAGCTGCAGGGCTGGCAAACTGATTGCCATCCACATTCTGGCTATCAACAAACCGTTCCCAGCTCAATCCCACGAGAACAAGAACCATGAAAATGGAAGAGATTCTGGGGTTCTCAAAGTTCATAGCTTTAAGCATTGAATCAATGCAGAAATTAGAAGTTAAACCAAAAAAATTGAATTAGAACAGGAATGTAAAGATCTAAGGAAGAAGGAGAGATGGGTTTTATAGAATGAAGTTTGAAAAGCTCAACGACCATATTTGTCATAGCCGTCAGAGGTCAAAGGAGGAGAATTTGGTGGGTTAGAGAGAGAGAGAGAGAAAGGAAAAACAGTGGCAAAGAAGGTGGGCAACGTGGGGTCACGAAGGGAAGCTGCTGTAAGTTTTCTGGTAAACCATGTCTGTCTTGGAGCTCTTGGCACCTTGTACTTACACTTTAGAGACCAGTTTAGACGCCAATTTGACGGACTGACTTGGTTCAAGTTGTCCTTTTCCTCGGCATAAGCTACAGAAACATTAAATTATGAATAGAACTATAGCTGCCATAAGTTGGTATATCAATGCTAGGCAGCTTCCTGATTTTCAATTGGATGAATTATGTGAAGATTAAAGGATATGGAAAAGAAAATGAGATGAGTTTCTTTCTAGAGTACATCAAGAAATGTGAGGCCACGAGTTTGAACTTTCAAACTCAAAAGAATGAATGTGAAAATGAGATGAGTTGCATATCATAGATTTAAATTTTATTTCAAGAGAATGAATACATACCTTAACTACTGAGTTAAGTTCGTGCTCACAAAAATTGGATAAATTTTCCTATATGCACTATACATAAACTTAAAATCTTACCTTAAGGAAATGCATATTTGCAAAAATTCGAGTTTCTTCTAGACTTAAAATCTTAGCTCAAGAAAATGAGTAAATACTACATTGAGCTAAACTCATGTTCGCGAAAATTCAAGTTTTTTTTCATGTACACCTTATATAGACTTAAAATCTTACCTCAAAAAAATGTATAGATACTTCGATGGTAGCTCGGCCTTCGCGAAAATGTGATCTTCCTTGTACAAGTACATAGACTTGGAACCTTCATTGCTTGCTTTCACTAGTAAATTTTCCTCTCTTTTCTTAACATTTTTCCCTTCTCTATTTCTATCCACTATTCTGTTAATAATTATGTCTAATCCTCATCCATCACAGAAATAAGATAGATGGGGAAAAGAGAGAGAGAAAAATGATACCAAAATTATGAGTTGGTTGGAACATGAGTTATAATAATTTATGGAATACTCTACATTCCAAACATAGATTATTATAACTTTAGTCTAAATAATTCTGGATTTTAAACAATAATATATAATTATATACACTATTATAATTCATATTATCATAACTCACCCAGTGTCCTAAACAAACTCATGTTTTTGAAGATTTTAAGCATCGATATAAAATGACAAAAAGATAAAGATATGGTTGAAAATTTTAAGAAGTGACAAGGTAATAGTCCATTCAAGAGCTAATAATGAACTTGCATGCTTTAAATTGAGATCTTTTTTTAGTGAATATTTTATTTTATAAATAAAAAGATGATAAAAGAACGAAAGTATTCGTAGTCTTCACGTAAACGGTAAATGAGAAATGAGAAATGAAATTTGAAATGTAGAGATAAAATTGAAAAGTCTACCATAATTTTCATTTTTGACCTATATGAAATGTCTAAGTCATACTTTTATTATTTGAAAGTTCCATTTCCATGTCACTTTCAAATTTCTAATCTCTTGTGTCCACCCTTTGAAAAGTATTATCTTTCAAAAGGCTTCTTTTGTATCTCTCTCAGCTGAATTTTGGTGCTTCATAAAAACAAATAAATAAATAAAATCTATTCATCTCATTTTTACTATAACTGTACAACATCTGTTTTTACCTCACTGTTTTGCATCCTTTTGCTGTTGTAAACAGTGATATTGCTTGGGTAAGTATTTTACCTCTAAATTCTTTATAAGGTGCTAAAAAAACAATTAATATCATATTAACCAATATGATATTTTTTTAAAAAAGTCAATGCCATATTTTAAAAACATATATCTTTGCTACTTCGAAACAAAATTTTAAATCAACTCACTTGAAGACATTTTCACACACTCTTTTTTATCATTTCTAAACCATCTCAATTTGGGATCAGTGTTTTAATGATAACCCATTTGATAAATCCAATTGGAATTGCATTAAAAACCCTAGTTTTGAACCTTTTTTTTCCCTAGGGGAAGAGAATCAACTTTCACCCTAAATATTAAATTTCATCCAATTGCACCTCAAACTTAGATAAGTGTCGTAATCTTAACCTTAAATTTAGAAATTTGTAACAAATTTTACCCTTTTATAAGTTTTCATTTGAAAATTCGTGGGGAAAAAAGGATTGTTTGGGACAAAGAGTTTTAGGGAGTAAGAATTAAGTCTCTGGAGTTAGGAAGTCTGGGAGTTAAAGCTGTATTTTTTTGTGCAAAGTTATTTAATATGTGTTTGGGACAAAGAGTTTTGAAGCCTGTATTTGGATCCAGATTTATTAAACCAAGAGTTCTGAAGTCTGAGTTGATTCTAGTTTTTGTTTGTCCAGTCGTTTTTACAACTTCTCAAATTTCAATTATTAAGAGTTTGTTAATTCTAAGATTAAGATTTTTTTTAATTTTTATTAATTTATGTGTATGGTACAAATTTCTTTAATGAAAAAAAAAAACAAAATATCCAACCTTCTTTTTTCAATATCTATCACATTAATTATTCATTTTCATGGAATAGTTTTCAAATAAAAGGAATTCTAACAATACTTTTTTAAATATTACATGTGATTCACAAAAGATTTTAATCCATTGATTTAATTCAAATAAACTTTAAGATTTTTATTTTCTCAATTCTAGAAATAATATATATTTGTTTCTGTTAATTCTAAAATTGAGATTTTAAATTATATTATTTTATAAACATTTTACAATTTTGTTAAATACTTGTTTTGTCAATTTTAATTTAATATTTATTTTTCAAGTTTAATAAAATGATTTTTTTTATAATTTAAGATTTTATTTTTCTAACTAATATAATGGATTATATCTCAAGTTTGATTAATTTGTTTGAAGTTTTAAAATAACTACGTTAAAAATAAAATATCAAATATTTATTGCTATTTTAAACTAATTAAGTTCAAAATGAATATACATTTTTTTAACACCATTCAAAAAGAATATCGCTGGATTATTACATATTTATGTTATTTATTTTAATAGTTTTATTTTCTTGAGTTTGGAAGGAGAAAATGTTTATCTTTTTACTTTGAATTTGATTTATTCGTAAATCTAATTTTTTTAATATATTAATCTTTTTACATACTAAATTCTTAAATTGTAATACATGTTGCTTTAAAATATGTGTTTACACGTGATTTCAGCGAAGAAATGGAAATAAGACACTTGTAATTTAACGTTGTGTTTGTATTAATTTGAATGTAATGGATTACAATCTCTAATGTTTCTCCTCTGATTCTTTCTCTCTCTCAAGTGTAATTTGTCTGAGGGCTTTACAACTTGTTCTTGGACGTAGATTTGATTCGAGAGCTTCGCAGCTTATTCTCGAACGTAGACTTGTCTTGAGGGCTTTGCAGCTTGCTCTCATGTGTAGACTTGTCTTGAGGGTTTTGCAGCTTATTCTCATGTGTAGACTTAGAAGAGTATTTGGTTTGCAGCTTGTTGAAGGACTTCGACTTGTTGCTTGTTGAAGGCCTTCGACTTGTAGCGTGTTGAAGTCCTTCATCTTACAACTTGTTGAAGGTCTTCGTTTTGTAGCTTGTTGAAGGACCTCGGCTTGTTGCTTGTTGAAGGTCTTCGGCTTGTAGCGTGTTGAAGTGTGACGCCCGGTATTTTCAGGTAAATCATTATTTCCTTTTCGTATTTAACTTCGGGCTCATGTCGTAGTTTTTAAAATCTTTGGGCTAAGGAGTTAATTATTGGACCTTGCAGGGACCCAAATAATTAAACCTCACCTTTAAATTTGGGTGGTCAGCTCCCTTGGTTTTCATATCGTTGGTGTGGGAGAAGATTTTGAGGTAAGCTCTTCCTTGTTCTTTTAGGGTTTTGTTTTGGGTTAGCTTTGAAAAGAGGGAGTTTAAAAAAAAAAAGAGAGTTTGAAAAGGTCAGCGCGCCTCTCCCCGCACTGCCTTCTCTTTGCGTAGTGGGCGCGCCGCCGCTCGTCGGCGTCGGCACGGGCGGCGACCTCCTTCTCTTTCTCTCCTTCTCCCCTCGGTCACCGTTCGCCCAACCGAGACCCGCGCCGCCACCTCTCTCTGCCTTCCTCATTCGACTCTCTCTCTCCCTCCCTTTCGAATCGTCGTCCGCCAGTCGAGAACCGCGAGGTTCGCCAGCCGCCAGCCACGCCCCTCGCCAACGTCGCCCTCTCCACCGCCCCCCTCTCGATCCGTCGTCTCTTTCTCTCCCTCCCGACCCGCCGTCTCTCCCTCTCCCCCTCAGATCCGACCCCCCTCTTCAGATCTGTCTCCATCTCTCTCTCGGATCTGAACCGATCTCCCTAGCTCTCCTGTCCAAACCAAATGTTGTGATCTTGCTGATTGGTGTTGTTTTGTGGACATGGGCAGATTCGTTGGCGAAGGAGTAAGGCCTTTGGAAAAGAATCTCGAGGCTAAGAACGAGCGGAGAGCCTGCCTTCGGCTTTATAATCGTGGGTAAGACTCGTTTCAACCTTTTTGTTCTCGAATTGTAAGCTTAGGATGTTTTTTTTTGAGTTCTTGTTGAATGAGTTAAAGGTGTTCGGTTAGCTTTCGGTTGGGTTCGCTTTTGTATCGCGCCTCGCGGGTAGTGGCCACGTGGTTGGTTCACAAATCGAACTTGTGCATCGTTTGTGATGTTCAGTAGGTGTCTTAGGGCGCCAGCGAGAGTGAGACCTCCTTTTGCGCACTTTTTCGAGGTAAAAGTAGTCGCTTTTGTTTAAGTATCAAGCTCGTAAGTGAATGAGTTTGAATATAGGGTCGTTGTGGTTGACTTTATAACTGTTGTGTGGATTGTTAACTGTTGTTTGGTGCATGAGACTCTGAATATCCTATTCTGGTGGTGATTGCCTGTCATCATCGCTTGTAAGTTACGTGGTTGAATCACTTGTGTGCCCCTGAATGTATTGCTTAGTTCATGAATATGCTCTTATGACTCGGGATTGGTTCTTTGAGTGAGACTCGAGTCCGTATGGTAGAACGACTGTGTGGTTGTCCCCAGAACTAACATGATGAGTGTGTGGTGGTTTTGGCTAGAAATGGTTGGTTAGTTCTGTGGATGGGCCAAGAGTTTCTTTGTGCGGGCCGTGTGTGATTGGTCGGTTAGGTGCTTTGGTTGTGGAATCGGTTTCGGGATGACCTTGAACGGTTTAGGGGAAGCCTGGGAGAAACGTTAGAGCTTGACCTCCTAGGCTAGCGTTACCAAACCACCCGAGTGACCCCGAGCGAGAAAAAAAACTTTTAGGTGACATCTATGTGTGGGCATTAGGGTCGAGTGCGCCTTATCACGCGAGCCATGTGGGCATTAGGGTCAAGTGCGCCCTTTGCGAGCTGTGAGCTTTAGGGTCGAGTCGCGCCTTTTCGCAGTTTGTGTGGGACATGGGGTTGAGCACCCTATGTGATCTCTGTGTGGGCACTTGGGGGCCGCCGCCTTGCGATCTGTGTGGGCTTTAGAGTCGAGGCTCTGTTGCGTTACGTGTGGGCGTTAGGTGATTACTCTTTCGGCGTTGGGGTGCGCCCCGCCTATGGCCGCCAGGTTTCGGATCATCGGTGAGTCTCGGGGTAAGGTAGATACGTGAGCGTCTAGTCTTAAGTCCCTAAGATGCTTTGGTTACGAACTGTTTTACCTCTCTGTGTGCACATGTGAATTTCAGTAGCTTGGACGTGAGTGGGTTACTTACGAGTATCTTTATACTCACCCGTCTACTTCAATGTTTTTGATTGCGGTGTAAGGGTAAACAAAGTGAGCCGATGATGATGATCGTGGCGACACGCACGAGGCTATGAGACCCTTTTTTGTCGTGAGTGGAGCTTTCTGCTTTAGGCTTAAAGTTTATCCTTGTAACTTTGAGTTGTTTTGTGACTTTTATATGCACTGTTGGTTTTCCAACTCATTGCGTGGTTATGCATGTTATTTATTTATTTTGGATTCTTGGTTTAACATGCTTGTATACACATTGTGTGTGGTGTTTGTGTTGTTTCGCTTGTGTGGTCTGCTGGAGCCCACCTGCTTTGTTGAAGTTTGGAGGAGGTCGGGCATTAAAAGGTTCTTAGTAAGTGTTTCTTGCATAAACAAAGTTAAGTAAAATTTTTGGATTAGTCCAGATAATGTCGTTATCTTTGCTGTAAATTTTCAGCGCAGAGGTGCTTATCTAGCAAGGCGTCCTAGTTGGATTTGTGTCAAAAATTAGGGGCGTTATACGAAGGCCTTCGACTTGCGACTTGCAACGTGTTAAAGGTCTTCGGCTTGTAGCTTGTTGAAGGCCTTCAGCTTATTGCTTCTTATTGCTTCGACTTGTAGCTTGTTAAAGGTCTTCGGCTTGTAGCTTTTCTCGAGGGCTTAAACAGCTTGTTCTCGATGTTGAAAACTTCAATGGATTCGTGGTGTATTCTTGACGATTCCTTTGAAGCGTTCTTCGTTCAGATGGTGTTTGATCTTTATGAACTTCTGGAGATTTCACAGCTTTGTTTCTGAATTCTGTCTAGAGTCTCAAATTTCTGAACCTTGAAAATGAAAGAGGAAGGTCTCTATTTATAGAGTTCCTCTGTGCCTCCAGATGGACTTGGGCCCGTTAGACTAGGTCTGCTCTTTCTTGGGCCAACTCCTTTGGGTTAGGCCAGGTTGGCTTTGGGCCAACCATTTTGGGTTGGGCCAACCTTTTTGGGCTTGGCTTATTTGGGCGTTCTGTCCTGGACTGAGCTTGATTGATTTTGAGCTTACGCCTCCTGGATCGAAGCGGACTTTTGCTAATTGGGTCTTTAATTTAGACTTTTGTCTACCAAATTTTAAGGAACCCAATTGTATAGCCACCAATTTAATTTAGGGATGGTTGCAAATTTAATTAGTCCATAATTAAATAATTTTGCCATCAATGTCGAGTGATGACGTGACAATTTTGGATTCGCCGAAATTTCTATTCCAACCATATGTTTTTCTTATCTTTAAATAATAAAATTATATATATATATATATATATATATAATTTTTTTAGCTATTAGTAAAAATAAGTTTTTTTTTTTTAAAAAAGATAAGATTGATATTTATTATAAGTAATTTTTTTAAACTTAAAAAAAAATTATAGATGACTCGGAAGTGAGATAGTAAGAATTTCCATCTAAATTATAGTACTATATATAAAAAAATCTTATATAATTTATATTTTAAAAAATAAAATTATAGGATAAAATAATAACATTTTAAATAATTATTTATATTTAATTAGTAATTATATAAAAAATAAAGAAATAAAGGAAAGGAGAGAAGAAGAGAAGTTAAGGGCTTGTTTGGTAAGCAATCTGAAAACAGAAATTTGAAAACAAGAGATTGAAAACAAAGTTGTATTTCATGTTTTCAGATGTGTGTTTGGTAGGTAGCAGATTTAGAATAATTTGATTACATTCTAAACAATTGTTTAAAGTGTGTCCTATAATATATTTATTGATCATGAAATTAGTTGTAGTTGCAAAACTAATTATTAAATTGAATATAAGTCATTATTAATTAATTTATGAACATTATTTTTATTAATTTTATAGAATTATCATTTTATGATATAATATTATATAATTTATAATAGATTATACATATTTTAATTTAACAAAATTAAATTGAGTTTATAACATGAAATAATGTATTGATTAATATTTATATCTTTGTTTAATATAATTATGCATTTTAAATTTTTAAATTCAAAATCTGGATACAATGAAAAAACATAAAAATGTTGTTTTCAGAATATCTACGATTTGGATCACAGAATCCGAAAACAGTTTTCGAAAACACATTTGACAAACACATATTCACTGAATTCAGTGAATCTGAAAACATAAAATAGAATCCGGATTACATAACAAACATACCCTAAATTTGTAGAACAATAGGAGTTAAAATATCATTGGGTCAAACATGGAGTTCGAAACTTCTCCCAACTCTACAATCCCAACTCCTCAATCACACCCCCAAAGTATTATCATACACTTTTAATGGATTATAGAACATATGTATGGTACAAAATTGATAAAATTGTAAAGAAAAATGACATTAAAACTAAATTTTTGTTAACCTGGGTTACTTTTGCTAAAGTTATTCAGTAGTTAATTTGTGAACTAATCCAACTTAAATTTATGCAAATGTTGATATTCTTCCAAGTAACGACTTTACCTAAATTTTTAGGTTATTATATTTTTTTATATTTGTGGATGAATTAACGTAAATTAAATAGAGATTAGAAATGGCAACATTCATTTAAATAGGGAGCCTATTAAGATTTGAGAGTAGTGAAAAAAAAGAAATAACATAATAAATTTAGAGTTATAAATTAGAATTTTCTCAACTTTTGATTATATTAGAAACGCCTTACAATTGATATAAGTTAAGTAATAATTAATATGTAATCATTTTCTTCCTACGGAAGGCTCTCAATTGGATTTTTTTTCATCAGAAGGCTGAAAGAATATCCATTTGGGGGAATTTCTGGAAATCTGAAGCAGATAAAAGACTGCTTAGAGGACAGGACAGACAGACACGTAATGTTAGAATTTATATAAAATATTTAATACTATGGGGACAGGGAAGAACAAGTCAAATGACTAATTCTTATTCCCTGTGGTGATATCCATAATTCCCTTTTGGTAGACCTTTTCTTTTGTACGATCAAAACCAAGCTCCAACATTTGACATAACCCAAAAGAACAAAAATTTAAAAAAAAATTGAAAAAATTCAACTCTTTCTTTTCTTTCACTCGGTTTTCTCTTTTCTCAACCCCTTTTCACACCCAAATCCCCCATTTGCTCAAACATTGTCCCTTTTGCTTGTCAATTTGTTTTTGTTTTTGTTTTTAATATTTTTCTGGTTGGGCGTTTACTGTTTCTATACCTCTAATTTTCTTTCTATATTTTAATTTTTTGAGGGGTTTTTTGAAATGGGTTTTTTGGTTGGTGAGCTGAATTTTAGCTGCCTTGTTTTGACTTCCCCTAGATCATGGGGAGCTCGTCGTGTCTTTCAATGTTCTCTAAACCCTTTTCTGGATCCTGCTCTTCTCTTTAAGCTCCTCAATTTTCAAGTTTCTGTTGTTTTGCAAGTTTGGACATATATGAAAGGTGATTTTTTCTTTCTCCTTAATCTTCTTAGTTTTCTGTGATAATCAATGAAGATTTCTTGATTTTCTGAACTTTTAGTTATAAAATCCATTAAGTTTCTTGTATTGTGGGTTCAGAATCCAAGGTTTCCCAGAAAATTCAGATTCTCCTTGATATGGGTTAAGAGGGAAATTGAAAATCTGGGTTTTGATTGTGAATGAAGGGAATTTCTATGTGGTTATTAACTGTTAAGAATTAGGATTAGACACTTTTTGGGTTTCTTCAACAGCTAGAAATTATGCTTTCCAAAATGAAGGCTCTTCAGTTTTCTGGTTTTGCCTCTTGAACCAGGACCAGTGAGTTGGTGAATGTATTAGCCCAAATATACTTGTTCAGGTAGTTTTATTCTCAACATTCTGTGGTGTTGTTTCTGTGCAGTGAGGGAATCAGCTTTTGGAGGGGACTATGAAGTGGTTTCATCTATTCAGCAAAGCGAGAAATGTTGAGCCAAGGACTACTATGAAATCTAATTCGATTATCTCGTGTACCTCTAATTCTATGTCTATGAATCAAGATCTTAAGATGTTTGACTCTGATGTAAATTCTCAGAATGTCTCAGAAGTTAGTGCAGCATCTTCTGCTATATCATTTGCAGCTTTGTCTCAAAGACATAGTAATCTTAGGGAGTTCACATTCTCAGAATTGAAAACGGCCACGAAGAATTTCAGCCGCTCGCTCATGATTGGAGAAGGAGGATTTGGTAGTGTATATAGAGGCGCTATCCGCAACTCAGAAGATCCACATAAAAGAATAGACATTGCTGTTAAGCAATTAAGTAGAAGAGGATTGCAGGCAAGTTCTCCCACTCTAACCTCCCACCTTCCCCAAGTGTTTACTTACATATGTACTTATTTGCATTATCTTGGGTTATCTGAGAATATTTCATATGTGCATTGGTATTAAGATATTTTTGTGTTTTGTGGAGACAAGAAACAACTCATTGCAACAAAGAGCCATATAGAAGAGGAGAAATGGAAAGATAAGACATTCTTCCATTTCTCCAAAAAGCCAAAAGAAATTACAGAAATGCTCCCTTTTGGACACTAATAAAAAATCAAAGAATTATACAAAGCCAGGGGAAGGTTATTCCAACTCCATCTAAGTGTTAAAAGTTGAAGTCTAAGACTCAAATTCATTTCTAACAAAGGACTTCACCATTGGATGATCTATTCAAAATTCTAAACATGGAAATTTGTGCATTAGCCTTAATTTGGACTACTTTGTTGCAAAATGTTGCTTTACTTGGGGATTTTCCACAAATATGCTGCGTGAGTGCCTGCAAGATACTACTTTTCTTTCTATTGTCCATGCCGAGTTTGAATTGCCCTTATGCAGATTGTTAGTTATATAGTTTGGGAGTATTTTAATCAGTCAACTGGCTGTTCGTTCTCCTTTATATTTCTGTCCATCTGTAGGATAGTAATACTTTCAGTTGCTTACAGTTTTATGATTTCGGTTTCTGTCCTGTCCAATAGGGTCACAAGGAATGGGTGACAGAAGTGAACTTTTTGGGCGTTGTCGAACATCCAAATCTTGTCAAATTACTAGGCTACTGTGCAGAGGATGATGAAAGAGGAATCCAGCGATTACTCGTGTACGAATATATGCCTAACAGAAGTGTACAGGATCACTTATCAAGCAGGTTTAATAGTTCTCTTCCATGGGCGATAAGAATGAAAATAGCACAGGATGCTGCTCGTGGCTTGGCGTATCTGCATGAAGGAATGGATTTCCAGGTACCATATACTTTTGCAAGATTTTTATACCATTGAGATAATTTTATTGAGCAAAAAAAACTAGTGAACTTAATTTACTGAGGCTGTATTGTTTATGTTTCTTTACTCAGAAAGTTGCGTCTTTCTTTCACTCTAGCATTAATTAACGATGAACCTTCTCATATATACATCAACAATCTATGTTATATAGAGAGAAGAAAGTGTATAATCCACTTTGAATGAGATGAGAGAAGAATTATTTGGATTGTTTTTGAGTTTTCTCCTTCACAAATTCTATGAAGTGCATATATGGTAGCCTAATTGTCATCATTCTTTGTGCAGATAATATTTAGGGATTTCAAGTCTTCAAACATACTTTTGGATGACCATTGGAATGCTAAGTTGTCTGATTTTGGACTGGCCAGGCTGGGGCCTTCTGATGGATTAAGTCATGTCTCTACAGCGGTTCGTATGCAACTTATCTAAAATCTATTTGTTTGAACCAGTTTTCGTAAATCCAAAAAGACCGCGCATTTGTTTTCTCTCTGTGTCGGATCGTTAATAAACAATCCATGTGCAGATTGTAGGAACAATTGGATATGCAGCTCCTGAATACCTTCAAACAGGACGACTCACAGCTAAAATCGATGTATGGAGCTATGGAGTGTTCCTCTATGAACTGATTACTGGTAGGCGTCCCCTAGATCGGAACCGCCCTAAAGGTGAGCAAAAGCTCTTGGAATGGGTCAGACCACACCTATCTGACTTAAAGAAGTTCGAGCTGATAATGGACCCAAGACTTGAAGGTAAATATTCTCTTAAAGCTGCCCATAAACTAGCAGCTGTAGCTAACCGTTGTTTGGTTCGGAAGGCTGCGGTACGCCCCAAAATGAGCGAAGTCTTGGAGATGGTAAATCAGATTGTGGAAGGAGGTTATCTTGAGAGCCCTCTGCTTCCAACTTCTAACAAAGAGTCTGAAGGATCAAAAAGTGAACCTTTGAGAAAACGGATTATGAATCCATTTATTGGAGAGAATGGTTGCTTGATTTGCCTAGCATGGAGACCCAAAGTTGTGAGAACTTGTTGAACAACGTTGAGAGGATTGACACTGAGGTTTTCTCTTTCTTTTTGGAAAAAGAAATTTACTCGTGTAAAAAAATAGTGTTTCTTGAACTGCTGGATCATGTACAGTAGTCGTGTTTGTGCAAAAATTAACTCAACTGGTGGTGATAATTTGGATGAAATTTCTTCAGTGATTATTGAGATGTCCAAAACTGAGGTTAGTGTGTAAGTTATTTATACTGGAAACCAGAATTACTCAGTTTTAATTTGGATGGAATTATCCCTAACAAATGATTATTCATTAATAGGGAACAAAACAAGCAGAGGAGTTGACATGTTTTCTTTTTCTTCTTCTCCAGTCATTTTGAATAATGCTAAAAATCAGTTCTTAAAACCTTAATCCAGCGACAGCACTTTGAAGCCCTACACAAGTTTATAAGCTTAGGCTTTACCCTCAAAGATAATGGACTCAAATATCTTAATTGATACTGAAGGTTTTATTTTAAACGATGAATTTAAGCACTTGGAAAATCATTCTATTCTAAACAAGCTTGAAAGCTATGAGTCTGTAATAAGATTAAATTGGAAGAACCAAGGACTGTATTCACTATCTCTATTAATAAAATATCATTATTGTAACAAAATGGATTTGATTGATGTCTAAATTTCTAGTAAAGAAACAAAGGTATTGACAGAAAAAGGGGGGAAAACAGGTATAAATGAAAAGGCTCATCTACGTTTCATGGCCACATGAAATCTAGAGTTCCTCTATAAATCAATATACAATATAAAAGGTACACAAAATCTACCATAATCTATGGCTGCATAACCAGTGACTCTTGGTGGTTGTGAAGACAAAAAAACTTCAGCCGCTCAATTTCTCAATGATTTTCTTGACAGATGAATATGATCCAAATGCTGATGCAACAGCTCCTACTGCTATTACTATGAAACAAAGTGCTCTCTGTAAAAGAGAGAAAAAAAGGGGGGGAGAGAGGAGGATGAGAAAATCTTGCCGTAAAATGGTGTTATGTAGTAATTGATTAGTCTAATTCTTCTAAGTATGCATGTTCTTGTACGCAAATAAAAGAAAATGCAATGCAGGGGACGTTTTTACCTGCAAAAATGTTACTTTCCCCTTCAAAATTCTGAGGTAACAGACACAAGGGAGTATCAAAGTCTGCAAGACAAATTTGATAGTTCAGCCGTCAATAAATGAGTTAATTCCAGCAAGCAGTGTTAGGATGAGCAAACTTACCACAAGCATTGTCAGCACTGATCCAATCAATGACATCATTAGACCTGCGTTGGAAAAGTGAAGGATTCAGAAAATGGTACTCATTTTTCCTAGGCCAAAAGGTGCTTTAGAAACTGGTATAGAAATAGAAATGTGAAGATCATATACACTCACCAAAAAAGGGGAGAGAAAGGCCGACCAGTAAGGTAGAAACTACAAGAGCAGTTCTAATGAGGATGGAATAAATATGAGACTTGGGGTGGTTTGGTGGTATGAACTCCTCCAGACTCATTGCAACTGGAGATATTGTTAATGCATACGTGGGACTAATTAAGGGGAAACACCATTCTTCCAGTTCAAATATGCTAGCAGAAATTACAGTAGAGCAAAAACAGAAAAAAACGAAACTAGGAGCATAGTATTAGTTTCTGATTATTATATGTAATTTGTATATTATTACCCTTAAATATTATGGGATAAGAGGCCCAAAATCCTACTGCAGTGAGTAACAAGTATATATCACACTTTGAAAGGATATTTGGTAAAGGGGTTTACTACCTGCCAAAGAACAAATAAGAAACATGAGAAATTGGTTTGCAGGCAGTGACAGTAGAAATTATGTACAAGAATAACAACAGAAACAGCTCCCTAAAATAAGACTAAGCAAGAGAAAAAGAGGCTGAAACATGCTCGATTCCTAAATGAATGGCCTAGCAGATCCCTTCATTGATTTTAACCAAATCATATCAATCTATCATTTAATATAGCTAATGCTTCCAAATCACAAATGAACTTTCTTTAGCCAACAAATAATACAACCACGTGGCGAACTTCCAATTCTAGTTCTAAATATAAGAGTATTTATAAGCAGGAGTGCAACTAAGATCCTTAAGCCACCATTCCATAGTAAGAAGATTTAAGACATCAGAATTTATTTCTTTAACCTTACAGAACATCATATAAACGTAGCAGTTTAGTGGGAAAATCAATATAGGGTGAAAACTTAAGCATCAATAATGTATTGGTTGAGGAAAAATTGACCACCGTACCGTAGTCCACACAGCAATCTTTGAGGCAACCAAATCCTGGGGCAGGTTAAGAGTGTACTGGGACAATGTCGATTCTCCAAACATTAAGTATCCCATAATAGCAACTCCAGCATACATCAAGGTACACATACCAAAACTGCATTCATAAAGAAAAGAAAATGCTGTTCATGTTAACATCTTAGATGATAATTTTTCTTTAAGGTTGGCAGGTCTTATCAACCCTCCATTCAGAAGAGCATATCAGGCAAACCAAAGATTAACGAAGTCATGTATACAAGAGGTATTTGGGTGTTTCTGTTTGAGCCGTACGAGACGAAATTCTCGTTCTCAGAGGGAGATTCCCTTGGTTTACCTGTCTCAATAAAGTATATGACTAGTTCGAATAACGTCTTGAAATTCAAGCGAATGCAGATGATA
Source organism: Trichosanthes cucumerina (assembly GCA_036507285.1). Taxonomy (NCBI): domain Eukaryota; kingdom Viridiplantae; phylum Streptophyta; class Magnoliopsida; order Cucurbitales; family Cucurbitaceae; genus Trichosanthes; species Trichosanthes cucumerina. Next base: position 7,246,271 of record CM071845.1, read on the forward strand.
TACCTATCTCAATAGGCTTGGAGTTTCTCTATTGGGGCAGACTTCATCAGCCAGGTAAATGATAAATAAAAAACACTATAATAAGACTTACACGATGAATACTTCAAAGGTCTTTAAGAATGATGTATATTAAATCAAATTAATAGCCAAGCAACATACAGAAGCAGACAGTAGGAGATGAAGAAGACAAATTATTTGTGAAAATGAATGAAGATTTGAAATTACCATGTCAAAAGAACAGCTGGAAATTGGCTTTGTTTCCCCATTGAACTATAGATGTTAGGAAATACAGCATGTCCTGAGTAGCAGAAACCGTAGAGACCCAGAGCAACAGGGAGAGTAGAGAGATTCAGTGGAGTGACAGTGCCATGGAAACCGACATTATCTACGACCCCAACCCAAAACAAGCAAATAACAACCACGATTGATGCAATAACTCCACCAGCTGCAAAGAAGAAGGATAACAAGCAAAATAAGAAGAATTAAAAAAAAAAAAAAATCTTTGATTTTGAGATGATAAATTTTGGGGAGCTTACCAGAGATATAACTTAGAATACTGAGATCCCGAAGCCAAACGGTGGGAAGAACAGCAAGGGCAGTGGCTATAGCGAATAAAAGGTGTGCCGTTAATTCGAAGCCGCCCAAACTTATGTGCGCACTGGGAAACAATGTAGACAAATTGTCGCTCTCCAGAATTATATACTCAATACAAGAAGCCTGCAAGACTAGCATATCTAGTTCGGTCACTTCGTCGACATCAAGCTTAAAAAGAACGTTGCATTAGCAGACACAAGCATCATGCAAAAATATTGACTTGGATATCTTTCCATGTCGGCCTTAGAGATCATGAATAAGCTCTACCTTCTTTTTTAAAAAAATAACAAGAAACAAAAAGTGAGAGCTAATTTTTTAGTAGTTTGAACCTGTGTTTTAACGATTTGAGTTATAATAGTCTGTGAAAATATTCAACACTCCAAATCCTGTTATAACTCAACAGTCAACACTGTTATAACTCATGCTAGTATAACCTACCGAGAGCTCCAAACAATATCCACTCCAAATCTTGTTATAACTCAACACTGTTATAACTCATGCTAGTATAACCTACCAAGAACTCCAAACAATATCTAATATAGGGAGTGTAAAGGATGACGGTGAGTAGAAGATTCCCTAGAAAAGGTCTTGAGAATGGGAATAAAATGGATTGTAGAACAAAAACAGCCAAGAGGATGACAACGGTTCTTCCTTCTCAGCTAAGTCCCATCTTCTTTCAGAAGAAAATAATCATTATGATTGGGTAGAAATGAGTTTGTAATATGATAAACTATTTTAATATTTTTTCTATTGTGTGAATATAGGAGCTGCATAGAGATTAGTGCAGCGTAATACAAAATCTAACATATGTATGAGTGGTTAGACTTGGTGTCTTCTGTGAGCCATTTTCTCAAGCGGGGGAAGAGTAAATAATTTCTCCTCGTCATTCAAAAATTTCATACTATCTCCTTTGATTGCTTCTAAGTTAACGTCTTTTAAAAATTTATGTGAGATCTACCATCATTTAAAAGCTATTTATAAATTAAAAAGTCGAACAAAAAAGTATGTACTCCATAATATTAAAAAAAAAACAACTAAAAGAGCCGTGGCAGACAAGAGACTTGCCACTCTCTACGTTAAGCATTTGAATTTCCAATAAAATAATAATTAAAAGCTGGAGTCAAGAAGTAGCACTTACGTATAATTCCACGTACAATACTATCTGCATCCACAAGAAACCAAAACAAAATCTTAAACCAAAGAAATTCCGAGAGGGAAAGAAAACATAAAAGTTTAAATCCAATTTTAGTTTACGTATTCTTATTTATTTATTTATTTTTTTTAGTTAAAATCTTTGAATTTCTAAAAAGTTCATTTTAGTCCCTCTATTTTAAAAAGGATTTATCTGTGTCCATTTATTTTCATTTTCTATTACAATTTCAATGCAATATATTTACCTCCAGAATTTCTTAAAATATAGTCATAAATTTGTATTAAATTTTTTCATATAAAATTTGTGTTAAAAATTTATAAATAAAGATCAAAATGATCGGTTTTCAAAATTATAGTGTCTAAAATAGACATTTAATTAGTACAAATATAATTTAATTACATTCTAATGGGGCATTGAACTTTCAATTTTATATCTAATAAGTCTCTAAACTTTTAGAATGTCAATAAGAATCAAACTTTCAATTATGTATCCAAACATATTCAATATTTTTTAAAATTAACGAATTTATTAGATATAAAATTGAATTTTGTGTCCAACATGTACATGAAATTTTAAAATTTTCGAATAAGTCAAGGAACCTATTAGATACAAAATTAAAAGTTCAATGACTTAACTAATACAAAAGCGAGAGTTCATTAACTTATAAAAAATACTTGGGTGCAACTTGAGTAGCACCCATCTAATATGCAAATCAATGAAGAGCCACAAAAAAAAAGTTTTTTTTAAAATTTTTTTATAAAAGAATTTTTTGTGGCTGGAAAATGGGCTGCACCATAGATGGGTACAACCCCAAGTATAACTATTAACTTATTAGACAATTTTTTAAAGTTTAAGGACGTATTTAATACAACCTTAAAAGTTAGGGACTAAACATGTAATTTAATCAACAAATATTAAATACAAAATTACACGATAGAGAGACAGTTACCGAGATGGCGACACGGCCAATGGCGCCGAAAGCAGCTTGACCAATGTCAGGGTAAGTTTCGATGCCTGGTCTGCTATCCAAACAAGCACGCAGTAGAATTCCAGTATAGAAAGAAAGCACAGCAAATATCAACAAAATGGATATCCCCAACCATCCTCCTTGTTTCATTGCGTATGGAGTCGAAAGTATTCCGACCCCACACAACACATTGATGCCTACGACACATAAAAGATGAAGAGACTTCACAATCTTTATGATTGAAAAGCAAGTAATCTAATTTGGTATCAGAGCTAGTTAGTCTGCTACCGTTAACGACAGCTTGACTGAAAGTGCTGTGGCGAGAAATGGGAAGGCCATGGGAGTCGATGGCAGGCTTGTCTTTGTCATCCCTTCGGACGGATAAGGACGAGCGTCGAGCTGAAGGAAGACGAGGGCCGAGATGAGAATAAGGGACATGTCTTTGTGGCTCGTCTACTACTGTGGGTAGCAGTGGTTTTGATAAGGAAGAAGTGAATACTTCAGGAGTGAATCTCCTTGTCAATGAGGATGAAAGAAACGAGCTTCCAAGTCTTGCTAATGATGGAGTTCCTAGAAGTCCAATGCTTGGTGAATGTACACTTCCCAGCATATCAATAGACTGCCTGCAACATCAATTTTATTTTTTTAAAAACTATAATCTTGAAAATTAAATTTTCTTACTACCCTTAATTTGTCACATTAACATCTTTTGAAAATAATTTGGGATCAATTACAAATTTAGACCCTACACTCTCATGTTTGTGTCTAATAAGTCTTTAACTTTAAAAAAATGTCTAATAGATTTTTTAAAATTAACTACTCTATTAGATATAAAATTGAATTTTGTTTCCTCTCAATTTCGTGTTTTCAAAAATGTTGAATAAGTCAAAAACCTATTAGATACAAAATTGAAAATTTAGAGATTTAATAAAAACTTTTTATAAGGTCAAGAACTTAAAAGACACAAAATCAAAAGTTTAGAGATCTATTAAAAACTTTTATATGATACCAACCTAAAAGTTTGTGGACTAAACTTATAATTTAACCAAATAATATAGAATCCACCAACACTAAAAATAGGTATTACTGAAATATTAGAAATTCTTAGTAAAACTTGGTTGCAACCTGCCCTGGATTCAAATTATCATATAGTCTCATTTTCAAAAAAACTAAAATTTTTTCTTCATGTGGTTATAAAGTAGGTTGGACAATTCATGTGGGTAGCCAAACGGGTCACATTGATAATATTTATTTATTTTGCTCTTTTTTTTCTGCTCATGTTACATATAGCCTTTTTAATTCCAAGTTTAATGGATGAGAAAAACAAAACCTAGCTGTTGAAATGGATGCTTGTTCAATAAAAGAGTTGAAAACAGCCAAAAATTACAACTCAAAAGTTTAGATTTTATGTGGTCGCTTGGTTGTATTATAAGGCATCATTCATAGCTAGCTATGCGTCCCAACTTTTTCACTTCAATTCTAAAATTTTTCTTAAAAATCATTTGTGATTTCCGTTATTTTTTTGGAATAACTAAAAGAATGTTTTTTTAGTACATCAACATTTGGTGGTGAGAGGATTCGAACTCATGACCTCTTGGTCATAAATCTTACTTGATATCAGTTGAGTTAGTTTTTTTTTATTTGGAAAAATTAAGAATTTAATATGAATTTATAATAGAGCTTATTGAATGATTTTATAAGAAAAAAAAATATTTTTTTTGTAAAAAAATCTTAATAAATAAAAAGTGCTTCAAAAAATTAGATTAATTTTAAAATATTTTTTTAATTAAACACTTGATAAATATGGATTATCCAAATTGACTTTTGATTAATTAAAGAAAAAAATCTTTAAAATATGTAATGAAAAAATAATAATAAATTTATAATTAATAAAATTCCTTTTGAATCTAGAGCAAATTTTGTTATTTAATATACTTTTGAAAAAAAATGTAAGATATATGAAAATATTTTTTTTATACGTCAAACTATTTCAAGGTCAATAGAAAACAAGCTTTTAGTAATTAAAATAAAAAATGATATTTTTATGAAAATTATAATATCATAATAAAATGTTTTAAAATATATAAAAAGTAAAGAAAAAATGTAGAATTTAAGATTTATTTTCTTTTAAGAAAGAGAACAATTGATTTTGTAGTTAACAATATTTAAAAGAAGTAGATTTGATCATTTTAGTTTTTTGAGACAACATATTAGGCATAAAATAGAAAAGGAAAGAGAAACAAAAATCAATAATTGTTTCTAAACAAAAAAATATTGTATTTATATTTACAAATTATCCACATTTTACAATGTGTAAAGAAAATCAATTTTTGAAAGCCCTACTTTATTTCTTAAAAAAAAAAAGAAAAAAAAGAAAGCCCCACTTTATTATGTGGAGGGAGGGAGGATGGGACAAATCTCCAGAATAATCAGGACAATATCCTCCACAAACCCCAAAAATTTATTGACAATCAAAATCATTACTATTTCCAAATAAAGATTAAACACTAGGGATAAAATCATCTACAAATTTAGGTCGGATAACTATTTGATTTTAGTTTTTAATTTTTGAAAATTAAGCTCATATTTTTTTATTACTAATTTTCAAAATTTTGTTTTTGTTTTAAGAATTTAGTTAAAAATTTCTTAAGAAAAATGAAACCAACTATAAAAAAGATGGAAATGATACAGGAAAAAACAAAACAATTTTAAAAAATTAAATGATTATAAAAAATAGGCCTTATTTTCCTAATTTCCAGTGAATCACCAATGATTCTAATTTATTTAATTATTAAGGAAAAGAAATTTGAGAATTAATTTTTCCAGAAAAATTCTGAATGGGAAAGATAAAATTGAATGCAGAAAGTGAAAGAAGAAGAAAGTGAACCTGTAACTTTGAGGCCAAGCGGCCGTATTGTAAGAACTTGGTTGATTATGATTCCGATTCTCCATCGATAAACACGAAGAATCCGATTCGTTTCCATCGTCTTCGCCATTGTCGATTTCCTTTTCCAAATCTTCATCGTCAGAACTTTCGATGTAAAAACTTCTGTCCGATACAGAATTCTTCATCTTCTTCTCAAATTCCTGTTTCTCCCTTTTGTAATTCTCTTCCTTCCACTGACAATAAACCTATACTAATTTTAAGTACGCCACAAATTCCACAGAGAAAATTACAGAAATAAATTTTCAGATCCTATACGAAATCCAGATTCAAAGCAGAGAGAAAAGATATCCAGATTCAAAGCGGAGAGAAGATGGAGAAACAAATTTTCAGATCAATTCTATTTAAATAAATTAGATAAAGTAATCTAATGGCGCAAAAAAAAAAAAAATTGCTTTAATCTTAATATATAAATAATACTAATATATTAAAAAATAGTAAAGTATATATTTATAAATAAATAAATAAAAATAAAATACATCTTTTCTTTATTTCATCCAAATACAATGAATCATCGATAAAATTATTGATTTAAATTGTTTGAGACTAGATTATAATAACCTAAGTTATAATAGTGTGGTTATTATTACTTATAAAATCATATAATATTATTTAAAATGCTAGTAAATATATAATAATTTATGTTTTGGGTATATAGTATTCTACAAGTGTCTCAAACAGGTAAAATCAAAACAACAACCATCATTAAAAAAAATTATTATTTTGATTCCTATAATAGGGAGGGAAAAAAATGATATAGAATCAAAGTGACATTTAGTATCATTCTTTATTATTTGATTGAAATAAAAATAAAAAAAAATTATTATTTAGTTAATTAAAAAGAATTATCTAGTGGCCACACGTCATTCGTTTTCTTAAATCGGCAAAAACGGAAATGATAATAAAAAGAAAAAGAAGTGAAAAGACCGGAATTAAAGGGCCAAACGAGTCGATGAAATCACCAATTTTCAGAAGCAGAAAGCCAAGAAATCTGCCTAAAAATCGGTGTAGCTACAAATTTAATTGACATAAATTCAAAATTCCAATTTCAATAATGTCTGAAAATTTCAAAGTCCAAGAACTCTGTTTGGCTGCCGAGAAAATATAGGATATGCTAAATAGAAAATGGATTGAAATTCAAAAGAAAAACACAGAGTCGAATTCGCGTCCCATTTCAAACAATTCATAAACCATAAAGAAAGTTCAAGAAAATAAGAATCAAATCTCATTATGAAGCTTTTTTTAGAAAGCAAGAAAGAGAGGAAAACAAAAAAAAAAAAATAATAATTAAACCTAGAGAGAGAGAATTGTGAACTTCTGTTGATCTTTGGTTCTTTCTGTTTCTGTCATGAACATTCTTTATAATTCAAAACAATTTTAAAATTAGTTCATGATGGAACTCTTGAACTTTTTTTTTTTTTTTTGTTTTTAGACGAGTTTATCCTTGGACAAACACGGCTCTATTATTTAAGTCTAATGACTATTTAGGTCTCCCTTCATAATAATTTTTTTTTTTAAATGCAAGTTAAAATTTCGAAAACTACAAAAATAGTGTTCACACAAAATTTTTGAAAAATAAATTTAACATGTGTAGTAACTTAATTTGTATTGATTTCACGGGTTATAATAGTTTGTGTTTGAACATATACACTCAGAATACTAATCAGATATATTATATCACTGACCTATACTATTTATTTAAGTATACTATTTAATTATATAATACTCATAGTATATAATTAATGGATACACTCAAATTCAAACATTTATGGGGCTATGACCCTCCACTTCTCGTATTTGTTTATGAGTTTTTAACTTCTGGTATTTGTTGGGGAAAACTTCCCACTACTAGGAATAAGCAGAAATAACTGAGAAATTAAAAGAAAACAACAAAATAAAAGACACAATAATTTACGTGGAAAAAACTCCAAACTCGGAGAAAAAACTATTCTACTATGTGAAAAATTGTTAAATCACATAGAATTTTCTCCCCGATCTCAATTACAAAAACACTCTCTCAAAACTTTATACCACTCACACCCTTCTTCCCACCTCCAAAGCAGAAAATATAAAAAATGAATTTAATTAGAGCTAGTATACCAAGGACGATTTCACTTCTAATATATTGTCAAAAACCAACAAATTCTACTTTGGCAAGATATTTGAAGAATCTCCATCTCTGTCTTTACCGACAATCATAATCCTAAACTCAAAGAACTATAACTTATCCCACCATAAAAATAGACCACTTGGAATATACTAAATGGTGCAACTTCCACCTACTTGCCTCACCCGAAAGTTCTTCAACCATCGACATAACTTCCACCACACACCTTCCATAACTGCCAAGTCAATGCCCATATGCAAACTCGTGGAATCGCTAACATCACATCCTGCATGGAAAAGTAGACACATCATGAGGATGAATTTTGTCTTTCTTCAGACGCAGTCAAAGAGAGACCACGTTAGCATCTGACCCAGAGTCTTTTGACGAACTTGCTCAGTGAGGACAATTCTTTTTCACGTGTCCAGACCTTCCATATTCCCAGCAACATTTTTTTTGCACAAAGTCTTTCTTCTTCTTCCAATTCTAGACTGTTATGTTGGACTTCTTAGAACCTATGTTGGAACCACCATTGGACTCCGTTGGATCACCATCACCGCTTAACTTTGCAGGAACATCACAACTCGGTACTCTCTTCAAAGTCTTGTGTAACCCAGATTGTATCAGCACATCTTTAACTTGCACTTGTCACAAGCCAAAGTTCATCTTTCCGTCAAATTTCTCCAAATCAATCTTTACTGGACGCATAATGCTTGACATATCTTTTTCACTCTTAGCGAATCTGCAAATAGTGAACAACTATAGCCCGTTTCAAGAAATCTTTCCTGATGTGGAAGCTCAAACAATGTATACTAAATAACTCAAGAAACTAAAAACCTAAAGCTCTGATACCACTTGATGGGGAAAACCTCACACTATTAGGAATAAGTAAAAATAAGCAAAAATAACTAAGAAATTAAAAAAAAAACAACAAAATAAGAGACACAATAATTTACGTGGAAAAATCTCCAAACTCGGAGAAAAAACCATGAATAGAAAGAAATTCCACTATGTGAAAAATTGTTACAATCATATACAATTCTCTCCCGGACTCCAATTACAAAAACACTCTCCCAAGACTTTATACCACTCACACCCTTCTTCTCACTCTCAAATATAAAAGGAAATTTAACTAGAGCTACTACACTTAAAAGTGTTTCTAACTGATGCTTTGAAACCAAAGCCATAGGTGTAGAAACTCATCATTTCCTTGCACCTTTCAGATGTGGATGATTTCACTTATAATATATTGCCAAAAATCCAACCTTGCATACTTTGATTTACCAATTAATTTGAGATTATTGCATATGTTTGTTAAATTTCAATTTGACCAAATTTAGTTAATCCCTATTTTAGTTTTAACTTGACATTTCAAAATGAATTTCAATTTCATTTTAATTTAGATTTTCTTAATGAATTTCAATTCACTCAGTTTGGTTTTTTCAAATGAATTTTAATTTGATTTTAATTTAGAATTCTTCAAATGAATCCCAATTTGGATTTAATTTGGAGATTAAAAAGGATTGGTTTTAATTTGGAGTTTCAAAAAGAATTTAGTTTTGATTTGGAGTTTTTCAAATTTGTTTTAATTTAGAAATTCCCAAGTGAATTTGATTTTAATTTGAAATTTTGAAGTAAATCTCAAATTGTTTTAATATGGAAGGTCCAAATTCAGAGTTTCTTTAATTATTATTTTTTAATTTTGGAATTTTAATTTTAATTTTTCCATAATGGATAATATCTTAAATAGAATTTCAATTTTCTCTTCAAAATTACTTTGGAATTTTAATTTTAATCTCGAATCGGTTTTATTTTAAAATTTACTTGCTAGAATTTCAATTCTCTTTTGATAAGTTTAATTTAGAATTTCAAAATGAATTTCCAATTGGTATCAATTTCTATTGATTTTTAAATAGTAATAATTTGAATTTCCAAATGATTTTCAAATTAGTTTTAATTTGAATGTCCAAATGAATTTCAAGTTGGTGTTGAACCATTAGGGTCTGTTTGGTATGCAATCCGAATTATATTTTATATTTTCGGATTCACTAAATTAAGTGAATAGTGAATATGTGTTTGACAGATGTATTTTTAAAAATTATTTTCAGATTATGTGATCCAAATAATAGAAATTCATGAAACAACTTTTCATTATATCTAGATTCTAAATTTAAAATTTTAAAATGCATAATTATATTAATTAGAGATAAAAATCTTAATAAATACAATATTTTAAGTTATAAAATCAATTTACTTTTATTAAATTAAAATATGTAAATATAATATATTAATAATTATATAATATTATATATAAAATGATAATATAAAAGTTATAAAAATCATGTTTATAAATTAATTAATAATGACTTATATTTTAGAAGGTAATCAAATTTCTAAATTCGCTACCAAACACATATTTGAAAACATAAAATATGAAAACAAGGGATTCAATAAAAATATTATTGTATTTCATGTTTTCATATATATGTTCGGTAGCAGAGTTAGAAATTTGATTCTATTCTAAACAGTTGTTTAAAGTGTGTCTTATAACATATTTATAGATCATGAAATTAGTTGTAGTTGCAAAACTAATTATTAGATTGAATATAAATCATTATTAATTAATTTATTAACATAATTTTATAAATTTTATAAAATTATCATTTTATAATATAAAATTATATAATTTATAATATATTATATATATTTTAATTTAACAAAAGTAAATTAAGTTTATAATATGAAATATTATATTTATTTTTTTATTTTTGTTTAATATAATTATGAATTTTAGAATTTTAAATTATAGTTCATGACATCAATTAAATTATCTCTGATTTAATTTCCTATTCAAACAATGACAACAATATAATTTGATTCTCCTCCAATTTCATATGTCCTCCAAATTTTCATTAGATTTTTTTTTTCTTTTTCTCACCCTTTTCTCTTTCTCTCTTTTTTTTTTGGAATTTAGTTAGCTTACGCCTTTTCTTATTCTTTCCCATTTTTTTTTATACATTTAAGTAATTTAATTGATACCACTCAATTTCAATAATTAATTTTACGTAGGTTAGCTGTTGGTTTTTTTTTTTTTTTCAAATCTAAATAATCATCTTATCTACTCACATATCTATGCTCCTTTTTTTTAGAAATTTTCTTAGTCTGTTTTTCTTTTTCTTATTGTTTAGAATTTAGAATTTAGTTTTTGTTTTTATTTTTAGAAAAATTTAGGGTTTAGGTGGTGGAATGTTATCTATACTTCTATACTCTTTTAAAAAATAAGGATTTTCTACAAATAGTTTTAGACCAAAATACCCTTTAAATTTTAGTTAATTACATAATCAAATTATTATTATCCAATTAATTTCAAAGTAAACAACGACAACAATGATTCAAAATCAAATCAAATTGGAAATTCAATCTAAATTCCCTCTATAAATTTCACATCTCCTCCAATCTTTTGCGTTAGGTATTTCTTTATTTCTTTTTTTAATTAAATTTGATTAGCCCAAGTTTTTTTCTTTTTTTTTTTCTTCATATTTTTAATACCAAATCATGTTAGTTGATACCACTTAATTTCAATAATTAATTCTACAATGTTATGTTGTTGGTGGTGTTTCTTTTTTTTCCAAATATAAAATAGGCATCTCATATATCTCCTTTTCTCTTTCTTTTTTTTTTTTTGAAAATTTTGTTGGCCCAAGTTTTTTCTTTTTCTTTTAAGTTTTTTACACCTAAGCATCATAGTTAATATATCACTCAATTCCAATACTTAGTTCTACAATATCGAGTTGTTGGGTTTTTTTTTTCAAATCTTAAATAGGCATTTTCTCAGGCGTATCTCTCTTTCCTTTTTCTTTTTTTTGAAAATTTACATTTTTTCTTTATTCTTCACATTTTTTTTTTTGTTACACCTAAGCATTTTAGTTGATACCACTCAATTTCAAAAATTAATTCCATAATGTTGTGTTTTTTTTAGTGTTCTTTTTTCTAGATCTAAAATAGGCATCTTAGGTATCTGTCTTTAGGTGATATAAGTCATAATTTAATTCAATACTATTTATTGGAGTGTTTCTATTAAGTCTATTATTCCTTATATAAAATGTCATAATATTTTTTTTTTCCTTACAAATTCTCTATAAAAGTAACAAATATTAATAAATATAAATAATTATTTCAATCTGGTTCAAGTATTTCATTATATTTAATCAGAATTGTATGGTCGGGTTTCTTCTCTTTTTCTAATTGATATAAACAACAACTCATATCAATATTTAATGATATCACATCCTTTACTATAGGATATGATTTTATATGATTTTGACCTTAAACGAATTCTTTCAATATCATTCAAAATAATCTTTCAAGTCAACTTAACATACTTTTGGTCAATGACATTATTTATCATTTTTTTAGTACATGTTGAGTTATACTCTAGTTGGCGACATTATTTACCTTTTAGAAGTCAAAGATTCAAATTCTTCTACCCTTGTGTTTGAACTGAAAAAAAAATCAAATTCTTATATATTTGAAACTAATTATAAATTTATAACTTGCAAAATAATCATTTAGTTAGATATTGAAAATTGTAAATACATCTGCATAAATTGAAGTGTCAATAATATATTTTTGTCCACGAATCATTCAGAAGAAAACAAAATGTAAAGTAATTTTAAGTGATTTAATTTCTTAATCTAGTCTGATTTAGAAAGAAAAATATTTTAATTTTAATATTTGAAAAGTTTTTTTAAGTGACAATATTTTAAATTAGCACATTTTCTTTTATAATTTTTAGAAAACTACACGAAATAAACATTTTTTTTAGAAAATGAAATAAACATTTTTCTCGACTCATAGTAAGAAAGAAGACATATTTGTAATGTAATAATATTGGTATGATGAAATACTTAGGACCGGAATTAGCAAGACATAAGGGAATGTATGCGGTTAGCTAGAGATGTCCGTGGGCGGGGTCGGAGAATGACTTATTCGTCCCCGTTCTCGCCCACATTTCATTCCTCGTCTCTGCAAAATTCTCCATTTAATTTCATGGAGAATAATTTCCCGTTTATTATTTTATTTTTCTAAATTTTATTAATTTTTTTTTTGAAAATTTTTATTTAAATGGTTCGTTCTTCATTAGAGATTTTTAGTCAAGAAACATTTTTAAAAAAAATTTCTTAGAAAAATAAAATTATATTTAATAAAAGTTTAGAATTATGGTTTATTATATATATACAAATGTATATATTTAAAAATAAATAAATAAATTGGGGTGGGGATGTGGCCAGGGTCGGGGATGGAGAATGTTTAGCCAACGGATAAAAATTAGTCTCCACCCCTCTCCCTCGTTCTCCACCTAAACGAGAATTCCACGCCCCGTTAGGGGCGGATCCCGCGGGAAAAATGGATATCTATATGGTTAGCATGTTGGGATGGGACTGTGATAAGATTTGGGTTTTTTTTTTAAATTTTATTTTTATTTGGAAAGTTGGTTTCTTCCTAGGTGATAAATGGGAAAATGAAAGATGAAATTTGAACCCATTGAATGGATCTCTTTAATCATTCCAACATAAGGATTGGGAAAGATCAACCTTGAATTTTTTCCAATATTATTTTTCTCATGTCAAAAAATTCACATATATATCTTTGTTTTGTTTTAATTTTTCTTTAATGATATAAGCTTGAACAATTATTCCAGTCAAGTCAAGTAATTGATTTATAGCTGCCAAAGTGATATAGCTCAACGACAATTAAAATATATTCTCGATGAAGAGAGCAGAAGTTTAAAATATTCCTCATTCCCAAGGTTGTTGAACTAAAAAAAGTCGACGGTCTATAAACTTTTACAGATGGTTACTTATTTAGTTGTCATATCACTATAGCTAACAAAGCCTTTGTGTTGTAGCATGGCAATTACATTTTTTTTTCTGTTTAAATTTGTTTATATACTTTTTGGATAGGAACAAAAATAGTACATCTTGATTTTCTTTCAAGTAAAAAAAGTTATAAACATTGCATATGCATTACCAATCATGGATTCTAATTTTTCTATCATATTTATTGTTCTTTTGCCTAAAACAATCATATTTAAGAATTTGTATTCAAGTAACAATCTAAACTCATATTCTAATTGAGGGACAAAATCAATAATTTGGGGACAATTATTTAGACATAGATTCTCTTTAATTAAAAAAAAAAGGGTCACATCGATTTGAAATGAATGCTTCTATGATCAATTAAATCAATAAAATATAGACGAACGATCTCCTATTCCACTATTATATTTTAGTAAAACTAGATTAACATGTAAATATAAATTATAGACAAGTCCATTAATTTCTTATGACTTGTATAAGGAGAGAAAATGACAAGAATTGGGATAGAATTATTGACTATCGAGAGGTAACAACAATTAATATACACATTTTGTTTACCTAAATAATGGAAAGAATAATAGTGCTCAATTATTATAGACAAGTGTGTAAGGGCTTTTGGCTTGTTATTCACACATTCAACAAACCCTAGTAAGCTCCTACTCATCTTTTCCACACCCAAACAAACAAAATGTTGAGTTGGTCACAAGGATTTGGGTATTCTATTCCAATTTCAATTTTTTTTTTGGTATATAAGAAGTAACAAAATTTGTATCAAAGCATGAATCCTTTCACAATTTTAAAATCAATATCATGTTTGTTTATTTTAATCTTTTTAACTTATGTCAGTTTTGTTTTATTGGTATGATGCATCTCACAAAGTTTCAACCACGATATAGGAATGGTTGGGCAACTATTTATGTTTATATTTTAGATTTAAATTCATTTTTCTTTTTTTTTACGTCAATATGTAGAGGTGGAGAAATGGAGTTTTAAACTGCTGATCTCTTGATCAAATATATTATATCCTAAATAGTTGAATTGTGCTCACATTTACTTTATTTTGCTCTCTTAACTTTTAATATAATTTCTATACTTTAAAAAATAATAAATAAAATACAATATATTTGATAATCATTTAAAGCATGTTTGGGGCACATGTTATTATAATAACAGAATAGTCTTCACCCCATGGGGAGGGTGCAGAGAGAATTTTTTCCCCGGCTAAATGGGGACGGGGATGGGGAATACATTCCCCGACCGCGTCTCGCCTCGTCCCCGCCCCGATTTATTATTATTATTTAAATATATATATTTATGTATATATAATAAACTATAATTCTAATTTTTTTATTAAATATCATTTTATTTTTTTAAGAAAATTGAAAAAAAAGTATCTTAAATAGAAATTTCTAATGAGTGATTAACCATATAAAAATGGTAAACAGAGAACTATTCCCCGCAGAGAACTCGATCCTCGCGAATTCCCCACAAGAAATCTCTGCCTCATAATTTTGCAGGGACGGGGAATGAAATGGGGGTGGGGACGGGGACGAGAAGTCATTCCCCAACCCCGCTCCGCCTCATGGGCATCTCTACATAGACTATTATCACTATAAACTAAACAACTCTACATTTTTATAATCCAGATTATTTTAACTCACTCAGTGCCCCAAACAACTCTTAATTTTTTGTTTTTAATTTTTAAAAATTATGTTTATTTTCCTATCAATTATCCCCAATGAATTTCATTTTTCTTAAAGAAAATATTTGTCTCAATCAAATTCCAAAAATAAAAACAAAACATATCTTTTAAGACTATTTTTTTAGTTTTCAAAATTTAATTTGGTTATCTAAAACAAGTAAACTTATAAACTTAATTTTCAAAAGTCAAATTGTTATCAACTCTCAAATGGTTATCAACTGGAACCTAAAATTCGCCTTTTTGAAAGCTGATCGGCAAAATCAAATAATCCTAAACAAGAGAGACCAGAATATCCTCCCCGTTCAAAATTTGAGACCGGAGTAATAACATCATTTATACCGATCCAAAACGAAAATAAAAAATTTACATCCGTCCAGAAATTCACAAAGCTCAAATGGAATTTGAGAACAAATCTCTACATCAATTTTCATTTTAAATACAGAATTGCAAGTATATAAAATTTCCCTTTTTTTCTGAGGTTGATGACTTTAGCTGGATCAAGAGAACCCAATCTCTTTTTCCTTTTTATGCCTTTTGGGCTGATAAGTGAAGAGAAATTGCAGTGTATTTATTTACAGATTAAGAACTCAACTTCACCATGCTTGGCTTTGGGAGCATTCTTCAAACCAATTCAGAGCAACACTGAAACAGACGACGGATCAGCTCGGCCGAACTTGTTCATGAACTATCACGCAAAGTCGGGAAACTGAGTCCGTCTTTTAGATGGCTGACTGAAGTAGGCCATGCCCATTTCAGAATGTTTGGACCTAATATCTGATAACAATATTAACACCCCAGATGAGTTATCTTTTTGTTTCTATTCAGAACTCAGATGAGTTAACATGGGACAGATCAAAGATTCAATGCTAGCACCCCAGATGAGTTATCTTGTCACATCTTATATTATTTATAAGATGTAACAAGAAAACTTTGGATGTTGGGTTATAACAAAGTTTTCTTGTCATATATTATATTTTATAAGATGTGACAAGACAACTTTATGAGATGAGACAAGAGAACTTTGTGATAACCCAACATTTCAGAATGTAGAACACATGGGAACATGTGTGTGCAGACAGACACAAATGCAGACAAAAGGGATAAGAAGTAGAAGACACCAACCAAGGTCATATTTTTATAAGCACCGAGATCGAATGGGTGCTGGTAGCTCTGTCCAGACTTTCTAGCCAACCATGCTGCACGTATTCCTTCATAATACTGGTCGGAAGAAACACAGTTCTCACTCAATAATCAGAGGGGGAAGAAATTCAATTCTTATAAGTCCATGTATCCAGCTGTAGGAATCCATATTATACCTCTATAGTTGTCATATTCCGAATGATGAGGTAGATATGCCAGCCCAGAAGAGTTCCGAGTGTCGAGCTCAAGGAGATCATTATCACTGCACAAATAACCTAAAACATAAAAGTTAAGGAAATCTCCTTTTATATAAAATGTGACCAGCAACAATACTTTTATTATGGACATGTGTCAGTCAGAATTTCTAGTAACAACAATACTTTTTCTCTTTTTCTTCTTTTTTTAATATCCTTGAGTGTTTGGAGCAACTTGTGCCCACCTCAACTAATTTCAAGTGATAACAAGACCTTATTATACTTTATTGCCAAGAAAACTTGTAGGATATTAAATCCTAGGTAGGTGGCCGCTCAACTCTTTATAGACTTTCTTCCAACCCATGGTTGTTGTTAAAGCATAGGTCATTTAAACAAAATAAAATACTAAATTAGACTGGATTAAAATCGATGACTTCGAAGACTCTGATAGACTCTAGACTAGTTGATCAACCTTCTAATTTCTAACAATTCTTTGTATAGGAAATGTTCTGACAATTTTTTTATAGGAGCACCGCAAATAGACTTGGAGCTCTAACTGAAAATCCTCCCCAAGAATTTCGCTAGGATTTTCGTTGCATTCTTGTTCCCCAGCATTTGAAAATGCTGCATAAACGACCCATCAAATAGCATGCTTAGCTACAAGCGGGGAAGAAGAAGCAATAAAGGAAGCATTCCCTCAAAATTATGAAAGCAAGATTAATGAAAACAGATATGGGTTATATAAACAAACAACTTACATAGAAAATCTTTAAGGTAAGCATTTCCTCAAAATTCCAGTTCTTCTGAAATGCACAGCTCACAATGATAAACTAAACAACCAAAGCTCAAGTTATAAGCAAAAGAACTAGATTTATTGGTAAATGAAACAAATTAAACCGAAAAAGCCATACCGTGGAATATAAGCTTGCCAAAGTCCCATATGAGACGAGGACAAAAAAGGACTTGTAGTTCCAATAACCAACACAGTTATTTATCCACAAACAGTGATGATCCTGCATCCAGTTTTAAGCCCACGTGAAATGGAAGAATAAACCACAGGCATTCAGTTTAACCATGTCTGAAACTAAGAGCCAGAAAACAGAACCTACCATTCTCAGAACACACCTTCTGCAAACTCGACAATGATGGGTCCTTGGAGGCTTGTAGGTGCTACACTTTTCACATTGCTTCATCAGTAAAGCCTGTTATTAAATCATGTATTAGTATCCATGGCTCGAACACAATACAAGTATACAATTGAATGTCTTATTTTATTCACCGAAAAGGATTTTTCGTGTTGCATTTTGAATGCCTAATACGGAGAAAGATTGTTTGTGGCTCCAAGTCATAAAGGTGCCACTAGATTCTAGGTTCAGACTTACTCAATGGAATAGTACCTTCAATACGAAGAAAGAGAGGGATACAGGTACATATTATGATCAGGCTGGATTGAAGGTCTATCAACAATATGTCACTGACAAACCTGTAGCTGTGGATAAGGCAACATACTTCCTCATTGACAATATGTCACGGAGTTTCAAAACTATATAGACTTTTCTGGATAAGGCAATGTATTTCCTCATTGTCTTAACGTATTCAAGGGTACTTGATAAGTATAGTATTAAAAAGTTCACAATTAGGATAGGATAACCCCATGTGGTTTCTCTACCATCAAATTACTGTCCAATCACCATTGCATCCATTGAAACCTTCGAATAAGATCAACCTCTAATGCATGCACTTATTAATCAGCAATACAAGCTACAATTGAATGTTTAGCTGCAGAGTCATTATAGTTTCTCTGGCTTGCTTTGCAATCTCTGATAGCCTAGCTCAAGGTTGTGACTCGGGTATTACAATACCATATATCAAGTCATAAAGCAGTGTGCATTATCTTCAGCTTGAACGATACGGCTAAGATGGAAAAATATTTAGATAGTACATGAAATTACTTTTTACTATCAAATATCCTTTAAAAAATTGACGTATTAAGGAGCTAAACTAATAGAGGCCTAATTGACTCCTCTTTTAGACCAATATAAGACAAAATAAATTGTTAATCAAATAAAATTCTAATCTGGACAAAGATCCTTCGTTGGAATTTTGGCGGCCGTCCCGTCCCACTTTAAATATATCAATAAATCATATACTTCTAGAGTATCCTATCTGTAGCCTTCAAATAAAAAAAAGAATGAAAATAACAAAGAAAACCTGTTCATTTGATTCTTAACATCCACAAACAAATATATCAGTTAATAAAAATTCTTGCCTGAACAGAGTGATCATCAATTCATCCAATAGAACTCCATAGTTCCATTAAATTTGTTCTTTTCCACTTGAAACTACACTGATATCAACTAAGGCTCAACCCACGTACCGCAATACGTGTAATTGAACAAAATGATCATCAATTCATCCAATTGAACTCCATAGTTCCATTAAATTTTCTTCTCCCCTAAAAACTACATTAATATCAACTAAGGCTCAAAACCCATGTACCACAACGCGTGTAATTAGCAAGACATCCCTATACAAACACAATCAATCCAAAACGTTCTAACAAGCAAAATCAATAAGTTCATAAATAGACACCCACCAATTTCATATACCCGAAGAAACACAAAGCATCAGCTTCAAATCCACAGCATAAAAATCAGAGAAAACAAAGAAATCAAGTTCGTAGTTACAAAATTCTACGCATAAATGAGTTGCTAACTTACGGAATTCTTGGAATCTTGATCCGAGCCGGGAATTTCTTCAACATCAGGCAAATAGGAAGATGGAACGGGACCTGGGTCGGTGAGAACACAAACGGCGAAAGAGAAAAGGCAGAGCGAAGCCAAGGAAGTGAAAATCAAAGAGTTAATCAAACCGGGAGAGGTAAACAAACCAGTCCAATCCTCGATGAAAATGAACACCGTAATGTAATACACAAAACCTATCAACGATAACACAGAAAAGATGGGAACTGATATGAATTTCTTCATTTCCATCTGGGATTCGAGCAGAGTAACAGCGAAAACAGAGCGAGCTTGGGAATTTCCGGATTTCAGCTGCCCGGGTAATTTGGTCAACCGGGCAATCTTCGATGTCGAGAAATGGGCCGTCTTTGGGCTTGAAGAAGGCCGGTATGTTTTGTAGCCCAAAGTTCGTGGCAAAGATTCGGCCCAATTTGGCGGTCTGTTATATTTTTGGTCAAAGATGATTTTGGTCCCTCCATCGTTCTATTTTGGTCACTGTACTTTCAAATATTCAATTTTAATCCACATACTTTTAATAAAACTTAAAATTAGTCTCTATGATAAGTTTAAAATCAATTTTTATTAAAATTAGTTAAATAATAGTAATAATTTACAAGAAAATGCACAATGTGAACCTGCATTAAAAATTTGTAGATGAAAAACTAGTAAAGATTATTTTTTAAAGAAAAAATAACAATAAAATAGTAGTAGGACTAATTTAAGTTTATTTAAAGTACAAGAACTAATTTAAACATTTGTAAGGACAATGATCAAAATGGAATAAAAGTACAAGAATCAAAATAGTATTTTAATCCTTATATTCTATTATTATTATTATGTAGTCAAATATTAAGTTTAGTCATTGAACTTTTAGGACATGTTTGGTATGCAATTCGGATTTTGTTTTATGTTTTCAGATTCAATGAATATGTGTTTGGTAAATGTGTTTTCGAAAATTATTTTCCAATTATGTGATCCAAATTATAGAAATTTTGAAAACAATATTTTTATGTTTTCATTGTATATCCAGATTCTGAACTTAAAATTTTAAAATGCAGAATAATATTAAACAAAGTTAAAAATATTAATAAATGCAATATTTCAGATTATAAACTCAATTTACTTTTGTTAAATTAAAATATGTATACTATAATATATTATAAATTATATAATATTATATTATAAAATGATAATTCTATAAAATTTATAAAAATAAATTTAAACAACAGTTTAGAATAAAATCAAATTTCTAAATCTGCTACTAAACCCATAACGAAAACATGAAATACAACTTTGTTTTTATTGAATCTTGAAATTTATGTTTTCAAATTTGTGTCTATTGAAATATAATACACACAAATTTAAAAACTCTACCTAAGCTTGCTTGCTAATTAAGTTTGTCTAAAGTCAAACTCTACCTAAGCTGAACTAGAGAATGCTTGAAAGTTGCCCGCACTTCATGAAGCAAAAGAGAATTGAATCAATAATAACAAATTTCAAAGGGAAAACCATAGAGGAGTGTTGACTATGAGTGCCTCAACCTTTGATATTTTTCAAGAGAAAAATGTCAAAAACTTCCATCAACAATGAAACCCTAAAATAAAACCAAACACTACGGTCCCATTTGATAACCTTTTAGTTTTTTAAAATTGTTATTGTTTTCTCACAATTTTTCTACCGTAAGTTTCTTCTTCTTTATAATGCTTTCCATCTTCCTTAAGGAAACACTTGAGTTTCAAGCCAAACTCTAAAAACAAAAACAAGTTTTTAAAAACTTTTTTTTTTAGTTTTCAATTTTAGGTTAGTTTTTGAAAACACATGTAATAAGTGGGTAACAAAACAAGGAAATATACGTGTGGAACTAGTATTTATAGGCGTCCCTCCACATATCTCTGGCATATGCCCTCATGGATTTGCTTTTGGTTTCACCCAAAAGGCATCATACCAATGGAGATACTATCCCTCACTTATATACCCATGATCTTTCCATTCTCTAGCCGATGTGGGACTTCCAACAAAAATCAGAAATAAAAACTAAATAGTTATTAGATGGGACTTACAATTTCTAGATCAGCAAATACCAAAATTTCAAGAACCTACTTCACACTTAAAACGCCCTCAAGCCCCTCACCAACCAATGAAGTTCCAACACCTACCGAAATAAAAACATTTTTAAAAGCTCCTCAACTACTAGCTCTTCTTATAAAGCACCACTTAAAATGCTCTTCATGCAAAGAACTTATTATAACTTTCTTGTAGAAAGAACCAAATAACACTTAAAAAACGTGATTAATCTTCAACCTTCCACCAACACGAAAAATTAAACACTTAACCATGCAAAAGTTTCTTTAAAAATCAACCACTTTTTTCAAACCAAAATTAATTTTGCAAAAAAATTACTTTGATTTTAAAATTTGTTTACATTTAGTCTAATTTGAGGTTTGGTAGGTGTTTTTTTTTTCTTTTTCTTTGGAGTAGAATGTAATGATTTTCTTTTTGTTGGAGTTGAATAACATAGAGTAATATTGATACTTCTAACTTTTTGGTCAATGATATAATGTCTTAATTAATTAAACTATATTTAAATTGACAATGTAATGATTTACTACTTATCATTTAAAATTTGTAATAATCTAATTTCAACATTGAAAAATTATGTTAAGTGTTGTGGGTTTGTCGTGGCAACCACCTAAGTTCCATTTATCCATTGCTTTTTTTTTCTACCCATGCTTTTATTTTGGGGATTGTGATGGGTAGAAAAAATATTAGGATATTTAAAAATCTATCCATTGTTTTTTAGATTTATAAATATAATAAAATTTTTTAAGATATCATTTTTATTTTTTATTATTCTTTTTTTATCCTCATTGGTGTATCGGTAGGATATCTGATATACTTAATATTTAGTATATTAATAGTATATCATTAGTATATCCGATATATTTTATATTTGGTATATATCAGTCAACTGATATATACCTAGAAACCAAGTATATTAGTAATATTACTGTCGGTACACTTCTTTTTAGGTATATCAATTAAATGATATATTCTATATATATTGTAGCATGTAACACCCAAAAAAAAAAAACAACTATGCTACTAGGGGTGATACTCTCAGTTACGCACACTCTTTCACAATAAAATTTCACAAGATATAACGGCATAACTAGGACTATTGCAAAAATTTCCCTGACACCTGAGTAAAATAAACACTTCCAAAGCACAACCTTACGGGGTACCCAACCTCCACCGAACTACAATAACCACACAGGCTGGGTTCCAGTCCCCCGGAGTTCACAGTCAACCACACTTGCCTAAAACATGCTTTCTAGCTTAGTTGGCAAAAACAGACGGTCATTCTCAAATATGGCATACTTAAATGTACGAACAGAACAACACATGCAAGTTTATCTCAACATTTAAAATGATTCAACAAAGTGCAACATAGCAAAAAGAACGATCGATCCTCTAAACAAGAGAACAACCACCCTAACTAAGCCTAACACATCCTTCCATAGCCTTGCAAAGTCTCGCCAACACCTGGTCATCTCAAGGTGTTTAGCCTTACCAAACAAACAAAACACACAAAACGAGGGGTGAGTATAAAATACTCGATGAAGTAGCTCGGTTCATCCAACGTGAAACAATGACAAAGAAAAACAAGATCGAGTCCTCGACTCTCGGCTAGTACCACGACTGCGTTAGTCCTCTGATTTCTACTTTCTCTCTGACCCTGACTTACTCAAGTTCTATCTCTGTTTCATCCTTGGCTTATGGAGTTGGCAACAATAGCGGTGCTCCCGCCCACAAACTCACGACCACGGGCTTTCCCGGGCCTCATCTAGGGTGAAGGAACATGTCCAACCCTCTCGCAACTCACGGAATCACTCCCCGAGCCTCAATCCAGACGAGGAGCGTGTCTGCAGCGTCCCCACATTTCGGGAATCACTCCCGAACCACGAAGTAGGGCAAGAAGTATCCACTACCCTCTCGCACTCGGGAATCACTCCCGAGCCTCTCTATTATTAGATGGAGGGCAAACCCCACATCCCATATCAACTTGCCAACCTAGAGTCACGACTGCTAAGGTTATACAGGGGACTTCTACTGTAACGTGGATCGGGTGTGTTAACCTAACCTAGGCTACACAATGCCTTCTCGGCCATCACGGAACTAAACATATCTCTACACACGCCCATACTTGAGGGTACACACAATCACATTCATCATGCTTAATAATTTGCCACGAGGTCTACATCAAATATAATAGGATATTTCAAGTTCCGACGTATGAGAATAAGCAAGCAAGACATATAATTCTACAGGCCTAGAACGAACTACCTCCACGATCTGGACATTCAATTACCATGATCACAATCATACACAAACCACGAAAGCCGTAGCATAACGAGCAAAATGAGGGACGCGGCGTGTGCTCCAAGGTACTTCCTCTTCCAATTAGTCCCTAACGCAGAACACACACAGTTTAATAAATCGAAACATAAACGAAGCCTTAAACGCTTTCGAGGAGCAAAAACTTACCCAACGGAGACCCGAAACGAACTGAGGCGACTACACTGGAAGTAGTGCGATCGCGGCTCTGCGGCGCGGCGCGGCGTGAACCGTGGCGCGGCGGCGTGGGATCGCCGGCGGCTGCGTAAGAACCAGATCTGGCCTACTCGTAGCCCGATCTACACGAAACCGACCTCTGTTTGTCAAAAACCAGCCAAAAAATGGCCTGAACCGGACGGAGGAGCTTGCGGGTCTCGCGGATCTGGGCACGGCGGCGGCTTCGGCTGCGACGGATCGCCGGGGCTTCACTGCGAGAGGTCATCGGCGGCTTCACTGATTTCGCTCGGAGTAGACTGAGAGAGAGAAAGAGAGAAAGAGATAGAGAAAGAGAGAAAGAGATAGAGAAAGATAGAAAGAGATAGATCGTGAGAGAGAGGAAGAAAACAGAGAAAAAGAAGAAAAGAAAAACCGAGAGGGAGAGAGAGAGAGAGAGAGAGTGTGGTGGTAGTGCGCAAACGCGTCCGTGGCATAGCTTTACGCTGCAGACGCGCGCGAAAGACAAAGAAGAAGCCTTTCTCTTTTTTTTTTTTTTTTTTTTCTTTTTTAAAAACACCAACCGTTATAGTATCATGAATATTTTACATATTTGATATATCACTGATATATTTCATTTTAGGTATAGTTATTTTACTGATATACCTAATATTGAGTATATCAGTAGTATATATCAGTGATATACTTCATTCTAAGTATATATGATATACTAAATATGAATTTCTTATATACTACTGGTCAAGTGTATCAATTAAACAAGTCTATTGACTAAAAACTAGTAAACATAAACAATTAATCAAGTAAAGAATTAAAATAAAGTATATCAATAGTATATCATTAATATACTTTATATTAGGTATGTCTCATATGTGAACTACTGGTATACTATTGATAAACTTCATAAAAGTATGTGAGCAATATATCAACTATATACTTTGTACTAGGTATACCATTATTATATCAACTATATACTTTGTATTAGGTATACCATTATTATATCAACGACATATCACAATAGATTATTGACAAACTTTATATTGAAAAACGTGCAAAAAATAAAGTATACCAACAATGTATCAGTAATATACTCTATACATTATGGATATATTATATGTAATATATTCATATACTCTTAATAAATTTTATATAAATATATTAGTACTTTATATTATGTATATCAACAATATATTACTAGTAAATTGTTGATATTGTTGAGAGTGCGACCAAAGTCCCACATCGGTAGAGAAGGGGCAGATCATGGGTATATAAGTGAAGGATAATATCTCCATTGCTATGAGGTATTTTGGGTGAAACCAAAAGTAAAGTCATGAAGGCATATGCCTAAAGTGAATAATATCATACCAATGTGGAGATATGTGTAGGGTCATTGTCCCTAACAGATATCCTTGCGAGAAATACATAATTATTTTTTACTTTTCGCGTCATCCATTTAAGTTGGGTCTTTTTTTTCTATTTCTCCAAATTGAATAAAAAGTAACTACAACTACAATTGAGATAATTTTTTTTTTCTACCATGCAAGTGACCCTTTTATTTTTGTACTTGCGAGATACAAGTTGTAGTTGTTATATCAAATCTTTGTTTAGTGTTTACATTCAACCAGATTTTTCACTTACAAAAATTTAATCGTTACAAATTTTAAAGTAATCGTTACCCTTTTCAAAATATCTTTGTGTTATTCTTAAATGAGATTCATCTCACACCTAAAAATCATCTTTTTTTTTTTTTTTTTTTACATTCTCTCATGTCTCTTTCTCTTTTTTTTTTTTAAAAAAATATTATTATTGTTATTATTTTGACAAAGACATAAGAAGAAAGTAAATGACCATCAGAAGAAAAGTAAATTTTTCTATTTTGGAAAAAAAAAAATCAATAACTTTTTTTAGAAAAGTGGGAAAAGAAAACCTTAAAGTTGCAATAAATACTTTTTGTTTGGACTAGTACACTTGCAGCACATTGGTGAGCAAAATTGAAGAAATTTTCTAGTATAGGCTACTTTTGCTAAGTGAACTTAAATTGGTCCATTTTTCAATTTGTTTGTATTGTTAAATATACATCACAAGATATAATTGCTGGTTTGGTTTGATGACAAATTTTCAATTTATGAAATATAAATTATTGAGCATACATTTAATATCTACTTTTTGAACCATTTTTTAAAATGTACCTTATTTTAATTTGTGAAGATTTAAATCTTCCACCTTTAAAAGAAGATACATATACTTTTAGCATTAACATAGAGTTCATTGTTTTTATCGTATTATTTATAAATCATAAATATATTTTGGGCATTCATTTTATTTTCTTTCTTTATTTATTTTATATAAGAGAAGGTACAAATAAGTGATTCCTTGGATTTGAGGGATTCTTTTTGTTAAATAATTTGTTAGATTATATTTTACTTTGGCCTCTCTTTCAAATAAGAGAGTTTAAGAAACGATATTAAATTTTGAGATTTGAAATATTATAAATGATTTTGAATTTATTGAAACATAATCAAAGTAATTTCTCAAAATAAAATAAAAAATTAAGTCTGGTTTGATAACCATTTGAGTTATAGTTTTTGGTTTTTGAAAATTAAGTTTATAAATATTACTTACACTTATGGTTTTCTATGTTTTAATTTATTATCTACTTTTTCGATGTGTTCTAAAAAATCAAGTCAAATTTTGAAAACTAAAAAAAAATAGTTTCCAAAAGCTTATTTTTGTTTTTGAAATTTAGCTCAGAATTAAAGTGTTTTCTTAAGAAATGTGAGAACTATGGTAGGAAAGATGAAGATCATTTTGTAGGAAAATAGTGAGAGAATAATTACAATTTTCAAAAACCAAAAACTAAAAACCAAATTGTTACCAAACAGGGTCTAACTAATATAATTTTTTTTAGTTTAATAAATGTAGATGTCGAGAGCTTTGTTTGGAACTTCAGCCGAATCGATCTCCACCTCGAGCACAAACAACCATGGCTTCCACCAGAATTTCATTGGTCAGCCACCGTAACAGAGTAGCTAAAGAAACCATCACTTCCCTAATTATTAAGGATCACTACACCCATTGAACCCTTATTCTTGGGTCCGATCTCATTTTGATACCATATTAGATTACATGGGGTTCTATCTCAAAATCAATTGACTATGAGAGCAGCAACTCATGTATTTTATAAGTCGTGAGGTTTTTTTTTTTTTCATTTTTTCAATATGAGATGCTCAACAAGTTAAGGGTTTAATTCGATACAATTATTAGTTTAAACATTTTTTAGTACAATAGAAGTTTGGGGATTTGAACACTAACCTTCGTGGTTATTAACACATTCAATAGGTTAGTTGAGTTATGTTGGCTCTCTTTGGCATTATTTAAATTTTTTATTGGTACAATGGTCAAAATTTATGGATATAAATTGATTTTTGCCCTAAATTTTAATGATTAAATCCTACAAAATTCCGACCATTTCAAAAGATTATCAACAACGAAACTTTCATAATTTGAAATTCATCCTAATTAATTAATTCCTCAAAATCTCAAGAATAAACAAACTGAGAAGGGAAAAAAAAGTAAGATCAAATAAGAAAAACATTTGGAGTTTGGTTGTGGGCATTAAATATCCTCCCTCAGTGTTCTATACATGTAAATGTAATCTCTGAAAAAACAGACAAATTAAAGAAACACATGACATCACAACTTATGTTATAATCATTACCAAATCTCTGTCTAGAATTTGTATATATTCTCAAGTACTTTGGTTTGATAGCTTCAGTTTTAAAGTCATGAGAGAGAGAAAGAGGGGTATATACAGTATATTTCTCTCTCTAAACTTTTTTAATACAACAATTATTGAGTGAAAATTTTAACTATTACGAAGTTGTTTGAAGCGTTGAGTGGGTTAATTGCATGTGTTATAATAGTTTGTAAGGGATTGTTTGGGGCACATGTTATAATAACATGTGTTATTAATTATTATAACCTGTGGAATAATTTGCACCCAAACACAGACTATTATAACCTCTAACTATACTACTCTGCATTTTAAATAATATTATATGATTCCACAGACTATTATAACTCTCTGTTATTATAGCCCACTCAGTGCTCCAAACAACCCCTGGGACACAAGTTATAATAATCTGTAGAATACTCTGCATCTCAAACACAGACTATTGTAACCCAAGACTATGTTACTCTGCATTTTAAATAATATAATATGATTCTAGAGACTATAGTAACCCAAGGTATGTTTGGGGCACAAGTTATAATAACCTGTGTTATTATAACCTATGGAATACTCAACACCTCAAACATTATAAGTACCTCATACTATACTATTCTCCATTTTAAATAATATTATATGATTCTACAGAAACTATAATAACCTACAGACTATTATAACCTCTGTTATTATAACTCACTCAGCGCCCCAAACAGCTTCCCACAGACTATTATAACCTATGCTATTATAACTCACTCAACATCCCAGGGGTTGTTTGGAGCACATGTTATAATAACCTATGTTATTATAACATGTAGAATACTCTGCACCCCAAACACATATTACTATAACCTCAAACTATACTACTTTGCATTTTAAATAATATTTATATGATTCCAAAAACTATAATAACCCAAAAACTATTATAACCTCTTGTTATTATAACCCATCTAGTATCCTAAATGAGGCACCTGTTATTATAACTTGTGGAATACTCTGCACCCCAAAAATACAAACTATTATAATTCATGACGATACTACTATGCATTTTAAATAATATTATATGATTCCACAGACTATTAATAACTCACTGACTATTATAACTCATTATTATAACCCACTCAGTGCCTAAAGAGTTAGGGTTTAAAATACAGAGTTATTTAGTTTGAGTTATAATAGTCTTGTGTTTGAGTTTTAGAGTATTCCACAGTCTGTTATGTATAACACAGAGTATTCCACATGCTATTATAATCCACGCTCTCAAACAGCTTCTAAAAGTATTGGTGTCTTAATTGGTAACGGTGGTGTTGACATTTTTCTCTATCTAGAATTAAATATTGCAGAAAGATGCAGGCATTATGTGATTATGGTACCACCAAAGAAAAATGACCAAGATCTAGTAGAGTTGTTAATTTTTTTTTTCCTATTGATATATTATTGTCCTCTCTTCAAAACTGTTTCCTCTCAGTTTCTTCAGTTGATAAGCTGACCTGAAACTGACAAGTAGCTTTCACATGTTTTTTCACATTAATAAAACCAACAAAATTCACTCCCAATTAAAACACTATTTAGTTTAATTTTCCCTTCTTAATTATTTACCAATAACATAAAACAAATGTATAATATTTTTAGGTTGAAAGTTTGAATCTCTCCCTGCTATGTCTCAAAAATGGTTGCTATCCACCTAACACAAAGATATATATATATATATATATATATATATATATATATATATATATATTATATGGTCTTATATTTCGGTTCTACTTTTTTCGATGTAAAGCTTTTTTTTCTTTCTCCATTTTGAACTTTTGTTTGAAATGTGTTGTTATTTTTACATATTGATATTTCATCTCTTTTTTTTATTAATTAAGTTCAACCATTACAAGAGTGAGAGATCGAATCATCGACTTTTGAAATGGTAATTGACATTTTTATCCACTTGCTCGGATTGGCCTTTGGTTTTTTTGTTTGCTAAATGAAATTAAACTATTAAAGTTTATTTGATAATATCTGTTTTCAAAATAGTAAATTTTGTATTTTTCAGAATTTATTAAAAAAAATTGGATAATTATATGTTATAATTATTGTTTCCCTTTTTCTTCTTGCGGTCCTTTTTTTTAAATACCATGGTCAATCTGCTTTTTAAAATAATAAAATCGTATTTTTATTTTATAGTCTGACACATAATAATAATAATAATAACAATTTACCAGCATCCTATCACATTTTTAAAAAGTAGTTTTTAGAGAAGTAAAATTGATTCTCCAAAATCACTGGAGAAAAAAAAAACCTAAGAAAATGATTCTCGCAAAGACTTGCAGAAAAAAAAATGTTTTACACTTTCTCTCAATGTAAAAGAAAAGAGAGGCGGGATTGAGAAATTCTTTTTTCTTTTTTTTCTTTTTACTCTTTAGTTGATTAATTATAATTATCAAGTCAATTTTAACTTTATATTGTTTTTCTTTCATAAAAGTGTAAATTATTAATTCGATTTTATCTTGAGATTAATATTTGCACTAATCAAAGCTGATTAGTAAGCTTTTTGATGTTAACATAAGAGTATAACTATATGTATGGATAAGGCATCGATTACAATTTCAAAAGTTGATGTTTTATTTTCTATTCGGTCATTGTTGACTAAAGAAAAATTGTTTTAACCATTTTGATATTTTATTGAGATGTTTTTCTATCGTATACCTTGATATGATATTATAATCATGTTTTGGTGTTTAATCGCCCAAGATTTGTCTATTTTTTAGTTTTGTTGATATTTTTTTTTTTAAAAAAAAACCCACCTAGATCTATGATTTTTTTTTAGTTCTCAACATGTCAAGGTGGGAAAATTAGAATCTCTAATTAACCACCTGAATGAACCAAAAGTATATATTTTAACTAGTGAAGGCTATATAATAGATTAAAATCAACAATAGATGATAATTAAGTAAAATTTCAATTTCAAAATCAAATTTATATTCATTAAACTTTTTCACCTTTTCTTTTTACACAAACCAGAGAAAAACAAAAGAAACCTTTGTCATTATTCTTCTTTTGATCTCTTTCTTCATCATTATTATTACATCTTAAAATCAAAATCCAATTGCAAAAATTCCAAACACATGTTCTTCAAAATTCAAACATCAACAACCCATTTCACACCATTTGTAAAATACAAAATAAATAAATAAATAAGAATCCCACCAATTTGGAAGATTACTTAAAGTCGACAAATTAGGGTTTACAAAAAAATGAACATATATATATATATATATATATAGGGTTTTTTTTAGGACGGAATTGTTCCACACAGGCGATGTGGGACAGAAAACAGCAGTACGAAAAGCTCAAACAGCTGGAATTTGTGTTTCGTTTCGTTTGTTTTTCATTTTCATGGCCGTCTCTTCCAATTTCCAATCAATTATCTGCAACATTCAAACCCTCAAAAGTGTACGAGAAGATTTATGTCACTCATTCACTCCTTCTCTCTCTAGACCCCACATAAAAAAGATGAGAGAGAGACCAAAAATAAAAAATGAAAATCAACAAAACCCTTAATTTGTTTTTGTTTAATTAAGCTAATTTAGATTAGATCTCTCTTTTGTTTTCACTTGATCTCGCCCCCTGTTTGTTTCGAAAAATCTACGCAACTAATAGGAGCAAAACGAAAAGGAAGAAGAGAGGACAATTTAACGATCACAAAATCTGTAGTTAAAATTTTACCCTATCTGTGAAAATTCCCGACTCCGCTCGATAAACGATCCACGAACCCTGCAAATTGGGTTTGTTTTTCCCAACTCAAAGAACCCTAACAATTGGTTATTGAGATCAAAATCTTGAGCCCCATCACCTCAAATCAACAAAGAAACACAAAGAACCAGCATGGATGAAGATTAGAGGTCAAAATTAGCAACCCCACATGAGAAAAACTATCAAAATGAAACAAGTTCATAGATTTCAGATCAAATCTCAGGCTCCAAGAAAAGATCAGAGAAAAAAAAAAACAGTATTAATGAGCAAAATATTCAGAATTGAAATTAATCAACAAGGAACTGACCTGAAGCTAGAGCTGTGTGAAATTTGAGATCTCCAGTAGCTCAAATTAAAGAACACAAAATCAAAATTAAATAGCCATTGAAATGATTGCTAATGCAGCATCATCAAGATTCTCAATCAAATTAATATTAAAAAAAAACCAGAGTTTTGTTGTGAATCTTGATGATGCCGCACCAGCAAATTATGACTGTGATTCCATTCAATTTCCCAAAAAAAAAAAAAGATGAACATCAAGAACAAGAGAGAGAAAAAAATGTTAGAAATTAGAAAGAAGAAGAAGGGTTTGTGAGGAAAGATTGGTGATTTAAGGTGGATATATATACACGAGGGCTCAAAAAAAAAAGTGGAGGGAGTGATAAATTATTATTTTTTATTATTTTTTAAAATTTAAAAATTTTAATTTAATGATTTTCTTTTTTTTTTTTTTTGGGTGGCATGATCCAAATAGAAAGCTACAGAAAGAGGAAGGAGCTTAAATGGAAATTAATATATGAGCTGTTATTTTCTCTTACAAGTCCAAGTCCTAGATTACTTTCCAGCTCCATTGCCACAGAGGTTGGGGCCACTTTTACTTCAACTATCCCACTCTACTCCTCTCCTCAATTCTTCTTTTTTAAAAAAAAACCATATAATAATAAAGCCCCCCTTTTACTTTATCAAAACATGACTCCACATTTTTAAAATAATATTGAAAATTCCAACCCCAACGTAGCTCAATTGATTTAGAACACACCTGCATTTTGATAATTGTATGATATTGTCTACTTTTAGTATAAGTTCGAGAGGGTTTTTGGTTTTGGTTTCATGCCCACATTTAAAAAATATCTAAATTTTCAACCCTCAAGCAAAGCTGAATTGATTAGGACATCCACATTTCTATGATGATATGATATTGTCTTGAGTTTTAGAAAATATTTAAATTTTCTCGACCTCAAGCATAGCTCAACTGGATCAAGGCATCCACATTTATATAATGATATGATACTGTCAAGTTTTAGCATAAGCCCAGTGGGTTTGCTTTTCGATTCACCCGCACATTTAAAAAATATTTGCCTTGACCTCGAGTGAAACTCAATTGGTCAGAAATGGTTTGATATTTTATTCCACTTTTGATATAGGTCATCTGGATTTGTGTTTAGTTTCACCCACAAAGATCTCATACATTCAAAATAATTGTCTTTACTTATATGGTCGTGATTTTCTAGTTGTCTAGCAAAGTTGTGACTTTAGCCACAATACTCTAAATATTTATCTTCCTAAAAAGCTCTCTTTGGAAGATTGTGACCATATAATTAGTAAAGACAATTATATCCTTCTTGTGGTCTAAATATTATAGAAGATCGAAAAATCTAGTACAAGAAATGAGTGTAATAGTACAAGAAATGAGTTGTAATACTATAAAAATATATCCAAATTTGTGCGTATGCAAATAATGCTGATAAATGTAGAAGTTTTTAGAATTTTGAAGCTAATGTAGTCTCTATATTAAATTTATGGGTTAATTGAGTTAAAAAAAAGGTAGGTTTAATTTTTGTAATTATGCACTCTATGAGCTTTTTATGTTAAATCACTAAGTGAGGAGGAGATTTAAACCTAAAGTGATGGACCACTTAAACTATGTAATGTCAATTAATGTCTATAATTAATTAAACTTAAGTTTGAGAACAAAATGGTCCATTATTTAAGGATAATGATGAATTCATTAACAATAATGTATTAAAAACTTGAAACGTTGTTAAGTTAATAAAGAAAGAATTAATTGATTCCTTCAATGAATTCGGCTGGTTGTTACATTTCTGTTCATTTAAATTAGGAAAAATATAAATATATGGTTGCATTGTAATTAGAAATAGATGTGAGTATGGTTTGTTTCGAACTACAGATCTCGTGGTCGTTAACACATTCAATATATCAGTTGAACTATGTTCTCTTTGACAAATATGGGTATAATTTAACACATAATTGAAGGTGTCTCTCAAGGATTTTTTTTTTTCACAATATACGGAGTAGGGGAATTCAAGGTGTCTCAAGGATTTTTTTTTTTTTTTTTTTAACAATGTGCAGAGTCGAGAGTAGATGTTTTATGTCAGTTAAGCTATGCTCATGTTGGTGGGGTCCTAAGGAGTTATACGTTTTTAGTTCACTCTAACATTTAGAGGTGAGAACATTTAAATTTCTAACATTTTAGTCGAAAGTATATATTTTAACAAATAGAAAAGAGTATATGTGTATATTTTTTTTAATTCAACAACATATAAGAGAAAATAGTATAATTTGAATATCTAACTGTGTCGAGAGTATATATCTTGACCAAATAAAAATATCATCTAATATTTTTTTGGGGTGAATTTCTCAATTTTCTTCTAGCTAAATCATGAAAATATATAATATAAGAAACCAATATAATGATTTAAACATGTCGTAAAAAAAAAAAGATTAATTACCTTACAATTTACAACAACGACACATGGTCCACACCGTATGCAAATAATTTAATATCCAACATATATTATAAATTGAAGAAAAGGTTGTTAAATAAATAAAATTAAAGATGGGGTTAATTAAATTAATTGAAAAATTGACTGAAAAATTCTATAATGATAAGATTGAAGAAAAATTGAAGATTGCACTCAGAAAAAGTAATTGATGAAATATTCCAAAACTGAGCTAATGTCATTGCTTCAGCCCTTGTGGCCCCAATAATCGTACACATATTCTCACTCATTATCTGTACAAAAATGAATTGTATTTCTCTGTCCTTGGGACCTCCCAATTTAGCATATATTAAAATGTTAAATCATAACGTTAGTTATTAATATTTCTAACTTACCTCTCGATGTTTAGGAGTTGTTTGGAGCGTGGATCATAAACCAAACTTAAACGGGTATAATCTAATATAGTATAATTTAACTTAGCTCCCAATTGATTTTGAGATGGAACCCCATATAATCTAATATGGTATCAGAGCCCATTAAACCTAAACGGGTATTTGGTTCAAAAATTAAATTGGGATCCTATCCAAGAACTTGGTGAACCCAAAGAGGCACCATCTTGAAGAGACATATTGAGAATCCCACTTTGGAAAAGTGGAGAGAAACCTCACAATATATAAGATATCTGGGTTACTTCTCTCATAGTCAATTAGTTTTGAGATGGAACCTCATATAATCTAATAGATTATAATAGTATGTGGAGTACTCTACGCCCAAACATATACGGTTATAATTCAGACTAAATAACTATCGAAATTGGTACACTTGGCTTATTTTATACGGTTATATCTCTCAATTGTATTTTTTTTTAGTCCAACGACATTTGGGGATGGAGAATTCAAACTTATGACCACTGGATCATAAATCCATACTTTATGTCAGTTGAACTATGTTCTGGTTAGTTTGTCTCTCAATTGTGTTAGAGTTGGAACCAACTTACTCTTTTGAGTATAATTTTATGAAATTTCAAATTGAGCAATGAATTGGAAATTATTCATAATTATGTTTTGTGAAAAAAAATGTAAATTATCACAAAATTAATCTACCCAAATAATTTTATCAAAATTTCTAGATCCTAGAGCGCATTGTAGAACCAAAGCAACATCTAACAACAAACAAAATGAATTTATGTGGCATATCACGGTTATGACATGAAAAAACTATTAAATATGATAGTCACAATAACGAACGAATAGTAGATATGAAATCTACATCTTTTAATAACGGTTCGTTACAGGTTTTGAAATACCATTTTATAATTTTTCTCTCATACATTAATCGACTAAACCTTTTATCAGCTACATTGATCCAACTTCCTCCCATAATTTTTCTGTGACATGAGCTTAGAAATAAAATAACTCAAGACATATATAAAATATGAAAACTTAACAACAAACGTCAGTATAGTTGTTTTATTGAAATCCACAGACAAAAACGAAACATATATGTACAACAAAAACGAACTAGTGCAAATTTAGAAATGAAAATAAAATTTAAAATTTATTTTTCTTAAAAAAAAACAAACAAATAATATCATTTTAAAAAGGGAAAAAAATTATAATAGATGCACCAAGATCACTAAATGCATCTTTTTAGAGACAAGAGCGAGTCAAAGAGTGACATTATTATTTGGCTTTGCTTCCATGTTTGCAAATCAATCAATATCAAAATTAAATAGCATACACCAACATTTTCAGGAGTTATCAGTTATCTTCAAAATGGAGAGATTGATGCATTTATTTATTTTATCTACATAATAAAACACTCTCATCAGAATATTTATAATACAAACAAAAACCAAATCATTTTCTTGACAAGATTCGCATTTTTTTTTTTACCAATAGTTAACTCCTTCTCCACCGTTTAAAAAGAAAAAAAAAACTTTTTCTTCTTACAAAAAAAATAAAAAATGATTATCAAACGAGAGGTCTAATGTATAAGAATCAACAATGATATTTTTCAAGAATATCTTTTTTACAAGTGGCGACGCAAAAGTACTGTAAATAATACGAAAACATCGATATAATATTTCTCGACTCACTTATGTCTCCCTTGAAAAATTTCGTTATCAACAAAAAAAAATCATGTAAAGGATTTGGCTTACTTCAAATAGTAGTGTGTATGAAATTACTTTAAAAAGAAAAAGAAAAAGTTTTTCTTACCTACCACAAAAAATATTATTATCAGATGAGAGATCTAATTTATAAGATGCGACAAGCGATATTTTTTTAAAGTATCTTCTTTAACGAGTGCCGACACAAAAGTACTATAAATATAATATGAAAACATCCCTAATATTTTCCAATTCATTTACGTCTCTATTGAAAATTTTGATTATTAATTCAAAAAAGAATCATGGAGAATATGTCCTTCAAATAGTAGTGGGTATGAAATCACTTTTAAAGACGGTGAAAGTTCACTTTCACATAAAATTTACTGCAAAGGAACGATTCAATTTTTTTAAGTTTAAAACTCACTTATTTTTAAAACTTACATAAATCATTGTTATTAATTTTTTTTGGTATAAATATTTATTAAAAATCTAACGAATGACATGTCTATTATCCATTCACTCTATGTATAAAATGTATTTGTTAAAATCTTATAAAATAAATTTTAGTAACCAATGTAAACATAGCTAGTAGTTAAGATATCTACCTTTCTTTAGAAGTTGGTTATTTATTATATAAAAAAAATTGAAGTGCCAAATTTAAAATTATGGTAAAGAAAATTGAATTATAAAGGAGATGGAAATGATATTGAATGAAAATAGGTTTTTTTTTTTTTTTTTGGGCATGTCTTTTAAAATCCAAACCAGGAGTTATCTGTTGGTAATAATAGTTTTGGAAAAAGGGGGAAAAGGGTTTGAGTATATATAAATAAACAAATTAATATGGCCAACATAACAAAGCAAGTGGCTTCTTTTTAACTTTAAAAACATACAATTGTTGATAAATGTTCCTATAATGGCCGACAACCTAGTACTCCTTTTTAAGCCTTTCTAATTTTCCTTTTTTTAATTTTTTTCATCAGTAAATTTTAAATATTCTTTCCACACTAACTATATCGGTATAGTTTAAGGGTTAGGATATTTTACTGGTTAAAATATTTTTACTTTTTTTAAACCACTGTAGAGTTAAACTCTTGATCGATTTTGTAATATAAAAAGCTGGTACAAAACTGGAAAAACAGAGAATAAGTTGTTGCTCAAAATTTTCTCAATCCGAGGGCAATCTTGGATGAAAAACTAGTTTTAGATCACATATAGTGTCTTTCCAACTATCTTCAGGCCTTGGAACAGATTGTGGGATCTTAGATTGAAAGAATTTGAAGAGAAGGAGAAATGTCTCAAAAACGTGTGAAAACAATTTTATGCAAAATTCCTTTAATCCATGTGTTTCTTCTTCAATTAAAGTAAACCAAAAGCTTCTTCAAGCTAGGTGAAGATGACAACACAAAGATGAGAAAGATAATTGAAGAAGGAGGTGAGAATTTTGATGAATTTGATATTCAAAGTAGCTTGTTCACCCATCGAAGAATTTGGTCCTTTTTTATTAAAAAGATGAATTTGAATTTCTTTTAATTTTAATTCAAAATTAATATTAAATTAATTTTAAATTAAAATAAATTTCTTAATTTAATTAACTAATTTTAAATAATTACTTGATTTAATATCAAATCAAATTAAATAATTGGATCAATCCCGATTTCTTAAATCGATCGTTCGAACATGAATTCCTATTCATGTTTTAAACCGAACCAATATTTAAATTATATTTAAATATGTCCATCTCTTCTTTATCATAGTTTATTTCATAATTAATCTATGAAACATTAAGTATATTGCATATAATTAACGCTTTCTCCAAAAATCGAATTTGAGCAATTCAAATTCTTTCATTTTCTCTCAAATTGTTACAAGACTTTTTCCGAGCTAGTTAGGGAGACTTAATGGACCTGCAGATCATGAGTTTCAACGATACGAGATTAACCGGCTGGCCAAACTCTTTAGCCTAGCTAATCAACATTCGTTAACCACCGGGGCACTTCACTAAAGTCCAGTGACTGCACTCTCCTCACTGTAGATGTATTTCTGTCCACTCGATATAACCCTGATTAGTAAGTCGATCTTTCACAGATCGTTCGTAATTACAGTTGGGTTAAATGAATCGTTTTACCCTTGCAATTACTTCTTGTTCCTTAGTCTCATTGATCCTTTAATGAGCAATTGGATTATTATGGTCCAACCAACAAACCAAATCTCTCTCCGGCCAATGAGAGGGTGGGTCCATTGTTCAAGACCCGAAGTAACACTTAAGGGAACAACTTCTCTACTAATCCCTAAACCGGGTAGGAGTGAATTCCATCTTGCAGGACTATGTTCCCAACTATCTACCCAGTCTTATCCCCAAAATGGGAGGTTTATTGAGTCGGTGATCTCGAGTCACTCTCACCCCTGCAAATCTAAGGATAATCCCGAATAAACAGGAGTTCATAGCGCGCGCAAGATTAAAATCGAGTTACATAGGTCATCGTATGAATATAGTCAATTTAAGACAGTAAACGGAGTTATAAAGTCTAAAGTGACTATTTCTGGTTCGGTCTTATGCAAACTCATTGCATAGGACACCCCCACTCGCATATCTCCACATGAACGATTTAGGATCACATCGTTTGTACTTTAATTTACAAAGTGTGGGTCGCGTTCATAGTGTCCCCAAGATAAAGTATCCAACATTATCCCTATACTATAGATCATTCTGGCTATAACTTGAACTTGATCCACTTTTATGTCACACATAATGTTCAAGTATACATCCTATAGCTAAGGGTTCTTGATTTATTGGATTAAAGTTTCAAAATATACAATTCACTTTCACTAGTAGAAAAAAGGGTTTTAATGACGGGCATTACCCGTCATTAAAGGGTTTTGATGACGGGCACGCGTCCGTCATCTATGCGAGTGTCATTGTATGTTACAATGACGAGACTTTTTAATGACGGGCATTACTCAATATTAAAAAATCGTCTGTCATTGTAACATATAATGACGGACGATTTTTAATGACGGGCAATGTCCGTCATTAAAAGCCTTTGCCCGTCATTAAAAATCATAATGACAGACACTTTTAATGACGGGCAATGCCCGTCATTGTCTTGTTCATAATTTAATAAAAAAAAAAATTGTTGGTTGCCTCAATGGCTCCAACAAAAAATATTAATATTTCTAAAATTTTGTACAAAAAATTTCTCAATGCTAATATAATTTTACACAAGTAATCTTACAAACTTAAACTTATTAATATTTCTCAAATTTTGTACAAAAAAAAACTCAATACTAATACAATTTTACACAAATAATCTTACAAACTTAAGCTTTTCAAATAAGCTCTTCAGTTACAAACTTAAACTTAATCCTACAAACTTAAGAATTTTCCAGTGCGTAATAAGCTTTTCAGCGGCCTTCCAACCCATTTGAAAGTAATGCAAGTCCCAAATCTATTGTTTCCAATCAGCACAAGTTACACCACAGTCTGCAATTCATCATATTAACTTTTAATAATAGAAACAACATAATTAAAGAAACAGGAGTTTGCCCATATCAGCATTTTAGCATTGTTGTCCAACAAAGAGAAAATATATGTTGTCTATGTTACATTTAACAACCAGATAAAAAACAGAGAGCAAATTGTAAATTCACATTTCAGTGTTCCCTCTAAAGATAAGTTTTTGAATTCTTCCTGCTATACTTGTCAAGTTAATCTTCAAATCACAATCACCACATGAAGGATAGAGGGAAGAAAAAATAGAAACAAGCTTTTCCATTCAATATGTAAACAAATTGTGAATTACTTGGGGCATAGATGATATATAAAGCAAATGGAGCTTGTACTGTTGATGCTTGGAAACAAAAATGTAAATAAGTACACTATGACTTTTTCATCTGAGAATGTACAGGAGGAGGGCGTAGACGGCATATATAAGTTCATTAAATAAAGTGGAGAAATGGTTGTTACATTTCAAGGAAAAGTAATAACTTGAAATCATTTTAGCTAAATTGGAGCCTAATCAACGAATAATTACCTCCTGCTCTAGCTTAAATAAATGATGATTGAAATATTGTTGTAGTCTCTCATTTGGTTAGTTAATGCAAAATTGTTCAAAACTATTCCTCTTCAAAAGTAAGGAATAGGGGAAAATATTAGGAGAAACATGAAAACACAAACGCATTAAGTGATTAAAGAGAGAACAATTAAAAGTTTAAATGAGGCATACCTCAAATGATTCAAAGCAATAGATATCAAGAATGTTGATGGATCTCACAAGGTCGTCTTTTGCCTACAACAAGAGATTTGTTAATTTGTTCAACTAACCACCCAAACAAACGAAAGCGTAATTGACTTTGCCAAAGCATCTTTAGTGTCAATTGCTGCGAAATAACAAGAAAGACAAAATTTCACCAGAAAGCGGGCTCAAAGTGAGAAGGCTTCTCAAAATGGTGCAATCTTATAAAAACTTGCTCAGTGATTTCTTTCAAAATAATAACATAATAAAGAAAGGTTTAGCAGAAAAGCTTCTCAAAATTCTCTAAATTTTATCACACTTTATTAAACTAATAGTTCTAAGAAGTTGAAAGATAAAATCGATAACGAGATAAAGAAACTTCAATAATATTGTAATTTAAACATTTTATGCTCCTTTCCTTCTTACTCAATACTTCATCATGTAGGAACCCTCTGAAATATCTATCTCACTGCAATCCATGTAGCCATTTTCCTTTATTATCTTACCTGGGAGAAGTAGAATGTCATTTCAATGAGATGGTAACATAATATAGCTGATGTTAACATTTTCTTAATTTATATGATGCACAATCACACTAGATGAAGAGTAAAATATATGCGGAAGCTAAAAGTGTCTGATGATAACAAATTATTGGGATTCATGAGTATTTTTTTTATATATTTTAACCTTTTTTTATTTAACTTTTTCAATCACGATTTCATTCTGACATTAGACTCAATAGATTAAGAGAATTTCATCAAACAGCTTGAGTGCAAACAAAATTTACAAATTTACAGAGTGAATATATTTCATCAAACAGATAAAGTGCAATAGAATAAATGGTAATTACCGAAAATGGTCAGATCCCCATCTTCAAACCCAAGAACTTGACCAAACGGTTGTAGAAATTAAACCCAAACCCATTCAGAAACAATCCACAAACATCATCAAAATCGAGTCACAAACGATTATAAATAACTATACCCAATAATAGTTGAGCAGAACAAACATGAAGACATGGTAAAATTGATCAAGGAGGAAACCTATACCCAATATGAGACCTCATTTTAGTCATCCATGAAAAATGAAACAGTAACCAAACTCAATAACCACCCAATAAACAAAGTACCAATTCTTAATTGTTCGACCTTCAAACAATAAAAAAATGCAAGCTAAGGTTATAAAACAATTCAAACACAAAGAAACAACAATCTCAACCTCATATTATAACTATTGAACAATTCAATACAGACCCACATTCATATTTCCAACACTCCAAAGTTTATAAAATTAGATAATAGATAAAAGAGATTTGAAAATAAGCAAACCCCACATTCATATTTCCAATACTCCAAAGTTTTTAAAATTTAGCCAAATTATAATAAAGGGTACCTCTCCTTTGTGTTCGACATGTTTGATTTGGTAGAATTTCTCACGAATTAACTACTAAAACATAGATTAAAATTAAAATCAAAGAAAACCTCAAATCAGTATTTTATAAAACAAATATGGTGGAATAGAATTGGAAATCGAAATGAGTACATGCACGAAAACAATAACAGGAGCATACCTGATCAACTTTTTCGATTTTTTCGATGACGCTCACAACAACGACAAGGAACTTATTTAAACTAAACTTAACAGAACAAAAAAAATAGCGAAATAGAAGGTACTCACAACGTTAGATCTGAAGATTTTCAACTAGAAATGTTACCCACGACGACCTTCCAATGTAGATCTTCAAAATGAAACCACGACGAGACCAAAACCCACAACGACAATGAATCCTTGTTGTAGATCTAGACGGAAACTCATGACCACAAGCAAAGAACTGAACGAAAAAGCAATGGTATTATGAATGACAACGGAACATGAGAGTTTGAGAGTGAGAGTGAGAGATTGGATACTCACAACATTAGATCTCAAGATTTTCGCCAAGAATGTCGCCCCACATCGACGCTTTGGTGCAGATCTTCACAGCAGACCAAACTCCATGGCGACAGCGAATGTTCGGTGTAGATTTAGATGAAAACTCATAACCACGAGCAAAAAGTCGAACGATAGAGCAACGAGATCCACGAACGGTGGTTGAATGTGAAAATAAGAGTGAGAGAATGGAGGAATTTTAGGAAGAGAGGGAAAGTCGGGAAGAGGGAGAATGAAAAATGGAGAGATTTTAGGAAGAGAGGGAAAGTCAGGAAGAGGGAGAATGAAAAATGGAGAGGAATTTTCGGGGAGAGAAGACACAAAAAATATTTTATTATTATTTTTTAAAATTTTGTGTAAAAGAAAAGGCTACTGCCAGCGCATTTTTTTATGCCCGTCATCTTTTCCAGCGCATTTTTTTTTACGTCGTCATTATTTCTTTAGTTTGTTGTAGTGTTTATTCAATAACACATTTACTGAATAAACCTCAATAACAACTTTATTGCAAAATAGAAAATACATTCCGTTTACAAAACCACAAGTTTTAGGACATAAAACCCAACATTAATGACCACGAGATATGTAGTTCGAACCCCCCAATCCTTATTGTACTAAAAAAACTCACATCACTATAATTTATGATGTTATACTATAAAAGATAACATAAATGTCCACAAAGAAATTAAGAAAACAATAAGAAATGTTTAGACTCCCTTTGATAACCACCATTTTTTTAGATAATAAATACAAAGAAATTTATAGGTAAAAATAATATTTGTATACTAATTAATTTTCAAAATTATATAATAATCAAAAGATAGGTATATGTTAGAGATTAATTATATAATTTAAAATTCATGTGGCGTTAACTTTTGGAAACATTAAAAATATATTTTTAAATCAATTAATTAAATTTCCATCTTTTGTTTGTAATCTGTAAGCGACAAGAAAATTGAAGTGGATTATTAGGGTTTAATGATCAAAAGAACATGCTCCC
Source organism: Trichosanthes cucumerina (assembly GCA_036507285.1). Lineage (NCBI taxonomy): Eukaryota > Viridiplantae > Streptophyta > Magnoliopsida > Cucurbitales > Cucurbitaceae > Trichosanthes > Trichosanthes cucumerina. The sequence goes on from CM071845.1 coordinate 7,289,732, forward strand.
TACGAATATTTTACCTAAATTTCATGTGCTCTTTTGACTCTTTGTCGACTAAATTTTATTTATTTATTTATTTTCAATTAGCCAATCAATAACGTAGTTTTTTTTTTTAATCATCCAATTTTTTTAAAGTTAAATAATTAAACTAATTGGGATGATTATTGCATGTTTTGTGGGTATATAATGTTAGTGGAATCTCACATTACAATCACTATGGAATTAATTGATTTAATTAACTTTAAAGTGAAGGATTAGTGCATTGATTAAGCTCATTTTCTCCTCTCTCAATATCTAGGTTTGAGGATTCCTCTCCCCCACCCCTACCAATGCCCACTCATGAAAATTTGTACCATTTTATTTAATTATTTATTTTAATTTAACAAATGTGAGGTGAAATTTGAATCTATAACATCAATAAAAGAAATTTTGTGTCTTAACCGTTCAATTATGCTTAAATTGGTTAAATATTAAAGTATGAAGTATTTCTTCACATATTCAAACTAAATAGATGATTAGATGTGATAAGTATAAATTTTCTCGCTTGTAGAAGAAATATATGCTTTTGCTTATAAAGTATAAAAAGAAAAACATCATGTAATATTAAGCTAGCTTTTAGGACACAATGTTGTTTGGGCCGTTTGATAATCATCTAGTTTTTTGTTTTAATTTTTTGAAAATTAAGTTTGTTTTTTTCATCATTTTTTATAATGAGTTTCATCATTTTCTTAAGAAAATATTCAAATTCTTAGCTCAATTCGGAAAAAAAAACCAAAAACAAAAACAAAAGCAAATGTTTGAAAGCTACTTTTTTTTTTGTTTCAAAATTTGGCTTGATTTTTGAAAACATATCTAAAAGGTAGATAACAAAACAAGAAAACTCATAGATGAAAATAATATTTACAAACTTAATTTTCAAAAACTAAAAACTAAGGCCCCGTTTGATAACCATTTGATTTTTTGCTTTTAAAAATTAGGCTTGTTTTTCCACAATTTCTCTTCATTTTCTCTACCATGATTTCTATCTTTCTTGAGATATTATTTAAGTTTCTAGCCAAATTTCAAAAACAAAAATAACTTTTTTTAGTTTTCAAAACTTAGCTTAGTTTTTGAAAATATAGGTACAAAATTAGATAAGAAAACATAGAAACTTATTGGTAGAAGTAGCATTTTTAGGCTTAATTTTAAAAACCCAAATGGTTATCAAATGGAGTGTAAATGTTTATTAAACAGAATCTAGATTATCAAATCTGTTTAGAGACAAGAAGCTTTTTTCTCCTGTTTTAGTTGTAGAGACGAGAAAACATAACGCATGCCTCATTCTTCTCCTAATTATTTGTCCACTATGTGACCTTGAATGTCTCTATGAGTGCAAATTGGATGTCGATTGGAAGAATTCTTAGACGAACTTTGAGTAACAACCATGGCCATGGCAGGAGAAGATGAATTGGCAATAACACCAATAGAACGTTGTTGTTCTTGCTGAAGAAGTAAAGAGAAAGCCTTATTGACTGAAGGCAACAACTCCATAAGAAGTAATTGAGCACGAACTTGAGAAAAGGACTCATTAAGACCCATCAGAAAATCCATAAGGTACTCAACCTGTACGAAATATGCTAAATTGCAGACACCACCACAAGTACAACTCGGCTTATAGGTGTTGAACTCACCAAAAAGAGTCTTAATCTTCATGAAGTGCATGCTCACATATTCTTGATTTTGTGTAAGGGTAGCAAGATCTCTTTTAATTTGAAAAATGCGAGGAGCATTTTTGTGCTGAAACCGTTCTTTTAAATCAAGCCAAATTTCTTGCACTAAATCGACAAAGAAAATGCTTGCAGAAATTGGTTTAGAAACAGAGTTCAAAATTCAAGGCGACTACCACATTATTGTTCCAAATCCATGTCGGAAGAAGATCATCCGAAGGCTGGGGAAGTGTTTCCATCAACAAATCCAAGCTTGTTACGAACAGATAAGGCAATAACCATGGCTCGACTCCAAGAAACATAGTTATCCTCAGTAAGAGTTCGGTAACAAGCACAAGATTGGCTATTAACAATTGATACCATATTAAGACGACCAAATTGAGTAAGAGAAACCCTTCTTATTTCTCATTAAGGTGATATCACACCTATATATACAGGTGTTGATAAACTGAAATACGTTATTAACCACAAATTAAATAACTATTAATATTTTCAAAAGTGCAATTTAATTTATATCTATATTCGGTTTAAAAAAATATTAAAATCCTGCCAACAAAAATAGGGGGAAAAAATCAATGGGCAAGGGAGAGGACAAAAAAATGATAATGGAAAAGCATTCATTGTCCTCTCCATGCCTTGACACTCTTAGTCATAATACACAAAATTAAAAGTTCAAAAATCAATTAAAAGTTTTCTCAATATCAAATACTAGATATAGAATAATCAAATCTGGGTTAAAATATATTTTTGGTTCAGGTACTTTATGTTCATTTCATTTTAGTCTTGTACAACTTAAAATTGGTCTCTATTATTAGTCTATTAGTTAATTTTTTTATTAAAAAAAATAGTCACATTAGTCTTTTATCGATTTTGAAAATATATTCACATCGTGTCTTTTCTTAAATGAAAATTATTATAAACCATATTGAAAGTACGAAGACTAAAATTGAACCTTTAAAAATATAGATATTAAAATAGAATGAAACTCCAACTAAAATGATATGCTAACCCTTTCTTTTTATAAAAACTAATTAGCTCCCAACCAACCCAAAAATTTTAGGAGAAAAAGCATTTTTGACCCCTAAACTTTGCATGTTGTATCAATTTTAGCCTTAAACTTTCAATTTTATCAATTTAAACCTTGAACATCGCATATTGTGACAATTTTAACCCTAAACTTTCAATTTAATCAATTTAAACCTCAAACTTGGCAGATTGTATCAATTTTAACACTAAATTTTTAATTTTATCAATTTAAACCTTAAACTTAAATAAAAGTATCAATTTATACCGTCGATAAAGTTTTTTGTTCCTTCACAGTTAGAAAGGTTCTCCACACATGTCCAAAGTCATGTCTTGCTTGATGATATGTACTTGTTTGTTATTTTTTAAACAAAAAACACCTAAAAATTATTAAATCATTCCATAATGGGTTGCAACTATCATGAAAATACGAACTAACTCTTGAAAGTAGGACCCACACAAACAAATGGACTCTTGTGTTTCTCTTGCATTTGGTACTTATACCAATGACGACGAGTGTGAAGAAAATTTAGGTGGTGATGTCATTGAAGGAAACAATGATCATGGTGATTTTGTTGACTTCGTTGGTGAGAGATTTTAGCTCGACTAAAATGCGGGAGAGAATAGGAAAGTTAGTGGTGAACATAATGACACCCATGACACAATAAATTGGTCATAGTCGACTTTATTAACCTCATCGATAGTCTTATGAAAGAATTAAAGTGACAATGATGTTGGAGAGAAAGGAAACAAATATTCTAACGAGAACGATTTTGAAATCCTTACTTCTATTGTAGTAGATGGATGACAAATCAAGCTCGAGACTGACGAAAAATTAAAAAAATCAATATTGGCGACTGATTAAAGATTGAAAGTACTCCATTGAGAAGAAATATAGTGCAGTTAAGTTTTAACCGAGGGTGTAAATTGATACACTTATTCAAGATTGATGTTTAAATAATGAAATTGAAATTTTATGGTTAAAATTGATACAATCTGCTAAGTTTGATGTTTAAATTGATTAAATTGAAAGTTCAAGGTTACAATTGATACAATCTACCAAGTTTAAGGTTTAAATTTATGAAATTGAAAGTTCATGGTTAAAATTGATACAACCTGCAAAGTTTAGGAGTCAAAAATGTTTTTTTACCAAAATTTTATTTATTTAATCAATAATTTATTATTGGCACGTAAATCATCGTAAAAAATTCACTCCCCTGGCGGGCAATTCAAGACCCACTATTAAGATTCTGTTTAGGCCCAACAAAAGTCGTGAAGCTCTCTGAAGCCCAATTTTTCGGCCCAATAGTTTCAGATCAGATCAAGGGCAACCCAGTAATTTTCTATTGGATCCTTGTCAGCTAATGGCCCACTTCACAAACAAATATAATGGGCTATCTTTGCAAAATACCCATAATAGCTTCTTCTTCTTTTGAGATAAGATTTCTTATTTAGATTTTTTTTTTTTTTTGAAAGAAGCATATATGTATCATTCTTCAATTTCGTTCCTTGTACTATTAATGTTTCGATTATATACTCTAGATATTAACTTAACATGTTATTAAAGATTATTCAATGGCGATGATTAAGTATCATAATTGTATGTCAACTTGAACATAATTCAACTCGTTAAGACATATATCAACTAAAATGTTAGAAGTTTGAATCTCTACCCTACACGTTGAATTGGAAAAATAAAACGTCATAGTCTTGTAAATATGTTGTTCACAGTTATATAATTTGAATATTTCAAAAGTAAACTTTAAAAATAAAAATTGCAAAAACTACCTTTGAATTATATAGATTGTTTTTGTCACGCCTTAGAGCTTTCAATTTGATCGGTCACCATCTAGATTCACAAAATTGTATCAATTAAATCCTTGCAGATTACAGGAATTACCCTTGAACTAAGTAATGATCCAAACAAGTCCTCATATTATAATATTATTACAATCCGACCCAAATTTTTCATCAATTTTTTTATTGTCTTAAATTGTGAGCGTGTTTCAACATTGATTTCAAATTTTATAGACTTTTCTATTGAAAAAACTAGCTTAAAGATTAATAATTCTTTAATTCTGTTCAAAAGTTTGATGGTAACAATTTCACATTTTTTAATGCTTAGGGGTTTAATTGTAATAACTTCATAAATGATAGATAAAATTGAAGAAATAAATGTGTAATTATAAAAATTTTAGGGTGATTTTTTATTATTTTTTCAATTTAAAAACACAGGTACCAATAATATAATCTTGACCCAATATTAGTAGATAAGGGGTGTGTTGACTTTTTTGGCAATGAAATGATTTTTTAGAGAGAATTTAGTATGATAACCATTTTTCAAAAGATGAATTTAGATTTCTTTAAATAATGATGATTAGATTGTGAATTGTAATTTCATTTTCCTTTTTATTTGGTAAATATACATATATTGGATACAGTATGAAAATAAATAATAATAAAAAAAAGAGACCTAGAATCTATTTTTGAATTAGACTTTTTAACAAAGCAGGATACAATCTTCGAATCTTCCTTTTCCTTCTTTTTCACGAAATTTTATGGTGGCTTCATTTCTATATATTAATAATAATTGTTTGGCTTACCAATTAATTTTATGGTCATGCTCAACTGATATCAAATATGACTCATGATTAAAAAGTCATAAGATCGAATCTTTTAGAAAGTTATTTTAAGATCTTTTTTAAAATTTAAAAACTTCATTAATTAATGGGAAACGCCCGCTAGAATAGCCCATCGTTTGGGTTTCCAATTAATTTTAGGGTCCCTTGTATCAATATCATGCATGATAAACAGGTTGAATTAATTGCAAATATAGTAATTATTATAGGTGTAATTTGACTAGGAGAATAAATTCGAATTAAAAAGAAAATCTTGAGTAAAAATGCCTAACGAAGACAAAACGGATCTGAGTATTAATTGAACTAGACAACAAAACAAGGAAGAAAACTCAAACTCGTTTGGTCGCCCTCATCCCAAGGCCAAGGTTGAGGTATAGCTCCTTTCGATTCGCCCTCTCCCCAATTCATGAAAGGACAAAAAGAGAAATTTGCATTGAAAACTCTTTTTCATGCGCATTAATGTGATTTGACCCATGTTCTGAAATTAATGACATGTCACTTTTTTTGTATTGTGCATTCCGTCCAAATTACCGTAAGGGTATCGTACACACTGGCTCTGGCTCTCTTGTTTTCGTTCAAGTTTCGCTCTCGCTCATGATAGTAATGAGGTTGTCGAAATTCTGAATAAAAGAAAAAAACAAGAAAAATCGTTATATAGTTCTCGATATCGCTGTCACGCTCTCTCTGCTTCTGCTACACTAACTTTTCTCTGACTTTTTTCTAGTCCTTTTTTTCTCTATATTTTCGGTCACTCATTTGAGCGAGAGCGAGACAACAAAAGTGAGAGTGTTTCTGCGTACGAGAACGTGAACAAGAAAGACCGCTTCATATTACCCTTATCAGTAATTTTGTGTTTATTGTCACGTCAGACTGTGTTATATTTAATTATTTTCATAATACAGGTCACCAGCCATTAAAGCATATGGAAATATGTTATCCGTAAACACCTATCTTCAACTTCCAAGGAGGTTAAGCTCTTCCTAACCAAAAAAAAACTCTTGCTACTCTCATCGAACTCTTAGTTAATTTAAGCATCAAAATCTATGTGGCAAGTACCAACTGTACTCAGGTTTCACCTTATTTTTGTAAATCACGTTCTTCCTCTAAATTACAAAACTTACAAATGTTGTCCCACGAGGATCAAGTACATTATCCTATATAGATTATGGCAATAACAGGAACAACATTCTAAAATTGAAAACAGAATAAATTAATTATTTTTAAACCTAAAACCACTCATTTAAACTAGTGGTAGGTTTATTTCTCACTCATTTACTTTTGTCAGTCTATCAATAATACACATATCATTAATACACGTCAATTAGTTAAGCATTTTTTAGTGATATTATTAATGAGTAAAAAATGAATTATTTTACAAAACCTGTAAATAGGCATGCTAAAATTTTAAAATTGTATTATATATTTGCAAAATTATAATCTTGTTGTTGTATTTGTAAATATGTAATTCGAATGGTCGCTCATCAAATTTTCCTTAATTTTATATAATATGAAGTAGATGTATGTTAAACCCATGATATTAAATTTTCGTCGACATGTCGATATTTTCATCGATATTTCCCCATGTCTATGAGTTCGACATCGACACTAGAGGTAAATCGACATTTTCATTATATCGTATAAAATTGATAAAATATTAAAAAAAATTACAACAAAATGTAACATAATGTAAATATAATATTATGACAAGCATTTTAACTCATTTGAGAAGGGTTGAAGGTTTATTTTCTAATTTAAATATATTTTTAAAATTTTTTATTTTTTAAAATTTTTCAGAAATATCCATCGATATCGACATTTTATCGATATTTCCATCGACATTTCCATGAAATTGAGATCTCGATATTTCCATCGACATCGATATTTTAAACCTTGATTAAACCTACATTTAGATCTAGTTTGGAATTACCGTATAAATGCATAAAAGGAGATTTTAAAACAAAAAATCATTTCAAATATATCCTTAGATCGTTAGTTTATTTATATCAATCATTCAAACAATAGTTTGGTAAAATTCACGTGCAATGTATAGATAAACTATATTAAGTATCAAAAAATCGCTATATTCTTTTATATCCTATTTTGTGGAACCATTCAACTATAAATTGTACCAATCTAAAATTTTTAATTCACAAATGCACATTTAATAAATTAAACATCTCGTCATAAATTTGCTAAACAAACAAATAATTAAGGGACCATTTGATAATCATTTGATTTTTTGGTTTTTAATTTTTGAAAATTAGACCTATAAATATGACTCTTACTTGAGGGTTTACTTATTTTATTATCTACTTTTTACCTATGTTTTCAAAAACCAAACTGTGTTGTAAAAACTAAAAAAAAATAGTTTTCAAAATTTTATTTTTGTTTTTAGAATTTGACTAAGAAATCAAATGGTTTCTTAAACGAGATGAAAATCGTGGTAGAAAAATTGAGAGAAAATCAATATAATTTTCAAAAACCAAATGGTTATCAAATTGGGCCTAAGTTTTAACATATATGTAACCTTACCATTCATTAGGAACAATGAATTTTTATTATCATACCAAAATCAATGCTTTCACCCACTAATCTAATTAGCCAATAAATTAATTTGTTGTTATTAATAATGATTAAAAAAAAAACTAATTTGTTAAGTTAATGGAATAATTGGAGGTGGGGATTGGGGGATTCGACCCATGACTTCTTAGTCATGAGCCATACTTGATGTTAATTGAGTTAGACTCTTGTTGGTTGATGTGTTAATGCAATATATATGGTTTAATTCAAGGCCTACAACTTGACAATAAAAGCATTGCTCAACTAGCCTCAAATATGATTCATGACCATGTACTCAAAAAAAAAAAAAATATCAAGGCCTAAAACCTACCATAAAGAAAACAAAGAAGGTTTATTTAAAGCCTTTTATTTTGATATTACCAAAGTTGATAAATTGAATGTCACGTTTAAATATTATGACAACCTTTGCACAAAAGTTTGTGTTGCCATATAAATTTATATAATAAGTCGATTATCAAATCTATGATCAAATTAAAAATTAAAAAATTTAATTTAGGAACATGTGCTAATTTAATAAAGGTTACATATAATTAAGCTAAATATATATCCTTCACATTGGATTATTTTTCAATTTAGTCTTTATACTATATAAAACATTTCATTTTAATCTCTTACGTTTGAATATTAACATATTTTCCATTTCACAGTACAGGTTTTTTTTTTTTGAACTATAATATAATGATAAGCTTAATCTCATGATACATAGTGAAAAGATGAAAATTTAAAAAATGAATTAGGTCACATGAGTGAAGAAAAGTCAATCAATTTATTACAAACATAATTAAAACAGAATAATTAGAATTTTTAATCTTTTTGCATGACTTCATTCCTCCATCAAGTTTATATTAATACGTCATTATATATCTATATTAGGTTATCTTGGATCAATTTTAACATTTATAGGGTGTGTTTGGGGCACAGGTTATAATATAACTTGTGTTATATAACCGGTGGAATACTTTGTACCCCAAACAACAACTATTATAACTTCAAATTATACTACTTTGCATTTTACTATTATAATTCTCTATTATTATAACTCACTCAGCGTCCCAAACAACCCTTAAATTACAAAAATAGTACTGTTTTTTTTTTAAAAAAAAAAACATTTTAGTGAACTATGGAGGAAACACTAGAAACGTTATGAATCAAAACATGTATTTTGCATCACAAATTATTTATAAAAAGAAAGAGGAAATAATCAATTTTTACGCATAAATTTATCATATTGTATTAATTTTTATCATTAACTTTTAATTTCATCAAATCCTAAAGTTGAACATGTGCTTTAATTTCTACTCTATATTTAATTTTCGCTAAACTCACAGGCTAATTTGAAAAAAAAAATAGAGCAAAAAACTTTCAATATTCATTTCATTTCAACAAAAAAAAATCATATATTACACAAAATTAAGTCCGATTAATACATAAGATTGACAAAAAAAAAAAAAATCAGCTTTAGTATATGGTTTTTCTTTGAAACTTCATTAATCTCGTGCAAGATGTATGTTTTATATTATATTCATTAAAAGGACACGATAATATTTTTAGTAACAAAATTTTCAAATGAATGCTTGTTCAAGAGAAAATTTGCAATATTTATATGTTTTAAAGAAAAAAATTGCATCTCTCATCATAGTTTAGGGTGCAATTTGTTGAAATTGAACATTTACTTTAGAAATTTTTGTTTTCGAATAAAAAAAAAGTTAAAGAGGAGGTCATACAAGGTTGTTGCACCAAAAGTTAACTTGAGTGTTGTGAGAATAGATACCACATGTATCGATCGGTTATTACTGAACGAACATATATGTATAGTGAATTGCCTATGAGGAAGCCACTCTCCCAACCTCAATCGAAATGGTAATTTAGGGAATGACGAGATTTGTGCTGAGAATCTTGCACCAACCTAATTTGGCATTCAACCAAGTCCATTGCGAGCTTATTAATCTTTCCATAGATAGAAAAACAGAACTTAGAGATATGAATGTGAGATTTACTCCATTAATTAACTAAAAACATCTTAGCTTTAAACAAATTTAAGCGTCTAAGTATGATTGGATAAAGTACCACACCGATATAAGTCTCTTTAGTCGTATACTATAATAAAGAATAAGAGTAATAACCTAATTTATAATATCGATTTATGCAGCAACAATAAACACAATTTAGACGTTAACAGTTAACATATCTACTTATTGTACAAAAAAAAAAACACCGACTAAAATTTATTATTTAAAATAATATCAAAACTTAATGCATTCACATTTCGTGGGAGGAAAAAGGAAAAAAATAATAATAAAATAAATTCAAAGCTGTTCACACGTGCGGTTGTGGGAGTTGAAAGAACATGAGCCCACAATTTTCAATGGTCAACATTTGCATTCATAAAAACCATAATTATAACCAAACAAAGAATATCTTTCATTACTTTAATGCAAATCTTCTCCTCTTGTCATTCCATTATTTTTCTAATAACCTTACTTTCCCTTTTATTATTATTTTAAAATTTTTCAATATCTTTATCTTATAACACTTTCGACGTAGCATATAGAAAATATTGCTAATTACTCTTTTGCCCCCTCGATTTTCATTCATTTTAGGTCAAATTGAGAATGGAACCGATCTCATTAATTTTTTTAAAAAAAAAAATAATGGAACCAATATTCAATAAAGAATATAACCATTTGTTGGGTTACTCTTCCATTGATACTCGTGTTTTTTACAAATTTTATATTATTTTATTTTTTAATTTCTGACCAACCTTAATAAGAGTTAATTAAGTTAACAATCTCATTTTTTTTTTACTTTTAAAATTAATCAAATGAAATGACACAAAAATATACTAGGGTTCGATTTAGGATTTTTGAGATATTTATATACTTCAGTTCAATTCAGTTTTTTAATGAAAACGAACCAATATATTTCAGCAAATTAAAATCGAGAGATTCAATTTTCTTCTAAAAATCGAACTAAGTCATTGGATCGAACTCCATCGGTTCGATTTGATGGATTGAGACTATCACCGGGCTACTCGTGAGTTTAAATAGCATGTTATGATAAGGGCAATGTTAGAAATTCTACTGTGGAAACTGAAAAGGAAAAGAAAAACCATAGAAAATAAAAAGAAAAATAATAATGACGACTTGATGGTATGTGAATGGGATTTAAAGAGAGAACTAAATCAGATTTAATTGAAATAATTTTTAAACAGTTTCATTCTGTTTATTGATCACGCTATCAATTTTATATGGACATTATATCAAACTAAACATTTTATAGTATAAATTAAGTTGACATTCAACTTATTTTTTTTTAAAAAAAAAATGTTGAGTTACAAGTTTAGTCTCTGAATTTTGAGGTTTGTGTCTATTTGATTTATGAACTTTCAAAAGTATCAAATATTCTCTGAATTTTCAATTTTGTATCTATTTTGTCCCTAAACTTTGAAATATGTCTAATAAGTACTCAAATTTTCAATTTTGTATCCAATATGTTCCTAAATTTTCATGAATGAAAGGACATCATGAAATTTGAAAAAAAAAATAGGTTGGTTCTAATGAAATGTTAAAGGTTTGTTTGGTAGATAATTTGAATTCTCTTTTATGTTTTCAAATTCATTTTACATTTGACAAATGTATTTTTAAAAACTGTTTTCAGATTTTGTGATCTCGAAAATTATATCTAAATTTTGAATTTAAAATTTTATAGAATTTATTTAAAAAAAATAAAAACTTCAATAAATATAATCTTTATGTTTATTTTTGTTAATAAAAAATGTAATAATATAATATATTATAAATTATATAATATGGTAAAAGAATAATCATTCAAAATTTATAAAAAATAAAGATGTTCATTAATTAATTAATTAATTATGATTTATATTCAACCTAATATTTAGTTTTGCAACTACAATTAGTTTCATAATCTATATATATATATGCGCACATTTTGAACCATTGTTTAAATAAGAATTCAATTTCTAAATTTGCTACCAAACACATAATTGAAAACGTGAAAAACAATTATGTTTTTATTGAATCTCTTATTCTATTGTATTATTGTCTACCATATCCTAAATTATTACTAAAAGTTACTATGAAGTTTAAAAAAAAAAATAACTTAGTAAATTACAGTAGCGTTAACCATCAAACTTATGGAAAATTTTTAGTCAATCGAGGACAATCTTCAATCTTTGAGATTACAATTAAACAGATGTCTTTGTAATTTCGTGAATGATGCGATTTTTTTTTCTTAGTTAGGTACTTGAAAGAATCTATATTTAAATTTGTGAGCTAGATGAATCGGTATTAAAATTTATTTTTTATATATATAAGATTTTCACATCTTTCAAATTTTATATTTAATAACTTCATCCCTACTTAGGTTTGAGTCAATTGTGCACCAATTAAAAAAAAGATATAATATTATTCTGTATCAATTTGTCGGCATCATAGCTCAAGTCCAGATTCGATCTTGTACCATATCGAGTATTTAATTTTTTAATGTTCTCACGCAATTGTGAAATAATCCCTCAACCAACAGTTAATTAAAAAAAAATCTAAACAAAAGTTTTACTGTAATATTGATAAATTATTAGAGGAGACGGTAGAATGTGACTAACAAATTTATATTGTTGAATGTAGGGGAGAAAAATTGTAAAATTGTTTAAAATTTATATTCGATGGTTAATTAGAGGTATGTAGATATTCAAATTCACATCAAATGGATATTTTAGTTCAACAACATTTGGAAGTGAGAGATTTGAACCTATAACTTATTGGTTGGTTGAGAATCGTACGTTGGAAAGTTGGAGTGAAACCTCACCACTTATAAGATATATGAGTTACTTCTCTTATTGTCAATTGCTTTTGAGATGGAACCCCATATAACCTAATATAGTCATAAACCTATACTTTATGCTAATTGATGTATGTTTTTTGTTGGCACGTCTACTGGTCATTAAATAAATTTTTATATGATATCTTACATCTACATATATGGATTAAATTATATAAGTTTAGATCTCGTTTGATAACAATTTGGTTTTTGAAAATTGTACTTGTTTTCTCAATAGTATTTATAGGCTTAATTTCCAAAAACAAAAAACTAAAAATCAAATGGTTATCAAACGGGACCTTAGCTATTTGACTTTTAGAGTTAGCGTCTAATTAAAATAGTTAGGTTCTAATATAATGGTCCAGGTTGTTAACTTATAATACTCATATGATGAAGCCAATCCAAACGTAATTGAGTGGATAAAATATTTATTACCTTAATTGGAGTTTGAAATTAGCTTGTTTTTTAAAAGAAAAAAAAATGCTTGTAGTGTAATTTTTAAACAACACAACTGAGTATCATATAAGTGTTAAACTTATAGAGCTAATACTATAAATCTATTGAATCTTAAATTGTAGTCGATAGACGTTGAAACTAAATAAATACCATCTTAGAAATTTAAATATATATATATATATATATAGTGGGTATGTATTATTTAATGGGCATCTTGTATTTCATAAAAATTGGGGGCAATATAACCTTATGTAAGGATCATTCTACCCAACTTTTAGGCATTAAGATACGTTTTAGGAGTTGATTATCCTAAGAAATTCTGAGCATATCATAAGATTCCCTTTCTGAAAAATATGCACTTTTTCAAACCCAAAAAATTGATGAAATCCTCGGATTTATCCTCACGACAAATACTTTTATGCATATATACCTCTTCCAGTTGATCTATACCATACTCGATTTTTGTAAGATTATACACACTAGCTAACAAATCCACTTAATGCTATATATATATATATATATATATATATATATATATATATATATATATATATATACATACATACATAATTGTAGCCGGTAATGAAGGTTAATTAGTTGAACATTGATTAATTAACTAGTTTTCCAAGGAAAAATTCGACGAAGAAAAGCTTAGACAATCACCCTGTTTATTTACTTGAGTGACAGCTTGAGTTAATAAATAGACATTAGAAATTCGTAATGAAGAGTCTTAACGTCTTGTATGAGTTAGCTAGCTAGCGCTAGAGAAACTTAGGTTAGTTAATCAGTACTTGAGAGTTGATGAGACTAAGAGGAGATTCCACACTTTTAGAGCTTCTAGACTTATGAGTTCAATGTCCATTGAGTTATAATTGTTTATTAGCTTACTAATTGATCATTTTCCAAATTATCCCTCATGTTTGTGTGTCTCCCACTTATTTTCTGCACTTTATTTTTTAGTTAGTTTTATCTTATTTTGACTTTGATTCTCTAAATAAAGTTAAGTGAGAGTATTTGTTGTAATTAATTGAATTAAAAGTCAATCTATGTGGTTTCGATACTCGGTAGGAATACTGTTTTATATTACTTGACATGTGCGCTTTTGGAACGTAAAAGTACGTCCATCAGAAAACAAACACAATTTTCAAAAATAAAAACAAAAATTTAAAAAAAATAACAAATAACAAAAAAAAATAACAAAAACTAAAGCATTTGTTCGGTAACTATTTTGGTTTTTGAAAATTAAGTCTGTTTTCTATCATTTTCTCTACAATATGGTTCATCTTTCTTAAAGAAACATTTGAATTATTAGTCAAATTCTAAAAACAAAAATAAGTTTTTGAAACTTTTTTTTAGTTTTTAAAATATGGTTTAGTTTTTGAAAACATAGGTAAAAAGTAGATATCAAAACAAGTAAATCTATACATAGGAGTAATGTTTATAGATTTAATTTTCAAAAACTAAAAACTAAATGGTTATTAAATGATGCTTAAATTTGAGGAGATTGATTGATATATTGTAAAATGTGTATTTTTCTTTTAGGTAGAAAAATGTCACATATATGTGATTGATCCAAAAAAAATTCTTGTACAACCATAGTTCACACTATATTCTTATTTTTTTAATACTAATAGATTCTACCTGAATTTTAGTAGCCTTGCTAAATTTTAAAATAAAATGTCCACGTGATATTGACAAATATTCAAGAAAAAAAATATTATAGTAAAAGTTTTCCCAAATTGATTCGCATAGGATTCGCACCCATTTGACATTCGGCCTAGAATAAACCACCACTTCTTAAACTGCTCAGATTTCAATACACTATTCCAATAAAATAAAAATAAAAATAAAAATCAGAAAATCAGAAATATTTTATTATATTTAATTATTTTCCCAAAAACCCATGTACTATTAGTATTATAAAATAAACCCCCAACCCCCAAATTAAACCCCCGTCTCCTCACAACTCCAAACCCCCAACACAACAACAAAATCCTCTCTCTCTCTCTTAATTTTCTCTCTCTAAAACTCATATTTCTGCAATAAAAAGAGAAGGGCATTAAAGGCATTAGAGAAAAATGATGGAAGAAAGAAGAAGGCTGTGCAAGAGCAAAACGGCGTCGTTTAGGCAGAGGTGCAGTTTGCTCGTGAAGGAACAGAGAGCTCGTTTTTACATTCTTCGCCGATGTGTCGTCATGCTCGTCTGCTGGCATTACTATGCCGATCCTTAATTTTATTTTTATTCTGTTTTTGTATATAGTTTTTTTTTTTTTCATAAGGGATTATTTTGTTAATCTTTTTAGTATTAGTATTATATTGTTCCTAAATTAGGAGAATTTTGGGGTTTTTTTTTAAAAAAAAATATAATTCTTATATATAGCCTAGCTAGCTGGAGAACTACAAACATATATTATATTATATCCTTTTGTAATTTTTATACCAATTTTGGGCTTTATTCTTATTAAATGCCCTTGCTTCCTTCTTCCTCTTCTTCTTTATTATTAATTTATTACCCCTACTTTTTATATATTTATGAGAGAATTCATTTTTGACGATTGCTGCGAAATGGAAAAATAAGTAAAATTATTTTAAGAATTGAAATAATGTGGCTAGTAATTTGTTTATCCGATTAGATGGCCGACAATTGTCCAACGCCCATCTTAAACTAAACAGTAATATAAAAGAAAAATTAATTTTTTTTCACTCCATTTGAGCATTTTGTTTAGGAAAAAAGTTATAGTCGCTCACTTTTATGTTAAACTTAATTTAATTCTTTTTTTTCTTTTTATAATATTTTCAGTTGTATAGTTTAAGGGAGCGATGAAAAGATAAGTACCGTTCAAGATGCACCAAATATTACTATTTTATTTTTTCTATTTTATTTTTTTAAACTAGCAGGCAGGTGAGGGAAATAAATAATTTTATTTTTAGGCTAGTTACTTTCGTGATTAAGTGAGAAAAACAATTATTTATTAAATTGGGAAGAGTTTAAAATAAGAAAAAAATATTTGAATTAAATTCTTTTGATTCTTTAGAATTATGAAAATTAAAAAAAAAAACAAAAGTTTGACTCTTTATTGAAGTTATAATATTTTAGTATTTAAATTATGATTTTTTTGAACTCCAATATAAAAGATGGAACTGTCAAATTTTAGAATGGAACGGACATATTTTCATAGTTTTTTTTTTTTTTTTGAAAGTTACATATTTTCATAATTGAATTTTATTATTAGAAACTAATTAATAATGTGGGTGTGACGTAAATGTAATTGTAAACCGACAAGAAGAATCCTTTGAACAGCGAGCGAGGCATCGAACCGTACTACATCCTCCAAAATAATAAAAACAAACTCGAATTGAACCGCCATTGGACCGGCACTAAACCCATTTCCCAAAAGCTTTTGTGGGCCCACCAACCCATTTCAAAGCCCACTTTAATTACTTTTCAGAAATATAATGTCTTTATTATTTTATTACAAACTAAAAGTTTTCCACCCCATATTTAAAATAGGGGTAAAATAAGTATCATTCTTTCGAGCGGAGAATAAATTATAAATAATATGAGTTGTAATAGTCTGTGAGTTGTTATAATATGTGTAATTATATAATATTATTTAAAATGTAAAGTTGTTTAGTCTAGTGTTATAATAGTTTGTGATTGAGATGTACGCTATTTCACTGACATGCCCTAAACACCGTAAAATATTAAAAGTTAAATATTAAAATTTCCACTTTTATATGGTTGTTCTATTGAAAGACAAATCTTATATTTTTAGGCCCGGTTGATAACCATTTAGTTTTTGTAAATAAGCCTAGAAATATTACTCACACCTAAAGATTTTACTTGTATTGTTCTCTACATTTCGCCTATGTTTTCAAAAATCATGTCATATTTAAAATAAGGGTAAAATAAAAGTATCATCCGAGCTCGATTCTTTGGAGCGCAAAATGGATTATAAATAACATGAGTTGTAATAGTCTGTGAGTTGTTAGAATATGTGGAATTGTATAATATTATTTAAAATGTAAAGTTGTTTAATCTAGTGTTATAATAGTTTGTGTTTGGGATGCAGGTTATTCCACTGACGTGCCTAAACAACCCGTAAAATATTAAAAGTTAAATATTAAAATTTCTACTTTTATATGGTTGTTCTATTGAAAGACAAAACTTATATTTTTAGGCTCGGTTTGATAACCATTTAGTTTTTGTAAATAAGCCTAGAAATATTACTCACACCTAAGGATTTTACTTGTATTGTTCTCTACATTTCGCATATGTTTTAAAAAATCAGGTCATATTTAAAATAAGGGTAAAATAAAAGTATCATCTGAGCTCGATTCTTTGGAGCGCATAATGGATTATAAATAACATGAGTTGTAATAGTCTGTGAGTTGTTAGAATATGTGGAATTGTATAATATTATTTAAAATGTAAAGTTGTTTAGTCTAGTGTTATAATAGTTTGTGTTTGGGATGCAAGCTATTTCACTGACGTGCCCTAAACAACCTGTAAAATATTAAAAGTTAAAGATTAAAATTTCTACTTTTATATGGTTGTTCTATTGAAAGACAAATCTTATATTTTTAGGCTCGGTTTGATAACCATTTAGTTTTTGAAAATAAGCCTAGAAATATTACTCCCACCTAAAGATTTACTTGTATTGTTCTCTACATTTCGCCTATGTTTTCAAAAATCAGGCCATATTTTGACAACTAAAAAAATAGTTTTCAAAAACTTATTTTTGTTTTTAAAATTTAGCTAAGAATTCAAATGTTTCCTTAATGTAGATAAAAATCGTTGTAGGAAAATTGAAAAAAAAAACAAGATTCATTTTCAAAAACTATATAGTTATCAAACATAACTTTAAATATTCAAATTTAGTCTTAAGAATGACAACAAAGCAACAAAGCAAAGGGCAATTGGTCTATATACCTTAAAAAAACTAACTCCACTTCTATTTAGTCCTTATAATTTCAGTAAATATTACAAAGATTTCCGCTCTTCTTAATTTATAATTTCAGTAAGATCCACAAGTCTATTTTAAATAGATTAGGGTTTAAAAGATTCATAGGTCCTTACTCAATATAACACCAATGTAGAACGTATTGTTAGCATTGCTAAATTCGGACATGATAAGACACATGACCTTCACGTGACAACAACCAAATTTATATGATAAAAGAAGAATGTGACCTACAAAACAAGTGAAAATTTGAGCACCCGAGTGGTACTTGTCACACATGCTCTAATTCTTAATTTAGCACAGAGAAGTTAGATGTAGCAAGAGTTTAGGAATTAAGAAAATGTTAGAACGACTTAGTAGAACTTCTTCCCTCCTTTGAGAGAGAAAGCTTATATACCTCCCCTCTAGGTTTTTTTTGTGGGTTCCTTTTAAAATTAGTATAAAGAGGACCAAATTGGACTAGATTAGGGTTGCACGAGCCAAGGGGAAGAGGGGTGTGGCCGAGAACTAGGCTGCCATTATGTCACGACCTATTATAGACTTGGACT
The DNA here is from genome assembly GCA_036507285.1 of Trichosanthes cucumerina. Taxonomy (NCBI): domain Eukaryota; kingdom Viridiplantae; phylum Streptophyta; class Magnoliopsida; order Cucurbitales; family Cucurbitaceae; genus Trichosanthes; species Trichosanthes cucumerina. The sequence goes on from CM071845.1 coordinate 7,308,481, forward strand.
TTGGTCGAAGTCCTTTACTTCTTCCCCTCGCTTGGTGGTTCGGTCTTTGCTCGATATTGGTCCACTTTGATTTGTATTAGACTTTTTACTCTATTTGGCCTTCTAACTCCCGTGGTTTTTCCAACCCATCTTCATGGTCCAATATTATCCATAATAAAACATAATTAAAAAAATGATGAACCTAAAATAAGAAAATAGATATCGATGAGGGTAGATACTAAAAATGAAGTGAAATGGAAGCGAAAGAGAGAGAAAAATGGGAGAAAAATACAAGGACCCATTTGTTTCCATGAACACAAAGAGTAATGTTCCCTAAAAAGTGGGATGATCTAATCAACAACTCCAAACACACCTCTTTTTCTTAGCTTTCAAATTTCAATCAATCTTTTTGAAATTGCATGGCCATGGAAATGCCAATGCCAATGCCTCTCTCTTTCATTCAACATTTTGTCTCTGTTTGCCTTTCTAACCATTTCTTCAAATAGTTTCATTTTTGTCTACATTTGCTTTTGCCTTTTGCCCTAACTTCTCCATTTTTGTGGGTTCTCATTTCTTCAACCAAAATCTAATGTGGAAGAAAAATAGGAAAAAAAAAAAAACATACTTCCTTCTTCTTTGCTTCTTTGTCAACAAACTCTTTCTTCAACCTTATAAACTTAAATCTATGCTTTTTCTTTTCTTTTCAAGAAGATATGACACATGAAAATTGTCGATGAATAAAGCAAAAATCCCGCACATAATGATTATTGATATGTTTGTAAGTTTGGTAAATAAAAAGTTTTTGGTCTTTATAAATTTAAAAGTTTCAATTTGGTGTTTATGGTTTGAGTTTTGTTTCATTTCTTATGATTTTGAAAACTTCAATTTGGTTCCTATATATTATAGTTTAGTTAAACTTCGAAAATTTGTCATTAAACTATTTTTTACCCACTTAAAAAAACCCATTGTTTTCCTTTTCTTCTTCTTCTTCTCACTCAACCGTAAATATCATAATACACTTGACCAAATAATAAAACATCAACTTATTGCCACAAAAAGGATATGTTAATATGGTAAATTAACGACTACGATAGTTTTTGAAGTTTGGCTAAATTATAGGACGAAATTCAAACAAATATCAAACTATATAGAAGCTAAATTGAAATAGACGACTATCTTGTGAGATTAGACGAGTTGCATGCAAATTGATCCAGATACTCAACGATGTAAAATGGAATAAAAATTTGACAAAATTAATAAATTAAAGACATTAATGTGGTGGTTTATAACTAATGGATTGCTTGGTACACTAAATCAAGAATAATCCAGCAAATTTTGGTGAGTTTATTTTTAAAAATAGAAAAACAATGAAAACACATCGAATACAACTCTATTTTCTTTCGATGAAAATAGAATCATAAATAAGTTTCGATTTTTAAAAAAAAATAATAAAAATAAACACAAGAACATTTCAGCCAATAAATTTATTTAAAATTTAAGAATAAAAATTAAAAAGCATGCATCTAGATCTCACAATATTAATTCAAATGGACCACAAAGTATATACATCATCAAATCCCAATCTACAAAAGATCTAGAACAGTTTGAACATTTTGGAAAAGCCTTTCTGTCACACTTTGAAACTAAGATACAATAATGAATGAAAAGAAGATAGAGCTATCCAAATTGATCAATAATCAATTAATTTTAAAAAAAAAAGGAAAAAAAAAACCAATGATTAATTTCCAAAGAGTGGATTTAATTAAAGGGTTCCCACCATCAAAACAGTGACACAGTTTAAAGATTGGGTTATGAAAAGATTGAGGATTGCAATCAAACAAGATAGAAACTAAAAAAGCAAGTTTGTCCAAATTGGCTTAGAGCTTATGATGGGGAAAGAGTGTTGCCAATTAACCTTGACCCATTTTCTCCTTATCCTTCAGGTGGAGTTGTCCCCCAAACCAAGTTTGATTGTCATCTCTTTCTCGTTAATTACTAAAGGCATGTTTGGGAATGATTTTAGAAATATTGATTTGCCTATAATTGATTTATTAAAAGTGATTTCCATATAATCATTTTTATGTTTGGTTTTTCACTTTTAATAGTGATTTTTAAAACACATATTTGAGAAACAGCTTTAACGTAAAGTGTTTTAAGCTTAATGATTTAATTATAATCAATCTGTTTAAAAAGTATTTTATTATAAATTAAACAAATATTTGGAGGGATAAAAATTTTAAAGGAAGAGATAAAAAATACAGAGAGAAAATTTTAATAAAAAGAGTAAAAGTCAAAGATAGAGAGATAAAATAAATAAATAAAAAACACAAGATGATCAAAATTATAGAAATACAAACTAAAATGAGGAGAAAAAAGTTAAAAGTTAGGGACAAATAGAGCAAGAGATAAAAAAAAACATTAAAGAGAAAAAAATTTAAAAAGATAAGAAAATTATAGGGATGAACAAAAAAAGGGAAAAAAAAATCAAAGAGGGTTAAAATCATTAGAGAGAAAGAAAAGTAAAAATATGAATTAAAAGAAAACAATATAATAAAGTAAGATACATATTATAAAAACTTTGGAGAGAGAAAACTATCATTTTACAAACAATGACGGATGAACTTAATAAGACGGGGTTGAGAAAATTCATTTTTTTATGAAAATTTATGAATTTTGACAAAAGATGGCGATTTTTACTCGTCATTAAAAGTATACTATTTGTTGGGAAAAAAAAACCTCCCACCACTAAGAATAAGCAGAAATAAACTGAGAAATTAAAAGATACCAACAAAATAAGAGACACAAGAATTTACGTGGAAAAAACTCCAAACCCGGAGAAAAAAACCACGAACAGAAAGAAATTTCCACTATGTGAAAAATTGTTACAATCACATAGAATTCTCTCCCCGACCCCAATTACAAAAACACTCTCCCAAAGCTTATACCACTCACACCCTTCTTTCCCACTCTCGGACTGCAGAATATAAAGAGGAATTTAACTGCAGAGCTAGTACTCCAAGCTTAAAGTATTTCTAATTGGGATGCTTTGAAACCAAAGCCATAGACTCCTTTTATAGTGCCAGAAGCACATCACTTTCATGCACCTTTCAGATGTGGGACAATTTCACTTCCAATATATTGCCAAAAAACCCAACAATTTCTACCTTGGCAAGATATTTGAAGAATCCACATCTCTTGCTGCATCATTGTCTTTACCGACAATCATAATTCTCAACACAGAGAATTATAACCTACTTCACCATAAAAGTAGACCACTTGGGATGTCACCTCCCAAGACTTTTCTTTTCGTCACATGCCGATATACCCAAATGAAATTTATGGTGCAACTTCCACCTACTTGGCTCACCCTAAGTTCTTCACCATCGACATAACTTCCACCACACACCTTGCATAGCGCCAAGTCAATGCCCGTGTGCAAACTTGTGGAACCGCTAACATCACATCCTCTATCATGGCAAAGCGGACATACCATAAGGATGAATTCTCTTTCTTCGAAGATATCACCATCTCCCCGACGAAAGAGACCATGTTAGCATCCAGACCCAGCAGCCTTTTGACGAACTTGCTCTGTTAGGACAATTCTTTTCATGTGTCCATATCGCTTGTCTTCCCAAAGAATCTTTCTTTTGCACGTAAGTCTTTCTTCTTCTTCTTCCAATTCCAGTTGCACCACGAGACTCGTTGGACCACCATCACCGCTTAACCTTTCAGAACACCACAACTTGGTCTTCCCTTCAAATCCTTGTGTAACCCAGATTGCATCAGATCAAAGACATCTTTGACTTGCACTTGCCACAAGCCAAAGTTCATCTTTCCACAAAATTTCTCCACATCAATCTTTATCTGACTCATAAAGCTTGACATATCCGCTTCCCTCCTAGTGAATCTGCAAATAGTGAACAACTATAACCCGCTTTCAAGAAATCTTTTCTGATGTGGAAGCTCGCACAATGTTGCAACCACAGAGCATACTCGAAACTCAAGAAACTACAAACCTAAAGCTCGATACCACTTGTTGGGAAAAAACCTCCCACCACTAAGAATAAGAAAATAAACCGAGAAATTAAAAGATACCAACAAAATAAGAGACACAAGAATTTACGTGGAAAAAACTCCAAACCCGAGAAAAAAACCACGAACAGAAAGAAATTTCCACTATGTGAAAAATTGTTACAATCACATAGAATTCTCTCCCGACCCCAATTACAAAAACACTCTCCCAAAGCTTATACCACTCACACCCTTCTTTCCCACTCTCGCACTGCAGAATATAAAGAGGAATTTAACCAGAGCTAGTACTCCAAGCTTAAAGTATTTCTAATTGGGATGCTTTGAAACCAAAGCCATAGACTCCTTTTATAGTGCCAGAAGCCCATCACTTTCATGCACCTTTCAGATGTGGGACAATTTCACTTCCAATATATTGCCAAAAAACCCAACACTATTTCCAAAAATGAAATAATAGTCCTTTTAAATTACAATCAGTTGACAAAAATCACTTGAGAATCATCTCTCAAGTGATTGACAGAGAATCACTTCAAAATCTTCCAAAATCACTTGCTTAATATTGTCAAACATCACACTTTTGGTAGGGAAGTAATTTTAGACATGTCAAAAATGATTTTGGTCACTCCAAAATCTCTCTCAAACATGCTCTTAATTTTTTGTCTTCGAGCTTGGTCTACTTTACCCCACAACATTTATATATAACTTTTTTAATTTAAGAGAAATTAAACGAGGGGTCCCCTTTTTTTTAATCCATGTTTACAACTTTACCTTAAAAAATAAGGTGAGTGAGTTGCATCTATCTACTCTAAATCATTACTAGTTTTCTTTTTACTATTTCATGAGTCATATCTAAGTTTTGAAATATTTGTTTCAATGTATATAATATTTGTTATTGGACATTAAAATCATATCCGGTTGTTAATGATCTTTCATGATTATAAATTTTGACTGATTTTAATTTTAATAATGTTATATAAGTATGTGTATTGTTAGGGCACCTATTGGATTATTTTCATGACCTTTTTCGTTTTGTAGCTAATTTGACTTAAATTTACACCAATATAAAAATGGTTCATATGAATTCATTCAAAATCCTCATGATTATAATATCTTTCTTTCTACGATACCATTTTAATTGAAGTGGTCAGAAAAGCAAATGAATAAAACAAAACTAAAACTAAATTATAGAAAGTAACTCATTTTAATAATATCCTTGAACTTTTTTAAAAAAAATTATTAATACTTTTGAACTTTGAAAAAATTTTAAAAATACCCTGAAGGTTAATGAGATGAAAAACATTAAAGTTTCATTAATATCTTGATCTTTAAAAAAATTATAAATACCTTATTGAAAAAAAAAAATTAATTTTCTTCCATTATCTTCAAATTCTTCCTCCGAATGTGAAACTTTGCTCATAAAGACTATAGGCAAGAGAACACCAAATGAAAACAATGTTTGAAATCATTCTTTATCCTTTTTAAAATGTAAATAAGATAAGTGGAAGAAAAAATGATTTTTTTTTCCTTTTTACGCTCTGTTTGTATGTGTTAGTGAATAAATAGGAGATTAATGTGGTTTTCAATTACGACGAATAGATGGTAAAGAAAGAATGGTGTAAGTTTTTTTTTTTTTTTGTCTTTTGTAGAGTTACAGCATAGGGTTATGGTTGTGGATTTTTTGTTTTTGAAGTTTATTTGGTCAAATTGTTGCTAGAAACTTTCAAATGCATATAATAAACTTGAAGAATGTGGATTTAGTTCAATTTACAAGGTTAATTAATCAAAAACTTGATATGTGACTATTGTTTTATATATATTTAATAATTGTTAGAACTATTAGAGGACAATATTTTCATTTATATTTTGCCTAAAAATGAATTTAGAAAAAATTTATGGGTAGTGACTTGTAAGAAAATAACAGTGAAAAGACTTTTAACAAAATCAAGTTAGGGACATGAAGAATTCAAATGAAACAAAAATCATCTTGAAACTTCAACATAAAAATCTGGTCATGCTCTTGGGATGTTGTGTTGAAAGAGAATAGAAACTTATGGTCTATGAATACATAACAAATAAGCAAAGTTTCTCATTTATTTTCATGGAGGAAGAATTTGCAGAGAGAGAACGAAAAAGAAACATTTTACAGTAAGAATATTTTTAAATTTTTTTGAAAGGTCAAGGGTATTAATGAAACTTTAAGGTTTTCCATCCAAAACTTTACATAACGGTATTTTTTAATGTTTTTGAGACGTCAGATGTATTTTTGAAACTTTTAGAGGTATTATTAATACGAGACTCATAGTTCAAGTGTATTTCTCATAATTTAGGCTAAAAACAACAATAGAAGTAGTAAGTGAATGAAAGGAGAATATACAAAAAAAAAAAAAAATTGATGGTTAAACGTAGGGTTCACTACGTATAATATATGTTAGTTGCTAGCTATAGTAGGACAAAAGAAAAGTTTGTGACTCTTGACTAGAGGACATATGAGTTGACAAAGCAATGGTACTTCCCTAGTCTAAGAGAGTTAAATGCAGTGGTTGGTCGATTTTCATACATCAAACTCGTGATAAACAAGAGGAAAAAGGTTGATATCATATCAAACAAAAACCTCCATTGTCTTCTAAAGCAACGAAGCACGCCATATTCTTTATTAAGTCGCAATATTATTTGTTTTTAAGTCGAACTCTATCATAATAGTATAAGATAAGCTTATCTACATGAAAGTTGGCTTATCCACAAACAAAAATAGATGTTTTAAAAGAGGAAAGGACTATTTGAATCTTTCATCAAACCATTGAAAACCAAAGCAAAAACTGCCAAGTTATATGTGATTTAGAAAGCTTTCAATAGATTACACTTCAAAAAAAAAAATCTTTCTTTTTGCTTTCATTTTTGTTGAAACACACTTCTTAAAAAGTTGTGCTTACTGTCATTGCCCTGTTCTTGGGCCTTCAACTTCAAGATTAAGGGCCCAATTTATGAACTAATGAAAGAGACAATTTTGTGGAGCCACAGTCCAATCCAGTCGGCAAGCAAAGGATATTAATCTCTTTTTATCACTTATTTAATTTTTTTAAATATCACTAATGAGTGCTTTTTAAGGTGTTGTAGTGATGAATGGGATGAAGATAGGATTAAAATGTCCATTCCGGTCGAGACGCAGTTTAGTTGATAAGATATCTATTATCTTTTTTAAAGTTATAGATTCGATCTTCGACTCTTTATTGGTTGAAGTCGAAAGAATAAAAAAAAATAGTGAATAAGATGAAATTGAAAAATATTGTCATTCCATCAGATTGCTTGTTGGGTAAAGATCTGCTTGAGAAAGATTTTTTTATTTTTTTACAAAATATGATATAGACTTTGTCGGTATACAATTATTTGTGACTTTCTTTACTTATTTCAATGTTGTTTACATTTTTATTTATTTCAATGTTGTTTACATTAGTAGAGACAACAATCTACCAACTAGCTATTCATTCAGTGATTCACTTGCTAGACTTGTCATTTGTTGAAACATTAGCACTCAATAGTACAATCTATTGCGTTCTTGGTTGGAAGTTAATTCTTGTAATATATTTGGCTAAATAGTGCAATCTTATTTTTGTCACTAAATAAAAATAATATGATAAAGAAAAGTTTCTCAACTTGAACTTGAACCCAATTAAAAAAAAAAAAATCTAAAACTTGGGACAATTTTTGTATATGTTTAATCAAAACACTCATGTGTTTTTACTGGTGGAATCAAATTAATTATATTTTTATTAAATTTCATGGTATATTAGTACTTTTTTAGAATCTAAAATTATGATAACAAGGGGGATTTTTTTATATCATTATATTTTAGGAGGCATTTTATTAAAAGAAAAAAAAAAGAAAAGAAAATCACCCATCTATCACCTATGTAGAAGTCCGGCCCAATTGGCCCATTCATTTTTGGGCCCAATTGGCGTTTCTTTTCTTCGGCGTATCGGATTCGGTTCGGATCTGATTTTCTGAATCCGACATGTCGTTTTGACGCGAGACGATGTCGTTCTCCTTCGCAATTCAATTGAAAGTTGAATTGTGAAATATTGGGAAACTTTTAACAGCCATTAACGAACCAGTCCCGGGGGCGCAAGCTTCTTCTTCTTCTCTTTTGCAGAATACTCCAATTGCTGCGTAATCTCCACGAAAGTTCAATTAACAGAAAATTACTTGGATCGGTTGTTTCACATACCCTTGATCGCCATGGGTTGCTCCTCCTCTGTCCCAGGTATCTTCCATTCTCAAATTTCGTTGCTTCAGCTTTTTGAGGGTTATACGATCCTTTACTTGTCTATTTAAGTCTAATCAAAGAGGGTGTATTGAGAATTCAAGAAGTTAATTGTTTGGTCAGTTCCATGTTATTAATTATGGAGTTGTCTTGATTCCTTGATTTTCTTGAATGAGGACTTTAGGGTTTGGCGGGTTTTACTTTTACTGATAGGAGTTTATGTTGAGTTTGATTGATCTTTAGAGGGGTTTATTGTCCAGACAGGGCTTCTGGGCAATCGGGTGGGCTTAATCCAGAGAACAGTGCAGCTGATTCAAAGAATTTGCGCGTCAAGGTATTTGAGAAGCAACCAAAAGGCTGCGTTTTCTTATTCACTTGTATTCCTTTTCCTTTCTTTTTCATCGTTGATGGAATAGGGCCACTTAAGTGAGTTCTCTATAACTGATAACTGGTGATTTTGTTGACTTACAATTCTTTCCCGTTAGAGGACCCACATACGATGGCTGAGATGCAACAATGCTTTTCTGCTCAGGAATTGATAATTGAGCTTAATATGTTTTTGAATTTAATGATGTTTGAAGTTACAGATATGCTAATACGTCAGATAGAGTGCTTGCTTAGAAAGCTTAAAAGCTTTTATGATATCTTGTGCAGCTTGTCCTGCTGGGTGATTCTGGTGTTGGTAAAAGCTGTATTGTTCTTCGCTTTGTCCGCGGTCAGTTTGATCCAACATCTAAGGTCAGGATTATATTACAGTCCAGAAATTCTTAAAATAAATTGATGCTTAAAACGAATAAGTTTGTGTCTTTATCATTTGATTTCATTCCCAAAGTAATTACAATCTTTTGATTAGAAATGTATGTTGAGAAAATTCAGGTAACTGTTGGTGCATCATTCTTGTCACAAACAATAGCTTTACAAGATTCCACGACAGTGAAGTTTGAAATATGGGACACCGCTGGGCAAGAGAGGTAAGATTAGTTAAATCTCTTGTAGGTATCCTCGAACATGTCTTTTTAACTTCTTAGCAAGCAACGATGTTCTCATTGGTAGCTCTCTTTTAGCTTGTGTTTCGAAAAGTTATCACTGGTGATTTGTCATGATTTAGGTATGCTGCATTAGCTCCACTTTACTATCGAGGAGCTGCAGTTGCAGTTATTGTATATGATATTACAAGCTCAGATTCCTTTGCCAAAGCACAATATTGGGTAAAGGTATGTTTTAAAGTGATAAATTAGTTTTTTGTACTATATTTACTATTTACTGCTTATGATTCTTGTATCTATTCAAGTCCAAATTGTAATATCCATGTGTCCTTGTACTATTGATGATCTTGTTTCATAACCAACCATTATGCATAGACATAGCAAAACGAAACTTAAGAGGCTTCCTCATTAGTTGAGCTTGCCGCTCACCAGGGGCCAAATTTTATTTATAATCTATGATAGGGTTATCAGATAATCACACTTTTCGCTACCTATCTTTTCCCTTGAAGCTTTTACAGGCCATAAGATTATGATATTGGCTTCTTAAAATGCTGGGATAACCATGTGCTGAGTCCTGAAGGCTATCATTCTTTTTTTTTTCTTTTTTAGAAAAAGAAAAATGTGTAACAATCTTTCCTCTTCGAAACGGCAAACTGCTTGACGAAGAATCAAACTTGCAGATAAAAAATTAGAGAAAGGAATCGATTTGTTATATGCCTGCAACGGAACAGCAGCACCGTTTTTTGTTTACAGATTCTTTGTTCTCTCAATGGAAATAGGGCTTTCATTCCTTTTTAACTGTTTTTTCCTAGTAGTTAATATGTGTTACATCTTCACCTCTTGATAAGCAATCCTTTCTTTTTATTGGACTTCTTTGTTAATCAGTTTCCAATAAAAAAGAGTGCTGTTATGAACTTCTGCCATTTGAGCCGTTTATTTGTTGCGTTTGGAGAGAAACAAGAGAATTTAACAAGTCGGATGATTTTTTGTCAGTTTGAATAAAAATATTTGTTTCTGGTGTAAAAGTGTATAGTCTTAACCAAAACCTTTCATAGCTTGTTGGCCTCGTGAGGGAACTGAGTTGAGAGTATCTCGTGTGTATTCCACATGTCGCAGGTTCGATCTGTTTTTGTAAAGTTGGAACCAAAAAAAAAGTGTGTAGTCTTAAGATGTCACCTCTTCGAACTTAAAATAATAATAACAACAATTAAAAAAAGAAAAGAAAAAGGAAAAGATGTCAACTCTTCTTTTTCTAACTTGCATGCATGGTATATGGATCTTTTGCCTTTCCTTTGATGATGCCTCATTCTCCTGAATCCTATTATTCTTTTTAACTGTTTCTTTATCAAAGATGTGTTGTTTCCTAACCCAAAAATGAAAAAAGAGGAAGACAAGACAATCTTTTCTTTATTCCTTTTCTGGCTTCAGAATAATCAATGCTGATCTTGTTAACAAAGTCCAGTCCTACTTTGATTTGAAAATTATAATAAAAGGGCTGAGTGTGAATGTAAGCCATGATTTTTTTCAGGAGGGAAAAACCTAAACAACAACTTCATTAATGTGTTCATTTTGAGTTGGTTTTCTTTTGATTAGTTCACAGTCTTCACAAATCTTATAAATGAAATAACTATGTTTCTCTCCCAAAAAAAAAAACCCAATCCTCACAATTCATATTGGGCACTTACAGGAGCTACAAAAGCATGGCAGCCCTGATATCATTTTGGCATTGGTCGGTAACAAAGCTGACCTCCAAGAGAAAAGGAAAGTATCCGTTCAGGTAAATTCAGTGTTATTCAATTGAATGCATCGTTCTTCTCCTATCTTCTCTATTTATTCTTTTTTATTTTATTTTGTTTTTGGCAAAATGGGGAGAAGATATTTTAATTCACTAATGTGAGATATTTATGTTTCACTTTTGAAGGATGGGACTGAGTATGCGGAGAAGAATGGAATGTTCTTTATTGAGACATCTGCTAAGACTGCGGATAATATCAACGAGCTTTTTGAGGTAATCCTGATTTTATCCTTTTAGTAATGACTTTCATGGCTGCTGTTTGAGGTAGATCATTGTGTATAGTTATTTTTGTGATATTCCACTGTTGGCAGAGCGGCATGAAGAGTTTTAATTATTTTCTGCCGTCCATGTTTTCATTGTGCATGTGAATAGAAAGGATATTTGAATATTGCTGAGCATTGACGGTTAGAAGTTCAGAATCTATTCAAGTCATTGTCATAGCCAGTAAACTTCATAACATTCTTTAGAGTTGACCAATTCTCTATGGGTGATAGTGTTGAACTCCATTAGGTGTGAAGTTGGAACGTTCTATTGGGGTTCTATCTTGTCATGATTGGTCAATCACCCTTAAAATTGTGGCCCGCTGGATGAACAAGTATATCAATTTTGATTGGAAATTTTCTGACTGTTCGCTCTTAGCTGATTTGTCGTTTGTTTGGATTGGAATGTTTTTTTCCCACTCTCAAATTTGTCTGTGGTGCATGTTTGATTGTACGTCCCTCTCTCTAATTCGTGCTTCTACTAGATGCTTTATGAAACAGCTAATAATGAGGATTAAAAAAAAACAACAACAACACAGTCTTGGTCTTTTTTGTTGAATGATGGACGACTGGTCCTCTGAGCATTGGCATGTCTTCTTATCCTTTGATTACATACTTTCGCTGCTTGAATTATGTGAAGATGTGATAAGAACTGGAGTCTTATTTATCAATAAGGGTATTACACTTAGGGAAGAAACAGACAGCTTCTCCTCCTCTCCCAATACAAACTATCACCAAAATCAGCAAAAAGATACTCTACCAGCCTTATCCACAACTATATAAAGGCCTTCTAACAAAAACATTCTCATGAGCCCACCCACTCAACTAACTTACCCTTTACAATTTCTCACTCTCTTTCCCCACGCACCTTCTCTTGTACACGTATTTAATAGGGGGTCTATCAAGATGTTCCGTAGTTGTCGTGTTCACTCGATGAGACCCGAGTTCATTTTCATCTAAAGTTCCTCTAGAAATTTAAGATCCATGGCTTTGTAGATTCCTTCAGATGTTTCTGTTCAAATACATTTCAAGATCGACCATTTCTTCTCTATTTGGTTTGACAGGAGATTGCGAAGCGATTGCCACGACCAACTTCCTCATGATTGGAACTCAGCTGTGACATGAATTATCTTATCAGCAGCAGCTTATTATTTGATTACAAGAAATCAGCTTGCTCCCATGTGATCTGTGTATAGTTTGGTGAGTCCTGCAGTCTTTGGCTTTGTTATGTGCTTTGACTTGTCGATATTTTCAGTCTAAAGTGTAACATTAAACAGATATGAAAATGGTGAAAGATTTATTCCCCTTTAAACCATAAGCTGCATTTGTAGACTATTGTTGCTGTGACTGATAGAAACATTACTGGTTTCTCCTTTTTCTTTTAAATTGGATTCGATGGGAGTGGAGAAATTTGAACTCTATTTGAGATCTTTAAATCAGTTTAAGGGATTAAATAAAACATCATGTAATTCCATTTGGTTCTTCTTTTGCACTGATTTTGGTGGATTTTTTTCCCCCCATTTTTCAATTACAATATCCAACAGCATACACTAATCTAGAAGAAGAGTTTTAAGTGTTTTTTAAATAAAATTGATTTTCTTTATAAGCACCTGTAAAAAAATTAATCATTTAAACAAATAATTAGTATAGTTTGTTGAGTGGTTTTCTTAACAGATAAGATAAAGAAGAAGTGCTTCAAAAAAATGAATTAATTAAGAACTTTTTTGAAGAGACACTTGAAGAGGTGGATTATCAAAAATAAATAATGTGATTTGATCGAAAATTCTCCAAATAAATAGCAGAAAATAAAAATAAATGTTAAATTAGTAGGATCACTTTTGAATATTGTACAATTAGACAAATAAAAATACTTTTAAAAGAATGTAAGATATAATTTATTTATTTCTTTCAAAAGTGTTTTACACTAGAAAGTAGTATTCACTAAATGACAGATGTTGAGAAATATTCATTGTTGTAATGGATTTTAAAATAAAGTAAAATAAAAATAGGTCAAATATTCACAATAGTCTACAAATTTTAAGGTTTTTCTCAATTTAATCTGAATCTTTTAAAATTTTCAATTTTACTCTCTAATGTATTCAACATTTTCAATTAGGTTCTTACCTAAAATAATTTTTTAAAAATTTGTTAGCATAGAACTAATGTGGTATTAAATTTTTGTTTTATTCAAATTTAAAATTTAATATGACAAAATTGAAAGTTATTCAATGAAAAGTAGAATTGTATTTTATGTTTTATGTGTTTTCATATACAAATTTGATAGAGTACAATTATTAAAATATATTCCATTTTAAACTATTGTTTAAGATGCATTTGATAATATATTTATAAACCATAAAAATAAGTGTAGTCACTGACTAACTATTAAATTGAATCTTCTAAATTATAAATATGTTTTATGTTATAAATTTTGTACAGTTATTATTTTATCATATAATTTTATTATATTGTATTATACATATTTTAATTTAATAAAATGCAATAAGTTTATAATATATAATATTATATTTATCAAAAATTTTATTTGTTTTAATATATTACTACATTTTAAAATTTTAAATTTAAAATCTAGACATATTAAAAATATAAAATAAATTATTTTTAGAATTTCTACTCTTTCAATCACATGATCTAATAACAGTATTTTTAAATAGATGTATTAAAGAGATGTTCGATGAATTCACTTCACTCGGTTTCCATAGCATAATTTAGGAATTTTGGTTTTTTTTTTCTTTAAAAAAAAAACCTTTTGGGCACGCAGCTCTATGTAATGGGCTTATCTAATGAGGAGCAAGTTGTAGAATTATTTATTATTTTTTCTAGTACAAAATTAAGGTCCTTTGGTAGTGATTTTCTAAATCTATTATCAAAAAGCATTTTAAATGATTCTAAAATTTCAATTCAATTTTTAAATTTAAAAAATATTGAATTTTTGAAGTTTAGTCAAGATTCCAATATTGATTTCTAATATATAATATGTATTCGAATTTCTAACTTTAAAGAAAGAATAAGAAAATAAAAAATAAATCCTTAAGATTGTTTGGAGTATTGAGTGAGTTATAATAACATATAATTATAATAATCTGAGGGTTATTATAATCTATGGAATCATATAATATTATTTAAAATGCAAAGTAATATAATATGAGGTTATAATAGTGTGTGTTTGGGGTGCAAAGTTATTATAACTTGTGCTCAAAACCGACTCTTAAAATTTAAGGGCTAATGTTATTATTATAATTTTAAATATTATTAAGTAATGTTGTTTTTTGAAAATTAAATAACAATATTATATATATAATAAGTAAGTAGTCCCGATTGTTGATGTATAATAAGAGCATAGTTCAATTGTCATTAGGTATTACTCATGACCAAGAAGTCATGGGTTCGGATCCTCACCCCCTCAATTGTTGATGTACTAAAAAAAAGTAGTCCCAATTTCATGCTTGGAATATTTAAATTCCATGCTTTTATTTTGTATATGCCCAATGCCTTCACCACTTGATCATGTCAACCTTGCAATAAATATATTTACTAAATTAGCATCATAATCACTCTCTCCTATTTTTATTATTGATTTTTTCAATCAAACTTTAAATTTCCGAATATAACTCGGCTATTATGATTTGAATTTAATTTTATCTCTGTGCTTGTAGCTTCGAGAGTTTTTATTTAATTTATATGATTCGAACTCGGTTTCAATTTGATACATTTATAACTTGGTTAAACTTTACATGTCACTATTTATAAACCATTTTTTATTCACCCAAAAATCTACATATTTCTATATATAGTTTTAAATTTTAATGTTTGGGTATTATTTTTTCTCAATTTAACACAGATTGTTTTAAAAAATTTGATTGAGTATTTTATATATTGACATTCTTCAATTTTGTCTCTCATTGTTGGAGAATATTGAATTGGTTGATGATTTCACATCATATTTAGTTTAGTAAATTGGTAAAAATTTGTATAAGAAAAAAATATTTAAAAGAACAAAAATCATATTTTTTTACAAAATTCTTAGAAATTTGAGGGAGGAATTAAAAATTCTCCTATCTTAGAATGACCTTTTTCTTCTTCTGTATTTCCACTCGTAAACTACATATAATAAGAACTAAAATTTAAAAATTACCAAAATCCGAAATATTAAATATAATATAGTTAGAAAAGTTATTATTAACTGACCGGGGGAACCTGCGAGGGAAAGTCACGTGCATCCCGGAGTCACTTGGCACGGTGGCCGCCGCGGGGTCACGTGCAACAGCCGTCGCCGGATTACAAGCTCCCAAAGACGTTGGAGGTTGACTGGATTTTTTTTTCTTTTTTTAAATCTCTATCTTTCTGTTATTTAATATTTCAGTATATTGTGAATTTACCTAAAAACCAGTGTCTTAATCGGGTAAGGATGAAATAAAAGGTTATTGAATGAGATAGTCATATCATGAGATCTTCAACTCTCTAATAATTGTTAGATACAAAATAGACCTATTTTTATAATTTATCTATCATATCTTCAATCGTGTAAAACTGTAACTTTCTTATCAAATAATTTATCTGATGAAAATACCTATAATGTTTGGAACAAGGAAAAATGACACAGGATTGAATTATACAAAATACAAATGATATTTCAGGTAAGTTTCAATTATATTTATAAATTTTAAAAAATTTAACTTTTACCATTGAACTTTCAAATTTGTTTATTTAACTAACGATAAGTATAATAAGAGCCAAATATATATTTTAGTCTCCTATTGAAAAGTTTTAATTTTTTTTGGCGTATATAGTTTTTTTAAACTAGCTTATTAAAATAATTTCATGAAATTATCTATTGAGTCCTCTCACAATTAATTTGTTAACAAAATTTCATGGGACAATTTTTAATATTAAAATAAAAATTTTCAAATAAAAAATCATGATTAAAATATAATAATAATTAAAAAAACATTTTGTTTCTCTCTTTTCCTTCTCTTTCCTCCCGCTCTGGCGTTGGTGCAGGTGCCGGTGCCGCGTCAGAAGCTTGTCAGAATCCTTTGAACTCGCCGGCGACAGATAAAGAAGAAAGAAGAAGGGGAAAAAAAAATACCGACGGGAGAAGGGACGGCGCCGGAGACATTTAAAAAGAATTTTTTTAAAAAATTATTTTAATAATAATTATTATGATTTCGTTTTAATAACATATATTATTGTTATTTAAAATTTTGTTTTTTAATATTAAAAACTGCTACCTCGACTCTCCCTTAAAAAGATAAGGATAGAAGAATTAATACCATTCGGAAATTTAGACTGCTGGATAATAATTAAATTTTTAATTTTTAATTTTTGAAAATTATATTGGTTTGTTGCTTTTTTTTTTATTTATTTTCTCTCCAATGTCTGTGGAACTATTTACTTTCTAGCTAAATTTAAAAAATAAAAAAAAAATTGAAAATTTTTTTTTTAGTTTTTTTTTTAAATATAGATACAAAATAGATAAAAAAAAAACATACAAATACATAGATAGAAATAATATTATAGACTTAATTTATAAAAATGAAAAGTTATCCTATGAGACTTTAAGAGGGTGTTTAGATTGAAGAGTTGAGGGGAGTGGAGTTGGGAGGAGTTAATAACTCCCCCAACTCCTTGTTTGGCCGAAAGAGAATTAACTACTTCTTATAGGTCCCACAACTTTATTAACTCTTTCTTCAACTCTTTTTATGGGCCCTACAGATTTTTTAACTCTTTTTGTAGGACTTCTTTACTCTTACTTCTTACAACTCTTACTCCCTCAACTCTTCAATCCAAACGGTCCCTAATTGTTCGTTTTAAAAATTTAAAAACTCAACCAACACCATTTTTAAACACGAGAGATTAAAAAAATAATTTACTTATAAAAAACTTTTATAGCATAGTCTTATATACATTCATTACAAAATTTGAGGAGAAATTATATAGGTTTGTTTTTTAGAGAACCTTTTCCTTCTCTAAACTCTAAATTCATATAACATTCACAAATCAGAAAAATTAAATTGAAATTTTTTTAAACGAAATGGAATAAACTCTAAAGGGGTTTTTTTTAGGCCTCTAAAAAGCAGAATTAAAACATATATCTAGTCTATTACAAAATACAAATACAGAAAAGATGAGTTTAAAAAAATAAAAAGGAAAAGGAAAAGGAAAAGAAAAATCCGTATTGTGCTAAAAAAAGGAAAACAAAAAAACAAAAACAAAAACAAAATTCTCATTAAAAAGGTTATCGGGATGGAGTACCAATTTCCAATACCAACACAGATTCCGTCACCCAAAAAAAAAAAAAAAAAAACTTATTTTATTTTATTTTTCATAAATTCACTGCGATTCCCTTTCCACACGACATCGTCACTTCTTTCCCGCTGTCCTGAATCACCGCCCGTATGGCCACCGCCTCACGGCTGAGTAAGCTCGCCGTCGCCGTCGTAGCCACCGCAGCTGGCGGCTCAATCCTGCTTCAGCCTTCTCTCTCCTCCAATGACCGTGGTACCAGTGGTCACGCGCTTGAGTCCTACAGGAACAAGATCAATGATCCGGCTGCAGTCGTTCCGCCGCGATCAGTCCAGGAGTCGGCTCTGATCGGAACCAGCCCTGTCAATCCTCTTGACATTCTCGTCGTCGGCGGAGGCGCAACCGGCTGTGGCGTCGCCCTCGATGCTGTTACTCGGGGACTTCGCGTTGGCCTCGTTGAGCGCGAGGATTTCGCGTCTGGCACGTCTTCGCGCTCGACGAAGCTCATTCATGGAGGTACTGTAAATTTAAAGAATTTGAAATTCTATCATTGTTCATTTGTTGAATAATCTGTGTAACCTTTTTCGGAAGTCCTGTTTTGTTCGTTCGCTTTCTAATGAATAATATGGTGGAATTCCAATTTTGATTTCGATTGTGTGTTAATTTTGGATACGAATGGATTGAATATCATAAATGGTATTGAATTATATTCCGTTTCGAGTTAATGGAAGCTAAAATGCCTTGTATTCGTTCTCAGGCGTGCGGTATTTGGAGAAAGCAGTGTTCAATTTGGATTATAAGCAGCTTAAACTGGTGTTTCATGCGCTTGAGGAGCGAAAGCAGTTCATTGAAAATGCACCACATCTATGCCATGCGTTGCCGTGCATGACGCCCTGTTTTGACTGGTTCGAGGTCATCTACTTTTGGATTGGGTTGAAGATGTACGATCTTGTTGCAGGGCCTCGCCTCTTGCACTTGTCAAGGTACTATTCTGCGCAAGAGTCTGTGGAGCTCTTCCCTACCCTCGCTAGGAACGGTGGGGGCAGAAGTTTGAAAGGCACTGTGGTGTATTACGATGGGCAGATGAATGACTCCCGGGTCAATGTGGGGCTGGCTTGTACTGCTGCTCTGGCTGGTGCGGCGGTGCTTAACTATGCTGAAGTTGTGGGATTTTTGAAGGATGAGGGTAATGATCGAATTATTGGTGCGAGGATTCGTGACAAGTTGTCAGGTGCTAATTCCATCTAATGCAATCTTCTATATCTGAATTGAGTTGTTTTGGAAGACCTTTATTTTCAGTTCTATTGAATTTTGTCTGGGCAGTTAATGTGGATGCTTTTAGATTTACTGGAATTGGAGTGTTGAGGGTTTAGACTATCTTTTAAAACTGAATAAATTGTTCTTTGTACCCTTTCCCCCACTCTCTTCCCCCTCTTGATTTTTGTTGCTTTGTGGCAATTACTGTTGAAGGATTGGACATCAATTGAGGACAGAAGGCCTGGAAAAATTATCATCTTGAACGCATGACTAGAAGCCTAGAAACACTATCTTTGTTGATCAACTTCCTTTATGGATTTTAGATCACTGCCATAATCTCCTGTTGGACGATGGAACTAGGTTTCACATGGTTTTGTGTTTGGCATAAATGACAGATTAAGATGACAGTAGATGCTAGTTGAAATTACACAAATGAACTAGTATTGGTGTGATGAATAAAATTCTAGACTGGCTTATAGATTCCTTTTATTTATCTGATCCTCACTAACTGTTTATTTGTACCAGGTAGAGAGTTTGATACCTATGCAAAGGTGATTGTCAATGCTGCTGGACCATTTTGTGATTCAGTGAGAAAGATGGCTGATAAAGAGGCAGTGGCTATGATCTGTCCCAGCAGTGGTGTCCATGTGGTTCTCCCCGATTATTATTCTCCAGAAGGAATGGGTCTAATTGTTCCCAAGACTAAGGACGGGCGTGTTGTTTTTATGCTGCCATGGTTAGGACGAACTGTTGCTGGAACCACAGATTCCAACACGGGCATCACTATGCTTCCTGAGCCACACGAGGATGAAATTCAGTTTATACTGGATGCAATCTCCGATTACCTTAACGTGAAGGTAATTTTTAACACCTGCTTCTTAATGAGTCCTTTGCAGTTTCACTTCTTTCTAGTTGTTGATGCAAGATTAGATTTTTTTTTTCTTTTTCTTTTTCAATATATTTGATTGTGTGAATAGATGTGTTAATATTTAAAACAGGTGAAAGAATTTTTTAGGGACATCCTGATTTCCGCGTATTTATCTGCATTCATGTTGTGCTTTGCATCTCTGCTATTTTGGTTGTCTTTGTTTGGGTTATCTTGGGCTTGGAATAGAAATCGTTTGGATTTAGGGGAGGAGGTGCTTCTGGGGTTGCCTTTCCATTAGAAGGGCAAAGTGTTGTGGCACGCTAGCTTCTTTGCTATTTTGTGGGGGCTTGAGCGGAATAATAGGATTTTTAGAGAGGTTGAGAGGTCTTATGATGAGGTTTGGGAAGTTGTGAGGATTCATGTGTCTTTGTGGGCATCGGTTACTAGCCCTTTTTGTAATTATGATCTTGGTTTGATTTTGTTGGAATTAGAGTTTGTTTCTGTAGTTAGCTTTTGGACTCCCTTTTGTTGGTGGGCTTTCTTTTTCTGTATGTCCTTGTTTTCCTTTCATTTTTTCTCAAAGCTTGGTTTTTTACCCCAAAAAAATGTTTGTGCTTTGCATCCATAAATGCACACACGTTTTTTTTTTCCTGCTTTGTTGATATCAATATTGAAGCTCACAACTCCTTGTCCTCCGGGAAGTGGGTCTTAGGTGAATGCTAATAATAGAAAATTTATCTTTTTTCTTTTGGTTTATTACTTGTCATCTTATCTAATCAGTCTAGTAAATTTGATGTTCATTCTTAATTGCATTGATTTAGAATCCTTTAGGAAATTAATATTTTGTAAAATATTCTTGCATGATTTCCTAGACCAGAAAAAAAAAAAAAAACTTGCTAGTTGCGTTCTTTCAGCCTATATCTGCATTCTGGCACCAACCATTTGTTTTTTAACTGTAGCTACTTGCCACGTTGCTTCAATAAGATGTGTCTTATAACCATAGTTGATAAGTACTCACAATTGAAATCGGTAGCAAAAGATGTCATTAAAAAAAAAAACAAATCATTTCAAGGTAGACACTAGTGATTTCAAATTGGTAGACGAGAGTTTTCGTTGATTCCTAATCATTTTTGGTTGCATGTATTAAGTTTGAGTTATATGCTTTAGCTGATTCCTAAACTTTTTGGGTTTAGCTCCAACTATTAATTTTGAAATCTCTGCTTTGCTTTAGTGATATGTCCAAGTGTTCAGGACTGGAGAGGTATTATAAATTATTATGTTAATAGAGGGTTGCATTTTAGTAGAGTTTAATTTTTAAGTCTCCTCTTTTACACCTAGTTAGCTAAAATAAAATCAAGTGTGGGTTATTTAGATTTAGTATTTGTGTGGCCGTTAAGGTTTGTTATCTTTTCTTAAGCTTGCATGTGGAGAATAAGTTCAAAGATAACTCAGACTGTTGTTTATTTTACTGTTCTGTAATGTGGATGTTTGGAGCTAATAGTTACCACATACACATGGTGATAGGTGATATCATTTTAACTGCTTAATGGTATAGTGATGCAGCAAAGGGACTATAGATGTATAGGTTGGGATTGTGCCTGATGGATAACTTTGGATTATACATACGCTTAAGTCCTCTCCAGACCCTGAAAAGTTGTTTATATTGTTCTAGTTAGCTTCACTTGCTCTAGACAGACAATTATGTTTCTATTTCCTCCATTCGATATAGTCTTCAAGGGACCCAAACTTAATTCCTCTGCAAATTTTAGGTGCGGCGAACAGATGTCCTCTCAGCTTGGAGTGGTATTCGTCCTTTGGCTATTGATCCGTCAGCTAAAAGTACAGAGAGCATTTCAAGAGATCATGTTGTTTGTGAAGATTATCCCGGATTGGTCACAATTACTGGTGGGAAATGGACTACTTATCGGAGGTACTATTCTCTTGGCTATGATTAAAATATCTGGCGTACACGCTTGAGAATTGTTAATAATTGAAATGGAAATCTTCCTGCATACAGTGAGTTTTCAATATTATCTTGCTGTATGGGCCGATAGATTACAAATTTAAAATCACATTCTTTACGCCCACACGCACACACAAAACATGTTTCTTCACACTTTTTACCACAATTACAGTTCTGATTGGAACTCGTTTCAGCATGGCAGAAGATGCTGTTAGTGCAGCTATAAAGTCTGGAAAGCTGAAGGCAACAAATGAATGTGTAACTGACAAGCTGCGGCTTGCTGGTGGAGATGGATGGGAACCTGCATATTTTACTGTTTTAGCTCAACAATATTTACGCATGAAGAAGACTCATAGTGGTAAAGTTGTCCCCGGAGTTATGGACACTGCAGCTGCAAGACATTTGTCTCAAGCGTATGGTGTTTTAGCTGAAAGAGTGGCTGCCATAGCCCAGGTTAGTGTTTCTCTCTATACCATTGCTAACTCCTTATCTTTTTTTTTTTTTCCAGTTTTTATTTCATGTCTCTAAAGAGAATAATTATCTATTTTTTACTACCCTTCATTCTGCCTACCAATAGGATAGTTCTATTAGGGTTAAATAGGCATTAGTTTGCGAATTTTTCATAGAAATAGACCCCCTTTTGAGGAACTCCTCGTGACAATTATGGATTGAGCAAGGATGGCTGGTTCACTGTAAAAGCTCTGGGCATCAATATCAAGTCCTAGGAACTTCATGGCTAATCTAGAATGAAATGGAGGAAGAGTTGAAGATTAAAGTTGGTAATGGATCCTCGATCTCTTTCTGGTCATATTGGTGGCCAATATCACAACATTAAAGGAGAAACTTCGGTGTTCTGTGTCTTTATCGGTTAAGGATTGTCTGATATGGCTGGAATCTAAAACAATTGGATTGAGCTTTCTCACCTTCTTGATGGTGTTTAGTGACGAGTCTATGACCAAAGGGGTAAGACATAGTGAAGTTTGATTAAAATGGGTCATTTTCCCAGAATCTTTCCTCTCCTTTGTTAACACTAAAGGAAATGGTGGTGGTGTTTCCTTGAAACCCTTGAAACAGTTTTTAAAGATTTTTGAAGGAAGAAAGCGCCCAAAAAGGTGAAAGTTTTAGTGTGGTCCTGAGTTCAGAAAGGGATCCCATGTTTTCCCGACCTAGCTGATGTAATCTTTGTATAAACAGCTATTTTGCTCTTCCGATCCTAAGGCCTGATTTGGTCTAGCGCAGTTATGGGTGTCTTGTGGGAAGTGTGGTGCAAAGGAATGCCTAGAGTCTTGAAGATAAGTCGTCAAGAAATTGGGATTTTTTGTTAGGTTTGATTGATTTTCTGCTTATAATGGTGTATCTTTTTTCTTCTTCTTTCTTTCATTCTTTTTTTATTTTTGCAACTTTGTGTAATTTTCACCAATTTTAATTGAAAGTCTTGGTTTTGCCTCAAAACAAAAATCTTGGATAAAATAATGGTTGAATCTTTAAATTTTTCGTAGGTATTGTGAACGAAGTCTGCAAAGATGATTTTGGGAAAATTCAGACGTATAGTCATTTTTTGAACCAAGTAGTTAATTCAACTAACCTATTTAGGGGAAGGGAAATCCCTGTGTAGTACTGGTCACACCCAATGCAAACTCAATTTCAGTATCTTAATAAGAGATTTAACATCAATGGAGCTGCAAAAGGCATTTATATTCTATAAAATGATGACCTTTAGCTTGTAGAGGCTTTATTTTAGTCTAATCTCTTGCATAAACCTTAAAGGACTAATCCAATTTCTTTTTTATGATAGAATGAGAGTTTGGGGAAGCGGTTGGCTCATGGCTACCCCTTCTTAGAAGCTGAGGTTGCATACTGTGCTCGCCATGAGTACTGTGAATCTGCAGTTGATTTCATCGCCAGAAGATCACGGCTCGCTTTCCTCGATACGGACGCTGCTAACCACGCATTGCCTCGAGTGATTGAGATATTGGCAGCTGAACATAAGTGGGATAAGTCGAGACAGAAGCAAGAACTGCAGAAAGCCAAAAAGTTTTTAGAAACTTTCAAGTCTTCAAAAAATGCCCAGTTCCATGATGGAAAGCACGATTAGTGAGTTCTTCTAATGCTTTCTGTTTGCTAAATACTTCTGTTCATACATTTTCGTGATCGTAATTTGCTCGTTTGAATTCAAGGTTTTCAATCCCAACCGACCGGGCAGAATTTTTCAAGAACTCAACTCTCAACTATAATCAAACTCATCAGGTGAAAATAAGTATACTTTGCATCTTGCCTTTAACTTGTAATTGCCCTTTGGCTGATAATGCCATGCACCATATTGGTACCAACCTACACATACCAAAAGAATAAATAACTCAAGATTGTTTTATATCTTATTCACTACAGGAAGATAAATGTTATTTATTATTTTGAAGATGCCTTGTCTTCACATGCTCATTTCTCTGTCCATTTTGTATAAGCTTTTTAGAATTTCCATTTATAAATTATTGGAAATTGGGTTACTTTTTGAACTCTTATCTTACTATGTGATCTTGATGGAAAGTTTGCCTATTTTTTCATATTCTTATTAGAGGGACCAGAGTGGAACTGAGTTCATAGTCATGTTCTCAATTGAGAACTCAAAAATGTATTTTAGTTTCTGTTCATATACATTGTAAATTATATTTAGTGTTTCAAACGCAAGGTTTACCTTTTGGAGCTCAAAGAGGTATGAAAAATAAGTGTAGGCTTTTGTTTTAGTGAGGGGCACTGCATAAAAAATACATAAGAAATATTTGAAAAATTAAAGAAGGGCTTTGTTTAGTGAGGGGCCTCTCAACTAAAATTGAACCAAAAAAAAAAAAGCAGTAGAAAAATGTGGTGTGGACCTAGGCAGGGACAAAAACTTCTAATATTATGGGAGTACATACCACTTCTATTTAGCATTTGACACGTCATTTAATGATATAATATTTTATTTTATTTTATAAGTAAAACAACATTCTTCAATGCTTCTTTTATGGCAAACAATAAATGAATAGTAATGGAAAATTCTCTGTACTATTGTACTACTAGTAATTTTTTAAGTTGTGACTATTCACCTCTATGATGAGAGATGAGGTGCTTTAATGTCTTTGATAGATAAATTTTCATGTGAATTTATTTTTCTTTCAAAATATTACATCACATGGGGTGAGATTCAAATTTATAACTTTTTAGTGAAAATAGAGAAGTCTTAAGGTACGATTGATTGGTCTGAAAATATAAATTTGAAAACAAAAGATTAGATAAAAATCATAGATATTTCATGTTTTTAGTATTTGGTAGCAGATTTGTAAACTGAATCTCAATGAATCCCAATGTACAAATATTCAAAATGTATTTGATAACAGATTTTTAAAAAAATAGTTCTAGTACCAACTAAATATTAAGTTGAATTTGAGTTATTATTCATTAATTTATTAACATGTTTCATGTTACAACTTTTTATGTAATTCTACCTTTTAAAATTTTAAATTCAAAATCTATCTATGTTGAAAATATAGAAATCTAGTTTTTAGAATTGCCACTCCTTTAGATCATAGAATCTAAAAACAATTTCCAAAAATAAATCTACTGAATCTAGTGAATTTGAAAACATTAAACAAAATTCATATTACATATCACACCATAGAGTGTTTAATCCTTATTACATATCACACCATAGAGTTATCCGTTGAACTAAGTTCATGTAGATTGCTAGTCTTTTGACTATCTATAAAATTTATCCTTTAAATTGACATATCACGAGTCGAAATACATATTTAACACAAACTTATGGAACTATAGTTGAATTTGAAAGGGAAGCCACAATGATGTAAATAAAATACAAACTATTTCCCTCTACTTTCTTTTGGTCGAAGAACCTCTGTTGATCGCCACTCGACTTTGAAGCCAAACAATGGACTTTCGACTGAGTTATTGATCAAAGGCAAATTAAGAGATTTGATGTATTTGAATGTGTGCAATTCAACATCCTTGACTCATGCAGGCAAATTCAGGTAGCATGAAGCAGGCACATGTATATTTGAGTAAAATCTTTATTCAACTTAAAAACCGCGGTAAGAATACAATTTGTTTAATAACTATTTAAGTTCCGTTGGATAACCATTTAATTTTTAAAAATTGTTTTAAAAAGAAAAGTGTGAGGATCCAAACATAATTCTTAATAAGAATGTAAATGAAATAAAATTGCTATGGTGAAATGTAATTGACATGTACTATTGATCAAGAAGTCAAAAATTTTCATCCGCTACTATGCCCACAACCCAAATATTGTTGAACTAAAAAAAAGAAGAAGAAAAACTATTGGTAGATTGACTTTCTTCTTTCTCCATTATTAGCGTTACTTTAGTTGATGATTCAAAAAAAAATGTCACTTTAGTTGATTAAGTTTTCTTCATCAATCTTTTAGGCCTAATATCACAATTAGTTAAGACATACATTTTTTATTAGATGTTTAGAGAATTCTCACCTCTCTATCTCGTATGAACTCAATTAAAAAAAAAAAAATTCTTAAAAAAAAAGGTATAGCATCACCTCCCTTTTCTTTTTCGTCTCTCAACTCATTAATAACCATCTTCTCATGTGTAAGAAATCATTTCTCAAGAGAATCCAACTTGAAACATTCTTGTGTGGATTTTGAATGCAACCAATTAGAAGTAACTCATCACTAATTCTGTGTGAAAATTGAAACTTACTAGGGAGATATTGATTTTCATTATTAAACTGTAGCTTCAACTCCACTGAAATCACCCAATTATCTGAAATTTTCATACATCAAATACTATAAGGCAAGGCTACTTGAGGCACTAAGTGAGTTATAATAATAAGAGGTTAGAATAATCTGTAGATTATTACAATCTGTAAAATCATATAATATTAATTAAAATGTATAGTCTAAAGTTATAATAGTCTGTGTTTGGGGTGCAGAGTATTCTACATGTTATAATAATAACTTGTGTTCCAAACAGACTATCATTTTATTCTTAGTCTCTATTTATCAGGCATTGAATCACAGAAATCCCTAGCAGAATCCACAACTTTCGTCACAGAGGAAGAAGGGCCAAGAGAGAGCAGAGGAGAAATCCTTTTACCAGGCATGTCCATGAAAAAATCTGAGACAAAATGTTGGAAAAAAAATCCCTTCGCATCCTTGTGTGAAACCAGTTACAAACAGAAGCATAAAAAACTTTGGAGAATGAGCCTGAATGAACATTTGAAAATCAAAGATGAGGTTGAAAAACAACCACGAGCAAGATTTCTTGTAGTGATTGAATGGTTAAGCCAACAACATAGTTTCCCTATCTCAAAAAAGGACGTCAAAGTCCTCATGCGCGTTGACAGTTGACATCCATGACACAAAGCGGGTCTGAAAAATGATTTTCCTAAACGGGGCATGAATTATTAGATGGGTCATGAAATTTTGAGAAAGATAAGATTGTGCAGGCCAAGAAACAGAGTATAAACAACTAGCCAACTTTGTCGAGTGTCGTTACAACCTTACTTGAACGAGGTTGTTCGTTTATAGTTCCATTTCAGATTTCCTAGAGGCGTAGGATCCCTTGTCCACTGGCAATAGGTTTGAAACAGAGAGAGACAAAGGAGTAGGGGAGAGAAAGGGAGAGCAAAGGTTATACTATCCTTTTTGAGAAGCTTGGTAATCTAATAGAATCAATGAATTATAAACCAAATTTCAGGAGGAAAATGAATGGTAAAGCATTTCAGATATCCTACAAGAATAAAATGCAGAGGTCTATTTAAAAAAAACAAACAAACAAACAATGGAGGCATAAAGGTCTTAGACTCTATTCAAAAGAAAATTGATCATGATGTTGATGAGCATAAATTACTTGGCGGAGTGAAGGAAAACAACCAGAAACCACATAGGCTATGAAATAAAATAGTCTCATCTCATTGATGGAGGACAAAAAATCATCCGCCCATTGGGGTCAATGAAACCAATTGTGAGGGGAGATTTCCGTAACCTGTTCAAATCAAATACAACATCACAAATCATGTTATTATTCTTCCATTCTCCATGTTTGAAGAGAAGCTTTCTTTTTTCTTTTTCTTTTCTTTTTCCTTTTTTTTCACTTCCCTGAACGTTTAAAAGGAAACCTTTTTCATCCAGTCCAAACTTATATAACTCAGCAAGGACACCTGTCAATGGGCAAAAGAAACAAATTGCCAAAAAGAAATAATTTCCGCCTTACTTCATAATTCCTGAACATTGGACGTCGCCAAGATTTATGATGGAGCAGAAATGCTAAACCGAAAGCCAGTTTTTCCACGATCATGCTCTTGTTGCTTCAATATGTAGTAGAAGTTCCCCTGTTCATAGAACCATACTAGAATGAGTAGCACATACAAATCAAATCAAAAGGCAACCTAAAACGATATTTCAGTGTCATTTTCTGTTAAATAGAAGAACTATAAAGGGGAAACAGCAAGATGACATTACATAGGACCCATAAGGACCACGCCTTTTCTTTAGACATAAAAACAGAGATCAGACCCAGGCCAATAAGTTATGTATCAAAATAATGAAACACACAAATCAGGGATCATGACTGACCTCTAGGCGGAAGAGTCTTGTTGGAACCACAATCCCAACTCCTACAGAGCTACGGAAAGTTTCCAAGAACTTCTGAAAAGAGAAACTGTGAAACTCATTCTCAGTCAACTTTGCAAGGTTCCCTGCACCAGCAAAAATGTGTCCGTGGATTCCATGTTCTCTTAACCAGCGAATTGGGAAGTCAAACGAAAGATCAGCAAAAGCAGTGACTGCAAGATCCCCGCCAACAAAATCCCTTCCAAGAGAATCATTGTTTTCACCCTTATGTTCATCCCTCACTTCTCGTCTTGGCTCAGTTGGCCCCATCCCACGCGTCTTAAATCCCCATACAGTTGCTGGGCCTCCAATGGTGCATACTGGAGAGAAATCACCACCTAAGAAAAAGCGTTCCGGAAGGGATGATGGCTTGTTCATGAATCCATTTCCCCAAGGAAAGACAACACCGGCAGAAACTCCAAAGTTCATGGCAGCACGATCAAAGCCGAAAGGAATGGCATAACGTAGATCAAATTCCTGTTAAAATATGGGAACAGAAAATTTTCCTCAACATTGACAGATACAGGTATTGCACAGTACAACTATGAATGTCCAACAACAAACTGATAACTACAGATAAGCTTGGGAAAGTCTTTTATGGTTAAGAGAGAACCAAAAGGAAATGAAGAAAACCTGGCGCACAAATCGCAAGCACCGGTGATCAGGTGCAAGGCCACCAATTTGACTAGTAGAAACAAAAGCATATCCTCTAGTCGGCCTCACTGCTGAATTCCTCTTGTCAACCTTAAAAGTATATTTTAGAGAAGAAAGTAAACTATTCCCAAGTTGTCTCCTAATCGAATTAGATGCCATCTGTGAAGGGTCAGTTATGGTGCGCCATCCAAGGTTGTATACCAAATCGTGATACTTTGTTGAATATAGGCCAAGGGAAAGACCTAAAGATCGCTCTTTGTACGATGAAAACTCCAACCAATCTTGGGAAAGTAGCGATAGTCGTGCCACCAAAGGAGTCACTAATCGCTTCAGCCTAGGGAAATAAACACCGGCACTCACCTCAGATGTTTGATTAGGACCATATGCCAAAGATCCATCCCATAAGTCTCCATATCCAAGCCAATTTTTATATTTAACAGAACCTTCAAAAGTCCACGAACGAGCCTACAAAAGCATTATACCACTTCAAACTTCCCACTAGAGGTAGCAAGCCAAATAGTTCATACATGAATTCCAATTAAACAGGCAATAGATTTATTTTTTGAATCATAGCTCCTAGTTGATATGTAATAACTAATTAACTGGCAGAGCAAACAGAGCAAAATCGTACCGCAGGTTTTGTGTAAGCACCACATTCGCCAGAGAGAGGGTTGCTCGTCTCCACAACCTCGATAACAACATTTGCGGTACCAGGGAGCTCTGGCGGGCCTGAATCAAGAGTAATCTTGACAGAGTCAAAGATCTCGAGCCTCTGGAGCTTGGCATTGGCTACGCCCGCGGCCTCCAGCAGTTCTTGCATGGTTGATGCATTCTTAATAGCCTCCACTTCGGCTTCGATTAAAGAATCCTTGGTCTTCGTGTTTCCCTTGATCAAAATATCATGAACCCGAAGTCTGACCTTCTCCTTCCTCATTCGCTCAACCAGGTTCTCTAACTTAGACCTCTGAGCAATCAATCTGGAAGCCTCCAAAAGAGGCTTCCTCCGCGGTGGTTCCTCATCGTTTTCATCCTCATCTTCCTCCTCCTCTTCCTCACCTTCAAATTCCTCATCTCCATCTTCCTCATCTTCTCCGTCGCCATTTTCGAAACTCGAAGGTTCTCGCTCTGCTTGCTCCTCCTCCTCGGAGTTATGTCTAATCGGACTTTTCCCTACTTCCTCATAGTCAGCCATTTATATAGATAACAAAAAAGAAACCGCAAATCCAATTGTTGAACAAACTCACTCGAAAACCACAGATTCTGAAATGACACCGATTTCAGCAATAATCTTCGTGGCAGTTAAGGAGTAATTCTCCTAAAGTACAGTAAAATTCTGCAGAAATGAACGAATACAGTGCTATTTCCAAAAACAACGACGCATGATTTAACCTTTGTTCATTAATCAGAATTCAAGAAGAAACCAATGCTGCTTGGGCGAACTGTGATGGATTCTTAAGATTCAATTCCATGGAGTCGAACTCGGGTACATGGAGAAAATGATGATTGATTTGAATAGAAAAGAGGATGCTCTAGGGTTTGTGATTGGAACATCAGTACTGGTTCGGCTCGTAGAAGAAGGCGCGCGTTTAAGCCACGCGTCTGAAAGAATTGTTGTTGGGGCTCGCGAGTAGAGAGGTTTGGGCCTCTGGCCTTTCCCGGTAAGAATGAACGAAAGTAATCCCTGGATAAGTAATACATTTTTTTTTTTAATTAATTAAACAAAAGGTGTCATTTTGGTTTTATATTTTTGTTTTTTTTTTTGTTTTTTTAGAAAATTAACATAGCTCCATTAAAAACTAATAGAATGGTTACAAACTAGATGAACGCTCTTTAGACTTGATAGTATGTCAATTCAACTCGGAAAATTAAAACTACAAATGTCTACCGTACCCAACACACATGGCTTAGTCATCATATGTGCAATAGAATTGAAAGATCTGCTGGTGTGACTAAAACAAATCTCACCAAAACTTTGCCAAAGAGATAAAATATTCTTTATATAGTTTTTTATTTCAGTAGTAGGCTCGTGAATGTCATTAACCATCACCACTAAGGTCATAGAATCAGAAAATAAATAAACCCGATGAAAATCCAACTAATTTTAGCTCGTCATGCAATGTCAATGCTTATGTGCGTGTTGGATTTATAAAGCTATCATGTTTGTTGGCCATAACCACCATAAATCTTTCGTCATTCGAGCAAATAGCAACTCCCACTCTTGTTTTTCCCTCCTGCTCACAACAAGCTGCATCCACAAAAATGTTAATACAAGATGTATTCCCTTTCAGTCTAAAGATGTTGGTTACCACCTCGATCCTAGATTCAAAGGGACATTCAAGGATCGATATTCCTGTATAATGCATTATCCATTTGACCCTTTCCAAAGCAGGTAGTATAGGATATATTTTTGTCTAAATTAAAACATCATTCTGAGATCATACATGTCATTCCATTTTAGTTCGTTTATTTTCAAATAACTTATACCACTCATATGAATAGCAGCAAAAATTATTTCAATTGCAGATGTATCCACTATTTATTCAATTTGCAAAAGTAGTAAAAAGTATGGCCCAACCTAAACGAAAGAGGCAAAAAGTCAAAAATATTATAGTATCTCCCACAATATACTTTTGGTATACCTATATAAAGTATATCACGTTGATAAACTACTGATGTATTTGTATAAAATTTATCAATAGTATATAACTATGTCAAGTGCGATATATACATAATATATAGTTATATAATTGATACGCTATTGGTATAAAGGTATACTTTATTTTATGCATGTTTTTTTTTAATATGAGATTTGTCATTAGCCTATTAGTGTTATATCCTTCATATAATAATTATATGCCTAATATAAAGTACATAACTCATATATTGTTAATATACCTATATAAAGCTTACAATAGTATATCAGTAATTCACATGTTAAATATACATAGTATATAGTATATTACTAAATTACTTTATTTTATTGGTGGTTTATGTTTACTAGTTTTTAGTCAAATAACTTGTTTAATTAATACACTCGACTATTACTATATAAACAAAATCATATTTAGTATTTCAAATATACATAAAATGAATTATATCACCAATATACTACTTATATACTAAATGTTAGGTATATCAATGAAATAAACATACCTAAATGAATAATATCGGTGATGCGCCAAATATGACAAATATTCATGACATGATACATATATATACAGGGCATATCATTTAACTGATATACCTAAAAAGAATGTATGTGTATTATATCAATAATGTACCACTAATATACAACGTTGTAAGTATATATTAGTTGGTCGATATATAGCGAATTTAAAGTATATCAGATATACTGTTAATATACTAAATATTAGATATATTAAATATCCTGCTGATACATCAACGAGGGTACGATTGAAAATAATAACAACAATTAAAAATTAAAAATATTTTGATATACTTGCAAATCTAAAAAACCATGACTATAGTTGTAAATATCTTAATGGTTTTTGCTACATATTACCTTTCATTTTTTCCTTTTTAGTTCAACAATGTGTGAGGTGGAAAATTCGAACTTCTAACTGTTGGGAAAAAACCTCTCACCACTAGGAATAAGCTGAGAAATTAAAAGATACCAACAAAATAAGAGACACAAGAATTTACGTGGAAAAACTCCAAACCCGGAGAAAAAAACCACGAACAGAAAGCAATTCTACTATGTGAAAAATTGTTACAATCACATAGAATTCTCTCTCCGACCCCAATTACAAAAACACTCTCCCAAAACTTATACCACTCACACCCTTTTCCCACTCTGAGACCAGAGAATATAAAGAGGGAATTTAACCAGAGATAGTACTCCACCATAAAAGTAGACCACTTGGAATGCCACCTCCCAAGACTTTTCTTTTTCGTCACATGCTGATATACCCAGCTGAAATTTATGGTGCAACTTCCACCTACTTGACTCACCCGGAAGTTCTTAAGCCATCGACATAACTTCCACCACACACCTTGCATAGCCGCCAAGTCAATGTCCGTGTGCAAACTTGTGGAACCGCTAACATCACATCCTCTATCATGGCAAAGCGGACATACCATGAGGATGAATTCTCTTTCTTCAGAAGATGTCACCATCTCCCATGACGAGAGAGACCATGTTAGCATCCGACCCAGAGCCTTTTGACGAACTTGCTCTGTTAAGACAAATCTTTT
Source organism: Trichosanthes cucumerina (assembly GCA_036507285.1). Taxonomy (NCBI): domain Eukaryota; kingdom Viridiplantae; phylum Streptophyta; class Magnoliopsida; order Cucurbitales; family Cucurbitaceae; genus Trichosanthes; species Trichosanthes cucumerina. The sequence goes on from CM071845.1 coordinate 7,341,646, forward strand.
TCATGTGTCCAGACCGCCTGTCTTCCCCACAATCTTTCTTTTTTCACGAAGTCTTTCTTATTCTTCTTCCAATTCCAGATTGTCATGCTAGACTTCTTAAAACTTTTGCTGGAACTACCACGGGACTCCGTTGGACCACCATCACCGCTTAACCTTTCAAGAACACCATAACCCGGTCTTCCCTTCAAATCCTTGTGTAACCCAGATTGTATCATCACATCTTTGACTTGCACTTGCCACAAGTCAACGTTCATCTTTCCGTCAAATTTATCCACATCAATCTTTACTTGACTCATAAAGCTTGACATATCTGCTTCCCTCATAGTGAATCTGCAAATAGTGAACAACTATAACCCGCTTCAAGAAATCTTTCTCGATGTGGAAGCTCGCATAATGCTGCAACCACAGACATACATACTCGAAAACTCAAGAAACTACAAACCTAAAGCTCGATACCACTTGTTGGGAAAAAACCTCCCACCACTAGGAATAAGCTGAGAAATTAAAAGATACCAACAAAATAAGAGACACAAGAATTTACGTGGAAAAACTCCAAACCCGGAGAAAAAAACCACGAACATAAAACAATTCCACTATGTGAAAAATTGTTACAATCACATAGAATTCTTTCCCCGACCCCAATTACAAAAACACTCTCCCAAAACTTATACCACTCACACCCTTTTTCCACTCTCAGACCAGAGAATATAAAGAGAGAATTTAACCAGAGCTAGTACTCCAAAAGTATTTCTAATTGGGATGCTTTGAAACTAAAGGCATAGGCTCCTGAAACCAAAGGCATAGCCGCATAGGCTCCTTTTATAGTGTCAGGAGCCCATCACTTCCTGCATCTTTCAGATGTGGGACAATTTCACTTTTAATATATTGCCAAAAACCCAACACTAACCTCTCGATCGATGATACACTAGTTGAGTTATAGTCATGTTGACTCAAATGTTTTATTTTAGTCATACTTTTAGTAAATCTTAAAATTAGTATAATTAATTGTTAAATTTTCTAAAACATATGTTTAGTCTCTACTAGTTTTTCTTGTGTAGATTTTGAAAATATCGTATCTTCTATTGTATGAAAACTACTCTTTAACATAAATTTCGATAAAAATTAACTTGAAGGTTTGATTTTGAGTTATTGAAAATAAATAAACTTAAATATGACATGTGAAAGTACATGAATTAAAATGGAACGAAACTCATAGTATAAATACCAAAATGATTTTATATATTAAAAAAATATAAAAAATGATATTTTAACATTGTGTTTAATAGGTCCTTAAGTTTTACAAATTATTGAACAAGTTCGTGAACTTACACTTTTGCATCTATTGTCTAATATGTTATTTAACTTTGTCAAATAGGTTTCGAAATTTTCAATTTGATGTCTAATAATTTCACAACATATATATAATTAAAGAATCTATGGAACGTAAAATTGAATTACATTTCTAACGAGGCATTAATACATCAATCAATCTATCTTTGTTCTTACCATTAATTTTATATTGATTATCTTGTAAACAAAAAAATAATTGTTTATTTTTACGTATATTAAAAACTTTAGATCTTACACCAACCCAAACATAACTTAACTTATATAACATTAACCAAAAGATACGATATTTGGATCTCAATCTCCAAAGTTGTTCACATGGTCAAACGAGAAACAAAAAATAAAAATTATAAACATAAAATAATTTCCACAAAAACTCAATTATGCAAATTCCACCTAAACATATCTCCACGTGTTGTTAAACTAAAAAAAAAAAAAAAACTCGAGATCTCACACATTACTGATAATTAAGTAATAAGATGACTTTCAATGCACACAACATGACAAGGTGTTTGGCTGTACAAGTATTCAAACCACATCGGTTAAGTGAAATAAGAAAAACACATGGGTTGGAAGTAAGTATTGAGCAAGCAAATTTTAGATAGGTAAAGCAAATATATCTCAACAATAACTAACGTATACTCTCAATTTCGATAAGTTAAAGTTCGAATTCTCACTTTCAAAAGTTGTTGAACTTTAAAATAAAAAGGGGAAAAAGTGACAAAATAATATAACAATATTGTTGATGTCAATTTTTAATAGAATTTTAAGAAAAAACAAATTTGATCTCTAAACTTGTCAAGTTCCCCTAGGTTATTGCTCCCAATATCATTTTTTTTTATGTGTTCAATGAATTATAAAAATATATGTACGAGATATAAAATGGATAAAATTTTAGAGAACAATGACATTAAAGCTATTTTGTTTAATTAAAATTTAAAATTTTACCAAAATTTTTCAATAGTTAATTTGTATATTAATCATTTATTTTATTGAAATTAATGAGTTTAGGAAGATTTGTACATTATTTTTGGTTATCATTAATAATAAATTAATGGAAATACAATTGAGAGTAAAAATTGTTATACTTATTATTTTTTTTATTTTTTTGTTTTGAGTAATCCAATAATTGAGGGGTGGAAGATTCGAACCCATGATCTCTTAACCATAAGTCATATTTGATGACAGTTGAGTTATACTATTGTTGGTTATTATACTTATACTTATTATTTATTTGTTCGAGAAGAGCTACACTTATTTAAACCAAAGGTAAAATGAGATGAAATTGAAAGTTTAGTTTATGTTCAAATTTGATTTTGTCTTAAAAAAAAATTAATTTAATAACTAAAATAAAAAGAATAAAGTCTTCATCCGAAATTGGTTACGCGGTACGCACTAGCTTCAATCGTCTTCCTCCTTCAATCCCACAAACCAGTAGCGACAGTAAACTAGCTAACTACCAGAACCAGAATTTCCATTCCAAATGGTTTCGCTAGCAGCATCTTCGCTCTCAATTCTCTCAAAACCTTCGTTTATCCTCAATCCCATTCGCGCCATTCCTCGAATCTCCTGCTCTCTCTCCTCCAATTCCACTCCCAATGCCTCCTCTTCGTCTTCATCTTCCTTGGAATTCAATATCACATTCGCGCCCCCAAAGCCGAAGCCCAAATCCGAAACTGAAGACCCATTTCAGTTCATCGATCGAAACACCGGCGGTCAGCTCTTCATTCCTTGGATAGTTCGCGGCGAAGATGGCAGCCTCAAGCTCCAATCGCATCCTCCTACACGGTTCCTTCATTCCATGTCGGAGGATGAAACCAAACCCAAGAAGAAGAAGGTTTCTGCTGATAAACGCGTTACTGAACCCCCCAAGCATTCTAAGGCTGCTCGAAGATTTTACAATGAGAATATTAGGGACTCGTCGCAACGTCTCAGTAAAGTTCTTGCTGCCGCTGGAGGTTTGTGATTCTCACTCCTGACAACACTTAAAGTACATCTACTAATCTTCCGATGGTTGTTTAGGCAAAATGTTAACTCTGGCTATAGGAGTTCAGCATCTTCGGTCACACAGCATTGTTTTGTGTTTGTTGTATACTCTTTACTTATTGCTGTTTGGTAGTTGCTGTGATGCTTAGTCGTCTTTACTTGTTTTTTTTTTTCGAAAAATGTTTAGTTATATCTACAAGGAGTTTGGCAATAGGAGGGAAGGATCCACTTCTAGTCTAGTTAGTACTGTAGCAACATGTCTAATTGAAGAATTTCCAAATATAGTAATGCAAAATCGACGCTAAAGATGATTTTACTTGGCCTGAACTTCAAATTATCATCCTATAATATGTGGATAGAACGGAGAGATTGAACATCTTCTTACACGCGGCCTTCTTCTTTTCTCATTGTCTATGTATACTTTTTAATTTTTCTGTTTCGTAGTTGGTGGTCTGTTATTTGCTGTTTGTTTGGTTTATGTTAAGGGTAATTCATCTCTTTGAACTCCATTCTCCTTATAAAACCATGAATGCTAGGTAAACTATGTACTGTAAAAATACGTTTTAGCAAGCCATGATAGCATTTGGAACATTTGGCTCGAGAGAAACCGGAAGGGGTAGAGATATTTTGGACATTTGTGACCAAAGAGTTGTTCCATTCATCCTCTATCTATTATCCCCAACAAGTGGAGCTCTTTTTACAGGAGTATCTTTTGATTTTGCTGTTGCAATTGTTGTTTTCATTCTGGCTCCTCTTGTGCTAGGCTGTTTTTAATAGTACTGCTCATTTGTTAATTCTTTTATTTGCTCCATGAAACTTGGTTTTTCATCAATGAAAAAAAAATTGAATATATAATGTTGGAAGAGCATTTGTTGTTGTGAGATGCTCAAAGGATGCAACTTACCTATCTGTGAAATGTTAGATGGGGATGTGCCCTATTCTTATCCTGTTTCTTCACCCACTTCGTTTGTGGTAGTCACTTGAGTTGGAATCTTTCCGTAGAATTGTAGATACCATGTTGTTTCTTGCAAACCTCAACCCCTGTTAGGAGGAGTGGGGATGAAAGTTCAGTTGTACACCGTTTGGTCAAATTTGTAAGGATAAACTCTAATTATTGATTTCTATGATCTAAAAGTTAAACTTCTAAAACAATGTACACGATCCTTCTTTTGTGTTTTATGGTTTAGCATTGGTCATGGAGTGTTCTGTTTTGTCTTCTTCTGCAGTGTCCTGTTTACATTAATTGCCATTGTCCCAGTAAGATCTCATAGTTGGTATTGTACACATCTTTTGTTTGTCAGTGGCATCAAGACGGAGCAGTGAAGAGCTTATTTTTGAAGGTCGAGTGACTGTTAATGGTTCTGTTTGCAATACTCCTCAGGTTAGTTTGCATATCATTTGGGTCAGATAGATTTTTGTTTTAACTATGAAGGAATAAATGATTCCACCTCTCTGTAGACTCGGGTGGATCCTGCAAGAGACGTTATTTACGTGAATGGAAATAGGCTTCCTAAGAAACTACCAGCAAAAGTTTATCTAGCCCTCAACAAGCCAAAAGGGTTTGTCACTTATTCTCTGCGATCAATTTCCCTCTCCTATCTCTAGCTTCTTTTGGGAATTTGGCTTTTATGTGCTCCGATTGCTAATCTTGTAAAGTTCTATTGCAGGTATATTTGTTCATCTGGGAAAAAGGAGTCAAAGTCTGTGATGAGTCTATTTGATGATTATTTGAAGAGTTGGGTATGTCAAACCTACTAACCATATCGTCTTTAAACGAATTGGAAAGGAGTGATAGTCTTATGATCATTATGATTCATGAACTATTGTTTGCAAGTTATTCAACTAAAACTTCACACTTGCAGGATAAAACATATCCAGGACAACCAAAACCACGACTGTTCACAGTTGGCAGACTTGATGTTGCTACAACTGGGTTGATTATAGTAACAAATGATGGTATGTTATACAACAAACTTCTCACGGTTGCCTCCTTATCTACGACTGCCACACAAAAAAATTGGAGTTAAAAGGATAGATCTTGAACCATTTGCAAAATTACTATTGATTTTCTTTTTCAGGAGATTTTGCTCAAAGTATATCACATCCTTCATCCGGTTTATCGAAGGAGTAAGTGATTGTGTTTTCTTTCTTTACTATTATTGCTGATGCATTGAAAAGTTACCTACAAATGTAAGTTTTAGCATTGTTTTCATAGAGTAATTTTAAGACCAACAGATCAACCAAAAACGTTGAGACCACAAACATCATACCAGAAGTGACTGTGGGCACCTATAAATCTGGGGGGTATTTATTGAATGAAAATGGCTGGAACCTTTCCGTACCGATCATTTCAGGGATGAGGACTATAGTACTGATCTTCCTCTTTAGTTCTTGTTTCCCTATAAAAAAATTGAATTATAGCATTTTTTTTATCTTGTGCTTCCTAATACATATAGCTTTTAAAATTTTGAATGCTGTGATTTCAGAAAATGCCAACATTTGCTCTTTATAATTGTAGATACATTGCAGCAATAGATGGTGCTGTTAGTAAGCAGAACCTGATAGCAATCAGTGAGGGAACAATAATTGATGGCGTCCATTGCATACCAGATTCTGTGGAGTTACTACCACGACAGCCAGATATATCAAGACCTCGTCTGCGTATCGTGGTGCTTAATTCTATCCATATTATAGTTTTTAAATCTCTATGCACTCTCGGCTCATTCATTCCTTCTTGTTTGATCTAATTGGTCATGAAGTAATGATTGTATAGACTTACGAAGTCTCTTGCTTTGTAAGTTTGTAACTTGAATGTTGCTGATATTTGAGTTATACTCTACTATTGCTGATGCTATACAGCAGTCTGTGGAGGAAAATATATTAATGCTTTTTTTCTGCATGCAGTGCTTGTAATCCAACCGCTCCTGACTGACTTCATGCGCTTTTGCAGGTACATGAAGGAAGGAACCATGAAGTTCGAGAACTTGTAAAAGCTGCTGGTCTAGAGGTTAGCATCTGACCTTCTTTAAGACGCTTGCCCATTACTATGATACTTTCCCACCTCAGCCGAATAAGATACAAATTAAGTAATACTATTCCACTTTTTTCATCAATATTTTGATCAGACCTATTCTGCCATTGTATTTTATTCAGATAGCTTTTCAATCCTTCAGGCTTCAGTACAAATTTGTTTTTAGGCAAAATACCTTTTTTTGTCCCTTAGTTTTGCGTTTGGTTCTCTTTTAGTCCCTCAATTGAATTAACAATTTAGCTCTTGAGTTTTGCATTTAGTTACACTGTTAGTCCTTCCATCCAATTTTTTGTTAGTCTCTAATAGAAAGCTGATGTGACACCTATTTTTTTTTTTTAAAAAAATATTTTATTAATATTTAATTATTTTTTATTTGAAAAATACTTTTTTGGTCTCTCAATTTTGTATTTGGTTCTCTTTCGATCCCTTAATTTTCAAAACTCAACAAATTTACCCTCAAGTTTTGCATTTAGTTACACTATTAGTCATTCCATTCAATTTTTTCGTTTGTCTCAAATAGTGACGTGACACTTATTTTTATTAAAAATATTATTTTATTAATATTTAATTATTTTCAATTTTAATTAAAATTTTATTTTATTATTTTTTTTCGTTCTCCTTTCTTCTTCTTCTTCCTTCTCTTAAATCTAGTCGGCTGCCCACCCACGCTCAAATGTCGTGAAAGGAAGAAGAAGAAGAAAGGAGAAGGAAAAATAAAAAATAAAATTTAATTAAAAATTGAAAATAATTGAATGGAGGGACTAACAGTGTAACTAAATGCAAGATTTGAGGTTAAATTTGTTGAGTTTTGAAAAGTAAGTGACCAAAAGAGAACCAAATACAAAACTGAGAGACTAAAAATGTATTGTGCCAAATAAAAAAAAATTAATTAAAAAAAATTAAATATTAATAAAATGATAATTTTTTAAATAAGAATAGGTGTCATGTCAGCTTTCTGTTAAGGACTAACAAAAAATTGGATGGAAGGACTAACAATGTAACTAAATGCAAAACTCTGGAGTCATGGCTAAACTGTTGTTTCTATGGTACCACAAAGAAGCATTGAGCTGTAAATTATCACAAAATACTTAGAAGACATATCTTCAAGAAGCCTATTGTTTCCTTCCAGCCAGCACCCCACAAGAGCGCTCTTCAAGCAAAACCCCAAAGGACTCTGGCTTTCAGTACACTAATAAATTAAAATTTATTACTCTGATAGAGCTCAAATTATTCTTTCCACTTTGGGGGAAATGAAGGATTCTGTGCCTGGATGGGACTCTAGGTGTTGCCTAGGAAATTTTGCTGTCATATAATAGGAAGGCTTTTGTACCAACTGAAATAATATATATAATAGGAAGGGTTTTGGCTACGAGGTTATGGAGAGATTGGAGGTGGGAAGTCTTGTGCACTTCAATACCTTGGGTTGGGCTTCTGTTACTAGGGATTCGTGATATTATCAAATATCATCCATATATGATTATCGAGAACTTAGATTTGGATTTCTTTTTTCTTTTTGGAGGGTATCATATCATTGTATCTTTTTTGTTCTCGTTGGTTCCTCTGTATTGTAGGTCTTTATTTTTTACGGCTATATTTCTTCATTGAAGATTGTTCATGGAAGATTGTTCGACTCTATAAACATAAACATGTATTTATCTAGCTTTTGAGAGAGTTTTTTTTCGTGATAGCCTCTTTAAACACTTGAACATGAGAAAACAATGAATATGACATTGAGGGAACTAGCTTTTTAGTGCCATTTTCAGTCCTTGTTTTACCGTTTGGGTTTGTAGTCTAGATATGTTTGTATGTGTAATTTCTGGATTTTATTGTTTCAGATTTATTCATTAAAGCGTGTAAGGATTGGTGGCTTCCGACTTCCGTCAGATTTGGGGTACTTGCTTGTTATGATACATATCTGATCCTTTTCCCTTTTTATGAATTTATAATTCTGTGGGGATGGGCAAAGAATCAAATTAAATGATTCACTTGGCAATTCATTTTCACATAACAGAAACCAAGTGATAAATATAAATAATTTCTTATTACTTTGCGTAAGTATCCCAAACATTGGTGAATAGGGCCCACATGAGCATAGCTCACCTGACATAAAGCATGTATCTTCGACCAAGAGGTTAGAAGTTTGGATTCCCCACCCCACATATTGTTGAACTAAAATAATGGTGAATGGTACTTGTCAGTGTATGATAGTTATGATGATATAATTAGATGACGGAAACTAACCATGAAAATGTATCTTCCCAACTGAACAATGAACATCTTAAAAGTATCTTGAAGATAGATTAAATTAAGACAATTTTAATCTTCAAAATAAAATTATCACAAAAGATGATCAAGTGGACACGAGCCTAAAGAAAGACACATACTGATTAGAATTAAGAATTTATTTTGTTTTTAAACAAATCCATCCACAGTGCAGACTAACCACCCTCCCCACAAAAAAAAAAAAAAAAAAAAAAAGAAAAATAAGATAAGAAAAAGAAAGAGATTTGATATTCACCCTTTATAACTTCGGCCACAACCCTCAAGATTGCGCAACAAAATTGTTATTTCCTACAGTTTCCCAGAAAATGCTTTTAAGCTGCAACTTTATTTGTGACCATGAGTATTCAGAAAATGAGCTGATCTGTAGTTTTATTGAAATTTTTTCGCATTTTTTCAGGCTTGGAAGTTATACTGAACTAAAACAAAGTGACCTGAAGGCAATTGGTTGGAAAAGTTGAGTTTCTGATGACTATGGAGTCGTCCATAGTTGTTGAAGCTTGAATATGCTAGGAGCGATTTCAGACATACCACATGCATGGAAGCCACAGTGTTACTTCTCTAACTGCTGGGACAATGTATGAACATTTGAAGAGGTTGGATACTGTTTATTCCAGCTCACGCTTCAAATAGTTCACATCATGGCCACTGATTATTTACAATGATGCCTGGGTTGAAGATTTCAGTCAATATTGAAGGTGCAGGTTTTTCAACCGTCAAAATTTTATAGATAACATGAATGACGTGCGATGACATTCTATCATAGGATTATTTTCATCCTATTGTGTACTGAACAGTAAAGGAACATACAGATAGTTGTAATTGTGCTTTGTAACAAGACCTTGTGTTTCTCTCACCTCATTGAAAGTGTGGGAGAGTATACTAACGTTGTGCCTTAATCCTGTATTCATTACTCATTTATGACTTCACATTTAATTATATTCTTTTCTCAACTTCCTTTAGTCATCTTCTCCTGCTTACAACCTCTTCCAGCAGATGCATGGGATCAACATTGCCGCACAGGTGAGGTTTCTGTGTGAAGCTCATAAAACTTGTTTTAGCAAGGAAGCATCTATACGCGTTTGCGAGTTCAGCATGCTCTGCCTTTGAAAGCTTGTAGGTTAGAAGGTACGAGCTTTTATTGACAAGACATTTTCATTGAGTTGGTTTTTCTCTTGCATCTATGCCCATAGAATACAACATTTAGTACAAATTTTCCCAGTGGCTGAATGGATCTACTTGTCATCCATTGAGTCGTCTGACTGGTTTTATGTTCGGTATAACGTGCTTCATTAGTAGGTGTTGAACTACTTGGGATTTGATTGATACAAGTTTGTGGTTTGATTTGTTTTTTAGTGTCTGGATCATGTTAAACTAGAAAACAGAGAGGAATGATTGGAAGTAAGCCTTTGAATGGAATGAAGGAAGGGGTTAAGGACTCAAACTAGATGAGCAGTATGGAAATCTGAATGCAGCTAACTAGGCAAGTCCAAGAGCATAACTGCCTATAACTTAGCCTTGTAGCATAAGTTTCTATCTGCAATAACTTGAAATCTGGGGACATGGTTTTGGCCAAATTCCACAAGTCCAAGAGCATAACCACCTAAATTTCCAGCCTTGTAAGCTTGTAGCTTAACTTTCTAATCAGTCTTGCAGTTCAATTTTTAACAAGATCTATACACTATCTCAAATTACTTGAGATCTGGGAACATGGTTTTTGTCCAAATTCCACAGCTCCAAGAGCATAACTGGCCTATATCTTAGCCTTGTAGCTTAACTTTCTAATCAATTCTGCACTGCATTTCAATTTTATCAAGATACTATGTGAAATAACTTGAGATCTGGGGACATGGTTTTTGTCCAAATTGCACAAGTCCAAGAGCATAACTACCTAAATTTTTAGCCTTGTAGCTTAACTTTCTATTCAGTCTTGTTTAAATTTTATCAAGATATATCTATGTAGTCTTTGAAATAACTTGAGATCTTGGAACATGGTTTTTGTCCAAATTCCAGCTTGCACCGACTACTAAACTGCCATCCGTTGTCAGCAAAATGAAGCAACAAAAAACAAACGGACAGGAGAGCCTCTCTTGTTCTACAGTACCATTAGAATCGTCCTCCAGACTGACAAAATGGATATTATTCAACGGGATTTTGTTTCATCCATTTACTCAAACTCCAAGAGGTACGAGGTTTGGTAATTCATTTTAACCTTCTGGGTTTTTGCTGAGATTGAGAAGCTACTGTAGAAATATGAATGACTGCTAATCAATTTGATGAAATTGATGATTGTTGGTCTGCTTGATTTAAATTACATGCAAGGTAAGTTTGATGTGATTATTATTAAAGGATAAAAAAGGTTGTATAATTAAAATACAAGCCTAGTCCTTGAAGCCTCAATTTTGTATCAAATAGGTCCCTAAACTTTAATAGGTTTATTTACTTTCAATTTTATGTCTAATAATCGTTGAACTTAACAAAAAAAGAGTCTAATAAGTCTTCAACTTTCGATTTTGTGTCTAATAGCTCTTTTACGTATTCAACATTTTTTTTAAAAAAATCACAACCTAGAGGACACAAAATTCAAGTAATGTTCTATTAGATATACAATTTAATTTGATTAAAATACCATTTTAGTCTATGTACGAGTTTTGTTCTATTTTGTTCTCGATACTTTCACATGTCTAATTTTAGTATTTGTACTTTCAATAAAACTTACTCTTATGATAAGTTTTAAGTTAATTTTTATCAAAATTGGTTACATAATAATAATAATAATAATAATAATTTTAATACAAAAAAGGTGTAATGTGAACATACTTTCAAAATTTGTAGAGGAAAAACTAGTAGAGACTATTTTTTAAGAAAAATTAATAATCAACTAATTATAGGAACTAATTTTAAGCTTTATTGAAAGTGTAACGACTAAAATTGAACATTTAAATGTACAAAGACCAAAATGGAATAATGTAGGTACAAAATGGTATTTTAACCATTATTATTTTAAATTTATCCATTGATATATTATTCCAAAAGGCGAAATGAACCGATAATATAAATAGATAGTCGAGGGAACTTAAGTGGTAACTTGTTAAACTTACAGTTCAAAGCTGCAGTTATGTACAACACATTATTTTTGTTATTGAACTTTGTTCCATGTATATGCCTGTTTTCTTGTGATGAGGGGGCAGTACGAGAATGGGCAGCGTGTCGGAATTTAAGTTAAGAGAGGCGCTTAATGAACTTGTAAATCATATACAATCACATATATTTTCTTTCATATGATCATTTTGGAAGGGCTACTTACTAAAATTAACAAATGTCGACTCGGTGTTGCTATCTCAATCATTCTGAAGATATTTGATTGATGAGGGAAGTTTTTTTGTAAATCATATACAATGACATATATTTTCTTTCATATGATCATTTGTTTATTTGTTGATTTCCACTTTTAGGTAAGTATATATATATATATATATATATATTTAATTATTATTAACGTAAACATAGCATACAAAATGCTAACTTTGACAAAGGCGGTGGAGCTTAAATATGAAATTCAGAAAAACATTTAAAGTTGTCCATGTTAGAATTTGAAGCTGGACTTACTGTGAGGTTGAAGACATACTAACTACTAAGGTAAAAAGTTTATTTGTGTTTTAATTTGATTTTTCTATACATATTATATAAAGTAATATAAAATGAGAGTTACAATTTCTTTTAAATTCTATAACTTCTCAAATTCAATTATAAATTATAATTAAAGAAAGTTGTAGGAAAAAGTTTTTACATTCAAACCTATTATTATTCCAATAATAATAATTAAATAATATACTATTTATAATTAATCACTAATAACATATTTTGTTAGTAAAAAGTAAAGGACAAAAATGTCTAAAAATATGTATAAATATAGATATTGATATTTATAGATTGATTTTCGTTGCACCTAAAGTGAAAAAACAATGTACTAAAAAAAATGATAAAAACAAAAATTGTCCTCATTTTTTTTATTTATAAAATAATTCAACAAACATAGAATGGTATTACAAAATATGTACATATATTAAACATTTTTTTATTCCAATTCTCGGAATAGTATAAAATAATAACACTAAAACACAGAAACCCTTCTCATTCACGAAGAAAAATTCTACGCCAACTTGATCTAGGGGTGAACTTTCGAAGGCTTTTCGAGCTAAATTTTCTCTCTCGAGATTTTAAGAAGAAAACCCTCTTCCACTTTCCAGCAATCAATTCGATTTCTTCAATCAGATTGTTAATTTCAGTAAGAGCTTCACCCTCTTTCTTCAGGAGCTTGATTATCTCTGCCTTTTACGAAAGTCAGGAACTCTAATTTGACTTCAAAGTGGGGACTTGAACTTCCGAATCGGCGGTTCAATTTTCAGCCATGAAGCTATCATTCTCTCTTCCTTCCAAATTATCTTCTTCTTCCAAGCCAAATCTCGTCAGACCTTCCAAGGAATTCGACGATAAAACCCTCGATCATGGCGGTTTAGGAGATTCCAAAGAGTATGTTAACGAATTCGATGCTTCCAAACCCTTGTCCGAAACCAGGGGTAAGTCCAGAAAGGTCGTTATTCCCACCATCGAGAACGAGTGGAGGCCGCTGAAGAGAATGAAGAATCTTGAAGCTCCGCTTGGTCAATCGGACGAGTCTGATCTCAAGTTCGAGTCTGCCTCTGGATTAGATCCACCCGATGATTCGAAGATGTCGTACGGCCTCAATGTCAGGCAGTCGGTCGACGGTGTGAAGAGTGCCGATGATTCGAAATTTGGGGAGGACCCGAAGCGGCCTGCTCCTTTGGAGGTCATTATGCTGGAGAAATTTAAAGCGGACCTGAAGAGGCTACCTGAGGATAGAGGCTTTGAGGATTTTGAGGAGGTTCCTGTGGAAAGCTTTGCTGCCGCTTTGATGGAAGGCTATGGATGGCAGAAGGGTCGGGGAATTGGAAGAAATGCCAAGGAGGATATTAAAGTTAAGGAATACAATCGAAGAACAGACAAGCAAGGACTTGGGTTTGTCACTGACGTGCCTGCTGGCCTTCCAAAAAAGGAGGAAGATAAAGGTAAAGACAGAGAGCACGAGAGAAATAGTGCTGGAGGTAGAGTCAAGGAAAACAGAGATGGGGGTAGAATCAAGGAAATCAAAGATCGAGAAAGTGATGGATTGGCTATTGGGAAGCATGTTAGGATTGTTGGCGGTAGAGATGCGGGTTTGAAAGGTAAAATTGTGGAGAAATTGGATCTTGATTGGCTTGTTCTTAAGCTTTCTAAAGGAGACCAAGTTAAAGTACGTGCAACCGATGTTGTGGCATTGGGTTCTAAAGAAGAAGATAGGTTCTTGAAGAAATTAGACAAATTGAAAGTTCAGGATGAAAACAAAGGCCAGAAACGGAGAAGAGGAGTTGAACGTGAAAATGGTAAAAGGGAAGAAGAGAAGAGGACCAGTAGATTGTCTTGGCTTACTAGTCACATTCGTGTTAGGATCATCAGTAAAGATTTTAGGCAAGGAAAGTTTTATCTGAAGAAGGGAGAGATAGTAGACGTAGTTGGACCCTCTATTTGTGATATATCCATTGATGAAAGTAGAGAGCTTGTCCAAGGGGTCTCTCAAGAGATTCTCGAGACAGCACTTCCCAGACGTGGGGGACCTGTTCTGGTTCTGTATGGTAAGCACAAGGGAGTTTATGGGAGTTTAGTTGAGAGAGATCTTGATAAAGAGACAGGGGTAGTGCGTGATGCGGATAGCCATGAATTACTTAATGTGCGTTTAGAACAGATTGCTGAATATATTGGTGACCCAACTTACTTGGGATATTGATTCTTTGTAGCCAAGATGGTGCGAAGCCTACTTTTGTGGATGGCTTTGTTTGTATTTCTTATGCATACTTAATGGCCTATCTATTACTTTGTGTAACCTGTTTGAAATGTTTCTTTCAGTATCTTTTTTTAAACGACTTTGGTTTAGGAACTTTTGTGTTGTCTATGGAAATTAATGGTTCAGCTTACAATAATGAGATGGGGATTCAATGGAAGAGCGTAGCTTAATGTTGTTGTTGTTTTGGTCCATTTATGCACTAAATCTAGCTAAATCAGAGGGAAATTGCTGGTACTGGGCCTGAATAAAATGTGCAAAATTCATGTGATCGGGCCAAAATTTGTCAATCTCAAAAAAAAAAGAAAAAAAAAAAAAGAAAAGAAAAAGAATGGGCCAAAATAATGGCTGCAGACCAGAAATATGAATTTGTCAATGAAATTTTAACTGTTTCTATCCCAAAAAAAAAAAAAAAAAAAAAGAATTGGCCAAAATAGTGGCTGCAGACCAATTATTCATATTTCTGGGAGAATTATATTCAGTAAGGGTGGGCTTTCCACACACATGATTTGCTCCATGCCCAAGAAGAGCGAGGCCCTCCGTCACTACCATCAGGTTAAATTTTGATTTACTCAACTTCTACTTTTATTTTGTAGATCGACCATACTTGAGATTTGTTAAATATGAAAAGATGGATGTTTTGATTGCAGGCAGAATGTGCTGGAAGGGGTAGAGATATTTTTGACATTTGTGGTCTAAGAGTTGTTCTATTCATCCTCTATCTATTATCCCCAACAAGTGGAGCTCTTTTGATTTTGCTGCTGCAATTGTTGTTCTCATTCTGGCTCCTCTTGTGCGGGGCTGTTTTTATTTGTATTGCTCATTTGTTAATTCTTTTATTTGCTCCATGAAACTTGGTTTTTCATCAATGAAAAAAAAATTGAATATATAATGTTGGAAGAGCATTTGTTGTTGTGAGATGCTCAAAGTATGCAACTTACTTATCTGTGAAATGTTAGATGGGGACGTGCCCTATTCTTATCCTGTTTCTTCAGCTACTTCATTTGTGGTAGTCACTTGAGTTGGAATCTTTCCGTAGAATTGTAGATACCATGTTGTTTCTTGCAAGCCTCAACCCCTGTCAGGAGGACTGGGAATGAAAGTTCAGTTGTACGCCGTTTGGCCAAATTTGTAAGGATAAACTCTAATTATGAATTTCTATGATCTAAAAGTTAAACTTCTAAAGCAATGTACACGATCCTTCTCTTGTGTTTTATGGTTTAGCATTGGTCAAGGAGTGTTCTGTTTTGTCTTCTTCTGCAGTGTCCTGCTTACATTAATTACCATTGTCCCAGTACGATCTCATAGTTGGTATTGTACACCTCTTTTGTCTGTCAGTGGCATCAAGACGGAGCACTGACGAGCTTATTTTTGAAGGTCGAGTGATTGTTAATGGTTCTGTCTGCAATACTCCTCAGGTTAGTTTGCATATCATTTGGGTCAGATAGATTTAAATGATTCCACCTCTCTGTAGACTCGGCTGGATCCTGCAAGAGACGTTATTTACGTGAATGGAAACAGGCTTCCTAAGAAACTACCACCAAAAGTTTATCTAGCCCTCAACAAGCCAAAAGGGTTTTTCACTTATTCTCTGCGATCAATTTCTCTCTCCTATCTCAAGCTTTCTTTTGGGAATTTGGCTTTTATGTGCTTCGATTGCTAATCTTGTAAAATTCTACGGTAGATATATTTGTTCATCTGGGAAAAAGGAGTCAAAGTCTGTGATAAGTCTGTTTGACGATTATTTGAAGAGTTTGGTATGCCAAACCTACTAACCATATCGTCCTTTGGCGAAAGATTAGAAAGGAGTGATAGTCTTATGATCATTATGATTCATGAAATATTGTTTGCAAGGTATTCAACTAAAACTTTACATTTTCAGGATAAAACATATCCAGGACAACCAAAACCACGACTGTTCACAGTTGGCAGACTTGATGTTGCCTCAACTGGGTTGATTATAGTGACAAATGGTGGTACGTTATGCAACAAACTTCTCATGGTTGCCTCCTTATCTACGACTGCCACACAAAAAATTGGAGTTAAGAGGATAGATCTTGAACCATTTGCAAAATTACCATTGATTTTCTTTTTCAGGGAATTTTGCTCAAACTATCTCACATCCTTCATCCGGTTTATCGAAGGAGTAAGTGATTGTGTTTTCATTCTTTACTATTATTGCTGATGCATTGAAAAGTTACCTACAAAAGTAAGTTTTGGCATTAGTTTCACGGAATAATTTTAAGACCAACAGAACAGACCATCCCTCTCAAAAGGGGTAGGCATACTCTCATCCAAGCAACACTCTCAAACTAGCCTATTTATTCTTTCTCCATTTATCTTGCCCCAACTAAGATTGCAAAATTCATAGAGAAGTTATACAGAACTTTTTTATGGAAAGGGGATGTGAGGAAAAAGGGGTGTCACTTAATAAAATGGCCCACCATCCTATTACCTATTAAGGAAGGAGGTTTGGGAATATTCAATTTACACAATCGCAATATATCCCTTTTGACAAAGTGGAATTGACGATTCTACCAAGAAAAAACTGCTCTTTGGCGAAGAATTATTGCTGCAAAATATGGAACCAGCCATTTTAACTATAAACTGGGTAGTGTTTCTTTGAAAACAGCTAAGGGACTGTGGAAATCTATTCATAATCTGCAGAATCTAGTATACGAGCACATCAAAGTCAGTGTTGGTGAGGGGGACAACACTTTATTTTGGGCAGATGTCTGGCTGGGAGATCATAACCTTCTGACTAGCTACCATTCTCTCTATCAGCTATCAAAAAGTAAAGAAGTCTCCATTGCTGATCTTTGGAACTCTAGGGATGGTTCATGGATCCTCTTTTTTCAAAGAAGTCTTAATGAAGTTGAAATCGAAGAATGAGCTTCCCTATCTCATCTTTTATCGACCCATTCATTAGAAGATCATGAGGACAGATGGGTTTGAAATCTTGAAAAGGGGTTTTCTTACTAGTTCCCTAACTCGAAAACTTGTATCCACGGGTAATTTGAGCATTTTGGCCTTCTATCACCCGTTATGGTCAGGACTCTCCCCAAAAGTTAAAATTTTCATATGGGAGCTTAGTCATGCTTGTATCAACACGTTTGACGACCTACAGAGGAAAGTGCCTTGGCTATCTCTCTCTCCTAGCTGTTGCATCCTATGTTTCTCGGATAATGCGTCTCCTATGCATTTATTCAGCAATTGTGCCTTCCCTTCTGCCTTTTGGTC
Source organism: Trichosanthes cucumerina (assembly GCA_036507285.1). NCBI lineage: Eukaryota > Viridiplantae > Streptophyta > Magnoliopsida > Cucurbitales > Cucurbitaceae > Trichosanthes > Trichosanthes cucumerina. The sequence continues at coordinate 7,359,429 of CM071845.1, forward strand.
TTTCTTGCAGCACACCTTTGGTTGGTGCTTCACAAGACCAGGGGATATATTCACTTTGTTAAACATTGCTATTTTGGGGCATCCCTTTAAGAGGAAGAAGAAGACTCTTTGGCTCAACTTTATCTATGCCTTTTTGTGGAATCTTTGGCTTGAACGAAATGCACGGTTATTTAAAAATAAGCTGCAGAATTCCAATCTTTCATTGAGCCTACTTCCTTTCTTGCTTTATCTTGGAGTATTTGTTAAGAACAACGACTCTCCACATATCTCCACATTGGTATGATATTGTTCATTTTGGGAATATGCCGTCATGGCTTTGTTTTTTGTTTTACCCAAAAGATCTCATACCAATGGAGATAATTATCCTCACTTATATACCCACGATCAATCTATTCCCTAGACAATGTGAGACTTTTGTTTGCATCCTAACAGTATTTTGTCACCTCCATTTTATAATTATGGACTAACAACTCTCTCATACCTCACTGGACATCCTTTTTGTAACAATCTTCGATAGGATTTCTTTTGTATCTATTTCATATATCAGTAAAATGGTTTATGTTTCGTATCGGAAAAAAAAAAGAGACCAACAGGTCAACCAAAAACTTTGAGACCACAAACATCATACCATAAGTGACTGTGGGCTATGGCCTATAAATCTGGGGGGGTATTTATTGAATGAAAATGGCTGGAACCTTTCCCTACCGATCATTTCAGGGATGCGGACTATAGTACTGATTTTCTTCTTTAGTTCTTGTTTCCCTATAAAAAATTGAATTATAGCATTTTCTTTTTTTATATCGTGCTTCCTAATACATATAGCTTTTAAAATCTTCGTAGTTATTGTTTGTGTTTGTCTCTAGTTCTGTTTGTATGTGTAATTTCTGGATTTTATTACTCCAGATTTATTCATTAAAGCGTGTAAGGATTGGAGGCTTCAGACTTCCGTCAGATTTGGGGTATTTGCTTGTTACAATACATATCTGATCCTTTTCCCTTTTTTATGAATTTATAATTGTTTGGCAATGGGCAAAGAATCAAACTAGACAATTCTCTTGGCACTTCATCTTCACATAACAGAAACCAAGTGATGACTATAAATAATTTCTTATTATTTTGCATGCATGTATTGACAAAAATTGGGGAATAGGGCCCACATGAGCATTGCTCACTTGACATCACTTGGCATAAAACATGTATCCTCGATCAAGAGGTTGGAGATTTGAATACTCCACCCCACATATTGTTGAACTTAAAAAAAAAAAATCATTGGTGAATAGTACTTGTGTTATAGTTATGATGATATAATTAGATAACAAAAACTATTTTCCAATTGAACAATGAACACCTTAAAAGTATCTTGAAGATAGATTAAATTAAGACAATTTTAATCTTCAAAATAGAATTTATCACAAAAGATGATCAAGTGGATACGAGTTTAAAAACACATACTGATTGGAACGAAAGGTAAGATGAGATGAGAAAAAAAAAAAGATTTGATAAGATTAGATAAGAAAAGGAAAGATTTAATATTCCCGCTTTATAACTTGGGCCACAACCCTGAAGACTGCGCAACAATTTTTTCCCCCCTACAGTTTCCCAGAAAAATGCTTTTTAGCTGCAACTTTATTTGTGACCATGAGTATTCATAGAATGAGATGGCATGCGGATTTATTGAAAATTCTCTGCATTTTTTCAGGCTTGGAAGTTATACTGAACTAAAACAAAGTGACCCGAAGGCGATTGGTTGGAAAAGTTTATTTTCTGATGACTACGGAGTCGTCCATAGTTGTTGGAGCTTTAATATGGTAGGAGCGATTTCTGACATACCACATGCATGGAAGCTTCTGTGCTGCTTCTTTAACTGCTGGGTCAGTATATGAACATTTGAAGAGGTTGGATACTGTTTATTCCAGCTCACGCTTCACATCATGGCCACTTATTGTTTACAATGGTGCCTGGGCTGAAGATTTCAGTCAACATTGAAGGTGCAGGTTTTCAACCATCAAAATTTTATAGTTAACATGAATGACGTGCGATGCCATTCTATCATAGGATTATTTTTATCCTATTGTGTACTGAACAGTAAAGGAACATACAGGTAGTTGTAATTGTGCTTTGTAACAAGACCTTGTGTTTCTCTCACCTCATTGAAAGTGTGGGAGAGTATACAAACGTTGTGCCTTGATCCTGTATTCGTTTCTCATTTATGACTTCACATTTAATTATATTCTCTTCTCAACTTCCTTTAGTCATCTTCTCCTGCTTACAACCTCTTCCAGCAGATGCATGGGATCGACATTGCCGCACAGATGAGGTTTCTGTGTGAAGCGCATAAAACTTGTTTTAGTAAGGAAGCATGTATACGCGTTTGTGAGTTCAGCATGCTCTGCCTTTGAAAGCTTGTAGGTTAGAAGGTAAGAGCGTTTATTGGCAATATCTTTTCATTTAGTTGGTTTGTCTCTTGCATCTATGCCCATAGATACAACATTTAGTACAAAATTTCCCAGTGGCTGAATGGATCTACTTGTCGTCCATTGAGTCGTCTGATTGGTTTTATGTTCAATATAACGTGCTTCACTAGTAGGTGTTGAACTACTTGGGATTTGATTGATGCAAGTTTATGGTTTGATTTGATTTGTAGTGTCTGGATCATGTTAAACTAGAAAACAGAGAGGAATGATTGGAAGCAAGCCTTTGAATGGAATGAAGGAAGGGGTTAAGGACTCAAACTAGATGAACAGTATGGAAATCTGAATGCAGCTAACTAGGCAAGTCCAAGAGCATAACTGCCTATAACTTAGCCTTGTAGCATAAGTTTCTATCTGCAATAACTTGAGATCTGGGGACATGGTTTTGGCCAAATTCCACAAGTCCAAGAGCATAACTACCTAAATTTTCAGCCTTGTAGCTTAACTTTCTAATCAGTCTTGCAGTTCAATTTTTAACAAGATCTATACACTATCTCAAATTACTTGAGATCTGGGAACATGGTTTTTGTCCAAATTCCACAGCTCCAAGAGCATAACTGGCCTATATCTTAGCCTTGTAGCTTAACTTTCTAATCAATTCTGCACCGCATTTCAATTTTATCAAGATCTATCTATGTACTATTTGAAATAACTTGAGATCTGGGAACATGGTTTTTGTCCAAATTCCAGCTTGCACCGACTACTAAACTGCCGTCCGTTGTCAGCAAAATGAAGCAACAAAAAACAAACGGACAGGAGAGCCTCTCTTGTTCTACAGTACCATCAGAATCGTCCTTCAGACTGACAAAATGGATATTATTCAACGGGATTTTGGTACATCCATTTACTCCAAACTCCATGAGGTACGAGGTTTGGTAATTCATTTTAACCTTCTGGGTTTTTGCTGAGATTGAGATGTTACTGTAGAAATATGAATGACTATGCTACTCAGTTTGATGATTGTTGGTCTGCTTGATTTAAATTACATGTAAGGTGAATTTGATGGTGTTAGACTAACGCAGATATAATTAAATTTACCGTAATCTATGAGCTTAGTTTTTGGGTTGATTGGTGATATGCTATCAGATATGACATCCTGTGTTCAAATCCCTATAAGGGAGTGTTTGATTTTTCACTTGTTGGGTATTTGTTGTTCAAATTTCCAAGCTTACAAATAAGGGAGAGTGTTGATATTATTAAATTTACCATAATTTATCAACTTAAGCTTTTGGGTTGATTTGTTATTTAACGGATGTGATTATTATTGAAGGATAAACTTTAAAAGTATCTAATAGGTTCGTGAACTTTCAAATGTATATCTAATAATCTTTGAACTAAAAAAAAAAAGTCTGAAAATCAACTTTTGATTTTGTGTTTAAGCTTTTAATTTTGTATCTAACAGATCCTTGACCTATTCAACAACTTTTTTTTAAAAAAAAATCACATACTTAGTGGACACAAAATTAGAAGTAATGTTCTATTAGAGATATAAAATTCAAGTAATGTTCTATTAGATATAAAATTCAACTTTTTGACTAATAGATTCTTTGATGAAATGGTACAAATTAAAGTATTCTTTCTTATTATTCATTCCAAATTCACACCCATGCTTCTTTTTCAAAGTGATGAAATGAGATTGGAATTGCTTAAAGAAGAGGCTTAGGTTGGTGGAGTTTGATATAATTATTTATTTATTTTTACTGTAACTGGAAGGGAAGAGGTGACGTTTGAAAAAGATAGCACTTGATTCAGTTTAAACTATAGATATAGACTAAATTATAAAATATAGATATACTTTAAAACTTTGCCCTTTATTTCAATATCGTATAAAATTACAATTCTTAATCATTTATAAATGTTTGAAAACTACCATTTGAATAAAAATTTGTTAAGATGTTAAATGAAAAGTTAACATAGTGGTAGTTCGAACACTTGCTTGGATTTAGTCGGGAATAATTAGTTCTTTGGTTATGCCAATTTTTTGTTCAATATTCTAATGATTTTTTACGTTTAACTTTTAAGGTAGTTTATAACATAAAATAAAAGTATTTTTGAAATAAATTTAAAATTCAAGGGTTTTAATTATTATTTTAAATTTAGCCATTGATATATTATTCCAAAAGGCGAAATAATCCTTTTTGGCTTCCAATTTTATTCTCTAGTGTCTTTCACGCACTCCAATACATTGAGGCTGCAAGAGACTAAAAAGTTTGTCATTATTTCCTTTTACATCCCAAATGTTGGAAAAAAGGACCAAACTTTTTTAATAAATGAAAGCCTTTTTCATTGATGTAGTGACTGGAAAATGGAAAGATATCTTTACATTATCGTCATCATTGCCATAACTTTGGTCTCGTGAAAGTAAATTTACAAAATGCAATTTCATGCAATCACATTAATGAGTATAAATGATAATACTACATTGGTCCTTGCAAAGAAAATAAAATATTAATTATTTCGTTTGTGAGTCGTTTTGTCAAAATTGACTATGTTAAGTCATTTAATCTCTTCGATCAACTTATAAGTTACTATATAATTATGATAAGTTACTGTAGAATTATGCGTACTAGTAAATAGAAAAAAATAGTTGAGTGTATTGATTGTGCATAACATGTGAAATGATGCATAATGATAGGTTAAATCACAAGTTTAGGCCCTAAACTTTGATGATTGTGTCTATTTGGTCCATGAAGTTTAAAAAGTGTTTAATAGATCTTTGAACTTTCAGATTTGTATCTATTTGAGTCTTTAAATTTTCAATTTTACTTCTAATAAGTCCTTAATTTTTCAATTTTGCGTCCAATAAGTTCCTAAAATTTCAATTTTGTGCCTAATAGGTCATTGACTTAGTTAACATTTGTTGAAATTCATGAAAGTTTAAACTTCTATTAGACATAAAACTCAATTTTATATCTAATAAATCAATTAATTTTAAAAATTTTGAATATGTCAAGGACCCTATTAGTGTTACAAAATTGAAAGTTCAGGGGCTAATTAGATATTTTTAAAGTTCATAGACTTATTAGATACAAAATTGAAGTTTACAAACCTATTTGACACTTTTTAAAGTTTAGGGATCAAATAGACACAAAGCTCAAAGTTTAGAGGCTAAACTTATAATTTAACCCATAATGATATTGTACACGCATACTATAGTCGTTAAAAATTAATGAGTTTGCTGACTAGTTGAATCAAGAAAACATGTTAGTAATACAATTCGTATAAAATTATTATAATTTATCGTCATAACTAACTTCGATTAATCACACACAACATTAGCTTTCAATAATTCACCTCAAGTTGATTGTAAGTATAAATATTTCAATAAATGTCAAACAATAATTTCCAAGAAGGATTGACCTTTTTAATACAATGTAAGAAAACATAGCATGTGATATATACTTTATACTAAATTTCCTTGTAAAATCTTTGCAAATTTAAATGTCCTGCAACATTATGAATAAGCTATGTCTCTTGAGGTCCCTACAAGTTCCACAAGTAGACATGGTTGCACCAATTATTGACCTCAACATTCAAAATGAAAATGAATAAATCTTCTTCTAGGGCTATAGACCTCACAAGATAATGCAACTTTTGGAAATTTGTAGTTTTTGTCAATCATTAATTGTAGGGACTATTTTAGGAATAAATTTGGTCCCTTGGATACATGTGCTGCGACCGTATTATTTTTAGTTCAATAATTTTTCGACGAGATAGTAAACTTTGTCAGTAGTTAAGTATCAGTCATACTTTAGTATTATTATAGTGAATATCATATACTAAATAGAACGAGACAACTCGATTTCTCTCTTGTTATATTTCTCTTGGTCGTGAAATAATCTCGAGATAACAATAATCTCGAATTTAAGATAACAAGCCAACACACAATTTTTATTGTCCTCTTGTTAACCAACTATGTCTTATTTAGGTAGAATGTTCATTCATTAAGATGCACAAAATCAAAGAAGATTTCTTTTTTTTTATTATTTTTTTTTTAGCTTAAAATAAGGTGAGGTGGGAATTTGAATTAAAAGGTAACTAACATTCAACCAATTGAGTTGCTGTCCATGTCAACAATAATATGGATAATCAATATATTATTTATTTTGAAATTACAGTATCATTTGGTTGAAGCCATTTCATAACAAAAATATCTCTCGTTGTTGTAAAAATAACAAAAACTTTTTAATTTAAAATGTCAAAAATTTCAATATACACTAATGAAAATAAAAGTTTCCTATTGCGTAAACACACAATTGTTGAAACATTTTTTAAAATATTTCTAAACAAATTAGAATATTTTTTCTTTTTATTTTTAGTACAACAAATATGAAGGAAAGATTTAAATCCAACGTCAAAAGAAGAAGTAGACAACTTTAGCAGTCTAACGCCTTAATTTTATTTAAAAAAGAGAAAATTCACATTCAACCAATATATTAGAAAAAATAGAAAAGAAAATCCCAAACATGGGTGTCAATATACAAAATAAACAGACAAATCAAATGGGGACAAGGAGAAATTACAGACATTTAGTTCTCATTAATGATATTATAAAGTTTAATTCATCCATTTATTATTTTTTAAAAAAACAGAAGAGTGACTGTTCTTGGTCACTTTTTTCCTTTTTTTATGAAAAGGATGTTGTTATTAACTTATTGGTTACTTTGGAGATTCAAATTAAATGCCCCATTTAATTTGAGTCAAATAATAGTGACAGTAAAATAAATAACTATAAATTTAATTTAATAAATAAACGCTGCCGCCCCAAACGTTACCCAATTGCCAACGCGGGAACCAGTTCTCTCTCTCTTCTTCTCTACGTGCCGGCCTCAACTTTTCTGATATTCGGCCATGGATTCGTCGTCGTCGTCCTGTAAATGTGCCTTCGATTCTCGGTCTTCACTTCCATCTCAAGCTTCGAGCTATGTGCTCTGATCGGAGACTTTGATTTGGAACAGAAATGGCTTCCAATGGCGGTGGTAATGGTTTCCGGTCTTCTTTGAGGTCCGAGAGGCAAGGTGTTCATCACCATGTTCCTCTTTCTCCTGCTCATAGTAGCTCCTCTGCTTTCCCCATTGCCGCTTCGAAAAGTGTTGGTCATGGGCAGAGTCTTGGTTCTTCTGCTCGTAGTAAAACGTCTTCTGCTTCTCGACGCTCTCTTACTCCTAATTCGAGGTCTCATTCGTTTGACGCCGATGAAGGTCTTGATTTCTGTCTCTCTATATTTATCTGCGTGTTGGTTTCTTTGCTTGCTCGGTTTGGATGCATGCCATGCTGCTCTGTTTCTGACTGTTTTGTTTCAGTTCCATGCTTTTGGGATGTGTTAGTTTGGTTCGTTTTTTCTTAAAATGAGTATGAGCTCGTGGCATCGTGCATCTCAGTTTGACGCTGTATGTGAAACATTACGGATTTTTTGGGGAGCGATGATGTTTACCAGTTGAGCGAGAGCGGATTTTTATCACTGGGGCCCAAGTACGAAATTGGGGTGTTAGCCGTTATGTAACCCTGCTACCATTCAGAATTTTGTTCACGAAATGAACCAATAATATAAATAGATAGTCGAAGGAACTTAAGCGGGAACTTGTTAAACTTACAGTTCAAAGTTGCAATTACGTACATTCTTTTTGTTGTTCCATGTATATGCCTGTTTTCTTGTGATGGGGCAGTACGAGAATGGTCAACGTGTCGGGTGTTAAGTAAGAAAGGCGGTTAGAGAACTTGTAAATCATACAATGACTTATATATTTTCTTTCATACGATCATTTTGGAAGGGCTAATTACTAAAATTAGCAAATGTCGACTCAATGTTGCTATCTCAATCATTCTGAAGATATTTGATTGATGACTGACAGTTTTTACGGATTACTGCGGTTGAACAATTCTGTCAATGGACTCTGTTGGTCGTTGGTGGGAGTTTAAACGTTTAGTGGAAAAAACAGTGAATAGTAATCCACAAAAGCCCCGTTGGAAAAATGGTGGGATTTTTCTAATTAATCTTTTTTTAGATAAGTAGGAATAGTGTTTGAATCTAAACGCTATATAGTTATCTTTAGGCTAAATAAAAGATGAACACGAAATTAGAGATGATAATTAAGATAGTCCTTATCCAGAAAACTGATGCTTTAGATAGTCCATGGCCTGTGTAAAATCCAAAATGAAGATGTATCAGTGTATGTTATACCTATTGGTTTCAGCTTCTCAGTTAGGTGATAAATTCTTACCAGAAGCAGTTTACTTGTTTATTTGTTGATTTCCAGTTTTAGGTAAGTATTTTTTTTAATTATTATTAATGTAAACATAGCATACAAAATGCTAAGTTTGACAAGGGGTGTTATTTTCCTTGTTCTATATTAAATTTCATCCTTCCTGTTAAGTCTTAACCGAACCAGGCTGCCTTGACAGTCATTTAAGCACCACTCATACTTGAATTATCTGTCTTTAGAGTGATGTCATCACATTTGTCTATGCTAGAGATTTTTAGATTCTCTGGTAGATAAATTTTTGAAAGAGATTTTCTTACATTTGTGAAACTATCATAACTTCCTGATAAGGATCAAGTTTTGAAGTTTTTTGCACGTGAACCTTTTGATAGATTCTCAGCGGGTGAGAGTGGCTGTTAGAGTTCGACCCAGAAATGCTGAGGATCTCCTTTCAGATGCTGATTTTGCTGATTGTGTTGAATTACAGCCAGAGGTATTTTCAACATAATTGCAAAGTTATTCCATGAAAAAGCTTATCTATTCATCATTAAGTTGGAGACGGAGTTCCTACTTTTTGACACGGTCCATTTGTATTGGATAAAGAATATTAGTGACATAAGATCTGTATATCTACTATCGTTATAATATCAGCAACCTATCAACTCATCATTAAGTATGAGTCACTAATGTGCTACCAAGTTTTGTTCTTACTTTATTTTTTGGGGGGGCTGTGGTCATGGCGATCTTCTTCTTTGTTTCTTATTTATTTATTTCACCATGTAGCTGAAGCGGTTGAAATTAAGAAAAAACAACTGGAGTTCTGAGTCATATCGATTTGATGAAGTTTTTACGGAATCTGCCTCTCAAAGGCGTGTATATGAAGTGGTAGCCAAACCTGTTGTTGAGGTTAGTGACTAACAAGGGATGTTATTGATAACTACTCAAATTTCATGTTTGAATTTTGAAACGTGTTGTAATTCAAATGTTGAATATGTGAATATGATCTTAATTTTTATAGACATCTTCTTGTGTGCTTCCCATATCTGGTGGTTCGTCTTGTTGTATAGATTACTATCATTCTTTTAAGTCTGTACAGGCTTTGCTAGTTGATATTTACGTTAAAAAGTTTGATGTACTTTTTGCAGAGCGTGCTAAATGGTTATAATGGCACAATTATGGCTTACGGTCAAACAGGTACTGGTAAGACTTACACACTTGGAAGGATGGGTAAAGAAGATGCGTCTGAACGTGGTATCATGGTTAGAGCTTTAGAGGACATAATTGCCAATGTATCTCCTACTTCAGATAGCGTGGAAATTTCCTATTTGCAGGTACTATGTTCGTGTGCATTTATGAATAGTGATTTTCATACTACATTTTGTGAATCTTTCTGATTGTTTTTGCTTCTAGGTGCTTTATTTTGAACACTGGAAACTTTACTGTCAGTAGATTCTTGCAGCCTTACTTTGATGGATGGATTGATGCAGTCTTTATTTTCTTGGGCTTGCTTTAAAGTTCTACGTTTGGTTGGTTAATTTAGGATCGATCTTGACAATTTAAAATTGTTTAGGCGAGACTGGAGAGCTGTAAAATGTTGGATGACTATATAAAAAGCTGATATTTTTGGATGGATGAAGTCCACAAAGTTGAGCAACAAAATATAGATTTATGCTAGGTTGGAAACTGGTCTCAAATCTTCTTTTCTCTTCATATTCCAACTTTTCATCTTCTTTTGAATATTTTCGAGCTTTTCTAATGGTGCAACATATTCTAACTACGCTCTTTTAAGTAAAGCTCTAAAAGTTTCAGTCTTATAAAAAATACAAATTTAAAATCAAATACGTCTGCCTTATTATATGCTTAAAAGAGCAGTCTAAAAAAAATAGTCTTTTCCTCCACTATTTTGTTTTTTTGGTTATTTGCCCATGAACTGAAATTGAAAAGAAGAAAATCCAAAAAGCTTGTTTAAATGAACAAGCCTGAATCTCTGCCATACATTTTGGACACAAGCATGTTGCCATTGCCATGCTTAATAGCTTTACATTGGATTACTAAGGATTTTTTTTCCAGATAAATGAGAATCTCTATAAGTTTTCTAATGTATGTGGACTATCCGAATTTACTGTGCTCTATTTGTTCTCAGTTGTATATGGAATCTATTCAAGATTTGCTCGCTCCTGAAAAGGTTAACATCCCTATTAATGAAGATCCCAAAACTGGAGAAGTATCAGCTCCTGGTGCTACTGTCGTCAAAATTCAAGATATAGAGCACTTTTTACAATTACTAGAGATTAGTGAGTCTAATCGCCATGCAGCCAATACAAAACTGAATACAGAAAGCTCACGAAGTCATGCAATCCTCATGGTTGGTATTAAGTAGGACGTTATCATTCATCAATGGTTTTAAGGTTGTAAATAATATATATTATTTATTAATTCGCGTTTATAGGTTTATGTACGAAGGGCTGTCAGCAAAAGAATTGAAGATATGGCTACTTCCCAAGAGAATGACAATGCAGTTGATATTCTGGGTGGTAATGACATACCCATGATTCGAAAAAGCAAGTTACTTGTCGTGGATCTAGCAGGATCAGAAAGAATAAATAAATCTGGTTTGTTATTATTTGTGGCCACTACCAACCCTTGCTCTTCTTCGTTTCTTTCAATAATTTTTCTAGTTTAGGAAATTATCCTTTTACGTGGCAAAACTGTCACATGAACAACTACTTTAACGTGTCCTTTACTTGTACGTTATGTTGCAGGAAGTGAAGGCCATTTACTTGAAGAGGCAAAATTTATTAATCTTTCTCTCACTTCCCTCGGAAAATGTATCAATGCATTGGCGGAAAATAGCACTCATATACCCACCAGAGATTCTAAGCTTACAAGACTTCTTCGCGATTCATTTGGAGGTTTGACTCTGGAAATCTTACTTGCTCTGACTTTCCCATGACCAGTTCTAATAAAGAATATATACCTCCAATATCAAGCATCGGTGAATATACGAGTTTCTTTTCCTCTCTTTTTGAATCTTTTATTGTTTCACGCTGTTTTTAATGTTAAATATATTAATAATAGAGAGATTACAGAAGAAAAGCAAAAAAAGTAGACTGACTGTGACTAAAAGAGAAAGCAAAGAAAAAAAAAGAAACAACTAAATACATAATCTATGAAAAGACCAAGACAGAAAGAAACAGCAGAATAAAGGAGAAAAAAACCCAAGAAGCTATAAGCCAATTATTACAAATAGCTTGAAAGGAGTATCAGAAAATGATTTTGACCGAGAGCACCAGCGAGGAACTTTAATCTTGATAATTTCCAAACGATCCAATGAATCTTTCTTAAAAAATTCTCTGGTTTATTTCTAACCAAAACTTGAAAGGATAGCTTTGGAAGCATTAATCCACAATGATTTCACGTTGTTAAAATCTTCTGGATTTAAATTCGCATATTACATTGACAAGTAGATCAGTTGATCGAGCTATCTGTGTTGGTATATGTCCTTGGCTATTTTATATTTTATGTTTTTAAAGAAGAATTATAAGGCTGACTCTATGTTCTCTCAATTGCTGATTATTTATAAGCAGGTTGCCTTATGAAAACCGAAACCTTTTCTTTGTTATGTTAAGCTCTCCGACATTCTCTTAATTTGGTTACGAACTAATTGCAGTTTTAAATATATTAGGTTCTGCTAGGACTTCTCTCATTATAACAATTGGACCTTCTTCAAGATACCATGCAGAAACTGCTAGCACAATTATGTTTGGACAACGTGTGAGTTGGATATGTTATTGTATCTTTTTTTTCATCCCCATGCTATAATCATCCGTGTTTTTGAAACCTTTTACAAGGAATAATACTACAGAGCTTGTTCCCTCCTTCTATTGATTTGGATAACATAAGCTCTCATTTCTTTTCTTCTTCTTTTTTCTCCATGATAAAATTCAGATTAAATTACAAGTTTAGTCCCTTAAGTCTATGCCAATTTGGTCCTTGAACTTTAAAAAGTGTCTAATAGGTTCCTAACTATCAATTTTGTGTCTAATAAGTTCTTGACTTGTGTACATTTCTTAAAATTCACAAGCATACTAGACACGGTTTTTTTTGAGTTCAACAACATTTGGGAGTGGGAGTTTTGAACATTTGACCCCTTCGTTGAAGATACATGCCAATTACCTCTTAGCTAAGCTCACTTTGGCTACTAGACACGAAATTGAATGTTTGAGGTTCTATTAGACATTAAATTCAATTTTATATCTAAAAGATCATATAATTTTTAGAAATTTCGAATATGTCAGGGATCTATTAGACACAAAATTGATTGTCAAAGAGATTTATGAGATATTTTTAAAGTTGAGAAACATATTAGGCACAAAATTGAAAGTTCAAGAATCTGTTAGACACTTTTGAAATTCAAGGACAGACACAAGCCTAAAAGTTTCGAGACTAAACTTGTAATTTAACCTAAAATTAAAGATTTTGTGGTGCTAAATTTTGAACGTGTATTATATAGTGAAAATTGGATTTATAGATTTCTGTGGAGTGCTGATAACTTCATATATTCTGTAGTGGAATGAAGATGACTGTTAGCCGCAACACTTAGTAGAGAAACTTTCCGTGAATAGAACAATCTGAGAGTTAGCATTGAAAGTCTAAAGTAACAGATTCGTCCATACTATCGGTAGAGTTTGTAAGACCGCAACTAATCCTGAAAGGAATGAATGGAAAATGCAGCGTGTGGTATCAATGGAAAATTCTAGTACTATGTGGATGCTGCAAACGTCTATATTCTGTCAACGACTGAATATGGTGTATACAATTGAGATGAAAAAAACGACCTTCAGACTTGATATTTAGACAAGATTCTTATATTATAATCTCTCCAGAAATCAAGAATGCTATCATATGACACCAACTTTTTGTCATAAAAGCAGATGAAAATTTCATTAGTGAAGTTAGAAAGCAAGTTACAATGGATTCAAGAAAAGAACAAAAGAAAAGAACAAAAAAAGCAGCAACCCCCGAAGCATCTTTGTATAATTGGGTTTTTAGAATCCTCAAATTTTAGAGAAATTCAGTTGGCATGTCTTACCTAGGCATTCATTTTCTAAATGACTAAAGATTATTCCTCTGCTACCATCCTAATCACGAATCAGAATATTTTGGTTCGTTTGTATGTTTTATTTCCGGACATTAACAGGCTGCTATTTTGTTCTTTTATCAGGCAATGAAGATTGTGAACATGATAAAACTTAAAGAAGAATTTGACTATGAAAGTTTATGCCGAAAGCTTGAAAATCAAGTAGACAATCTCACTGCAGAAGTTGATAGGCAGCAGAAGTTAAGAGAAAATGAAAAATATAAACTGGAGAAAGAGCTGAGAGATTGTCAAGCCTCCTTTGCTGAAGCGAAAAATAGTTTAATTACAAGGTCTGAGGTAGCCATCTCTCCTCTCGAATACTTTTCCAAGCAACTTTTTTCTGCCAGTATTTCATTTACAATATCACTTTAGAATACATTGATATTTCAATGGTTTTCTCTAGTTCCTGCGTTGAGAATTTTGTTATGATGATGTATTTCAGTTTCTAGAAAAGGAGAATACCCGAATGGAAAAGGAGATGACAGATTTATTAATCGAATTGAACCGTCAAAGAGATCACAATGACCTGATGCGTGATAAAGTTTGTCATCTGGAAATGAGTTTAGAACACAGTAAGGTATTATCAATCCAGATAAAGAATATACAACTTCTTTTCGAACATTTTTATTCTGAAACCATTTACTTTTCATGCATAATGAACTCATAACGCTACATTGTATTATGGTGTATATTCTGTTAAGCCACACGTATGGTCACTAGGCTTAGATGAAAGATGATTACTTGTAATAGTCTTACGGTAGACAATTCTGAGTTGAAGCCTGTACTTTTTTAATTTCTTGCACATGCAGTGTAATTTGGCCATCTATAGGCACCGTTCATTGATATGGGTGGAGTATTTTACTTCTTAGCTAGGGGGAAACTAAACTTTGCACGTGATTTATGGTGGCCTACTGCATTTGGGATACACTACATTTTATAATTAATGTTATGCGACGCTCCCTAAAATGACCAATTTCATGTCTGGACTCTTCTACTGCTTACTACAGCATATATAATTCACGATAAGCGCCTGTCCTGTATCTCTAGTCCTCATAGTGAGCTTTGCGAGAAGGTCAGGAAAGATTATAGACCACATTTTGTGCATTGCCCTTTTGCCTGCAGGGTGTAGTCCACAGGAGTCAGTAATTCTGTGCCTCACTTGAGTGGCCCACCGTCTATGTGTTTTTTTTTTTTTTAAACACCAAGCTTTCATTGAGAAGAAATGAAAGAATACAAGGGCATACAAAAACTGTCTATGGGTTGTGTTGAATGAATTAGGAATTTTTTATCATAGAGTAGGACCTTAAGGAGGCATGGGGTAAGATTAATCCTTTTTGTTGCTCTTTTGCTTTCTGACTGCAAAGAGTTTTGTTATTCCATTAATCTTGGTCCAAGTTTTTCAAAATCCCTTTGGTCACTATTTTTTAACTGGCCAGCTTTTCCTCCTTTTCCTTGATTTTTTTTTTTCCTTTTAATTTTTTCATTTTTTCGGTAACATATGGTTCCTTAACCCAAAAAAAGAAGAGAAGAAATAAAACAAAGAAGAGAATAACATTACATATAGAATCCTACACATAGTTCTCAATATTAATTTATATAGTTACGAGCTCAATATCCAACTATTCTATCAAACCCTTAATACTGGAAATGATGGCTTTTAGGGGACATACTTTTCTTTGCACCAAAGAGTTCATGAGAATAATGGTCTCTTTTTATGTACTGGCAGCAACATCAACTTGAAAACTACACGTATCAGAAAGTTTTGGCTGATACCACTCAAATGTATGAGAATAATATAGCAGATTTGAAGAAACAGCTGGAAGTTGAGCATGCTCGCTCAGTAAGTGCCAAGGAAGAGTTAGAAGTTATGAAGAAGATCTTATGTGATCACAAAAAGTCGATTCAGGTCAGTAAATTTATCGGTTGGTGGTGTCAGACTTGCCTTTTCTTTACTGTCTTTAGCTATATCTTCATCTTTGCTATTTTACCATCTAGGATATTGAATATTGTCGTATTGTTCTGAATTTGGAATAGGAGGTAAATGCTACAACTAGTTTTGTACGTTGTAGCTTTTGGTCGCAAAGTTTTTCTTGGTTGCGAGTTTAGGCATTTTTCTGAATCTCGGATTTATGTTTTGATCAATTTGTTCGAAAATTATTTCCTTTTGGTTTTCACCTAGTATTTTAAAAATGTTCTTGGAATTCTGTTTTCAATTGAAAATGGAAAATAGGTGGCTTCAACTATTTATAATGTCTTTTTATTTAAAAAAGGGTATTCACATACATGGAATTATTTGACCGCTTGCAGTTGCTTTACTACATTTGTTCTTGATTGTCGTCTTCTTTACTCCTCTCTCCTTTCCCCCTTTATTGAGTCTGTTGTTGGCCTTAGTGCTTGAACGTTGCAAGGGATAATGTAAAAGGATGATTTTCGCTACTTTGAATTCATTGGTAGTGTCCGGTAGATTCATTATTCTTCTTTTGTTGTGAATAGCATCATGAAACAGAAAATTCAGCGTATAAGAAGGCACTTGCAGAAACCACTCAGAGATACGAGAAGAAAATGGCAGAGCTGACGAAAGGAATAGAGGATAAGAATGCCCACTTTGAAGTTATAGAAGAACAGCTACGTTCAGCAAAGAGCTGCCTAAGTAATCATCAAAATTCAATGCAGGTTAGCTTCTTTGTATAGCTTCTTTGTAAGATATATCTTTTTTTTTTTTTTTTTTTTTGTAAGATATATCTGAAAGTTAGTAAACTATATTATTTGACCTTTAATTAATATCATTACAACTTCAAAAAGAATTTTAACTCCATCTCTTTCCCCCTTGATGAATTGACATCTTATGTAAACGCATGATTTTAAATCGATAATTAACTCATTTGTTTAAAAAAAATCGATAACTAACTCAAGAACAAGCATCCGGCTCCATTTGCATGTCATCAGTCCAGTTTAAAGTGACCTGGTCATCATTTTACGTCGTTTAATGATAGTTGGAAACCTTCATTGGAAAAAAGGTAGTGCCAAAGACCAATTACCATTATGCGTTACTTGGTTTTGATTGAGCCTAAATATATTAGGTTTTGTTTTATTGTGAAGTGTTACTAGTCACAGTCTAGGGGAAATGATAAAATTGGGATCAAATTCTTCTTGCCCTCATTACTATTCTACTCACTTGTTTTGTTGGATCTATGAGCAGGAGGAAATCGAAGAACTCAAGGAAAAGTTAAAACGTTCATGCCAGTTGCATGAAAATACTATCACTGAATTTCAATCCTTGAAATCGGAGCATAAAAATCTAGTAGAAGAGAAGGTATACTAGCAGCTAATTTGTAGCAAATTATTGTTAATGGATGATGAGCTGTTTAAAAACCCATGTCTTTTTTAGGAGAAACTGAAGGAAGAACTTTACATCACGAGGCAAAAACTTCTATCAGAAGAGAAGCAGAGGAAAACTATTGAAAATGAATTGGTTCAAATAAAACGGACTGTACCCGTGAGTGAGAATGATTTTGAGGTAAATTTTGTCACACATTTCCCCTTTATCACAATCGCTCTAGCTTTTTATGTTCTTCTGTTTTGATTCATTGATCACAGGATAAGAAATCGTATATGAAGGATAATATACATAGAGAACCCTCCAACTTGGGAACTCCCATGGGTTTTCACAAGTCGGGTCAATTGAAAGAAACCAATTCTGGTCAACGTGCAACAATTGCAAAGATATGTGAAGAAGGCAAGATGATTGTTACTAGACTTGAATTTTGATAAAAATGAAAATTGCTATGAAGTTGTACAAGATTCAGAGAACTTTTTCTTTTAAACTATCCTGATGAAAGTTCATTGGCTTCGATATCCAGTTGGTCTTCAGAAGATTTTACAATTATTGACTTCCGAAGACATTGATGTCCAAGTCCATGCTGTGAAGGTGGTGGCCAATCTTGCTGCTGAAGGTGTACATGATCTCCCCATAATTTTTGTAGTATTGATTGTCTCCATATGGTTTGTCAAATTTTTTTTTCTAGGAAATGTTTTTATCCCTCAATGGATGACTGTTTCTGCTCTCATTGCTAATGTACTGAAAGTTGAGGATGTTTGGATTATAATCTGAGGATCTTCATGAATTTCAGATTCAAATCAGGAAAAAATCGTAGATGAAGGTGGATTGGATGCTTTGCTTATGCTACTGCAGTCGTCTAGAAATATGACAATTCTCAGAGTGGCTTCTGGAGCTATTGCCAATTTAGCAATGAATGGTAATCCCAATTACTTGGTTCAGTGTAATTCTGTTTTTGGCTTGGCCAAAGTCTAATGATGTTTGAGTTTTGCAAATAGAAATTTTTTTCTGCTACATAGACTTTGAATTATGGAGATGTGCTGGAAGCTTATCTGTTTTATACGTCACAAATTCTTTTTATCCTTTTATTGCAAAGCAGGCGTTCTTTCCATGATATTGCAAAATTTATATGCCGTTCATTCCAATGCATGGGATGCATATTCTGTTGATTTTATAACTTACATTATTTTCTAATATTCTTCTTCTTTTGATTAATGTCAAGTGGAAGGATTTTTTGTAATCCCTTAGGCTTCCTTTTTATCCTTCCTTGTGACCGGATAAAAGACTTATAGAAGCGTTGCATAATCTTCTTCAGTGCTTTTCTTTTCTTTCAAGTAAATAAATATATCGCTGACGTAATGACATTCTTATTGATCTTCATACACAAACGTAGCCATATGCTATTGTATTATTTAAACCAGGTCGTTCGTAAATGTATCTAAACACTTTTCAATTTTTTTGGGGCTGGCGTTGGGAACTTTACTCAGAGAGGAATCAAGCCGTAATAATGAGCAAAGGGGGTGCCCAGCTATTGGCAAGAACAGCATCCAGAACAGACGATCCCCAAACTCTTCGCATGGTTGCTGGTGCCCTTGCTAATTTATGTGGAAATGGTAAGTTCGAGGTGACAACGCTCCACCTTGTCCAACTTTTTAGCATGGGAAGTCATATTTGGAAATGTTTTATTTAATTATCTTGTTTAATTTCGACTTATAAGAAAACTACAAAATGACCTACAAACTGATTGTCCTGATGATACTATAGTCCACTTTTTCCTTCGTGGAGCAGTGCTCTGATATAAAACTTTCAGGATACTATGAAAGGAATTCATAAATTTTTATGCTGAAATTTTTGCTGAACAGAAAAGTTGCACAAGATGCTAAAGGATGATGGAGGTATTAGGGCTCTTCTGGAAATGGTTACATCAGAAAGTAATGATGTTATTGCGCAAGTTGCAAGGGGAATGGCAAATTTTGCGAAGTGTGAATCGAGGGGCATTGTTCAAGGTTTACTATTATGTTTTTGCTGATATAATTCGTATCATACAGAAACTAAATTTGCATTTTCACCAAAGCAACAATTTTTCCTTGCTGCAGGACGCAAGAAAGGCCGTTCTTTGCTAATGGAGGATGGTGCCCTTCCATGGTTAATCAACAATTCTCATACTAGTTCTGCATCAACTCGGCGCCATATTGAGCTTGCCCTGTGTCATTTAGCGCAAAATGGTAAGTCGAGCTGGTGGTGGTTAAAAACTTGCACTTTTAGATTCTCAATCACTGCAATTACAATATTGGTCAGTCGAGCTGTTTAATATTATATTCGTCTAGTTCAAATTTCTTCTCTGAAGAAGGATAAAGAGCTTGATTCCATACTAAATATGTGGTGACTAAAGGGATCTCCTACTGATCCATCCTAGTTTGATCACATGCCACTCAAATTGTGTTCAGGCTTACTTACCCCAACATAATAATGTTTCAGTCATCAGAATAGGAATCAAGCTCTTAGAGCTAAACTTAAAATTACTTTCCATGAATATCATGCTGACCTTGTAGTATCAAAACTTTAGTCTAACAACAGATCTTTCTTGCATCTCATTCTTTCTATTGGTTCTTAAGTTTGCTACAGCACGCATTTTAAAATTTGATCAATTCAAACTGTTGATCTGTTCAGGAATGCTGTATACTTATTCTCTCTTAAGTTAGTGAAATCCAACATGAATTATAAACTCTTCTGCAACAATGTAGTTTGACAAACTTACTATGTGTATGTGCAGAGGACAATGCAGCTGATTTTATGACCAGTGGAGGGGTGAACGAATTAGAGCGAATATCACGAGAATCGAATAGAGAGGATATTCGCAACTTAGCGAGAAAGATGCTGAGGCTAAATCCCACATTTCAAGCTTAGGTAAGAGCATGGTAGCAAGATGTACAGGTTTGAGAAGTTGCAATTTGTTTTGAAGTATCATAAATTCATGTTTGTACCTTCTGTTTTACCAAACAAAGATCCCGAGTTTTATCAGGGCCAATTATTTCCACAAGGATGAAGCTGCGATAATATGTAAAGAATTTTATGGGAGAACAATCAAATTTTTACTCTTATTCTAAGCTTTCAATTTCATAACATTGCACCTTAAATGTTGATAAGAGCTTCAATATTACCTCCCAACTTTTTGTAAGTATTGTAATTTAAGACTTTTGTTTGAAATAATCGTTAAAAAAGAACTTAAAATGCATTTGATAAATAATAAAACACATATCATTTACAAAATTTAGACCTAAAACATGCCACAAAAATTAGACTTCTGTAAGATTTGAGTTAAGAGGGATTAGCTTGATGATCTATTATATTTTTCTTTAATTGAGCATAGGCATAACTTTTTGTAAAGTCTGATTTTCTTTGATATACACACCCAAGTTTTGATTTATTTATTTTGTCTTTTATCTAAAAAAGTAAGTAGATGAATTTAGCAAAAGTTGAACACTAAAACACATTTAAGTTTAAAATTCAAGTGGATGAAATTGAAAGTTTAGAATTTAAATTAATACATTAGATAAAGTTTAGAGTATAGATTTGATTTGTTTCCTAATTTCCATTTAACGACCACTGTTAACCAGAAGCACAAATTTTTTTCAACGGCAACACATTCGTAGCAGTAAAATTTTCAAGTTCCATCGTGAAGATATTTAAATTCCAAGAGGCAATTTAGAAGTTGAACTTCATATAAAAGATTTTCTTTGAATATATTTAATTGGATGTTGTCCGACTAGATGATAAAATATGGGAAAGTGCTACCTGTTTTTCAATGCAGTTTTTGCTATAGTATAAAGATAATAGTCGTGTTTTAATTCACGAAGTAGATAAAATAAAATAAATAGATAATAGTCTTTCACAAAGGAAAGGAAAGACTGGTTTTCTTGCATCAGAATAGAAGAGTTCAAAAACAAAACAAAACAAAGTTTGCAAATACATTAAAATGAGTAAAATAGGCCTATTTTTCATTATGTACCTAATTACAATCCAAAAGTTAAAAATCATACTGAAAAGTCGATCCACCTTTTAGTCTTTTTTGAAAATTGTTCTTTCAAAGGCTTTCAAGATGCAAATCTTTACAAACTTAGTGTTTATATCTTTTTGATGTCCAATTGGAGAGCTTCATTAGGTGCTTGGAGTTTTTCTTCTTTATTTCATTCATAGAAAAATTCGACCCACACCTCAGATGAAATTAGTAAAAGTAAAATAATATAATTTTATACAAGAAAGGCGTTTCTAGATTACATGTACATAAAAAATATAATAATTCTCACCAACCTGAATTGAAGTTACCGAAGAGCATTGAAAAATTGGAAAAAAGAATCAAAATTGATTCTACATAAGAAATTAAAACACCACAACAAATGAACTGATAAAATTTACCGCATATGATGAAATCGTGGGATAGCAACCTCCATTGACGGTGGGGAAAGAATGATCAAGGTTGCATTCGCCCAAAACTACCAAGCTATATGCTTGACATTTTGAACTGAAATCCCTGCACAAATTGGCACTTGGCATGAGCATTGGCCATTCAAAGCATTTGGGAAGTTAACGAGATAAGATCTCGGATACACGATTAGCAGCAATCTTAACGGGATAAGATCTCGGATACGCGATCTTGTGCGTCGGGTGGAATCTCCCTCCCTGGAACCTGGACCTTGAGAAGATTGGCATACCTGTCAAAAGAACACACATCCATTGTTTAGGAGAAACAGTTTCACAAGATCATCCTAATTAAGAAGAATGTGGACTGTTAACTTACTCTGTTGGTGTAAACAAATGCTCATGCTCCATGATAAAGGCAAGCAAGGCCTGCAAGGAAAAAGTAGTTGTCGTGATCAATAGAACATAATTAAAAGTTACAACCAATAGATTTTTAATAACTAAATCAAACAATTTACCTCAAATGGCATGTTCAATAATTCATAGTAAGTACGCACACGATCTAATCTCTGTTGTACTACGTCGCTATTAACTGAAGGAATTGCTGCCAAGGCCTGTAAATTGTAAAACAAGATGTGCAATTGTAAGCCTGTCACATAATTTTCTACCGATGGCTTTGAGATGAGGAAAATATAATCCAAGTAAAGATTATTTTTCAATTGAAGGCAACGATGCAAGGGCCATAACTCGCCTTTTATAACCAAAAGTTGCCTAAAATCCTCAATAAATTGGCTTAAGCTTACAAGAAAACTTTTAAGTAGAAATGGAACTCCATAACACCGCATAAGTTTATGCATCAATTAGAGAAATATTAAAAGAGAACTAAAAAAAGAAATGTATGAAGCGGAAAGATGGAGCCAATGTTCCATACACTATATAGTTAAAAGACATTGCAAGCAACTTTTCAGCTTATTAATCCTCCAGCACATTAGTGGTACCGCTTTTTTAGCTGTGATTAATGCAATATTGTGTTGAGATTAAGAGTGTCAAACCATTGACAAACATGAATTGGAGCATCATTGCACTCCAAACATAATGATTCTCAGGCTATTTCACTCATTCCAGAACCCATACAATGTATATGTACCTGTTCTAGTGCAATTGAATTCCGACATATCTGCTGAACGCCAAAGAGATTGATAGATTTTATGTCAGCTACCGCCTAAACATACATTCTTATCAGTGAGACGGACCAACTGAAGAGGAAATTAGACAAAAGCTGAAATCTAAGAAGTTAGCTAACGAGAACTCCTAAAGAATCCGAGGGCATGAAAATAAAATGAAAATATGAACCTTAATAAATGCATTTGCTGCAATGCTACTGATTCCACCAAATATGTAATTTCGCCTCAGTCCTGAAATAAAAGGTGCCATTTCCTCGTCTCTACGTGTTATCTATAGGTAAGAGAAAAACAATATGAGATCTTAAACGAGTAGACCCCCTAGTGAAGATACTTTCAGAACATGGTATAAATTTTTGAACACTACAAATAAAACTAGATAGCAAGGAAAAAAGTGTCGAAATAAATTCTGGATTTTCTCTCCATATATTCGACAACAGAGATGTGTTTGACCATTGAAGGCTAACATTCTAAGAGTTAATTCTGACAGCATGGGTATCCTAATGGGTTTGTAAAAATCCCTTTGATTTGAGTATATTTTGATGCCCGGGCATCAAATATAAGATTCCAACAAATTGAACATTGGTAAACCTTCGAGGGTTCTCTAGGATTCCTATCATACGAAATGACAACAAAAAATGAAATCACATATCCATCATCTTCAAGTATTATTTCCCCACCTTATAAAATTCCACCCCTTCCCAAAAATAAAATGAAGGAAAAAAAAATAATCAAATCTGTTTAAATGATCGCAACGGGAAGAGAATTTAAAAAATAAATACATAAATCTTTCATGTGTTTTGATTAGAAGGAAAAGATCAAAAGACTCTAAATGGAAAACAGATGATGAATAAAAAGACGATTCAGGTTTTCCTTTGCAGTCTCACCCTTGATATATATAATCGCTAGACGGCCAAAGATTGAATGAAATGTTGGCATGGGGTTTCGGCAATTTCAATTCCATTTTCAGTCTTTTTCAATTGAAATTGATATATTTGGGGGTTGGGTTCAGGGAGTATTTGTGGATTTATAATCCAATACTGCAAATTCATTTTTGCAATTTTCCTCATTGAATTGGGAAAATTCTAGAATCTGCTACTGTCAATTACTGAAAGAGCTAATTTCATCATATACAGCTTTCCTGATGCGAGAATATCAAGAAGAAAAGATATTCAGTTAAACGAGCCAAGAGTTAAATTAATGTTTGACCAAAGAGCTTCAGTAAGTTTTTTTAGATGAAGTTACATAATCAGATCAATTTGAACTAACATTTACCCATCCCATAAAAAATCATCTCGAACTGGGCAATCAATATGATTAGGCCATAATCAAGTGAACTTACCTGTGCAGTGAGGGAAATAATGAAGTCATCTGGCTCTTCTGCATCTTGGTTCTCCATATATTCCCTAGTCGTCATTTCCTGTTTCAATACTACTATTAAAAGTTTGTTTTCTTTACCTATCAAGAAAATTCCATTGGCAATTCACAAATTTCCAACCTGTAAATGGAAAAGTGTCTCTAGTTGCATCTCAATACGCAAAACCTTGAGGCAGTCAATAGATAATCTTCTATACTCCTCTGCAAATGACGCCAGATCCCCAGTAAATGCACTGTTCATTCGGGTATGATGAGGCCTGCCATTAACTTCTGCTTGATATGAAGGTTTTAAAGTTGTTTGCCCTAACCTGTATGCAGACAAAAAATTGTTCATTCAGATACTGCAGTGCATATGGTTATCAAATACATATTTAAAAAATCCACGAAAAATATTTCAACCTAAAAACGTAGGTGCCACATTGCAAGTAAAAAACTTCCATCAAATTACCCTTTAATATGAAACAAATTAGTCTGTTTAAAATAGAAATTAAAGAATTGTATAATCCCATACAAAAAGTAACGAAAGCCTCAAAACTCCAAACTCTTTAACATGTTCATCTACAATCTTTAACAATAACTAATAGACAATTAGCACTTTTCAAGAGAGAGAAAGAGCATTCAAGTATACTGTAAGACCTCCAATTGTGCATACTTATGCAAGGAAGGGTAAAACAGGAAATGGTACACAGAAAGGCAGTTAGTGGGTGCGTGAGAGTTTGTGTAGGGCAAGGTCTGAGTAAGAAAGAAGTATGCAAGGAGGGAGTGTCGTGGAGGGAGGGTAAGGTTTATTTTGGTGAAGTCTGTTTGGCTAGAGGGAGAATCCCAGCTTCTCCAAGTGCTGGTGTTATCGTGTTCATATTTTTCCTTATTGCTCTTGCTGTTAGCTTGGTTATTCAATGAAGAGAACTCCCAATATAACAGTGTTTTCATTCTCTACTTGTCGTAGTGTATTTTTCTGAGTGTTTCACAGGTTAGTTGGGTTACATACCTAACAAATAAATTGTTCACAAAACTAAATTCTTAACCCAAATGTGTTGTGCTTGTATGGAGCTGAGAGGTTCTCTAGCCTATTTAGCCGAGCACAATGACCTAGCAAAACTTATTGGTGAGACCCTCTTAGACAGCCTCCACACCTATATGGTTCACAATGTAGGCTAGTGTGAAAATAACCACTCATCTCAACTCTCCCCATCTCCTTCTTTGGGACACAATTCATAACAACCCCCTCACAAGGCTCTTACAACCCTTGTGGCATGAGAAAAGTACACCGAGTAACACATGCACATGTCAAGCATCACCACATGAGCAAAGCCAATTGGAAAACTCTTTCCCAATCTTTATATACTCACACACAAAGGGACAATGTTCATAGAATGTCATTCCCTCAGTGGCAGGCCCTGAGGTATCCATCTTAGGATTCTCATAAAAAGAAGGTATGCACCTGAGGATAACAAGGCCTTTTATGGCCTCTCTCTATTAGTTAAGCCTCCCTATGGCCTCACCCCAACATCCCCATCTACGACCTCCATCAAGACACACGCTTGATGAACTACTTGACTCTCTCCCAGGGTGATCTTACTCTCTCTGCAGAGGGCCTTTGCTGAAGGAGACTTGGCCATGATTCACTTAAATAAATCACTCGAACATAAAATAAGTTGAAGAATAAACGAATTGGAGCATAAAAAATATTAAAGAAAATTGGGGCAAATGTTACACAACTTCCAAATAACATTAAAATCAATCCTACATTCATCGTCACAGATGTTGCAGATCTCTAAGAATATTACGCCACAAATCAGTTTTCTATATCTATGCAACTCCGAGGATGGGTTATTTCTTGTGAAGGGGAAGTTTGAAGTAGGTAATCTTTTCGGATTAAAATGATTTATTTTATCGAATTACTAGATTTACCATAAGTCAAAAACATCAGTAATAAATAGGGCACTTACTAACTAGAAATGCTAGATGTCTTCAAACAGCATTGTAAGGTGGGTGTTGGAACTTCAACACCATTGATGAAGATTTTTCAGAATTTAAATACTGCAAATTTAATCCCTAAGAGTCCAATATTTTACATTTGTGTCTATTTTCCCAAATTATTAGGTCAGTCTTCAAGAAAATACGGTATTTTCTCTTTCTTCTATATTTATTCGAGTATGCCAGGATTTTTAATGTTTCGTGCCCCTACTTTCTTAAAGGTATCACTCAAGTAATAATTATACCAAGCAAAAAATTTAAATTGAAATGTGTTACTAAATCGACGGTTCTCCTAAAAACCCCCTGATGCACAAGCACGAATGATGATGTTAATCTCATAGATTGCCACAAAACAAGCATTGACGATGATATATACAAGCCACTCAGATCTGTGAAATGTGACACTCCCCAACTCTTTGTTGGAACAGAGAAATAGGTCCTCTATGTAATGCTTCAATGAGCAGCTTCTGAATCGTTCGAGCCTGAATTCAGTTAAGTCTACCAAAAAAAAAAGAAAAAAAGAAAAAACGAAAAAAAAGAAAAAAAAAACATTCATGTACAACCAAATGAAGGAACTTACTTGTCAATAGAGTCTGCAACAAATTCCAACGAGTCACTAAGTGATGCCAGCAAAATTAGTTTGTGATCATCACGGATTAGATACTCCTAAACAAGAATAGTTAACAAAACATGTAAGCTTCATTCTAATTTTATGTTGTCTCTGGAAGGGAAAGAGGCAGGCTATCAACTTCGAACCCAAATGTACTTAGTTGTGAAAACGAGCATATTATATCCAAACCTGCTTAATTGAAGGTAAGTTCAATAATAAATTGGAGAGCTCTGATTCGATCTCGACAGTTTCAGCATCAGAAGCACTATTTTCCAGGTTTAAAGGGCTACTAAGATTTGATAAACAAGCACTAGCTGGATCAAGTCGCAGTAATTTCTCGATATCGTGTCTCCCAATAAGCATATAACTCTGTTTTTCAAGAACTGCCTGGAATAATAGCAACAATTCTTGAGTGATGCAAGGTGATTTGAAAAAAGAAGCATGGTACAGTGTAATTGTAGTATAAATTCAACAAGGATTCCACCCCACCCACCCACAAAAAGAAAAGAAAAAGGAAGAAACTATCCATTATGACATGGATATAGATCAAAGGCAAAAACTAAATCTATCTTCCCCAAAAAAATAGAACCAGAATTACAGTAAGCCTCACATAAAGGCCAAGATCCTCAAGAGGAAGAAAAACTGGGGGAGTTTGTCAATAGAGAATAGACCAATAAGTTGAAGACAACCAGAGCCCTTGAAGAAAAAAGAGAGCAGACAGGAAGAAAAACACATGCCTCCATATACGATGTTCGACACCTTTCATATGTTCGCTCAAGGAAAGTTTGCACATACTTCACAAGGTCGCCAGAGAACTTGGGCATGGCTTGAGCCCAACCAATAACCTACAACAATTTGGCAAGTCTAAATCAGAAATTTTGAAGGCCAAACATCTGCGTATTAAATATCAAACCACAAATAATAAAAGGTGAAATAATATTGCAAAGGAGGGGGGGAAGTCAACTTCTCCATTAGAGAAATATGGACTTGCCTCTCGCTCAAGGAAATCAATGGCCAATAGTCCTTGTAAGACTGGACGACCCCTCTCAACAGATGAATTATAAATTGCAGCAGTATGAGCCCTTGGACGAAATGCAGCAGGACCTATAAAGGGGTCTTGAATTTAGAAATACAATTCACCAGAAATTTCATAGGGCACAGAAAACTGACAAGTCTCTGATCAAGTATCAAACCGAACATACAGGCAAGATTCTTCCTCCTTTTACAAAGTTACACACTGTACAACTCTATTTGATCTCTTCATTGTATGCCCAATAGAAACCCATCTCCTCTATCGCATATATTGTTATGCCATATTAATTAAAAGGGTCGATGGAGAAAGCTCATGAGAACAAATGGAAACTAGGGAATTGCCTTTTCAGGATATTATTTTCATGGTTGGCACAATTCAGTTTGTCGTACATGTAATCTCATAGGGCCTCCATCTTTACCCCCAACCTGCAGTAAACAGAAATTGCTAGGATGAACCTCTACAATGCTTCACACTATGCCTCAATTTCTGCTTACTTAGTAATATTCTTATTTTTAAAAATTTATAAACAAATGGGGGTTAACTTTTCGAGGCTTTGTATTGTTTTTGGGGTGGTTCTGTCCTGTTTTTCCCGACACACAAATAAAGCTCTTGTACTTTCATCTTTCTTAACCAAAGTCTTCGGTGGCTGTGGTGCTCAGCATGCTTTTTTGTCTTTCCTACTGAAATCTTTTATTTCACCAGGAAAAAGCGTGAGGCTTGAATTCTTAACATCTCACGCATAGTATGAAAAATCTAATGCATGTCCACAAAACTCGTTGTACTTAAATATGAAAATCATTGACTAACGATTTCACACAATAAATGTCTTAAAACTTAATGCAAGTTGCAATCCTCCAGTAGTTTTTAGAAGGAGAGCTAAGAGATTAGAGAACTTGCTTGAAATAGCTTGTTGTACACTTTTTCGGTAGTCTACAAACATAGTCGGCAAAAAGTGGTCCTTCACAAAATTGTCCAGAAAAGCAAGCAATCCATCATTCCTGTAATTTCAGGAATCAAATAACAAAAATCAATCTTTTTTTACATAAGAAACAATTTCATTGATGAATAAAATAAAGGAGTAAACTCTGGACAACTTAAGGTGAGTTACAAAAATACTTTCCAACTGAAGATGAAAAAGATAAACTACAAAGATTAAAAGGTTGTATAGACTTTCACCAAAGGAAAACATTATCCATAAATAATATGAGCCCTTGGGTGAAATGCAGCAGGACCTATAAAGGGGTCTTGAATTTAGAAATACGGTCCACCAGAAATGTCATAGGGCACAGAAAACTGACAAGTCTCCGATCAAGTAACAAAAATCAATAATAATGCAGAATAAAAGATAATAAAGGGATTCTGAAGATAATGTATTTAGATGAACCAAATACCAGCCATGAATGCTAAAATATTTCACAAATAAATGTAAATAATATATTTTCACTATCATATAACTATACTTGATGCATATAAAAGTAAACTAAAAGAACATGCACACACAATCAATAAAGCGCAAATAATGAGTGCTGCAGAATAAGTTGTTATAGATTGTGTCATCTCTTGCCCTACAACCTGCATAGGCTCTCTACAATTGATAACTGATTTTTTAGATACAGTGAGAATTTCTCAAACAATGCAACTTGTCCTAATATTGGCTGATCATCAAAGCATGTCATCTTTTAACCATGCCAAGCTCTCCTACATATGTTCACACATGAAGAATAGGAAAGAAAGTAACCATGCAATGAATCATTAACCATCTCAAGTGAAGATTCTTTTAAAGTAGCATCTTGATATATGCAAACAACTATATTTTCCACCTTTTAAAACTTACCCAAGTTGCGAATACTTTTCTGGAAGCATTTTAGCAACCTTATCTGTGAACTGCAGAAGTCATAAAAAATGTCAGGACAGAAACCCATTTAGACTTGTTTGTTCATATTTGATCTGTCTGCATGAATAACAATCAGAAACCTGAAGAACTGGCCGGTATATGGCTGCTGCCAAATAAAAGCCCTGTTCAGGCAAGACAGCTGCTGATCCATAGCCTTCTTGTGATACATTGGGGCCCTTCCTACTCCATCCATGGCGAACGAGATCCACACCTTTATAATAATTAAACAAAATGAAAAAATATTCAGACATGCTGAAGAATAGAGAAGTGGAAGGAGTGAAAACACACCAACAACATGATAAACAAAACCATATTGAATGAATATCTATAGAAGGTATCTGCTTCCCTTTTCCATCACTATAGCAGTATAGCTATTCTACCCTCCTCTCCAATTGGAAAGGCTTTTCGTAAATCCCGCTCCTGGGTATCCCCTTTGTAATCCAAATTCCATACTATCAATGAAATTGTTTCTTATATTTATATATATACATACATACATACATACATATATATATATATAAAAGGTATCCAATTGAGCTAGAGCATCAATCTCCAAAGCACAAGGTTGTAACTAGCCATTCAGACGGCAACAATCAATCAAGAACTCTCGAAAAAATGGAATCCATTCATTTTTATAGGTGTCAGATTATGGTTGCTGAAACGACTCCAAACGATTTGTCAGTTTAAGAAAAACTAAAAATTCTTGTTTTGCATGTAGTAATATCCATACCCACCTTGGTTAGGAACAGATATAGTAGCATCTGTGAAACGAAAAGTGAAGGTGAGACCATCATCCGCCCCATCCCTGCAGTTCATTCGCATGAAAATGATTTTTGCAATAAAAATTTGAGAAAAACAACTAAAAGCACAAAGATGAGGAATTTGACTAGAATGTCATTCTCATGCATTAGAATTATGAATATTGTACAAACTACAAAACCAGTAAGAACGAATGCAATTCCGATTGAAATGCTAAAAATGTGAAACACGACAAAATTTTTGTTGCACTTGAGTAATTTAGAGAATGGTTATACAGGTTTTGTACTTGAACCAAATAATTCAACAACAACTAAGTAATAAATCACAAAAAGACTTCTCCAATATCCAAAGATGTACCTAGAACAAAACCCTACAATTACCATCAATAGAATTAAAAAAAAAAGTAGGTTTTTAATAAATTATTTTGAAAAGAAAAAGAAAAAAGATTCAGACCTTCCGAAATCAGAAGAACCCAAAAGTTGGTTGTTTTTTTCCTTTAAATTGAATGCCAAAAGATTTCTACTCAAAAAGAAATCTCGATGACCAGAAATGTTTTCGATAAGAAAAAAAAAAATCAAAGAATGGACCACCAATTAAGGCATTCCACCTGATAACACATCCATTTTCCTATTTTAAATGAAATCAAAGTTTTCCTAAGAAATGGAAAATTCTAATTTCACAAGAACAGGCAGGATTACCAACAGAATAGATCAAGCTTTTTTTGATATATTCGTTTCATAAAATTGTAAAACAGTTTTATAGACAATTGAGATAGATCGATCAATTCTTGTTGATTGTCCTTTAATTTTTTTTAAAAAATAAAAATCCAGGAGCAGTAATAAGAAGATCTACTGCTAAACTTCAAGGTCACGCCAAACCCAACCTTGACATCACAACCAAAGAGTAAAGGAGTAAACAGCAAGACCGCCTTTATATATTGCCTGTACTAGAGGCAAGAATCTATCAAGAAATTACATGTCTGAAGGTGGCTTCAGAGTCCAGATGTTAAATTATAAATCAAGAGGACCAGACAAATAAGCAATGAAATTTAGACAAATGACAATAAAGAAGAAATAAGCAAACTAAAATATGCTGAAAGGTTGATAAGGAAGCTAAAGTAAATGTGCCAAAGGTCACATGAAGATAAAGAATGAATAAATAATCAAATGAAGATAGAAAGGGATTCCAAAATATGCTCAAGAATGATCAAGAAGATCAACTCAATACATACCTCTTTTCTTTGGGGGGCACCTTGCTTGCAAGCCTAGCCGTTTGTACAGCAGCATCGGCTGATGCTGCTTCAGGAGTTGCTCGCAGAATCTCACAAATGAGTTGCTGACATTCACTCTGTTGCATAGCCGAAGAAATGTGCGTACATAAATTTTAGATACCAAGATTTTTTTTTTTTTCCCTTGTAGAGATATCACCAACCACATGCTTCACTCCCCTTCAAATTGAGGGTTCTCTATTAACCATCTAACAGCTCCTTCACAGCGTCTGTTAGATGGTTAATTGAGAACCCTCAACTTTCAAGGGGAGAGAAGCACACATGTGGGTGGATATTGATATATCTACAACTATGCAAACTTATACAATTCACACCCCACCTTGAAGTGCCCAACACAAGTTCTTTTGTAATTAGTCCACTTACACCATCAACCTAAACTGGAGGATTTTTGTTTGACCCATATACTTTTTTGGAGAAGGGTCATCTTGTCCTTTTGTCCATTTAGGTTGTTTGGTTTTGGCTTTGGCCTTCTTAACTTAAATTTGTTTTAAAGAAGAAGAAGAGAGAGACAGAGAGAAAGAGAGTAAAGTTACACGATTACCTGCAAAACTGTAAAGGCAAAGCCCATCGTATAACCTCCAGTGACTTGAGATGCTTCAGAGTCCGGATTCCAATTATCATCGGTTGGCATTGACTTTGGTGTATTCATATCTGCTTGTCGTGATACTTTTGCTTCCAGAAGCTCCCCAACAACAACATGATTCTCTGCATGATCACTATTGACAGTTAAAACTGAGCATTTTGGGGAGAAGGAAAGACAAAAAATATGAAAAATGTTTTCTGACCAAATATACGAACGGCAGTTTCCAAAACAGAATCAAGAAGATCTCTCGCAGAAGTCTGTGCTTTTCCCATAGGAGCCATCACAGGTGAGACAGGGCTCACTGCAACCAATGCCCCAGCAAGTGGAATGCCATTCTGGCACTTATGTTTGGGTACATGGAAACTTCCTAATTGTCCCTTCATAAAATGAGCGGCAGTCTCAGATTGAACAGCCTGACCAAAGCCTGACCTTGAAGAATTTCTTTGTTCTGCATAAACTTTGATTTTGGAAGTTATTATCTCATGGATCGTTGGTCGCAATCTTTGGCTGTCAGATAAGAAACAAGTTGATAGATCAAATAAATTGGAATCATACAGAAATACATTTAGTGCTTTTCCAGGCACAATAGATTAAATCATGTAAAAGAAATAAAAGCAATAATTACAAACAAACAAGCTCTGGAGAAAGAGTAAGAATATTCCTTGAAGCAATAGACTAGAAGCAATTTCTAAAAGATTAAGATTCTAGAAAATGGAACTCTAAAAAAGCTCAGAATGAACATTTATCTAAATGATAGATCTGAACTGTATTAAGATTCTCATGTCCTGAATTATATCCCAACTTTAATGGTCAATATCCTGCCAACTAAAACCCAATTATACTAGCTGTACAGTAAACAGTAAACGAGTTAGTAATAAATTAGGCAACCTGATGGATAATTACATAAAAAAACAAAGGTTTTTTTTAAATGGTAAGAGGCAAATAGTACAAGCAGAGGGAGCTTATATAAGAGCTCTGCCAGTTTGCTAGAAGCAAAGTAAAAGGATAATTACAAAACAATTTCGACTTGGAAGCCCATGGAACCGTAAAGTAGTTAACACCTTAACATCTTCCTTGAGTTGATCAAAGGAGTACTCTATGCCACAAAAAAACATGCCTATTTCTTTCTAGCCAAATAGCACCAATAGAAGGAGCCACAAAAGTTTGCTTCTGGAGTGAATGACAAATAGGGTTTGAGAATTACAGGCACATAGCAGCCTTAATGTCTCTATGCTAGACCCCGATTTTTTTTTAATGGAAACAGTAACATTTCACTGATAAGATGAAATACAAAAGGATGAAATCTTATCCCATGGAATTACAAAAAAACTTTTCCAATTGGTCATGAGAGAAGATGAGATATACTGCTATAGTTACAAAAGGGTGTAATCAGTTTAGTGTTAATTCGCTGGTTTCTCACTGGTTGGGTAGTTCTCCTATGGATAAATTAATCTATAGGACTGTGTGGCGTTTTAAGTGCCTAAAAGGGTCAAGGTTTTTGTGTGGATCCTGTTGTTCGGAAAATTAAACTCAGCAGAAACATTGCAGCGTAAGATGTCTTCTTATCAGTTGCAACCGTTGGTTTGTGTAATGTGCTTTGCTTTAAGGCTGGTGAGTCTAT
This sequence comes from Trichosanthes cucumerina, assembly GCA_036507285.1. Taxonomy (NCBI): domain Eukaryota; kingdom Viridiplantae; phylum Streptophyta; class Magnoliopsida; order Cucurbitales; family Cucurbitaceae; genus Trichosanthes; species Trichosanthes cucumerina. The sequence goes on from CM071845.1 coordinate 7,393,319, forward strand.
GTTCCATCAACTGTTTCAGTGTGAGTTTGGGGTTAAGTGTTGGCACAGTCTTTTCGGCATCTTTAATGTCAGTTGGGCTTTTTCGAGCTCTCTTCAAGATAATGTTATTCAGTTTCTGGTGGGTCCGTCGGGTGATTCTAAAGTTGCTATCTTGTGGAATAATGCGGTTAAAGCTATTCTTTAGGGAATTTGGTTTGAAAGGAATCAACGCGTCTTTGCCGATAAGTTTGTTGGTTGGTCAGGTCGGTTTGAGTCAATCATTCTCAAAGCTTCATCCTGGTGTGTTCTTCCCAAAGCTTTTGAGGGTTATTCTATTCGTGATGTTTCCTTAAATGGACATGCTTTTATTCCGTGATTTAATATTCTAGTTTGGTTTGTTTTCGTTTGTTATTTTCTTTTCTCTTGTATTTTGAGCATTAGTCTCTTTTCATCATTTCAATGAAAAGGTTGTTACTTTTTCAAAAAAAAAAAAAAAAGTTTACACCAAGAGAGGGCAAAAAATGAAATTAGAGTGCAGATGGAGTGTGTGTCTAATTCCTTATCAGTAAAGATACTTGGATTACGCTCGATCCACTGACCAAAAGAAAGCCCGGATAAAATTCAGCCAAAGGGTTTTCCTCTCTCTTTTGAATGGATAACCATTGAACACATTAGAAAGGAAAGCCTGCATATCAAAGGAAAAGACAGTCTTCCAACCAAAAGCTTCAAGGAGGGAATTCCAGAAATATTGATAGCCCTCTTTGTTCCAGAAAGACACGTTGTTATGAGAAGATAGGTGGTTGGGGGATAGTCCTCTTTGTTCGACTTTTCCCCGTCTTTATCATTTGTCTTTGGCAAAGAATAGGGTCGTGGCAGAGGTTCTTTTTCGGTCTGGTAATTCAGCGTCTCCTTCTTTTGGTTTTTAGCGTCCTCTTTCTGATAGGGAAACACTGGATGTGTCGGTTCTCCTTTCCATGCTTGAAAACCTTCGTTGTATCCCAGATAGGAAGGATATTCGTTGTTGGAGTCCTTGTCCGGTCGTGGGGTTTTCGTGTCAGTCTGCCTATCTTTCTTTAGTTAATCCGTCTTTCTCTGCTTCTCGGGGTGAGTCTGTCTTTGCCGCTTTGTGGAAGGTGAAAATACCAAAGAAGGTTAAGTTCTTTGCCTGGCAGGTTTTTCACGGAAGAGTTAACACTCTGGATAAAGTCTTGAGAAGGGTGCCATCTTTGGTTGGGTCGTGGTGTTGCATTCTTTGTAGGAAGGCGGCAGAGGACCTCAATCATCTGTTTTGGAGCTGTGAGTTGGTTGCTGACGTTTGGAATTTCTTTTTTGAGGAGTTGGGTTTGGCGAGCTCTAGCCAGAGGGTTAGTAGAGAGAGGTCGGAGGAGTTCATTTTACACCCCCCTCTCAAGGGGAAAGGTTTGTTTTTGTGGCTTGCAGGGGTTTGTGTTGTTCTTTGGGGTCTTTGGGGTGAGAGAAATAATAGAATCTTTCGAGGGTTAGAGCGTTCTTCTTTTAATGTTTGGTCTCTTATTAGATTCTACGTTTCTCTTTGGGCCTCGGTAGCAAAGGCTTTTTGTAATTACCCTTTACATATTATTTTGCTAGGGTGAAGCCCTTTGTTGTAAACTCCCCCTTCTTTTGTGGGCTTGTTTTTTTTATATGCCCTTGTATTCTTTCATTCTTACTCAATGAAAGCTTGGTTTCTTATAAAAATAAAAAATAAAAAAATTGAAATCTAGACCCAAGGAATATTGAAATCTTTGTAGAAGGAAGACCAAAAATGGGAAGCGATTGGGCAGGATATAAACAAGTGGTTTGTGTCCTCCCCATTACGCTTGCACAAGGAGCACCAAATGGGATAGAGAGTAGGTTTTTTCTTTTGAACTTTATATATGGTGTTGATAGCACCCAACAATAAAGACCAGAGGAAAACCTTGCACTTTTGGGGGTGCTTTGCAGTCCAGAAAGTCCTGCACAAGAGGGGCAGAGATGTTCACTAGTTGTTGGCGGTAAAAATGTTCCAGTCGTCTGCATCTCTGCCTCTAACAGGTCTTCTTAAGGAAACTGCCCACTGATCACAAGTGTTGGTGTCCTAGTGACGGGATAATGCAAAGAGTTTAGAGAATTTGAGTTTAAAGTCGCCAGAGCCCGACCAACCGTCATGCCATAAATAAGATTTAGAACCATCCCTTGCTTTAATAACCATGAGGCTGTTGATAGTGCTTCTGTGTTTGATAGTGCTCCTGTGGGCTTTTGGAGCTTGCATGCTTAAAAAGTGTGGGAAGGCTACTTTTTTTATATGTATAAACAAAAAAGAGACTTGAGACTCATATACCTCACAAAACAAGAGCCTTCTGATCCTGAGCTTCTACATTTTTTACCTTCAAAATCTCTTTGTTGTTTCATCTGCTAAAATTGTCTGATTAGGACACTCGTAATCCAATGGCGGAACGAAATGTTTGACATTTTCTAATATGACATTGGCATCAACATTGATAGTGCTACTGTGTTTGACATTTTCCACTATTTGATAGAGTTTTGAAGTTCCCCACCATCCACAAATAGTATCTAGTTCTCGTAAGAGTGGCATTTGTTCTTTGATTACAAAACAAAAACTTGATCGACAATCCTCTATTTGATCTGGCTATGGAAAATAATAATGATATTTTCCTCGCCACCTTAAAACACATCAACTGAACTCACCTCGACTGTCAATCAATTAGAATTGTATTTCCTCCCAATTTTCTGTTTAATGGCAACTACTTGAGCTGAATAGGGGGAGATCACAACAATGCTGATCGTTTCTTTTGAGTGAATACATGCTTTGGACAAAGTATGAACAATTTTGAGCACACGACTAAAGTTGGCCAGAATGTATTGGCACTTATGAACCTTTTCCAAGAGACCTGAGCTGAAGTCATGGAACTGCCAAAGCCATTTGGTGAGGAGAGCTCTGTTTTTATTGCCAGTCGTGCCAATACCAATACCACACCAATGCTGATCATTTCTTTTGAGCAAAGAGACAAGTAGTATAATGGAACGCTTGACAGAACTGAGTTGAAGAGTTAAACACCCACCATGTGATAGATTAAAATGCTTCCATCTATCATGCTTCTTGAGAATTTTGTCTATCACAGTTGCCAAAAAGATGATTTAGGATGACCACCTAAAGGAAGACCTTTTTCCACCTAACAATTAAGTTTCTTTGATTACAATTAAAGAGACCTTTGAAAAATTGGAGAGCTTTTTGGTAACCCTAAGGGGTTCCCTTTTTAACATTTTACCATATCAAAAAACATCTGTGTTCTTACTTTTTAAAAAATAAAATAAGAAAACCAAATTCCTGAAAAAAGACACAATAATAGCAATTATAAGATTTCTTTCAAAAGCTGCTAATGCAAAAGCATCAAATTCAGGTGAAAACAAAAAAGTTCCGACAAGAAACAAACCATATGATAGCACCAGCAGCAGCAACTTTGCCAAGCATACACAGACACTCAATCATGGTCTGCAAATACTTCACATGAAGCGGAGCATCAAGCTTCTTTATTGTTTCCTACATCCAGAAATTAGGAACTCAGCCACAGAGTCGAGAGAAAAATTATAGGATCGAACTGTAAGGCCACAAGAAAGCTCTGATCTTTTTTTCAAATGAGAAGATAAGAAATATTTCATACTAGAAATTCATCTGGAATGGAATTTGAAAGCCATGTTGGCAATTGACGTGTAGTCAGTTTCGCCTCCTTTAACCCACCATCTCCACCATTTACCCTTGCAAAAGTTGACTGGCTGTCTGAGGCAGCTTCATCATTTAATTCCAAAGTACTACCTTCCTCGTGGCCATCAAAAGATGACCTGGAAACAAGGCAAGACAACAATAATGAAAATAACATTATTCCCTCATGGACATCAGCAACGTTTAATTCAGAAAATTAATGTTGCATTATAATGGTTGGAGCACATATTATTGATCTCTGTTCGTATAAATGCAATTTTACAATCCAAAAAAAATGAATAAATGTAACTGTGAAAGAAAGTCCTAGATTGAAGGATAGATTGCTTGCCCTATAGCAGACAAGAGAGCAGTCTTTGCATATGATACTGTGAAAGAAGGGCCTTCCATCCACATAAATAAATAAATAAATCTCAATTATATATCCAATGAGATTTCGTATGTAGCTCATTGTTTTGGTGGCCATGTTTCCTCCCTCTATGTGAGCCCCACCAAATTTGCGATGTAGAACCTTTCAAAAATATAATAATAATGTAGCCCACCAAGAACATGCTGATTATAAATACTACATGGTACTAAACAAGGATAACCTAAAACAAATTGCTCGAGCTCATGAAGTCAATGACAAAGCATAATTTTTTCGCATGTCATAAAGGCAGTGGCCATCAAAATTGGCTAAATCAAGAACTCTGAAAAAAATACCAAAAGGAACAAATTATAGAAACCTCTATCAAAACAGTGGCAAAAGAGCACTACTTTCAATTGGGAAGGTAAAGTAGTAGCAACCGATGAGGAAGAGGAACGAGAAAAAAAAGTTGAAGAAAGTTTGATTAAACTCTTACCCGTCATCAACCGAACCTGTTCTAAATGATCCATCTACATGAACGCCAAACTGACTGTCACCCCTCTGTGACCTGGTTCTTCGAGATAGAGATTGTGAGCTATTCAAAGACAAAGCAACAGCTTCAGCAGTTGGTACTTCATCGTCCCTTTCCTGCATGATTGAGGCTGCTGAACTGCAGAAAAATATTAGATTTGCATCAGCAAAAAAACCAAATGTTAGCTAATATTTTTTTTGACGAGGAAACAAAGATTTCATTGAAGTAATGAAGAAAGAAAATACAATGAGTTGCACTAAAAAGTCAGAAACCAAAATGAACTTCAAAGCAATGGACCAAAAACTAGAGAGCAGCTTTAAACTATCCTTCAAAAATATAAAATCCTCAAAATATCACAAACTCATCATCCTTCCTCTACGGCCAACAACACCAATGAGCCAAAAAGGAGCCTTGGATAGAGAGACAGTTGATAGTCAGTTTGGCTTTCATTCGGGTCTTCTTGCGTCCCCCTCTTTCGGTTTTCGGCGTGCCTTATCTGATAGAGAGACGGCTGAGGTCATGTCCCTCCTTTCTCTTTTGGAGCATCTTAGATGTTGTCCAGACAGGAAGGATGTCCGTTATTGGCATCCTGATCCGATTGTTGGGTTTTCGTGTCGGTCCTTTTTTCCTGTCTTTGGTTAATCCTACTTCTCCTACTTCTCAGGGGGTGTCGATCTTTTCTTTAGTTTGGAAGGTGATAATCCCAAAGAAGGTTAGGTTTTTTACTTGGCAGGTCCTTCACAGAAGAGTTAATACTTTGGATAGGGCTTCGAGGAGATGGCCTTCCTTGGCTGGGCCCTGGTGTTGTATTCTTGTGAGAAGGCGGCTGAGGACATTGACCATTTGTTCTGGAGGTGTGAGGTGGCTCAAGACGTCTGGAAGCTCTTTTTCGGCGAGTTTGGGATCCCCTCTCCTAGGGGGGGTGAGGTTTGTAGAGAGGTCTTGGTGGATTTTCTTTTGCATCCCCAGATCCAGGGGAGAGGGGCCTTTTTGTGGAAGGCTGGTGTTTGTGCCATTCTCTGGGGGCTTTGGGGGAAGAGAAATAATAGAATCTTTCGAGGGGTCGAGCGTTCTTCTTTTGATATATGGTCCCTCATTAGATTCTATGTTTCTCTTTGGGCCTCGGTGGCCAAACCTTTTTGTAATTATCCTTTAGATCTTATTGTGCTTGGGTGGAGCGCTTTGTTGTAAGCTTTCCCTTGCTCTTTTGTGGGCTTGTCTTTTGTACGCCCGTGTATTCTTTCATTTCTTCTCAATGAAAGCACGGTTTCTCATCAAAAAAATTAAAAAAGAGCCTTGGATGCCACACCCAACCATTGCAAAATCAACCTCGAGGTAGAAACAAAGCATGATGATCCCCAGCAAAAATAGTCACTACATTGTATCCTTCTAATATTGCTAACTCATCAGCCAACCCAAAAATTGAACAAGTTCAGAACCAACCCAAATTCCAGCCAAATACGAATCAAACAATGAAGAGGTAAGACAGCCCCCACAAAACTGTTGTGAATATTCTTTTCCAAATAAAACCAGCATGTGCACTCAAGGCCACACCCACCGCCCTTCAATTTTTTATGAATTGAACTTTAACTTTCATCCCCTCCCTCCCTTAAAATTCCAAAAACTGAGATTTTACTTCCTTCTCAAAGAATGAGCGAACCACCAGATCTTCCAAACAATTCTAGAAGCACCCAATTCCTTTCTTAAACTCCAAACAATTTAAAAAAAAAAAAAAATCCTATGAAATGATGCATCTTTGTTTCCAAAAAAGCCATTACCACTTCCAAACACAATCGTTGCCAAGAAACAAGCTTCAAACTTACACTCCTAGACCCATCTCCCACACCTCTACTGATCAAGACAAAAACTTCAATTCTTTGAAGTCGAGGAGGAAGAATGTGCTACTTCACGAAATTGCAACCCACTAGTTTTGATTAAAGCTTCAAATTTGTGCAACTCAGGGTGTGGATGAAATTCATTTACCACACAATGTCTTCCCCTAGATGCTATTTTTATCAACCAAAATTGGAGATTCGAATAGTCTTTCCCAGTTGATCACTAGAGACTTTCCACAAACTGCTCATCAAATTGTAAGAAGTGATTAGGTGACTCTCTCTCCGAGCTACTAAGGCTCACAAAGGCTCACATCGGAGTCATAATCTTGCTCCTCAAACCCATTTAAACACAAAAAAACAACCTTTTGAATAAGAGGATTGTCAGGTTCCCACACAACTTTAAAGAAAAGAGACCCAGTCACCTAAATTGCATTTCTCAATGTTCACCACCTACTCTAGAACACATGAAGATTTCGCAGCATCTCATCATTAGTCTCACTTGGAAGGAGAATTTTGGAAATGGATTCTTCAAAATTTTTAATGTTGAACAAAGAGGAAGAAGTAGTCTTCTGAAACGCCGACGCTTTATCAACATTTCTAGTCTAATACAGAGAGTAAGTAGCACAAAACTTATCCCTTACTTCCTTAACCGAGGCTAAATAGGTGATTTATTATTCAAAGAAGTACAATTACCTTCCAATTCTGATGAAATTAAACTGGCCGAAGACTTCTCTTCAATTAAAGTGCATTGTACTAACGTATCGTCTGAAACATCTTCACCTAAAAATCCTTCACTACCAGCAACTGAGGACTCCACTTTAAATTCTTTTCCTAAAGAAAATTGTTAGGTCTTGTAATAATTCAATTCAATTACAGAACTCCCTGTTTCCCTTCCCAATTAAATCATCATAATAATTCAATTAAATTAGACGACTCCATATTTTCTTTCTCAATTAAATCAACATTAAGACTCCCATCATCCCTGTGAACTTCCCTGACCTCGTAACCATTGAATCAATGTCTCCCCTAAAAGCTCGAGGAAGTGAATCTTATTAGACCATTTCTCAATTTTCAAATGCAACATCTTCACCCATTGCCATTGCCACTTACCAATGCTAACTGCTATGGACTCATTTACCCCTCCCTCCACAAGTACCAAAGTCTTATCATCCATAAAAAGATTGATTTGAATCTTCAAACAAAAAAAGGATTCCAGAGCTGCCTTAACTGATTTCCACTCAATGTGAGAAAATAACTTCAAAACCACCCGCTTTAATGATCTGGAAGATAGATGGGAGTAGACTATAGCAAAACGGAGGATCATTTTCTACAAGATCATTAATTAGAAAGCTTGCTTCCACTAATAGTGTGGCCAATACAGAATTCTATAATCAATTATGGCATGGACCCTCCCCCAAGAAAGTCAAGTTCTTTATATGGGAGCTCAACGATATGTGTATAAACACTTTTGACATCCGCCAGCGCAAATCTCCAAGTATTGCATTGTATCCTAACTGCTGCCATGTGTGTTTAAGGAACCATGAAACACAAATTCATCTCTTCAACAATTGTATCTTTGCATCTTCCTTCTGGTCTTTTATTCGGCGAGCTTTCGGGTGGCATATTATGAGGCCTGATGACATCTTCACTCTTCTTCAATCATCCCGTATGGGTCACCCTGCTATCTCAATGAAGATACTTTTTGTAATTTCCTCCGATAGGACTATTCCTTGTATTTATTTCATACATCAATGAAATGGTTTCTTTTTACTTTTCTTTGAAAATTTCTTTTTACTTTTCTTCATTCCAAATTTCCAAATTGCTCAAGTGCTTCACTAAATTTACCAAACTATGCTTGTGGGATTTGTTTCAATCCATAGAAAGATTTTTGAAGATGACAAACTTTATCACTCTCCCTCTGAGCAACAAATCCAAGTGGTTGCTCCATATATACTTCTTCTTGAAGAACACCATGGAGAAAAGAATTCTTAATATCAAGTTGATGCAAAGGCCAACAGTAAGTAGCAACCATGGAAATAAACAATTGAATAGAAGTTAATTAGCAACCGGAGAAAATGTGTCAGAATAATCTATCCCATAAGTTTGAGCATAGCCTTTAACAACCAGGCGAGCTTTCAAACGAGCAATTGTCCCTCAGGATTAACCTTAATGGCAAACACCCATTTATACCCAATTGCCTTCTTACCTCCAAGACTAGATACTAAATCCCAATTAACAGTGCATACAACAAACTTTTGAATGGCATTTCATTCGGCCAGGGGAAATTTTCACTTTGCTCAATATCTCTCTCATTGGACATCCTTTTAACAAGAAAAAAAAGATTCTTTGGCTCAACTTCATATACGCTCCCCTTCTGGAATCTTTCTCTTGAAAGGAATGCTAGGATCTTTCAAGATAAGCAATAGAGTATTCACTCATTCATCGAATCTACCACTTATTTTGCTTTAACTTGGAGCATTTTATCTCCGCCTTTTTGTAGTTATGGTTTATCAACCCTTTTATCACACTGGAGAACCTTTTTGTAACTATCTATGGTAGGATTTTCTTGTACCTATTTCATATATCAATGAAATGACTTTTGTTTCCTATCAAAAAAAAGAAAAAAACTTCGAAACCACCAACAACTTGCCAAATTCCAAGTCCACTACCTCGGATGGCTTTTTAATCCAAAAAGATGAGCACATAGAATTGAAACTTTGCTGACCACGCTCCTTTGACTTCTCATCCGAATGCTTTGAATAAAATTCAGACTCTCGGCAATAACAGTAAGAGGAGGAGCACAAAACTCGAATGAAGCTAAATTCTCGATTCCTTTTAGGAAGTCGGTAAGCATTTCCAAAAAGACAGTCCCCTTTCTTTTGAAAACCCCATGAAACCTTGATGACTTTTCGACCACCGGTAAGAGGCCAAACGACACATTGAGAAAACCAACTAGAGTTCGACCGAACTTTAAACAACCCAACTGTACCATCCTCATCTTTGAATTTCATTCGATGGAAAAACGACTCAACCGATTGAACAAGAACAACAATTGAATTCACAAACCACTTCAAATGGGCCAAGGATAATGGAAGCTTCGAATCAGTAGAAGCATTCTCGATGAAAAACGAATTCTTCTCCTTCCAGATGCTAAAATATGAGTGATTTATGCAACAACTTCGAATATCCATTAAGTTGAACCAAACCAATGTTTTTAAAGGCTCAAGGCGCACTAGCCCTCTGGAGCCTAGGCGCAAGGCGCACCAAAAGGTGTGGGCTTTTTTTTTTCTAAGGCGCACTATATATATAAAATTTATATGCATACATACACAATAAGAAAAAAAACCTTCATGGAAAGAAATTAAGTTTTAACCAAAGAAAAATAGGTAAAAGAAATAAGGTTCAAGTATTAGTCTTTGAACATGGAGTCAATACTCCATTAAAAACATGAAACAATACAACACTAATAAACAATACAAGATCAAAAGCCTTAAATATCAATTTCTTCTTCACTAAATATATTTAAAACAAGTAAAACGGTAAGTTTTACTTTTAAAACTGAAAAAAAAATAATTAAAGAAGCCCCCGAGGCGCGCGCCTGGTGTCACGGTCATGCTTGTCCAAGGCGTGTTGCCCATGGCCGCATGGCCGTCCCCATCCTTTTTCATTGTGTTTTCATGTATGCTTTTACTTTAGCATTGTTATTTCATTTTCATGTATTTTTGTGGGCGTATGACTCCTCGCCAAAATGACATGCAAGGGAGTCATAGCCAAAATTCCGAGAATGTACTATAGGGGGATGCGAACATTCATCAATTCTCCCTACCAAGAGTTATATGCTAGATAAGTGTGGCTTTCTTATTATTGCTTGTCAGCTGTATAACTAACTTTCTAAACTCTCACAAACGTTTTTCAAATTGTTTTCACAAATTCTCTCTGACCCCGTTTTCTAAAACCTTTTCAAAGAACGGGGTGGAGGTTGCGACATAGGCCCGCCAGTGCGCGGCGATCCGAATTTGAGTTGGCTTACTTGCTCGTGGCGAGAGCAAGTGCCGCCGCGCGGCCGTGTCGAGACCCTTTCAAAGGTGCGACCGTGACAGTTGGTATCAGAGCCTAGTTGGCTTCGGGAAGGCAAGACACAGTAATCATGCCTGCAAACAAATTAAACAAGTCGGACAAAGAGCGGTTGGCCGAGATCGAGGAGCAATTGCTTCTCTTGACGGAAGTCCCTGATAATATTCGGTCCTTGGGATCTCGACTGGAAGAGATTGCGGCCAAGGCCGACGCGATTGATGCGATTGCCGGGCGCATCGAGGAATGCCCGCTCTATGAATTGATGGAGAGAGTTGAGACCCCCGGGCGAGGGTAAAGCGATGTGAAAGCTTCGGCGTGGTGCTAGCTCGTCGGCGGCGTCGCCCCAAATTGAGGAACGTGTCGATGGTCTAGACAGCCTCCCATAAAGAGTTGGGTCGATGTTTTCCGACTTTTCTGTTGATGTGAGAGATGCCCTTAAGATCTGTAGGGGCGAGATAGGCGAGATGGCCGCAAAGCTAAATCTCACCATGATTGCGATGGGAAGTCAAGCCTCACTGGGGGCGCGACCAAGTCGGGGAAGAAGAAGATCCCCGAGCCAAACCCTTACGTGGGGTTCGGATGCCAAAGTGTTGGAAAACTTCATCTTCGATATGGAGCAATACTTTCGAGCAAATGATACTGGTGGATCGACGAAGAAAAAATCACCTTAGCAACAATGCATCCGGAAGACGATGCCAAACTATGGTGGAGGACCCGTTATATGGACATCCAAGAAGCGGATGTACCATTAACACATGGGAGACGTTGAAACAAGAATTGCGCTCGCAATTCTTCCCTGAGAATGTCGAGATAATTGCAAGGCGCAAGCTTCGAGAGTTGAGACATAAAGGTGCCATCCGCGAATATGTCAAACAGTTTTCCGGGTTGATGTTGGACATCCGAGATATGAGCGAGAAGGACAAGATCTTCTCCTTTGTCGAAGGCTACAACCATGGGCCAGGCTAAGTTGTACGAGCAATGAGTACAACACCGACCAAGCATATGCATATCTGGCGTGAACAGATCGCTTTGACTTTGAGTGGTGATGATTAATGCACAGCCCAAGAAGCGGGGCCTGAGCAAAACCTCCCCACGGGAGAAGATCGATCTCATCACCCTAACTCTCCCAAGAGTGGGGAGGAGATAGGCTAGAAGTTCGTGGAAGGGACAAGCAGGAAATCCCCACCGAGGAATGGAAATTGCGTGGCGAGACCACATAACAAGAACAACAACTACCGTAAGTGCGTTCTTTGTGACGGCCTCACCGAGTGAGTGACTCGCCCGAGTAAAATAGCCTCAAGGCCCTTCAAGCGTCCCTATGAGGCAAAGAAAGGAAAGGAAGTCGACGATACGGAAATCGAGTCCGTACAAGACGAAGACCTAGAGAATCCGCGCATTGGCGCCATAAGATTCCCGCGACCCTTCGGAAGAGTGGGGAGAGACAAAGGGCCCATCCAGTAGTGGGCTCTCATATGCGTTGACGCACATGTCAACAACAAAGCAACCAAGAGCACTATGGTTGATTCGGGAGCCACCCATAACTTCGTCTCAGAGACAGAAGCGAGACGATTGAACTTGTCCTGGAGCCGAGATCCGGGAAGGATGAAAGTCGTGTGATTCAGCACTTTCTACCTATTTCGAGGATTGCAAAGGCGCCTCGGTCAAGATGGGGACCGGGGTGGTCGCGTAGACCTTGTCGCCGCCGGGATGGACGACTTCGATGTTGTGTTGGGAATGGAGTTCCTTCTTCAAAGACAAAGTCATACCGTGCCCTCTAGCGAGTTGTCTAGTAATCACAGGAGGAAATCCCGCCGTAGTGCCCGAAGTTGAAGCGACCTCTGCGGCGCGCGAGTATTGTCGGCCTTGCGGTGAGAGCGAGAGCCCCAGTGAATGTTGTGGCGAGATGTCACGAGTAATGCACCATCGCGACGAGAGCGCGCGATCGAAAGTACACCTCCCCGAGAAGAGGATGAAAGAAACGATTCAGTGCAAGAGTGCACACAAAGAAAGCGCGCCGAGCGCGAAGTCGAGGACTCGATGAGACAGAGCCCTCCAAGAAGTGAAGCCAAAGCGGCGCCCCGTAGTGCCGAAGCCGGACTACCCGGGCTTGGAAGATGCAATCACAGCGTGGTACGAAGGCGGCGACGTGACAAGCCCGCCGATCAAATCGAAGAACTCTTTTGAGGTCCTAGGCGAAGGGCGAGTCGAATGCTGCCCCATATGAGAAAGGTGCGGCAGCTTCTTGCAGATGTGGAAGGAAGCCGTGGAGCAGAAATCCGGTTGGGACCGAAATGAAGACTTGAAGACGCCAACCCGTGTCCATTCCGTTCGAAGAGTTGCGTCGGTTGACGAGGACGCCAACCAATTGTTGGGGGAGAATGTCACGGTCATGCTTGTCCAAGGCGTGTTGCTCATGGCGCATGGCCGCCCCCATCCTTTTTCATTGTGTTTTCATGTATGCTTTTACTTTAGCATTGTTATTTCATTTTCATGTATTTTTGTGGGCGTATGACTCCTCGCCAAATGACGTGCAAAGAGTCATAGCCAAAATTCCTAGAATGTACTATAGGGGATGCGAACATTCATCAATTCTCCTACCAAGAGTTATATGCTAGATAAGTGTGGCTTTCTTATTATTGCTTGTCACCGTGTATAACTAACTTTCTAAACTCTCACAAAAGCGTTTTCCAAATTGTTTTCACAAATTCTCTCACGACCCCGTTTTCTAAAACCTTTTCTCAAGAACGGGGTGGAGGTTCGCGACATAGGCCCGCCAGCCGCCGCGCGATCCGAATTTGAGTTGGCTTACTTGCTCGTGAGCGAGAGCAAGTGCCGCACGGTCGTGTCGAGACCCTTTCAAAGGTGCGACCGTGACACCTGGTGCGCCTCTTGGGCTTCATGGAAGGCACACGCCTTCCTACATGCGCCTCGCTCTTCAAGGCGAGGCGCTTAAGGTGGGCCTTGCATCTAGGCACGTGCCCGAATGGGCTTTTTAAAACACTGAACCAAACTATTTTTTTGTAATGAAAACCCAACCAGAGGTGAGTGCAAGAAGTCTAGGAACCCTATGAAAAAATCCTAGATGAAGGAAAGCAGAAGAGGGATTAGACGGAGAATACGCCGACTAGATGAGATAGCAACTAGACGAAGAGGCAGACTGAAGATGACAGTGATGTGAGGGAAATCTACGAAAACCCCCTAGATGGGGAAATACAAAGGAAGGATTAAATGGAGAAGACAACGACGAGGTGAGAGGCAACTTAATCGAAGAAGGAGGCGAAAGACGACGGCGAGGGAGAGATCAACATTCAGAGAAGGAGGCAGAAGACATTGGCCGGAGAAGTAGACGGAAGATCAACGGTCGACAAGGAAAAGCATACCTAAGGAGAGAGAATTAGGGAGGAAAGAGAAGAGAGAATACCAGAAGAAGGAAAAGCATACCTAAGTACTTTCTAGGAATGGAATTTGCTAGATCAAAAGAAAGGTATTCTTGTAAATCAAAGGAAGTATATCGTTGATTTACTTGAAGAGACAGGTTTACTTGGGTGCAGAACAGCAGAAACTCCTATTGAGCCAAATTTGAAATTGCAGATTGCAACAGGAAAAGAGGTAAAAGACAGAAAAATATCAGATGCTTGTGGGGAGACTCATTTATCTGTCTCACACACGTCCTGACATTGCTTTTGTCGTAAATGTGGTAAGTCAGTTTATGCATGCCCCAGGACAATCTCATTTTGAAGTTGCTTACAGAATCTTAAGATATCTGAAAGGTACTCCTGGAAAAGGTATACTATTTAAGAAACATGATAATTTACATGTCGAAGTTTACACTGATGCTGACTGGGCAGGAAGTACAACAGATAGAAGATCTACTTCTGGGTATTGTTCCTTTGTTGGAGGCAATCTAGTTACCTAGAGAAGCAAAAAATAGAGTGTGGTGGCTAGGAGTAGTGTTGAAGCTGAATTTAGAGTCTTAGCTCATGGAATTTGCGAGGGCATATGGATAAAGCGATTATGGGAGGAATTAAAATTCATTCAGAATAAACCAATGCATATTTGATGTGATAACAAGGCAGCTATTTCCATTGCCCACAATCCAATCCTTCATAATAGGACAAAGCATATTGAAGTTGATAAACATTTCATAAAGGAGAAGATTGATGCATGAGTAATATGTACTCTTTATCTCCCTACGACAGAGCAAGTAGTTGATGTGCTAACAAAGGGTCTTCCCAAATTACAGTTTGACAAGATGATCTCCAAGCTGACGATGGAAGATATATTCAAACCAGCTTGAGGGGGAGTGTTGGTTATTTCCTTATTTGTTAATAAGGAAATGTTGGTTATTTCCTTATTTGTTACTAAGATTTTTCTGTATTTACTATATTATAGGTTGTTGGACTATTTTTTTCTTTAATGTAAATGTAGGTTTCTTCTATATAAGAAACCCTTTATTCTCATTGGGAATATATAGAAAATATTCTACTCTTAGTATTTTGTACAGAAATAGTCTTACCACAGGCTTGCTTCTTTGTCATTTTGTGGGGCATTTGGCACGAAAGGAATAGTAGAATCTTTGGAGGGCTTGAAAGATCAAGTGAGGAATTTTGGGAGGTGATTAGATTCAACTCATCTTTGTGAGTGTCCGTTAATTGGGCTCTTCGTAATTATCAGTGTGGCATCATTCTTTTGGATAGGGTTTCGTTCTTGTAATTAGCTTTGGAGTTTTTTGTTGGTGTTTTTTATGTCCTTATATATTCTTTCATTTCTCTCAATCAAAGATCAGTTTCTTATCACAAAAAATAATAATAAATAAACAAAAAATTATTTAAAAAAAAAAATGAACCACAACCAACAATTGGAGAAAGTATCAATGAACAGTATCTCCATCATAAATACACGTGTACAAACACCCACAAGGGTAGGAAAAGAAAAAGAGGAAGAATCAGTAATGATGCCATCATTTGGTTTGCAACTTACAAATTAACACAAGTCACAAGGTAATGCTAGTGGAGTAAATAAGTTGACGTCAAACCAACAAAAAAGGAAAAAGAAGAAGAAATCAAATACCTGTAATCACCCTTATTGTAAAGATGGGCATGCAAATCCTCCAAAACTTTATAAAAAATAACCCCCCGTAATTTCGTCAACTCTGATCGCACATCTTGAAGTGCACCAACCTACATGTGAATTGGTGTCATCATAGTGCATCCACGATGGAACAAGCAAATCAACCTTCAAGTACTAGAAATAACAACTATATGTGTGTCCATGAGGAACCAAAAGAGAAACTTCTGAAGCATTGAGTTGAAATAGAACTTATAGGGGGATGGAAGAAATGAGCATACTCTATTAAATCCTAGGTTCAGATTTTCAAATCATAATACTAGCCCCTAACTCAGTTCACCTCTTATAAAGTGATGGAAATTAACACCCTTTACCCACTCTCTCCTCCCTTTTTCTCTCTATCCCTTTTCATTCCTCCCATCTCTCTCCACCAAACACAGAGAAGTTGGCAGTTAATTTTTTTTTTAATAAACTTACAGTTTGAAGCCCTTCTCGCTCAAGCATTAATGCAGATTGAACATGTAGCTGAACTGCCGCATAAAATTGCTTTTCTGCAATCAGCTTTTCAATTCGTCCTGGAACCTGAGACATGTTTTGGATGAATATATGCCTGTCCACAACTATTGGGAATGAATGATAACAGTAAATTGAACACCTTTTTTAATAGAAGACCTTCCAAGGTAGAATATTATGATTTATGACATAAGATCACGTTCAAAAATCAGTTTTCAACAATTTATAGATTTCAGATAACCACTGTAGGTGATGTAAACATTTAAAACCAGAAAAATTAGAGGCATACCTTAGCAATGCCCTCA
Source organism: Trichosanthes cucumerina (assembly GCA_036507285.1). Taxonomy (NCBI): domain Eukaryota; kingdom Viridiplantae; phylum Streptophyta; class Magnoliopsida; order Cucurbitales; family Cucurbitaceae; genus Trichosanthes; species Trichosanthes cucumerina. The sequence goes on from CM071845.1 coordinate 7,409,706, forward strand.
ATTTGATCCAGAAGGGATATTATGTGCCGCAATGTAACCGACCGATACCATAGCTGATGCAACTGCTTATTGCGGGCACTGAAACTTCTTTTTGTATCAGCTAAATCAACCTTCAAAACCGCAATACTTTCGGCTGACTCACTAAATAACCGCAATATCTAGAGAAAAATCAATTAAAAAAATTTAAAATTCAAGTCTACACCCAGGCAATCCTGCATCATCACTCAGCTAGAAAAGTCTAGAACAAGATTTAGTTTCATAGCGAATTATAGACAATTCTACAACAAATACAAAAGAGAAGGGGGGGAATTTGCTGAAGAGTTGTATAATGAATTACAGAGAATTCTACAACAAATACAAACTATGGAGAATCCTGCATCATCACTCCAGATATTTTTTAATGAATGAAACGAGATACTTACAAGACCAAGGAAATTTATATGCTGCCGCTGATGGGTTCAGCTAAAAGAAAATATGACTCAAGATTATCAACTAATTGGAAGGACAAGAGAACATTTGAAATTTTTTAATCCCTAATCAGGAAGTAGAGGGAGCATGCAGGTACCAAAAAAGTCTAAATAAACCTGGGAGTAATTTTGAATGGCTTTGTTGAAACCACTGTGAAAAGAATGAACCACTTCATCCACAACTTCCTCAATAACATCATTCTGCTCCTTTAAAATTTGTGCTTCCCCGTCACGATCTTTAGACGTTAGAATATGAACAACATGAGGAAGTGAATCAAACCGTGCAGCAGCCCAACTCTCATCTATTCTCGAAAGTTCATCCTTCAAATACTGCATTTAACATAAATACACAAATAAAGATAATTTGCACATGACCTCTAGGACAATGTCAATTTCGATGCTTGATATTTAACAAAAACTGTTTGTCTCAATATATATATTTAACAAACTGGGTTCACACGTCATATCCACACTTGAAGAAAACAAAAATTTTCATTTCAGCATAAGGATAGCTAGGAAAATTAGAAAATGTTCATCAGTTATGTAGTTAAATGTTCAGGAAGTATCAAATAAGTATGTATGTCTTATTCTTTATTTGGAATGGCAAATACACATAGATGAAATAAAGGAAAGAATATACCAAAAGGAGGAGGAATAAGTCCCACATAGAAAGCCAAGAACTACTTACAAAAACAAATACATTTTTTTCTTGATAACCGGGTGTCGGAGCTTTGCTCCCCTATACCTGAGGCACCCGGCCCGCCCCAAGGCCCAAACCCAAGACACATCAAGGATTTTTTTTTATTAAACTCACCCAAGGGCTCGAACCTAAAACCTCTAAGTTGGTATGACAAGAGACCCCAAACCCTTACCAATGGGGTTGTCCCTTGGGGGCATAACAAATACAATTAAGAAAATAAAAGATGAAGGCAAATCACCAAAACAACTAGGAAAATAAATCCATAATAAAGTCAATAAATAAACGTTCTGCAAACAACTTCACTCCCTCCTTATCCCAAGAAATTTTATTGTTACTTTCTCTCGGAATGCACCAAATATGGGAGGAAATATTTGTACAAATGCAGTAAATAGTTGGAGCCTTTACATAGCATTTTTATAATTACTAAGTTTATCTCATTATCCTTGATTGGAAGTGTTTTTTTTATACCCCTGGCTTGGGAAGATGCCTGCCTCTCTTTTGTGCTCTCGTACTCTCCTTGATACTTACTACAACGTATCAGTGGTGCTTCTTAACCCCACCCCCCACCCCTCAAAGAAAAGAAACCATAATGAAAGAAGAGGGAGACGCCACACAGCATGCAAGGGTCATGTGAGAGTACTAGTATGGGATAGTATAGAGGGTCTATGTGGGAGATTAGTAGTATGTCAGTAAGGGGTATTTTGGGTTTTTTAGCTAGGGTGTCTTGGTTATAAATAGTAATGTTAGGGTCCTTATTTTGGTGTGCATCATTTTAGTAGAGTGTCCATTGTGGGACTTAAGGAAAGAGATAGCCCTCTCGAAAGGCTATTGGTTATTGTGATTTTCTTCATAGTTATTGTAATATATCAATTTCTTTGTGTTATTTGTGTTTTCTGGTTTGGATACCTAACAAATTGGTATCAGAGCACGTTTATCCTGGAGAATGGCGCAAAAACAACTGGAGGAGAGGATAGAGAGAATAGAGAAGGATGTGGTTGAAATGAAATAAGCCTTGCAGAGGATAGCTAAGAACATGGATCGATTGGTGGCAATGATATTGTCTAAAATCTCCGATAGCAAGGTTCAATTAACTGATGCACTTGTATATTCTTCTCATAAACAAATGATGACAGAAAATAATGAAGAATCAGTAGAACCCATGGTTGTTGATGAAGTTTAATCATCTCAGTGCAAGAGAGATGGAGAAGAAACAGGTAATCACAAGTTGATCCAGTCTAAGAAATGTGAAGTTCGATCAAGTCTCCAACGAATGTGGAGAAAGAAAGTCTTAAAACGTTGAAGATGGAAAATAAAGCTCATGCGATCGAGAATGAGGATCAAAAGAAAGCAATCAAGGCCGAAATGTATAGTTCTGGAATTCAAGGAATGCGCACAAAGGGGTGGGAATGACATTTGTTGTAACGAAGTCAGAAATTCAGGGGAAAAACGCCATCTAAAGTTGAGGGAGCGAAAAATTAAAGGAAGGTGCAGATACAAGTGTCATGTAGAAGTGGGGGAGGTAGTAGATTGGGGAACCAACAAAGAAATCGTAGATAAACGCCATTATCGACGGCAGATGAAGATATTGTCGGAGAAGAAACTGTGGAAGAGGTGTCGACTCAAGGGGCGTGAAGACACGAAAACCATCGATGGAAGCTGTTACCCGTGGCAATTACGTGTACGGTCAAGGATGAAGCCAAGGGGAAGGCGCGGTTGCAAGTATTACACACTGACAGGTTACAGATTGGTGAACCACGAAGGAAGAAAGAGAAGAAAGAAAATCGGTTGGTTGAGGAACCACTAAGGGAGCAAATTGAGGTTTTAACAGCCCAATATCATACTGAAATGGCTCCGAGAAGGGGATGAGAATTCCAAGTTCATTCATAGGCTTCTGGCTGCAAGGAAAAAGAAGAACTCAATTTCTGATATCCTTTCTAGAGGTGGGGTTAGCCTTATTACTGCTACTGATATTGAACACGAGTTTGTTGACTTTCATTCTACTTTGTTCACTAGAGACGAGGGTCCCCGATTTCTGCCCACTAATATTGATTGGAGTCCTATTTCCCTAGAGCAGGCTCATGGTCTTGAAGGTGTGTTCACTGAGGAGGAAGTTCGAAAGGTTGTCTTTTCTCTGGGTTCTGGTAAAATTCCGGGTCCTGATGGTTTTACTGCAGAATTCTTTAAATTTTTTTGGGATACGATTAAGCAAGACATTATGACCATGATTCAAGATTTTTATTCCTCTAGGGTTATTAATGCATCTATGAATGAGACTTATATTTGCTTAGTACCTAAAAAGTTTGCTTCCAAATCTGTTAATGAGTTTCGACCCATAAGTCTCATCTCTTGTGTTTATAAGATTGTTGCTCGGGTTTTATCTGACCGTTTGAAGTTAGTCTTGGCCACTACCATTGCAGATAACCAGCTTGCTTTTGTTTCACATAGACAGATTCTTGATGCTTCTTTAATGGCAAATGAGTTGATTGATGACTGGGCAATTCGTAACCTTAAAGGTGTAGTTTTGAAGCTGGATCTAGAAAAGGCTTTTGATACAGTTGACTGGGATTTTCTTGATGCAGTGCTACAAGCCAAAGGTTTTGGGAGTGTTTGGAGGAAATGGATTTGTGGTTGTATAACGAGTGCAAACTACTTTATTATTATAAATGGTAGGCCTCGTGGGAAAATTATTCCTAGTCGTGGTATTCGACAAGGTGATCCCCTATCCCCTTTCCTCTTTATTTTGGTCTCTGACTGTCTTAGCAGGCTGCTGACCCATAGTGCTAATAGGGGCCTTGTTTCAACCCATCCAATTGGTGCTTCATCATTCTGTTTAAACCATTTGCAGTTTGCGGATGATACTTTGCTCTTTTCTACAGCTGATCGATCTGTGTTGGAACATTTGTTTGAAGTGGTTAAAATTTTCGAGTGGGCTTCTGGGTTGAAAATTAACCTTGCAAAGAGTGAGATCTTGGGTCTTAACGTTGATGAACCTGAGTTGGATTAGGTGTTGTCGACTTTTGATTGCAAGCAAGGTACGTGGCCGACTACCTATCTTGGACCGCTTTTGGGGGTTCCAAAATGTTTTTTTGACTCCAATAATTGAACGTCTGCAACAAAAACTACATAACTGGAAGTACGCTTTTATTTCTAAAGGTGGAAGACATACCCTTATACAAGCTACACTCTCTAGTATGCATTTGTATTATATGTCTTTGTTCAAACTCCTTGCGAAAGTCATTTCGATTCTGGATAAGATTATTAGGGACTTCTTTTGGGAAGGAGCAAGGGGTGATGGTGGCGAACATAATGTAAAGTGGGCAATCACTCAGCTCCCTATTCTTTTGGGTGGTCTTGGGATTGGCAACTTAGAGCAGCGTAACATGGCCCTCTTAGCAAAATGGATTTGGCGTTTGTCTAAGGAACATGATTCTCTTTGGAGAAAACTTATTGTTGCAAAGTATTATGATCATTTACAGGTAGTCAATTGGCCTTCTTTTATCCCTACTGGTCCTCATAAATCCCCTTGGAGATTCATTTGTGTTGTTCGAGATTTGGTTTCTTCTCGTTCAATTAGGCGTATTGGGAATGGTTGTGATACTCGGTTTTGGACTGATTCTTGGCTCCGTTGCGGTCCTCTTGAAACTGCTTGCCCACGGCTCTTTAGGCTTTCTTTGCTCCCTGATTCTAATGTTGCAAGTCTTTGGACTTCCCCACGGACTCTGCTTGGGATTTGAAGCTTCGACGTAACTTAACAGATTTGGAGACTATTGAATGGGTCTTTCTCTCTCAACTGCTCTCCCCTATAAATCTTTCGAATACCTGTGATTCTTGGGTTTGGTCTTTGGAGACTTCTGGATGTTTCTCTATTAAATCTCTTACAGAGAGTTTGTTGTCTTCTGCTGATTTGTTGCCACGAGACATCTATTCGGTAATTTGGAAGAATAAATATCCAAAGAAGATTAAGATTTTCCTTTGGGAACTGAGTCTAGGAACCGTAAATACTTCTGATAGACTACAAAGAAGACTGTCTTATATTAGTCTTTCCCCCTCGTGGTGTCTCATGTGTCATATGAGTTCGGAGACTGCAGGTCATTTGTTCGTGCATTGTTTGTTCGGATCCACTATTTGCAGTCTTCTCTATCATTAAGGGTTAGATTCGTGAGAAAGCTAAGGAAGGAAGTCCACTCCTTCGATCTCCAGCTCAGTATAATTCCTTCTAAATTTGAGATCCCATCAAGCAGAAGAGACTGACCAGCATTTAGGAGATGAGAAAATCTTTTGTATTTGTTATTGGCTTTAGGTAGAGGAATCCAATCCTAGCCAGAAGCTCCATTTTAATTTGTGCCAACAACCCTTCATAAAGCGTTCTTCTCATTTGTTGCACTTTATCATACAACCAGGAAGTATTTTAACTTTTAAGGGTAGAATTTGCACATTGCTTCAGAAGACTACCTCAAGTCAACCATCCACAGCATCAAAAGTATTGGAGAATTAATCATTCTAAAACTTGCTACAAGCATTTTTTGTAACAAGGAACAAAATTTTCATTGATCAATGAAAATAACATGTTCAAAGATACAAAATCTTGGAGGAGCGGAAAAAGGCAAAAAATATAATACAAATACAAAACAAAACAAAAAAATCTGAGGTGTGAATAAAAGCATCCCAATTAGCACAAATATCACAAGTAGAATGAGACTCGAGCCATTAATCAATGAACTTTTCCTGCTGTACAAGCTATTACTCAAACACAAATTTAAAGCTTAAAGCTTTTGATGCTAAATGGATTCAATGGATTCGGGGTTGTATAAGGGATCCTAAGTTCTCTATTATGGTGAATGGGAGGCCTAGTATTTGTGCTTCGAGAGGTTAGAGCTTTGGTTAATAATGCCTACTCAAAGGGGGTGTTTGAAGGCTTTGTCGGTGGAAGAGACCGGATTCATGTGCCTTTGTTACAGTTTGCTGATGATACTTTAATTTTTTGTAAAGATGATGATGGAATGTTTAAAGCTCTCATTGATGTTATTGAACTTTTTCAATGGTGTTCGGCGAGAGGGTTAATTGGGAAAATCTGCTTTATGTGGGTTGAATATGGATGATTCTAAGGTGGAGGAGTTTGCTTCTAGGTTGAATTGTAAGGTTTGTTCTCTGCCGTTTTTCTACCTTGGCCTCCCTTTGGGTGGGCATCCCAAGTTGATCTCTTTTTGGCAGCCCGTTATTGAGAAAATTCAGTTAAAGATTGATAGGTGGAAATGGTTTAATCTTTCCCGCTGTGGAAGGTTAACTTTGTGTAATTCGGTTTTATCTCCCATTCTGTTGTATTATTATTCTATTTTCCAAATGCCAGCGTCGGTTAGCTTGATAATTGAGAGGATGCTTCGAATGTTTTTTTGGGAAGGATGTGTTGGTAGTAAGTTGAATCATTTGGTTAGATGGAGCCTGGTAACAAAAGCACAGGATTTGGCTGGATTGGGTATTGGGGGCTTAAAACATAGGAATTCTGCCCTTCTTGCTAAGTGGGGTTGGAAGTTCTTCAATGAGCCTCATGGTTTCTGGAGGCAAGTAGTCAGCAGCATTCATGGTGTCAGCAAGGGAGATTGGCACACGGCTGGGAGTAATAGGCCATGCTTAAGGAGTCCTTGGGTTTGTATTTCCAGATCATGGAAAAAGGTGGAGTCTCTTGCAAAATTATCTTTGGGGAATTATGAGGATCCTGTTTTGGCATGATGCTTGGGCAAGTAGTTCGGCTTTAAAGGATATATTTCCGAGACTTTTCGTAATTTCTTCTCATCCCAATAATTCGGTTGCTTCTTTTTGGGACTCTTCTACTTTGTCGTGGAGTTTGCTATTTAGGCGGCTTTTGAAGGAGGTTGAAATTATTGACTTTCAGGAATTGTTATTGACGATTTCTAATTTTTCTCCAAGTAGGGGTGAAGATAGTAAGCGGTGGAGCCTTGAGTCCTCGAGGGTTTTTTCTGTTAAGTCCTTAACAGGCTATTTGGGATCTTTGCAAGCCTTGGGGAAGGAGGTGTCCTCGGTTTTGTGGAAATCAAAATGTCCAATGAGAGTTAATATTTTTTTTATTTGGGTTCTGTTGAATGGAAGTCTTGATACGGCAGAAGTTTTGCAAAGGAAGTTACCTAATCAGAGCTTGCAGCTATCGGTTTGTGTTATGTGTTTTTCGGCAGGAGAAACTCTCAACCATTTATTTTTTTATTGTTCTTATTTGAGATTGTGTTGGTGCAAGCTTTTTGAGACTTTCAAGCTTCAGTGGGTGTTCTCCAACAGGGTTAAGCTTAATGTTGTGCAGTTGTTGTTTGGGCCTTATTTTAGTTCTAGGGCTCATATCCTTTGGGTTAATTCGGTCAAAGTTGTCCTTTCGGAAGTTTGATTGGAAAGAAACCAGAGAATTTTCAGAGATTCTCAGTTGTCTTGGGTTAATTGTTTTGAATCAGCATGTTTAAAAGCTTTTTCTTGGTGTTCGGCTAGCAAACTTTTTGACGACTTTACTTTGATGGATATTTATCGGAATTGGGCGGCCTTTTTGTTCCCAAATTAGTTTATTTTGTTTTCATTTATTGCTTTCATTTGTATTCCTTTTTCACTCCTTGTGGAGTTTGTTTCCTTGAGCATTAGTCTTTTTCATCTTCTAATGAAAAGCTTCTATCTCGTTCAAAAAAAATATCCTTCCTCCCTTTGGAGACATTTCATTACTGCAAGATATTATGGAATAGTATTTGATGCTGGGTGGCCACAACCTGTTAGGGACATTTCTTCTAAATCTCCATGGCGGTATATTAGTACTTTTCAAGATTTGATTTCCATTCGCTCCCATAGGAGACTCGGTGATGGTCAAGCAACGTTGTTTTGGACAGATTCTTGGCTAAATTGTCGTCCGATAGTTGATGCTTTCCCTAGACTATACAGGCTTGCTTTGAGCCATGAGCTTACGGTGACTGAGATGTGGAATGCTACTGATGCAGCTTGGAATTTGTTAGACTTTTGGAGCCAAAAATAAAACCCCAGTCGAAGAATACTTTGTGTGGAAAAGGAAATGAAGCAAATGGGTCCAGGCCCATTTTCTTTATGGTTTTAGGTCATTACATACGTGGTGCACATATAAATATGTGTAAGAATGTTTTTGAATTGTAATCGATAGTGTGGTGACTTAAGCCGTTGAAGAAGTTTTTCTTAGAAAAATAGTGTGACAGTGAGCACCTTTGTGTGAGAAAAAGAGAGTTTCACTTTTGTGGGTTTGAGGTTTTTTCTTTGATGTTTATCCCAAGCTATCGGGTTGTGATACTTGGAAGTCAATAGTCATTGTTGGGTTATTGAGGATTAGTTTGTAGCGCCAGTTTTGAGGACTTTTGTAATCTCTCATTATAGTAGAACTTGCAGTTGCAGAAAACTGGACGTAGTCCCGAGTTTGGGCGAACCAGTATAAATTCCGATGTCATTCTCTTTTCCCTATCTCTTTATATTTAATATTTTGTGACTCTGATTTATTGGTTGGCTTATCCTATGGAAGGGGAGATTTAATTTAATAATAATTAATTTGTGGTGATTATTATTATTGTATATTTTTCCCCCAACAAGTAGTATCAGAGCTTTTGGTTCAGAAGTCATGGGATACGTGGAGCCAACAAGTTTTGATGGAGTCATGAAGTTTAATTGGGACAATTTTGAATATTGGAAGATGATGGTCAAAGACTACTTGACTGTTAAAAAGTTGGGTAAGGCTTTGAAAAAGAGACCGGAAGGAATGAAAGATGGAGATTGGGGGACTCTTGATGAAGAAGCAGTTGTTGCAATCAGAATGTGTCATCGATGGACGTGGCCAATCAGGTAGCCAATGAGACAACTGCGATTAAGTTAATGAAAGCGCTTGCAAACAGGTATGAAAAACCCTTCACAAATAATAAGATCTATTTGCTTATGCGTATGGTTGAGGATGTTTCTGTGAATTCCTATATAAATGAGGTAACCACTTTGATAAATCAGTTGAAATCAGTTAGAATAGAGTTTACTGATTAAGTAAATGTTATTCAGTAGGTGAAAATACTCTACACTTTTCTGGTGTTTGTAATTTAGCCCTAGCTGAGGAAATTCGTAGAAAAGATAGTAGTAAGGAGTCTACTATAGGATCTGCTCTAGTTGTGACTAAGGGAAAAGAGAAGATTAATGAGGAAAATACATCGAGTAGCAGTAGGAAGAAGTGGAATAATAGGAATAAAGAGATAGAATGTTTTTATTGTCACAAGAAATGTCACTTTAAGAGTCGGTGTAGAAAATTGAAAGAGAATCTAGGGAGGAGACAAAATCAAGAGGCAAATATAGTGCAAGATGCATGTGTCTGTGTTGGGAGTGACACATAGAGCAGTAGTAATTCATCTGAGTGGATTTTAGACAGCGCAGCTACAGTTCACATAGCTTCAGATAGGAGTTTGTTCACATCCTTCACAGAAGGTTGTTATGGCCTAGTGAGGATGGGGAATGATGAAATATCCAGGACCAATGGGATTGGAGAGGTTAGTCTGAAGACAGAATGTGAGAATAATTTGGTACTGCGAGATTTCAGGTTTGTGCCCAGTGTTAAGATGAATCTTATCTCCACTGGCAAGTTAGCAGATGATAACTACATGTGTGAGTTTGGCAGAACCCAATGTAAACTCAGGTTAGGATCCCAAGTAGTGGTCGTTGGCCACAGGAAATCTACACTATACAGATGTCGGTTAGTTGATGAATGAAATGGAGGAAACTCCAAACACCAAAAGGAGCATTACAAGAAAGATCGCCAATTATAAATGGAAAAAGAAGAGTTAAACAAGCTAATGGGATAAATATCCTTACACCAATGATAAACATTTAGAAGAATATTATCCATAAAACGATCAAAAGTAGAAGAAACATCCCTGAATAATCGGCCATTGCTCTCAATCCATAGGTTCCAAAGAAAGACTCGAACTAGAGCCAGCCAAATGATTTTCCTAATACCCTTGAAAGGATGTCCCACCAAAACGGAGGATAGGAAATCAAAGATATTAATCGGAAGCGGTGATGACCAACCAAAAGCATTCAAAATCTTCCACCAAAAATTTAAAGAAAATGGGGAATGCACAAAAAGATGACCCGCATATTCAGAGTTCAATTTGCACATAAGACACCAAGAGGGGGATAAGTTCATGTAAGGCATTCGTTTTTTAAGACGATCAAAGATGATAATGACTCCTAAACCGAGCTCCCAGATAAAGATTTTAATCTTTTTTGGGTAAGAATCCTTCCATATGACCGAATAGGTATCCTTTCGCCCCACATCATCACAATCCAACAAATCAACAGTGAGGGATCTCACAGAGAAAAAACCAGAAGGCTCTAATAACCATGCCCAAGAGTCCAGTCTATTCGACAAACGAACAGTAGATAATAAATGAGATAGAGATGTTCACTCATTAATTTCTAACTCTGTTAAATTACGCCGAAGATTCAGATCCCAAGCCCACTCCGTCAAATTCCACATATTAGCCACAGTCAAATCAGAGTTCAAAGTCAGTCTAAAAAGCTGTGGAAAAGCCTGGGCAATAGGTCCACAACTAAGCTAATGATTCTTCCAAAAAGTTGTGGAGCATCCATTCCCAATACAACGTATAGAACGCCGAATCACCAAATCACGTAAAAGGCAAATAGATCTCCATGGTGATTTGTGTTTAGTATTCATAATGAGCGGGGGCCAGTCAACTGAAGTCAAAGAACCATAATATGTAGCTACTATAAATTTCTGCCATAAGGAGTCAGGTTCATGCATGAATCTCCAAATCCACTTAGCCAGCAAAGTCGAGTTTCGATGTGCAAAGTTACCAATCCCAAGACCACCCATGAGCTTAGGAAGCTGAACAGTTGCCCATTTCACATTATGTACTCCACCATCACCCTTAGCTCCTTCCCATAAGAAATCACGTATAATTTTATTTAGCATTGAAATGATTCTCGACAAAAGTTTGAAAAGAGACATGTAGTAAGCAAGCACACTAGAAAGTGTGGCTTGAATAAGAGTATGTCGACCACCTTTGGAAATAAAAACATGTTTCCAATTATGAAGTTTCTGTTTCAAACGCTCTATAATAGGTTGCCAAAAACAAACCGTTTGGGAATTACCTCCCAATGGCAAGCCCAGATAACTGCTTGGCCAAAACCCTTGTTTACAACCAAAGATCGTCAACAACCTGTCCATCTCAGGTTGATCAATATGTATGTCAATCATCTCACTCTTCGCCAGATTAACCCTTAAACCAGAAGCCCAAAATCTTGATCAGTTCATAGAGACGTTGCAAGGCAGAATGATCAGAAGTTGAAAAAACGAGCGTATCATCCGCAAATTGCAAATGAGTGAAGGCAAAAGATGAGTTACCAATAGAGTGAGAAGATATACTACCTGATCTGGCACCATAGTCCAATAGGTGGCTCAAAACATCAGACACCAAAATAAAGAGAAACGGGGATAGAGGGTCACCTTGTCGGATACCACGAGATGGAATAATCTTCCCACGAGGTCGACCATTAATAATGATAGAATAGTTAACACTCGTAAGACAACCCCGAATCCACTTCCTCCAGGTTGCCCCAAAGCCTTTAACCTCCAACACTGCATCTACAAAGTCCCAGTCAACTGTATCAAACGCCTTTTCAAGGTCAAGTTTTATAACTACTCCTTTGATATTTTGAATGCTCCAGTCATCAATTAGTTCATTTGCCAATAATGACGCATTGAGAATCTGTCGGTTAGCCACAAAAGCAAGCTGGTTTTCTGCTATTGTTGATGGCAAAACAGATTTCAAGCGATTAGATAAGAAACGCACAATAATTTTATAAACGCAAGAGATAAGACTTATAGGGCGGAACTCGATCACAGATTTTGACCCAAACTTCTTTGGTATTAAGCAAATATAGGTTTCATTTAATGAAACATTGATGATGTCGAATGAATAAGTCTTGAACCAGGCTCATAATGTCAGATTTAAGGATATCCCAAAAGAATCTGAAGAACTCAGCTTTAAAGCCATCTGGTCATGGGGATTTATTGGAACCCAATGATGTCGATTAGTTGTTGCCAAGAAAGGTTTAAAGAGACAGTGGATATCAGTTAAAGTTGCAGATGGTTGTAGTAGAGGTACAGTTGAGCCAGCAACAATGATAGTCAAGTTTGATCAGTCAGATCAAGATCTTTCAGTTCAGGAACAATTGGGAAGTCCAGGAGAGAAAATTGATGGCTATCATGAACCCCCAACTGTCAGACGGATAGTTGAATTGAAGAAGTCGCCTAGGCGAGTGGAGGCATCGAAGTGGAAGGCCAGAGCAGTTGCTAAGGTCAAGGGTAAAGTCTCTAAATTGGCAGCAAGCTTGAATAGAGGATTCAAGCCCTTCTCAGAGTGTATCTTCTTCAGAAACAGTGGTTCAGGGTTGAAAAAGATGTTGGTTGGTACTACTTAGTTGAAGTGGGAGTACCTAAGAAGCACGGACACGAATACGAGATACGGATACGATACGACACGGACACGGCGACACGTCATTTCTTAAAAATCTAGGACACGGACACGGCTAGGACACGTTTATTAAATATACATTTTTTAAAATAAATATCATTTTTATATCAGAAAAAAAATTTAAAATTAATAAGTTTATGTATCAATATGCTTAAAAAATTGATTTCGATGTATTTCGTTCTCAAACTTCATTATTTTTGTCCTATATTACATGTACCTATTTAGTATACTTGACAAGTGTTCATTATATGCCTAACAAATACCGAACCTATATTGACTTTGTACAACTAGTTTCTAACACATCTATAATGCTAACAAGTGTCCAATACGTGTCCAAGTCCAACAAGTGTCGGAGTGTCCAAGTGTCCGACACGTGTCGGACACGGACACGCTAGCCAAATTAAAGTGTTCGTGCTTCTTAGGGGAGTACGTGTCTGCCTTTTTCGTCTGGGAGACAGATCCACGTAGCGAGCCTATACCTCGGGGCGAGCACAGATGCACTACAGTTGTTTTTCTAATGGTTGCCTGTCTTGTGAGTTTTGTGTTTTCAGGTATTTTTTTTTTTAGCCTTGGAGTTTGCCAAAAAGATCAGAAATAACAGTTGTAGTGGGAGTTGTACCTTGGAGTTTATCAAGGTGATCAAAGTTTCATTGCAATGGGAGACAAAGTCGTATTTTTGTCTCCAAGTGGGAGATTGTTAGACTTTTGGAGCCAAAAATAAAACCCCAGCCAAAGAATACTTTGTGTGGAAAAGGAAATGAAGCAAATGGGTCAAGGCCCATTTTCTTTATGGTTTTAGGTCATTACATACGTGGTGCACGTATAAATATGTGTAAGAATGTTTTTGAATTGTAATCGACAGTGGTGACTTAAGTCGTTGAAGAGTTTTTCTTAGAAAAATATAGTGTGACAATGAGCACTTTTGTGTGACAAAAAGAGAGTTTCACTTTTGTGGGTTTGAGGTTTTTTCTTTGTTGTTTATCCCAAGTTATCGCGTTGTGATACTTGGAAGTCAATAGTGATTGTTGGGCTATTGAGGGTTAGTTTGTGGCGCCAGTTTTGAGGACTTTTATAATCTCCCATTATAGTAGAACCTGCAGTTGCAGAAGACTGGACGTAGTCCCGAGTTTGGGGCGAACCAGTATAAATTCTGGTGTCATTCTCTTTTCTCTATCTCTTTTTATTTAATATTTTGTGACTCTGATTTATTGGTTGGTTTATCCTGTGGAATGGGAGATTTAATTTAATAATAATTAATTGGTGGTGATTATTATTATTGTATATTTTTCTCCCAACAGAATTTATGTTTACCGTGTAATTTGACCGATCTGGGCTGGAAACTAGTGAACGGGTTACCCTGGCAAATCATTTGGATTCAGTTCAGTTGATAAACACTACTGATTTGGGGCACTGGCCTATAGAGCTTTCTGGTTGTTTCTTAGTAAAATCTTTAATGCGTTCTACAGATGCTTTGATAAAAGACCTTTATTCAGTAATCTGGAAAGATGATTATCCAAAAAAAATTAAGATCTTTCGTTGGGAACTCAATTTGGGAGCTATTAATACTCATGATCGTCTCCAAAGACGAATACCTTATATGACTCGACTCCTTCCCCATCAATGTGCATTATGTGTGGTTTGAATGTCGAAACTCCCAGACACTTGTTTGTGCATTGTTCCTTTGCTTCTCAATATTGGTGGTGTATTCTAAAGGCATTTGGTTGGTCAGTGGCTCTTCCTCACAACATTTTTTACTTTCTTTCTACTATTTTGGTGGCGGTGGATCAACCGTTTACAGAAACAACAAAGATCCTTTTTCTTTCATTTTTCGAGCTTTTCTTTGGAGTATTTGGCTTGAAAGAAATGGACGAAGCTTCGGGAATGTTTCTTCTTTTTTTTTATCCCTTTATAGACATTGCATTATCCAATGCTTTTTTGTGGGAGTTAGAGCCTTTTAGTCTTTATAGCTTATCTTTCTTAGTCGCAAATTAAAAAGTTTTTATGTAAATCGCCTATAGGTGCTCGGAGTTTAATCTCTTTTATCTCACTCGTCAATGAAATGTTTCTTATACCCAAAAAAAAAAGACCCTAAATGTTACATTAAAGAACTTTTTCCTTTTTGGAAATGAAAATATATAAAGATAAAATTGATGGGCAATTATAATACTTCGTGGAAGGAATGAAGAACCATAACTCCCAAGAAACTACATTAAAATAAACGTCTAAAAGAGGACTCACAGCTTTCTCTGGAGGGACTGGCAAGCCATCAAAAAGTCCCATTTCAAGCCTTTACCTAAAAAAGAGCAAGCAGGTAATCGTTAGAGCACAACTCAAGTCATTCAACTGATTGTTGAAACCAAGCTGAAAGGGCAAAACAACCTATTATAACAACGAACTAAAGCAAAACAGCAGATATCCATTCACTAATAACATTCCTAAAACGAATTAGGCCAATGCAGGTATTCTGAGGGACTATCAAGCTAACAAAAATTCCCATTTCAAGCCTTTATCTAAAAAAGAGCAAGCGGGTAATTGTTAAAGTGCAACTCAAGTCATTCAACTGATTCTTGAAACCAAGCTGAAAGGCCAAAACAACCCATTATAACAACTTTCCTCTCCCCCTTGCGAAGCATGTGTGCTCTACAGGAAATAGACAATATGCAGCACGAAGCTAATTTGAGAAACTAAGTTATTTATAAAATTAAAATTACAAAGGGTGAAACCCTGGGCCATTTAAGGAAGCTACGAAGATTAAATGCCTCCTTGGCATAAGCATTTTTTGCGATGGGATCAAACTTACGGATAAATCCTACAAATTTTTGACAGCCAAACGTTGTAGGGGTTAGGCCACTTGCAGATATCAAAATAATAATAATAATAATAATACTCTGTAAATGTCACAAATTCCCAAGTTACAGCAGACTACAGTAGATGAGGACCAACCAGAAAAGGAGGAAAAGCAAGCCGGAGACCTATATTTACACGAATTACAGCAATCTCAGACCATGAATTAAAACAAATTACATCAGCTAAAACCATTAAAAATAAAACTAAAAAAGTACACCCAGCAACCAAAAACCAGAGCCCACGTCAGAATTCTCGGAAAACATCATATTCCAATGCCGACAAAATGATCAATCACAAGCAACCAGCAAATCCACCAGCATCCTCGCCCATTAAACAGAACTTAATTCGAACAACCTTGAGAGAGATCATGAGAACACACCTTAATCAAGAGACATTGACTGAACGTGGAAGACTGAAGAAATGAGATCACGAGGGACAGTGAGAGAGGGAGAGAGATAATTCAATATGTTGCTTCTTTGGAAACCGACAGCCTTGATAGACCCAATGATGGTAACAATTGACACGGCACACCCGATGAAGAAAGAGAGCGAGAGATTACAGATTGAGTGCCACCGCGGTTGGATGGGTTGATTCTCCGACTGACGACGGAGATGGACTGGGAATGCTAATGAGAGAGAGAAAGAGAGAGGAAGTTGAATTAGTGCTCTGATTTTGCTCGGAATCAGAGAAATGGTGATGAAGAAGGAAATTGAGTTGATCTGCCGATTTTGCCCTAAAGCCCCAACCGCGTGGCGTTTACCAAAGAGGGCAGCGGGAAGAATTAGTTGATGCCTTAATATATAGTTATTGGTATTTACGGTTTCGGTCCGTCTTAATAAATAAACTCATAACTAAATTGCACATTTGTACTCTTTTTTTTCCACTAAATGATACATTTTTAACTCATAAATTTCAATACTAAGTTACATAATTGAGTCCCAATTGACATGTACATAACAATTTAGTAGTAATTGTCATATCTTCATTCTGATATTCACATTGTATTCTTTCATACTTAAATCAAAACATATAAATATTAAACAAAAATGCTATTTACAACAAGTATGATTACGTTAGGTAGATCATACTCGATCTAGTGTGTTGTTTTTTTCACACAATACCTTCGCCATATGTACTTTAAACTATTGTTCATAAGCACAAACAGCATGTCAAACAAAAAAGAGTTAAAAATATAAAACAAAACATAAAATAGTTTATCCAATTCTTGGTCAACTTTAGGTTAGCTTAACGTTTGAACACTATACTTCTATCATGAAGTTGGGGGTCCAAATCTTTCATCTCATAATAATTAAGGAGTTGTGTTCATATACTGAGAGTGTCGTGATAGTACATGAAGTTATATAGTATGTGTGTTATAATGCATAGTTATTTAGTATGAGTTATAATAGTCCATATTTGAGGTGTATAATATTCCACAAACTATTATGACTCACGTCTCAAACAACCTATAAGTTGTGATACTTAAAACAAAGTTAAATTATAAAAAATACCCTTAAACTATGGGTCAGTTTCAATTATATCCCAAACATTGAAAATTTTCATTTTAACCCATTGAAGTTTGAAGTATGTTTTGAAACAACTTTTGGATTATTTTTTCTCAATTATATGAAAAATGTTGTGTTTGCATTTGTATTGTTGTTTATTTTAATATGTTTGAACACATACGTTAAAAAAAAAATCAAAACATATGCAAATACGTCATTTTTCATTCATAATTTTAACGTAAAAAAGCTTTCAAAGTTCGTTTTGAAACAAACTTCGAAGTTCAAATATTTAAATACAAATTTGTAAAGTTTAGAAATATGATTGAAATCAACCCTACAGTTTAGAAGTATTTTCATAATTTAACAGGAAAAAATGGGTCATTGGGTTCATTTATTATCATTGTGTTTTTTATAAAAAAAAGGTCATTAGATTTGGGTTAAAATATCATTTTGGTCCCCTATACTTTGAGTTTTGTTATATTTTAGTTCATGTACTTTTAAATGTCAAATTTTAATCTTCGTAATTTCAATAAAACTTAAAATTAGTTAATATGATAAATTTGAAGTTAGTTTCTATCAAAATTGGTTATCCAATAATAATAATTTCAAATGAAAAAACAAATCAACTTACTTTCAAATTTTGTAGAGAAAAATATGATTTTTAAAAAAACAATAATAAATTAAGAGTAGAGACCAATTTTAAACGGACGGAAAGATCAAAATGGGACCATGCTAGTGATTTATTATTATTATTTTGATTATTTATTATTAATTTTTTTTACGTAACCATGCTAGTGATTTTAACCTTGGATTTATTGACAAAAAGAAAAATAAAAATGACAAAACTGAGGGAGGGTATTTTTGTAAAGTTAATTTATGGGCAAGTGGAATTACCCATCGTCGGATAATAACGAAACCGTCCCTTATTCTTCTCTCCTCCGACCACCGTCTCTCTGTTCTTCGGAGTCGCGATCGCTGGAAAATTATGGATCCGTCGGACCAGAGTTCCGAACTATTTGATTCATTTCCGCCGATTCCATACACTATCTTTTTGCCGGAAGAGAATTTCAGCCTCAACATCAACCCTAATTCCGACGAAACGATCAACACGAGTATCACTCCAAGTCAAGACCCTAACATTGCGTCGAGTCAATTTTTCCCATTCCCAGTTCCCAAGAAGCGGAGAAGAGGCAGACCTCAGCGAAGTGTCACATCGTTCAATTTCCCTCCCTTCCCCAACGGCAATTTCAGTGCCAACAATGGCATCGTCCCTTCCTCTTCTTCAGTTTCAATACCGGCTGCCAGAAATAGCATTGGAAGTTCTAGCGCCATTGTCCCAGACGTGGCTGATGAGATTATCGTGATTAACAAAGAATCCACTGGCGAGGCATTGCTTGCGCTGACGGCCGGATTTCCTGCTGATCACTTAACGGAGGATGAAATCGATGCTCGGGTGGTCTCTGTTATCGGAGGTATTGAACAGGTGAACTATATTATCATTCGGAATCACATTATTGCGAAGTGGCGTGAAAATGTGTCGAATTGGGTGACTAAGGAGATGTTTATTGATTCTATACCTAAACATTGTCATACTTTGCTAGACACTGCTTATAATTATTTGGTTTCACATGGGTATATTAATTTTGGGGTTGCTCCTGCGATCAAAGACAAGATTCCTGCCGAACCATCTAAGCCCAGCGTGATTGTGGTCGGTGCGGGACTGGCAGGTCTTGCCGCTGCTAGGCAACTGATGCGTTTTGGATTTAAAGTGACTGTTTTGGAGGGTAGGAAGCGAGCTGGCGGGCGGGTGTATACTAAGAAGATGGAGGGAGGAAATAGGGTATGTGCAGCTGCAGATTTAGGTGGGAGTGTTTTGACGGGTACTTTGGGAAACCCACTTGGGATTATGGCTAGACAATTAGGCTATTCTCTTCATAAGGTGAGAGATAAGTGTCCACTTTATAGTCTTGACGGGAAGCCTGTGGATCCTGATATGGACTTGAAGGTGGAAACTGCATTCAATCATCTTCTGGATAAGGCAAGTATGCTCAGGCAATCGATGGGTGAGGTCTCTGTCGATGTTTCTCTTGGTGCAGCACTGGAAACGTTCTGGCAGGCTCATGGGGATGCAGTTAATAGTGAAGAGATGAACTTGTTCAATTGGCATCTTGCTAATTTAGAGTATGCAAATGCAGGTTTGCTGTCGAAGCTTTCACTTGCATTCTGGGACCAAGATGATCCGTATGACATGGGTGGGGACCATTGCTTCTTGGCTGGGGGAAATGGAAGGTTGATTCAAGCATTGGCTGAAAATGTTTCAATTTTATATGAGAAAACAGTGCACACCATTAGATATAGTGGTCATGGTGTGCAAGTTACTGCTGGAAATCAGGTCTTTGAAGGTGACATGGCTTTGTGCACTGTACCTCTTGGAGTTTTGAAGAGTGGTTCTATTAAGTTTATCCCAGAATTGCCTCAGAGAAAGCTGGATGGAATAAAGAGATTGGGTTTTGGACTGTTGAATAAGGTTGCAATGCTTTTTCCTCGTGTGTTTTGGGAAATGGATCTTGATACCTTTGGGCACCTGTCTGATGATCCAAGTCGTCGAGGAGAGTTCTTTCTATTTTACAACTATGCAACTGTTGCTGGTGGTCCTCTGTTGATAGCCTTGGTTGCAGGTGAAGCTGCACATAAGTTTGAGAACATGCCCCCAACAGATGCTGTGACCCGGGTTATTGAAATTCTTAAGGGTAATAATTTTATGCTCATGCCATTTTTTCTATAGGGAATCTCTGATCTTGAACTTTCCGCAACAAAGTTAGTTGTATACCATTTTTTTTTTACTTGAGAACGTTGTTAGCCATTACATGTTTAGATTTAATTTTTTTTTTGACAATGGGGAAGATTAAAAAGGACAGACTTTGAGGAAATGCCGTTAGGACTTTTTTTAGCGCCCTTGGAGGTTTGGATAGGAATTGTGTCTTTGAAATCCAAGATTGAAATTAATATCCTCTCACCAAGTTTTCTTTTATAGCATTAATTTTTTTCATTCTTTCCTTTTTATAGGCAAGTAAGATTTTTTTTCAAAGAATGTCACAGATGAAAGATTTTAGCGGGAAAGGGACTTTTTAGAAGAAATTAAGATATCTCAGTACATAACTTTTAGAAACGTCAGATTAGGAGAATCCTAAGGGCCTGTGTGGTGAGCAATTTGAAAACAGAAATTTGAAAACAAGGAATTCAATAAAAACAGAGTTGTATTTCATGTTTTCAGATATGTGTTTGGTAGCAAATTTAGAAATTTGATTTCATTCTAAACAGTTGTTTAAAGTGTGTCCTATAACATGCTTATAGATCATGAAATTAGTTGTAGTTGTAGTTGCAAAACTAATTATTAGATTGAATATAAGTCATTATTAATTAATTTATGAACATGATTTTATAAATTTTATAAAATTATCATTTTATAATATAATATAATATTATATAATTTATAATATATTATATCATACATATTTTAATTTAACAAAAGTAAATTAAGTTTATAACATGAAATATTATATTTATTAAGATTTTTATCTTTGTTTAATATAATTCTGCATTTTAAAATTTTTAAATCAGAATATGGATGCAATGAAAACATAAAAATGTTGTTTTCAAAATTTCTACTATTTGGATCCCAGAATTCGAAAACAATTTTCGAAAACACATCTGCCAAACACATATTCAATGAATCCGAAAACATAAAACAAAATTTGGATTGCATGCCAAACAACCCTAACTTTTTGTACTTCTCCCCTTTTGAAGTTTTAATGTTTAATGATAAGTGTTGTGTGTTTTGAGTGGAGCTTTTTTTAATGAGATATTGTTTATATATATATATATATAATCTTTGAAATGATTGCTCTAGTTGATTTTGTGGTGTTAAAAGATTCTTTGCATAAAGAGATGCAGGTATCTATGATCCCCAAGGAATTGATGTCCCAGAGCCTATTCAAACAGTGTGTACTAGATGGGCTAGTGATCCATTTAGTCTGGGCTCTTACTCAAATGTTGCAGTGGGGGCGTCAGGCGATGACTATGACATTCTAGCAGAAAGCGTGGGAGATGGAAGACTCTTCTTTGCTGGTGAGGCAACCACGAGGCGATATCCAGCAACTATGCATGGAGCTTTTCTCAGTGGGCTGAGAGAAGCAGCCAATATGGCCAACTATGCCAATGCTCGAGCTTTGAGGCTGAAGATAGATAGAGGTCCTTCCAAAAATGCACACTCTTGTGCCTGTCTTCTTGCAGATCTATTTCGAGAGCCAGATTTAGAATTTGGAAGCTTCTCTGTCATTTTTGGTCGAAAGAATGCCGACCCTAAGTCAACGGTCATTCTAAGGGTGACATTTAATGATCCACAGAAGAAGAACCATGAAGGTTCAAACTCAGATCAACAGCACACAAATAAGTTGCTTTTCCAACAACTTCAATCACACTTCAGTCAGCAGCAACAGCTTCATGTTTATACCCTGTTGTCGAGGCAACAGGCACTTGAACTCAGGGAGGTGCGAGGGGGTGATGAAATGAGGTTGAATTACCTTTGTGAGAAGCTAGGAGTGAGACTAGTGGGGAGAAAAGGTCTGGGTCCTAATGCGGATTCTGTAATTGCTTCCATTAAAGCTGAGAGGGGGAATAAGAAACCTTCCTCAACTTATTTAGCTCTTAAATCAGGTGAGCATGATCTACCTCTACGTTTCCTCCATTTCAGTCAAATTTATTATAGTTCACATTTGAGTTTTTACTTGGTTTTCAATAGGGACATCAAAGATGAAAACCAGCAATCTGAAGCGAAATGCAGTCAGGTACGTTTAAATGTCCTAACATCTTGTATCTCTGTTCCTTTGACTATCTATTTACCAACACTGATTTTCCAATATTGGCAATCTTGTTTTACTTCTTTAGGAGGGCCAAAATAGTTAGAAACAGTAGTAGATTAGCAGCTTCTCCTGTTTCAAACACATCAAATGATCGAGTATTGGAGAACATTAAACCGATGGATCAAGACTCATCTGCAGCCCTTCGTTCAGGTAAATAGTCCAACCACCTAATTTTAAGATGGTTGTTGACGCACTTTGGTTAGGGCGTATGTTTCAGATTTTTTTGAGAGTGGATTTTCCATTGGGTAAAACCTTAGATCAATTATATAACTATTTTGTGTTTACTCCCTTTTTTCTGCAATGATTGATGACTGATAAGATTGGTTTTTACTTTTATTTTCTCGTCCAAAACTCATGTCGTGATCCAACCTTCCCCTGATGGAATTTCTGATGCCTCTCACAGATCAAAACCAACATGACATACTGAAGCAATGAGTAGATTTCTCCTTAGACTCTCAACACAATTGACCATCCAAGAGGCAACTTTTTTCTTCCAGCCAAAAACAAAGCTGCCAAAACATAGATCCCTATGGAGCTAGCTGAGCTGCAGATAGACACGGTCTCATTCTAACCGTAGGCTACCTGGAATTGAAATGTCAAAGGCTTACAATAAAACAGTTGGAACATATGCCTTAACTAACCAAGTTGCTCGATATAACTGAAATCACTGACCCGGGAATAGTATTACTCACTAGCCATGACTTGTATTCTGTAGATGCTAAGCTTGTTTTGCTGAGAAAAAGCTTCAGCACCTGGTTCAGATTTATGGTGAGTTCACAATGGAATCAGCACCTTCTGAGCGGAACTTCATCACTTTCAGTTCCCTGCAAAGCAACCAATATGGACATTCATGTGATGTTGCAGCTAAGGTTTTGAACTATATACTTCAAGTAGATTATTAGAATTATTAATTAGAGCAACATGATCCTATTTTCAGTGAATATTACTGAAGCCAAAAGGGAAACGAGTGGTTGCTCCAAAAGTCTGGCTGCATAGAATGTAATGGTCTATAGGCATCCATGTACACTGCTATATCGGAAAGAAGTGAAGTAGAATTGCTAGTTTTAGTTGTATTGTAGACCAAGATTGAAATATAATTGATTTCGTTCATTACTTATTTTGTAGAGAAGAGATCTTGTTTTATTCCAATCTTTTTCAGTACAAAATCCAATTCCTTGTTCGTTTGAAACAAAAACCATTGATTTATTCCCAATTTGAGTATAATCCGAATAGTTTAGCACATATATTTCCTATCAGGGAGTTGTGGTTTGAAATTTTTGTTTGAGTTCTCTTTTGAATAACGAATCAGTCCCTATTATTGTCTACTTTTCATTGTTAGGTAGAAAAATATCTGCCAACTTATTTTGGGTTAAATATATTAAATGGTCTCTAATTTTTAGGTGATTTTCATTTTGGTCATCTTTCAAAATTTTTGAGTTTACCTTCGTTAAGTATTGAGAATTATCAATTAAATTGCATAAAAAAGTTGCTAAATTTTGATAATAAATAGTTGATGTGCTATTAATTTAGTGTTTTTAATCATATTTCAATATATAAGCATACCACTTTGACGATAAACTTCGTTGTTGAGTAGGTTGAAGCTAAAGTTGCCTTTTGAACAATTTGGATTTCGGATTTCATTTGTCAAGTACATCAATTTGTCCAAATAAATTACTTAATAAATTTTTTATGAAACAATCTGGGAATATTTAGTACACCCAAGGTAAAATTGAGAAATTTTAAAACCTGGAGACCATGTGGTCTAGTATATTTAGTCCGTTCATTTTACTTTTGTACAAACTTATACCTTTTATATATAATTGTACTCAAATTCTTTATCTTTTTTTTTTATACGGCGATTCAAATCTCTAAACTCTTGATTGAAGGCACACACTTTATGCTAGTTGAACTATGCTCATGTTAGCAAATCCTTTATCGTTCTTCACACTCCAATAAATTTTATTCCAATACGGTCATGTTACAAAGCTATAAAAATACAACTATTCACAGGTGTAATTCATGGAATAACGCCTCTAGAAGAAGGGTCGAGAAAAATGAGGGAAGAAACGTATGTTTGTTTGGAGTGATTTTTATTTGATCATTTTTACAGTTAAATAACGCATTGTGTAAGGCATTAACACTATTCAAAATCAATGTTGATGGCCTCTCCGTGTGCTAAGATCTCTTATATCACTCAAGCCGCCAGACTCTCCCAACCACTCCTCCAATTTTGCTTCTTTATCGGCCCTGAAATCGTCAAAGTTATCAGACACCGAAAATAAATTGGTGTCCAAACCGACATCAACCTGGTCGTCTTGTTGCAACTCATCATTAACATGACTAGACAGAGGCAACTCGTCGGTTTCCATATCTGGCTGTGATAAACTAGAACTAGCTGATGCAACTGATGGTTGGCTAGGTTGTGGCTGTACCTTATTGACTTCAACCTGCACAAGATCTTCCTTGATGTCAAGCTGTGGCCACTTAAAGTTGCTTGCCTTTTCTCTAGCTGACTTGAAAACTGTTGAAATATAACCGCCACTGTCGTCGTCACGTGGGGCAACAATTGCGCTTCGCCCCCAGGTGGCCGATCTCCAAGTGCTTATTCTCCCCGGTGGCTGCATACCAGAAGTATTACGAATCAAGCCTCTTCTTGGCTGTTTGGTTGACATTATAGCAAGAGTCTTCTTTATGTCTCTGATCATCTCATCAGCAATAGGAAATCCACATTCTTTCATCGACCTCAACATGGTGATCGAATCCTCCGAATCTTCAGTATGCAAAGTTGTTTCATGAGACTTGTCCACCACACTATTCTTCAGATTGATAACATTGGGAACAGCATTTTTTGTGTGCTGTTGAATGTAGAAAAGCCCAGTTGAAGGTTCGTTAGCAATATACTTGATCATCTCCCCCGAGCTTTCAGCTATCTCCACAAAGCCATCAACTGTGGAGAATCCATACATCTTTTCAAAGGTGAATGGCAGTTCATCACTGGGTTTTTGAAACATAACAGATGTAATTGCTAATCGAAATAATGGGGTAAAAAATGAATAACAGACAACAAATTGTCGAATAACTAAGATATTATTTGTTCAGTGAAGTTAACAACACAAATTAACAGAGATGAGACCCCACCGACACTTGAGAATAAAAAAATATAAACAGATTAAAGAAGCAACTTTAATATAAAATTTAGTGAAGTCTAACTTTATAGAAAATGGAAACCTTCTTATCTCCTCCTTGTCGTCTCCATACTTGCCTGTCTTGCTCACTTTTGGCATTGGCAGGGGTCTACAACCAATAACTATGCTCACGTTAAAAAACAGCTAATCAATTCCATTTTGTAGTGCAGATATACTTGTTCTAACAAATACTATCGTCTTTACGATGCAGTTGCAAAATGAAATCATAACATAAACCCAAACACATATCTCGTGACAATGATTTACTTGTGATTATGCACGGACAAGTGAGCATTTAATTGAGGAGGATTGGCAAATAGTTTTACACTGTTAGGAATCAGGATACCGCTAACAAGAAAACCCGAAATATAACTATATTGCAATATCGATTGAAATTACGATGTCAATAGCCTTTCGAGGGGGCTATATCTCTCCCAAAGTCCCTACACTAAGACAATACCAAAATCCTTCCCTCCTTTCTAAGGACCCTAACTTCCCTATTTATAATAAGACACTACTAACTAATTGCTACTATGCCCTTACTAATAAAATACTCATTTACCTAATATACCCCTTGCTAGTACTCTCACATGCACCTCACTTTTTTCTGATTTCTAGAAGCAAAGAAAATAAATCCACGACACCTCGATTTCTTTACTCCATACTATTTTTAAAATTCCACATGCCATATAAAGATGTAGGTGAATCTCATTGAGGGTAATGTCCAACTATGGGTCGTATCTAACACTTAATAATTGAGCCTTTCACTTTTCAATATTAAATCCCTGCCAGTTTAGTTATGGTGATTCCAAATCAACTGTCCACACATGCATACATACACAGTGATCCCAAAGAAGTACGAGTAGTGTAATTAATTGTGGTTGATACACACATTACAGAAGGGATTAGCCAACATAATATTTACCACATAAATCATCCAACTTGTGATGCTAATATTAAGAACTGACAAGATATACTTAGGGAAGGGAATGCATATGCATCTTTAAAATGCCACAACATAACAATTGCGCGGCAGAGATGCCCTGTTTGCAGACCAGGTCGCCTGTTATTGGTAAAGGGTATTGGGTTGAAAACAAAAGGATATGGTGAGAGTGGACTTCCGAAAACTGATGGTAATAACCAGGTTGTTCGCCCACCGCCCTGGTCAGAGGTTAAACATGCCATTGAATCTCATTTTCGAGTCAAGGTTCAGATCAACCCCTTTTTCCCAGATAAAGCAATGATACTTGTCGATGAAGGGGTGTTAGAAATCTCAATAGACATCCTGGGGAAATGGCAATTGGTGGAATCGGTTCATTTGAAATTGGAGCAATGGTCTAACCGTATCCATGGGCAGTCGAGGTGATTGAGTGTTACGGAGGTTGGATTGCGGTTAGGAACTTGCCTCTCCATCTGTGGAATGTAAATGTTTTTGATGTAATAGGAAGACAGCTGGGAGGATTGGTGGACATAGACCAAGACACTTTGAGCTTCATCGATTTAAGGGAAGCAAAATTGAAAATCTCAAGGAATGTGTGTGGATTTCTTCCGGCGGTAATGAAGATAGATGGTGCTTCTTTGGGTACTTTTAGTTTAAACTTCATTTCTTTAGAGGCAAATAATTCTTTGAGGCCATTCAAAGAACCATCGATTTTTAAGGATTTCGATAATCCATTAGATTTGGACAGAATCTCAAAAGTGAGGGAGGTTATAAGGGCTCTGGAGGCTGCTTCGAATTTTGTTGGTTTTGGGAGTCCAAGGCTTCAGGAAGTAACTCTGTTGGGTGGCTGTTCGGTTTTAAATCAGATGGGGCAGGGGAAAGGTTGCAACGGTTCAAATGAAATGGATGGGGCATTAATACATAGTATCGAATCTGAAGGGGCATTAGTCTTAAACGGTTCAAATGAAATGGATGGGGCTTTAATACAGAGTATCAAAACTGAAGGGGCATTAGTCTTAAACGGTTGCAATCAGCCATATGGTTGCAACGGATCAATTGAATTGGATGGGGCTTTATTGCAGAGCATTGAAAATGAAGGGGCATTAATAAAAGACAATTGCAATCAGTCAGAAGGTAAGGAGACTTGGGTTAGAAATTCTGTTGATGACTCTGTCGGTTTGAATGTTGATTCTTTTGAACAGGAAAGGGAAGTCGAGGTGAATCCAGCTATAGTGGATGCAGTTGTAAGCATTTGCAGAAGAGAGGAAGGGAAAGAGGAAGGGAGTCACGGGAGCAGGGGAGGTTTTTTTTGGTCAGGAAGACGAGTGCAGTAGTGCCAACCTCGATCCTCATCGCTCCAAAGATTGTCATTTTCAAGGATCACCGATTCCTTCCTCGGTAAGAAATATAAAAAACAGATTCTGCCAATCTTATGCAAATTCTATGTTAGGAAAAAAAGGGATTCTGCAGGATTGACTGGTGTTTTATCTTCCCCTTTGTTTCAAGCCGATGATTTTGGGAATTTGTGCTAAGATCAGCTGTGAAAGGGAGATGTTTAACTGGAGTTCAGAGGCAACAGGTACTGGCTGAGAAGACAAGCAATCATCTTCACGGGTTGGAGGAATGTTGGCTAGGACCGAATGGTTCTAAGTTCTATAAAGCTTCCTTTAAGGGAAATGCTCGGGAAGATAAGCAATCAGGGGATTCTTTTCTTAGTAGGGTTGAGGAGTCGGATATTGAGTCTTTAATCAGCATAAGTAGCCCTGAGAAGAGTTTGCAGGTAGTTTGCAAGAAGGGGAAGAGGCCTATTGTCTTTGAATCTTCAACACTTAATTTAGATGAACTGTTTAAGGAAGTTTCTTCCTCACCTAATTTTAGGGATGGGTCGTTGATTCTAGAGGATACTTAGCTAAAGTCCCATCCAGTTTTGTCACAATTTGCTTCGATCATAAAGGCTAGTGGTTTTTTGAAAAGGTAACAAGATAATGAAGAAGTACAAAAGTTTAGACAACCCTAACTTCCATAACATAAAATAAAACAAGATAGCGGTCTAAGCCTAAGTAGGGAAAATAAAAGCGTTCCAATTGGCCTGGATGTCCGAAATAGTGAAACCAACAAACTCCCCTGAAAGAGAACTCCATGCCGAAGCCTTGAGATGAGCCGCTTCGAAGCAGGATTCCCAGGACTTTCTAACATCATGAAAAACTCTCTGATTTCGCTCAAACCAAATATCAGACAACAATGCCCTTACCGCATTTCCCCACAAAATTGAGGCCCTTCGCGAAAGTGGAGGCCCTGCCAACAATCCCAAGCACACCTCCTTTAGATCTCCCGCTAAGACCCACCCTAATCCAAATTCCCGTAGAAGCTTTGACCAACAATTCCCAACAAATGAGCAAATTTACAAACAAATGATAACTGTTTTACGCTCTTCAAAACAAAGGGGGCATACCAAGGTCAAGAGACACATGTGCGCAACCTTTTACGCAAAACATCAATCGTATTTAAACTTCCAAGCAAAGAAGATCCAAGTCAAGACACCTTGACCTCTCTCTCGACACTTCACCTTCCATATCAGTCTATACACCAACTTATCCATCGGGGGGTAGGGGCACAAGTGCTTTGAAAGTGACTTCACAGAGAAATTCCCCGAAGACTCAAGAGCCCAGCTTCTAGAGTCCTGTTCCTGGGAAGGCTTGACACGACCGAGGACCCCCAAAAGCTTTGCAAGGCTCTCAATCTCTTCATTCTTCAAAGGCCTCCTAAAAATTAGAGCCCAGACTCCCAGCTGACTGTCCCAGACTTCATCCACCGTAACCAACTTATTCCTTGCTATCACAAAAAGGCCAGGGAATTTATCTTTGAGGGGAATGCCCCCTATCCACGGCTCCCACCAGAACCTAAGCAATCTGCCACTTCCTAACTTGAACAGAGTCAAATGCTGCAGCTGCCTCCAAACCCTTGTAATGTTGACCCACGGGCTTCTCAAGCTGCACTTTCCAGAACTGCTAGGATCCCATCCATTATCCGCCAGGCCGTGAATGCTAACAATCACCCTTCGCCAGAGAGAGGATGATTCTTCTGAAAACCTCCAGCCCCATTTGGCTAGCAGGGCCTGATTTTTGCCCTTCAACGCCCCAATTCCTAACCCTCCCGAAGTACGAGGCTTGACTACCTCCCTCCATCTTACCAGATATTTGAGCTTTCCCCCTTCCGACCCTTCCCAGAAAAAAGCCCTGATAAGCCTTTCCAAAACCAAACAAACATGCACCTGGAAGTCGAGCAGAGACATAAAATACAAGGGGAGGGATTCCAGAACCGCATTACAAAGCGTCAAACGACCCCCTCGCGATAAACTAAACCTCTTCCATCTGTCCAATCGTTTCTTGAAGCTACTAACCACTGGCTGCCAGAATTCGAGGGAAGTTGGATGACCACCCAACGGAAGCCCCAGGTATGAAAAAGGCAGTTGTACACCCCTGCACCCCACCTTTGCAGCAGCCTCCTCCACCATGCCCTCTGTCAAGTTTACCCCACAAACGGCAGATTTTGACCAATTCACCCTCAGCCCCGAGCATACTTCAAAAAGCCTTACCACACCGATTAGGTTTTCCAGTAGCTTTCATCTTCTTTTTGCAAAATAAAATTGTATCGTCCATGAAACCGCGCAAAATGGACACTTCCACCTTCTCCCTTCCTACCTTGAAACCTTCGAACAGCCCCTGAGCAATCCCTTTTCCCACCAAAGCATTCAATACTTCAACCA
The DNA here is from genome assembly GCA_036507285.1 of Trichosanthes cucumerina. Classification (NCBI taxonomy): domain Eukaryota; kingdom Viridiplantae; phylum Streptophyta; class Magnoliopsida; order Cucurbitales; family Cucurbitaceae; genus Trichosanthes; species Trichosanthes cucumerina. Next base: position 7,439,575 of record CM071845.1, read on the forward strand.
CCAGAACAAACAAGAAGGGAGACAAAGGATCCCCCTGCCGCAGCCCTCGGGTGGCCAGAATCCTGCCCCTAGGCCTTCCATTTACCATTACCGAGAACTTGGCCAACCATACACTCCCTCATCCACTGAATCCACTTTGCACTGAAATTTTTTTGCTCAAGGACCCCCTCAAGAATCCCGGTCTACACAAATCGAAGGCCTTCTCAAAATCCAAATTCAACACCCCACCCTTTCTTTTATGAATTCTAAAATCCTCAATCACCTCACTTGCAATTAACACAGAGTCTAGAATTTGCCTAGCTTTAATGAAAGCGCTTTGGACCTCCAAAGTGATGGATGGCATTACCTTTTTTAATCGGTCAGCAAGCACCTTAGAGAGGATCTTATACGTTGAGGAAACCAAACTGATGGGCCTGTAATCCTGAACTGAACTTGGAGCACCCTTCTTTTGAACTAGACATATAAAATTTTCTTTTTGCCCCAAATTGATATGACCATTGTTGTGAAACTCCTTGAAGAAACGCAACAGGTCCAATTTCAACAAGTCCCAACACTTTAGGTAGAATTCTATCGTGAATCCATCGGGCCCAGGGGCCTTACTCCTTCCCAACTGTTTTAGTGCCCTCTCAATTTCTTCCAACGAGAACTGGGCTGTGAGTACCCCATTTGCCTCCGTCGAGACCCCCTTCCATCCCTCAAACACTGGCACATAGCGCAGCCCAGGGATACGTTCGTAGAGCTTACCAAAGAAATGAACAATTTCTGCTTCAATATCCGCAAACTTTACCAGGGGGATTCCTTCTGAAGACAAGATGCTTGAGATCATAAAGGCTAGTGGTTTGGAGGTGATACCATCCACTTTATCGAGGGTGGATAAATGAAAATTATATCATGGAATACAAGGGGATTGGGGGATAGCTCTAAGAGGGTTGGTTTCAAAAATTACATTCAAAAGTTATCCCCAGAAGTAGTGTTGATTCAGGAAACAAAGTTGGCTCAAGTTGATGGTATTATAATAAAATCATTATGGAGTTCAAGGAATGTGAATTAGATCCATGTTGAAGCCTTTGGGAGATCGGGGGGCATGCTAGTTTTATGGGACGAAAGCAAGCTTCAGGTGCATGAAGTGCTAAGGGGAGGGTATTCGATCTCAATCAGATTTTCGTTGTTAGGAGGAGTTGATTGTTGGGTCACCAACTTCTATGGACCTAATCATTACAGGGAAAGAAAATTTCTTTGGGATGAATGGAGGTCTTTATCTTATTATGTTGAAGGGCCCTGGTGTGTGGGGGGATTTTAATATCACGCGTTGGCTTCATGAAAGACAGCCCAGGAGACGAGTGACAAAGGGCATGAAGAATTTTAATAAAGTTATTTCGGAAGTGAGTCTTTTTGAGGTTCCTCTTTCAAATGGGGACTTCACTTGGTCAAGAGTAGGAGAGGATAGTAGTAAATCTCTGTTGGACCACTTCTTTATCAATAAAGAGTGGGATATTATGTTTGAAAACTCGAAGGCCTCGCAATTGGTGAGAATTTTTTCAGATCACTTTCCAATTATGCTTGAATCAAGGAGACTTATTTGGGGTCCCTCACCTTTTCGGTTTTTCAACTCTTGGCTCTCATTAAAGGAGTGTGTGACCCTAATCTCTAGCTCACTGCAGTCTGATTCCTCGTATGGATGGGTTGGGTTTGTTGTTTCTGCAAAGTTGAGAAATGTGAAGCAAAATATTAAACGATGGTTTGTAGAGTTTGAAAAGAAATCCAAAGGGAAAGAAAAAGACTTGTTAGATGAAATCAGTTGGCTTGACTCCAAAGCAGACTATGGAGTCTTATTTGCAGAAGAAAGGGTTGTTCGGTTCCTTGCCAAGGGAGAACTGAGGCATTTGTATATGTTCAAATAGCATAATTTCATTAAAAAATGAAAACTTAACTGGCTAAGGGAAGGAGATGAGAACTCGGGGTTTTTTCACAGATATTTGGCGGCATAAAAAAGGAGAGGTCTAATTTCGGACTATTTTCATCTTCAGGGGAAGCCTTAGTTTCCTTTAAGGATATTGAGAAGGAAATTCTTGAGTTCTTTTCTTGTTTATATACATAGCTTCCAAGTCCCTGTTTGGTGCCTCAGTTTGATAACTGGTCGTTGGTGTCTGATGAGGATAATGGGTTGTTGATTGCACCGTTTTAGCAAGAAGAGATTTGGGCATCCTTGAGAAAGTTGGGGAAGAATAAAGCACCTGGGCCAAACGGGTTTACTTCATAATTCTTTATCAAATTCTGGGAGCTGCTTAAGGGGACTTTATGAGGTTATTTGTTGAGTTTCATGTTAATGGACATATTAATGTGGCACTTAGAGAAAATTTTATTTCTCTTATTCCAAAGAAAGCCTTGGTTCGGAATGTTAAAGATTTCAGGCCCATTAGTTTGGTGAATTCGACTTATAAGCTACTGGCCAAAGTGCTTGCGGAAAGATTGAAAAGGGTGTTACCTTCTATCATCTCCGAATCTCAGAGTGCTTTTATTAAAGGCCGACAGATTCTTGATCCCATTTTAGTCGCGAATGAAGTGGTTGAAGAATATAGAGTTACTCGAAGAAAGGGGTGGTTGCTAAAGTTAGACTTTGAAAAAGCATTTGATTGTGTCGACTGGGATTTTTTTAGAGGGGATATTGAGCTTGAAGAATTTCAGTAATAAATGGATTTCCTGGATCATGGGATGTGTTAGGAATCCGAAGTTTTCAATCATTATTAATAGTTGCCCTAAAGGTAGAATTGTTGCTTCCAGGGGCTTAAGGCAAGGGGATCCGCTTTCCCCTTTCTTGTTTTTGATAGTGGTTGAGGTATTAACAGAGATGATTAATAATTTGTATGCTCGAGGGCTCTTTGAAGGCTTTGTAGTGGGGAAGGATGCAATTCACGTTTCTATTTTGCAATTTGCAGATGACACTCTCATATTTTGCAAGGATGAGGAGGCCAAATGGGGCAACTTAATTCAAACCATTCATTTGTTTGAAAACTGTTCGGGATTGAAGATCAATTGGCATAAATCTTCACTTTGTGGCATCAATATAGAAGATCATAAGGTAGCAGAAGTAGCAAGTTCTCTTGGATGTGCTTCGGTTGGATTACCATTCAATTATCTTGGTTTGCCATTGGGGGGTCATCCTAAAAGTGCATCCTTTTGGCAGCCAATGACAGACAAGATCAACTTAAGGCTGGAAAGATGGAAGAGATTCAACCTATCTAGAGGGGGAAGGATGACTCTTTGTTCCTCGGTTCTATCCAACATCCCAATGTATTATTTTGGGCTCTTTGAGATGACGAGCCTTGTATCTAGAAGTTTGGAAAAATTGGTTAGAGACTTATTTTGGGAAGGGAAAGATGGTGGAAAAGTATTTCATTTGGTGAGATGGAAAGTTGTGACCAAACCGGTTTGCAAGGGTGGGTTGAGTTTAGGCGCATTAAAACTTAAAAACCAAGCGATGCTTGCCAAGGTGGGTGTGGACGTTTATGGTGGATAACCCCTCTTCCTCTTTTTGGAAGAAACTTGTTAGTAGCATCCATGGGGTATCTCTGAGGGAGTGGTGCTCTTTGAGCAACCGAAGATGCTCCTTAAGTCGTCCTTGGTTGAATATCATGAAGAATTGGGCTCGGGTTGCGTTTCTGGCCAGTTTCAAATTGGGTAATGGTTGAATATCAATGGCGGGGAGAAAAGCCATTAAAGGTTGAATTCCCTGCTTTATTCTTGTTGTCTACTTGTAAGGAAGCTTGGGTCTCGGACTGCTGGGATTCGGATACTGGTTCGTAGAATTTATCCTTCAAGAGATGGATGAAGGATGAGGAAGTTGTTGAATACGTGAGGCTTTTGGGTTGGTTGGCAGATTGGAGGGTTAATGATTTGGAGGACAGAAGGGTGTGGAGTTTAGATGTCTCGGGGTGTTTCATTCATTGACAAGCTATTTTAAGGGGCAGGAGGTGGTTTTGGGGGACAAGACGTTGATAAAAGCATTATGGAAGTCAGGGTGTCCAAGGCGTGTTAACGTTCTTGGGTGGATTCTTTTGAACGGACACTTAAATACAACGGAGGTTCTTCAAAGAAAGCTCCCAACATTCTTTCTTAGACCTTCAATGTGCTCTCTTTGTAGGGTTGAGGAGGAGTCCCTATATCATCTATTTTTCAGTTGTCCCTTTGCTCGTGATCTGTAGGATAGCTTATTCAGCTTTTTCGAAGTCGGTTGGGTTTTCGATTCTGATGTCAAAGGGAATGTTTCTCAACTTCTGATTGGCCCTTCTTTAAAGGTCGAAGCTTCCCTTTTATGGTGCAATGTGGTCAAAGCTATTTTACACGATATTTGGTTCGAAATGAATCGGCGGATCTTCAAGGATAAGTTTTCCTCTTCCTCTCGCATCTTTGATTATTTGATAATTAAGGTCTCTTCGTGGTGTACTCTTTCTAAGCATTTTGATGGTTTTTCTTGCTCAATATTTGTCTTAATTGGAAAATTTTTATTTCACCGTTGTTGTAGTTATAATTTTTTTATCTGATATGTACTCGCAATTCTACTTTATTATTGTATTTTGAGCGTTAGTCTCATTTCATTACATCAATGAAATTATTGTTATCTTTTTTAAAAAAAAAAACAATTGTGTGGGAGCTTTGACTTCCAATTACAATATGCAAAAGTATGAGTCGTTACCATCAAAACTTGGGGGGTGCTCCGTGCTGGTAATGGTTTCCAAAATCATGAGTTGTGCCAGACCCAACAATAAGCCACTAAGTCCTTCCAAGTAAGCGCTAGGGACATAACTAAGACTAACAGGCAAGACTGAACTGCTTCAAACTCTGAGACAAATTTACCTGGTTTTGGTTGGTTTTTTGAGACAGTTGATAGGGTTTTTAACGAAAACAACCATCTATGAGTTTGTTTTAAATTTTTGCTGAACTGAAATATCTGCTTACCCAGCTGCTTGCACCCCCTAAGTTCCCAACAAGAGTTGTTAGTCTTGTATCTTTCTATGGTGATAAATCAATGATTTGTTACAGCTTGATTTGAGAGTTTATACATTTGGATGAAAGGATCCGGCAAGAATTGACTTGAACAGCGTAAGAGATAATATGCCTGGCAGGAAGTAGATAGAACTGAAAAAAAGTGAGCCATTATCCATCAGCTCTTCACTGCAACAAAATTGATTTCTTATTTATTTGTTGACAATCAGAGCTTAATGAATAAGTTACTGTTTTTCTCATTGACTGATTATGACAGTGATTCTTTTCTTATGAGAAACTTGTTATATTTTACATCTTGTATCACCTTGTTATATTTCATAATTTTATCTCATCAAGACAAACTATATTGCGTAAACTTGTTGAGGATCAACGACTATAGTGGAACATAGATGTTCGGTGAATTTATCTGAAGCTGAAGCTAAACTTACTCCCCACAACACGTCAAGCCTCCAAAGATAGAGTGAACTTCCTAAGAAACTAACATTACAAAGATCCTCATTCTGATCCTTACAGGTTTAGAATGGAATTAAAGTGGTGCTTCTGTCAAAACTTCCTTAAGATCATAATTTAGAGATAAACCTACAATTACAATCCTAGAAGATTGGACTTATTTTAATGAGGAGGAATGGACAATTTCATCACCCCTGTTGATATATACTCTGTAAACGAGATTTTCATTGAGCGTCAATGGCCCATGAAAGAGATACAAATTTGTTTTCACTACTAATGTTTCAGATCCAACACCAACACTGATTTCTTCCACGATGAATAATTTATAGTCTCTCTTTACCAACACCCAGCTAAAATATCGCATTATTAAAAAAAAAAAAACAAAAACAAAAATTCAAAAACAACATCTCCATTCTTCGTATAATGTAGTGTTTCCGATTATATAAATATAAGAAAGAAAACATAATTAAGATGGATGAATTCGCGAAAAGGAGTGTTGTAACTTACAGGAAACCCTAGAAGACCAAGGCGCTTATTGCTTATCCGGGTCTTAGAGGCAGATAAAAGCTCTGAAATTTGCCTTCTTCCTCGAGCTTTATCAGAAGAATTCTGTCGAGTGAGCCGATGACGACATCAAGAGACGAATTCGAATTTATTTTCGTCAGCAGAGCTCTGGCATTGAATTTGGTGGGGCTTGGAGAAGGAGAAGTAGCAATTCTTCTTGGCGTGCTTTCGTTTGCTTTAATACTCTCTTTTTTGTTCTTTAGTTTTTAAGGGCTTTTCACTTTTTGTTTTTGCTTGTTGGAACCATTTGATGGATGTTTGGATTTTGGTTTTTTGTTCTTTAAAATTAAGCATGTTGATGTAATACTAATTTTCAATTTCCATATTTTATTATCTATTTTTTCTACATATTTTAAAAAACCAAATTAAATTAAAAAATACAAACAAACTAAAATAAAATAGTTTTAAATTTTTAATTTTATTTTTAAAATTTAGCTAAAAATTCAAATGTTTTGGTGAAGATAGAAACTATTGTAGAAAGGATAAAAACTATAGTAGAAAAATTGTGAGAAAATAAGTATAGTTTTAAAAAATCAAATGGCTATTAAACATAGTCTTAATTTTTTGTATTTTGAAATTTGTGTTTGATTTTTCGTTCATTCTACGATAATTTTTTTGATCTTTTTTAACAAAGATAAAATAAAATTTTAGTCGGATTCCAAAAACAACATTTTAACAAAATAATAAAACATATAGGAGACATTTGAAGCACCGTTTACTATTTATAACTCTTGGAAATGAAGCTATGAGAGTTTGTTTTTAGGAGTTTGAAATTCTGAAGAGCAGAGTAGTATTTTGTATGTGTGTTTGAAACCTGTAAATTGGAGAATCAGTCTTTGGAGTGTGGGGTTCAAAATCATTAAGTCGTATTTGATGCTCCAAACACCTCCATAGTTTTTCTTTTTTTTTTAGTTCCACAACATTTGGAGATGGTGATTCCAACTTTTGACCTCTTGGTCGATAGTACATGTAAATTACTATTGAGCTAAGCTCATTTTGACAAAAAAACACATAGGTTGAAATAATGTTTATAAACTTCATTTTAAAAAACTAAATAGTTATCACGCGGGCTTTGATTATACACAGTTGTCTCTTCTAAATTTTGGTATCAATTATCCCCTAAATTTTAAAAAGTTTCCTTCGTAACATTTAAATTTGAAATTATTAAAAAAAAAACAACAACAAACAAAAGAAATACCTTCTTTTCCTTGAAGTGATGGATAAAATTATCATTATTATTAAAGTTCAACGAGAGATAGATGTATCTTTCAAACAACTTAAAAAAAAAAAAAAAACGAGATATAGATGTAACTTGTAAGCTACACATCAGTTTTTGTCCTCGTTTTAATAGACAATTTGTTTTTTTAAAGGCATTTTTAATAGACAAGTAGATCTACAAATGGTTCTTGTTTGAATAATTACATAAAATGTACTGATAGTTCCTTTTGGAATAATTACAAAGTTGGATTGTTAAAATAATACTTTTTTCAAGTATAGGACTGCAGTTGAAATGTAGCTCAAAGTTATACAATATTATGTGTAATTAAAATAAGTTTTAAAATTATTTCCTTGACATATTTTCAAGAGATAAATTACAAAAGATAAGATTGCATCCTTCTTCACCAAACTTTTAATATTAGGTTATAAATTTAAAAAGTATGTAATGGATCTATAAACTTTTAACTGGTGTCCAATAAGAATGACATGCAAATCTCAACCTAACAAAATTTATTGTATGTAGTGATGAAAAACCAACAATGGAAACTGATATATTGATTTGGATTGATTGGAAGTGGATCGTTTCAAAATGCTTTATGAAATAATTAGTGTTGGTTGGAAAGATGGTGACTCCATTTACGAACCCTAATTTGTTCTTCCCAATTAGGGCAAGTAACATAACTCTACTCCATGACACATGGTTAATGGCACCAAAAAGATGTTGAGACACTAAAGTAGCAGTCATAGTGTTATTGAATGATGTAAAAGATAGGGGTGTAATGAACCCTTAAGGGGCGTTTGGATTGAAGAGTTGGGGGGAGTGGAGTTGAGAGGAGTTAATAACTCCCCCAACTCCTTGTTTGGTCGAAGAAGTTATTAACTCCTTATGGTAGGCCCCACAACTTTATTAACTTTTTCTTCAACTCTTTTATGAGTCCCACAGATTTTTAACTCTTTTTGTGGGTCCCACAGGCTTCTTTACTCTACAATACAACTCCTATTCTCCTCAATTTCTCAATCCAAACGCCCCCTTAATGTCTGATGGTCTAACGGATGATTTTGTGGCTTTAATTGCCACAACAAAAATTAAAGTACACAACAAATAAATAAGTAGTTATTGAAATAACACGTAAACGAAAAATCACATTAATTGCGCTATGATAGCACGACACGTGTTAAATGGAAGAGACTGGAATTTTGATCGATAGTCCTTTACTCTCTTACAATGTACCCCTCAATATTTATAATGAATAAGTAAGCTAACTTAACTCGGTATAATTGTGAAACTAGCTTATAATTAATATATTGGTTAATAGATGGAGGGAAAGAGAAATTGGAGTGAGAATGAGATAACCAAGTATAATTATTTAAAAAAAAAATAAAAATAAATAAGTCTAATCGCTTGAAACTGAGAGAGGTCAATTATGGTGGATAATAGATAAAAAAGGTAAATTGAGAAGGAAAAAAAAAAGAGAGAGTAGAGATAATGCAAGAAGAGACAAATTAAAAAAACATTTTAGAAAACTAATAAAGCAGTTTTGAAGAAAACTATGGCTTCCATGTTTTTTTTTTGTTTTTTTTTTATGGAACATATTTCAATAGATTAGTAAAATGATAACTTATGAATACACTTTTTTTTTATCAACAATTTTTTTTATACATTTTTAATGGCATAAAACATTAATAATCATTTGAATCATTAAAAAAAAGGTTAAATTATAAAAAATACCCAATGAACTATAAATTTAGTTTCAATTATACCCCTAAATTTTGAAAAGTTTTATTTTAGTTTCGAACTTTGAAGTTTGTTGCAAAATAACTCTGGAAGGTTTTTTTTCGTAAAATTCATAAACGGAAAACATTATACTTGCATTTAAATTGTCGCTTATGTGAACATATTTGAACATATACGTTGATAAAAAATCAAAATATATGTAAATACATCATTTTTCATCTATAAATTTAACAAAAAAAATCTTTAAAGTTATTTTGAAACAAACTTTAGAGTTAAAAGGTTAAAATGAAACTTTTATTTTTATTTATTTTTATAATTTTATTTTATAATTTAACCCCAAAAAAATCATTTTGATATACTTAGCCGGGAAAAAGAAGCGGTTCAAGTTGGATGTATATGAACCACCCCCAAATTCGTCTTAGGAGACTCACGGTGAAGAAATGGCGCGAAGGGGGAAAAGAACCAATAACCCTAATAGCGACAGCGACGACGACGAAACCTTCTATTACCGATATCCCTCCGCCACCTCTTCTGCCCCCCCGCCGTCGTCGTCTTCACAGTCGCATTCCTCATCGCAATTGCACTCACATTCTTCCTCCAAGTCCGGCGGTGGCTCTGGCGGTTTGGTCCCTTCGAAATCTACTCTTTACGTTTCCAATTTCGACTTCTCCCTCACCAATTCCGACCTCCATACTCTATTTTCCACCTTCGGTAAGATCGCCCGTGTTACAGTGCTGAAAGATCGCCAGACTCGCAAGTCTCGCGGCGTTGCTTTCATCCAGTTTATTTCTCAGGACGACGCGGTCAAGGCCGCGAAACAGATGCACGGGAAGATTTTGAATGGCCGTGTTCTTAAGGCTGCTATTGCGACTGACAATGGCCGCGCCGCTGAATTCATAAGGAAGAGGGTTTACAAGGATAAGAGTAGGTGCTACGAGTGTGGCGCAGTTGACGGGCATTTGTCTTATGAGTGCCCTAAAAATCAATTGGGGCCAAGGGAGCGACCGGAACCGAAGCGGGGGAGAAGAGGTGGAGCCGGTGCCAGGCACGAGGAGGATTGGGGATCGGATGTTGGAGAAGGGTTCGAGGATGACAATTGGGCCTCGGTGGTGGATGGAGATGCGGACCAGAGATTGCTGACGGGCGGTGAGAACGTTGTAGAGAAGAAAAAAGCGAAGAAAACGAGTTATTTCAGTGACGAGAGTGATGAAGATGAGTAATTTCTAGTTTATCTCTTTGGAAAGAGTTCGCGAAGGTACATGGTTTTAACTGCTGTATTGTTATCTTCTGCCGTTTCATTACAAGGCTATATTTCTGTTTAATATTTTTTTAGAACAAGATAGAAAACTTTTCATCCAGAAACGAAAAGGAAGGGACTAATGTTCAAAAGTACAAATTACACTCTCTTGGAAAAAAAAACAATAACGATTTAGATAAATATCCTGGAATGAGAGCCACCATAAAGCAAAAAAGAACACGGAGAAGAGGCGCTTTCAAGCGACCTAATTCAAAACGATCAAATCTGAGAGGCATTATCAAATTAAATTAAGCTTGGACTTTAAATTTGGGATTCCGGGTGCGGTAAAGTAAGATTGAAATATGTTAAATCTCAAGAGACTTCTTCTCCTTAGAAAAATTTTGTTCCTTATTAAAAATAAATAAATCTCAAGATATGCTACAACAGGAATTCTCCAAATTTACTAGAGTCCAGGCTCTTGGTTGAAAACTTAGAGAAGGAAAACCTATCTATCTTCCTCTTCAGAGCTATAAAATAACTACGGGAATGGAAATGGTAAATTAATGGCTTACCTTTGTAGACTAAACTCCACAACACTTTGGTCTGTCCTGTCTTTTTTGCTTTTTTCAGACAAAGAAACAATTTTATTGGTGAATGAAATAAAGGAGAAAAAATTCCAAACACCTTATTGGTGGATTACAATAAAATTCTCCTATTGGAAATTAAAAACAAAAAGAAAAAGATAAGCTATAAAGATTAAATGGTCATATGTTTACACCATAAAAAAGCCTTTAAAAGAATCGATCAAAAAAATCTATCAAAAGTAGAAGATATGTCTATGAAATTTCAACTATTCCTATCCAGCTAAAGGTGCCAAAGAAAAGAACAAACAATCGCCAACCAAAGACTCTTCTTTGTGCATTTGAACGGATGACCCACCAATACCATGGATAGAAGAGCAAAAATATCGTTGGAAAGAGGCAATGACCAACCAAAAGCCTCTAAAATACGCATAAAAAAACGTTAAGCAAAACAACAATGCACAAAAAGATGGCTCGCAGACTCTGAATTCAATCCACATATAACACATCAAGAAAGAGAAAGAACCATAAATGACATTCTTCTTTGTAAACGATCATATGTGCTCACGGCTTCCAGACTAAGCTCGCAAAGAAAGTTACTTTTTGGATAAACATCTGACCAAACTACCAATTATAAATCCTTTAATAGAGGATTATCAACACCCAACAAACTAGTGGTAAGTGGCCTAACAGAGAATCATCTAGACGGTTCCAAAGGGCATGACCACGTATCATGAGAATTTGTTAAAGTGATCCGAGATAAAAGATTTGAAAGAGAAACTCATTCCATTATGTCCATATCATTTAAATTACGACAGACCTCAAATTCCATGCGGAACTAGAAACAATCCGAGCTTCAACTACAGTAAAATTTGGAGCCAAAATAAGCCGATATAGTCTGTCATGTCTTTTTGCGTTGCCATTTTTCTCATGAAAGTCACCTTTTTCTATGTTAAAAAAGAACCCAGACTCTTTATACTCAAATTTCATTCTATTCATACGTTTACTCCAGCCAATTTATTGCCTACCTCCAAAATAGTCTTCTAGTTAATAACTTCAGGTTTCAAAGAATGGTTTTTCATTTCTTTCTCGATCTCCATATCATTTATAAGATTTCTCTCATTTTAGTAAAGAAGCTCAGTCATGAAGGTGCCAATTTACTGCCTACCTCCAAAATAGTCTTCTAGTTAATAACTTCAGGTTTCGAATAATGGTTTTTCATTTCTTTCTCGATCTCCATATCATTTATAAGATTTCTCTCATTTTAGTAAAGAAGCTCAGTCATGAAGGTGCCAATTTACTGCCTACCTCCAAAATAGTCTTCTAGTTAATAACTTGAGGTTTCGAAGAATGGTTTTTCATTTCTCTCTCGATCTCCATATCATTTATAAGATTTCTCTCATTTTAGTAAAGAAGCTCAGTCATGAAGGTTTTCCTTCTTGCCCGTCACTAATTTGTGAGAAAAGATAGCTTTCTTCCCCTTTGAGGCTGCCCTTCGCATGTCTGTCATCACCCACTCTTTCTCCTCCGGGAAGCAGCCTGCCACCTTCTTTCTTGTCTAAGCCCTTGGTTTAACCTAAATTAGGGGCTCCTTGTTTTTCGTCAAATCCTCAAACAGCTCCTTGTTTCACTGCTTTATTTTCTATATAGGTTTCAATTTATGCGTAAATTTAAAAGGCGACTAATCACTGTTAGTAGGAGTATATTAGTACATCAGAGGGCATGTTTTGTATTTTGGCAATAGAACAGAACAATGTTCTAGGGTGGGGTTATCTTGCCTTTCTATATTGGAATGGCAGTTCTATATTTCAATACAATCAAGAGTAAGGAAGTATCTTTACAGAAGTGTATTCAGAAGGTACAAAAAGATATATCATTTTTTACTGCACCTACAAAATGAAACCTGTATCACACTTATAGGAGAAGATAGGCTCTAATCTGATTGTAGGCACCCACAAGCTTGTCTCTGTTGTCCTTGTCTACAGAAAGTGGTTTATTCTGTTGAATGATAGACAAATTATTGATTTCATCCTTGCTTGCAATAAAGAGATTAATGAGTTTTGTTTTCAAAATTGATTGGGATGGCCTATGATCATGTAGATTGAGGCTGATGGTTCTCTTGGAAAGGAAGGCTTTTCTGTCTTTATTACGAAAGACCAAGGAAAATTAGTATAAATTCCTTTTCCTCTTCTCTTCCAATGTTCCATGTAGCTGACGTGGAAGTAGGTTTCTCAAGAAAGCAGCTATATCACGGAAGTTTTTATTGTTGAATTCTTTCCATTCATCCACTGACAATTTGCAGAAGCTAAATCCTTTTACGGATTGACCAGCACATGAGAAATTTTTTCTTCAACCTGCAGATTATTTGGAAGATTTCACGACTCCACATTAAGCTTTACAAGAGTGTGTCAACCAGCATAGCCCCCATAGATGAGAAAGATACCTATTATCATTCTAAAGGTTGATGGTTCGATCCCCATATTGTAATTGTTGAATTCAAAATCACAAGATCCTATGGGGGCGGTCGACAAAAAACACAGGGTCCTTCATTCGCTGCCTTCAACAACTAATTATCTTGGACGGTTAATGGTGGAGAAGGCAGAAAGCAAAATTAAGTTGACACACTGCCTCTGTGGGGGGAGGGAAGATGACCTTTGTAGAAAGTTATGCTTGCCATCACTATTATTCTATTTCTTGCCCATCTTTATTTAAGATTTCCTTCAAACAGGCTGTGGCTACTGAAAAAATATTGTCTTTCTTTAATGAACTGGGCATTGTAAATTTCAAAAAGAAAGATGTGGTTTTATTTTGCTAAAATGGCTACTGAAGCTTCCAATGGTGGAGAAGAGAACTTAGCAGCGTTAGGTATTATTAAATTATGGCTAGATACTCGTTCTCTTGACTGGAGTTAAATTTCCCTCACTTTTCTAAAGCTAAATGCTTCCGACAGGGTTGTTTTGTGGCTTTGGGAATTTTTTTTTTCTTTCTTGAAAGGAGCTTTGAGATGATTGATGTTAATTAAAAACCTTACTTTTATTTAAAAAAAAAAAATCAATTTTCTTTCTTAATTCAAGTAAAAAATAACAAGTGGGTAGAAACTTGTTTCATAAGACTTCTTGGTATGGGGTATTACTTCACCAAGTTGACCTTTGTTTAAGTTGGCAAACATACTTTTAATCTTACTCTAAGGGGAAGATGATGAAATGTTGTTATCATAATAACTATCTTACTCTAAGGGGAAGATGATGAAATGTTATTAAAATAAATCACAATGTTTGGATATTATGTTCTCCTTCATCCTCATTTGTGCTCTTGGAATTACGAAGGAGATACACAATTGAAATGAGTAATGGGAGAAAGTAAATGATAGGAGTTATTTATTAATAATTGTTGGATGCAAGTTCATAACCTAATGCCCTCAAATAATCACACCAAAATATCGATTTACCCAGATCTCTACATGTGCATAGGATTGAACTTAATTATAATGGCTCCAAAATTATGTTTGTTACCAAAAAAGACATGACAAATAAGGAGTTTTTATCATGTATATACATATATGGTCAAGTGGAAAATTCTGTAGTACTACAAGAGTAAAGCATAGTTTCTTTGTTCCCATTGGCTTTACTTTTATAAATATTTTCTTAATGTGGTTGGTCTTACTCTTTTTTTTCTGATAATAAGTGAAAGAAGTCTTGGATATGTCTGCAGTTGAAACAATTTTGATTAACTTAATACAAACTTGCAGCTTGAGCTACTTATGTTAGTTGAATTCAAAACCAAAAACGTGGGACGACGTGCACAAAATACAAATGATGAATTCAAAACCGCAACAAACTAGAAATAGCAAACACCAATCTATAACATAATTTTTATTGTAACTAAGGATAAAAATAGTATTGTTATCAAATGCATCTAAATTTCCTATATAAAGTTTGTTTGCAGCAGTTATATACTAATCATGTAAATCAATCAAATCTTGGTATTATATTTTAAAAAAACAATATGACCTAAGATTTGCATGGAATAGAATAAGAAAAAGTTTAACCAATTTACAAACGTACTCTTTCCTTGAGGTCAGAGTTTCAAATTCTCATACCCTATTTATTATACTGAAATAAACACGAATATTTATAAAATTTCAAAACCTACCAAGATACAAAAGCAAAAATGAAACATGAAAATGCCTCATTTGATGAGGATTTTGTTTTTAGTTTTCTATTTTTGAAAAACTGTGTTTTGTTCCCTCACCATTTCTTTACTATGGTTTTCATCTCTTTCAAAGAAAGATATGAATTCTTAGTCAAATTTAAAAAACAAACGTTTTTTTACTTAGACTTGATTTTTGAAAACATGAGTAGAAAGAAGCTCATGAGTAGAAGTAGTAGAAGTAGTGTTTATAAACTAAAAACCATCAAACTGGACCTAAAAGATTTAAACTAAAAAAAAATTAATAATAGCAAATTAGCCCTAAACCCAAAACTCTTCCCCCAGTTGATAGTAAAGTGAGGTAGAAAGACAAAATATTATGAAACTAAAAAGGGAAGAGATAAAATTGAAGAATATTTAGTGAAAAACAGAGTAAATTAACTTGAACTTTGTGGACAGAACATTTAAACAAATCCGGAAGATACGAAGATATCTACATACTTGTACTAAAATAGGACACTGCTGTAATGTTGCCCGAATACGAGGGATCACATCTCAGCGACCAAGTTTTCCGAATCAAATGATTCTTCATAGAGTGTGCCTCGAGTCCACCTCTTCAGCATCTCTAGCGCAGCCTTGGGCTGGTCCATTGGGACCATGTGACCCGCGTCATGAACCTATTATTGAGATCCGATACAACCAACAATGTAAAACTTGCAAATCTAACCAGTACGATAGAACAGGTTTAGGCGTGATTTTAGTGAAAATGATTTGTTTATAAGTGATTTATTGAAGCTGATTTCCGTATAATCATTTTAATGTTTGGTTTTACACTTTCAAATGCAATTTTTGTACCATATGTTTGTGAGTGATTTAAACCATTTCAAAATTACTACCAAATATATCCTAACATGTGCACATATGAGAGAAAGACCAACCTTGAGAAAACTGAGGGGGCCATGTTGTTTAAGCAGTCCTGCTTCTGAACCATCAACCAGGAAAGGGGCGTTCGGCAAAGTCGCAAACTCTTCCTTACCAGACCATTCCATTGCGTTTACCCATCTTGAATTACCTATCCATTTACAATTATACTCCAAACTTAGAAAAACATGCAAATGATGACCATTCTGAAGCCAAGAAACAATTATTTGTCCATAAGTAAGATCTAGTATCATATTTAAATATTACCTAGCCAATTACAGATTAAATCATACTCTCCAGCATATACAAGCAACTTGATCCCATCCTCCAGTAGAGCAGGAATACCCACTTCGGAGTTCCTCATCCAGTCCACCAGCATGGCCCTATAGACTGTAGGACTGCACGAAACAAATTCTATGTCCCCAACTCCAAGGATTTCCCTAACAGATTGCTGGTTCAAGAATTTCTCCATATTTGAGAAGTCATAGCAAAGGCTCCCTTCACACTTTTTCCTGATATCATAATGCTGAAAAAGAGTGGAAATACTAATGTCAACATTAAAGATCTACACGGTTTCAAACAAAACCTTTTATCCACACAAACACGATTCCCATTTTCCATCAATGGGTGGCAAACATAGGGTTGCTTAGATATTCGTTGTCATGGACATTCAGATTACGAGAGAGGAAACATGACAGATATGATGTTGAAACTTCCTGAAAATTGTCAATTACTTGTATTTGTACACCTTGAAAATTATGTAAGACAAATATTCCTGGGGGATTAATCAAACCAAGTCTTTAAAAGTATCACTAATTTAAAACTTTAATGCTATAATCAGAAAGAAAAGCAGTATTCTTACATTCATATCACCGGCATGCAACATGATGCTAGTAAATATGGCGTTGCAAACATAATAAGAAGTCATGCAAGAAAGTGTGCCGTCAGTACCTGGAAAAGAAACGCATATTAACAAAAATACCAGCAAAAACCATCAGAAGCTAGAAATATCATATGTCAAGCTAATAAATACCTACCACACACATCAATTGCCAGTTCACAGGGTGCAACCAACATGTTAATACGATGATATTGAGACTTTGAAATTATGCCCATGTCCAATGCATAGTCTGGGTAAGTTTTGTATTGGATTGCTGGATCGGTAAGCCCGTTGCCAATAGCAAATCCCTAACCAATGTATTTAAAGATGAATCAACTTGCTTGAAGAATATTTTATATCTTTTTGCTCTAATTTTAAGACACGATAGACATACTTTAAGATTTATATGAGTTCCTTCTTTGGCTTTGTTTCCCTGATGAATCCGGGCAGCCAAAGCAGGAATATAATGGCCAGCATAAGATTCTCCAGTTATGAAGAAGTCATTCTCCACAAGGTCAGGGTGTTCATCAAAGAAAGCCTGATTACAAAAAACAAGAGGAAGCCAGAGGTCATATTATTGAGAGTTTTGATATTTGTCGAACAGATTTTGAACTCGCCACATCCCTCTACAGAGAGTCAAACAAACATTCAAAGTTGCCTTACTAAATGTAGAATCAATAACGATAATGATTGAGAAACACTTCCCTTGAAAACCAATGAGCAATATCAGTAACTAAACAAAGAAAAATGAAGGGAAAATACCTGCAAGAAGTCGTAAAGGTCATTACTAACACCATTCTCATCGTGACGAATATCTTTCCTATCAGAACTATAGCTAAAACCAGTTCCAATTGGTTGGTCAACATACAGAAGATTTGATACCTGCAGCAACGGAAATAAAAATTGTAACACCTCTGGCTCTCTTCTTGCAGCCACTGGAACTTTGTAAATTGATATGTTGGCCCATATAAATAGAAATGGATAAATAGTTGCCTAACTGCTCGGCTAGATCCTAACCCTTAAAAAAATCCAATCCAACCAAATAGAGAACAATATATATATATGAAAAAAATCAAATAGAGTAACAAACAAATATACCTTATCCCAACCATATTCATTCCAAACAAGTGACAAGTTATTAGTAACTTTAAAAGGACCGTTCTCGTAAAACATAGCCAATTCACTACTACATCCTGGGCCTCCAGTTAACCAGATAACAACAGGATCTGTTGTTTTGTTGTTGCGGGACTCAAAGAAAAAGTAGAACATCCTACACAAAAAGAAAACAGTTAGAACTCTGAGCACACAACGCAAATTGTAAGCAATGGTTAGTAATCGAATTAGAGTAACTTCAACAAAATTTCCAATTCATATTCAAGCAAAGGATATACATATATATACAGATATAGCCAATAGCGACGGAAAAAAGATCCATTTCAATTAAAACTAAGAATTGTGATAAAACATAGATTATAATTATTATTAGTATATAGGCTGAAAGTATCTGCAATAACATCCACATTCCTATAACATCACATTCAGTTGTAAAATGAAGGAAAATCAACATGTTCTTCATGGACCAAAAGTTTCAGGTGAATAAACAATATATACATCAATCGAACAGTTACACAACTCATTGGCCATACTTCTTTAAGATACCGAGCACATAAAATCCAACATGCAATATCCAAGCATGTAAACCAAACCAAAACACCAAACTATCCTGTAAACCACCGAAATCCTAGGGTTGCGAAAGCCTCACCTCGCAGCATGAGAATGCTCGATCTTGTAATATCCAGCATGGTGGCCTAAGTCCTCCACAGAAACCTCCGAATCACCGAGGATTGGGAATCGCAACCGCCTCTCCACGATTTTCTTCGACCCGGCGTCGATCAGAGAGGAATTTTCGATATTCCGATGGATGATATTGGCATCCCTTTTAGGAAACAGATTGAGCTCTCTGATGAGCTTCTCGGCTTGGGCGGAAGGAAAATCGGAGGGCGGAAGACGAAGATCATCGACGATTCCAGCCAAAGACGGAGCCGGAGAAAGAATCAAAAGGAAAAGCAAAATAGAAACAAAAATCGAGCCATTCATTTCTTGTTCCTTCGGAAATCCTCTCCTCTCGCGCTCGGAAAATGGAAAAAGTTGCTCTGAAAAATAGCTTCTGGAAAATGGTACCAATTTCGAAACAGAGTATAGAGAAGTGGAGGGGAACTGCTTAGGTAACATAACATAGATCTTAGCCGTCCGTTATTGGGCCAATTTTGATCATGCGGGACCTTTATAAATGATCGGTTCAGATTTACGTGAATTGCACGCAATTTTAATTTTTAGGAAAAAGAAAAGTTCAATATTCCAATTTTTAGTCTAGTTTTTTTTTTTTTTTAAAGAATCTTAGTACTTTCTCAAAATGGGTTGAATACTTAGTGGTCGAAATGGGTTGAATACTTAGTGGTCATTGAAGAGTTGAAATGAGTTAGCGTCAGTTTGGCCAACCATCTGAAATACAGAAATTTGAAAATAAGGGAGGGATTCAATGAAAATAAAGTTGTATTTCATATTTTCATAAATGTATTTGATAGCAGGTTTATAAATTTGATTCCATTCTAAATAGTTGGTTAAAGTGTGTCCTATAACCTATTTAATGAATAATAAATATATTTTCAAAATTTATTGATGGAAGGTTAATAGTAACTATTTTTTTATACAAAAAATGTTAATAATAAATAAACCAACAATATAGACTAATTTCAAGATTGATTGAAAAACTAAAATTACACATTTGAAACCTAAAACAAAATAAATCTCAGTACATGGATCAAAACAATACTTTAACCAAACACAAAATTAAACTTCATTATACAACATCAACAATTGAATAAATCTTCCAAACCTCTCCCCCATTTGAACAAAAAAACAATTTTAATGTCCTTTTTTTTAAGTATCATTAATGCACATAAAAATATTTTATTTTTATGATTTTTTAAATATAAATCTCTCCAACAAAAGTAAAAATTACAACACGTATATTGAGAGGAGAAGTCTATAGGAAAATTTGATACAATTAGCATAAGTTCACAAGATAAAAATTGATTTTTCTTTTCCCTTTGACCGTTATCTATCACAGTTATTAAAAATAACTTTGAAAAAGAAAAACAGATGTATTTTAAAAATAATTATCCAAACAAGTTTCCAGTTTCCATGACTCTGAGAACTTCAGCTTAAATATCAAATGTTTCCCCCACAAAGGAGGCCAATAATAATACAATAATAATACAATGTTCAATTAGTTGTTAGTTTGAACGAGGATGCAAACAATGTAGGATTACAATCTTCATAGAATTAGTAAATAGATGAACTAGTATAGTAGCAGGTCATCGAGTACGAACACATCTCGCAGAGTTAGCTACCACGATCTCGAATCTTGTCTACTGCTAAAATGTTTCTCATGTTGTGCTATCTAATCGAAAAGCCCTTCATCTTGCCAAATATCAACCAAGAAATCTACCATCTCCTGCCAGTCATATTACAAGCATCAACAATCGCAACATGCTCATTGAAAAGAATCAAGAAAATATGAAACCAGAACAACAGAATCCTGGTCTCAGATCGAAAAGGTCGAGGTTTAAATCTTCACTCCCACATATAGTTGAACTCGAGAGAGAAAGACAAAAAGAAAACTGATTGAGGTATTGCAGGTACATATATAGATTAACGGTCAAAGGGAGACTATATATGCAGGTACATATATAGAAATTGCATGCACTTTTCAGAAGCTTACTGTGAGAGGTATTGGCTCAGTGAAGGGCTCGTTGGTGGAGAGCAGATCTTCGTATGCTGTTGACCAGCTGCAAATTTAAAGTGAAAAATTCATCATTCAGATTATGTTTGTAACGACAAATGTTTTTTTGCTAGGGGTGAAGGAAAGCAACAGAAGAAAATCAAATACTTGGTTATTAAAAAATGGAAAAGGTATGTTCCTTCAAGATATACAATGACCTCTTTCTGCTTTTCCTTTTTCTTCTCTTTATGCTAAGACTTTTGCATCATTCAGAATGACAAGGACCAGTGAGTCAGCGACTGCGCATTTGAATCGAGCGATTATAGATAATCTTGCTTCATTAGTTATGGATATGGAAGAGTTATCCCCCACCAAAGAGTTATTTCAAGAATTACAAAACTTTTTTTTAGCTCAACAACATGTACGACCTTACTTGGACAGAATTCGCTCTATAGGTTGTACAAGTGTGTATCCTTCGGTTCTAAAGTTCAACCACATGCTAAATGGAAGGATTTGAACATATGACCTTTTGATCGAGGATAGCTGTCTTACCCAATTAAGATGTGCTCAGGTGGGTAGAATTACAACTTTTTATTTCAATCATTATCTAATTTCCTTCCCGTGGGGTTTGGTCAGAGTAATGACTACCTTGACATTTAGAAAAGCTTTGCTTAAAATCTATAGGCTTAAGTTAATATCTTCAGGCATATTTTGATCCTCAAAAATTGGAAGGTCTACTTATTTACCTACTCCTGTTTGGGTTAATTTGCTGTTATCTTTCGGGATTCAATTTAATACTATTATAGTGTTTTGGGTAATATCATAACCATAGTAGGATTTCTTGTTCAACTTTCACCGTATGCGCAGAATTCTTCATTTTATTATGATTTATAAACTTTTTTTCAAGTTCACCAACTAAACTACTTGCAAGCAAAAGCACGACATGGAATGATTTAACTATTCTGCAACTGAGAACATTCAGGAGAGCGAGAGATCACCTTATGATTGATTCCCTCTCCATTCTTTGTTGTTGCTGAGATTGTTTATCAATCCACTTCTTTCTACTCTCATGCCAACGAATTGCAGCTACACAACACATCCAATCAGATTGACAATGAAAAGTACATTTCAAACAAAACGTAATGAACTAAAAGTTACTGTCACTATTTTAAGAAATCTAAGCTAGAAGAAACAAACAGCTTATTTAAGACAATTCATGAACATTTAAAGGCCAAAAGAGGTACAGTTGTCACATCAATTAAGCAACTTGTATATTTATTTGTGCTGGGAGATATGTCCTTCTAGTTCTACCAGATGTTCAATTTTAACTCGTAGTAGATTCTTTTTCATGATATGCATCATCTGATATTCAATCAATGAAACAAAAATGTATAGGTCATGAAGGTGCCAATCTTCCCTCAGAAAACCTCCTCCTCTCCCAAGCCACCATAACTACTAGTCCACTTTCCTTTCAATCCAATATTTCTATCATTATTAAATTCACGCTTTAAGAAAGTGAAATTCTAGATCATCGACAGATTCCAACCCCATCCAAGAAACTAGATGGGATTTGAATTTTGTTGCTTCGCATTGTCAGTCACCATTTAGTTGAAGCCTCTAAATTGAATGGAATACATAAATTGCTATAAAGAACCTAAAAAATATTTGCATGAATAGAACCAAATAACGAGATATACTTTTTTTTTCTTTTTTTTTTCCTTTTCTTTTGAGCATTTATTTAAGAGTCTTAAATTCCATGGGGTCATCAATTATAGCAGGCGCAATCAAGCACAAAGAAATACTAATTCCAAGAAACTGGAAAACAGGTGGCTCATGCATATCAAATATCAAATCTGAAACTGCAATTACAAACTTCCTACATGCTTGCTTATTACCCTGATTAACAAATGTGGAGGAGCTCAAATCTTTTTCTGCAGGCTTTTTCACTTCACTGGAAGATGAAGAACGACCCACAGTCAGTTTCTCTTTTGAATGGGAGCTTCCTTTATTCATTTCCATCTACTCTGAACTAATAGACTCATTCCTTCCTGCAATGATAAAGCAAGTACTCTCTTATAGAAGCCCACAAGAGGTGCTCTAACTACAAAGAAAAGCAAGTTCTGGCATAACAAGCATTCTCAGAGAACAGCCACTTAGCATAAAAAACTTTTTGTTTTTGATCTGATGAAACATAAAACAGAAAACACACTGAAAATCATTTCAACTGAGAAGAAAAATCAACAAGAAAAGAGACATTCTTTGCTTCATTGACAGAAATTGAACCAATCTTCTCATTATATGTTTTATATATGCTGCAATTCAGATCATTGGTCTAGTTTCAAACCGAAACCCATAATCTTATTAACCTATCTGAACTTGTGCAGAAACAAAATTCGCTGAACTTCTAGTTTAACCCGATTGACAGAATAAAACTGGCAATGAAACTGGTTGATATTCAACTGTATTGAGAAAAATTGATGCCAAGGGGCAACATAGACACATACATAATAGAATATATGAGAAAATTGTTTGAAGTTGCAAAAACTGTTTTATCTATTTTGAATCCGATTAACTAGTCCTCTCAATTAAATTTTTATAAGGAACTACTTCCAATAGGAGATCATAGCGTAATAAGTTTATAAACAAATTTCTTAAGTAACACTTACTTTAGCCTTGAGAGAAGTTTTCAAGTCAAGAAAGGTGAAAATTTAGGTCCCGTTTGAATCTTTGATAACCATTTAGTTTTTTATTTTTAAAAATTAAGCCTCTAAATACTACTTCCACCTCTGGGTTTCTTGTTTTGTTATCTATCTTTTAACTAAGTTTTCAAAAACCAAGTCAAGTTTTGAAAATTAAAAAAAATATATATAGTTTTTAAAACTTTGTTTTTTTTTTGGAATTTGGCTAAAAATTCAAATGTTTTGTTAAGAAAAATGAAACTCACTGTCGAGAATTGAGAATGGATGAGAAAACAAACCCAATTATCAAAAACCAAATTGTTATCCAACGGGGTTTTAGGGATCCTCAGATTTTTTCTTGCTTCCCTATTCTAAAGTGCGAACTAAACCCCTTGTCCCTTTGACTGAAAGAATTTACCCGTCTTCTTGCTCCTATTGCAGACAAGACCAGATTTCCTCTATCCATCACGATGACATAAAATGCATACAACTGAATCACCTTTGTCCATTTTTGTCAAGAAAAACAAAGAGGCTCCACAATTTTCCTCATAAAAATCAAATACTACCACAAATTATAATCATGGTCTAATCAGACCATCATGTCCAGCTTTGAGGACCCGGAGTCTCGTCTACTGAACCAATCTCAGGTAAATGAACAGAAATTTAATGCTGTTCCTCCCATACAGAAATCAAACGGAAGATAATTCTTCCAAGCAAAATGAATTGTATACGTCTACGGAAAATACTGAATTCTCATTAAAAAGTAGTCGCTCAACCTCAAATTCTCCCACCTCCAATTAGTAACATTCTCCATCAATTTAGAGGATAAAGATAAAAATGAAAGACGAGAGTTCCTAATTCCTCAACTGAAAACACCAACAACTACAACACCCAAAATTTTCTTGCTCCCATAATCAAACCTAACCATCGAATTCGACGGTTTGCAATTGATAAAAGGAAAACCAAGACTAAACTCGAAATAAAAGAAAAGAAGATTTCGTCGATAACAAATTAAAGTCCCGTAAGAAGACCGACCCACTAGTGGATTCTCCACAGTATGAAATACATTTGGCCCAATAAGCATCCAATCGCCAGAATCGAAAATCCAAATCCAAACGAGAGAAGAAGAAACAGATTCGCCAAAAACAAGAGCGTTCAAGTTCATACCTCGAAGTGGAAACGTCACAAGAGCATTATTCCGATCGAAACAGAAGAAGAGATACAATGCGATGAGTAATAATCCAATCTCGCTATCTGGGTTCGAGCGAAAAACAGAGAACGAAGCCCACAGAAAAAGGAAATGAAAATGGAAATGAGGAGAAAAGAAAAAAAAATAAAAAAAAAATCGCAATCGTTTTCTTCAATATGCCTAATGTGAGATGCATGGCGTTTTCTTCTCCGATTTGACGACCTGCGTCGGTTGCTGACGTGGATGTGATTAAAGAGTGGATAATCGATTATTGACTGAATTGACGGAAAGCCCCATCTACCTAAATTGTGGAGAAGGGGTCTTTTCGTCATTTCGTGCCATAGTTGATTTGATGCGGCGCGGCGGACACTGCATGTATTATGCACTTAAAAAACGCGCCAGTGAAACGGATGTCCCACCGTTAAAAAAAAGGGCTAAATTATGAAATATAAAACCATTTTGTTTGTATTTTTAAATTTTAAAAAATTAAGCTAATTTTCATCTAATTTATCTATAATAGAGACCATCACTTTTAAGTATGTATTTGAACTCTTAACCAAATTCTAAAAATATAGTCAAGTTTTTTAAAATTATTTTTTTAGTTTTGAAAAATTAGTTTTTTTTTTAAAACATAGGTACAAAGTGTAAGTACCTGAACTCTTAACCAAAATCTAAAACACAAAATCAAGTTTTTTAAAATTACTTTTTCTTAGTTTTTAAAAGTTAGCTTGGTTTTTTAAAACATAGGTACAAAGTAGATAAGAAGACATGGTAGAAATAGTATTTTTAAGTTTAAATTTCAAAACTAAAAACCAAAAACAAAATGTTTATTAAACGGGGCTTTAATTTTGTCGGTTGAATAAAAAATATTCTAAAAATTGTAATATCATTTATGACTTTTAATTAAGGTTTCAAAACTATCATTAAAATATATAGTAGATTAAAATATTTGATAAAAAAAACAATAAGTTAATACTTTAAATCATGTGACGATAGTTATAATGTTTGTTTCAATCAAGTTTGAAAGAACTACATCGTGGACTTCTGACTTTTTTGTTTAACATTCTAACTATTTTAGTTAGAGATGTTCATTTTTCATGCGAGGATCTGCCTTGATGATGCAAAGAACCCCGTTTAAAAAAACATCTTGCGAGTCTTCCATGCTTACTTGTTCTCTTTTTCGTTCATTTTTTCTATTATTATTATTATTATTATTATTATTATTATTATTATTATTATTATTATTATTATTATTATTATATATATATATATATATATATATAGATAAAGTTAATGATTTAGATAATTTGATATGTTTGAACTATACTATTAAACTTTAAAATTATATGTATGGATAATTAGATAATTTGACATTGGTAGGTTTAATAATCTTATCTTATGTTTTTTTTAATAAATTAGCTATTCAATTGAAAGTTAAAAGGATATTTTGTCGTGAAAAGTTAATCATTTAAATTTTTTCAAAATAATTATTTGACGTAGTTGATATTAAAAAAACAAAAATAAAATAAACATATCATTTCGGGCAAGAAATCATTGTGAAATTTAATGAGAATTTTGCAGAGAGAATGATTAAAATACGAATATAGGGAGAGAGGCAGGATGCCTCGTGGACATCCGTAGTTTTTATACTTCAATAGTAGTTTTGAAGCATTTATCAAGTATTAAGGCAATATTGTAAATTTTAAAACAATGTGGGTATTTTTTTTTAGCAATGGACAAATTTTAAGGGTATTTTGTGTAATATAGTCTTAAAAAATGAAAACTTGTAAAGCTACCACGAGCTAGCCAATAATTTCATTTTGGTTAAAAAGTACTTTTGGTTTTTTTTTTTTTTTTAGTATGTGGTGTGGAAGATTTAATATTTAGTCCCCTCCCCTCCCTAAATCTAAATCTTACACAAATTCCTCCTAATTAATTTAAACATCCGAGCTTATGTGACAAATAACACACCAATGTACATACTTTTTTTTTTTTGTCTTACATGTCACATTCTTCTCCCAAAATACAAATTTTATCGTTGTTATTACGTGAAAGCGAAGTGATAACTCTTGTGTTGGATTTTGACAACAACATTATGTAACGATCAATCTCTAATCAATTTATAAATCTACATATGTAATAAGTTTCTAATTACAAATTTTGAGTACAAGAAAAAAAATGTTACACAACTATAAATATAGAGATTAAATTATCACACACTACTAAACTGCTACTTCAATAAATGTGTGAGGCGATAAATGTTTTTAACCTTTCATCAATCATTCACTTTTTTTTCCTTAAATTCAATAATTCATGGAAATGATAATTTAAAGCTTTGATCTTTTGATTGATGATATAA
This sequence comes from Trichosanthes cucumerina, assembly GCA_036507285.1. Classification (NCBI taxonomy): domain Eukaryota; kingdom Viridiplantae; phylum Streptophyta; class Magnoliopsida; order Cucurbitales; family Cucurbitaceae; genus Trichosanthes; species Trichosanthes cucumerina. The sequence continues at coordinate 7,466,324 of CM071845.1, forward strand.
CATTCTAACTAATTAAGCAATGTGGATATTGACATTAATCATTCCCTTTAACACTATAAATAGTCGTAATTAAACTTTTCAATATGGTCAAACACATAAACAACTCTTAAATTATAATAGATGGTTAAAGGACATCAACGTTGTGGCCAAATGTATTGCCAAATTGGCTAAAAAATCTTACCATCTATAACTTTCACACAAAATTTTCCTCCGTGAATTATGGTTGCTAAAAATGATGTCCAACATGACATTGTGCAATATTTTTAGTATTGTCAGCTCCAAAGAGAGTATAGCTCAAATGACATAATAAATATGGTTTGAATCCCTAAAAAAAAAAATCAAAGTTGTTAGCTTGAAAACTTTATTTTGAATCCAATAACTACGCCATTAAATATGACATCAACCAAGACATAAATCCAAGGTATATATGTGTGTCTTTTGTGATATAAGTAGGTTGATTTGGATTGTTTGTTTGCCAAAATTGATATTTGGCTAACATCTTGATATAAACAAGTATATATATATATATATATGCTATCAAAATCAATTTCATTGCTCAACCAAAATGGACTAAAAACTAACCAAATCAACCACCAATTTTTTGTTGAATGGTCAATTTTTCAAAATTTTGATTTCGTCGACATTTTTATTTGCATTTTTCAAATAATATTGCTTTTCTCCTTCTCTAAAAAGATAAACAGTTAGATTGGGTTGGTTTGATAATGATTCGGTTTAATAATTTTTTGTTTTTGAAAATTAAACCTAAAAATATTATTTTCACCAATCAATATATGTGTTTTCTTGTTTACTTTGTACCTATATTTTGAAAAAAATAAAAAGTTTTGAAAACTAAAAACATTAGGCTCCGTTGGATAACTATTTTATTTTTTATTTTTTATTTTTGAAAATTAAGCTTGTTTTCTCTCAATATATCTACAATGGGGTTCATCTTCCTAAGGAAGTATTTAAATTCTTAACCAAAATTCTAAAAACAAAATCAAGTTTTTTAAAACAATTTTTTTTTAGTTTTTAAAACTTAGCTTGGTTTTTTTTTTAAAAAAAAAAACATAGGTATAACGTAGATAGGAAACATAGAAACTCATCGACATAAGAAGTATTTTTTAATTAATTTTCAAAAACAAAAAGTAAAACACCATATGGTTATCAATTGAAGCCTACGTTTTCAAAATCTTGTGTTTTGTTTTTTAAATTTAGCTAGAACTTAAATGACACCTTTAGAAAGATAAAAATGATTGTAGAGAATATGGAGAAAAACAAGCATAATTTTCAAAATCTAAAAATCAAATGGTTATCAAATACAGCCTTAGAAATTTGGTTTTTGTGGTTAGATAAAGTTGGAATATAATCCCTAACTTTATAAGTTAAAACATTCGTCGTCGTGGTTTAATATATAAAATCCACCTTCTCTAAATTATAGAAACCAAATTTATAATTTAACTAAAATAAACACTTACCTAAAATAGACCATGTGTCTAGGTTGTTTAAGTTAATTTTTTTGTTAAAAAAAAGATATTATAGTGATTATTAGACTTCGAAAATGAAAAAAGATGTTCAATTGCAACCATCTTTAATTTAAAGATTACAGTACTCGTATTGTCGTGCAATTTGTGTGTTTAACCATATTTCTTAAATCACTAATCAAATTTACAGGATCTCCTGAACCTCCTGCTATGATAGCATCTTAAATCAGTTAAATTAAAAATTTGAGAGTATATTGTAGCAACTAGATTTTAGAAGAAGATAAATATTAGAAAATATATATATATGTAAGTAAATTTGATGATTTAAAAATAAATACTATTGTGGTCAACTTTGTATAGGTCAATTTCATTTTCATCGATGAGTTTCAAAGATGACAGTTTTTTTTACTAGAGATATACGTACATAAAGTTGTAGCCAAATCGAGCAACTCGAGTGACATATTAAAAGCAAAAAAATGCATTCATAAAATCATGTATCTATTTGCTTGGACTAGCAATGATTCACGTGTGATGCACGTGTCTATAAATTTTAGGACAAAAGCATTTTTGACCCATGAACTTTGTATGTTATATCAATTTTAACCATAAGCTTTCAATTTCATCCATTTAAACTTTAAATTTGACATATTGTATCAATTTTAACCCCGAACTTTCAATTTAATTAATTTAAAACCTCAAACTAGGCATAGTGTATCAATTTTAACCATAAACTTTCAATTTCATTATTTAAACTTCAATCTTGAATAAGTGTATCAATTTACACCATCGGTTAAAACTTATATGCACCAAATTTATTCTCAATGGAGTACTTTCATTCTCGAATTGATCGCCAATATTGATTTCCTTAATTTCTTGTTAGTCTTGAGTTTGATTTGTTATTATCTACCACAATAGAAGCAAGAGTTTCAAAATCGCACTCGTTAGAATCTTTGTTTCCTTCATCTCCAACATTATTATCACTTTAATCATTTCATATAATACTATTGATGAGATTAACAAGGTTGATTATGACCAATTCATTGTGTCATGTATCACTATCGAAATCCCTTTGTTTTTGTGTGGGTCCTACTTTCAAGAGTCGAGTTCATGTTTTCATGATAATTGCAACCCTATAAGGAATTATTTAATAATTTTTAGGTGATTTTTTTTTTGTTTAAAAAAATAACAAGCAAGTACATGTCATTAAGAAATACGCGACTTTAGGCATGTGTGAATGACCTTTCTAACAGTGATGAAAATGAAAACTTAATCGAAGGAAATTTATACACTTATTAAAGTTTGAGGTTTAATTAAATTGATAAAATTAAAAGTTTATGGTTGAAATTGATACAACCTGCTAAGTTTGAGATTTAAATTAATGAAATTAAAAGTTCAAGGTTAAAATTGACACAATCTGCCAAGTTTGAGGTTGAATTGATGAAATTGAAAGTTCATAGTTAAAATTGATATAACCAACAAAGTTTAAGGGTCAAAAATATTTTTTTTCCTAAATTTTATATTTCATCGTATGATTTATCATATATTTTTACAATAATTTAATGTATATATTGAAAATATACCTAAATAATGTGAACTAAACTTTTTAATTACCCAACTTAGAGGTGCTTTTCCATGAAAGGATGATGTCCATGCAAACACAAATCAACTTTTATATCGTTTGGCGGGCAGATTTGAGTTGAGTTGGGTAGAGTTGGGTTGAGTTGGGCAAAATTGAGTGTATAGAAGTATGTGTGTTGGGGTGCAGAGTTGAGTTGTCATAGGTATCTAGTGTAGTTTTTTTAGGCAAAATACATTTTTAGTCATTCAGTTTTGCATTTAGTTCTCTTTTGATCTCTGAGTTTTGAAACTCAACAAATTTACCCCTAAGGTTTGCATTTAATTATACTCTTAGTCCTTCGTCTAAATTTTCGTCTATTACTAACAGAATACTGACGTGTCACTTATTTTTTAATTTAAACATTGAATTTAGGTGTGAACACCGAACTTGTGTTGTATGATAACTTTAGTGCAATGAATGTGTATAATATTGACTTGCATAATGATTGAACATGATGATTTGTTATCAAGGTTTGTTTTTTCTCTATCAATTAAATTCTCCAATTAATATGTAATTAATTGGAATCAATTGAATATTTGTAAGGTTTACAGAAAAATAAAAAACAATGCAATTGGGTAGATAATTTACAATCAATGTCTAAAATAAACTTCATGTAAGATTGTCAAAAGGGTGGTTATTATTTCTCGTCATTGACGATACATTCATTCATGACAAAAGAATTAATGACATGCATCCTATCTCGCATGCCCCAAAAAAATATAAGTATACAAAAAAATATTATCGTTCACCAAATATATTTAACGAAATAAACATGAAGTGTCTGTGTCATCTTGGTTTAATAAAAGATGAGTGTAGTAGGTGTTCAACCAATCCTACCAAGAAGATGCAAACAAATACCTCTTCTTGGATTGTGGTGGGACTTGGAGGAAGTAGTCCATCTTCTAGATGTCAGCGACTAAAATGTTTATAAGGGTGTACAAAAAATGAACATAACAATGTAGGAAATAAAACAATATGAGGAAGAAAAATGAAATTTCAACACCAAATTAGTATACACTAATCAAATGATGAAGTGCTCAAATAACATTCATGAATATAATAAAGACTTAGACATGAGCAGATCCTAATAAAAACATGCTCATAAAAACATACACATAATCGACAATATGCACAACAAAGAAACATAACAATGTAGGAAATAGAACAATATGAGGAAAGAAAATGAAAGTTCAACAAGAAATTAGTATAATAATAATCAAATAGGATAAATAAGGAATTATGAAGAAGATGATGCAAAACATCGAACATAACTCATTTATAGTAGCTATTTGTGTACAAATTAAAACAACCATAAGGAAAAAACTTCATAGAAAATGGACAAAACTGAGAATGGGACATGCCAAATAGGAGATCCCGTGTAGGCAGTGGAGGAGGCTCAAGAGAAACGAATAAGGTTTGTTCAATTTATAGGAATATGGGTTTGGTTGGTGAAACATACCCTTAGTTTCACTAATGTTATATTAATGGTAGTTTTGTTGTATAAGGAACAAAGTACAACAGGTGAATAATTATGAAAATTAAATATACTACTACATTTTAATGAATATGGCAGTCGTGACATGTTGGATCCAGTTTCTTCTAGCATAATACAAAATAGTGCATAAAAAATGGCATAAATAATTTTAAATGTATATCACAATAAATTATATCAACAATGAATTAGTGGATATGAATCAAAATGATAATGACATTAATATATAAGTACTAACCTCATGAATATATTGAGCTCAAAATATTTGTATAGAATTACAGAGCTCATTACAAATCATGTAAAATTGAATAACACAACACTAGTCGATGGGTGAGTTTGGGAATTAAAAAATACAATAAATAAAAAAATATTATTTAGTGCATAAATAAAAAATAACAGATGTAGTTGAACCAAAATCCAGAGAAAAAATGGTTCCAACAAGTTATAGCAGCAAGATGTGAATGAAATTATGAACAAAAACTTATTATGCACTTGATGATAATAATGAACAGAACATAAAATTCAAACAAACAATAACAAGAAAATGTAAACTGAGAATCGGGAGAGATTTTGTTCATCGTTGGTTGGTAAAAGGATAGGAAAACATACCTGCACTCCAAACCAAACTCCAATAACCATTAAGGTCCCCTACCATAAAGTCTCTCACACATCCCTCACATGGTACATGCATTCATTCAACCAAACATACTTTAGTTTGAGATGTTTGGCATAACCCGATGGAAGAAACACAAGGACACCATCAAGGGCCATAAAGATTAGAGCGGCAAAGGGATAAATGGATCCTTGAGATTTATCGATGTAGGAGGTTAGGGTTTCGGGTTTCAAAAGAACAACAAAATGTCAAATCTACCCATATCTCCATTATATAAAACAAAAAAGGCAAAGAGTCATAACGAAGGAGACATAGGGTTTTGAGGGAAATGAGAGGGACAAACGATTTGAAAGAAATCGAAGTGTCGAAACAGGAAAATGACGAAAATGAGAGGGATTGTAAACATACCTAGAATAAGACGACCAACGAACCCCTTTTTCCATGGAAAATAATATGAATCGAAGTATTGAATGAGGCATAACGAAGGAGTAAATAGGATTTTTTGATAAATCGAAGAGTCGAAACAGAGAGAAATGACGAAAGTGAGAGATGTTGTAAACGTATCTCGAAGAAAAAGGTCAACTAATCTCTTTTTCGCCATGGAAGAAGAGAGGGACTTGAAGAATCAGATAAGTGGGAGATGTAAGTTGAGAAAATTGAAGGAGATATTTGGGAAAGTGAGTAGTTGGGAACTCAACCCAACTTAAATGGTTCAAACACTGAGATGATTTTTTAAACCAACTCAACACAACTCATATCAATGAGCCAAACAACTCCTAAATTTTTACACCCATGTGCGAACATATGCACCACCTTTTTTAATCAACATCTTGATTCAAATATTTGCAATCCACCGATACCAATGGATTCATGTGACCTAATAATTTGAATGTGAAAACAATAATTAAAAAAAAATTGAGGCAAAGTAATTAAATATTGAAAGTCAAAACGTCAATAATATGAGAGGGGTGTAAGTTATGAAATATAATCAACCTTTTCGCCAATTACTTTTTTTTCTCTTTAAGATACGGTTTCCATATTTTATTAGTAGTAGTCAGTACTCACTGCATCATTTATAAATTTATATCAATTATGTATGAACTTATACATAGTCGACGGTTCTACCGATTTAAATATTAATTTGCCACATCCTACAAAAAAAAAAATATATTACGTTTTGAATATTTTAGTTAATTTATTAAATTGCAACCAGCAGAGTCAAATAAATAAAAACCGACCTTACCTCGGTTGGTAGAGCCAAGTGGACTATAGTTGGCGCGCTACCAACCTGAAATTAGGAGTGTTAAAAAAAAACTCGATAACCCGAACAATTCGACTAACCCAATCCAACTCGACGATTGAGTTGGATTATGAATTTATTTGGGTTGGGTTTGGTTCAAATAAATTAAAATGTATGATTGGTTCGTGGATTCACCTAAAATTAATTTGGGTTGACCCGACCAACCCGAACTTATTATTAATTTTAAAAATTATATTTTTACCTACCATACAACTACACATGTATGTATTTAATTATTTTTATTTAATTTCGTAATTATTTATTATTTAATAACTCTTAAAAATTCATTTTTAAGTTAAGGTGTAATTTTTCTTAATATAAATTGAAACTAAGTGACTAATTTTAATTCAATTTTTGAAAAATAAAAAGTTTTTGTTTTAAATGATGGTGATTTATTTATAAGTTTTTTGAGATAATGGTAAATTTGTAATAGAATATTTAAGTTTTATGGTTATTATTTAGTATAAAAACATTTGGAGTTGTTTAATTCTTTAATTTTTTATATTTATATTAATTTTGGACTTTTTTAAAACTTTTTTTTTTAAAGAAACTAACCCGATGATCCAACCCAATCCAAAAATTCGGGTTGGTCCAAAAAACTAGCATAACCCGACCCAACTCGGCTTATGTACATCCCTACCTGAAATCCTTAGGTCGCCGGTTTGAATTCGGCAGGTCGAAATTTTTTAATTTTGATTTTTTTCCCTATTTTCAATTTGTGCATTGCACGCCCACATTTAATTTATTTTCAATTGTAAATTACAATTACTAACACAAATCCAAGTCTTATGTTGTTTATTGATGTTTTATTTAATTTTATATGGGTTAGATTATGTATTAGATTATACGGTTACACCGGGCAATCAGGAGAGTAACCCATATATCTTATATATTATGAGGTTTTTCTTCACTTTCCTAATGTGGTATCTTCAACATGCCTGGTGTCTATTTGGGTTCACCATTCTTGGATCGGATCTCAATTTTATTTATTTATTTTTATGGAATGCCCATTTGGGTTTAATGAGTTCTGATACCATATTAGATTATATGAGGATTTATCTAAAAAAATAATTGACAATGAGAGAACCAACTCATATATCTTATCGTGATATTTCTCTCCATTTTTTATAATGTAGGATGCTCAACAGTATGTTCTTTTAGGCCCATAACATATTTAGATAGAAATTCGAAATTATAACATTTTGGTTCAAGCATAATATTTTTCGGAGTTAAACCATGTCCATATTGCCTATTGGTATTGATTAAATATACATTTGATCATTAGTTGTGGATCTATATTGTTTAAAAAGTTTTAATCCAATCACGAGTGAATATTGAATTTATATAATAAACAACTTATATGGCATGAAACTTAAATGAATCCATCAATTTAAAAAAAATAATAATAAAAAATGCCATCCAACTAAGAGAAGATAAATCGAAAACTTATATGATTTTCTTTTTTTTAATGCAAATGTGTAAATACTCTCTTGATTAGAAACACTTTGTACAGATTTATGAATTTAATAGTAAGTGAAGTGTCAGGCTACAATTATGATCCAAGAAAATGAAATTGAATAGACTAATTATTGATTTTTTTAAACCATTGAAACCAACCGACCTTAGCTCAGTTGGTAGAGCGGAGGACTGTAGTTGGAGCTTCCAATCTGAAATCCTTAGGTCGCTGGTTCGAATCCGGCAGGTCGGAAATTTTAAATTTTGTTTTTTTTTTTGCCCTCTTTTCAATTTGTCCATTGCTCACCCACATTTTATTTTATTCTTTTTCTTAATTTATTTTCAATTATAAATTAAAATCACTAACACAAATCATTCAGTTTTATGTTGTTTATTGACGATTTACTTAATTTTATATGGGTCGGAATTTTTTAATTTTGATTTTTTTCCCTATTTTCAAGTTGTGCATTGCACACCCACGTTTTATTTTTTTCTTAATTTATTTTCAATTATAAATTACAATCACTAACCCAAATCATTCAGTTTTATGTTGTTTATTGATGATTTACTTAATTTTATATGGGTTAGATTAGGTATGTATTAGATTATATGGGTTACACCTCAAAACCAGTTATCAGGGTAGTAATTCATATATCTTATATATTGTGAAGTTTTTGTCTATTTTTTTGAATGTGGTATCCTCAACATGCCCATTCAAAACGGTGTCTATTTTGATTCACCATTATTGGATCGGATCCTTTTGTTTTTTTTTTTTACCGAATGTCCGTTTGGATTTAATGAGTTATGATACCATAGTAGATTATATGAGATTCCATCTAGAAACCAATCGACAATGAGGGGAGTAACTCATATATTTTATGTATTGTGATGTTTCTTTCTACTTTTTCTAATTTGGGATCTCAACATTATGTTTTGAGCCCATAATGTATTCGGGTAGAAATTCAAAATCATAACATTTTGGCTGAAGAATAATATTTGTTCAAGTTAAACCATGCCCATATTGTCTATTGGTATTGATTAAATATATGTTAGGTCATTAGTTGTGGATCTATATTGTTTAAAAAGTTTTAGTCCAGCCGCTTATCACTAGTGAATATTGAATTTATATTATAAACAACTTACATGGCATGGTAGTTAAATGAATCCATCAATTTTTTTAAAAAAGAAGATAAATCGAAAACTTCTATGGTTTTTTTTTTTTTTAATAAATGTGTAAATACTCTCTTGTACTTTTGAATTTAGTTCATTTTGGTTCATCTACTTTTGACTTTGTTTCATTTTAGCAATGGACTTTCAAAATGTTTATTCTGGTCTGTATTTTTAAAACGTGATCAATTTTGTCGATGTTTCCAAAATTTAAAGCAAATTTTACCTACAATATAAACACTTTAATACAAATTTATGATTATACATCATTAAATTTAGTAAGTGAAGTGTCATACTAAAATTATGATCGAATAAAGTGAAATTGAATGGACTAAATTGGTCATTTTTTAAAAAAACATAGAAACCAAAAGTTTTATTGATGCACTTACAAAAGTTCAACATTTTAATCAATACAACTATTAATTTAGAGTTTTTGTTGATACAATTCTTAAAATCCAGGGTATAAATCAATTTGATTTTTGTCCTTTAAGTTAGTAAAATGTGTTCCTTCATGGACCATAATTTAAAATGAAATTTATGTTCTAGAATAATTTTATGAGAATTGTACAAAGTCACTTTTATAAGAAATAAAATCACCAACAAACACTCAAATATACTAATATTTTGAATAATTGACACGATTTTCAAAATTTAGGAGTGTAAATTGATTTTTGTACTTTTAAATTAGTCAATAGTATCCATTCGTTGACCATAATTTAAAATGAAAATTATGTTCTACCATAACCAACGGTTAGAACGAGTAAAATACAAACATGCTCGAATATAATAATATTTTGGATAATTTTGATCCGGAAATAATCAAATATATTATATATCATAATGTTATAATTTATATCAAATTAATGACTACATGTTGGTTTAATTTGTAGTTCCTTTTTTTTTAATGATTAATTTGTAGTTCATATTTCTCTATTACTGTTAACATGTTATGCGTAATACAACAATACAATTTACCATGACCCTATCACCTTCTTTTTAAATTTTAAGAACTAAAATATGAAACTTTAAATTCATCTAACAAAAAAAAAAATATTCATCTAACTAAATTGTATTTATATTAATTTTAAAAGCGATGGTCTTATTATACATCAACCGACCTTAGCTCAGTTGGTAGAGCGGAGGACTGTAGTAGAAATTCTCAAGCTGTTATCCTTAGGTCGCTGGTTCGAATCCGGCAGGTCGGAATATTTTGTTTCCTGTTTTTTTCAATTGTTGTTAACGATATTTGTGGCTATAGTTAGTTGGTAATTTCACTAATTTTCAACTTTATGTTGGTGACTTCAGTTGATAGAACCTAACTGTTAAATCAACCATTAACCCAATAACTTAACTGATAGATTAGAGTAAAAAACAAATTATATTAACAATTTAAAGAAATACCCAAAAATTATAAATCAATATTAATTATGGGATCAATTGGCATTAGTGGAATTTGAATACAATATCTGGTGCTTTGATAAGATATTAAATTACCAAGTGATTTTAAAATTTTAATTGATGGGTTATGTTAAATGTAACTATATACCAATACTCCAATAATAGCGTTGTAATTTTTTTATTATTTTTTTTTCAGTATAATAAATATGAAATATGAGAAATTAAATTTTCGATCTTAAAATAACGTGTACATGTCAATTATCAAACTATACTCACCTTAGATTCTTTAACTTTGTAGTCAAAACATCTCTCTTATTTATCTTGAACTTGTATTTTAATTTTAAAAATATCATTTTTTAATATTCCTAAGTATATAGCTAATATTTATAAGTGTATATAGCTCAATCTAATATTTTAGTGATTAAATTACAAATATGGTGTATGTAGTTTGGAGAAATATCAAATTTATTCCCTATAGTTCTAAGAGTTAGAACTTCATCCTCGTAGTTTAATAAATTTTCATAAATAACCTATATCATTTGATAAGGCCCTAACGAATAGTCCTTATACCATATGAACGAATTTTGACTTTTAAAACTACATAGACTAAATTATAACTTTTTCGAGAACATAGAGATTAAATTTATAATTTAACCTTATATACTTGGTCACTAATTTGTAAGTTCGTGTTCTCTTAATTTCAAATGTTTTTACAAATCATCACATTTTTAACGCATCATCTACATAACTCTCATACTCGAACCCATTATTATTATCGAGAGCATTTGCATCAAAGTAGCAAGGGTGACTTCGTCAAGGCAAGCATTTCAACTAAAGATATCATTCGGGTTGTTGACTTTATAGGGATATGTAGCGTCATCATGGGTCTAGCCTTCACTCCCTTACCCCAGGATGAGTTAGAGACAAGCTCCTCCTGGGATACAAGTGCGAAAGCTGAAGACCGATATTGCGTGGTCGAGGAATTTCAATAGACGTGGCATGATTGAGGTGTGTTTTGATGGAAATGGGTGTCCTCCAATAGGTGGTTGTAGTTTATTTTCTCATCGCTGGCCTATTAAGATTCTTGAGGTGGCAACCATTCTCGACAGTCTCATAGAAGTCCTCCAATGGGGAAATGATAGATTTTTTGATTTGCAAGTGGAGTCAGACCGTATTGAAATCATAAGTCTTTTGAATTATTTCTCTAGTCATTCATCTTTTTTTTTTGGGGAGGATATTCTTTCTTTGATTAAGGATAACTATTCTCTTTCCCTTTGTCACATCCCTATGGAGGAGAACAAAACTACTCATATGTTAGCAACTTTGACACCTTCTTCAAGTGCTCTTTGGTCTAGAATGATGGCTTTCTATATGATGTTTTACATCCTTCTTGAGATGGGTCAGACTAGTTAGTTTGTTGTTCGGTCGAGACTTATGTTATTGTGGTTATTTTTAAAAAAAAAAAACTCTCATACTTTTAAATAGTCTATAACTCTAATAAATCATTTGTTGATTTTTTAGTTAAATAGGCCTTTAAGTTGACTATTTTTTGTGCAAATTTTCAATATCTAGATATTAAAATGAAAGTTGAACTCATTAGAACATATGTTGTGAATCCTATCACAAAAGGGTTGAAATAGTAAAACATCCCATTTCAAGAAAAGAGTTCCTAGAAATTGGCTAACAAAGGAAATGAAAGATTTTTCAAGGAGTTCCAAGCATTTGGGCAAAAGGAGCCAATTAAATTAAATTCAATTCAAGCTTCTTCTTCTACATATTGTCACAAAAATAAATAAATAAATAAAATGTGTGGTTTGCTTTAAGTCGCAACATCCTCCGAAGGCTTCAACGGTCAATAACAACTCGCTTCTTGCTCTGGTGGCTCCCACTTTCCCTCCAAAATCTCCAACCCGAAAAGGAGATACTCCGAATCTTCTTCTTCTTCTCCATCATCTTCTTCATCTTTCTTGTTCTACTCGTTCACAATCTCTTCTTCACACCTGGGTTCCTCTTCATTTCGCAATTTTCGAAACAGGAACTGAATTCAGAGAAGGTAAAGAGTGAGTGAGAATGACAGCTTTGAATTCGCATTTTGTGTTGATTGATCTGCACAGTTCATGGCATTCGACGAACCAAATTCCGATTTCGACTCTCACGTATCTGCAAAACTCTCATTCCGTTTCGAAATTCTCCTCCTCGTTTCGTCGAACACGTCGTGCGCGTAAGGGAATTGCTTCGTCCAAATCTTCGCCTCCGTCGTTTCATTCCCCTGAAATTCGCCGGCCGTCGTCCGATCGGTTGTTTTTGGGGAATGGGTTGTTGACGAATCTGTCGAATTCGAGTTCCAATTTGGATTCGGACTCCGCTTCGACTTCGTCTCAGTCGGAGGCTACTGCGGAGCTGGAGATGTTTGTTGAACTTTTGCCTTCGAGGATGAGGAAGCAGCTGAGCTCGCACGATGAATTTCGGGAATTGATTGAGGTGGTCTTGGATTTGGGAAGGAACCCTATTGCTAGGTTTCCGTCGGGGGATTGGGCCATTTCGGAAGAACCTGTGAAGTATGAAGATCTAAGCCACGCGATATCTAAGGTAATGATCTGAAGTTTTTAATCCTTTGAAAATATGTGTGATTCGCTGCTAATTGGAGTATGATTGATATTTCTTTTCTGTATAATTATACATAAATTTGGATATAGAGGTTGAATAGACGTATTTTTCATATGGAAATGCTATGTGAGATTCAGTTCCCCTGTCAATGTAATTTACGATACATGTTTGGTTTTGCACTGTCAAACTCGGTTCCTTTTGTGATTGGTTGTGCTGAAATTTACTGGAATATGACACATATTCGTCTTGTAAAATAACCAAGCTAAAATGAAAATCATTTGCTTAAAGAAATATATCAAAAGTTGTTAAAGCAAACCATCTAAAGGGTGAAGATCAATTAAATTTTGGGGTACTTGATTTGTTATTTAGGTTGGAGACTTCTCAGATGATAACCGGTCGGGCATGGACAGATCTTTGCATCGGATAAGTGCAATTCGAAACCGTAAAATGCAAATTATTGGTCTCACTTGTCGGGTGGGACGTTCTATCTCTGGAAGTGCTGAGATCATTCGTGATTTAATAGAGGGTGGAGGTTCCATCTTGGTCATTGGACCACCAGGAGTTGGCAAAACCACGTTAATAAGGTACTAAGAACAACTGGAAAACCCTAAACTCTAATTTTTCTTCTGTCTGTCCCCTCTTGAGTATTGATTGGCAGCACATTGTGCTAAAAAGTCTAAGAGTACTGGTGGGGCCGTGGGGGAAATGCTTATTATAACAATAGTCTTTATATCAATGCAATCTCAAACCACCACACCATAAAAATGATTTTATTTTTCAACTTCCAACTCCAAGAATAGGCCATAAAGAATGAGCTGAATTGAACTCTGTTTAGTTTAAGGTCTTACATTACGGAAGTTATGGTTATCAAAATCATAACTGAATTGAACCCTTTATTTACCACATCGAATTATGTTATCAAATCATTCTTTTGATATGACTTATGCAGAGAAATTGCTCGAATGTTGGCAGATGACCACAAGAAACGCGTTGTTATTGTGGATACTTCCAACGAAATTGGAGGTGATGGAGATGTTCCCCATGCAGGAATAGGCAGTGCAAGGAGGATGCAAGTCCCTAATGTTAATATGCAGCACACAGTGAGAGCCCAAGACATATTTATGGTTTTTGCCATTACTTCCTTTGATAGTCCCGCATCAAGGCTTGAGTTGCTTTCTTTGTAGGTTATGATTGAAGCAGTGGAGAACCACATGCCTGAAACCATAATCATTGATGAAATTGGAACAGAACTTGAAGCACTAGCTGCCAGCACCATTGCTCAAAGAGGGGTTCAGCTAGTAGGGACAGCTCACGGGATCACTATTGACAACATAATAAAAAATCCATCGTTGCAAATCCTTGTTGGTGGCATTGAGGTGTGAAGAAGTCCTCCTATTTCTCGTAGCCTGCATTGAATGCACTTGCGTGTAACTTTAACTTGAATATATTAACAATTGTTAATCAAGCATTAAATGATAATACGCACCTAAGAAATCATTTTTAGAACATCATCTTAGGAGGAAAAAAGTTTACTCTTACAATCTGCTAGCTATCTTGCTAATCCTATTTCGTACAACCGAAGTATACAAATGAAAGTGCTTATCCTTCTTGTTCTTCTTTTCATTTCATTGGACACAGAGTGTGACCCTTGGTGACGAGGAAGCAAGGAAAAGAAAAGTGCAGAAGACAATTCTTGAGAGAAAAGGACCTCCTACTTTTACTTGTGCAGTTGAGATGATATCCAAAACTGAATGTCGTGTTCATCACAGATTAGATACAACAGTTGATGCAATATTAGCAGGTAGTTTCTTCAATTAATTTGACATTGTTAAACTGTATTTCTCCTTCAAATATATTCTTACAATTGATATCCGCCGTCTATCTTCTCATTGATGTAGGAAAAAGTCCTCTTTTTGAAGTACGTCATGTGGACACTTATGCTAACCCTTCTATGGGGCCATCTCCAAATCTTGGAAAGGGTCTTCACGAAAGATTACATTCAAAAGACGATAACATCATTGCTGATAGTGATTCTCGTGTGGAAGTACGTGATTCTCGTGTGGAAGTACGTCAAGTGGAGACGTATGTTAACCATTCAATGGGATCATCTCCCAATCATGAAAAGAGTCTTCAAGAAAGATTACATTCAAAAGATGACAACATCATTGCTGATAATGATTTTGACATGGAAGACGCAGGCCACTTTCCTCGTCAGTCTAAGAGTAGACCTGTGAGCAAAAAGAGCTCACCAGTGCGAGTCTATTCTTATAAGGTAAACCACCTTGTTTTGTTATAATTACTAGACTTAAAAATTCTTTCAGTTGGGTTTTGGTTCGGCATTGGGTGGATGCATTGGGGATGAGGATACAATAATGTGGTAAATAGGCTAATGCCCTTGATTTGGCACTTTCAGATTCTTGAATCTGATCTACTTCAAGTGGCACAAGTATTGGGGCTTGAAAATGAAATAGACGTAACTGATGACATTGAAGCAGCTGCTGCAATATTAGCATCCAGTGATGAAATGAAGCAGAACCCATGGATCCGAAGTGTAGCAAAATTTCACCACTTGCCTGTGTTTGTAATCAAGGTACTCTTTACTTCTATAACTAGAAAATAAACGCATCCTTTCTTCAGATACTTACAACTCTATCATTACAGTCGAACACTATGGCTCAAATGGTCAAGGCAATCCGCATGATCATAAAGATCGACTCCAGCTCTACAACAAAGAAACCACGAAAAACCCCTGACATTGTAATTGAAGATGATGCACCAAAAAGAAAGCCATCCCTAGAAGAGATAGATGCATTGGAGGTAATTTTCCTTCCATACTGATGCTTTTGTGTGTGCGGAGGTGTGTACTTTTGCATTTAAATTAAAGGCAATCCCCAACACTAACCATTATTCATATGAGTAAACTTTGAATTTAAGTCACATACCACTGGTTCTGATGGTCAAAATCATTAGGGCATTGTTATCTTTAGCATGGTTTGTTACCAAGAGGTTTTCTCCCCAATTTGAAATATAAAATTGCCTATCTCTGCATGAGGGTGTCCAATTTTC
The DNA here is from genome assembly GCA_036507285.1 of Trichosanthes cucumerina. NCBI lineage: Eukaryota > Viridiplantae > Streptophyta > Magnoliopsida > Cucurbitales > Cucurbitaceae > Trichosanthes > Trichosanthes cucumerina. Next base: position 7,482,521 of record CM071845.1, read on the forward strand.
GTAATAGCAACAAATACTTTTGCACGTTTACAGAATGAAGGCATTTTCTGCTTTCATATGTCAAAGTTTCATATCGATTGATACCATGATTCGAAAATTATCCCAGTATTTTATGCAATTTTGTTACTTATATACTGAAACTTCTATTCATTGAGACTCATGCCTTTTCCCTTTTGCTTTGTGTGAGTACAATAACTAGCTTCATAATCAATAGCACTCTATTGCAGTTTCCACTGCAATTCAATTGTCTTTCACGAGCGTCGTAGCTTACTCTGTTGAGTCCTAATCCTGTCTAACAAGAACTTCACGATGCGTGGCTAGATTTTTTACTCTTGTCCTGTAACTGTAAGGGAATCTGAATCTACAGTAACCTTACTCGTCTAGTTCTATTAAGTAATAATGTTGTGAAGTCAACTCTGTCAATTTCAGTTGCATGTTATAATTCTTTTGACATATATTCTTGTTTCATATGAACCATGGCTTAAGTACTTTGAATCTATTCAATCCATATTGCTGTCTTAATTCTTCTCCTGTTCTTAAATCTGACAGGAAGTTAGACTTGCCATTGAGTATATTGTTATTCCGGGTGGAGAACCAGTTGAGCTTCTACCTCGATGCTCCGAAATAGTCGCCCGACAGCTTGAACTCGTGGAAAGTTATCAGTTAGCAGCCGAATACTCCAGTACTGAGCCGAACCCCAGGTTGCAGATTCTTCCATTGAGGTTGAAGAACAAGAATGTTAAAGAACCAAAATCCAGTTCAAAATCACTAACTGGCGAAGGGACTGGTATCTCTAGACTCCCTTTGCTGCCTGAATGAAAAATTTAACCAGATCTCCAAACATGGTACAGTTTGTTCTATTGTTTTCTAGTCTATACAATTGTCCATAAGTACAGGGATGTAAATACTACATATATGTATATCTCATTAACATAATTATTTATATCTTATGCCATCCTGGCTACACAAAATTGTTAGAAATCCTTCAATAAAACAGTGATATGGCTGTTGTAATGAATATGTACTCCAATATTCAAGCAACTCTTACTCCACTGTATCCTTTTGTCTTTGTTGGTGAAAAAAAAGGAATTAGCTGCATTTTGATAAAATAGACCGTCCTATAGATTGTTATAGTTTGAGGAGCCGTTTGATGCAAGAGTTTTAAGGATGGGACTGCTAACAATTTTGTATACCCTTGGAGGTTTGGGCATGGAATGAGTTATTCCCACGAGTTTTGTATACCTGGATTTTCTCCCTTCCCTCCTCTCTCTACTTTTTGTTAATATTCCTATTTCTTTTGAATATATTTATTCTATTAGAATTAATTTATTTAGATTTTTTTTTTTATAATCAATCTGATTATATTAAAATTATTTATGTAATGGATTGATCTAATTAATTCTTTATTTTTAAATTCTAAAAATTGTAATAAATTAATTATAATTGATTGATTGATTAAAAATATACTCAGACATGTTTACGGGTAAAGTTTCAAATAGTATTTTGTTTAATATCTTTAAACAAAATACTATTTGAAACTTTATTGAAATAGTATTTTGTTTAATATCTTCAATTAATTGAAACAATTTAGTATAAAATTACAACTTTTTTACCATTATTTATTCAATTAAAATTATACATTCATTATGATAACTAATTTATATATATTTGTTGAATAATTCATTAATTATTGCATCACAATTATATAAAAATTATACAATTAATCTTATAAAAATAAAAAAATCATTTATTGTTATACAAATTAGCATTATTGAGTGTATAACCAAACACATCGATTCCCAACAATCTTATTTACCTACATCCATTATTTCCAGACATATAAGAAATATTGAACCGAACGATCCTTAAGTTAGATATGACTCTATTGATGAATGATATCAAAATATATTTTGTACTTTGTAGTTTTATGATGCAAGTTGTATTAATAACTAAGTTGGTGCATATACCCCACGTTCCACTCATGAGTTAGGTTTATAGAATGTGAGGTTAAGATAAGTTGTGGATTTAGTCCCCGAGGGACGACCCTATTGGTAAGGGCTCGAGGTCTCTTGGTCATATCGATTTAGATGTCTCAAGTTCAAGTCATCAGATGAACTTAATAAATAAAACTCTTGATGTCTCATAAATTCGGTTCGGGGTCAGGGCTTGAGGTCTCTTGGTCATATCGATTTAGATATCTCAAGTTCAAGTCCTCAGAAGAACTTAATAAATAAAACTCTTGATCTCTCATAAATTCGATCCTTAGGGCAGGTTCAAGTGCCCCTAGGTATAAGGGAACAAAGCTCTAACTCTCGATTATTGAAAAAAAATAGTGGATTTACTATCTTGGACTATACTTCATTAAAACGAAAAAGAGTTTAGGTCACGGAAGAAAGACTACTCCAAACATTCTAGTATGCATCTGCCTTTAATTTCCACGCGCTCACTGGGGGAGGGATCCAATTGGTGTGACTCAATGGATCATATACTTGTTATGCTCACTTTAGTTGGACCATGTACTTGTTAACCCAACTTACTATATAACCCTAACTTATACAAACTCATATATTCACTTATATAAATTGTAAATTCACTGGCTAACGATAGAGTCAACCATGCAATATAAGTTTTATAAACTCATTTTTACAACAACAATACTTGGTTGCTTTGTAGCATGTCAAAATCTCCTTGCTCTCCACCATTTAATTGTTGACAACAAGGAAATAGAAGAGCACAATAAGAAAAGATAAATGTGAAAAATATTTTTTTTTCTTACTGTCAACAATTAAACGGTGGAAAGCAGGAATATTCCTATACATCAGAGAGCAACCTAATTACTTTTTTTTTTTTTTTGCAATCTAAATACACATCACATCCTACATGTTTTTAAACTAAAAAAACACACACATACGAAAAAATCAAAGTCGTGAGAAAACACAACTCCACATTGTGTTAAGAGGATCCTTTAGAACAACTCAGCTCGAGGCCCAAAACAAGCCCATGCCCCCACAAGAAAAGAGTAGAGCCCAAGCCCAAGCCCAAGAAAATTAGAATTTTATACGGACCGTAGAATATCTCGACCACGGACCTTAGACGCTAGGGTTTAGACTTTGGAGCCTAAAAACCCTGCACCGTGTGGAACTCACTGGTTTCACTTCAGATTACAAAGGCAAGTCTTAATTCTTCTCTCTTTGCAACTCTTGAATTTTGATTTGAAATCGCCCATTGTTGAATCAGACGGAGGCTCGATTTCCGTCTTCTCCCAGTTTGTCTCATTCTGTTTCCGGTTGTGTTTGCAGTTTTCTGCAGGAATTGTATCTGATTGATAGCCGAAGGGGTAATGGCTGCGAAGGACGAGTACCGAATATTTGTCGGAGGACTCTCATGGAACGTCTCGGAGCGTCAGCTCGAGAACGCTTTCAGCCGCTACGGAAAAATTCTTGAAACTCAGGTAACTTTCTTTCTTTCTTTCTTTTTATTGCTTTTTCCTGTTGAATGACAATGGTGAAAAGGAAATATAGCTAATATTCTGAAGGAAAATCTATATGACGATGTAAATGTCTTAGTTTTTTTTAGCAAAGACCCTCGAGGACGTTTTTTAGTATGTATTCCTCTAAACCCCTCGAGCGTTTTTATAATGAAAATACCTGCTATAATTTGATGACATTCCTTGCAGGTTGTGGGTTTTTCTTTTCCATAATGCATGTATGTCCCTCTATTCGCGTCTGCCATAGTTTTAGTCTGGTGTATTTATAACATCTCCATTCCATCTTACGTTCTTTCTTTATTTATCTTCTATTGATATTCATTAAAATTAGAAAATGTGTACATGGACGGCAGTTTAACCATCAGGATGTATTGATTTATTTAAGCTATGTGAATCAGTATACTTCAGATAAGTTTTAACTACTAGATTATAGCAAATAGTTTGTTTCAGGCTTTCTCTTTCTTACCATCCTTTGATCTTTTGTTATGTAGAATATGGTCCAGGGGGTCAGCTTAATGCTGAATACATGGGTCTGTTCGTACATTATCTGCTGAATTCTTACCTATAATAGGAGAAACGGTTAATAGACAAGAAATCCTATCCATCAGTATACATGTATTGGAAGAAATTATTTGGAAACTGATAGCATTGTCACAATAATGTTCCGGAAATTATACTTGGTGCCTTCTCTTAGGATATCAGGTGAGGCTGAGATGTTTCTTCTGTGGAGTTAATTTTGTGGATGAGAAAATCATAGTTAGCGCAATGTGCAAAAATTGATCCAAGACTCTTCGCTTCCAAAACCAAAATTTTAGTGTTCAACATACAGTTTGCTGACGTAGTTTCCTACTCATCAGAGTAAAAGAGTGTGTAATACCTGTATTTCATGGAAATGGATTTAAGTGGTATCTTCTTGGGCATGTTGCCGACATGTGGTTAGTACACCTCCATTCCTTGACAATTCAGAGATTGAATTTGGGGGTGTAAGTTGTTGGACTGAGAAGATGATTCTAGAACTCTAATATTCAGTTATTTTTTGTTGATTTACACCGGGCCTTTTATCTTAAAAGATTTTGCAAAGGAATCCATACCTAATTTATGCTCCTTTCAGTTTCAAGAGCATTCAAGACATATTGCACTTGATTTGTATTTCCTATTGCATCTACGGAGTTTGGTTATGTTCCTTGTCAGTCAGTGTAAATAGTGAGTAAAATGCATTCAAGAGGGAACACAGTATCATCTGCCTTGCTGTTGGTGTGCCGTCTAAGGTTCCTGCTTGGCAGTTGTCTATATTTTGAATTTGGAACTTATTATAGCTAAAATTAGTTCTACTGTTCTAGAATTCTAGTGATTCCATACGTTTGGGGATTTTTTGGGGTGCATAGGCTTTGAAGGGCAAACTAGCTTTAAAATTTTGAGTTAGTTCTCCAGAGAAAACTTGACACATTGAAATTTCAGTTGCACACCATCTTTCACCAAATCTAAAAACATGCAGACAGCGACAAAGCGAAAATAATATAACTATTACTTATTTTGGTGCACACTGAAGCTTCTAGTGCAATACTTATTTTGTTTGTCATTACATCCTGCTGCACACCAGTTTGCTTTGGTATGAGTGACGTATCTGGCTCCACAGTTTAATTGTACTGCAATCAATTTTACTTGTCAGCACCGGCTTGTTCTGTTTTAGATGACAAGACTTTGCTGTTGAATTAAATTGTAGAGATGTGACACCAGCATGCAGAAGGATCTGTATTAGGACTTTCCTCTGTTACTGTTGCATGTTGCATGTTGTTGGTTGCTCAGTGAATTATTAAGGAGGAAACCCAGTTACTGCATAAGCTAAGAATAGCATCCAAAGTGAGGAAATTGTTCGATGCATTGTTGAACTTTGTTTACTGTGGCATTGAATTGGGTGGTGGCGTGGTGCTGAGAATCATGATGGAAGAAATTACATCTCCCCAAGATTTTTTTTCTTCTCGATTTTCTCATGTACTGGTTTCTCGACTCTAGACTGATTTATCTGACTGGGTTATGAACAATGGGATATTGTCTGAATTCTAAAATTAATTGAGGTTGTGAAATGCTGGAGTAATTTCAGTAACCAGTATAAGTGTTGCCTTGGGTGATCTTCTCGGTGGGAGATATTCTTTTTACCTTTTATAGCTTAAGATCCTGACTTTATGATGGGGCATTTCCTAGTTTGCACACAAAGAGGTTGTGGTTAGTCGACGTCAAAGTTGCTCTTTGAATGATAGATTTGAAGTGTTGATGACAACTTCTGTGACAATGTTCAAGTTGTTGGACACATTGCAGGGCTTTGAAAGGAAATTCTTCCAAGTATATCATTTTAATTTTCTGCTTAAATGATTTGGTTGGAAGGGAAAGTAAGTTGTGGGAACTTTTAATTGTTCTCTACAGAAATCCAATTCCGTACATAACTATAAAACATTTTTCATGGTCTATGTTGGAATCGAACTATGCAATAATGTAAATATTGATTCATGTGTAATAATGCAAATTCTTTGCATGAGCTTCTCTTGTGATGTTTATGTAGATCATGTTAGAACGAGATACAGGTCGTCCTCGTGGGTTTGGTTTTATTACCTTTGCAGACCGTCGAGGGATGGATGATGCAATCAGAGAGATGCATGGGCATGAGTTTGGTGAGCGGATTATCTCAGTAAATAAGGCCGAACCCAAGATGGAGGGAGATGATACAGAGCCAGGTTTCAGGGGGGGAGGCTATTCATCTGGTGGTAGGGCTGGTTTTGGGAGAGGAGGAGATAGATCTGTGGGGCAAGATGAATGCTTCAAGTGTGGTCGCCCAGGGCACTGGGCACGAGACTGTCCTTCAGTTGGTGGTGGGCGTGGTAGGGGTAGAGGCTCATTTTCATCACGTTCTCGATTTGATAGTGATGGCCGTGGGGATCGTTTTGGTGATCGTGACCGATATGTGGATGACCGTTATGATGGAGGGCGAGATGGGGGACGATATGGTGATAGAGATCGTTTTGATCGTAGAGACGACAAGTATGGAAATCGAGACCGCTATTTTGACGACAGGTAACTCTACTAGTGATAACGTTCACTCATTTACATATCTTCCAAATTCGAAGTATGATTTGATTGGCAGATACTTGCAGTAAATTTTGTTAATTCTTTACTTCTGAGATTTTTTATGCAAACTCTGCAGGTACCCATCTGCTGGTGATCGTTACGCAGGTGGTGATCGGTATGATGTTAGTGATCGCTATCCTCAAAATGGCTATGCAAAAGACAGAGGCGGCTATGATAGGGATATTGGTCCTAGGAATGGCAGTGATAGGTATGGTAGCGGAGGTCCTGGCCGTTATGAGGGAAGAAGTTACAGAGATAGGCCAGGCCCTTACGATCGCCCGAGCAGGGGAGGACGACCGTCTTCCTACGAGCGTTATTGAAACTCAGATGTACGTATTGTCCGTAGTTGTTTATTTACAATATCAAATCATTCTACAAAACTTGTGAGTTATCTAGGATTTGCACTTGCAATGAACTCTTTATGCAACCTATGAACTTCTATGGATTTGATGATGCCTATCCAAATCTCCACTGCTTTTGAAAATATCTAGTCAGAAAAATTTTGGATGTTACAAATATCTGATATGCATAGGGTACCTTACCCTACTTCCAGTCATTCATTTTTGACTTCTGATGAATTATTATATGCCATATTGAGTCCTGTTTCACATCTTTCTCTTTCTTTGTGAACAGATGTTGACTTTAATCTGTTCTTTTCCAAGGGACAACAGACAGAACTTTCATTTTCTTAGTCTTTGAAATAGTTAAATCAAAGTCCATTATTTGATAGAAAAAAGAGAGTTGCTTTCTGGCATTGAGATCAAATGTGTTGAATTGTCAATTGAAAACCCTAGCTGCTTTGTGATAAGCATTGACTCTTATCTTGACTCACATGCCCTCCCTATTATAATATTAATGGAATCCATCCTCATAAATAATTAAGGGCTTGTCTGATAATTGTTCCTAACATATAATAATATTTAAAATGTGATGGAAAGGCCATCTCAGTTTTATGATGAAAACTTTTATATATAATTTTAAAAAATATTTTAATCAGTAAATAAACATTTTTTTTAGTAAATTGCCTTTTTAGTTCGTTTTTTTTTAGTAAATTGCCTTGGTTTAAAACTCTTAAAAATTGAGAACTAAAAAGGTCTATTTTGAAAATTCATGGACCAAATGAACTTATTGCTTAGAATTCATGGGCTAAAAAAGTATTTTTCTCAAATATTTATTATACTATTATATTCACATCGAGGTCTGATAAATATTTTTTTAATGATTTGCTGATAAGTTTGTTTACTAGCACTATTTATTTGGTTATTTTTTTAAAGGATTTTAGACATGATCAAGTAGTATTAAATTCTGGTTGGAATGTCCAGGATTTTTAAATGACCAAAAACATAGTAAGTAAATTGCCTATCGACACATTAAATTTTTTAAAAAGAAAAAAACTAAAATTGTCTTGCATTCATCATGATGACAATTTAAATTTATACAAACGAAACAATTAGAATCTTTGAAATTGAGAACTTCAATGACGCAAGAGTTTGAATGGTTAACTTGTAGAAACAACATTATCATTATTATTTTGCCATTAGATTTCTAAACGTCACAATCCATAAGGCATACGCGTTATGTTTTATTATAAAACTGAAGTTAATGTAGGATTGAAAGTACTTTTTAGAATGTTCTTTTTTTTTCTTTCAAATATGAACCTAAGTTAATAGATAAGATCTCAGTTACTATCCTAAAAGTTAAGGGTGTGTTTGGCCTATGGGTTTGGATTTGGATGGGTTTGGTATCCAAATCCAAACCCATGTTTGGAGCAAGGTGTTCCAAATCCTTAGTTTTGAAACTCATTTCCATGGGTTACAACAATACAACTCCATGGGTTACAATAGTGTAATCTCATGAAATTTGTTCAATATTTTTCTCATCCATTTGTCGACTACTTCGACAACTCCAGTAAAAACTCCGACGACCATCGACAACGACAACCCCGAAAAAAATTTCGACGACCACCCGACCACCATCGACAACGATGACTCCGACGACTACTTTGGCAACAACTCCGGTGACAACTCCGACGACCACTCAACAACCACCGACAACGACAACTCCGACGACCGTACCGGCGACCACTTTGGCAACAACTCCGGTGACCACCCGACACTATCGACAACGAAAAAACTCGACGACCACACCAAATGACTGACTATCACGACGATCGCTCCGAAAAATACTTGATTTTCCATATGCTCTTCAATTTTTTTCGTTTTTCATTATCGGTGACCGTTTCGACAATAACTCCGATAACAACTCCAGCGACCACCCGACAACAAAAACTACAACTACAACGACCACACCAGGGACTCAACCACCGTTGACGGTTACCTCTTGCGACCACTTGGTTCCCCATTTGCTCTTTCATTTGTCGTTACCATTTTTCACCACCACTTCGACAAAGACAACTTCGGTGACAACTCCGTGACCATAGACAACGACAACTCGACGACCACATCGACGACTAGCAACCATCGATGGTCGTCTCAACGACCTTTTCAACAACAACTCTGACGACCCGATGACCACCGACAACCAAAAATCCAACGACCACCTCGACAATCACACCACCTCATCAACTCGACCACTCCAACAATTCGACAATCTAGTTAATTTTTTAAAAGGTTAAAATAAAACTAAAAAATGGCTAATAAACAATTTTTATGCTACTCTCAAAGACCTTTGAATTTTGTGAAAATTTTATTAAAAAAAAACTTGGTTTTTTTAATGTACACTCAAAATAAGCTCAATTTTGTAATTTATTTTTAAAAGTTAGAAAAAATGAAATAATTTTTTTTATTTCGCACAAAGGCGTTTTATGTTCTTTTGTTTCATGTTAGTTGCAACACTTTTGGGCGATGTATCTGTATGTGTAAACTCGTCGTAGGGGTGTTCAAAAAACCTGATGACCCGAAAAATCCAATCAACCCAACCCAATTCGTTGGGTTAAAAAATCTAATTCGTTGGGTTTAGGTCTAAATGCTAAAAATTGTTCTAAAGGTTTAAAACTCTTTTTTTATTCCTCAACAACTACCTAAATTGAAAGTTTCATGGAAAAGTTACTAAAAAATTGATCCTTGTTAGACATTAACTTCTACAATTCACATAAGATCAATTACAAAAATTTAAAAGGAACAAAATAGCTAAAAGAAAAAAAAGGAAACAAAATCGCATACAAACCTAGAGTTCAAAAATCGCACTCAAGACACAACTATCTCGATTCCCGTGCTTGAAACACTGCACCCCAAACACACGGTTTTACGATTCTCAGACTTCAGAACACTGCACCCCAAACACGCTTTTTACGATTCTCGAAGCTTCAAAACCCTCTCGAACAAACCCTCCATGCTTCTTGATTCCCGGATTACGATTCCGAACTCACACTCCCAAACAAATTTCCTAATAGTTCAAACCTTTTACCTCGTAATTGTAGAGTACTTTTGTAAAAATCATTTCAAATAGGGGTAAACAGAGAAGCTCTGCAAATTGACTGAACTGACGTCACTCGGGCGATTATAGAGAAGTGGTCGGTCGGTTTTGCCACTAAAATTTAAATATATATATATATATAATAATAATAATAATAATAATAATAATACAAAAACTCTAAAAACTTTATATGCTTATATTATATATTATAAATAATAATATAATTAATTAATTAAAAAAAAGTTAAACGGCTTAATCCGACGGAACTGACGGTTTAAGCTTTAGGCCAGAAAAAACACAAAGTAAGTTGGGGTAAAAAACCAACCACCGATGTTCACCCCCATTTTCAAGCATATAGTTAGGACTTGAAAGTGATTTTGAAATGGTTAAAATCCCTTTTGTCGTATTCAAAATCACTCCATAACATATTTTTAATTATTAAAAAATAATTTTTATGGTATGAAAATTGTATTTAAAAGTATAGAATCAACCATTAATAAATGCATGTTTCATTTTGGAATGACCAAAACTACTTTTGTCATATCTATAATAACTAAAAAGGATTTGACAAGCCAACAAAAGCATAGCTCAACTGACATCAAGTATGACTTATGACCAAGAGGTCATGAGTTCGAAAAAAAATTTGACAAAAATAATTCTCGCAATTCTAAAATCACTCTCAAATATGCACTTGTCAGTTTTATGGGAAATGCATTTGGCTATTAAAAAATAGTTTGTGATCAAAAAATTCCTAAGGGAACAAGTTTAAAAGTGATGAGAAATGCATGCACTTTTTGAATGATTATGAATTCATGGCATGAAATGCCAAATTTCTATTTTTTTAAATAAATTTTATGGTTAGGTGTACATTTTTAAACAAATCAAATTTAAAATAATTTAAAAACATAATATTTTATGGTGGATGAATATACATTTATTATTATTTTACTAATTTTGTATCATCGATCGGAATAACCTTTCTATTGTTTTTTCTTGGAGTATTGACATCATATATGTGTTAAATAATTCAATAAAAAAAAACTCCAAAATTATTATTTTTTTATATTAAAAAAAAAGTACTTTATTTTTTCTTTTATATTTTTTAAACAATTTAATTACATGGTCTATTTACGCAATATTTAATAAGCAATAAACGTTATTAGCTTTATTTTCTACTAAAAACCAACTATTCAACACTCTTACTTTGCTCTAACCAAAGACTTCACTCAATCAAAATTCCCAACTTGTTTATAAAATAAGTTTTTGTTTATTGTTTCACTAATCAAATGAAAAATAAACAAATATATATTTTCTGTCAATAAATTTCTATTTGTATTTGCAAATTGCAAAGATCACCCTCCAATAAATTTTTGTTTGTTTTATTGACCTTTTGGTTTACTAAAAAAGTGGCAAGAAACAGCGAGAAAATCTATGTGAAGAGCTGTCAAAAAAATATTAAAGAAATATATTTAATTGCCTCTACTTTGAACACATTGGAGCTTGCAAATGAAATTGGAAAACCCCACACTAAAATAATTTTTTAAAAAACTTTTCATTGACTTTGAATTTTTCAAAGCTTCTTTGCATACTTATCTCTTTCCACTTTATACACATTGAAAAGTGACTATTTTTAATGAAAAAATAATTTAAATGTTTTTTAATAGTAAATTAGTTATATCATCAAATAATATATAACCATGGCTAAAGAAAGTGTAATTCAACTAGTATATCGAATGTATTAGCGACCATGAAATTAGTTATTCAAATCTTTCCATTTCTATTTGTACGAATTTGAAAGTTTTAAATGTAACTCATTTTAGTCTTTATGTTTTTTTTTCTTTCTATAAACATATATTTTAGCCTATTTGTTCTTGCTCGTGGTTAGATTTTCATATTGAATTTAACCCAAAAAGAAAAAAATAATTATGTTTTGAGTTGGAGTCAAAATCAATACCATATATATCACGATGGAAGGTTCATTTTGAAATAAAATACTTAAAAATATAAGCATCAAATTAACGTAAACATAATGATTAAAACAACCAAATGTGATTTGAGTTAGGTATTCTTAAATATGGAAGATGATTGGATGATTTTTTAATCAATCATTTATGAATTAATTGTCTTTTTAAAAAGATAATGAGAATTAATTTTTTTTAGTACATCAATAATTGGGGGTGAGAGATTCGATGATCATGAGTTATAGTTAATATCAGTTGAATTATGCTTTTGTTAGCAATGAAGAATTGAATTTGTCCCTTCTTACCATGCCAGTTTAATTATCAATCATATTTTATATCATAGTAAAATCGTAAGTAAATAATGATAAACCATCTAATAATCAAGAATTAGGAGCTGAAAAATCAATTCAGCTATTAATTAAAAAAAATTCAAACACTTATCCAACTCGTAAAATTGGTAGGTTCGAATCTAAAATGTTATTGTGCGATATTCTAAAATAACAATAATAATCCAAATTTCGAAAAAAATTAATATATTATTAATGAAGTGGTCCCACACATGTTAGGATCAAATTTATCAATTTTGTTTAATTTCTCTTTGTATTATTATCCACAATATGTCCAAAACAAAATCTCAAAATTTCACATTCAATGATTAAAGGTCAAAAATTTCAATGATTTAAATACCACGATGTCTCAAGAAAATATCTCATAATTTGAGGTATTGAAATTATAATCCACAACCATAGTTGTATACATATCAACTAAAATATGAAAAGAAAAAAAATATATATATTATACTTGTTGATATAGTTCCTAAGTCTAGATATGGAAAATAGCAAGGTCGTTTTTTTTTCCCCCTTATTTAAGTACAATAATATTGCTAATTATTTAAAAGATTAATTTATCTACTCTGCGTACGATGATAAAATAAATACGGGAACGTCTTATTTAATTTTGTTCATTAATCAACGATTTTTCATAGTTTAAATACTATGAATCGTTTTTTGTATAGCACCATATATAATTAACTTATAGAATAACGTCAATTCGAGCCTAACTTAATGAATAGGATGTCAATTATCATTTCAAAGGTTGATGGTTCGATCTCCACTCTTAAAAAAAGTATGTGACAGGTGAGGACTTAACCTAGTTCCAGTTTAAGAAGATTTTACTTGTCCGACCTTTATAAGTTTTTTTTAGTACAACAACTTTTGGGGGTGGGGAGATTCGAACTCTTGACCTCTTGGTCATAAGTTAAAGTAATTAGAAAGAATATTATTGATAATAAGTGGGGTTGGGAATAACTTTTTAAATAATTTAAATCGTGTTTTAGTAAAAAATTTTAATGATTTTTTTTAGTACATCAACAATTGGGGGTGGGGAAATTTGAACCCATGACTTTCTTGGTCATATGTCTTACTTATGTCAGTTGGGTTATGTTTTTGTTGATAACTCTCTTAATGATTTCAAATCATCAAAAATGTTTTTTAACTCTTCATAAATAAAATATATATATATATATATATAAAAATTAGATTATTAAAATATATTTTTAAAGAAATGGTTGAAAGATAGATTAAAAAAAATAATTTTAAAATGATTTCTGAAAATTTTCAAATATATGATTTTATATGTAAATAACAATTATTACACTTTTTTTAATGTGAGATATAAAAATGTTTTTATGGAAAATATTTCTTTGAAGAGTGTTCAAACTATAGAAGATATTATATTCCAATAAGATTCTTATTCACTGGTCATAAAAAAAATGTTTGGGTTTAATTAAGACTAGTAAATTCATAATTTATGAATCAATTTGAGGATAGTTTAACTAGCTAGTTAATTTATGGCCTCATTGAATAATTTGTCCTCATATTGTTCTAACAGAGATTAAAATTAAATATAAGCAAAACCTATCTATAAGCATATGCACATTTTTTTGTACAATATTAAAGTGGAAGATTATGAATTACTTTTTTCTTTAAGTACAATAGAGGGATTCAAACCACAAACTTCGTAGTCATTAATACATTCGAGATGTCAGTTGAGCTAAGTTATCTTTGGGAAGATTATGAATTACTTTGACTTAAAAGAAATTAGGTCTCTATATATCCACTAAACTACTTTGAAACTACTTTGGTCGGATATCGCATGGATTTTAACTTTTAAATATAAAAGTTTAATTCATAAGTTAAACAATTACAATATTTTTTATATTTTTATTATAAAAATGAAAGGTAGACAATTATATAAATGTACAAAGGTTTAGGACTTTGTTTGGTAAGCAATTTGAAAACAAGAATTTGAAAATAAGGGATTCAATGAAAATATAATTGTATATTTCATGTTTTCATATATGTGTTTGGTAGCAAATTTAGAAATTTAACTTCATTTTTAACAATTATTTAAAGTGTGTCTTATAACATATTTATAGATCATGAAATTAGTCGCAGTTGCAAAACTAATTATTACATTGAATATAAGTCATTATTAATTAATTTATAAACATGATTTTATAAATTTTATAGAATTATCATTTTATACTATTATATTATATAATTTATAATATATTATAATAAATTTCTACTATTTGGATCTCATAATCCGAAAACAATTTTCGAAAACACATCTGCCAAACACATATTCACTGAATTCAGCGAATCCAAAAACAAAAAACAGAATCTAGATTGCATACCAAACATGTTCTTAATATTCAAGTGCAATGGATTTGTGACGCCCGAGGAAGAGGGGTACATGAATGAACCGAGTCCACATCTGAATGAGAGGGATCCTGAGGATATGAAAGTATGGTACCCGAGGAAGAGGGGTACATGACCATGACCATGAGAATATGAAAGTACAGTTGAGAAAATACTTAAAAAGAATTGATAGCTACTACGTATACCAACCTTCCTTTTCGGTGGCTAAGAACTCCACAGTTAAGCGTGCTTGGCTTGGAGGATCCTTGGCCTGGGGCGTTACGGGATTCCCATATTTGTGTTATAAAAATCAAATCAAATTATAAATTTTGAGAGTTTGTGTCTATTATAACTATCTATATTATAAAAAGTTTTTATAGGTCATTGAACTTTTGAAATTAGGTCCATCTAATTTCTTCATTTCAAAAGTTTTTAATAGGTGGTCTAGACTTTTAATTTTGTATCAATATATAGATTCATAATAAGTATATATGTTTTTAAAAATTTTCTAAAAGTTATTGAAGTTCTAAGATGGTACGTAGTTTCCATACTTTAAAAAGTTTATAATAAATTTAATTATAATATTTGATTTTCATGTCTAATAGAGTTCTTATAATTTACTCAATCAATTTAACGATGGTATGCTAAAATCTAAAACTTACCTGAGCTTACTTATCGCATTTAATCTTGTAAATAATACAATCAAGCGTGCATACCGCAAAAATATAAGGACTTATACTAGAAAAAAATAATCAAATTTCGATGACCTACATATTAAAAACTTTTTAAAAGTATACATTTGAAAGTTCAAATAGCTAGGTATATAGCTAATTAATAACTTTAAGAATATATAAACTTACGAACCCCTTCCACAATGTTTGTTTTTAATTTTTTGATTTTTAAGTTTATTCTCGTGTAATTATATATATATACATATATATTAGTTTTCAAAACTTAGTTTTATATTTGAAGCAAGAAAGGAAAAAAAAAACTTGATGGTTTATAAGCTTAATTTTTTTAAAAAATGTCATTAAATGACCCTAAGTTAATTCAATTACAATGGAGTCCTCCACCTTTTAAAATTTGTGGCTAATAATTTTAAAATTTTCTGATAGATCCTCAATATCAATTTTATATCTGGTAACTCCTCGTCAGATAAACTCCATTTTAATTTTAGGTCGAAAACAGATTCTTATTAACGAAAATCATCTTGGAAGAGGAAGACCAAACAAATTAAAACATGAAGTCAACTTTCAACCAATTTTGAAAAAAAAAAATCACTCTCTCTATATATAAACTAAATCCTACACTATAATAATTAATCACACTCCATACGAATCAAAAAGCTTAAAAAATGGAGGTTACCGGCACCGGAAACAGAGAATCAGCAGGAAGATCCTCATCGTCGTCAAACGAAAAACGACGCCGTCCGATGACAACACTAACCCCCTCCTTCTTGCTCGGCGTCCTCGCCGGACCTTGGTTCATGATTTTCGCGTCATTCCTAATCATGTCCATGGCCGGAACGCCGTACATGTTCGGCCTGTACTCCGGCGCCATAAAATCCGTCCTCGGATACGACCAGAGCACTCTGAATCTAATAAGCTTCTTCAAAGACCTAGGAACGAACGTGGGAGTAATTTCGGGGCTAATCGCGGAAATCACGCCGCCGTGGGTGGTTCTGGCGATCGGCGCGGCCCTGAACTTCGTCGGATACTTGATGATTTGGCTGTCGGTGACGGAGAAGGTAGCGGCGCCGGCGGTGTGGATTATGTGCGTTTACATTTGCCTAGGGGCGAATTCGACGGCGTTTGCGAACACAGGGGCGCTGGTGACTTGCGTGAAGAATTATCCGGCGAGAAGAGGCGTGGTTTTAGGGATTTTGAAAGGATATGTGGGATTGAGCGGTGCAATTTTGACGCAGATTTATCATGCGATCTATGGCGACGATTCGAAATCGTTGATTCTGCTTATTGCTTGGCTTCCGGCGGTTATCTCCGTCGCGTTTTTGAGGACGATTCGGATTATGAAGGTCGATCATCAGCCCAATGAACTCACAGTTTTTTACAGGTTACGTTACGTTACTCACTTCCTCCTCCTCTGAATACGTGATTTTGTGTTTTTTTTATGATTTATTTATTATCTTCCCTCCAAATTTTTTTTTGATAATTATTTGGCTTTTTAAAACTAAGGTTAGAAATGGAGTTTTGAAAATTAAGTATATAAATACTAATTTTTTTTACCCATATAGTTAAAAAATACGATTAAGTTTTTAAAACTGGAAAATAATTTTCAAAAAGTTGTTTTTGTTTTTGAATTTGACTACCAATTTAATTTTTTTTAGTAAAGATAAAACTTATCATAGAAAAGTGATAGAAAAAAATATAATTTGCAAATAAATAGTTATCAAATAATACTTTAATTGTCAGCTAAAAACAACATAATTCAATGGACTATATGAGGTTTGTGGTTCCTATCTTCACCATCCTAATTGTACTTAAAAAAATATATATATTGTAATTTTCAAAAACATGAGTTTGGTTAATAATTCAAATATTTTTCTAACAAAGATAAAACTGATATGATAAAAAAAATAAAAAAATGAAAATAAAAAATAAAAACTAATTTTTATAATTTTCAAAAATTAAAAATTAAAAAAAAATATATCAAACCGGTCTACATATTTTAGGGTTACTATTCTTTTTATTAAAAAACCCCACAACACAAAAGATGGGGTTTTGGACTTTTGGATGAGGTTTGACAAGACTCTTCTTCTTCTTCTTCTTCTTCTTATTATTATTATTATTTATTTTTTTATATATTTTTATATTTTTTAAAGTTGAAGAGGTGAAGATCGGAACCTCTTAATTACAATTAAGTTCACTTTAACTTAAATTGTGCTTAATTTGGGGGTGTGTTCAAATGTTAAAAATACAAACAAAGTTTTAAACAATATTATTTTTTACAAAGAGTTTTGAAGATCTTTATACTTTATAATTTTGTAACTTTCATGGATTAAATTCGTTAAATATAAACAATATGTTTAAATATTCAATTCTAAAATATAACATTTTTCCTAATTTAACTTCTAGGAGGTTTGTCGGGTAATAATTGACATGTGTGGTTGAAGATTTGAATCTCCACGTTTCTAAACGTTGTTGAAAAAAAATGTTTTTTTTTTTCATTTTTGAAGGTCTATTCTCAATAACTTGAATAATAATAATACTTTTAGTACGTATATACAACTTTCAAAATGTGTATATTAGTCTCTACTTTTTTAATGACCATTTTGGATTCAAACTCACGAGCTATTGGTCATAAGTCTTAATGTGAGTTAAGCTATAGTCTTGTTGGCATATGTATCACCACTTAAATTAACTAATATATGTCGATCTAAACATATCTCAACAGTTTAAAAATATATATTATCGGCAAAAAAAACTTATAAATACAAATTCTCTCACCTCCACATCATTTTTTTTAACTAGAAACAAACATTCTTAACTTTAATAAATGTTTATGTTGCTGTCAAAAAAAGCATAGTTTAGCTGACATAACAAATGTATTAACGACTATGAAGTATGTAGTTCAAACTCTACTCCAATTGTACTTAAAAAATGATCATGTTGTCTAAATGCACACACTTAAAAGTACATAGTCTATTATATAAAACTAAGGAAAAACCATCAAATGACGATTCTTAAAAAAAAAAAAAAATAACATAACACGAGAAAGGAGTATTTTGAAAGCTAATCAAAATGGAAAAAATACATCCAAATATATATATATTGAACGTTTGAAATATAAAATTATCAAAAGTTCATCCATCAAAATGAAGCTATACATATAAATTTTATTAGTAAACAATAGTTGTATATATGATTTAATGTTGTTGAACTTCAAAAAAAAAAAAAAAAACTAATCTCAAGTTATACACACTTTAGTGAGATTATCAGTTCATCGGCTCTGTCGTAAAAAAAATGTCACAAAGATAATAGGTAAAAGAATGGATTCAATTTACTATCATAAATGGAAAAACACATGCAATTATTGTAATTTTATTTATATATTAAAAAAAATACCACAATTTTAGGTACATTTTACATTATTAACAACCTTGTAAAAAAAAAAAAAACTCTCAATTAACATATCGAATAGATTAATTATCTCTCTGGTACTAAAAAAACGATTTTTTTTTCCTGAAAAGGTATTTTTTTTTTCTAAGACTTTTTTTTCCTGAAAAGGTTACTCAACTAAAAATTCATACGTTTGATTATCAACAGATTCCTGTACATTTCTCTTGGCCTCGCCGGATTTCTGATGGTGATGATAATCCTTGAACAAAAATTCAAATTCTCCCACGTCGAGTACAGTAGCAGCGCCGCCGTGGTCGTCTTCCTCCTCTTCTTTCCTCTTTTCATCGTCATCGCCGAAGACTACAAAATTTGGCACAAAAAACTTTCAGAACTCCAAAATCCTCCTCCACTCACCGTCATCACCCAAAAACCGCCGCCTACGCAGTTGCCGGCCGACCTCGGAACCCCCGCGTCTCGTCGGAAAACCGCCGAAAAGCCACCCCCGGAGCCGTCCTGCTGGAAAACCGCTCTGAATCCGCCGCAGAGAGGCGAAGATTTCACGATTCTACAAGCGCTCTTCAGCCCCGACATGCTCCTCCTGTTCCTCTCCACCGCGTGCGGCGTCGGCGGCACTCTCACCGCCATCGACAACCTCGGCCAAATCGGCGCCTCTCTCCAGTACCCTAAACAGAGCATCAGCACATTCGTATCACTCGTAAGCATCTGGAATTACCTAGGGCGCGTAGTTTCAGGCTTCGCCTCTGAAATCGTCCTCACCCGATACAAATGCCCTAGAACCCTAATTCTCACCCTAATCCTCCTCCTCTCCTGCGCCGGCCACCTCCTAATCGCCTTCAATCCCACCGGCGGCCTCTACATCGCCTCAATCATAATCGGATTCTGCTACGGCGCTCAATGGCCGATTCTATTCGCCATAATTTCCGAGATCTTCGGCCTCAAATACTACTCGACGCTCTACAATTTCGGATCCGTCGCGAGTCCGATCGGGTTGTATTTCCTCAACGTTCGGGTGGCCGGACATTTGTACGACAAGGAGGCCAACCGGCAGCTGGAAGCGGCGGGGAAGAGGAGGATGGCCGGAGAGGCGTTGAACTGCGTCGGCGTCGATTGCTTTAAAATGTCGTTCATCATAATCACTGGAGTAACTTTGATTGGAGCTCTGTTTTCGTTTGTTTTGGTGGTTAGAACCAGAGCGTTTTATAAGACTGATATTTACAGAAGGTTTGGGGATGGGGATGGAGAAGAAGAAGTTGGGGTTACTGAAATGGTTCCTGGAAACGACGCCGTTTCGAAGGATGAGAGAAATTAGGAGAGGAAATAGTTAGAGGTCGTTTTTTTAAAAAAAAAAAAGAATTAAGCTGTAAATCGTGCGTTTTTAACTGTTTAATCCTTTCATCTTTGTGTTATGTATTTTTTTCGGGGGGTGAAATGCAATTTTAGTTTTTGTATTTAGTTTCGTTTTTTTAATACGATCTAAATTTAGTATTTGTACTTTTAGATCTATTTTAAAATTAGTTTTTATTGTCAGTTCCAACTTTAGAGTTATTTTTTTAAAAATTGAAATTAGTTAAATAATTCTAATAATTTTCAAACAATCAGGGTAAATATGTTTATACAATTTAGAACGAGAATGTCGATAGAGACTGTACGACAAAACAATAATAATATAATAAGATATTTAGACCTTGTGTCCCTAGAGTACAAAGAAATTTATATTACTATGAGAACATCTCACTTCCATTATTTACACTATTTACACTGTAGTTTTAATTTGATAAATATTTATTTAATGTTAATAGACTTGGCATCATTTTTAAAAAAATGTTGATGTGGCAAGCAAATTGCTACTATAGTAGAGGTATATATTCTATCCTTTAACTATATATTAAAAAACCTTTAAGTACAGTATATTTCACATAAAATAGGAATAAAATGCACTTATCATCATTTAATTATCGAGTGTAATATAATATAAATACAATTTTAAAAAGTTCTTATAATTACAAAACTAAGTTATATTCACGTGAAAATATGTTTTAACTCTCGTTAAAGTGAGTTTAATTCGGTGATGATTGATATGTATTTTTAACCAATAGTGATATGTATCTTCAATAAAGAAGTACAAAATTCCAATCTCTCAGCCAAATGTTATTCAACTAAAGAAAATTAACCATTTATTATGAACTTTATGAAAATATCAGCTAGGATGGAATATTTAAATATCGGTAATGAGTTTTTTTTTTAAGGTACAATTAAAGTGTATTTTCACGTAATTCGAATGGTACTTCTATTTCTATTTATAATGTAAAATTAAAATAAACCACATTCCAAGTCCAATCGTTGATTAAAGAAATCAATTATAAGTTCATTTTCATGAAGTTGTTTAGTTTGTTTAATATGTATACATTCTTTTTAGTACAAGTATGTACACTCTAAAAAAAAATCATTTTATATGTCTTGAACTTTCAACTGTTTTAACCCAATAGTCGATATTTGTGTGGCGAAAAAAAAAAGAGAAAAATAACAACCAAAAAAAACTCATAAACGGTTAGGAATGAAAGGTTGTGCATATAAAATAAATCAATATTTTATTGTTCACACCTATATAGTGGAGACTAATATTATTTGAGGAATACGTGGTGATTTGATTTTTAACAAAATAAAGTATTTGGTGGTACAAGTGTAAATAAGCCTACGAACATAATAAACACATAATTGAAAGTGCAATAATTCATTCAAATATGTTTAAAGTATATGTAAATGCTACATAGATACGCCTTGAGGAGTTGTTTATTTTTAATAAATCTATATGTTTTATAGTGCTAGATGTCTCCCTTGTAAGGATTGGAAGATGCTTAATGTATTACACCCCTATAGAGCAAACAAGTTAATTTAAACGTCCATTCCACTTCGAATTTCAACTAAAATATAGTCAAACTTATAATAAAAATGATAAATTACATTTTTTGACCCTAAAGTTTGGACTTAGTTTCTATTTGGTCCCTATATTTTTAAACGTGACATCTTAATCCCTAAGGTTTAAGAAATAGTTTTAAATGCCATTCTTTTCAACAAAAAAAAAAACAATTGCAAGTTAAAGTATTAAACAATTGGCCTTTAGGGTGATAAAATGTCTTATCCAATAAGTTATGCTTGGATTGATTAATCATTTCACGTCTTTATCTTATATGCTTTGCTCGCGTGGGTAGTTGGCACCACATTATATTCTAAAGTAATAAGAAAAAATGTATTATTATTATTATTATTATTATATATAAATGCATGTCAAGTTACATGTTCAGTCTTTTCAACTTTTAGGTATGTGTTGCCAAATAAAGTTTAGCTCAACTAGCATGATGAATGTGTCAATGACCACGAATTATGCAATTCATATTTTGTTTTATGTTTAGTCTTTTCAACTTTTCGACTTCATTTCACATGCAATTCAAATTCTGTTTTATGCTTTCAAATTCACTTAATTAAGTAAATATGTGTTTTCAAGAGTCTTAATTTAAATTTTTAAAATGTATGATTATATATTAAACAAAGATAAATTTTTTAATAAATATAATATTTTCTGTTACTTTTTTTAAATTGAAATAAGTATAATATAATATATTATAAATTATATAATATTATATTTATAAAATGATAACTCTATAAAATTTATAAAAATTATATTCATAAATTAATTAATAATGTCTTATATTTCATAGTTTTACAACTACAACTAATTTATGATCTATAAATATTTTATATGACATATTTAAACAACAATTTAAAATAAAATCAAAATTTTAAATTATAAAACTCTATTTTTATTTAACAAACTATCCTTAAAATGCCTACCACATACAAATTTAAAAAAACTAACAATCGTTTAGCGCCATGGTTTTTAAGTTCGAACCTTTCAACTCCCAGGACCCGAATACTCTGCATGCGTTCTTCACTGTGTTAATACCCTGAACCAAGGCGAGCTCTAAAATCCATTTCCATGGCTTTCTGCCATTACTTTTTGTTTTTCACCAATCAAAATGCCTGCATTTGATCGAATGGTGGTTTATGCCATTTCTCAGGCTATTTCCCTTTAGCCTCATCGAGTTTCTGGTGTTTTGCAGGACCAATTCCTTCTTCTTCAAGCAAGGGAGGAATGGCTTACGAAAAAGAGTACGAAATATACGTCGGAGGCTTAACGTGGTGCACATCGGAGCGAGAACTCGAAGACGCCTTCAGCCGCTTTGGAAAAATTCTCGATGCTCGAGTAACGTCCATTTTTTCCCCCATTTTTTGGGTGCATTTTTATCGATTTGTTCGCCTGTCTATGTTCTCTGAGGTTCATGCCTTTTGCTTCCGTGATTATCATGAACTCGATTGATTTTTAGGTTTTCGCATTTCCATGGTCTAGTGTTTGCATGCTTGGAATTACTTGTATCCTGCGGGAGATGATTTGTGATATTGTAATTTAGTTTTCCGTATTATAGATGCAACGCAACACGTTGGTTTATGCTGGAGGCTTTGATGGCCTACTGAAAGCCTAGAAGAATGTTTTTCCCTTTTTTTAATTTATCCGTATTATATCAGCTCGTATTTTAGTACTTAAAGTCTCTCTGTTTGATTTATCAGTTCATCTTACTGCGCAAGTTTCCTTATGCCAAGCTGCAGCTATATTTCCTACAATATTTCTGTAGGCCTAAATCTTGTTTTGATTAAT
Organism: Trichosanthes cucumerina; assembly: GCA_036507285.1. Lineage (NCBI taxonomy): Eukaryota > Viridiplantae > Streptophyta > Magnoliopsida > Cucurbitales > Cucurbitaceae > Trichosanthes > Trichosanthes cucumerina. The sequence goes on from CM071845.1 coordinate 7,506,034, forward strand.
TAGTCACGATTATGTGTAGAGGAAGTCTCACTTAGTTGTCTCTGTACAAATTTTTTGTTAGTCTCCGGGATTATATGAAGAATGCTACTTCTTTTTTTGAAGCTTCCATCCTTAAATAAACTTGGTTTGTTTGCATGAGTGTTACTGGTGGTGTTTATGCAGATCAGTAGAGATCGATTTTTAGGTCGTTCTCGTGGATTTGGATTTGTTACCTTTGCAAATCGTCGAGGGATGGATAATGCAATCAGGGAAATGGACGGGCAGGAACTTGACCAGAGTATTATCACAGTGAACAAGGCTAATTCCAGAATGAAGGGAGAATATGTAGAACCAGGCTATAGCAGAGGGTATTTATCTAGTGGTCGGGTTAGCTTTGAGAGAGGAGCTAGATCCACGGTGCATGATGAGTGCTTTAAGTGTGGATGCTTGGGGCATTGGGCACGTGATTGTCCTTTAGTTGGTAGGCGTAGACCCTCATATCCATCTCATTCTTTGTTTGAAAGGAATGACAGTGACGATTCTTTTGGGGAAGACCGTGGTCGATATGTGGATAAGCAGTACGATGGAGGACGACAAGTTAAGGATCATTCTGATAGTAAACATGATAAGGATGGATGCTACAACTATCATCATAACGACAGGTATACTGACCCGTATTATTTGTGTCTGAAATCAATGACGGTATGATTGTAGCTAATAGATCCAGTGTTTTCTTACTTGCTTTAAAGGTGTTTTCCCCCTTTGTTATAAATCATTTGATTAGTTTATATTGCATCAGTTCAGTTAATATCTCTCCTCCTTGAATTTCCTTACAAATATGGAAAAGAATGGTATCAGGGGAAATCTGAGTTTTAGTCGTGAAGTAAAAACAACTTCCATCTTTCAACGATGATCTGTTTGTAGTTATTTGGCAGGAATGGTTTCATAAATATAGCTTTAATATGGTCTCTTATTAATTCTATCAGTTATGATATAGGGATTTTTAGGAAGCAACAAGAGTTGTATCAAACTTGTTAATTGGAAGAAAACATTTCATTGACTTCTTTTGAGGTTTTTAAATCTGTAGGGTGACTTCTATAAGAGGAACTTCCAATGCACATGGTTCTTGCTCTCACTTGGTTGACTGCAAGGTTGGAAAAATGACTGTGAGTTTGACGAATAAAGTGCGTAAACAGTGTGAGAAGTGCAAAAACTGTTCATATTCCCTCGAGATTCACAAACAAAAAAATCCATCATTCCAGAATGAAGAGGGAGAGGGGGGTAGTGAAGCTTGTTTAACAGCTATAAACTTCTCTCAGGAGAATTCTAGGACCATGCTTGCAACTGCGATTTTATTGGATGAGTTGTCGTTTAAGCTGGTGGAGAGTGAAAAATTCCAGAAACTTTGTCAATCATTACAGCCTGAGTTTGTCATTCCTTCACGAGTTACAATAATAAAAGATTGGTTTCAAATATATTTCAGCAAGAGAAAGCATCTGAAAAACGTCCTCACACAGCATTGTCAAAGAGTTTGTTTGACTATTGATACGTGGACCTCTGTTCATGAAGAAAATTATATGGTTTTAACTGCTCATTTTATTGACAATGGTTGGGATTTGCATGAAAGGATTATGAATTTTTGTCAAATATCTGATTGTGAAGGAGAGACAATTGGTAGAAAAACAGAAAAGTGTTTGGTTGAATGGGGTATCCATAGAGTGTGCACTATAACTGTTGAACATAGCTCCAGCGAGGCTGTAGTGAGTTATTTGAGTAAGAAGTTCATAGCACAGGGTGCTATGGTGTTAAATGGAAAGTTCTTATACGTAAGGTCAACTGCTGATGTACTCATGTTGTTTATCAATGACGCTTGGAAACACTTGTACAAGTCTATAGTTCTCCAAATTTGCGATACTGTGAAGAATATTACATCTTCTCCTGCAAGGTTACAAACTTTTAGAGACTTCGATAAGGAGAACAATCTTCCTATTGAGAGCCTTTTCAATCTAGATGCATCAACAAAATGGACCACAGATGTGTTTGTGGCAGTTAAGAAGTTCCAAAAAATATTTCAGAGGATTAAAGATCAAGATCCGAGGTTCTTTTCGGAAGTTATGCCTTCACTTGAGTGTTGGGTAAACATTTGTGCATTTACGAAATTGTTGACGGTTGTTTGTGAAGTTGATCCAAAGATACTTGGATCATTGTGTGTTGCTCCAAATGAATATTTTCACAAGCTTTGCTTGATACAAGCTTTGATTCGAGAGTATTCCCAAAATGATAACCTGCATTTGAGTAGGATGGTACGAAGCTTACAACTTAAGTTTAACAAATATTGGGGTGTCTCTAAAAAAACAAACTTCATGTTGGGGTGTCTCTAAAAAAACAAACTTCATGCTATATGTGGCTGTGGTTCTTGATCCGAGGTATAAGTTGAAGTTTTTGAAGGATCGGTTTCGGGAATTTTGGGGGGATGATGTTGCTGATAAGATGACTACGAAAGTGAAAAAGACATTACGAAAAATGTATGATGAGTACTTCTTCAATATGATAAGTGATGAACTGAATACTCGCATTAGTGCACAAATTGGTTCTTCTCCTGCATCAATGGCTGAGAAATTTATGCAATTTCTTGATAAAGAAGCTCCAGATTTAGTTAGGACAGAGGTAGATAGTTATTTATATGAACGTTGTCATCGAAGAGATGATAAAGATTTTGATGTCTTGAAGTGGTGGAGGTTAAACTCTTCTCAATTTTTAATCCTCAGTCAAATAGCCAGGGACATCTTTGCCATTCCTCTCACTGCAAATTTGATTCTTGAAACTGAAACTCGTATTCTGGATCGTTTTCGGTGCTCATTTCCTCCTAAGATGTTGGAAGCCGTCATTTGTGCTCAACATTGGCTACAATCTAAACCGCTCACGGTTGATGTTGGTAATGAAATTGAAGATATTGATGAAATAGATAAAGGTAATACATTAATATCTTTTTTCTATTACGTCTTCTACATCTATTAAAAAGTAACTATCAGCTATTTTTTCCTTTCCAGAATTTTCCAAAATTGCCATGGAGATGAACTTGGACGCAATTGCATACTGAGAACTTAAGGTGAATGCGTAAAATTGATTACTTGAGCGTTGTTAACTTTATTGTGATGAACATTAACAATAATGTTGTCCTTTTATGTTATTATTAGACCATTTTGTTTTTTGTTTTTAGTTTTTAGAAGTTAAATTTATTTTCATCTAATTTCTCTACGATAGAGATTATCTCTCTTAAGTAACCATTTGAACTCTTAGCCAAATTCTAAAAACAAAATCAATTTTTTGAAAACTATTTTTTTTAGTTTCAAAAGTTAGCTTGGTTTTTGAAAACATAGGTACAAAATAGATAAGATAACATATAAACTCATTGGTAGAAGTAGTATTTTTTAGGTTTAAATTTCAAAAACTAAAAGCAAAAAACAAAATGGTATCAAACGGGGCCTTAGTTTTTGGTTTTTGGTTTTTGAAAATTAAGCTTAAAATTACTACTTCTACCAATAGCTTTCTATGTTTTCTTATCTATTTTGTACCAATGTTTTCAAAAACAAAGCTATATTTTGAAAGCTAAAAAAAAGTGGATTTTAAATTATTATTTTTTTTTTTTAAAAAAGGCTGGAAACTTGAATGGTACCTTAAGAAATTATGTTTGTTTGTTCACTACTTCTCTTCATCACATAATTTTCAAAAACAAAAAACAAAAAACCAAATGCATTATCAAACAGGGCCTAAATCAGTTTAAATTTAAAAATCTAGTGGTGATTAAACATAGTTTTAGAAGGGGGAGATCCTTAGTTTGAATTTCTGTCACGTTTAGACCAATTGCCAGAACTTGGGAAATATTAAGAATATGTAGGGAGAATTTTAATATATTATATTCTATGTTTTTGGATCTATGGGTGATTTGACCAGCTGAGACCGTTGAGAATCAAATTGAACTCGTTTGATAACTACAGCATTATACTTACTTACGGTTGAAGGCTCAACCCTGTTCTTCCCCATTTGTTGGACTCACGTTACTTGTGACTATATATATTTTTAACGACACGTTAATTAAATGAAATTTTGTTGGAAAATACACCTGCTCTCGCTCTTATAGACTCGTTGTCGCTCTCGCTCATAATATAGAACTTTGCAAATTATCACTTGCTCACTTAAGTTCCTCCATCAATCATTACTACTATCTAAGCGAGAGGACTTAGAGCATGTTGCTCTCGTGGTAATTTGGACAGAATGTACAGTATAAAAAAGATCATATGTCTTTAATTTCAAAACGCAGGTCAAACGACATTAAAGCGTGTGAAAAAAGGTCTTCCACGCAAATTTCTCAAAATACAACCCTCTTTTTCTTATCCGATAGCTGCAAGAAGCAACAAAAATAAGATTTTTTTTTAAATTTTTATTTTGTTACTGTCCATATATAGCCCCTCAGCCTCAGTTACTTATCCTCTCTCAGATTTTCAGCTGCAGGTGGTTTTGTGCTAAGAGACTAATGATAGAGATTTTGGTCCTCAATGTGAGAGGGCATGAAAATGGAGGAAGAAGTTTCAGTTTCGTTTTTGACTGAAGGGCAACTCCATCTTCCTTTGAACACTGCTGCTAGATGTGTATGTATTGTATTTTGTTGTTGTTGTAAAAATATCCACAAACTTTCATTTTGTTGTGAATTGGTTGGACTTTTATCAAAGTTCCATCTCTCATTTCTTTACTGATTTTTTTGGATCTTGATGATAATTGGGGTTTGTATGTTGCATGATTTATCATTCAGATATGGATCCTTTTTATTGAGATTTGAGTGAGGTTCACTTTCTAGTCTTCTGATCTTTTTTATTATCATTTTTTAATAGATATAGCAGTATTCTTTTGGGGTGAGTATCAATCGATCGAGATTAGTTTTCCTCTTCAACTGATGTCAAACCGACCATATGTCGGTTCAGTCAGTCGGATTTAGAGGGACTTCGGTTTGGTTGGTCAACTTAAGCAATTTAACCTATTTTATTTTACTTTTTTAATAAATATATTTATTTATTTAACTTTTACATATATATAATAATAATAATACTATAAAAAAAATTCAGTTTTTGTTTTTGTATTTATTATTATTATTATACATAATATCTTTTTTTAATAAAAAAGTGGTCGGCTTTGCAACAAGGAGAACTACATGACCATGTCGGTTCGGTCGGTCGTGACGGTTTCTATACTTCCTTTGCTGGTCCCTATGCACAAAGACCATTTGTTGACAAACATGATTGGGGTTTAAAAGCTTTAAGAACAAAATATAAATAGTTGAAATTCCTTTTTTGTTCAAAACAATTTTTCATTCTCGCCTCTAATGGTTTTTTTTTTATATCAATCATATCGACTATTTCTATAGTTCAAACATCGTTTTAGTTGGGTCTTTATAGTTTAGAAGTTTCAATTTAATTCATACCATTTAGATTTAGTTTCAATTTGGCCCTTTATAAAGCTCACTAACTATTTGTCCTGATATTATATTGACACGTTTTTGTATGCGGTAATGAGCTAACATTTTATCTTTGACTATTTCTGTTATTAGACTGTGCCAAAGTTTTGGACTAGATCAAAATATATAATGAAATAAGTAGACTTTTTAGGGTATAAATTATAAATTGCAATTTAAAGATAATTTATGAAGATAAACTTAAGGATAAAACACAATTTAGATACCAAAATAAAACTTTTAAAAATTATAGTGTAAATTGAAACTAATCTCTAGGCAAAATTGGACGTTTGGCCTACGGTTTTGAAATCATGATTCTTGGATTCGGAATCCTTAGAGTTAGTTATGAGGAGTTTGAAAGCATGAGAATAACAGTATTTGAAGTACAATGTTCATAAGTCTGAAAATTAAAAAAGTAGTATTTGAGTTCACTATTCAAAACCATCGGGTTGTACTTCAAAAACAACGTATTTTGTACACGGTGTCCCAAACACCATTTTGGATTTGAATTCCAAGATCCAAAATTCAAAATGGCGACCCAAACACCCTAACCTATATATACCAAATTCATACTGTGTAAACTAAACTTACAATCTGACCATAAATTATATACGATAATAATAGAAAAGAAAATGAAAACTTACTCTAAACTTCAAGGTGGATCAATTTTCACCGTCAATTTTAAATTTTAACACATTGAATCATAAATTTAAATCTAATTAATTTTTTTTTTATCCTTCAACTCAATTTCACTTCGTCAATTAATTAAAAGAAAACAATGTAAAAATCTAAAAAAAAAAAAAATCACGAATTTTAATAAAAATGAAGTTTTGTACCAAATGATGGGTGATTGTCTATAAATCCAACCATTAATGGCATGTTTGTGGCACACGTAATAATAACACATGGAATAGTTTGCATTCTCAAACAAACTATTGTAATCTTAACCTAAACAATTTCACTTCATCAATTAATTAAAAGAAAACAATGTAAAAATCTAAAAAAAAAAAATCACAAATTTTAATAAAAATCAAGTTTTGTACAAAATGATGGGTGATTGTCTATAAAACCAACAATTAATGGCCTGTTTGTGGCACACGTAACAATAACACATGAAATATTTTGCACTCACAAATAAACTATTGTAACCTTAACCTAAACATTTATGCATTACAAATAATATTAAATAATTCTACCTACTATAACAACCCACATACTATTATAACATATGATATTATAATTTAATTAGTGGCTCAAACAACTTCTCACGAAAAAAATATAAAAATTATCTTATTCTTTAGCAGTTCTCTAAAAAACACAACATTTGAAGATAAAAATTGCAATACTTGTTCAAATTTAAGATAAAGACTGCAAGTTTTTTTTATTCACATTCAGGGGTATAGATAGGTTACTTTATAACTTGAAAGCTTATAGTAAAATTTAATAACTACTTTATCAAAATTAGAGGTAGAAATTAAATACAATGAAGAAAAATATATTCGGATAAATGCTACAAAATACAATTCATAAAAGGGAAGAAAAAAGAAAAAAAAAAAAAGAGATGATTGCACAGATAACCAAATCAACCTAAATAATAGCAAAAATAGCAAATTGTAAAACTATTTACAAATATGGCAAAACCCCATGTAGAAAGACTAAAAACTCCCCATGTGTAAAGAGTATAAGCTTTTAGTCCAAATGATTAATTTTATTTTGCGATTTCTTCCTTGCGGAATAAACTCTAGATCTTTGGTTCTTTTCAATTTCATAGTGATTTCTTCTGGTTTCTTTCTTTTCTTTTGATTTAAATTTCAATCAACCCTAAAATCTTTCAAGTTCTTCCTTTTCTTCTGATTGCAATATCCTTTTAATTCATTTGCATTTGAAAGAAATCTTAATCTATTTCGATTCCGAGTTCAGTTATCGTAAAGTCTTGCTTCTCGAGGCTTTCATCATTGTCGAGATTACTTTCTCTTTGCCTATTTTATCTTCTTTTTCTTTTCTTGGAATTGCTTCAATTGGATTCTTTATAGTTTTTCTTTTCAATTTCATATCATATGATTTGTTTAATTTTTTTTCTTAAATCTTTTATCAGTGGCTATCACTAATAGATTTTAATCTAGATTGAAGTCTATACAGTGGTTGATAGACTTCATCTATATTGAAGTCTATTAATGGTTATCATTAATAGTCTTTTATTTTTTATAGAATATATTAATGCCTATCAGTGATAGTCACTGATAACTTTGATACATAAAATTCTATTAATTATAGAAGTCTATCAACGACTATCATGAATCGAATTTTATCTTTATTAAAGTCCATCAGTGATTACTACTGATAGACTTCAATATAAATGAAGTCCATCCATGGCTATTACTAATTGAAGTTTGGTTGATCAACTCTATTTATATTGAAGTCTATCAGTGGTTATCACTAATAGACTTTTATTATTAATAGAATATATCAAAGTCAATCAGTGATAGTCACTGATAACTTCGATACTTAAAAATTCTATTAATAATGTGTCTATCAAGAACTATCACGAAATCAAATACTATCTATATTAGAGTCGATCAATGACTACCACTTATAGACTTCAATACAAACAAAGTCTATTGGTGAATATCACTAATAAATTTTAATATGGATTGAAACTTATCAATGGTTGATAGACTCATGTATATTAAAGTCTATCAGTTGTTATCACTAATATACATTTATTATTGATAGAATATATTGATGTCTATCAGTGATAGTCACTGATAAGTTCGATACATAAAATTGTATAAATAATAGAAGTATATTAGTGGCTACAACAAAACAAATTCTATCTATATTAAAGTCTATCATTGGCTATTACTGATAGACTTCAATACATATTATGGAGTCTATCAATAGCTATTGCTAATAATTTTAATATGTGGTTGATAGACTCCCTCTATATTGAAGTTTATTAGTGGTTATCACTAATAGACTTTTATTGCTGATAGAATATATCGAAGTCTATCAGTGATATAGTTACTGCTAACTTTGATACATGAAATTTCATTAATAATAGAAGTCTATCCTTAACTATCACGAATAAAAGATATATATATATTAAAGTCTATAAGTGACTATCACCGATAAACTTTAATACAAATAAAATTATAGAATTCTATAACGTAGTGATCTGATAGACGACTTGATGAATTGAGTATCTAATTAATATGTACGTAATGTTTCAAGTTGATAGTTACTGCTAACTTCGATACATAAAATTCTATTAATAATAGAAGTCTATCAATATCATTTATAGATTTATTATTTAGAATGTTAATAGAAATTTATCAGTGATATAAATCTATCACTATCACTGATAAACTTCTTTTTTTGAGTATTGATTTAAGTCTATCAATAATATAAGCCTATCACTATCACTGATAAACTTGTTATTTGGAATATGGATTGAAGTCTATCAGTGTAGAAGTCTATCACTATCACTGATATACTCCTTCTTTGGAATGTTCATTGAAGTCTATCAGTGATAGAAGTCTATTACTATCACTGATAGATTTCTTATTTGGAATGTCGATTAAAGTCTATCAAGTGATAGAAGTAAACAAAAAATATAAACAAAAAAATGTAGATCTAAGAAAAATCAAAGTATCAAAATGTAAATCATTCTCCATAATCTCAACATAAAACAAATTTTGGAAGTCGTCACTAAATGTATAAACAAAGGCCAACAATCTAAATGAAGTTTTGATAAACTTAAAATATTTATCTAAGAAAAACGAAGACTACATACCCGAAATCTAAATAAAAACATACTAAATTTGATCATATAAGTCTACAACTCCGAAACTCAAAGGCTTATGATAATTGTTGGAATTGTTGGAAGATTTATGCTATTGAATAAATTGAAAAAATCTTATGCTAAACGAATAGAAATCCTGAATGTTTCCTAAGCGAAGAATTAATGCTGATCGAATAAGAAACAATTAAAAATTGTGAAAGAGGAGGAAAAATAACTTGAAGAAGAATAAGAATCGTGAAGGAAGATGGAAGAAAAAAAGAATAAGAATTGTGATGGAAGAGGGGAAACACGTGCATATTAAAGGGTAAAATGGGAAATTAAAATTGATTTTTAAAATATTTGTCATATTTGTAATTTTTTTTTAAACTTGCTATATTTGTAAATAAGAAACCTTATTTTGCTACCCATTACAAATTCTCGAAAAAGAACTTATTTTTCATTTTTTTAGACAAGATTTGTAAATCTAACATTTTGATCAAATATAGAAGCCAATTATCAATAAACTATACTCAGATAAAATTAATTTTACCTTTAAATTTATTATATAGTATTAATCTTTATAATAAATTTTAAATTCCATCTATTTTTATCCTAAATTGTTATAGAAAAAATTATCTTAAAAAAATAGTGAAAAAGAAGAAAAAAGAAAAAAGGGAAAAAAAAAAAAAAAAGCGCATCGCACCGTACCGTAGAAAAGAGAGGGAATTTCCCAAAGAGCAGAGCTCGCAGTGGAAGACGATTCATTCACTCTCAACGCCTGAACACCGCACTCCATTTCTCTCTCTCTCAATCTCAATCTGCATGTCCTTTCTCCTTCTTCCCATTTCTTTCCCCCAATTTCAATCCTTCCCCTCTCCGCCTTAGCCATGGCGTCCAAGGGCAAGGGGATTGCCAAAGACACCTCCTCCGGTAAACGGAAGCTTCGCGATGACAACAATAGCTCCGCCGCTCGCAAGAGGAGGGACCGGAGCGTTCTCCAGTTCTTCGAAGATGTCGCTCCCGAAGTCGGCGGCGATAGTGACGATAGTGATTTTTTCGGTGGTAGATTCTCTCTTCTTTTCCTCTTTTTACTCATCGTCGCTTTCGGGGGTTTGGAGTGCTGTTTGGAGCTTGCTGTTTTGTATTTTTGTTCTACATTGTGTTTGGTTTTGATATTTTGGTGTTATTTGTTTGAAAACTGTCAATTGGAAGTTATTGATGAAAATAATGGTCATGTTTTAGGTCCGTTTGTTCCTCCTTGATGATCCGGCTAAAACCCTTTTGCCCCTTTGAGATAGCTTGTTGCATTTCAATTTTTACTCGAACGCTTTGATTTGAGAGACGTTTGTCTCATTCTTTGGGTTGATGTTTTGACATCTTTGCTGACCATGTGGAGAGGCTCGCGCGGATAGTGTCCGCTACTTCTAGGGAGAGCGTTTGAAGTCGCTGGAGTGTATCCACTGCGGCTCTCTCGATTTGGTTTTGGATGCCCAAAATTTGTAACTGGATGAATGGAGGGATTTTGGAACTCAAAGTCGGCAATGACCTTAACTTTGTGGGTCGTTTTTCTTTCAAATTCATCTAGTACTTGGGTTATAATCACCGTTTAGAATCTTTTTATTACAAGGTTTTGGTTTGGTTCTTGACGACGAGTTAAAATTGTTGTCTTCGGTTTGGTTCTTGATGATGAGTTAGAATTTTGTGAGACGAATTCTGTCTTTTTTTCTTTTTGCCTGTGGTTAACGAAAAAACAATGTTGTTCCATCCAAATTGGAGCGTTGGTTTTTTAAGAGAAGAAGCCTCAAGACAGCCTTTTCTTTTCTTTTTACTCAACCCTTTTATTTGACAAAAATAGATCTCATGGAGGAAGACTTTGATCCACTACCGACATTTAATAATGACGATGCAAAAGCTCAAAATATTCCATGCTTCCCGAAAGAAGAGGAAATGAACGAAGAAGAATTTGATAGAATGATGGAGGAACACTACACTCGAGGTCCTGGACTAGGTGCATTTGCAGAAGAAAATTATGAGAACAAAAATTCCACGGGAAGAAACCCCCCTCAGCAATCTGCCAGGGACACTATCTCTCTGTGGAAGGTTAAATGCATGGTATGGTGCTTAATCAATGGAAACACATTTTAGAACTAAGGATTGTGAGATAATCTTCATTTCCATTTTTTCTAACTCCACACATTGATTTTTATGGTTGGAAAATTTCTTTGTAGGTTGGGCGTGAGCGGCAATCAGTTTTTTGTCTTATGCAGAAATTTGTTGATTTGCACTCGTTTGGTACCAGGCTACAGATAAAATCTGCATTTTGTGTGGAGCATATAAAAGGTTTTATTTACATAGAAGCTCCAAGGCAGTATGATTTAATTGAGGTAGCCTGAGATTTTCTGGTAGTGCTAGCATAATTTCTGTTGTCAGTAATAAATAACATTTGATGGGTAACTCTGGATCCAGGCGTGTAAAGGCATAAGTGGAATATATGCTACCCGTATAGCTTTTGTTCCTGAAAATGACATCTCTCAGTTGCTTACTGTTCGAAGTAGAGTCAGTGAAGTTGCTGTGGGTACAATGGCCCGTGTAAAAAATGGAAAATACAAGGGAGACCTTGCTCAGGTAGAGTCTACCAACTTGTAGACAAACTGAGTTTTAGCATTTTTAAACACTACTTTCTCCCTTATTTTTCAAGAAATAATATTTAGCGATTTATGTAGATTATTGCTGTCAACAATGCACGCAAGAGAGCGACAGTGAAGCTGATTCCAAGGATTGATCTTCAAGCTATGGCTGAAAAATTTGTATGAAGTTTTGTCTACCTTTTGAACTCTTATATTTTGAATGGGTGTAGTATTATTCTGCTTGCTGCAACTATTATATGATACTACATTACTGGCAACTATTATATTATTTCCCTACGGGCTCTACCTAGCCTACTCTGTTTATATATTTGAGATAATGCTTACCTATTTGATTATTCACCATTAGTACACTGCAATAGTGTGGGTTCTTTTCATTCTTTCAACCTTTGCTAGATTTTTATTCAAGGACTATATCTGTCGGGGACTTTTTTCTTAAAAGAAAGCCGTACTTTTTTTTGAATGGAAGTATAGAAAGGGGGAATTAAATCTTTTTAGGATGGGGAGTGTGACGCTCTAAAGATTTGGTAGTTCGTGAAAGGACATTAAAATTTTAATTTTTAACCTTCTTCTTTATGTTTTCAAGCAATTTGGTGGTACTTTCAGGCATAAAGTTTTAAACTCTCTGTTAAGTCTTTGTGTTTGCTGGTTCCCTAAAGCAATTTCTTGCAGCCAGATTAAAATTATGTTAATAGTAGGGACTTGGACAGCTCCCTCTAGGAAAATCAAGCCTGAACTATTGAACATAGCCACTCTAGGAAAATCAAGCCTGAACTATTGAACATAGCCACTTATTAACACACTCCTTAGCTAATGACTAATATGTCTTGAGTATCTTAAGAATATTTCTAACCCTAATAGTATCCCTGATGTTATTGCTGGAAGACTGGTTATTTCAGTCTATTCATTTCTTCGGTGTTGGTAGAATAGCAATAGCTGTCATTGCCCATTTTGACATAGATATAGCTCATATGATGACAGTGAAGGAACCATTCCTCATCACCAACATAATGATTTGACTAAGTCCTGCTTTCCATGGGCTCTTATGCTCTGTTTTTATTTCGTTTGGTTTGTTCTGTTGCATGAACTATGGAGAGTAATGGAAAATTAAGCTGAAATTATAACTTGAAATGGTTGAATTACATTATAGAGACAAAGCTAGGGAGTTCGATAGCCACTTGAAATTGAAAGTGGCAAAATTTCCAATGCATTCCCTACAATTCACTCTGATTTGTATGCTTCAGCTAAAGCTGTTTTTTTTTTTTTTTTTGTAGACTGACTTCCTACTCTCCCGCCGCTCTTTTTCTCTCTCTGACTTCTCAACAATAAATACATGCGCTATTGAATAAAATTAAAAATATGAACGGGATATATGAGCACAGATGATTTTGAATTTGTTGAAGGAAAAGTCTTTATCTATCATGTAAAGAATAAGATCCAAAAAGGTTGGGGAGTGTCTTTGGTGAACACCGTGCATATTAGATTGGAATGAAAAATTGTATCTGCTCTGAGATGAATAGAATGTTAATTTAACAACTTTACGTAGTCAATTAAAATCCCTCTCTCATTTCAGACGATGTTTTCCGCATGAATGAATTTGGTCATAGATTTTCTGATGGAAGGGTTCAATTGTAAAATTTGTTAGTGACAGTTCCTGATATAATAGTCTCTCTCTCTCTCTCTAGTTTCTTCTGTATATATGCATGGTGCCTTTTAAGTTTAAAGAGAAAAATGTTACGAATGCATATTCCACTTGGAATAATATCTCTTCTCATTATAGGGTGGAGGAGTCGCTACTAAGAAAACTGCCAACCCTGCACCACGATTGATCAACTCTAGCGAACTTGAGTAATGAGAAATAACTTGTTGCTTTTATTGTAGTTTTTTTCCTTCCTTTATGAGTACATTGACATTTAAAGTTTTTCTTCTTTGCATTTTGCAGCGAATTTCGACCACTCATGCAATTTAGGCGTGACCGTGAAACTGGAAAGCTCTTTGAGTTTCTTGATGGGATGATGCTCAAGGATGGATATCTATTCAAAAAAGTATCTTTGGATTCATTAAACTGCTGGGGCGTGATGCCATCTGAAGATGAGCTCTTAAAGTTCAAGCCTCCTGAGAGCAACGAAGTTAATGATCTAGAGTGGCTTTCTCAACTTTATGGTGAAAAGAAGAAAAAGAAGGCTATTAGGAATGAAAAGGGGGGTGGAAAAGGAGAGGGCTCATCAGGGTCTAGTTCCATGAGCTGCTTTGGAGATCATGATCTTGTTTGTTTTGGGTGAGTCCATTATATTTTCTCAAAAATTGTACTGACAGATTTCTGTAGACCCATAACTCAATTGCTTAGCAATGGTAACTTGCTGACCCTTGCAGCCGGAAAGATTTTGGGATGATATTAGGGACGGAAAAAGATGATAGTTACAAGGTATATAAGTCACCAAGAGTTTCCATTGATATATTTTTGACCATGGGTGGTCTGGCCACGTATTTCTATTACCTGTTTTTGGTCTATATTCTATTTCCTCCTACCTTCTTTTCTGTTATCTAGATTTTGAAGGACGGCACAGATGGACCTGTTGTGGTGAATGTGCAACGGAAAGAGTTGAAAAGTGGGCCTTTAGATGCTAAATTTACTGCTGTTGATCACAATGGAAAGATCATCTCTGTTTCAGACAATGTGAAGGTTTTGGAAGGATCATTGAAGGTTCGTTTTTTTAAAAAATAATTACCTGTTGATGTATCCTATAAAGTAGGCTGTCTTACACAATTGGTTTGAACTTACAGGATAAACAAGGGATTGTTAAGCATGTATACAGACACACGGTGTTTGTATATGATGAGAATGAAGTGGACAACGATGGTTATTTCTGCTGCAAATCTAACATGTGTGAGAAAATCAAGATTTCTTATGATGCACCTAGTGGAAAGGTTGTGTGAACTTTCTCTTTATTCTGTCGACCATTTGTTTAGCTTGTGCTGAATCCAACAATTTCTTTTCTCCATTTAGGAGGATGACAAAGGTTTCTGTGGTTTTGAGGATTTCTCCTCTTCTCCCAAGTCTCCTCTATCTCCTAAAAAGCCATGGGCAGAGAAGGAAGGTCGTGAGTGTATGTATCAATATTGCTGATGCATAGGCATCTTTCCCATATATATTACTGTTTAAGGCCTTCTTTGCATGCAGATAACCGTGATGACAGAGGAGATGGAATGTTCTCCATTGGTCAAACCTTGAGAATACGTGTTGGTCCTTTAAAGGGATACCTATGTCGCGTTATAGCTGTACGTAAAAGAGATGTTACAGTGAAGCTTGATTCCCAACAGAAGGTTCTTACAGGTCTGTTGGTTAAGTTTGTATCTTGGCCCTGTTGAATATTGTCTGAGTATTGGTTAGATTGGAAGCTACGCAGTTTTTTCTCTGTTATTTATTCTCTTACATTGAATTTCCAGTCAGATCTGATTTTCTTTCGGAGGTACATAGAAAGAGCTCTGCCGTGTCTCTTAGGTACTTTTAACTAAAAATGCCAATGTTTTCTTGAGCAGTTTACCAGAGATTGTACGCTCTCTCTCTCTCTCTCTCTCTCTCTCACTCTCACTCATGAAATAAAAATATCATTTTACAGCGAGGATCCTGAATTTGGTTCTCTAAAACCATTCGATATACTGGGAAATGAAGGCGGCTCCCAAGGTTTGAATTCGTGTTTGAAATTTTGCAACTTAATTTCTTGTGTGAATGGGTTCCTAGAATGTTTGAGAGGTTATATTAATCTCTTTTAAATGTATTTTTTTTTAAATCAAAAGTGCAGATTTATTGTCTACGCACTCAATCAATTCTATTTTTCCAAAGTCCACATTTATTTCCTATGCAAACAAGTTTTTTTTTTTTGGTCTATGCAAGTTCTTTCTCTCTTTCCCTTGGAAATGATTACTAGTTTGACACACTTGTTCTTTTTAAGATTGGATGGGTGGTACGGGGTCATCTGCAGGTGGTGATGGCTGGAATTCTGCGGGGCCTTCTTCAGAAAGGTATGTTTCTGGATACCAATGTACATGAATATTGAACCTTTTTTCAATCCTTGATTTAAATTTAAGAAGAAAATGGAAAAAAGCAGTTGTGGATAAATTGTCCCGAGTGTCTGACATAATGAAGTCTGAACTTTGTAGAATGTGATTATCAGCTTGGTTTTCAATGTATTACTGTTTTCCATAGAAAGTTTTCTCGATGCTTTTCTTTATCTACTCTAAACTATATGAACTCATGATCAGGCAAAACTTAGACCATGGTAGTTACTTGTGTGTGGTCTGCAAATGTGCAATTTGTGTTGAAATGTTTTCAAACTCGTCGCGAAATTTTTCTTACATTTTTTTTTTTGCTTTAAAAGATTTTGTAGAGCTTTCCTTAGTAATCTCTTTAAGAGGATTTGTCCCGTTAACTCCTCTTTAGAACGTCTAATTCTCACAAGACGTTCAATGATGATGATTGTTCATTATTATTCTCCTGTCTTACGAGTCTTTATTCTTTATTCTTTTTTTTTGAAATAATCTTCTTGTTTCAATCTGGATAAATCAGCTGAAAGTTACTAGTGCAATGATGATGGTTGTATGTGTTTTTTTTGTTTTTTGTTTTTTTCAGTATTGGTTAATGAAATTAGTTGATAGATATGAACACGAGAGATTTATAATGTTATGGTCTGAAAAATCATCATGAATATATTCGGACTGTATGCATCAAGATGTGGAATGGTTGGTCGAATCGAATGTTGAAATTGTCATTTGTCCTGAATAAATTTCCTTTTTTTAGTTTTATCTAAAAGATTATTTTTTAGTTTTATCTGATCTAAGATCCAATAATGACCTTTGTCATTGTGAATTTTTCTACTGTTTCTCTATGTCCCTTCACGAAATTGTTTATGCAAATATACTTCCCCTGCAGAAGTCCTTGGCCCAGTTTCCCTGAGTCTGGTACCTCGGTTAGTTTTGCTCTTCCATCTCTTTCTGATTCTTCTTTGTGCTGTTAAATGTTAATGTTCTGGAGATTTTCCATGCATATTCTTTCTTGCCCTTTCTGGTTGCAGAATTGTCCAGGGTCCAGTTCCACGAATCCTTTTGGTTCTGAAAGTCTTGATGCTAGAAAAGGTACAATGAATTGGGCGTTTTGCTTTAGTAATTGGTGCTTTATTATGCATGAAATATCAATTTCTAAGAAACTGGTTCGTGTTGTTTTCCATGATAACTATAGATGCTGAAGATTCTCCCTGGGTTAGCAAGTCGACTCCAGATGCAAGCAGTTCCTGGGGTGCTGCAAAATCGAGTATTGATACTGCTAATGATGGTCAAGCCTGTGGATGGGGAAAGAGTGGCGAAGCTACTGCTAAAACTAGTTCAGATGGCAATGCCTCTGGTGCCTGGGGTAAAACAGCAGTACCTAGTGGAGATTCTGCAGGCTTTACAGAACTTGCTGGCGACAAGTGGGACAAAGGGAAGCATGTATCTTCTGATAATCAGACTGGCAATTGGGGTGGTGGAACTTCTGGGAAGAATGAACTCAGTGCATGGAGCAGAGATAAAGATTCAGAATCTGGGGGGTGGAAAAAGAATCAAAGTGCTAGTTTTGGAGATAACAATACTCCAGCAGAAACCTCAGCTGATAAGTGGGGCAGCAAAAATAGATCAAATGGAGGCTGGGGAGATCATAATGCTTCAACCACTGTCTCTGAGATTCAGCCAGCTGGCAAAGACAATGTAGGTGGCTGGACCAAACCAGCAGCAGAAAATAAGATCAATCCAAGTAGCTGGAATGAAGACACTTCAATGAAGGGAAGTCAGACATCAAACTGTAACCAGGATGAGGCAGGTGGTTGGGGTAAGCCAAAGAATGTGGGTGATGGTGGCAGTTCTGCTTGGAATAAACCTACCGCTAGTGGAGATGGAAAAAATGACAGTTGGAATAAATCTAATGAATCAGAACATGAGGGTGGAAACAGAAGTTGGAATGCATCGAAGTCATCTGATGGGGATTCAGCTACTTGGAAAAATAAATCTGATTCCTCAAGTTTGACAGCTCCCAAAGGAGATCAATGGGGGGGAGGTTGGAACAAGCAGCACATTTCCAATGATACGAAAGCTTCTGAGGACAATTCTCCCTGGAATAATAAATCTGTTGAAAGTGGAAAAGATGACGAGCTTAAGAATCAAGGCAGTGGTTGGAATGTTGGAAAAACTTCCGGTGGAGATTCTGCATCTGGATGGGGTCAGACCAGCAAGGAAGTTGGTTCGAGTGACCAAGCGGGCAACTGGGGTTCTAATTGGAAAAAAAATTCTGATGCTGGGAATGAGGATTCTAGTTCAGCCAAGAAAAGCAACTGGAGTTCTGGAGGTGGCAATTCTAACTGGGGCGAGAAAAGCAACTGGAACTCAGGAAATGAATTTAATGCTAATTCCAACAGTGGAGCTGAAGCTCAGACTGAAGTTTCCAATGATTGGAGGGGAGAAAGTAGTGATAGAGGAGGCTTTAGAGGTAGAGGCGGTTTCAGAGGAAGGGGTGAAAGGGGCCGGTTTGGTGGTAGAGGCAGATCTGATAGAGGTGGTTTTGGCAGAGGTGGATCAGACAGAGGAGGATTTGGCGGCAGAGGCCGCGGGAGATGGAACAGCGAAGGTGGTTCAAACGATGGTGAAAATAAAGGGTGGAGTAGTGGTGGTGGCGACGGGGAGAAATCTAGTTCGGATCGAGGTGGATTTGGTGGCAGAGGCCGTGGAAGATGGAACAGCGAAGGTGGTTCAAATGATGGTGACACTAAAGGGTGGAGTAGTGGTGGTGGTGACTGGGGGAAATCTAGTTCAGATCGAGGTGGATTTGGTGGCAGAGGTCGTGGAAGATGGAACAGCGAAGGTGGTTCAAATGATGGTGACACTAAAGGGTGGAGTAGTGGTGGTGGCGACTGGGGGAAATCTAGTTCAGATCGAGGTGGTTTTGGTGGTAGAGGCCGTGGAAGATGGAACAGCGAAGGTGGTTCAAATGATGGTGACACTAAAGGCTGGAGTAGTGGTGGTGGTGGTGGTGGTTCAATTGATGGTGACACTAAAGGGTGGAGTAGTGGTGGTGGCGACGGGGAGAAATCTAGTTCGGATCGAGGTGGATTTGGTGGCAGAGGCCGTGGAAGATGGAACAGCGAAGGTGGTTCAAATGATGGTGGCACTAAAGGGTGGAGTAGTGGTGGTGGCGACTGGGGGAAATCTAGTTCCGATCGAGGTGGATTTGGTGGCAGAGGCCGTGGAAGATGGAACAACGAAGGTGGTTCGAATGATGGTGAGACTAAAGGGTGGAGTAGTGGTGGTGGTGGTGGTTCAATTGATGGTGACACTAAAGGGTGGAGTAGTGGCGGTGGTGACTGGGAGAAATCTAGTTCGGATCGAGGTGGATTTGGTGGGAGAGGCCGTGGAAGATGGAACAGTGAAGGTGGTTCAAACGATGGTGAGAATAGAGGGTGGAGTAGTGGTGGTGGTGGTGACAGGGAGAGATCTGGATCAGACCGAGGTGGTTTTAGAGGTCGAGGTCGTGGAAGATGGAACCAGGAAGGTGGTTCACATGATGGTGACAATGGAGGGGGGTGGAGTGGTGGTAGAGGTGGATATGGAGGCAGAGGCCGTGGAAGATGGAGTCAAGGTGGTTCAAATGATGGTGGTGACAGTGGAGGTAGTGGTGGTGGCAGCTGGGAGAAGTCTCAATCTGACAGAGGTGGATTTGGAGGTCGAGGCCGAGGCCGTGGAAGATGGAATCGAGATGGTAATTCAAATGATGGTGATAATGGAGGAGGTTGGAGTAGCAGTGGTGGCAACAGTGGTAGCTGGGGGAAGTCTGGATCAGACAGAGGGGAGTTTGGAGGTAGAGGCGCTGGAAAATGGAGCCAAGAAGGTGGTTCAAATAATAGTGACAATGGAGGATGGAGTGGCGGCAGCGGCTGGAATAAATCAACTGCCGGCAAGGAGATTGAAGAGAGTAACTGGAACAAGGAAATTGACAGTAGCCAGAAGGGCAACTGGAACAAAGAAGCCATTACAGGTGCTCAGGGAGGAGGTGGGGGTTGGGGCAAAGGCGGTTCAAATAATAGTGACAATGGAGGAGGCGGCGGCGGCGGCTGGAATAAATCAATTGCCGGCAAGGAGATTGAAGAGAGTAACTGGAACAAGGAAACTGACAGTAGCCAGAAGGGCAACTGGAACAAAGAAGCCAATACTGGTGCTCAGGGAGGAGGTGGAGGTTGGGACAAGCCTACATCTAGTAGTGACGCTGCAGGATGGGGTAAATCCAGTTCTTCTGCAGACGATGGGAAGTCATCTGGTTGGGGTCGGTGAGCAATGGTAATATCCCAATTTATGTTTTGTAGACAAATCAGAGGGAGTTTGACTATTAAGACTGTTTCTTGTTGGGGCAATTATGAATAATATCGTACTCCTTGTTAATATCTATATAACATTTTGATTATTCGGGCTGATGCATGCTCGGGATGTGTTAATCGAAAACTATCATTCTGTGTAGTTGATTTGTTATCATCTTTGAGCATTTTTTATTAACTAGGGAAATTATAGGTTCCAAATATATTTCAGGGGGCCATTGTTATTTGTCTTAGCTACATTTGGATCCAGGAAGAAGGTGCTGCTTGTGAATGTTTTTCAATTCCTAGATCACATTTTCGAACATGTTTATGAATACAAAAGTGGCAAAGCCCGCTTTATCATTCTACCTGATGTTTCATTGATGTGGCTACTTGCCGCCAATGAATTTGGTGCATCTGATTTTTTGAGTTCAAACTTGTGGGAGGAAGGAATTCAAACCTCCAATCCTTTGGTGCCAAAACACACTTTATCATTCTATCTACTCGATGGTGTTTCATTGATGTTGCGCTACTTGCTGCCAGTGAATTTGGTGCATTGGCTGTCTTACTTTTTGAGTTCAACATCTGCATTGATTGTCTTATGAATCTTCAATCTTGATTCTTTCAGTTTGTCTCGAGTTCGAAGGGGCTAGCTAGCTTTTGAATTTTTGAGAAAGAACAGTGTAGTGTAGAATGCAGCAGCAGATCCTTCACTCATGTTTTGAGGAAGAGACATCATCCTCATTTGAGTCATTTCCACATGCTGTGTTGCAGACAAGATATGCTGTGTTTCAAAAGATTCCATTTTGTCAAATGTTTCCACCGACTTATAGACATACCATGTTTCAGCAACGTTGATATTCTACTGGTATGTTTGAAACTCAGCCCTCTTTTTTGTCCTTTTTTTTGTTTGCCTTATTTTAAACATCTATTTATAAAGAAACATCACAATGTTGGAAAAGTGAAAACGTTGATTTTTTCTTTTTTGTTTATATATCTTTTTTGAAATTTTCCAATTACTACAATGTTGTCAATGATAAGAAAGCATCATAGTTTGAGTTCGTGTACAGAACTAAAATAGTAAGCAGGGTAAGAATGATCATGTTAACAACTGAAAGAGATGGTGGTGGTGCACTATTCAACCCGCCCCCACCGAATATCATCCCGAAGTAGTCGCCACCGCCATCGCTGCCACTGGACCCCGAACTGGACGAGCTTTCGTCTCCAGGATACGAGTTGCTCTGTCTACTCTCCCTACACAATTGAAAACAGAACGATGTTTGATTTGAGCTTCGAAATAATAAACCCAAGACAATGCTCAGTATCCATCAAGGTGATGAACATCATTCATTCAATTCCTAGAAATATTAAAACCTTGGGGCATGCCATATCAATTGACCACCTCTTAATTGAAATGGGCAAACGAATAAATATAACATACCTTCCTAAAAATAACAATATAAATATAACATACCAGATTATGGTTCGATTTGAGTTTAATATTCCTCAATTTTATATACGAAGAAAGATGATATAAAATGTGATGTTCAATTTAGATGCTATAAATTCTTGGGATCAAAATTAGCTAGCATAGTTCAACAATTAGAGGTTCAAATTCTCAATACTCCACATTTATTGTACTAAAAAAAAGAAATAAAAAATCTTGAGATCAAAGAAGCACAAAGTATTTATAGAAATAAAACGATCTACAGAGCATCCAATTTCCTTCTATTGCTATCAGTTCACTATTTTAATGATGATTTACAAAAAAAAAAAAAAAATAATAATAACAAAAAAATATTAGTTTCGATATAGATATTTCGATTATTTGCAATTTCTGTCATGTCATTTTTGTCAAATAAGAATCAAATCAATCAATACTATGGAGCAATTTAAATCAGATGTAACAACTACTTTACATAATTGACCATTAAACCATATATATATATATAAAATAAAAAAAAAATAAATAAAAAAGCTAGAATGTAGTACTTGGAAAAATATATTTTTTAAAGCTTATTATGGCTAAGCTTGAGAACTATATTTGAAAAAAAAAAGCAAATAGATAAAGAAAATAGTAGCAAACAAGAATAATTTATAGGAACAAAATCTTTAAAAACAATAGAAACAAGAAAACTAATGGTTGTGAAGCACAATATTAAATCGTAAATTATAAATACTGTTTTTTAATTTTCAGAGTACACTGTACACTGCACACAATTTTTTGATTCTAAAGATTTCAAATCCTACAAAATTTTGATTTCAAATATTTTAATTTCAAAATAGTACTTTTAAATGTCCCTAAATCCTATACCCTAAACACCCTAAACAGTAAGGTTCACAAGTTTCATTTATAAATTGAAGTTGATAGGTAGGGTCCACCATTTCAAAATAATTTAGAGAAAAAAGAGTGTAGGACCCACATGACATGGCTGGAAAGCAAAAACTTATATATATATATATATATATATATATATGATATAATATATGAGGAGAAAACAGAAAGAGACCAAAACTACTTGTCTCCTATACTACTACCAAAGAAGGGGAACTTTTACCACTACTGGCATTCATTAATTTAATTAATGGAAAAAAGCCCCACTTGTCCCAACTACCACTTTTTCTCTGTACACACACATGCACTAACTCTCTCACTTTTACCCCTTTTTTTTTGGTGCTTACAACTTAAAAGCCAACCCTTTTTCTCTGTGTTTTTTTTCCTTCTTTTTACCTCCTTAAATTCATAAAACATCTTTACCCTTCTAATTGAGCTAATATTACCCAATAAAGGGAGAAAAAGGGAGTTTTGGGTTGTTTTGTAAAGTGATGGGTGGTTTTGGTCTCCAAGGAGTGATATTTGGGAGCGATGTAATAAATTATAATAGTCTGTAGGTTATTATAATCTCTATAATCATATAATATTATTTAAAATGCATAATAGTATAGTCTGAAGTTATAATAGTATGTGTTTGAGGTGAGAAGTATTCCACGAGTTATAATAACACATGTTATTGTAATCTGTGCTCTAAATAAGTCCTAATCATTCGTGAATATTTGGATTAACTTGCATGTACCTCGACTCGTAAAGGAAGGAGATTATATGGAAAGTAAACATAGGTTTGAGTTCATTCACTCACAATCTAATGAGATTTTGGTGTGTAATGAAATGATATTGATGGAAAGCAAAAGGTCTTGGTTTTTCAATACAGAAGTGGACAGGACAGGCAAAAGACAAAAAGAAAACACAAGTGAGCTGTTTTTATGACTGTTGTGCCAGTCCTAGATTCTCACTCCAAAGTCTCACAGCAGATCATATTTTCCCATTTCCCATTCAATTTATCCATAAATTAGCATTTCTGTTTAAACATTTTTTATGTATAGTCTAAAGAGTTCCTAATCTCCAATGTTTTTGTCCCCAACATACAATAACAAAACCAATTTCCAAGCCCAAATTGTCTCCCCACTAACACCCAACACCAGCACCAAAGCACTATTGACACACAAAAAAAAAAAAAAGGTGGGAAAAGAAGGGTATTTTCGTCATTTCACATCAAAACTCTAAACCCACCCAGAACCGAATTAAAAATTAAGCCTCACCTATAAGGACCCAATTAGTTATTTAAGAATGAAAGTGCTTGGTTTAACTCTAAAAGGTTGTTTGGGGCACTGATTATAATAACCTGTAGAATACTCTGTACCTCAGACACAAACTATTATAACCCTAAACTATATTACTCTGCATTTTAAATAATATAATATAATTTCAAAGACTAGTATAACTTCATGTTATTATAATCCACTCGACGCCCCAAACAACCCTTAAAACCCTAGACTTGTTTGAGATGCATGTTATGATAACCTGGATTATAATAGTCACACTCAAACACAGATTATTATAATTCAAACTAAATAATTTTGTATCATAAATACATATAATATAACTTCATAGACTATTATAACTCATTCTAAATCACTTATGATTAAATAAAAACTTTTGACCAATTCAATACCAACTCAAATCCATATCTCCTCCTAGAAACAAATTTGAAATTTAAATAAATAAAAAGAATTGGAGTCGGAGGAAGGGCAGTTTGGTAATTTCAGAATGAAAAAAAGTTACCTGGGCCCGCCGAAGACGCCGGCGTTGAGAGTGAGCTGGTCGACGAGAGCGGCGGATTTGGGCGCCACACTGGAAGCTTTAACGTACATATTGCTGAGTCCTTCGCCGGACGGCACAAAAAAAGCTCCATTTACCATTATATCCCCCTCCGTTCTCCAGTTCCATTCCGACCAGTCCCCCGCGTTTGTGTCCACGCGCTTCGTCACCTATCCCAAAAACGACACCGTTTCACTGCTTATACTTTTACACCACGCGCTTCGTACGTACTTAAATATTCTCAGGGTGAAATGCGTCCAAGACAGAAGGGGCCGAGGACTGTCCCGTCAAATCACTCTGCCTTCATTTTTTGGCTTTCATTTTTTCAAAAAAAAAAAAAAAATATTTTGGCCCATGTATTTTGATTATTATTTAACCTTAAGAAGTGTATTTTCAAATGTTTTATTTTAATTCTATTTTAAATAAAGTTTAAATTTGCTACTATCAGTTTATTGTTCATTTTTCTTAAAAAAATTAGTTTCAATTAATTTTTTTCTACAAATTTTAAAAGTATATTCATATTGTGTCTTTTCTTTTTCTTGTATTAAAATTATTACTATTATTTAACTAATTTTGAAAAAAAAATAATTTCAAATTTATCATAGGAAACACTTTTAAGCTTTAATGAAAGTAAAAGATTTAAAATTAGACATTTGAAAACAAATGAAGTAAAATGGAACAATGATCAAAGCAAAGGGAACATAATGGCATTTTAACCTTTTATTTTAATTATTTTCACTTTTACCCTTACTTTATTAGAAATTGTTATTTGATCCTCATTGGAAATTTCAAAAATTCTAAATAACTCCTTCTTTTGTTAAAATTCCATTTTGTTTATGATAAGAACTAAAATTAGATATTTAAAAATATATGGACTAAAATAAAATGAAACCTAAAATACATGGACTAAAACAGTATTTTATCCTAAAAAAATCTAACTAAACTATTTTCCATTAATATATTTAGACACATAAGCCTATCTATATGAGTTAGACGATGGACTATATATTTTACAAAAATCGAAGGTACATACTTATGCTAGTGGAGTTATGTTCATGTTGGCCACTAATGTTTTAAGTAAAGTATGCATATATACCAACTTAAACATTAGACTAAAAAAGATGTCACCTTCAACATTAAACTCAAAATAAATTTCAATATCTGAGGGGTAGGGATTTGAAACTCAAATCTCTTAATCGATGACATATGCCTTAACCAGTTAAGTTATGTCTAAATTAACAAAAAAAATGTCAACTTAAACATAGTTTAGTAGACAAACACATTTACTTTCTCATTCTTCAAGTTGGAAGGTTCAACTTTGTTTTTTTTTTTTTTTGAATTCAACTGTGTAACTATGTTTGAATTGACAATAGAAGGTTGAATTCCTATTTGAATAAATGTTGAACTAAAAAAATGGGCCTATCTATATATGCTACTAAAACAATATTGTATGCTCTATCAATCAATAATGTGGGACCATTAACATGGTTAAAACTAAACCGTTTAAAGTTCGAATGCTTTATGATACTCTTTCTACTAATATGTTAATACATAATTAGTTTCAAATCGTTTGAATTTTTTTTACATATAGAACACTCATGTCAATAAAATGTTTTGAAGCCTTTTTTTTTAATTATTTTATTAGAATTTTTTTAGTCAAACTCCTCATGAACCTAAAAAAGAAGGAAAAAGGAACATCTCCTTGAAAAAAATTTAATATGACCAAATCGAAAATTATAAAGTTAATGATAAAAATAAAAATTTTAAAACCTTAAGAAAAAAAAGTGAAAATCAATTTAGAAATCATTGGATATATTTAGCTTAAGCACTCTTAACTCTCCCATCAATAATTACCCTCAGCGGCGCGTCAAGAAAACGCGCCGGCGAACTGTAAAACAGAGTGGAGAGAAGGAAGAATAATAACGTTAACATACCTCCTTTGCATTGGGATTCCCCGGAGCAATATACCGATTCCCTTGGCTGTTGATCGTCGGACCACCGCTGCCGCCGATGGCGTACATCTCCCACGATCGGAAATCGTTGTTGACGACGTGAATATACCCCCGCCGGCACCGCGGCATCCGCTGAACTAGCTTCTCGCCGAACAAATTAAACGCGATCGTCACCTGCATCCCCGAGTCCGGCGAGAAGCCGTCGTCGTGCCCTAGCAGCATCACCTCGTCGTGGTGCGAGAAGTAGTTGTTCGAGATCGTGATTCCGGTCGATCCCATTATGGCGTCGATTAATCCATCGGTACAGTACGAGAGTGAGCAATGGTCGATCCAGATGTTGCGGGAGCTGAAGATCGAGATTCCGTCGCCGTCGGACTTTCCTCTGTATCCGACGTGCGTAGGGCTCGATCGGACATTGGTGTGGCCGGTAGGGATACAGTGGTGAATGTTGATGTTGTGGATGATTACATTCGAGATGTATTGGAGTGTGATGCAGCCGCCGCCTGTGATGTGAACGTTAGCGCCGCGGCCATCTAGGGTTTTGTAACTGTTCATCATGAGTTCGTATTTGAGTTTGATCGTCATGTCGGCGGCAAAGACGATCCAGAGAGGTTCGTCTTGAACCACGGCGTAGCGGAGAGTTCCAGGGCGAGGGTTTACAGGGTCGGAATCGGAGGAATCTGTAACTATATAGATCTGACCTCCTTTGCCTCCCATGGCGTCTCGGCCAAATCCAATGCCGCAATCGGCGAGCCGTTGGCGATTGGCTTGCCAGTTCGAGTCGCAGCGCCAACAATCATCAATAGGGTTTCCGGTTTGGCATGAATTTGATTGACCTTTCGAATGAATTGACAGCATTTGCCTTCTGGAAAAAGATTCATTCACACTCCTGCAACAAACATAGATAGTTCTAAATTAATGTGGGAAGCCATTGAAACAGGGGGCTGCAGTTTTGAGCAGAACAAAACTGGCACACAATGTGTTTGATAAAATGTCAAAAAGAACTCAAGTGCAGAACCCAATTTGGGGCAGCTTCTTGAAGAAGCTTGAAACAATGGAAAATGGTGGATACCCAAAATACCAAACAGGGAAACCAACAAAACTCAGTGAAGATTGTTTGTTACCTCTGAACTTCATAAGCAACAGTTTCAGGATCTGGAAGAAGATGTGGGACAGTGAGATTGAAAGTGAAAGCAGCCATTGGAGGCAGAGAGGAGCTCAAAAGCCAAATGAAGAACAGAATGCCAGTGGTTGCAAACATGTCTGGTTGTAGATTTTGTTGGCAGCTGCTCAAAATGAACAAGAAGAAGACTCTTTTTTAGGTACCTTCCTCTTGAAATGAACAAGAACAAAACTCTGGTTATAACTATAAATGAATCTGCAAATAAAACAACTTGGTAGGAACAAACAATTGGAAATGGCAAAAGAACAAAAGGGTTGATATTGAAAATGCTTTTTAACTTTGTTGTTAGGGTTTTGAGCAGACACCTGTGTCTGAAAGGAAGTGGAAGGAATGGAAGAAGGAGGAAGAGAGAATGGCTCTCTCTTCTTCCTCTCTTTATTCTCTCTCCTTTTGCAGACTGTTGCCTAAATTTATTATAGGGATATGAAAAAAGGATTATTATTCTAAAAGGGTATTATAATCCAGAGAGACAAGGAGGGAAGATGGGCCTTTCTTCTCCAAGTGTTGAAGCCATTCTTTTATCTTTCTTCTTTCTTCTGGTTCAGTTTCTGTCTGTGTATTAAAAATTCTTTGCTGAGGTGAGACAGTCTGTTTAATGTTCCTCTGCAATCAAGCCATACTTTATTTTGATTCTTCATAATATGCTTCTTCATCTTGTTTTTTTTTTAAAAAAAAACATTGTGTTTTATGGAACATGATTAGTTTCTTAAAATATTGGTTCAGTAGTTGTTTGAATTTTTAATTTCCAATGTAATTTTGCTTCATAATGCTATTATGATTCACTATAGGTTGACCTAGTGGTCGTTAAGGACCATATGAATAATAGAGGTCCTAAAGCAATTAAGGACATGAGAATAATAAAGTGCCTATAGGATATGGGTCCGACAACCATAACTTTGTTTAAACCGAACAAAGTTAAACAAAATACGCAACCCGAACATAGTTAAACAAAATACTACACAATACACATTAAATAACATACTCATTGCAATGAATAAAGAAATACGGTTGATATATTGATCATTTTCTACACTGAGTATAGGAAAAAAATATGATATGAACGATATAAATGAAAAATAGTAAATAAATGAAAAAATAACAAAAGTATGTAAATAATAATGATTTTGAGTAATATACCATAAATAAATCGGACCTTAATTAATTAAGGATAATATTGTGAAAGATAAGAAAATGTTTATGGAAAATATATTCTTATCACATCTGGAAAGTATATGCAATTAAGACCCAAAATCGTGTGATTTTTCCTATTTAACGTCAAAGATGAAACGGTTCAACTACCAATATTTTTTTTTAAAAAAATACTGTCACATCATACAAAGGGCAGATTAATAAAAGACTTCTAACTTTTATGTAAAATATGAGTCAAGATAGACATTTATGTAAAAATGGTGAACTATTTACAAACATGTAAAATGGGCTTCTAAATGGGCTTCTAACTCATTTAAGTAAGGTTAGGCAGTAGTTCATTGAAAAAAATGACATTATCAGATATTTTTTCTCTCTTTTTACCAGGAAAATAATTAATTTTCCTCTGCAACGTTTTTTTTAAAAAAAAAAAAATTGTTTAATGCTTGGAAGAGCCCAGTTTATGCTCGGGAAAATTGTTTAATTAAAATTAGACTTTATTTTCAACGAATTTAAAGTAGTTGATTATATAAGCCCTTGTAGAAATTGCAAAAAGTGGAAGAGAGATTTCATTGGAGAGGACAATTTAATGATGAAATAAACGAGATCTTTGATTTCATAAAAATCAGTATTTTGTTATTTTCAAAATAATAATAATAATAACCAGTATTTTGTTGATTTTTTTTTTAAAAAAAGGGGTTTACTCGAACATAAAAAGTCATCTTTGGAGGTTGAATGGTTTTTTACTTTTTTTTCTTTTTTCCTTTTTGCTTTTTTCAAAATTATGAAGAGAGCTGAATGTTCATTTATTACATTTTAAATTACAAGATATACAGCAGAAAACAGCCATGAAATAAGTAAAGAATGAAAAAAAAAAAAAAATCAAGTGACATGGGTTACTCAAATCTGAAATAATAATAAAAAAAGAATATGCTTAAAGTAATTAAAGAAAAATATATGGACCCACCTCAACCTCCCACATACATGACTATTTTCTTTTCTTTTTTTTTTTTTAAAAAAAAACTTCTACATGTCTATTTTCTTAATGAAGCCAATTTTGACTTAAATCAGCTCATAATAAATGGTTGAATTGGATAGATAAACATGTATGTGTTTGTGTGATCTAATTGTCAAATGTCTCACCATTTATTTTAATCCATCAACTTTCATCTAACTAAATGGAAATTTTATTTATTTATTTTTTATGAACAATATTTCATGTTGGTATTAGTAATGATTAAGAATGGACAGGTATACAAAAGTCAAAGAACATTAAAGAGAAGAAAATGGTGGAAAATCAATTTATACTGGGAAGGTTATATGACTTAAAACTTGTAAACTAATTATTGTATCAATTAAAACTACACTTTAAATTTTATTAGTGAATCAATTTAGACTATTCGTTACAATTTTACTTTAAAATTATTAATGCATAGCTTTCACAAGTATATAAGACTTTCTTAGATGTAATGATGCACTTAATTAAAATAACTAATACCAAATTTTCATTAACACGAATTAGTTTTTTCATCTTTCTTTATTTTTATATACTTATTTTTTAAAAAAAATTATGTGATAGTTTATCTTTCTATTTCGATAAGACTTTTGGAGAACAATAATTTTATTTAGGTAATTTTAAACTTATTTTAAATAAAATTAATTGAAAATAACTATAAATCATGCCTAAAATGGACTAAATTAATTCACTTATGAAAAATTATCGTTTAAATTTAATACAACTATTAGTTTTAGGTTTTTATTGACGCAACTCTAAAGTTTAGAGATATAAATTGATTTATGTCCTAAGAAAAATGAAGCCTGCAACATTGTTATGATTTTTTTTCTTCCTTTAATTAAAAAAGATATGAGACGAGAATGAGAAGTTTTCACCGTTTGGTCGAAAATATATACTTTGACCAATTAAGTTATACTCAAGTTTGTATGTTGTTTTAAGATGTGTGTGTGTTTTTTTATATAATAATTACAGAGGCAAATAAAAATGATTACAACAATCTACTTCCATAGTTTTAATTTTGTATTAAAAACTTACAAATCTTAAAAAAGTATTGTCAAATTCAAGAATCTATCTTTTTGAAGTTTCTAAAAATAATTTACCATCGCCGTAAAAGATCCTTTATTTCCACTACCATCTTTAGAAAATTTAATTGGCTCAAAAGAAATTAGTAGAGTTTCTCTTCGTTTATTCTTGACAAATCTTTATACTATGGGAAATATTCATGTAAATTTTATTATTTGTTGCAATTAAATGCAAAATAATAAGAATTATGTTGCCCTATATTTGAAAAAGTGGTGGCCCAAGTGAGTCATAACAGGTAATAAAGATGAGATTTTTTTTAAAAAAATGATAATATGAAATGAGTCCTTATTACAACGGTGTATTACATCTCATTTTTTAATACGACATTATTCATCCGTTTTACCTATTATTGCAGAATATATTCTCATCGTCCCAATTTTTGGCTAAAAATTTGAGAAGTTTATTTTACACCTCTTCAAATTAATTATTTATTTCCTATAAAATTAAAATACTTCTTATTTCGGGTTAAATATTAAACTAGGGTTATTTATTAAACTATTTATAGAAAAATGGTGGGTTTCAAAACTTTTTTTTTTTATATTTTTCTAAAAAAAATTCAATATTGGTTCAATCATTGATAAATCATCTAAATCAATGGAAAATATTTTGAAAATATTACATTAATGAAAAATATTTTGACAATATTTTTGTTATTTTGTTAAATTAATGGACAATATTTTGACAATATTTATATATTTTTATATTTGTTATTTTGTTAAATTAATAGAAAATATTTTAAAAATATCACATTATACGTTAGATTTGGTAGGTTTAAATTTACCACTTTTCATGCAAAGATTTGGAAGGTTTATATTGATATATTAATTCAATTTAAATTTGAGAGTGAAATATTTAATCCTTTTAATGTGGTAATTTTTTTCACTACTGTACAAGCATTTTATATAACACATATTTTATTTAACAAAAAAAAACTTACTTTTTCTAATAGGAAAGAAAAACTTAACTTCTTGATTTGGTTTAGATGATACTCTCCACAAATTATTTCCCCTTAAAATAATATATCAGTAGTTATAAAAAAAATATAAAACTAAAATTAATAATGGTAAAAGATATTCTACCTTTTTTTAGGAGGGATGAACGATTTAGGAGTTTTTTTTTGCAGAGAAGTGAAGGAGACGGTGAGATATTCTACCTTTTTTTAGGAGAGATAATGAATCTGTAAGTAAATTTCTAGGTCGCCTCTTCCCAAGTGAGGCATTGCAATAATTTAAAAAAAAAAAACACTTGCTTTTGTAAATTGTTTTCAAAACTATATATATATATATATATATATATATATATATATATATAAAATAAGTTTGGAAAACAATCCCAATTTTATAAATGGCCCTCTTATTTCTTATATATCCACCCCCACCTAAATATTGAAGTGCAAATCCATCCTTTTTTAAAAAAAGATTTGTATTTCACACTTGATGCTAACTTCTTCTTGTTCTTTTTTCTTCATTTCTCTGGGAAATCTTTCAACATATAAATTTCTAAGTGGAGGATTTGATGTAGAAAGCTATTAAGAAAAAAAAAAAGAAAACTGTGACCAATGTCTAAAATAAATAGTCTACAATAAAAAATGTCTAAAAAGATTTCATATTGTAATTTTGCCTACCTATTTTTGCAGGAACGGGTGCGAAGAAAATTGTATGCTCAGTTTGCCCCCATTTCTGGGGGCTCCCACCGATTTTTGAAAACCATTTTTCGTCATTTTTTTAAATTTTCTGAGGTCTAACGGTTCACAAATAAAAATTGTTATTGGGTAAATGGAAGGAAAAGAAACCAAAAAAAAACATGAAAAGAAGTTGCAGAATAAAAATCATTGAACACATTCGATTTTCGAAGGTACAAACGACAACAAATATAAATATATACGTAGGATGAGACAAGCCTAAAGAGGAAATACCAACTGAAAGAAGTCTTTGTATATATGTCGTGTGTCGTCCCCCAAATAAAAAGTTGTAGGAATGAAAATTTGAACAAATACATTCAATTTTTGAAAGCAATAAGGAGCGTTGTAGATACTAATATACACATGGACAAGCAAGCCTAGAGAAACCAGGAAACAAGAGGAAATATAGAGGTCATTATATATACCATACATGGATCGTTAAGAGGAACCAGTAAATAAAAGGAAGAAGCATGGGGTTTATGTGGAGTATACCGATATGAGGTATCGATTTTTATATTAAATTTAATTTTTACTCGCTTAATAGGTAATTACACATTTTCATTTCATTAAATCAACATACATATATGTCCAATACATACAATATGTCCAATAAGCTAGTTATTGAATTCATTATGCTCATTTATGTAATCAATGCATTATTTTCTTCTTTAAACAGTTTAAATCATTTGATTCAAGTTTTTTATATTTTGTTAGCTAATATTTATCTCTCTTCCTCTATTTTTATATTTGGTTAACTTTCTCTCCCCTAAAATCTTGCTTTTTTTGTAGGCTTTTATTTTATTACTTGATTCACTCATTTTTGTTAGTCATATTTAGGTACAACTCCCAAATATTCATTCGTCTCAAGACTTTTATTATATTTAATAGAAAAATCATTTTAGTCATTTTTATAAATTAAAACTAATTTAGATATTTTTAAAGTGAGGTGGATTAGATTTAGACATTTTTTTTTTGTTGCAAAAAAGGAAAAAACTATTAAACGAGTAAGGTGGGTTCAACGGCCCAATAAGAGATGTTGACAATGATATGTCTACAACGGCCCAATGAGACAGCCCATCGGCCCATCAGAGATGTTGGTTCGGTACACTACGAAGATTTAAATTAGGTTCGGAGCTTGCTTCGGACAGCCGTTGTGCTCCCGATTTTTTTTTTACAATTTTATCGTCAAACTTCTATCAATTTCGCGCTCAATCGTCAGAACTCATTTCTCTCTTCAGTCTTCTCTCTCTTCAGTCTTCTCCCTCAGCCGTTGTTCTTCTTTTCAAGATCTGTTGTTTAAGCAGAAAGATTTTAGGGTTCGACCGCGGTTTCTCCAGCATGGAGGGTCTAACTTCGCTCGATTCGGAAAACTACGGTGTTGGAGGTACTTTTTGTTTTTTATTTTTTCACTTATTACTAACTTCTTGATCTTTTCTCTCTAAAATTTTCTCGAATTCTTCAGATTTCGTTTGTTTCCGTTTGATGGGTTCTGGTGCTATTGGGATTTCCTATAATCATCCGGTTTCTGGGAACTGAGGTTGCTTAATTAGAACCTAATTGAATTTCGGGGTTTTTGTGGTTTACAAAGGATTCTAGGTTTTGGGTGTATGCCATTAACTCCCCTCGTGTTTCCGTTTTAGGGTTTTATCATTTGCATGCGTTTATGTAGATTTTATGGAGAATTATTGAATTTGGGTGAACTACCTCGAAGTTGATCTGAGTAAATTGAAGCAAGACATTCACTAGTTTAGACAGCCTAGAAAGTGTTTTTTGATATTTAGCTAGCAACTCTCTGAAGTTTGTTTTAGTAACTGGGAAAGTCTGTTTTAGGTCAAAACATGAAATTAACTGGAGAGAAAATGATGAAGAGTTCCAAAGTAGGAGGTGCCCAGAGGAAACGGCTTTCTGATATAAGTAACTTGAAAGAGCAACCCGTACCACAGAAGCGAGATACGAAGCAGCAGCCGAGTTTGCTTATGACCTATGAATATGTTGATAAATTACAGAAGGTACTCTTGATGGGGTTTTAGAAGCTAGCCTGTTGTTTGATTGGCTAATCTTATTGACATTGTTTTGGATTTCTTCCCAGGAAAATATGACACTCATGAAGGTTATTGCAGAAAGGAAGTATCCTCTGTGACAGTTATATTGATCCATAGCCAGTAATAGCCATTGTTTTTGTGTTTGAACTGTTTCTTTTTTTAATTAAAGTTTTTCCTTCATTAGTATTTTTCAAATAGTCGCATAATTGAGATAAGTGGAAATGAGTTAGAGAAATTGAGAATCAATTTTCAGAAATTGCAGCAACAGAATCTGCAATTTGCCCAAGCAAACAGTCAGATGTTAGCGGTAATCTTGCACCTGCTTCTTTGTGTCTTAAGTTCCCTTTTTTTATCAGTTGTTTATGGCATCCTAGTCACCTAGAAAATAAATTCTAATAATCTTCTTCACTTGGTGACGTGTTTCTTTCTATTTTTAGGAACTTAATTCGAGCAAAGACAGGGTAAGTCAAAATGCTGTTATCTGAAAATTTGATTTAGCGTGCACATCAAACCCTTCAAGTTGCTGCAAACTGAAACTACTTTTATCTTCTGCAGCTGAAAGCGCTTCAGCATGAACTTGGATGTAAAAATGGCATTCTTATGGCAAGAAATCTGGATTTGGAGGTTAGTTTAATTTTATACTAGTCATTTCAAGTTTGAAATTAATTGTTTATTGATTAATGACATTGAAACTTTTCTCCCCCAGAGAAAAGGAAAATCAGCAACATTCCAATCTGGAGAGGTACATAAGCAATGCTACTGTTTTTCTTTAGTAAACATTTCTTATGCTACTTACACATTTCTTTTCTTGACCTCAAGGTAGGGACCACCGAATGTAGTGAGGCAGAGGAATCTATGAATACAGATAAGGATAATAGACCCTGCAAAACTAACAGGCGACGACAATCCAGGCGAGAATGTAAGTGGCAGTGCACGAGTTTATTAGCTTCAGCTTCAGGATATACACATTGTCATTTTTGAAAACCAGTTCTCCTCTGATTGCAGCTTTCGGCCCTTCAGTTCTTCAAACAGAGGTTCAGAAGATTGAAGGCAAGAGGTCTGTTCATGGATTAAAATGCTTTATTTGGGGTAATCTGATTATTTAGTTTACAAAAGACAAATCGAACATGATCTTGATTGAGTTAGATTCTAACAGGCCTTGTTTGAGAAGGCAGTCTGCAAGATTCAAAACTGAGGAACCAGAGGCTGCAAAGGGCATTTTGGAGGCAGAAAATTACAATTCTACTGATGCTTCTCAATGTAAAAAGGCTTCAATTCTTTCAGCAGAGGTTCAAAAGGTGGAAGGCGAGAGGTCTGTTCATGCATATTTAATTGCTTTGTTTGGATTTATGTTTTCAGGATGTGTTCAAAATGATATAGCATATAAAAGACAAATTGAACATGAGCATCATTGAATTTGTAATAGGCCTTGTTCGAGAAGGCAGTCTGCAAGACTCAAAACTGAGGAACCAGTTGCTACAAATGACTTATTCCAGATTGAAAATTCCAATTCTACAGATGCTTCTCAATGTAAGGAGACTTCAGTTCTTCAAACAGAGGTTCAGAAGGTTGAAGGCAAAAGGTCTGTTCGTGCATATGTAATTGCTTTATTCGGCTTTATATTTTCTGGATATGTTCCAGATACTATAGCATACAAAAGACCTGAACATGAGCTTCATTGAATTTCTTAGCATGCCTTGTTCGAGAAGGCAGTCTTCAAGATTCAAACCCGAGGAACCAGTGGCAACAAAAGACTTACTTGAGATAGAAAATTCCAATTCTGCCAGTGTTTCCCAATGCAAAGACATGGTGTGTAAAATTGTTCCAACTTCAACAGTAGAAAGAGAAGATTATGGCAGTTCTACTGATAAATCTGAAGTTCAAGAATGTCAGAGGTTATCTGTTGGTAGGCCTGTAAGGCGAGCCGTAGAAAAAGTTCAGTCCTATAAGGAAATTCCTCTTAATATCAAGATGCGCAGACAGGTATGATCAATCCTAACCCAAATTTCCTCTTCCTGTTTTAGAGGGGGAGAGAGTTGTGATAGATATTGAAGACAAGGTTGCATCACTACTTTTGTATCTGTATCCTTTGATAGCTTTTGATTGTGCACTTACTGTAAAAATCTCTAGTCTGCTTCCTTGTACCGTTATGAAATACTTGCAACCAGAGCTCATTGCATGGAATTAACCATTCACAACACCTTTCAGACTAAAATGACCCATTAGTTATGACTTACAACCAATCAGCTCACTAGGAAGCTTTTTTATCTTTGAAACAACACTCTTGTTTTCCCTTGGCAAATTAAACTGATGCATCTGGTTGGATGTAGCACAATAGTTTATACTTCAAGTCTAGCTCTTGATCACTTGAAAATCTTCTAACCCTTTAAAGGTTCCGAGACTATACTTCTGACATGAGTTAGCAAAGTGTCTGCTTCCTTTGCCATTATCTATCTGATGCTTGAATTAGTCCAAGGCTTTGTTTTGTCACACTTCTGCAGGATTTGCACATCTACATTTACCATTTAGAAACGAAACCTGTCATGTTCATGCTTGTCCTTCCTTTCTTTTCTTTGTTTTAGTTCAACCACGTATGAAAGTTAGAAGCATTCAAACCTCTAGCGTCTTGGTCGATGGTATATGTCTTAACAAGTTTAGCTATGTTCACGTTGGCTCTATCCTAACCAAGTTGCACCTAGATATATATATATATATTTTTCCTGATAGGCCTATTCTTTTGAGACATTGATGGGTCCCAGTTTGTTAAACCTTCAAAGAGAATGTACTATATTCATCAGTGTCTTAGTTTGCTTTAAACAGTTAAGTTATGGAAAAATACCATGAGAATGTGGAGTGTGGGACCTCAAAAAAATTCACCTGCCCTCACATGCTAAAGAAGATAAGGAGACACTAAACCAAAAGAAATGGTGGATTTTATGTATCATCTTTTTCTTCAAATCCAAACCGCGTTTGATCCTTAAGTGTAAAAGAAAGAAAAAAAAATCAATAAAAAAGGAATCATCTTCCAAAAGTTCAATGTTCTGGCTGCATGTATCATTTCTATGATTTGCTTGAAGTGTGTTGGTGATTCTCCCAATTTAGGATTATTATACATTATCCGTAGACTATGCTATATTTTAGTAATTGAAAATGAATAGTGAAAGGAAAAATAATTCATTGAATGAGAAAATGCAGCTAAAAGTAGAGTAAATTTTGTGGTATAAAAGTTTTATGTGATTATGCAACGACACATACTTTTATGATTGTTTATTGTGTTTTACAAGTAACTAACATCTTATTACTAAAGTTGAGTTTTCCATTGTCAATTATTATTTTTGTTAATATGTGTTTTAGTTTCCAAAATTTAAATGTCTTATTATTATTAGAAGGAAAGTACAATTTAGGCTCTTTAATCCTTGCCATTGGTCATGAATGTTAAAATTGATTGATGATAAATTTACATAACATAATATGCAGAAATTGAGGAGAAAGGAAAAATGATACATTAGAGAAGATAGCTTCTAATTTCTTCAAAATTTTAAGAAATTGATATAAATTTTATCTTTTCTTCATCTCCCTTAGATTTTTGTCAATTACTAAGTACTGTGTATATTCATTAAAAAAAATTAGGAAGTATTATATCAGATAAATTTATTACCAATAACTTTTAATGGCGAGAGACTAAATTAAAACTTTTCAAATAATAGAACTAAATTAAAAAATATCCAAAATGTGAGGTGAGAATTTGAGCTTATTTCTTGTAGAAAGAGATGTTCTAACCACTGATCACTAAATTTTAAAAAAAAAAAAAAAAAAAAATCTAATCCTACAATAGTGGTTCAACATTTGATATGTCATATTTTATTTGATAGAAAATTTTACATACTAAATTATACACATGGAGGCTTATGATTGTTGGATTTGAATTCCTCATTTGTAAACTGTTCATACTATGACAGTCCTTTTTTTTGTTTTTTTCTTTTTCCAAAAAAAACAAAATAATTCCATGATTTTGAATCTGAATCTTGAACCAATTCATGACAGATAGAATATGATCATAATCTAGCATTGTATGAATAGGACAATTTAACAAACAAATAATAATAATAAAAATAAAAAAGACAAAAGGAAAATGACATGTGTTACACAGTTATTGCACCAAACATTAGCTTGACTGCCACCGTTTGTTTTTGTGAAAATGAACTGTAAAACTCAGCTCATATTATAATACCTCCAAATTTTGTTCAATGTCTTTTTCAACAATACTCCCCCTGTATTGATTGGTCAGCATGTCAAAAAAAAAAAAAAAAAAAAAAAAAAAGTAATGATGGTAAGCAATTGAAAGGATGATTCGAAATTTGACATGTATTTATTATCATTTTAAAAATATTTATTACAATACATGAGCGGATTTAGTTAAAATCTAGAGGGGGCTCGTGTCCCCTCAAATTTTTTACTAATGTATAGAAAAAATCAAATTAAAATATAAAAAATCTTCTTGCTTAGTGGTTAGTATGTGTCTAGTTTCCTTCAAGTTCTAAGTTGAAGTCCTAGTATGTACGAGTACGACCGCTATTGTTGCAATACCATTTTGGTCTCTATTATTTTGTTTCATTCTTGTAATTTTCGCTTAAATTTATCCTAGGCTTTAGAATATTGCACCCAAAACACTGTTTTCTGATTTTTAGGTTTTCAAATAGTTTGGATATGCAATCCAAACAAGGTTTCTGATTTTCAAGTTTCAAACCCCTAAAACAAACTTGCTAGAATTTCGATTCCAGACATTCTGATTCTGAAACGATGCTCCAAACACTCTCTTAAGTTTCTGATTCCAAAACAGTACTCCAAACTCTCCCGTGATACCTTACTATTATTGTATTTGATTATTTTTATTTTTGTAAAGAAGCTCATAGATACTTTTTTTTTTTCTCTAGATGCATTTAGGATTTGGCTGTTTTTTTCTCTTCTTCTGTCTCTTGCAACTTTGTCACCCACAAAAGTATCTCAAAAGACCCAACCCATTATCTGAAAGGCCCCATTTTTTGGTGGGGAAAAAAAATAAAAAAAAAAAGAAAAAGAAAAAGAAAAAACTTGGTCTCCCTCCCTTCTCTGACCAATATAAGAAGACTCTCAACTATGCATGCACACAATCTCATTAGGGTTTTATTTTATTATTATTATTATTATTTTCTTTGCTTTATTTTTCGGTGCTCTTAGACTATAAAAAATTTAGGGTTTTCTCCCTCGGATTTCTTGGTCTAAAAGAATTTGCATTTGGACTAAAAAATAGAGCCATTTTAATAGAATGATCCATTTGAGTTCTTCATATCAAAGAATGTTTTTTTTTTCCCCTTAAAAAGTTAAGTGTTTTGAATGGGAATCTTGAAATTCTTAAAGGTATGTTCAATAGTTTTTTTTTTTTTTTCACAAGTAGTTTAAAATTGTTTGATTGCATATTGAAAATGTTGTTGAAATTTGAAAAAGTAGTTTAAAATACTTTATACTATTATTCTCGAAAAAAAAAACACACACATGTAATACTATTATTCTTGATTACAAAAAGCATGTACTAAGTATGTTATTTTTATTAGAAAGTAAGGATAAAAAAGATATCTTAAGTAAAGAAAAGTTAGGTTATAAGCCAAAACTGCTTATAGTAAACCGAAATTGAGCCTAGGTCAAATTTAAGCAAAAAAATTCACTTTTTTAAAGGCTCCTATCTTATAAGTAAGCATGTTCCGCGGTTGACTAGTTTTATTTTAAAAACGAATAAAAATTTTAAAAAGTGATGATTTTTGCTTAGTTAAGTGGGAAATGGCTTCTAAAATTGTTCACAATCCAATGCAAAGGGACAAATGAAGCCTTCAAATAACAGTAAAAATCTAAAAAATATTGGCAAATACATTCACACGTGCGTACAACACGTGCCATTCTTGAGGTAGATAATGCTAGCTTTACATGTTGCTTTCACCAAATATTTCACATATTCCTTCCCCCTTTCTTGTAGCCTATGAACCAAACATTCAAATCTAGTCCCACTCCACAATCATAAAAGTATTTTTAGCATTTTTGGCCTTTTTATATTTTCTTTCATGTGAATTTGTTTTTTTTTTATTTTAAAAAAATGGTGAGGTGAAAAAAAAAAAGGAATAAAAATTTTCATGAAAATAGACAAACACATTCCAACAAACTTATTTTTTTCATTTGACGTGGCGTGTTATGATTGGACCAAATCTATATATAAATGTTATAATTTATTTGCTAGTTTATGCTAATGTATTTTTGTGGGTCCTAAATTAAATGAAAGTCAAATAATATTTGTGAGCATGCTTTGAGAGATACTTTCATCAACAACTTTATGTTTTTGTGTTCATAACTATTGGTAAGAATTGTAATCAAGTGACTTATAAGAGTTTGTATTATCCATTTGGTATTTCTATTTATAAATTTCGAGGTAAAAAAGAAAGAATTGACAACTTTAAGTATGTTT
This sequence comes from Trichosanthes cucumerina, assembly GCA_036507285.1. Classification (NCBI taxonomy): domain Eukaryota; kingdom Viridiplantae; phylum Streptophyta; class Magnoliopsida; order Cucurbitales; family Cucurbitaceae; genus Trichosanthes; species Trichosanthes cucumerina. The sequence continues at coordinate 7,547,062 of CM071845.1, forward strand.
AAAAGGAAAAAAAAAGGGGGAAATTCGTTTTTTGCCCATAAATTTGTAAAGTTGTATCGGTTTTTTCTTAAAATTTTAATTTTATCAAGTTGGTCTTTTTTTTTTAGTACAACAACATGTGGAGTTGGAGATCCGAATTTCTGACTTTTTGATCGATGGTATATGTTTTCATTAGTTGAACTATACCCATGTTGATCATCAAATTGGATACTAAACTTACATAAATTTTGTAATTTTTACCTTTTGTTTTATTTCGCTAATTCACTCACTAATTTTAACAAAAAATCATTTAAAAAATCTTCATAAATTTACTAGTTTCGATAAAATCAAACTTTCCACAAAATTAAATTTGTTCAATAACAAATTAACTATGGAATAACTTTATAAATATTCACAAATTTTAACAAAAATTTAGCTCTAATGTTATTAACTATGGAATATATATATTATAATTCATTAAACACATGGATAATACTTTTTTAGTGAATTCTCAAACAAAAACTTATCAAAGCATTAAAATAAAACACTTATCTAAGTTTACCGTTCAATTTGATGAAATTGAAAGTTTAAGGTGAAGATAGATCAAATTTAAGAAGTTTAGGGGTAAAAATTGATTTTCTTTCCCTGAAAACAAAATGACATTTAATACAAGCTAACTATTAATGTTGATCAATTAAGCACAACTCAATTAGTTGTTAATGCATTTATACTCGAGTTAATCTCCACCCCCACTAGAACTAAAAATAATAATAATAATAATAAATAAATAAAACAAAAACTTAAGAGGGATAGAAAACGAGATTTTTGTACGGATGGTCTGTTTCTCATCGCATTAATGGCATCTGACTCGGTGCTCCAAAATAATGAAAATTGACCTACTCTGAGGTGGAAAGACGTGACTCAGAAGGGCAGTATTGGACTCGTCTCGCATGTTCATGCTCTCGCTCTCACTCACGATACGACATGCAAATGATTACCCGCTTGCTCACTTGACTCCTCCCAACGATCACTTACAATCATGAGCGAGAGCGAGCGAGTATACGAGACTTAGAGCGCGACTTTCTTGCGTTAGTTTAGATAGAATGTACGAAAATGGTCATATATCATTAATTTCAAAATACATATCAAACGATATTAAAGTAGGTGAAAAAATGTCTTCCACCCACATTTCTCATAGAAAACAGAGTTTAGAACTTACGAGTACAATTATCCCAACATATGTTCACGAGTAGAAGTTATTTTTCCAAAAGAGCGCCTAAATGTCTCGTTGATGAAAAGGAAAGTTTTTTTTTTCTCTCTCTCTTCTTCTTTTTTTTTTTTCTCTCTCCCATTTTTATGATTTTTGCATGACATATAATATAGGACAGGATTATTCTATAAATACCCTTATTAGTGAGATTGAAAAACCAATCACACAAAAAGTGAAAAGAAGAAAAAAAAAAACAGAGGAATGCCAACAACTCTCCTCTATCAATAGCAAAAAAAAAATCACAAAAACTCTTCTCAGTCTTCTTCTTCCTCAAATTCATCTGAATTGTTCGCTGCAATTCCATCAATGGAGGATCAATGCACATCTTTTAACTGGGAATTCTGCTCTCATCAAGAAGATGTGGGTACATTTTACATTTTGAAATGGTTTCTGTTTCTCTTGAAGTTTTGGATTTCTGGGTTCTGTTCTAAATTGATCCAATTTTTCAGGGAAAGGAAGAACTGAGGCATGCCCTTTTGTACACAACTTTGGAGCTTGAAACAACAATCATGTCAGCAAAGGAGGAGATTTTGAGAAGAGAGTGTGAAATTATGAACTTGAAGGATCTTCTCAACAGAGCCATTAACGAGAAAGATGAAGTTGAAGCAAAATGTGGGAAGTTAATGTTTGAAAATTTGGTGTTGCTTCGACAACACAAAACTCAAGAACCTGAAATCACTCCACAAAGTGACAGTGATTCTAGCAAGATTTTTGCTTGTTCTGATTCTGATGATAACACAATTCAATCTTCTCAAACTGAGCCAATTGTAGGAGAGCCATTGGTATCACAAGAACACCCACCAACTGTTTGGAAAAATGCCTGTGAGAATGAGAAGCCATTGTTATCTCAAGAACTCCCACCAACTGTTTGGGAAAATGCTTGTGAGAATGAGAAGCCATTGTTATCTCAAGAACTCCCACCAACTGTTTGGAAAAATGCCTGTGAGAAGCCATTGCCACAGAAAGGCAAGCTTCTGCAGGCAGTGATTGAAGCTGGCCCCCTCCTCCAGAACCTCCTCCTCGCTGGGCCGCTGCCTCACTGGCAGCACCCGCCACCGCTCGTTGACTCGGTCGACATCCCACCGGTGATCATCTCGCCTCGCCCTTCGCAGCCTCCCGCTCAAAGCACTTCCATTGACATTAGAAAGAGAAGCCATTCATATCTCTCAGATATCTCTCAACATTGCCATAACAAGCATCAAAAAGTGGTTCAGTAATTAGTAAGAGTCTCAATATGACTCTGATCCCTCATTCTCTTTACTTTTTTCAATGCCCATATGCTGATTTACTGTCATATTTTTTTTTCTTTTTGCTGTGATTGTGAGATGTGTATTCTTGAGGCTGTTTGTTATATTCTCTTTCAAATCACAACCACACCAAAAAAAAAAAAAAAAAAGAAGTGGGTGGAAAAGAAGAAGAAAAAAGAGGAGAAATCTCATCCACTTTGTTCCAAACACCAAGTACAAAGTACTTGAACAAAATTTTTGTGATGCTACAAACTGCAAATGCCATTCATTTCCATTCTGTCTAAACAAGAATGACAGAAGAACAATAATGGCTTTGTTTATGGATCATTTTCAGTTATGTACCATATTATAACTTTTATTACCAATGAAATCCAAACTTGGCTGCTGAATCAACATTCAGGTTTAGAGTTCATCTTTATTCACTTTTTAGCCAATATGTTGGGCCCTTTTTTTGCTGCTTTTGCTCTGTTTTAAGAGATGAAGTATGATTATTACATGCAAAGGGATAGATCTTCACAAAGATTCTGCTTTGTCTTTGAAGTATTTGAGATCCCCACCATTCATAGTGGGTGTATTGTGGCTTTAATTAGTGCAACAATCTTTCTAGATTCCCCTTCATTATTAAAGCATTCAAAGCTTGGCCTTTGTGCAAAAGGGGACACAGTTAACCCAACATTAGGATAGTTAAAAGACACTAAAAGTTAATTCTATGCATGTTAGGTTTCTGTTCTAAGTCGGGTTGTGGAGATTGGAACTCAAAGAGATTTTTATTCTTGTTATCATTGCGATTTTTGGCGAAGTTATTCAATGTTGTTAATGCTTATTGAGAAAAGGTTATTGATTATGTCAGTGTCACGTCAAATTTTCATTATGTTTATCTCGACACAGTATTAAAGAGAAGGTGAATTAGGTAGAAATGTAAAAGGACGATGTTATATGAGGCATGCTTTATCCAAAGTTAAATATGAACATGTTAAGCGAGTATGAATCTCTATTGGTTTTACAAATTTTGTCTTCGACATTAAAAAAATGGTTAAAATGTTCGAAGATAAACTCTATAAATGCAAGAATCACAGTTTGGTTCATAAAATAGGAGATAAATTTAAATTGTTGGACAAACATGAATGTGCTAATAGGGTAGGTCTTGACCTTTTTATTTATTTTTATTTTTAAGTTGTGTTGATGTGTTAAATAGATCTATATATGTTTTAAAATTATTGTTTCAAGAAAATGAAATTTATAATTGAGTTTTTGCATTGCATTTTAAAAATATGACTTTTTAAGGAATCATTTGAAATTAGGGTCTATTTTAGTTAATGAGCTAGTTTGTGTTTATATCATTAATTGACTAATGTACCCATCGCTGGAAAATATAATTGATGACAACCAACGTTAATTAGATTGAATTTGACTAATTTTGTATTTTTTTAAAGTTCGTTTTGCTATTTATTTGATTTTACACTTCCATAAGATCATTTTTAGGATCAACCAAAAAACTATTCAAAGATCCCATTTGAATTGAAATATATATATATATATATATATATATATATATATATATTTATATATATATATATTCTTTTTTTTTGGTTATAAATCATAATATAGTACCAAACCAAAGCCAAAAAAGTCATTGAAAGTATGCAAAAATAGGCCTCAACTTTCTTGAAAGCGCGTTTGGCTTTATCATGCAACCCCACATGCTCATCATGATGCCCTATTTACAAATTATGACCTCACTTTACACTACTTGAAAATGACAATAAATTACCAACAAATTGTTTTATATATTTAACTTGTCAAATCTCCAATGAATTATGACAAAAAGAAAAGGTAATTCGTCTAGTTCTAGAAATGAAATGATTCGTTCATTATCACGCCTCATGATATTAATTAGGTTTTGTTTGGAAATCATGTTTAAAATATATATATATTTAAGTTGAAAATTTGTATAGTTTGGATAATTTTTAAGAACATTTTTAAAGACAAAAATCCACATAAAAGTGATTTTCAATTTTTTTTTCTATTTCATATATTGTAAATATTTTACAAATTATTTATTTAACATTTTTTTATTAATTAGTTATGTAAAGAAAGAAAGAGAATTTTGTTGAAAAATTTGTGACTAGTCCACATTCTATGGGGGCAACTTTAGGCCCATTGCCAACCCATCAAATGCAAACCAATGGGCTTCTTAAAGAAGAAGACATATATAGGTCTTGTAGTCTAGTCCATATTCTATGGGGTCAATAAATATATATATATATATATATATATATATTTTTTAAGAGTTACTAACATGTAAGATGGAACTATTTAAATCTCTCCTTTTGGTTAAAGATATATGTGCTAATAATTAAGCTATGCTTAATTTGACAAAAAAATATTAAGTCATACTTGGGTATATTTCTCTCTAAAAAAAATGATCTTATATGTAATTGTTGTGTTGAATATCATTTTAGTCCTTGAAATTTAAGTTAGATTCGATTTTAACTAAAAACTTAAGCTCATAGTTAGGGGTAAATTTAATTATATCAAGATAGTGTAATACATTTTAACACTTTTAAGTTATATCACTATTTTTTTTTTTAAAAAAAAAATGACTAGATTTATTTAAAACTCAAATAACTTGTTGACATTTGGCTGAAATGTTGTTCAAGTAATAGAACAAATTATGATAGTCTCTAATAAGGTGTGATCAAGCACTTTATCAACTTGCTACTAAAACCTTATAGCTCATACCTCCTTGGCTCGTATGAGGATTTCAACTTAGCATGCACTAAATAGTATTGTGTCGGCTAAATTATAATAATAATAATAAAAAAAAAAAACATCAACTTTATACTTTATTTCAAAAATGTCTTTAAACTTTCAAAAGTTTCATTAATATCCTTAAACTTTAAAATATATAAAAAAAATTAAAAAAAAAAAACTCTTACCATTAGTTTTTGATGGAAATTGTTTACATCTTACTTCAAAAATACCTCTAAATTTTCAAAAAGTTTTATTTATACCGTTAAATTAAAAAAAAAAGTTAAAAAATATACTTACGGTTAATAAATGGATAGAAATTGTTAGTATATCGTTTTAAAAATGCTCATAAACTTTCAAAAGTTACATCAATATCATTAACATTAAAGAAAAAAAAGCTAGAAAACGTCCAAACTGTTTATTTGCACCCAGTTAGCTCCCTCTTATATTTTCTCTCTCATGATTTGCTTCAATTTATGACCTAACACTTCTATTGTTTTTTCTCTTTCTTTTTCAATACCCTTCTTACTCTCTTCTTTCATTTTTTTAATCTCTGAAACTACATCCTTCAATCAAGGTATGACTATTGTAAGAAGAAAGGAGGGTAGTAGAACCACTAAGTGATCCGAGGATTTAGATACTTTAACAAGGTTTTACATTTGTAATTTGAGTTAGTACGTTTGGATTTAATACACAAAAAGAAGTATTGTGGTACCATTACTTTTAAAATGAGGTACTAACGATTTTTGTCCATTTATTAATGATAAGAGTATTTTTTAACTTTTTTTTTTTTTTTTAGTTTGCGAGGGTATTAATGATTTTTTTTTTGAAGGTTTAAAGTATTAATCCCGTGTTTAAATTAAAGTTTTATGGAATCAAAATAGGACATGAGTTCATATACCTCTATCAAGAAAAAAAAAAGATCATATATTGAAAAGAAAGGGAATGCAAAAAATTCAAAAACACAAAAAACATACATGAAACCCTAAATCTATGAAATTTATGGAAGTGAATGGGTCCATCATTTTCTTTTTGATACATATCTTTCATTTTCCCAAATGAAAAAATAAAAATTTAAAAACAGATGATGAGCCAAATTAAGCAAATAAGAAATCAAAGAGTCAACGGGATATATATATACATATACACATATATATATGGATTTTGAGTAACATGAGTTCAAACTACCTAATGGTTTGTTTGGTAAGAAATCTCAAAACAGAAATTTGAAAACAACGGATTTAATGAAAACAGAGGTGTATTTCATGTTTCAAAAATGTGTTTGGTAGCAAATTTAGAAATTTGATTCCATTCTAAACAGTTGTTTAAAAGGTTTCTTATAACATATTTATAGATCATTAAATTAGTTGTAGTTGCAAAACTAATTATTAGATTGAATATAAACCATTATTAATTAATTTATGAACCTGATTTTTATAAATTTTATAGAATTTTCATTTTATAATATAATATTATATAATTTATAATATATTATATTATACATATTTTAGTTTAACAAAATAAATTGAGATTATAACATGAAATATTGTATTTATTAAATTTTTTATCTTTGTTTAATATAATTCTGCATTTTAAAATTTTAAATTTAGAATTTAGATACAATGAAAACATACAAATGTTGTTTTCAAAATTTCTACTATTTGGATCACAGAATCTGAAAACAGTTTTCGAAAACATATTTGTCAAACACATATTTACTCAATTCAGTGAATCTAAAAACATAAAACAGAATCTAGATTGTATACCAAACATGCCCTAACTTTTTTGCTCAAGATATAATGATTAAGCTCAAGTTAGCATGCATCAATGAAATCGAGTTTTATTATTATCATTATTATTATTTTATTATTGAGTTTAACAACAATGTTTATGATAGAGAGTTTTAAACTTCTGATTTCTTGGTCAATGGTGCATGTTTTATGCTCACTTTAAACTTTTTACTTGGGCAATCAAATTAATTGCTACAAATCATATTTGTGTTCAAATCTTGCCTTTGAAGAAGAAAGAAAATTCATCTTTTCCCCTTTTGCACGTATAAAATTTTTGAGAATTGACAACTATTAAACTTTTTTATTTTCAAAAGTACCTTAAAAATTTCTAATTTATATTTAAAAAATATCTCAAATTTTTGTCAATTGTTTAAAAAATATCTATATTCAAAGTTACAACATTACCCATTACCCATGACCCTTTATAAAAGTTTTAAAACTATAATCATAGTAGAGATCTGTTAAAACATTGGACCAAAAACCAGAGTAGAAATCTATTAGAACGTTGGATGAAAATCAAAGTTGCGATTAGTGGCTAAAATGTGTGTTTAAATTAAATTTGAAAGAATGACATTTATATATGTCTACTTTTTTCAACATTCTAATAATTTTTCTACCCAAGTAGTAATTTTGAAACATTTATAAAAGATCAATAGTAATTTTGCAACTTTTGAAAGGATATGAATATTTTTTTATCAAGATTCAAGTACTTTTTATAATTTAGCCTAAAAATTATGTCTAACTTATCCTTGTGGTATGTCATTTTAGCCATGGCAAAGTTGAGCAATTAGCAAAATTTAAGACTTAAGGACATCAAATTGATGAGCATCCCCACTTTAATACATTTTTTTGTGAAAAAATTTAGAGAAATTTGCACGTAGAACCTATTTTCACGCAACATATCATTTGACCCGTGATGTGAAATAATGACCAATGACTCTTTCCGCACTTTACATCCCATTCAAATTACCGTGAAAGCATCATAGCTTTCGCTCAGCTACTCTAGCTCTTCTCTGACTTATTTTTTTCGTCTCTTTTTTTCTCTAGATTTTTTGCCACTCATTTGAGCAAGAGCTAGAACGAGAACGTTTTCGCGTAAAAGAGCGTGAACAAGCAATGTCCCTCATACTGCACTCATAGGTAATTTTGTACGTACTGACACATTAGAATGAGTCATATTTCATTATTTTCAGAATCCATATCATCAGCACGAAAATAGATTATCCGTACAAAAACCTAAAAAATTTGGTTGGTATAGTTTACTACAGTTTATTGTTTGAGCACTTTTTGTTGCACCAACAACCCTGAGTTAGGAACAGAAGACATTTATCAAAATCTGCACTTCACAACTTTAAGAGCATTATTTCAACCATTCTAGAGATTAAAACCAAAGTAAAAGGAAGTTTCTAGAGCATTATAGTGGAAAATACTGTATTTCTATGGCTGTATTCACATTATCTACAGAGATTTTAATACATTTTGTTACTGAAAATCATTACCCCAACAAAATTCAGCCACACTTTTTACAGTGATCTCAAAGTAAAAATTGAAATGCATTTTTATTCTTTATGAAGAAAGAAAAAACTGATGAAAACAGTGACAGCCAAATGAAATTGCAAAAGAGCATGTAATCACCTTGGATAGCACATTTGTGTCCTTTCTGGGGAGGGCTGTTCTGATCAAGAATTTCCATCAGCAGTATGTTTACATCTAAATCTGTTTCTTCGACTTCTGTTTTGTGTCGTATGATGTAATACACGATCGTGTCAGTGGCAACAACCTCCATCGTTCGCTTCTTTGTGTGCTCGTGTTTTGTCCAAAATTTTCTGTTTCACGACAACAGATCCATTTTCCAGTAGACTTGGAACTTCCAGGATCTGGATTATAATTAAACCAATTTAGACCATGCCTAAAAGCCATGAGATGAAATACATTCGACATTGAGGATCGGGTTTCGAACTCTATGTTAAGTGCAAATGCCTTAACAAGCTATCATGACTTCAGGGCAGTATGGAATCGTCACATAGACAAGTTCTTTTTTTTGGCTTGCTTCGAGTTTACGGGAAAATTTTACGTTTAGTTTGCAGAAAATGTAAAACCAGAAACTGCTAACATTAAGAAATGACCAAACAATATATTGACTGATTGTCTCTATATTTGCAATGACTAAACAAAGTACCATTATTTTCATTTGGTATAACTTTCCATGTACTGACATCTATATTTTAGAAAATAATAATAATAATAATAAACAAAATCTTCCGTTCAAGTATAAAGATAAAACACAATCTAATCATGAATTAATGTAAATTAAAGATTATGCACTTCTGTACTGAAAGATTATAACTAATCCTGATTAGAGCTCCTAAACTAATACTTGTGCATATGAAAGTGTGCTATGTGCAGTGGTCATCCTTAGGAGATACTAGTCCCACTATAACACAATGAAGTATGGAAAATGATTCAAGGAAAATGTGAGCATCTTAGTGTTAGAGCGTTACCTTCGAACAGAGTTCTCTAAAGCATCTATCGACGTTTTCTCGAGTTCTAGCACTGCACTCAAGAAACAAACTTTGATGCTCCTTGGCAACTGCCATACCTTCTTCTGTTGTTACAGCTCTTTCACTGCCCTGTCAGTATTAAAGATTCCGAGAAAAAGACACCACACTTTAAAAATTCTCTCCCATTGTGAAGAAAGTTAGAATGAAGAGTTTCAATTTTGAAGATTATCTGTGTTGTCCCATGCAAGGTACAGGACAGCATGGTAACAGAATGTTGACAATGGAATAGAATGGAAGGATTGTACAACATACCCGATCCACTTTATTTCCGACTAGAATTTTTATGCACTCATGATTAGTTAAATACAGCTCTACTTCCTTTGCCCATACATTCATCAAGTTTGTAAATGTCTCCCGTCGGGTAACATCGTACACTATTGGCAAAACATAGATCGGTATCAGGCCTCATGAAGTTCAAGCTAAAGTTGATACATTCAATTGTGAAAAAAACATGCCATGAGAACTAGTTTCCACAATAAAAGGGTATCGGATATACTTATAAAACACACCAAGGAAATAACAGGAACAAAAGCACAACATAAGTGTGGAGAAAAGAGCTGCCATATGTTTTTGGCATGACAGAAAAAACAGCTAAACATTTTGAGTGGAGCTTTCGTTTTCAATACAGCTATTCAGGATGGGCGACTGAACTTTTCAACTTCTATAAACTGTCTAAATAAAAGGCTAACTTGAGCATAGTTCAAGTGATTAAGACATATGTCCTCGCCTAAAAGGTCAAAGATTTGAATCTCCATCCCCGCATGCTGTTGAACTCAACGAAAAAAAAAAAAAGATGAATTGAATACTACTAATTAACTACTTCCAAAATCGCAACTCTCATCACTTTAGCTCTGTTTCTATTATTTCAATTCTTCATCCTCATTGTCTCAATTACCAAGCAAAAAGTCCCCATATGTTCTCAATTGCTGATATTTTTTTTTCATTGACATCATTAAACAGAGTCTTGATTCGAAAAATTACAAATCCAGGAAGGAAATTAAAATGAAATCAGGAACTTGTAAAAGGTAAGCTTATCGTCATTTCCAGGAGATGAAGGAATTTCATTCAAAGATTGTTTTTTTAGCACAATTGTGGAAAGAGGATTTTGTCTCCTTTCTGTCATACCTAGGATGATTCCATGTGCACCTCTGTAGTAAGAGCTTGTCAATGTTCCAAACCTCTCTTGTCCAGCTGCATACAAGAACATAGGATAGAAATATGCATTAAAAAATGACAAAAAAAATTATCAATAAAGAGTGTCAAATCTACCATGTATGACGTGATATATCGACAATGGTCAAGACACAAATGTTATTTCTCACAACAAATGGGAAAGAGAATACTTCATAAAATAAGTGCATCATCAATGCAGAGAAAAGAATAAACATCCTGTAAAGAACGGCTGGGACAAGGTAAAATAGTAAAAATGTGGCTAGAAGAAACTAGTCAATCATCCAGTTACCTGTGTCCCAAATTGTTAGCTTCAATCTTTTTCCACCAATTGTTACCATCTTGATCTTGAAATCCACACCTGGAGCAATGCATGAAAAGACGATTATTCAAGAGAGATGAGTACATAATGGAGGCTGCTTCAGTGCTTCCCCCAACACACTTAAACAGGGGAAGGGAGGAATTAAAAAGGTTAAAATAGCATCAATAATCCAATCCATCTTATATAATACTCTTGCCCTTTGTTGCAAAAATATTTCAAATTTAAATGGGATATGGAATATTAGGTAATATTAATTAAAATGGGAAGTTATGAGCAGCATTACTAACATATATAATACCCAATTTACTGTCCAATCTATAGATCATGAGCCAATCACAAATGTCTCTCTCGGATATTGATTGTTTAAGAACAAACCATTCTCTCACCAAGTTTAAAGTCGCTCGAGTGATTAGACAGCAACACCAGGTTATAGGTTATACATTTGAATTCCCACTCCTCAGCTATATGTCACATTCTCAAAAAAAAGAAAAGAAAAAAAAACTACTCTCTCTCCGCAACCTTTTAATAGTCTCTACAAATTCCTTAACAATGAGAACCTTAAGGGCAACTCTCTGGGCGACCTTTTAATTGTCTCTATAAACTCCTTAACAATGAGAACCTTAAGGGCAACTGCATCACCAAGTATAATCGACTCTTTCCAAGGACTAATATGGCTGTCTCAAGTGGCCGAGCATAATTCAACAGGATAAGGCATATACCCTCGATCAAATGGTCAAAAGTTCGAATCCTGCCCCATGTTGAACTCTTAATATGTATATATGGTTTTGCTGAGTCCTAAACTAATCATGTATTTGGCAACAAATTTACTAAACCACAAAGTTGTATTCAAAGCCCCTATCTCAGACTCGCACTACAACAATACTTGAGCACTGTACATTGAGAAACCATTCTAGCAAATAACTCTCAATTCAAAAAGCACTTGAAATACCAGAACCTCAAATCAGAAAATTATGATCAGCTAACTAAGAACAAAGGAGAAAGAAACAAAAATAGAGAACACATGAATATAATCAACAAGTGATCAGCTAACTAACAGAACCATCAAGATTTCTAACCACCAAATAAGAACACAACTCAGAATAGAGCATCTGGGTTCTTAAGAAAAGCAATTTTATATTAACCACCAAAACATGCATAGAAAGAAAGAAAGAAAGGAAGAAAGAGAGAAAACCGATTGTGGGAGAAAGATCATGAACAAAATTGGAGATGTAACTGAGGAGAATACTGCTTTTTCCAACACCAGAATCCCCGATCAACAATATCTTGAAAGAGTAATCGTAACTACTGCATCTTCCTTTTGAAGAAGAACCCATCATTTTTTTCTACTTCATAAACAAGCAAAACAGGCAGCCTCTTCTCTTAACCCCTCTTTTTCCCCCTTTTCAACTCTCTGAGAACAACCCTTTTGCACAAAGAAGAAGAAGAAATCAAAACCATCAGAGAAAATAAAAGAAGTTCGTGAGCTATGAGAAATGGAAATGTAACAGTGAAGGAGCTGGCGCTAGCCGGTAGTGTACGTGTGTAAAATTAAAACAGTTGGACAAACTTGCCCTTTCTCTTCAATGGGCTCTCCGCTTTTTGTATGGATTCTATAGCCTGCAATATTATTATTTGTCTCTTTTCAAATGAAAAAAGTCTTCCATTTTGTCCACAAATTTTCAAGTTTTTGGGATTTCATTTCACTGAAAACAAGGCTTCTGATTGAATTTCATTGGAAGTACCAATACATGATTTGTTGAGAGCTTGATTAACTTCATGGGGTTGGTTTAACTTTTGATTTATTTAAGGAAATGCCTTTCATTTTCCTTTTCATTTCAACAACCAAACAAGAACAGGGTGTTTGAAATTTGAATACAATATCTAAAGAGAGAATCTGGGGAATGATTTCTGCAGCAGGAAGTTGTGTTTGTCCAACTTTTGTGGATTGAGTAGGGAAGAGAATCAGGAAATGGGTGTATTTTTTAGATGAAATATAGATTAAATTATCAAAAATACCAGACTTTGAAAATTTTCCATCTAACCCTCTAACTTTGAAGCTTCTTTATTTATGGACGAAAAAGATATATTTATAAATGTTTTGATTTTTTTTAACATATATCTTTAAATATCTTCACATAAGCAACAATTCAAATACAAACCCAACATTTTCGATTCATAAATTTAACCAAAACAAGTCTGTAAAGATTGCTTTAAAATAAATTTAAAAAGTTAAACTTTTCAAAGTTTGAACTATAATTGAAACCAACCAACCCCATAGTTTAGAGTTGTGGGTTGATTTTGAGATTTTGGGTGAGATTTGGAAGCAAAATAAATATGTCAAAGAAAATGGAATGGCATTGCAACAGCCCAACAAGTGTTATTCATGCTGTTGCCACTCAACAACTTCTTACCTGCCCACATCATCATCTCTCTCTTCTCTTATGTTAGAATGTTCTTTAAATTATCAATAATTTCATTTCAATAATTTTTTTTTCTAAACTTTTTTTTTTCAATTTTCAACTTCTCATTTTAATCAATTGTACATAATTATGTAATTTTTTATAGGAGTGAATTTGAATATTATTTAATTAGTTGTCTCATATGTCAAACTAAGCATAGTTCAACGGGCATAAACTATATTTTTTCGATCATGAAATCAAAAGTTTGAATCTTCCACTCTCACTTATTGTTGAATTAAAAAATCCATATATTATCGATTAAGGGGCCAATTAAACTAAAAGTACAAAATAATAAGTAGAGAGGTGAATAAATTAAATAAAATACTTATAAATTATGAAGTTGATTTCAATTATGTCCATATATTTTTTTTTCAAAACTTCTCTTCCAATCCTTAGAGCTTTTAAGTTGTTTGAAAAAATATTTGGTTGTCAATAAAATTACCAACGTCAACTTTCGTTCACAATAGAAGAAGCATTTTTTTTTTCCTTGATATCTAATGTGAGTTGATATTATTCGTTCAAAATCGAGTCTGATTTTTGTTTTCTTTTTTTTTTAATCAAATTTCTAAGACATGTTTTAGATTAATTTTAGGTTTAGTTTAGAATGATTTTTTAGCTATTTTGAGTATTTAAAAAGTTATTTCAAATAAACTCTTAATAGAAGTGATTTTTTTTATTATTATAAGGAATGGATGTGAGACTTGAAACAACTCACACATATTAAAATAATATTTAAAAAAAAAAAAACATATTAGAAGCTACTCTATATGTCAATACAATATGTAAAATTGGGCTATTTTTGTAAATAAACTAGGCCCAGCAAAAAGCACTTGCAGGAAATGGGCCAATCATTTAACTGCGTCCAATGGGCCACCGGACGTCTCAAATGTGAAACGTTGGGCCAATCGTGAAGGGGTATCCAAGCTGAAATGTTTTGGGATAACAAAATGGGCTTTCTACACAAATAGCCTATTTATGAGGCATATTTACACAATCAACTCACATTTACTATTTTTTACATAAATGAACAATTAAACCTATTTTTTACACAAATGTCGTAGGCTTTTTACTTTTATACCCTTAAATTCGATTTTACAGTTTTTAAACAAAAATAAAAACAATATATGGAAACTCCAATGATTTATCAAATACCCTTTTAGGAATAAATTCAAAAAAGGAAAAATAAAATAGTATCATTATTTGAGATTTTGAGATTTGTACATGCATAACCTATTTATGAGATTCAATTTACATACAAATCAAGATTTTTTTTTTACATAAATGAACAATTAAGTCTAATTTTTTATAAAAAAAAAGTTGTAGGTCTTTTATTATTACACCCCAAACTTCAATTTTATAGCTTTTTTTAATAAAAAAATATAAAAACAATATATAGAAAAGAAACATGTATTTCTCAAATCCCTTATTAAGAAGAAATTCAAATAAGAAAATGAGATTTGACTCATGATTGAATAAACAAATTTGGTAGAAAAAACTATAAAAAACGAGATTGAATGATTTCAGACAAAAACAAAAGCTTCTCTTATTGCAATTGGAAGAAGATGAAGAAAATACGTACATGAATCGGAAGAAAAAAAATTGTTCGTAGACGAAGATATCACTGGTATGTTATCTACATTATTTGTTCTGTATCGAGTATATACGAGTTTTGCCATAGATTTTTTCATAAATTTCGTAGCTTATATGAGTTATTTCTTAAATATATTGGCATTATTGAATTGAGTAGGGTTTTTATTTGGTTTGAAAAATATGAGTCAAACCCCACATATTTGATTTTGAAAAAAAAAACTGGTTTTTGTATTTGTTAAATCGTTTTCTAGATACCAAATGAATAAGACAAAACCATGATTATGGTTGAATTCATTTTTAATTTTCTTTTAGTTTTATTACAATTATGTACAATATTCTCATTGGATTTCTTGTAAAATGAAGCAAGAATATGACTCTTTGTTTTCTCATTTTCTTATACTTTACTGCTTGAAACACATAAATAAATGTATATTTCATATATATAGACATTATAAACATCTAAACGACCGGAGTAAAATACAATATATATATATATATAATAGTATATATTTATGAAATTGTTGGATGAGGGTAAAACGTCAAGACGAATTATTTAGATAATAACATTAGTGTGTCAATCAACTCGATACTTTTTGTCATCTATTTAGTTGAGAAATATGTAAAGTTTGTAATGCACTAGATAACTCATTAGAAGAAATTAAGATATTGAACAAGAGACTGTGCAATAGTGGGACAAACATGACCAATTTCTTATACAACATGTATATGTTAACAGATATGTGGTAATACTTGTTAGATATATAATATATGAAACTGTATATTTGAAAAATATGTGAATATACTGCGTATATTAATAATATATATCAATTCGTAATAGATTGAAAGATTGAGAGGTTATGCAAACATATATATCAGTCGAGCCAACATGACCACTCTTCCATGATACATTATTGTAACTCAATGAATGTTATTTCATAGTGTAATGATATCTTAAATACTTTGTAACCAACTCGTTCCAAGATCCACCATAAAGCATAGGTAAACACAACTACCTATAAAATTGTAATAAAATATATGAGATGGTTAATATTTGATATATAGAGTTAAATATATAATATATACATTTATCTATCAGAAATTAATGTTATATTACATTGTGTTATTTATTCAGACTCCTTCAAATATACATCATAAAACATAGGGAACACACAAGCATAACAAAACAATTATATTGCAAAATCTAGAATCGCATATATACGGTACGTCTAACAAAATATGATGTATAAACTCATATTTTATATCATTTAATTTTTTATATATCAAGTGATACAATATATTAATACATGTCATTTAAAGTATATGCACATTTGTTTATAAAATTGAACTGAAACAATGCAATGAAACATATAAGAACGAACTATATACAATAGAATATATAATATATAAATTTACGTATACAAAACTAATGTAAATAATCCACTATGCTACCTATATATATTCCTTCAAATATAATTCATAAGCACATCGGAAATACATAAGCATAATGAAACATTAATGCATAACATTTACTAGTTATACATCTAAGAATGCATGTCATTTTACATATATTTCAAATTATATATCTTGTGTTATATTAAACCGTTAAAACAAATATCGAATAAACATAAGAAACAAATTCATATGACAAACAATTGTTGTAAAAAAAAACATACGAAAACAGAAAAGAGTTAAACAATACACAATACACGATAAATAACATACTCATTGCAATGAATAAAAGTGGATGATACGAAAGAAACTCAGAATTGGTGTAATGATCCTTCTCGTACAATGAGGAAATGAAAAGTGAATGATATGAAAAACAAAAATGAAAAATAGTAAAACTATGTAAATAGAAACGATTTCCAGTAATTAACCATAAATGACGTAAATTAAGGAGAATATCATGAAAGATAAGAAAATGTTTATGAAAAATATATCCAAATACAATATTACCACATATGAAAAGTATATGCAATTAATACCACAAATCGTGATATTAATTAATAAAAATAAAAAAATGGAACTAAATTAAGGAGAATGTTATGAAAGATAAGAAAATGTTTATGAAAAATATATCCAAATATAATATTACCACATATGGAAAGTATATACAATTAATACCACAAATCGTGATTGTAATTAATAAAAAAAAATGGAACATAAAATAATAGATTTTCATAATAAATTATGGAAGAGAGATGAAGGGTATATTTGACCCAAAATCACTATAAAAGTCTACGAGTGAAATAAATGGTATATTATGTATATTTATGTAAATATGTATCACAAATCTATACATTTGTGTAAAAATTCCTAACAAAATTAAGCCCGTGTTTTGAAATACAAGCATGGAACTTTTTTTTTATTGAATAAATAGTGAAAGCGATTTTCTTAAAAAAATTATCTTATAAAATTTATTATGAAGATACCTCCCTAAAATAACCAAATAGAGCATAGCTACACTGACATGATGAATGTAAGGATGACCATGAGGTCTGTCAAAAAGAAAAAAAAAAGATACCTCAATAAAATTAATGAAATAGTAAACATATCAAATTTAAAATTTAAATAGAAAATTAAGTTACATAATAATTAAAAAAATCTATCTAAAAAAATATAACAATAGCCAACAAGAGTATAAATCAACTTTTTTTTTTAAAAAAACAAGAATATAACTTAACTGGTATGAAGTATGAATTTATGACTGAAAGGTCGTGGATTTAAATCTCTACCTCTGAATGTCATTGAATTTTTTGTAAATAAGGGCAGCTTAGAGGAGTAGCCCACATATCTTATATTGAGGTTTCTCAAGATAGTGCCTTTTTGGGTTCACCATTCTTTGGACCGAATACCCGTTTGAGTTTAATGGGCTCTGATACCATATTAGATTATATGGGGTTCCATCTCAAAATCAATTGGCAATGAGAGGAGTAGCCCACATATCTTATATATTGTGAGGTTTCTCTCCACTTTTCTAATGTGGGATCCTCAACACTTGTTGCCATATATTTTCAAACCACCCTAATCGATAAATACATAGCTATTATACTTAGCTAGTATTGGTTATAGTTTTTTTTTTTTTTTATATATAGAGGTGGGAAAGTTTCATCTATGTCCCTATTTTAATTATCCATAAATATAATTCAAATGGTTAACATATAGTTAAAACGTGTTCAATTATCTAAATTATTAACCATAAAACTATGTATATAAACAATAGTAGTAATAGATAAATTTTTCATACACCTTCTCTCACATTTTCCCGCGAGAAAAATGGAGATTTCTAGATCGAGGCAATCTTGAAAATAATGGTCAAAATAACTTGAAGTACTTTGGCCTAAGCGAAAGTTATATTTGCTCTCATCCAAGTTGATTTGTTTTTCGATTGCATAAAGTTCATTTAATAGAGCTTAACCACTAAGGTCACAAAGAGTTTGGTAAATTTCTTTGATTATTTAGATCGAATCTATGTGACAATAGACGAAGGATGACTCTAGTACACTTATTAAAGACAAACATATATCGTTCTTGTTGAGGATCACACATAAAAAAAAATGAAAAGACTTCACAATTTGTATAAAATATATGAATTACTTCTTTCGTTACCAATTAATTTTAAAGCGAAACTCCATGTGTGTTTCTAATAATATGGTATCAGAGTTCACGAAACTCAATTTTTACATGTGCCACAATAATTGAGACAAAAAGTCATGATATGATCATGCACCCGTATTTATCATAACTTTCAAGTTAGGTTAGATTTATTGAAAATCCAATAAATATTCAAGCTAACCTATTAGTTTATAAATGATAGATACTCTAGATAAAAATGAATAAGCTTAACTGATCTAAAACAAGAAAGAAATAAAAACACAGTCCAAACCAACCAAAATGAACCTTAATTAGAATACAATATATTTGATTTCTCTTAAATTAGGATTCTTAATTTATCTAGTCAATCCAATTGAATTGATCTAGTCTTCTCAATAAAATTTTGTTTTGTTTACTCACTTCAATCTACATTTTGAACCATACAAGGAATGATGACACATAATTACATATTCAAATATATTAATAAAATTGATCTCCATTTAATAAGGTATAGTCAATTATTAAAAAAAAAAATATATCATTGATGCACAGTATCTAGAAAATACATAAATTTTCATAAGATAAAGGCTCACAAATGAATGGTCAAAAGTTCAGTTAGGGCTCAAATTGATGGTGACATTAGGGAAGCCACCTTCATTTATTTGACTTGAGAATTAAGCAAGAGCTTGAGAAACTTCCACACACCTTCTTGAAAAAATAATAAAAAAAAACTATTTTATTTTATTTTTCTTATGGTTTTGTAAATTGTCCTGTACACATTTCTTCAAAACAATAAACTTGATGGTATCATTAAATATTTAGTTATAGGTTAAACTACCAATTTGGTTATTAAACTTCGTGTTTAGTAGGTCAGTAAACTTAAAAAGTATCTAATATAATCTTATACTTTAATTTTTTTTTGTTGTCTAATAAGTCTATGAATTTTAAAAAGTATATGATATAAGTCATCAAACTTTCAATTTTTTTTATCCAATACATCATTTACATGTTTAAAAATTTAAAAAACTAGTTGATTTATTAGATAAAATTTTATGTCGAATTTGATGATAAATCTTAAAATTTGTATCTAATAGAAGAGTGAATTTTTAAAAAAATCGAGTCAATAGTTTATTAAACACAAAAAAATAATTTATAGATCTTTTGAAACAAATAATTTTAAATTTTAGGAAGATAAAAGGATCTAGAACATATGAAATTAATCTTCATAGCAAAAGTTTTGCTAAAACATGATTTAGATTTGTTAAAAAAAAAATAGATAAGGTCTTTTTTTTTAAAAAAAAAAAAAAAGAATTTAAAGATGGCTTGATTTTGATGTTTAATTTAACCCTTCGATGCAATTAATCTCGTGATAACGAATAATCTGACGGATGCAAGTACGTCACGGTAAAATTACCAACTTCTCCACTGACCACTACAAATAGTCCACGTGTAAATATCTGACTGGGTTACACCACCAGCCAATAACCGATACGTTCACTTGGAAAGTGTGACAGACGGGTGATTTTAAGGCTTCATTAATTCCCGAACCTTCTTAATTAATTATTATGAATTAAAAGCCATTGACGAAGAACGTAAGAAGAATAAATGGACTTTCTTTTTGGAAATGGTTCGGTTTCATTTTTCCTCTGCTTTCCTCTTCCGTCTACCGATTCTTTCATCAATATGATTTTGATTGATTGAAAAATCATCGGATTAATTTCTGAAGATTAATTTGTAAAATTTGTTTTCAATTCTCGTTCCAATTTGGCTTCGGATTTTCTTCGTTCGTTCTCTGATTTTTTTGTTCGCAAATCGGTTAAACCCTAATCGATCCTTGATCTTCTGGTTATTTTGCTTATGGGCCGTGATTCTGCTACCTCTCTTGCGCCGGGGTTTCGATTTCACCCTACCGACGAGGAAATTGTGCGCTATTACCTTAGGCGCAAGGTTTCCGGCAAGCCTCTCGGCTTTGACGTTATCTCCGTCACTGACATATACAAATCAGAGCCGTGGGACCTTCCTGGTAAGATACGTTCCTCATTTTGATTGTGTTTGTTTTGTGGGGGAATTCGGGTGATCGAGTCGTTTTTTTTTTTTTGTTGGGAATTTTATGTTTCAGATAAGTCGAAGCTGAGGACTAGGGACTTGGAATGGTACTTCTTCAGTCCTTTGGATAGGAAGTATGGAAACAGTTCGAGGACAAATAGAGCTACCGAGAATGGGTACTGGAAGACGACTGGGAAGGACCGGCCGGTGCGTCATAACTCCCGAATAGTTGGGATGAAGAAGACTCTCGTTTACCACAGTGGGCGGGCGCCTCGCGGGGCTCGCAGTAATTGGGTGATGCATGAATACAGACTTACGGATGAGGACTTGGAGAAAGCTGGGGTTATGCAGGTGAGAATAATGAAATTTTTTGGATTTCTTTTTGGGGTTTTTGTGTTTTGTGTACTCAGTTCTCTCGCTGTGTTTTAATTCTTGTTGAATTTGTTTGGCTGTTGCTTTGGATGGGCAGGATGCTTTTGTGCTTTGCAGGATATTTCAAAAGAGTGGTTCAGGGCCAAAGAACGGAGAGCAATATGGAGCTCCATTTATCGAAGAGGAGTGGGAGGATGATGAAGAGTTAACTTTGCCTGGCGAGGAGGTTGTGGTGAATGATGGGTTAGTTGATGTTGATGATGATATGCATTTGGAAGTGGATGACATTGCTCAGGTTTGTGCTTTGTTCAATATAGCCAGCGACCTTCTATTTACTACTGAGTTTTCCATCATTAGGATGTACCTTCAATTTCGAATCATTGTGTTGCCATGATGAAAAAGATATATATTGTTTTGGTCACCAGTAAAGTCACAAAGGACTATCTAAACCGGTTTCCTCTCACTCTTTGCTGCATAGTTCATTTGAAGTGTACTCAAGGTCTTTCTTAGGCTTGTTTGGTGAACTGTACAAGTAGAAAATAGGATGGTTCATTATTTGCTAATTGAATATGAAGCATGTGTAGAAAGTGAGGGTCAAGGATGAGTGAAATCATGATTATTAACGAATTTTGTTCTCGAAGTGTACTTTATTCTATTAATGGCGAGTCAAAGAGCATTTTGGGAGCAATGTTTCTAGGGGGAAAGAAAAAGCTATCAATGCTTCAAACGCGCTAAAGCATTTTCCACCATGGGAAGCGGCCTCATTGGTTAGATTTTTGGGGCTTTAGGTCATTAGGTGCGATCTCAGTCCTAAATCATCCTGCATTGTGAACCTTTAGGTTGAAATTTTAATGGAAGAACATATTCTCTCTCTCTTGAATCTAGCAGTATGGTGCGTGATATGTAGATGGGCTGTTTTTTATGAAAATTCTGAACAGTACTCTCAAGTAGTTAAGAACACTCTCAGCACATTAGAAAAACCACTTTTAAATACTTTAATCATGTTAGTTAATGTTTACTAGAAGAAATCTGTGAGTACCTTATGTGCTTCATATTATTTTAATGTTAAACCAAAAAAATAATAAGAATAAAATAAAATGTTGCAGTTATGATATGCCGAAAAGTGTGTTGATTTAACTAATTTATTCTCTCATACACTTTTAAATAGAACTTTCAAGGTAATTAAAGATGCCTTTTTCTCCCTTTTTGGGCAGCAGTATTTCGATGGAGGACTTCCAATTGAATTTGATCAACTTCCGTCGAACTATCCTCAAGATACTAGCAATCCTGTTGAGCTGCCCAATATGCTTGTTGAAAATGATAATAAACCAGAAGTATGTGTAGGTGATTCATCGGAGCTACAGCATAACCATGGATTCTTTCAATTACCAGAGCAATACAAAATGAGTGGGAACTCTGAAAAAGATGATGAGTGTTTTGCTGAATCAAGTGACAATCTCAAGGACGAGGACATTGATTACTTACTCGATGAGCCTTATCCAAGTGTTCCAGATGATCTGGCCCTCAATGAGGAATCATTCCTAGAGGCTAATGATCTTTCAAATCCAGTTGAAACTGATCCAATCAGTTTCGACGAGCTTGAAGAGTATCTTACATTCTTTGATGCAGATGATGACAGCCTGCAGCTGTCCTTTGACCCGACAGAGCTTTTGGATAGTGTAGAACCAATTTATGGCCAAACAATTCCTGAAGAGGTAATTTTACCTCCAAGTATTACTGGTAGGGCATTTGGGATTTAACTTTGAATCTAACTTCAATTAAACTACTTAATCTCTGAACAGAAAGTAAATGGAGGGGCAGGCAATGAGTTCATGGCTACCATACAAACGTCTGTTGCTTCCATCAATGATGCATCCACTTCAAAACAAAGCCCTGAGGCTAATGAAATAGGTTCAGGTATAATTCTCAACATAAAAATTTAAACATAAGTAGTTGGAATCAAGATGGTAGATTCTTTTTCATGATAACTTCCTACTCATAAAGGAGGTTTTGTTGTTCCAGATTCAAAATCACCATTCCTCAAACGTGTCAGTTACCTGTTGGGTGACATCCCAGCACCTCCTGCATTTGCTTCAGAGTATCCATCAAAGGACATGGCCATTCGGCTGAACTCAGCAGCACAGACTTCCAGTTCAGTTCATATGACTGCCGGAATGATCCATATAAGAAACTTGACATCAAATCGCGATCTGGTGAATTCCTTATATGGAAAGAATGCGGATGTCGATCTCATCCTTTCTTTAGCCCGACATCAACATCAAGGTGAAAATCATGAAATGATCCCCCAGTTGCCAATATTTGGTGCACAATCTCAGAAGAATGGGATTATGGGAACACGAGGCGGCTTCTTGTTCTTCTTTCTGCTGTTCTGGGTCCTAATACTTTCAGTGAGCTATAAAGTTGGGAGTTGTATCTATTCCCATTGATGCAGAATCAAACATTAGCTGTGGTAATGAATAAGGATTTACTGGCTGCAAACCTCCCTCTCGAGCAGCCAAGAACAGCAATCTTGCATATTTGTTACCGCCACCGGAACGTTATTTAAACCGAGGTGGAATGGAACTGCCCCCCCGCCCCGTGCTCTGGGATTTGGCTTTGAACTCTTTTATACTGTTTTGTTTGCAGAGCTGTTTTACACACAATAGTTGGATGGGGGAATGAAGGCTCTGGTTATAGCCACTGTATGGAGAAGAGAATATTTATACTGCATATATTACTTAGGTTATATTTGGCTTTACTTTTTGGCGTTTTGATCTTCAAAACCCTGCTTTCTTACCTGGTTATAGGTATATGGAAAAATGGAAATAGAAGCTTTCATCACCTCTGAATTTGTTGTTGATTTTTATTCAAGTAGCAGAGAGATGTGGCCATTGACTCTTTGTAAGTGATTTTTTTGGATTAAGGAATTCAAAATCTCTTAGTCAAGATATATACTTAATTAGTTAAAATATACCTAGGTTGCTATTTTTGCAAGGAGTTGTTTGGAATGCTGAGTGAATTATAATAACATGGGTTGTAATAGTCTGGGAGTTATTATAGTATGTAGAATCATATAATATTATTTAAAATGTAAAATAGTATAATCTAGATTATTATTGTCTATGTTGGAAGTGCATGTTATTATAATTTGTATTCCAAACATGGAGCAAAAACATTTTTTTTTTAAAAAAAAAAAACTAGATTGTTTGACAAAACAGTAATTCTCCATCAATTATTTCTTTAAAACATCATCACGTTGAAATTATAAAATTGCCTTTAAATTTAGAACTTCTTCTAATCTCTCTTTTTTGAGCAATGTCACCTTAGTAGAATAGCTTTCTTTTTTAAGCAATGTCACCTTAGTAGAATAGCTTTGTGCAGGCAAACAAAATTACATCAAAATCACTTTAAAGATGCAACTTAAACCTACCAGTCTTTAAATTAAAATCACTTACATGAAGAGTTTTAAAGAAAAAAAACATTTTTTTTAAAAAAAGTGTTCAAATATCAAACTTATTTACTTACCCTAGTTCAGTCTAGTCAAGAGGGACTTTTTTAACAATCAAATTCGAGATATTTTTTTAGATTTGTGTAAATGTCGCATTATTTTGAGGAAAAAAAGCAAAATTATCAACGAATGATTTTACTTTCCAGAAGAGATGATGACAATGTGGAATAGGAATCAACAGCAATCAAGCTATTGAATACATCAATTGGGGGGGGGGGGGGGGGTATTTCCATAATGCCAAATGCTACGAAATCGAAAAATACAAGAAATCATTTCCATAATAGCCAAATGGAAAAAAACTCCCACATTTCAATGAAGTATTGACCAAGTGATAGAAGAAGAAGCAAAAGATCAAAGACACTCCAAAGAATGAGTATAAGAACAAATGTCGAAAAAGAATATAAGTCTAACTACACCCTTTGCACCAATCAGGTCGGAGTCGTGTACTTCGTTGTACATCAATGGTCGTCTCTGATACCTGCCAATCTAAGAAACTGATATTGAAAATTTTCGTTGCAACATAATTGAGCTTAATTTCACAACCTCATGTCTGTTTAAAGGTGGTCGTCTTACTGGTGCGAAGCGATTGAACTGGATTTCAAGAACTAGCTGCTGTTACCCCCAGCGATCCACCGCCACACTCCGCCAGAACCTTGTCTCTGAACTGATGAAGCAGCCTCCATATGTTTCTCCAGTGCAGATTTTTGTTCCCTCAGGAGTTGGATCTCATTCTCAATTGATTGCATTGACTCTAGCATCTTTTGTAATTCAGCTATTTGTGCCTGTTGGTAAATCAGGAAAAAACTCAGAAAATGATCATCAAATGGGAGGAAAATATGCTGATGGTCATTAGTTTTATTATGAAATCAACCTCCAATTTAAAGCATCTCGATCGTTCAGCTATTAATTGACCTTGTACTGACTGTAATTCCTGAGATAAAAAGTAAAAAAGAAAAAAACATAAGTTCAGAACCAGATATGAAAATAATATCTTTAATGTACATTTTACCTCAAACGCCATACCTTGGACAACTCTGCATGAGTATTGTTTACTTCATCAATCTCTTGTTTAAGTTTAGAATTTTCTCCTTGAACTTCAGAAAGTGTTAGTTCTAGTTTAGCTTTCTCTTCTTTAATGGCCTCAATGGCCTCAATTTCAATAGCACCATTTGGTTGAGGATGCTTTTCTTGTCTTCCCTTAGAGACACCATCTTCTATTATCGCAAAGTCCAACTTTTCAGTCTTGGCTAAGGCATATGCAGCAGTAACAGAAGCTGCCGCCGCCGCTGCCGCTGGCGATTGGAATATCTTGGGACGTGACGAGTCTCTTGGTTTTGGTCTCATGACAAAAACCTACAAGGACGCATAACGGTACAGAAATAAGTTACAAGAACAAACTCTTGTAAGAGTTCAGATGAACACAGGAAGAGATGTATTATTTACCTAAAACATACCTCACTGTTATACTTTCCGTTGTAACCACCAAAAGCAACCAGATATTTCTCTTGATCAATTGTGGCCAAACTGATACTGATTCCCTATTTCCAAAATGCAGGGGAAGTAAAATACCAAGAAGATCATGTACATAAATAATGAAACTAAAGTTACATTGCTGCATCAAGGGAAATCTCAATTAATTGACAAAAAAAATCAAGGGCATCATTTCGACCATTTGTTTACTTTAAAAGATCTAAACGTCAAAAAATAAAATCATTTCATGCTAATAAAAGAAAGAAAACACTTTTCGTTTATAGATGTAATCATTAGATTATGATGAGATTTATTTTATCATTCTACCTTAAAAGATTACATGTAATAGTTATAAAATATCACGCTTAGAACAGAAAAAAAAAGAAAATACTTTTCAAGTATACATGTAATAGTTATACATTACCACATTTTTTCTCTTCTAAGAATCAAAATGTTATTCGATTGGCAATAGTAGTCACTTCTTTCTATTATATTTGCTAGGGTATATGCTTGACTTCATAAAATTCCATGAAGGTTAACATGGAACGTTTTGCTTCTAAGATTACAACTTCTCTTCACAGAAGTTACATAGTTATCGAATCAAAACTTTTTTCATAAATATAACAAAATTGTCATTAGTAACAGAGACCAAAGTTTTCAAAATGCTTCTCGAATCTTAGTTTCTCCACTAGTACGAGAAATATTAGTACTTAGTTGGAAATCATTCCAAATTCCAGGCTAGTACTTTTTTCTTAGGGGGAAACTAGTTCCATATGTCCTATTTATTGGAAATAACAATAAGTCACATATTTCATGATTACCGGGAAATTAATTTCATAATACAGTCACCAAGGATGCTGCAGTGAAGAGACAAAGAAAAAGGACGAGAGTGGTTGTACATTTTGATCTCATGATGTTATCATCAAAATTTATACCTAGTGTTTGCAAATAAACTTCCACATATAATATTGATAAAATAGAAAAATTAATAGGAAAGAGTCTTGGCACGAGAATACTCTGCAATCACCTCACTAGCAAGGGGTTCTCTTTGCTTTACGCTTGTCAAAGCTAACCAAGACAGCTTAGACATATTTAGCACAATTGTCTCCGAGCAACCTGAAAAGGAATGTCCATGTATTCATAATAATATTTTAGTAATTTAATATGTTAAAGTTTATGTAGTACTTTAAGAAACTCTAAATACCATTTTTATTATCACCACCACCGACTATATACCAGTTCTCGTCAATGGTTATACCAGCATGGCCTGCCCTAGGAGTCACCAAATCACCCTGTAGTTGTGGCTGGGACCACTCCATCTGCATCATGCATAACATTATAATGCTTCTAATTATTTATTGCTCATCAGGACAAAAAAATCATAAAATTAGACAAAAGTGCACTTTTACTTTTATGTACTCTTTTTCCATGGCTTATTAAAAATAGAGAAATGGAATTATCATTACACTAGCTAGTGAAGTGGAGCAATGCAGTGGAAATACCCAATACTATAAAAATAAATACTCGAATAACAAGCTGATCTTGAAGAGTTAAAATTCCAAAACTTTCTTGAATGACTTTTTGTAGGTCTGGCTGAGACCAGTCCACTGAACCCAACACAACCCCCACTGTATCCTTTCTATAGTAGAATATATTTTCTCAGGTGTCTTATCAGAAAAATAGACTTTACTTTGAACGGTTAAATAGGAACAAAATAAGTATAGTTACAACCTCTGTACCATTAAAAATAAACACCATTCGTGGAGCTCCAGAGTCTACCCAGGGCAAAATAAGAAAAAAAATGGTCCATAAAAAACCTATCGAAGGAAAGTTTTATAACAAATAAATGAGAGGAGGGCGACAATATGCAATAATTCTAGTATAATACTTCTTATGCAAGTGTTAATATAAAAAATCCCGGTATCATTATTATCGTCAAATATTCTAATATTTTTGTTTATGGTATACAAATTGACAGTTAATAGGTTTGAATTGACAGACACAAGCCAAGCGAACAATGAGTCAAGTCATACAAATTACAAACAATCACTTCAATGAGGAACACATATGCATGCCAAAAGGAAAGAAAGAGGAAATACTCACCGAATGAAAATCCAGCACATGAAGATCACTAAAAAAGGCTGAATGAGAACATCCGCCAAAAACTAGGAGGTAGTGTTCAGCATGCATTGCAGCTGTATGATCAAATCTTGGAGCTGGTGGTGTCTGCCTATCAAAACCCAAGGAAATGATGAAGCAGTCTCCCAAGTAGACAAATACTTGACTAAACAAGCAGGGTGAATACTTACTTTGCCTCCACCTCATCCCAGGTTAACGTCTCTAAATCAAGAACGTGGATGTCATTTAGAAGCCTCCAGCTACTGTCTTCTCCACCAAACATTATGATTTTGGAACCAAAAAGAGTTGCTGAATGTCCAGCACGAGCAACCTGAAATATTAAAAACTCCATAAGCAATATGATCAAGATCATATTGAAGGGTGAAATACAAGCAAATTTATTCTAAAGGTTAATACAGCAGAAGCATTGAAATCGAGACCACGTCATTATTAGAAAATTTGGTCAAATACCGGAACATTTCCAGAGGTCTCCATAACACTCCATGTGTGTGTTTCTAGATCAATGCAATGAACTGCAAGCACCACAATAAGAGAATAAGGTTCCAGAATCCAATTAAAAAACATATTGCAGTGTAGAATCACAATGGGATTCATTGCAACACAGCATCATGAAATATTATAAAGGGGAAATATAATCACATAGACAATAACTAAATTCATAAAGCACAAACCCAAAATTCTATCAGATGATCCTTTCAAATTTCCACCAAGCACGACAAGTTTCTTATCCCATTTTACCTGCCGATTAAAATTAACCAAGCAGTCCATCAGGTGACTATAGACATGAATCAACATAGGTCTAGTATGGGGAATGTAACAATTGTACCATTAATCACGCCTTAGAATGCTTACCATACTATGCCCTGCAATAGGTGGAAAAGCCTCAACTAAGCTACCATTGCCTTCAGAATTCTCGACACCAGGATTTATTTGAAGTTTAAGACTGGACCATGACAAATTGCCAAGGTCCAAGACCTGTTTACAGATGACAAACGACAATCAATCCAAAGAAGATGAGCATAAACCAAAGTAACCTACCACGTTCAATACCTGAACATCAGAGAGATACCGGCCATTACGGCTTCCACCGACAATATAGAGTTTCTGATCAACAACTGCTGCAGCATGCTATAGTAAAGAGACGAAATCACCGAAATTAGCTTGCACAACAAGACTGCCCCGAGAATCTACAACACTAGTAAAATTACTACAAGGCAAAGAAAAACCTACGCAATCCGACGTCAAAACAACAATTCACCTTATAACGAGCTGCCGGTCGAGAACCAGACACCGGCAATGGTACCCACTGATCATAGGCCAATCCCCAGCGCCAATTGTCGACATCCATTTCCTATCTGCAGATCATTCAAGGGCACAAAATTCGCAATTCAGAACAACAATTCAGAACAATTCCAATAACTACAGCCGCGAAACTTGACGCAATTGCAACATAGAACAGGATTCGAGAGAAGTAAAACAGGAAAAAATCGAATCAGAACAGAGTTACAACCGCAGAAGAAGGAGAAACTGAAGTACCTGAGGATGGTTGGTGGTGAATTACTGCTACCGGCGAAGATGTAAGAGTGTTATCACCGGCACCGCTGAGATTCGCAAAAACAATTGACGACAACAATGCGGAGATGGCGATGAAATGGATCGAGCAAAAAACAAGAACTACGCCGTCCGATCTGGTTCAGAGATAGAGAAGAATGCGTTTATGCGGAGCGGACCACCGTAAAGGTCAAAGTCGTCGCTTTGCTTGTCGAGTTTAGAGTTTAGATCCAATCGACGTCCCAAATGTGATTTTTTTTTATTAAAAAAATCATTTTTTACTGTTAGATAATTAGATTAGAGAAGTATCCATTTTTACCATAAAATTTTATGAAATTGTTTGAGACACCGAGTTGATTGTCTTGAGTTATAATAGTTGGTAGGTTATAATATTCTGTAAAATTATATAAT
This sequence comes from Trichosanthes cucumerina, assembly GCA_036507285.1. Lineage (NCBI taxonomy): Eukaryota > Viridiplantae > Streptophyta > Magnoliopsida > Cucurbitales > Cucurbitaceae > Trichosanthes > Trichosanthes cucumerina. The sequence goes on from CM071845.1 coordinate 7,577,292, forward strand.
ATTATTTAAAATACATAATTGTTTAATCTATAGTTATAATAGTATGTGTTTTGGTTGCAAAGTATTTTACAAGTTATTATCACACAAATTATGATAATCTATACCCAAACAACTCTTAAATTTCATCAAATTGCACTTTAATTAGTTCAACCATACGTGGAATAGAGATTTAAACTTTTAACGAATTGAACTATGTTTATCCGTTAAGGTTAGTCATAAACTTACACTTAAAACTTTGACAAATGTCATAAAATTGCAGCTTAACTTTGGTAAATTTGGTAAACTTGAATAATTATTTTAATTTTTACCTTCTAATAAATCTTTGTTTGAAAAAACACTGACAAATATATTTTGAGGTGTGTTTAATGAATTGTGAAACATATATCAAGTATAAATTGATGGAACCTTAGAGAAAAACAATGAGAAAGTTTAATTTTTGTTGAACTTTGCAAGTTTTTTTTAAAGATTTGTTCCAATTACAATCTTGTGCATTAATCATATTTAATTATATGTTATGCTTAATCTTTGTTGCTTATGTTGATTTTCATTAAGCTTCGAAAGATTTTTACTTATTTTTAATAAAATTGGTGAATGAGTTTGGCAAAAATGGAACAAATAGAAAAAAAAATAAGCATTACTATATTGACAAAAAAAAAAAATTAACTTAATAATGATTATTGATTTTGTTAATGGTGTGAATTGACTTTTCTTAAGTACATGAGAGTGAGGGGATTTGAACTACTGTCAATTGACTTCCTAAGATCATAAGAGAAAAATATAAAGAAATACATAGATTTTTGGAGTTTCTAAAACATAGTTTGGAGATGATTTATGAGATTTAATCAAATCATAAACAACAAAATGAAACTAAGTTGAACTAAACAAATGAAACTCTAAGTATATAGGGAATAAATTAAAAATTTTAAGATCTTATGAACGAAATCAAAGTAATTCACAAATCAAAGAAGCCAAATAAATTTAACCTCTTTTATATATCCAAAAATAATAATTAAAAATGTCTTTTAAATTTGAAATAGTGTCAATTAATTATTATTTTTATAGTGATGTCGTATATTAACATAAATTAATAATCAACTCAAATATTGATTAATAATAATCATAACAATTACTCATTAGTTAGCTAAGTAAGACATAGTCTCAATCTTGATCAGAAATTTAAATCCTCTTGTTCCATATATCGTTGATCTAAATTCGATCAAATTCTAGTCTATAAATTTGTATTATTATTATTATCATCATCTTTGTTAAAAATCACTTGAATTTTTCTAAAAACATTTTCGAAATAGAAGCAATAAAACAGACATTTAAAAGATTTACCAACTAGAGTCAAACAATCAATATTTAATAATAGGATGAATTTTAACCATGATAAAAGTGATTGTTGGAATAGAAATTTCGACGAATCCAAAATTGTCACGTCATCACCCGACATTGATGGTAAAATTATTTAATTAGGGACTAATTAAATCTGCAGGCATCCCTAAATTAAATTGGTGGCTATATAATTGGGTTCCTTAAAATTTGATAGACAAAAGTCTAAATTAAAGACCCAGTTAGCAAAAGTCCAAGCCCGATCCAGAGGCGTGAGCCCAAAATCAATAAGGCCCGATCCAGTCGGAAGGCCCAAATCAATGTAAGCCAAGAATATTGGCCCAACCCAAAATGGTTGGCCCAAAGCCGATCGCCCAACCCAAAGGAGTTGGCCCAACAAAAGCAGCTCGATCCAATGGGCCCAAGCTCATCCGGAGGCCTGAGAAGCTCTATAAATAGAGACCTCCCTCCCTTCATTTTCGAGTTGAAACTTGAGACTCGGAGAAATTCACAAAACCGAAGAAGACTCTTTGCATTCTTAAAGATCAAAGACTTTTCGAACAAAGAACACGACGTCAAAGATCAAGAACGTTGCTTGAATCCAAGAACCCGTTGCGGCTTCAATCTCGAGAACAAGCTTTTGTAGCCTCGAGTGAAACATACAAACAGGAGAGAATCGGAGGATCAAGTATTAGAGATTGTACTCACAAAATACTCAAATCAATACAATACGAATTCATTTACACGTGTCTCATTTCCTTTTGTTGGTTGAAATCTCGTGTGAACAGTGATTTTTTTTTTTAATACGCTAGAGAAAAGAAAGAAGTTAAGAAAATAGAGATAAAAGAAAAATAATTTCTTAAAATAAACTAAAACTTGAACCTGAGACTTAAGGGAGATTGACATATTAACCACTATGTCAAAAGACTTTTTTGTTATTTGATCTGACTTTTTCTATACATATTATTAAATGTAAAAAATTTGAGGGAGGGCGGACCCATAGTAAATCCGCCCATGAGCAACCAAGTTCTGAGCAACATTGTTATTTGTTACAACATCTTGGTGCAAGGAACCCTTCCAATTCCAAAAGGTCTCTCAATTGACAACGTACGTGTTTGAATTTCGTCATCGATAAGTTGTAAAATTGGTCCCTTAAGAAGTCTTCAAAGGATCAATGAATTTGTTTCCGCTCATAAACGTGTGTGTTGTGATAATGTCACTTAAATCACCTACTACACCCGATCCGAACAGTTCTCATGCATGGTTTCACCGTTAGCATTTTTTATTACAAATTCCAAACTTACCAACTAAATTCATTTTAAATTAGTCTTTAACAAATTAGAATTCAAACTCCGAGTTAACATAATTGATATACATATTTAATAAATAAAAAACTAACAAACCTAGGTACCATTCAAACTCAAACTTAAAAAATCTCAAACCTACAAACCGAACGACCCTATCGCATGAGCTTTTCAATTAAAATTGCCCTGAATAAAAAGTGGTCTTGCACCCCCAACACAAACTATTATAATCATAGACTAAACCAACTCTGCATTTAAAACAATATTATATAATTCTACATAGTATTATAACTCATGTTTAGCATAACAAATGTTAGACTCATATATATATTCAATTTGTTCCAACTTCCAACTAGATATTTGATACGTGTCTATTATGTTTAACAAGTGTCTAACATGTGTTAAACACGTATATATTGTCTAAATTAAAGAATGAATGTAAAACAAAAATTGACATAGAATAGAGAGAGAGATGAATGTGGATTTACAAAATCATATATTCAAAGGCAAAACAAAAGGCATAAAAATCACAATGGTTACATTCTCTACTACAAATTTCATAACCATTGAAAGAATGCATAACAGTGACTGAATTAAACAAGGATCCAAGTTATCACGACAATATTTCTTCTTCATCATCTCAAGAAATCTTTGTGCATCAAATTGTAGTAGTCCACAACTCCATGGGCTTCATTTAAAACATAGGTACTTCCTATATGGTTGTACATTCTTCTTACAATTTTTAAAAAACCATTCTTTATCTATGGTATAGTGGGCTTCAATTAAAGGGCAGACCTCTCCGTCCATAAATTTTCTTCTTTATGAGTTCGAGTCTTAATAAGAATGCTAGTTCTTACCGTTCATATGTTATGATATGAATATACCACACCAATTCGTTATGTATGATGATGAGATTCCTTGGATAAAGATCCAACTCTAATAGACTTATTGGAGGGTTCCATTGGCGTGTTGTCTTATGCAGTATTCTTCGTTTCATCTTTTTCTTCTTTGTCATGAAACCAAACTTTCATTGAGATAAAAATAAAAGTATATAAAAGAGATTGAACAAATTGGACCTAAGAAAAGACAACCCAAAAAGACGTAGTACTCAACTAAGAAAGGGCCATCTAAAAGAATAAGACCTATTGAAAAACTACAGAAAAGTGACTACCTAAGAGCCAAACCTCCTCACTCCTAAAAATCTTATTATTTCCTCTCCAACTACATGCCCTATATGACTGGAGAGAGAAAGAGAGGGAGAGAGATTTACTGAATAATTTTTTGAGCGGCCAAATTTATTCAATGAGATTGTCACAATGTAGTTGCCTCATTTGGATGTAAATTAATAATTCTCCTATCTCCTAATACAAATTAGATATAAATTCAAAGTACTCTTTCTTTCTTCATCCTACGATGAAAAACGGCCAACTACATTTGAAAACTCGACAGAGTGCTCTCCTTCTTCCTAAAAGGGGAGTGAAGCAGACGTCATCCATTGTAAGACAATGATCCATATTACGTACTAAATAAACCTCAAACAAAAGAACTCAAATCGAGCAAGCAAATTGGCAGATCCACAATAAATAAAAGGAGGACCTATTAAGTTTTGAATTCACCTAAAAAAAAGAAGTAAAAGAAAAAGGGAAAAGAGGGGAAAAAACTTTCAACTTCCAACTTCTAAGGAGAGCATAGAAATTGAACATCTTGATAAGGATAGTGGACCTCCACATATCTCCACAATGGTATGATATTGTCCACTTTGAATATCAACTTTCATGACTTTGCTTTTAGTCCCCAAAAAATAATTTTGGGTTGCAATTTCCCACTTAGTCATACCTTTTTTAATGCTTATATTTGTTGTCTTTCCTCCACATCAACTTCTAGAACCATCTTGCTTGCTACCGTCTCAATCTGTCCATGCATCATTTCTAGGGGGGAAAAATTAAACAATATCCTCAAATTAATGGCCATTTAGATAAGTACTCTTTACAAAAAAAAAAAAACCTTTGATTGTTGATATTTACATAAATCAAACCAAAATAAAACAAGAAGGGTTTGGTAACCAATCACTTTAATATTTGCTTCTCTATTTTAAAAATGTTTCCTCATAAGTAATGGCAAGTCATTTCTTTACAAATAACTTAAACACTTTATATTACTCTTAAATGCAAAAATACATTTTATCATGTCAAAAATATTCTCAAACATAACATCATAATAAATTCAAAAAGTAAATTTAATTAACCTAAAGTAATTTTTATCATTCTATAAATATTGCAAGATCACATTAATGGTTTAACCATCTAAGAAATTAAGACAATCATATGAAACCCACCAAACCACAATCTATCCTTGTTGATAAGCCTGATCAGCATCATCTTAATCAACAAATCAATCAAGTTTAAAATTAAGCATGGCAATTAAAATTTTGACACCAAAAGTCAAAAGAATTAAAGAGTGAGTGGGCATGGTAAGTAAGAATATGATTGCCACCTAGCTATGATTAAAGGCAGAGAGCTTGGAAGCATGGTTATCCTAGCTTGGAAGGTCACCACTAAAGAAAGCTCAAGGGAAGACTGAAGAGAGAGTATGATGCCATTTGTCACACCAAGCTTGAATTTGAAGAAAGACAAATTTCAGTGGGGTTTTGGCAGGGTAGGTGAGTCAATGGGATTTTGGGGAGAAATTTGTTTCATCTATGTTTTGAAATTAATGACATAAGATTTATTTCGAACTGTGTATTCTATTTAAATTATCGTGAGGACATTGTGCTCTAGCTTAGCTCTCTAGTTCTTGCTCTAGTTTCAGTTCTCGCTCTAGATCTGTGCTTGTCTCATGTTGCTCTAGCTCTTCTTGCTCTCTCTCTTGCTTTAGTTCTCGCTCTAGTTCTACCTCTACTACTCTAGTTTGTCTCATGTTTTTCTAGCTCTTCTCGTTCTCGCTCTAGTTCTAGTTGTATTGTTCCTTTCTCTGACTTAATTTTTTCTTGTCTCTTTTTTTCCCGGATTTTCGACCACTTATTTGAGTGAGAGTAAGAGCAAGAGAGTTAGGGCGATGGCATTTTCGCGTACGAGAGCGTGAATATTGAAGACTGCCTCATGGCCTTTATGAATAATTTTGCACATATTGCCACATTAAAATGAATCATATTTCGTTATTTTCAGAATGTAGGTTATCAATCATTAAAGCACTGAAAAACGAGTAATTACAAAAACTCCGATTGTGTGGCCTAGAAGACGAGGCCAGAAAAGAAAACAAGTTGTGCATTACAAGTGGCAATATCAGAAGTTTCAATTTTCTTTCCTTCATTATAAAAATATATCATCAAACCATTTAAAGCATTATCAAGACAAAAGATGCACCAAATTGTCAAGCTATTGGGTATAGGGAATGACATCTGAAAACATGCATAAGGTATAAGTTTGTGTAACAATTAAAAAAACAGAAAGAAATAGACAATTTTTTTACAGTAGTAGTTTTTGGAAGAAGGTGTTGTTTTTCACTCAGTCTTAATTTTTAGGTATTTACCTATGGGTTGCACTTGGGCGTTGCCTGACAGTTTTTTTATAAAAAAAAACAAAATTTAAAAAATTATGTGGTTGTCCAATTGGACTGCCGAATACAAGGGTTGCACCTAAATCTTTTTCTTTATTTATTGACGGCGTAAACTTAAGTACACCAGATATTAGAAACTATCATCTTAATATTTATTTTTTGTTTTTGGTTTTATTTTTGTTCCTATAATTTTAAAAGTTTTAATTTGATTAAATTTCTCCAAATGTTCCTAACATTATTAAATGTTAGCTATCTTTTTATATGTGACATTTCTTTTGGACGTGTTAAAAGAAAATTGTTAACATAGGGTTGTTTTGATTGAGGAGTTGGAACGAATGAGTTAATAACTCCCCCAACTCCTTGTTTGGTCCAAGGAGTGGGCCCCACTTATTTATTAACTCTTCCTTGAGGGCTCCACATAACTCATACTTCCTGCAACTCCTTGCTTTAAACACAGTTTCTCAGAACTCCAGAGTAAACAACTCTGCACCCCAAACACAGACTTTAGAACTCCCCAGACTTCTTTACTCCTACTCCCTGCAACTCCTACTCCCCCAACTCCTCAATCCAAACGGCCCCTTAGTAACCATGATAACATTTTGAGAGCTTTAACTAAATCATTGACCGTTAGAACTAGTTTTCAAAGAAAACATTTAGGGCCTATTTGGGACACAAGTTATAATAACTAGTGTTATTATAACCTGTGAAATATTTTGCCCCTCAAACACAGACTATTATAACCCCAGACTATACTACTCTACATTTTAAATAATATTATATGATTCCACAGAATATAATAACTCACAGACTATTATAACTCTTTGTTATTATAACTCACTCAACGCCCCAAACAACCCTTTAGGAGTTGTTTGGGGCACAGATTATAATAATATGTGTTATAACTTATAATAATCTGTGGAATACTCCGTACCCAAACACAGACTATTATCCTCAGACTAAACAATTTTGTATTTTAAACAATATTATATAATTCTACAGACTATTTATAACCTACTTGCCCCAAAAAACCCTTTAGTAACAATAAAGGCGTTTTCACTGATTTAACTAAAGTTTAAATTGTTATTTGGTAAATAAAAAAGAAACCACGAACTATTTAAAGACAATATGTCACATGAGAAACGGTTGATATTTAATAATAACAGAGACGTTGGGAAAGATTTAACTAAAATTATATGAATGAAAACATTTATAATCATAAACTTAAACTACTATCAACAACGATTAAAATGATAAATAAAAGAAACCCCTGATCTTATGGAATAAGACAACGACTGTGCAGCATTCTACAAGATAATGCACATTGCACATTCATTATAATTCATACACTACTGCATTGGGAGGTTCAGAATCCAAATATAAAACGTAAAGAAAAAGTATGATATCTCATCATATTGGTCCCCTTCCCCAATGTGTCTTTTTTTAAGGTTCTCCTCAAGTCAAAAGTGGGGGTATCATCATTATATTAATTTATTCATTTTATTTTTATATATTCAGATATTCATAAGTCAATAGTGGTGCGAGTATCGACCTACCACCATCCTTTATGCCTAAGAAGCACGAATACTTTAATTTGGCTAGCGTGTCCGTGTCGGACACGTGTCAGACACTTAGACACTCCGACACTTGTTAGCATTATAGATGTGTTAGAAACTAGTTGTACAAAGTCAATATAGGTCTATTATTTGTTAGGCACATAATGAACACTTGTCAAGTATACTAAACTACATGTAATATAGGACAAAAATAATGAAGTTTGAGAACGAAATACATCAAAATCATTTTTTTAAGCATATAGATACATAAACTTATTAACTTTAAATTTCTTTCTATATAAAAATGATATATATTTTAAAAAATGTATATTTAATAAACGTGTCCTAGCCGTGTTCGTGTCCTAGATTTTAAAGAAATGACGTGTCGCCGTGTCCGTGTCGTATCGTATCCGTGTCTCGTATCCGTATATGTGCTTCTTAGCTTTATGCTATGCCATTGCATGAAATCAAGTGTCTTCATTCAGAAAAATACAGAGTTTCTATTGCACAATGTGTGTATATATATATATATATATATATATATATGATGCTTCTAAACATGATTTTCTAATTAGAGCTGCCCTAAAGCCCAAATCCGAGAGATATCAAGAGTTTTTATTTATTAAGCTCATCCGAGCACTCGAACCTGAAACCTCTAAGCCAGTATGACCAAGAGACCCCAAAAGCTTACCAACAGAGTTGCCACTTGGAGGAGGCTTATGAATTTTCTTATTTTGTTATCTACTTTTAATCTAGGGGGAAATCAAACTAAATTTTGAAAATTAAAATAAATAATAAAAAAAGTAGTTTAAAAAAATTTGTTTTCATTTTTAGAATCTATCCAAGAATTCAAATGTTATGAAACTCAGGATAAGAAAATAAGAACAATTTTTAGAAACGACTCAGTAATTATCAAGCGATGCTTTAATTTTATAAATCACAAAGATTGCCCAAATATACATAAATCTAGGCTTTTGAAACTAATTATTTCACACAATTCAAACATAAAGCATATGAATACATAGCCTTGTTTTTATAAATCACAAAGATGATAGTCTAAATATACATAAATCTAGGCTTTTGAAACTAATTATTTCACACAATTCAAACATAAATCATAAAAATACATAGCCTTTAATAAACTAAATTTTTTAGTACAACAAATGTATGAGAGAATAGGAATTCGAACCTCCAACTTTAAAATATAATAGTACATAGTAATTACGGTTAGTGGAGACCCTCGCTAGACATTTTAGCCTATGAACTATAGTAGATTGTATTGTTATAAGCACACAAAAATCAGTTCTATTTTCATTATTCATTAATTAATAATTTATATGCACATTTTTGCCCACTAAATCTGTGACTAGCAACAGCACCACCGTCAACCGGCGACCCCACCACCAAAAACAAGAAACAATCAACTATCTTCTAACATGTGCACATTTTTCATTTTCAATCATAATCACAGTGTGAAATATTATAAGAATGGCGATAAAGTATTCAGAACTTACCTTTCCGAACCCCTATATAAAGGGAAGCCTCCGTTCCAAATCTTCTCATCGATCGAAGAATCGAATCACCATTGGAGTTGTTTCATGTTTGTGATAGAGAGAGCGAATATCCTTCCAATTCACAGAAGTACATTCTCAATTAAAGCCCTCTGGTTTCAGATTTGAAAAGGTCCGAAAATGGCGTGCAGTAGAGCGATTGGGGCTACATTGTTGGCTCTGTTTCTCGTGGACCTCGCCTTCGCCGCCCGGTCACCGAGGAGAGGGTTCGGTGAAGGAGGAGGTGGGGGAGGCGGCGGCGGAGGAGGAGGACTATTTCCAGGTTCGAGTTATGGATCGGGAGGAGGCGAAGGATACGGTGAGGGAGAAGGCGACGGAGCGTTCGGCAGAGGCGGCGGAGGAGGTGGCGGTGGAGGTGGGGGCGGAAGGGGGTCCGGATCTGGATTTGGGTCAGGATTCGGATCTGGAAGCGGCTCGGGGTTTGGAAGAGGCGGCGGAGGGGGCGGTGGCGGTGGTAGAGGAGGAGGCGGAGGCGGAAATGGATCAGGCTATGGCTCGGGATACGGCAGTGGAGGCGGATATGGAAGTGGGAGTGGCAGAGGAGGCGGTGGAGGCGGCGGCGGTGGCGGAGGTTCTTCCGGGAGTGGCTCAGGGTTTGGTTCGGGATACGGATCGGGCTATGGATCCGGACGCGGAGGATGGGATGAAATTTCGCCATGAAAACGAATCTCTGATAGAAATAAGCACTTCGTTGAGTTACCGATTACAGTAGTTTGTTGCGATAGGCGTCTGATTGAAGAAGAAATACGAATAAAGGCGGCGGCGCCATTGACGGCCTCCATTGGAGGTTGCGAGTGGCGAGTCTGCATATCATAGAATAGAATCAATATTTATATGTGTAGTTACATTGTCATATTATGCATGCATATTTACATGTTAAATATCACGTCACGTTGTAGTATAATTTCCTAAAGTTAATGTAATGTTGTAGCCATATTATATTTCCACTTATACTATCGTTTGCATTTGACTTCTATTTTAATGATTTTATGAATATTGATTTTAGTGTAATTGATTTGTCCATAATTGATTTATTAAAAGTGATTTTCATATAATCATTTTCATGTTTGGTTTTATACTTTTAATAGGGATTTTAGTTTTGAAAAAAATCATTTTTTTATGGAAATTTATGAATTTCGACAAAAGATTACTGTTTTTACTCGTCATTAAAAGTATACTATTTTAAAAAATGAATAATAGTCATTTTAAATTACAATCACTTGACAAAAATTATTTGATAATCACCTCTCAAGTGATTGAAAGTGAATCACTTCAAATGATTTTGGATTCTTCCAAAATCACTTGCTTAATATTGTCAAACATTGTTGGATTTTATGTACTAAAACTCGTAGTTTATAATTGATAAACATTTTTCGTGTTTCTTTTCGATAAATCGTTATTGAATTAGTATACTATAATCTTGAATCCAATAAACTAAGGCCCGAGGGTATTTAATGTAGACTTGAACTTTATGTGATGACATATCATGGATCAAGTTCGAGTATATAGCCTAAAATGGTCTATAGTATAGGGATAATGTTGGGCGTCTTATTCTGGGGACACTATGGATGCGACCTACTTTGTAGTTAGTATAAACGATTTGATCCTGAATCGTTCATATAAAGATATGTAAGTGGGGGCATCCTATTCAATGAGTTTGTATAATACTAGACCACGACATAGTCACTTTTGCTTTATAACATCGTTTACTGTATAAAACTGACTATTCAATTTTGATGACCTAGGTAACTCGATCTCAATCCTGAGCTAACTATGAACTCCTGTTTATTCGAGATTATCCTTATATCTCCATGGGTGAGAGCAGCTCAACGACGTTGGTTCAATAAGCCTCCCATTTTAGGGGTAAGACCGGGTAGATAGTTGGGGACATATGGTGCAAGATGGAATTCACTCCTACCCGACTCTAGGGATAGTAGATAGTTTGTTCCCTTAAGTGTTGACTTCGGAACTAGAACAAGGGGCCCCACCCCTCTCACTAGGCTGAGAGGGACTAGATTTGTTGGTTGGACCACAAATCAAATGTTCTATAAAGGTTTAGTGGGGACTTAAGAAACAATAAGTGTTCTTAGGGGTAAAACGGTATTTTGACACAGTCGAGACCACGAACAACCTGTGAATAATTGACTTACTGGTTACGATTATATCAGGTGGACAAAAATATATCTACAGTGAGGGGAGTGCAACTACGGGACTTTAGTGGAATGACTCGTTAGTTAACAAAAGTTGATTAATTAGATTAAAGAGTTTGACCGGTTAATCTCAGATTGTTGGAGCCCATGATTTGTAGGTTCATTAGGTCCCCCTGCTAGCTCATATGGATTAAACTTAGAACAGTATCATGGATTAATTCGAATTGTTCGAATTAGGAAAGAAGTTTTAAACCGACAAGTATATGTGATATAACTATCGGTTTTTTATGATACAATATTTCAAATATGATTTGAATTTCAAAAATATGAATGTGGATTCATGTTTGGGAGGTCAAAATTAGTTATGAGGGTCAAAATCGAAAAAAGTCAAATGGTTGACGCTCGGGAAAAGTCAAAGTTGTACTTTGACCTAATAGAAAATACTATTTTACCCTTGACTAGAGTTAGTGGAGTTATCCAAGTTTTTGTTGGACAATCCCACTAACTTAAGTGGACTATGTGTAAACATTATAAAATGACACATAACCCATTTTAGTTAGTGTTTTGTAAGATGTTGCTTTTTGGTGAGCCTTGACATGCATCTTTATAAATAGGTTTGTTTTCAAAATAAAGGGTTCCTTTTGTTGAAGTTTGAGTTTTTAAAAAAGAAGTCTCACCAAAACTTACTTCTTTCCAAATGATAGCGGAGAAGCTCTAGTGGTGGTCCGGTTGTGTTCGGTTTGTGTTTTGGCAAGAAGATCGTGAAGAAATTGAGCTACAAAGGTTGTATTTTCTTCCCTTTTTTAGTTTATTGTTTTTTGTATGTTGCATGCTAATTTCTATTAAGTTAGATGCAATTAGAGTGTCATTAGATCATTTTTCTGCTGCGCATATCTCGCGTTCCATCAAACATCACACTTTAGGTAGCAAAGTGATTTTAGACATGTCGAAAGTGATTTTGGTCACTCCAAAATTACTCCCAAACATGTCTTTAGTTTTTTTTTTTAAAATCAATCGAGTTATTATTATTTACTTAAATTTACCAATTACCACAATATTATTCACATGAACATAGTTGAACCTATTACAAGTAAACGAATTCCAACAAATCAATCCAATCGAAACCGATCGAATCAAAGTTAGTTGGACGGTTTATAAGCAAAGTTGGTTGGGTCCAAAATTGGGGGCTAAAAGAGCCCAAATATGACCAACCGACCAGTTTTTAAATATATATATATATATATTACATAATATAAATAATAATAAAATATAAGATGTGAAAATTTATATATATAAGTTAAAATAAATACATATATTAAAAAAACGAATTTTCACTGAAACCGAACTGAACGGTTCGATCAATTTAACCTTCAAAATTTGATTTTTCGCTGAAATCGACCAACTGAACCGTTCGATCAATTTAACCTTTATTATAATTAAAAAAAATTAACCGACTAAAAATCAATATTTATAAAAAAAAAAATGTACTTAGTTTAATGCATGTAGAAGGCAAATTTCGTGGAGGTCGTCTATCTCATTAAGGAGTTGTTTGGGGCGTTTGTGGGTTATTATAATTTATGCAATCATATAATATTATTTAAAATGCATATTAGTATAGTGTGAGGTTATAATAGTTTGTGTTTATGGTGCAGAGTATTCCACAGGTTTTAATAACACAGGTTATTATAGTCGGTGCTCCAAACAGACCCTAAGAGACGACTTCCATGGTTTAAAACTACGCTACTTAATAAAAGAAAAAAAAACATTTTTTTAATTGTATCAATTTTAATTTTGAACTTTTAATTTCATCAATTTAAACTTCAAAATTCAATTTTAACCAAAAACTTTAAATTTAATCAATTTAAACTTCAATCTCGACATATTATATCAACTTTAACCCAAAACTCATAACGTTGTCAATTTAAATATGAAACTTGAATAAATGTATCAATTTACACAATCGGTTAAGTTTTTGTTTTCATCACCGTTATAAAAACGTTCTCCACACATATCCAAAGTCAATTGTTACTTAACGATACATACTTGTTTGTTTTAAAAAAAAATGATCTAAACAAATTATTACATCGTTCCACATTGGATTGCACACTATCATGAAAGCATGAACTCGATTCTTGAAAGTATAACCTATACAAAAACAAATGGACTCTTGTGTTTCTCTCACATTTCATATTGATACCAACGACGAAGAATGTAAAGAAAAAATAGGCGGTGACGTCATGGAAGGCCATACCATGGTGATTTCGTTAATTTCGGTGGTGAGAGGTTTTAGCTCGACTAAATGCAAAAGAGAACAAGAAATGCGGTGATAAATAGAGTGACGCCCATGAACACGATGAACTGGCTATAACCGACCTTATTAATCTCATCGATACTTTTATGAAATGATTAGAGTGACATTGATGTTCGAGAGGAAGGAAACAAAAAATCTAATGAGAGTAATTTTGAAATCTTTACTAGTGTTGCGGTAGATGAAGGACAAATGAAACTCGATACTGACAATAAATTAAAAAAAAACAATATTCGACCGATTCAAGATTGAGCATACTCCATTGAGAAGAAATATGGTACATATAGGTTTTAACCGAATATGTAAATTGATGCACTTATTCAAGATTGATGTTTAAACGATTAAATTGAAAATTTATGGTTAAAATTGATACAATCTGTCAAGTTTGAGATTTTCAATGGATTAAATTGAAATTTAAGGGTTAAAATTGATACAATATGTTAAGATTTAAATTGATAAAATTGAAAGTTGATGGTTAAAATTGATATACTGTCCAAAGTTCATAGGTCAAAAATGTTTTTTTTTTTCTGTATAATAATAATAACAATAATATATTTTAATATTCTAAAATCCAAATAATGGCTGTATTTATTGCAATACAATCCTTGAAAATCGCTGTTCCATTTTACCATTGTCTTATCCATCTCTCACAGCCCCTCTTGGCTAATGCTTCTTACTTCCTTCACCGAAAGCCTAAAAACTCAATATCCTTTCCAATTCCTCTCTGCAAAATCTTCAAACGCGTTAATGGCGTTGAGTTTTTGCTCTCCGACCTCCACTTCACTTCCCTGCAAAAGCCCCAGAACTTCTTTTCCTCTCACCCGCAGACCATTCGTTATCACTTCATCTGCCGACGATTCTACCAGGCCTTCGCTTCGCATCTCCGCGAATTCGAATCCAAAAGCGCACTTCGTTGCCCGGAGGAGCGAGTCCGTCACGGTTCGGCAGCTGGCGCGGCCTCTAAGTAATGTTAGAAGCGTTTTTTGAATTTCGAGACGAACTTCTGATTTCTTGTGGTGTGTTTCTGGCTTTCGATTTTGAGGGATTTTGTGTTTGGATGATGCAGATGAGTATATGAGTTTGCCGGCGAGTCAGTACTCGGTGTTGGATGCGGAGAGGATTGAGCGGGTTGATGATAACACTTTTAGGTGCTATGTTTATAGATTTAAGTTCTTTGCTTTTGAGGTTTGCCCTGTTTTGATTGTTAGAGTTGAAGTGCAGCCTAATGGGTGTTGCATCAAGCTGCTGTCGTGTAAGGTATGGAGTAATTTGTGTTTTTGTTCCCTCTGTTTCGTTTTGTGGAATGTTGAATGTTTATGTCGTCATTCAGTTCTTGTCTGTTTTGATATATTTTTTTTAATGACGAACAGCTTGAGGGCTCGCCAATCGTGGTTGCACAGAATGATAAATTCGACGGTGAGAATCTGAATTATGCATAGCTAATGTGCAGAAACATTGAACATTGTTTGCTGCCTTAAAATTTGCAACCGTTTCTTTTTATGTAAAATATGGATGAGGTAAATTTTGAAATGAAAATGTGAAAGAAGTTGTGCTTATGGTCCATTTCTCTTAGTCTTTGCTTGCTTTACCTCTGTCATAACTTGTTATAATTGGCAATTCAATTTTTCAATAGAGAATTGGCAATCATTTGTTCAAATATGTTGTAATTTATAAGAAGATTTGTTGTCAGTTATTGGTTTACTCTTACACTGAAAATAAGTGCTAGAATAAAAGATTACTAGATACTTTTTTTTTTTCCAGATATCCGTGAGTGTTTGGGTGCTTGCGTGCACCTCCAGTATTCTCACGAGATAATCACATGACCCTGTTACATTTGGTTGACAAGAAAACTCATGGGATATTAAATCATACCATGACTTGAACTCATTCACTCTAAGCCTTTATTATTTACACGACCCTATTGTTATTGAATATCAATCTTTTGTCGGCATAACTCCTTCCATCCTACTCCTGACTCCTGAGGGACGTTCTTGGCCTATTCCAGTGATTAGCACCAAGTACGGGAAAGCAAGAACCACTGAATGGCGTTTTTGTTTTTTGGCTTTAGATTGCATCCTTATAGTATTGCTGCTCTCCATGATTTCTACCTTGTTTTGCTGGAAGAGCAGCCATTCATCTTGTTGAGTTTTTGGTTCATGCTTTTTTCAGGACTGCTTTGACATTGATTTGGTGTCGGAATGCAGCTTATATGGTGAACCAGATTTCTTACGATGTCGATCGAGGCAACTCACCCTTGCAGAAACTCACATCGGATACTGTCATTGAGGTAGTGGCAATTTTATTCAACAGCATCATCACTGGAAAATATGTTTGCATTGCCCTGAACAAAAAATACTTCCCTTGTTCTGGGAAATCCAGGTTAACATTGAGATTCCTTTCGCCTTCCGCGCAATTCCTGTACAAGCAATCGAGTCAGCTGGGACCCAAGTCCTCGAACAAATATTGAAGATTATGCTTCCCCGCTTCACCACCCAGGTTTTCTGAACATTTTGCTTTTGATTGCTGTATTTCAACGTTTGCTTGATTTTATGACCTGTTCTTACTTCTCCAACTCTCTACATGTGAAAATCCTCTCATTAAATTTAATGATATTTATATGTGCATTATTTGTAATCTTCATGAAGTAGGGGAACTCCAAGAGAAAATCTACAATATGGTATTTAAATCTGAATTTTATTCTTTATAATTCATATGCACAGTGTATATCATCCAAAGAGAAAACTACATTATAAATGAAGTCCAAACCCAATATTTAATGGTTACAAGGCATTATCCATCATGGTTCACTCGTTTATCAGATGCTTAAATGTTTCCAAAACAGTGGCTTTTGCTTTTATCTTACTCTGATTTACCAATCATGTAAGATTTCACGAGACGATCGATTTCCGAAATCTATGAACATTAACATTACACCTTGGCTGTTAGAATGTGTCAAATATAATATCATGAATTCGTACGACTTATTTCATTTCATTACATTTCTAAGGGATCTTTTCAGCATCTTTATATCAGCATGTTGCATTTAACACTTGCAATGCCCTCTCCTCCCAACTCCAACGAAACCATTTGAAAGAAATATGTGATCGGTCTCATACACTTCGACCCTTCAGCTTTCTTTACTATTGTTATATCGATAAATTCTTGACTGGCATGATCATGTCGTGCAGCTTGTGAAGGACTATCAAGCATGGGCCTCCGGTGATACATCAAGGCAACCTCTTGGGACAGGTGAGATCTGAGATTTGTATCTAAAAACTACGCCTCGATGTCGGTCTCGAAGTCTTCTATTACCTTTGGCCTTTGGCATTTTCATACGACTCTAGAAGCTGCAAGAATTTGTGTACTTGGAGTCTAGGACCACTCTTTTAGGCTGTTTATGATCTTGTTTGCCAAGCCAAACATATTCTTCACTAGGGCATTAGTAAAATTTTGGTTTTAGCAGGTTGAGTGAGTACATGTGAATTTCCTTAAGGTATTTTTTTTTTTTTTTTTGGATAATCGGGGTCGGAGCTTAAATTTCCTTAAGGTATTCTAGTGAAAGTATAGTTCATGCATGTCATTTGAACTCCATTTTGTAGTCAATTAAGAATGTTGGATTTATTGCGTAAATGATAATGTTGTTTATGTAATATGGCATTTTGTATCTAATGTATGATTGATTGATTTTATTTTGAATAAATTAAAACTTATTAGGGTATGTTATGCATTTCAAGATAAGATCATTATTTATTTTTGTTGGTTAAAGTTACCATTTAAGTCTTTGTAACTTGAGTTTCATTCTATTTTAGTCCAACTTTCAAATCTATAATTTTAATCTATAGATTCTTAATAAGGTCATGGGTTCGAATCCTCCACCCCTCGTCTATAGATTCTTAATAAATCATAAAATTAGTCACTGCCATTAGTTTATTATTTATTTTGTTTAAAAATATTTAGTCTCTCACTTTTTTCCTTTAAAAATTTTAGAAACATATTCCTATGTTATCTTTTATTGCATGGAAAGTATTATTATTTCAATCCCCAAACCCCAATTGTACTTAAAAAAAAAAGTATTATTATTTAACAAATTTCAATTAAAAAAAATTTGAAGGACTAATTTTAAAATTTATCGAAAGGACAACGACTAAAATAGAATAGAATGAAATTCAAATTTCGGGCCCCAAAATGATATTTTAGCATTCTATTTATTTTGAATATTATATTTAGTGTGATACAATAATGTAATTTCAATATTAAGGCCTTTTTCTATCTAAAATGTTGCGAGATCTAATATCTGTCTATATTTTTTTTTAAAAAAACACAATATTTCATCATCACAATTTGAGGGCAGGAGACTCTAACGAAGTATTGGACCCTTTTTTTTTTGGGTCGGAGCAACATAATTAGCCATAGATGATGCTATATCGATGGATCATAATTTTTTTTAGTACATCAACAATTAGAGTTTGGGGGATTCGAACCCATGATCTGTCATGAGTTATACTTAATGTCAATTGAGCTATGCTTTAATTTAATCCATCTAAATTTTAAAATGGACTTTAAAAAAAGGGGGTTGGGAAACGAGCACGCTCACGGGCAGAGAGATTCCATTCGATCTTATACATTTCTATCTATGAACTTACCAAAATTTTTAACATGTGTATTTCTTCTCAAAAAAAAAAAAAAAGATTTACTCTATTTTAATTCTTAAATTTGTACATTGTCAATTAGCCCTTAAATTTTTAAAACACAACCACTTTTATTGTTAACATTTATTTTGCTTTAAACAAATAAATAAGGTGGCTTCAAACATGTGCGATGTTAATGTGAACGTGTATTGTGTAATGAAAGGTCAAATGTTATATAATTGAATAATTGTCTAAATAAATTAGTCAAGGTGGGGGTGTTTGGATTGAAGAGTTAGGGGAGTGGAGTTGGGAGGAGTTAATAACTCCCCCAACTCCTGAGTTAATAACTCCCCCAACTCCTTGTTTGGCCCAAGTAGTTAT
Organism: Trichosanthes cucumerina; assembly: GCA_036507285.1. Classification (NCBI taxonomy): domain Eukaryota; kingdom Viridiplantae; phylum Streptophyta; class Magnoliopsida; order Cucurbitales; family Cucurbitaceae; genus Trichosanthes; species Trichosanthes cucumerina. The sequence continues at coordinate 7,596,074 of CM071845.1, forward strand.
TAACTCCTTCTTGTAGGTCCCACAACTTTATTAATTCTTTCTTCAATTCTTTTTATGGGTCCCACAGATTTTTAACTCATTTTTTGTGGGCCCCACAGACTTCTTTACTCCTACTTCCTACAACTCCTACTCTCCTAACTCCTCAATCCAAACGACCCCGAGGTAGTCTATAAAATCATGACTTAAAATGTAAGCATTTATCTAACAAAAAGTTGTCTGTCATGCTTCATCAAATGAAGTTTTCTATAGTTAAAGGTTGCATAAAAAACACATTAGGTCACGTTTACTCGCCCATAGTGGGAATATGCTGGAATCATAATAAAAAACAATCGTAATTGGAATCAACTAAAATAGGACATTGGTATTCCTTCAAATCATTTTCTAAGTATTTAAAATTAGAGATGCCCATTTTCCCAGCGGGGACCCGCCCTAACGGGGCGAGAAATCTCCGTTTAGGCGAGAAACGGAGGAGGGAGTGGGGATAAAATTTTCCTCGTTGGCTAAACGGGGACGGAGAATCCCCGTCCCCGACCCCGACTCCATCCCCGCCCCGCTTCCCGTCCCCGTCCCGATTAATATATTTAATTTTAAATATATGTATTTGTATAAATCTAATAAACCAAAGTCTAAAATTTTATTAAATATCATTTTATTTTTCTAAAAAAATTGAAAAAATGCCTCTTAACTAGAATTCTCTAAAGAATAATTAACCATTTAAATATAACTTTTCAAATAAAAAAAGAAATTAGTTAATAAAATTTAGAAAAATAAAATTCTTAACCGGGAATTATTCCCAGAAACCCAATCCCGCAAAAATTTCAGAATCTCTCATGCCCTCATGCGAAATTAAATGGAGAATTTCGCGGGGACGGGAAATGAAATGGGGGCGGGGAGCCATTCCCCGACCCCGCCCGCCCCGTGGACATCTCTACTTAAAACCCTTTTTTTTTTGTGTACTAATAAACATTTTTTTTAAAAAGTGAAATTTATTCCAAATAGATTCTTATGTGATAAAATAATAACAAAAACAAAAAATAGTTGTTTTAATAGACATTTTGAAAGTTCATGAGGTAACAAAAAAAAAAAAAGGAACTAACTCGATCTCAAAATAGGAATTAAACACATTTTGTGTTTCGAACTTTCAACAAAATTTTAAGTCATAAAAACTTTCCTAAATGATTGAAGGAAGCACACTTATTAGATTAAGAAGATTACTGTACTGACTGTTACTTGTAATGTTTTACATTTTTTGCTATAAGTTAACACAAGCTATAAAGGGTAAAATTTCTATGAGAAAAAAGTGTATATCAAGAACCTGTAGCAAACATTCCAATTTTTTGTTACTGGGAGCTAGGTCAAACTAATAACAAGGCACTCAATCTAAAACTAAGATCACTATAACTTTCAAGATTGTATTTAATAGGTTGATGAACTTTAAAAAAAAATGTTAAGTAGGTTTTTAAACTTTTAATTTTGTGTCTAAATTCTTGAATTAATTTCAATTTTGTTTCTAGTATGTCCTTAGCCTATTAGACATTTCTTTTTTTTAAAAAAAGTTTTCAAGACCTATAAACCCAAAATGGTTCATGAAGTTTAAAAAGTTAATGACAAAAACGTACTGCACACTATATTCAAAGTAGCTTATTAGGCACTTTTAGAATTCAGGGATTTATGAGACATATTAAGTCAAGTCCCAAGTCAGGTAAGTGCATCAAGGAGTCGCAACTATTGCAACAACTAGAGTAAAATTAAAAATTAAGAGACGTATTACACACTTTCTAAATTTTTGTTACACAACTCTAAGAATTTTAGAGACTAAACTTATAATTTAACCTATCATACAATCTTAAAGCATGAATCAACTGTGTTTATTTTGTTAGATTTAGCCAACCGGAGACTAATTCAATTGGTAAAGACATTATACACTTGATTAGGGGTTCAAATTTTCACTCATGTTTTTTTTTTTATCCTTTTTTTTGTCTGGTTTGATTCCTAGTCCTTTTATGAAAAATGGAAAGAATAGTTATTCAAATGAAGAATGGAATTTATAGCTCAAACTTTAAGTTGATTCACTTTCCTAATATTTATATACTTTTGATTGCATGGCTTAAGAGGGTTAAGTGGGAATTCAAATGGAAACAGAGATAGAAGTCAGAAAAAGAACACACACCTTTGGCTCACTTTGTAATCTAGCCCTTAATCAAGTTATTATGGGAGTCACTAGATATTTCAACAAATTTATCCCCAAGAAACTGAACCTTCAATGAGGAATCAAGCCATTTGACTTGGGAGCTTCCATTGAAACAGAGAACTTGTTTGGCATCTTCCTGAAAATAAACAAGAAACAGGTACCGAGATCAGGTTTGTTAAATTACTTTGTTAACTAAGAAGTTGCAAACCACCATGAATTGGACTAGTGATCAAGTCAGGTAAATAATAAAGGTTTTCTAGAGAATGAGTTCAAACCATAATGGCCATCTACCTCAGATTTAATATCATACGAGTTAGCTTGACAACTAAATATGATAGGGTTAGACCGTTTTTTCGTGTTCGAGGTGTGTGCAAGCTATCAACAGGGAAAAAAAAAGTTGCAATAACATGCAAATGATTCAGGGAAGATACTGATTGATACCTTTAAGCTCTGTGTATTACCATAGGTGTAATAGAACTCTGGATCAGAAGAAAGTTCCCCATTGATTGACTCTTCATGATTCTGCATTTCTTCTTTGTGCTGTTTCAGCTCCTGTTCAAGCACTTGAACTCTCTTGAAACACTCTTCTTTCTCCTCCTCTAGGTACTTTACTTTCCATTTTAACTGGTTATTTGTTCTTGTTAACCTTGCAAGTTCATTTTTCATCTTAGATTGCAATGTACAATATGCTTCTTTTGCAGTCAGCTCCCACTCTAGCCTCCAAACCTTTTCCTCTAGGGCAGTTTTACTTCTTTTGTAGCCCCCTAATTCAGAGGCTACTTTTTGCATATCAGATATTTCCTCCAAATATGTCACACTTTTGTCCTTAAGTTTCTCATAGTCTTCAATCAACATCTCAAAGGAAGCTTTGAGACACTTGTTTTGATGTTCTGATTCAATGAGTGATTTCTTGAGTGCCAAAACTACATCTTGGAGCTTTTCCTTCTTTTGCAACTTTATCTTGAGGGCTGAAACTTCTTCTGCTAGATTTTTCCTGTCATTTTCAGATGCTTTCAACTTAAACTCGTGCTGTCGAAGCGTGTTCTTCAATTTCGACTCGCTGTTCTTGACATTTTCTAAGGAACTTAGCACTTTTCTCTGACAATCCATAAGAATGTCCTGGTTTTGCTTAGAAACTGTTAGCTCACCTATAACTCCAAGCACTTTTCTTTCTGATTCTTTGTGAATCAGATCAATCTTGCTCTCACATAGCCTAAGTTTTCCTTGTGCTTCTTGCAGAGCTGCTTCTAGCATTGTCTTATCTTCTCTTAAACAACTTAGTTCAAGTACAGCCTCTCTCTCATTTTCATCAAAAGTTGTAGACATTTGTTTCATGAGGTGCACGACTTTTCGTTCGAGGTTGTCGACCTCAGCCGTTTTCTCCAAGTACATCTGATTTAACAAGCTATCGTCCCGAGCAAGGTTTGCATTATGTCTTTGAATTTCACGAACCAATGCATCGAGTTCTCCATTCATGGTTTTCTCTTTCAAACTAATCTCTTTTAGCATTCTGCAGAAACTTGCTTCTAGATTTTCGACTTCCTTTAAGATAGCGGAAAAAAGTTCGAGTGTGTCCTTCACTTCGACTTCTAAGATTGCACAATGACCCTGTAAATCCATCTTTTGCTTCCTCAGCTCACTATTTGATATCTGCAGTAAACAATGCTCCTCCATTATACTGTCAACTGTGGCCTGCAGTTTCTTGTTTTCTATTTTCAAATTCTGATTCTCTTCTAGAGCTTCAAAGACTTGTTTCTGTCTATTTTGAAACTTCTCTTTCAAATCAAGTTTTTGTGCCATGATTTCATTTTCCAATTCACATACTTTGTTCTGGAGTTTCCCAACATCAGATTGTGAATCTTGTAACAGCAAACACGTCGACTCCTTTTCGTCTGTCAAGTGCCTTAGAACAGCCTCCAAACCACAAATTCTTTCTGATAAGCAAATATTTTCATTTTCTAGTTCTAACAAGTGCTCTTCTAGTTCATCATTTTCACTTTTTACATTCAATGATGTCTTGGAAATGATTTCATTAGCTAAAACCTGAGGATCCATTCTGCTTTTTCCGAGTGAATCGATCACGTCTGCCTCCGTTCGACTTTTCTCTTCCTTAATACCTGCAATATGAGCTTCCAACTCCTTTCTACAATGCTTCAAGCCTTCAATTTCCTTTTCCTTCCGCATATTTTCATGCCGTAGGCTATTGATGACGACATTCGTCTCCGAATTTGGATCGTTGAATCCAAACTCCATATGCAGACATAAAGGATTTTCATACAAACCACCATTCTTCAGCTTAGTCTGAGCTTGTGGAGGAGCTGCCACTCCTAGATTTGGCTTTTCTTCTAGACATTTAAACACATCTTCATGAAGGGTAAAACTTGCTTCAAACAAATCCTTGAGCTGGATAAATTTGTTGAAGATAACCTCTGCTTGTTCTCCAGCACGGAATCCTTCATTTTCGCCACGTTCCATCCGATAAAAGTCGTTTTTGTAATCCGAAGACGCCACCAACGAAGGGAAATCCATTTGCTTCAACTCACTTGTTGAAGAAATCTGAAAACATTCATACAATTCAGAGAACTTTTCTGAGATCTTTATGATAGTATTGAAATCAAACGAAGAACACATCTGAAATTTCTTTCTTAGAAGTTCTGTTTCTTTAAATGGGCTGCAACTTTCTCCATTTTCGAAACGAAGTCCTCCGAGACCTCGAGCTTGGAAATCTTCAGAAAACTTTGTGTCCATGTTTGTTTTCTTTCTATTATTTTCAACAAATTTTCCAAAAAAATCCACTTCATGGATCTTCTTCTTTAGTGTTTTCCTGGCAATTGGAATAATCTCTTCATTCTTTTGAACAACGGTTTCTTCGACACACGAACCGTGAATTTCCTTTCGTATATCCTCGAGAAAATCTTGATCCTCCGAGCTCGTTCTCTTGTTATCTTCACTGCTGATGATGCTATAGCCATCCATATCATCAATCTCTTTCTTGTCTACTGAAAGGTTGTTTACCTCCATCTGCTGCTTTTCCATTTCCCTTAGGACAGAAACAAGTTCAAGATTTGCCTCTTGACTTCTCTTAAGCTGCAAAGCCAAATCATCATTTAATTCTTTCTGAAACTTCATTTCCTTTTCCCATTCATTTTTTATGTTATTATCTTCATCCTCCATTTGAAAAACAATTGGCTCTTCCATTAGCATCCTCAATTTATCAAGTTCCTTCTGCAATCCATTGCATCGAGTGTGTATCTCCGAAAGCTCCATTTGAAGGCTCGTCCGGTGCTTCGTCTCAGCTCGAAGTTCACTTCGAAGTTTATCCAACTCTGCCATAAGCCTCTGAGAATTCTGCTTCCACATATCCACTTCTCCCTTAAGCAACTCGATCGTAACTTCAGTGGTGCCAATGAAGTTTCTAGATGAACTAGAATTATGCGAAGTTGATATTCCAACAATCGAAACTCGATCGCAGTTTTCGACTTGGCTGCCTGAGATAGCAACTTTTGAGCCTGATGATGAATGACTTGATCTTGTAGATCCATTAAATGAATGGTATCCAAAATTGCTGTATTGAGTGCCACTGAAATCTTCTTGTCTTTCTGCAGAATCTTTTAAGACCCCACTCAAAGTGCTTTTCTTGGCAAGATCTTCTCTTCTAAAAAAACCAAAAGCACTTCCTGGAGCTGCACTAGCTTCCTGTTGCCACAGCAGGAAGCTTAGTTTATCACAATGATTCAGAGACAAGAAACTCATCTAATATATATCTCATTTCACATTCACTATAACATTTTTATGCAGTTCAATAGTAAAGACAGATTGTGATTCACTGGAAAGGTAAAAGTAAATCTGACTCCATTATTGTGTTTACTTTACAGTTCATAAAATTATAACTGTAATTATTAGGAGCATGGAAAAAGCATAACTTTTTACAAGAGTGTATTTGATCATGTAGTTTTTCTAATCTTTTTGTTCTGAATTTCATGAATCATTGTATCATGTTAAACTGAAAGGAATCCTTTTCGAATCCGCGTGCTTCGTGTCGTTTCGACTTTCGTGGCATTTAGGATATTTCTTCCCCAGTTAGCTGATAGATTCTAACTTAAACAGTGATGTTTAGGAAGTCACACAGAGCTAGATTTGGAAATCAATACATTTTTCTTTATGAAAAATTGGCTGGAAGTACTATTGTTAAAGTATTAATATAATATTAAAGGTATCATAACTCTTCAGCTTTCTGGCTTGTTGTGACTTGACCACTTTCATGCTTCGAATGAGAAGTTTCGCTTTCGTTCTTTTCTTAGCTTCGGGCCTGGTCCTTTATGCGAGGCTCTTTAGTTTACAGGGTGGTTCCTCTTAAATCACCAATCAACCCAAAGACTTAAGCTGATAGGTAAGAGTAAATTTAATTATACTTGGAAATTTGAAAAAAAACCAAACAAGTGGAAATCAATATTTATTGGGGAGGAAGCTTAAGGTTTCGAGCTCAAGATCTTTTGCTCTGATACCATCTAACAGTTCCCTTTATGAGAAAAAAATTGAGTTAGAGTTGTAGCTATGAGTGCTACAGATTGTCTAATGAGAGGAATGGAAGTGATTGACACGAGAACTCCTCTAGGTGGAACTCTCATTGACCTACTTAACTCACTATAGTTAGAGTTTTCTATAGGCCATTCACGATCTAATAGTAGGAAAGCCCGCCTCCAGGAAGGACGAGCGAGCATTTCCATCCATTTCTATAGAGCAAAGGGGAAGCTCGTAGAGTTTTCCCAACATTTTGGATTGATTGGTGATTTAACAACCATAGTTGTTTGTTTGCTAGCGAGACTCGACACATAAAGTAAGAAAGTATGAAAATACCATTGAGTAAAACTCTCTTAACCGATGTGAAATGTCCAAGCTTGCGAGAAGATGAAGACTCTACGCTTATGATAAACACATTATCTGATACGTCTGACTTGTTATCGATGTCATCATAATCTACATTCATCCGCTCGATAATCGAACTCATGTCTCTACATGTGTTCATCCCTTGAAAAAGATGGAGAGAACTCTTTCAAGAGTCAGAGAGTGGGGATCAAGATTTAAGCCTGAAAACCAGAGTAAGGATCAAGATTTATGTATTGAAGATGGATTAACATAAGCATAAAATGGATTTATTCCTTGGTTTTGAAGAATCTATGAACCTTTACTTATAAAGCAAGACATTTTTTGACACAATGATCATAATTTTCAAGTATTAGTGATTGACAAGCTCATATATTACTTCACAAAAGAAAAAAAAAAATCTAGAATATCTATTCTATATTGTAATTAACAGATGGATGATTTATGCATCCAAATTAGAAGCCACTCTATTTTTTTGAAAGGAGATCTGTTATGGATAAAAGCCTAAAAAGTTGTGGTAGGTGCTACCTCCATCTCCAATGAAGTTGCAAGGTAAAATATTGTGTCACTTTCAAGTACTAACTTGGATCTTATTCTATTTTACTTCTGCAATCTAATAAATCTTAAAAATAGTCTCTAATGTTAGTTTATTATTAACTTTAAAAAAAATTATTAATCTTCTTTCTATAAATTTTGAAAAAATATTTACATTGTGTTTTTTTTTTTGTAACTTCAAACTAGCAGTATAGACTAATTTTAAGATGTATTGAAAGTGTATGGATTAAATTTGAATATTTAAAAATATAGGAGCTAAAATGGAATGAGACTCAAAGTACATTTGATCAAAATGATTTTTAACCTTATTCTTATTATTTAATCAATTTGGACAAAAATTAACTTCAAATTAATAATAAGGACTAATTTTAATAGCTATTGAAACCATGCGAAACTAAAATGAAATGAGATCCAAAGTACAAACACCAAAATAGTATTTTAACTTTTTTTTTTTACAATATTTCTAATAATCGAGATGCAAATAATTAAATTTTTAAAAAAATATATGAGATGAGTTTAGAGAATCTGTTAAATTATTATAATAATAATTATTATCACCATCATCATCATCCTTATTATTAACAATATGTGAGGTGGGGGTTGATCCTCTCACCTCTTAAGTTTCATTTGATAAGCATTTAGTTTTTTGGTTTTTAGTTTTTGAAAATTAAGGTTAAAAATACTACTTCTATCAATGAGTTTGTATATTTTCTTACTTACTTTGTACCTATGTTTTTAAAAAGAAATAAAAAAAAACAAGCATAATTTTTAAAAATCAAATGGTTATCAAATGGGATCTTAGTTGATAGTACATATTTTATGTTAGTTAAACTATATTTATGTTTGCTCTAATAAATTAATTAATTTAGGTGAAACTTACCTTATTAACCATTAATTTAGGTGAAACACCATCTTATGTTTAATCACTTTATTTGGCTTCTTTTTATCATTTTTAATGATAAAAAAACACCATCTTAAAAAAACATTTGAAAGAAAAAATAGTCATTCTTTTTTAGAACATTTGATTATGTATGACTTTTTATAGGAAATAGAGACATTTGACTTTCAAGTATCACAACCCGATAGTTTGGGATAAACAATCAAGAAAAACCTTCAACCCCACAAGAGAAAAAACATTTTTTTCTCTCTCACAAATACTATTTTGTCACACACAGTTTTTTTTTTTTTGTTTATCCCAAGCTATCGGGTTGTGATACTTGAAAGTCAATAATCTTTATTGGGCTATTAAGGTTTAGTTTGTGGCGCTGAATTGTGAAATTTTTTTGTAATCTCCCAAATTTAGTAGAACCTGTAGTTGCACAACACTCGACGTAGTCCCAAGTTTAGGTGAACCAGTATAAACTCCGGCGTCGTTCTATTTTCCCTATCTTTTAATTTTATTATCTGTGATTTTGATCTGGTTGGTTTATCTTGTGGAATGGGGGATTTAATAGAGTAGTAATTAAATTGTGGTTATTATTATTATCATTATTTTTTTCTCCCAACATTTCACCGCTAAAGAAAAAATAGTCATTCTTTTTTAGAACATTTGATTACGTATGACCTCTTATAGGAAATAGAGACATCTTAACTGCTCAGCTATACTGAACTCAAAAAAAACAAAAATATCTATTAAACTATGCTCATGTTAGTATGGTTCGTAAAACTATTGATCTATTAAAAAAAAAAAACTCGAATCAAGATCTCTTAGAACAAAGTTAACTAATGGAAATAAGACAGAGCATCTTTTTGAAAAGAGAGGAAAAAAAAGGCTTTGGATAATGAGAAAAGGAATATATCCAAATGGAAAACATGGGTTCCCTTTGTTCTTTTGTTCTTGGATTGGAGGCGTCTTCGGAATTTTATCACGTGGAAGTTCGAATGGGCCGATAATGGGCTGGGCCCAAATCCAAGCCCACTTATTGCATTATGGGCTGGGCTTTCCCATCCAAATTCTTCTCTTTTTCACTTCTAAATTTTCCATGGTTCTTCTCTCTCTCTCTATTCTTTTTTATTTTATTTTTTTGTTGTTTGTTTGTTTGTTTTTTTGTGAAATGATTCTTTGGATAAAAGAGAAGGGAGAAGAATGTGACATTCACATGAAGGAGAAGGAATTGGATAAAGTGGACAAATAAAATCACATTTGCATTAAGACAACTGACAATCATTGGTCTTAGTGCACCCTCTTCACTCATTTCTCCATTTTATTTTTTCTCCCATTCACACAATTCTAAAATAAAAAAAAAAAAAATTAGAACAAAAAGTTCCCTAAAAAAAATTAAAAAATTAAAAAAAAATCTATAACTAGCTTCCATTTTATCATTATTTAATTTTCTTGCGAGGTTTTATCATTAAATACCATGTTTTAAATAGAATTTGAGAATAATACTTTTAGAAGTTTTGAAAAACACTTTCAATCATGTAATAGAACACTAGAAAAAATTATTTTCCAGTGGTCCAAAAATTATGATAGGCAATGCAAAATATAGAGGTTTCAATTTAGACCTACAAAATATCTTTTTTTGTCTCTTGAATTAAACATGCATAACATCATCTCGTCAAATGTACAAATTAATTTTAAAAGTTATCCATGATTCCTTTTTTTGAGTTCAACATGTGGAGGCGAGGGAATTTGAAATTTTGATCTCTTGGTCAATGATACATGCTTTAATCAGTTGAGATATATTCTGATTAGATTTTTTTTAATAAATCTATAACTTTCTTCTTAGTATCTCTCACAAGGGACAAATTATTCATTGAGGCCGCCACAATGTGGTTGCCTCATAATAATCGTTGGGTGTGGATCTAATAATTTTCGTGTCCCCTAATATCCTTTGGATATAAATTCGAGGTACTCTCTCCATCCAAAGAAGAAAAACTATCAGTCATATTGTGGCAGCCTCACCGAACAATTTCTACTCTCAAAGATATATGTCTTAACTAGTAAAGCTATACTCATATTGAGTAAAGCTATATTCAGATTGGTTATTATTTTTTTTTTTTGGGGGGGCAAATCTCTCTCTTTCCTCTTAATGTCATTTAAGTGAGAGTTAATGATTCTTTTTTTAAAAAAATGTTTCTTCAAGATCAAGACACCATGAGTATAGCTTGAAAACCAAGCTCTCTCTCTCATCATATTCCTCATGAGTGAAATAGAGAGAGAGAGAGAGAAATACACTTTTTTTTTTTTTTTTAAATGTGGGTAATTGAGTCCCAACCTCTTTTCACTACATTAACTTCTAGAAACATGATCAAAAATTAGATCCAACCACTACTAATTATGTATCATCTTTAAGGGAAAAATAATATGCATAGCCATGGACTAGCTTTTTGCATATTGCTCTTGTTTTTGTTTTAATTTGCCTTTCCCTTCTTTAATACTACATATATAGAGAGAAAAGAGCTGGCCAATATCCTTCATCATACCAATTAATGTAAACTTCCCTATTCTAAAATCTATGTACTACACATTTTTTATTTATGTCCTATATCAAAACTCATTCATTTACCTAAGCTACTCCTTCTAAATTATTCACTTTCTAAGAGTGCTAGGACTATAGCCTTACCTCAAAATTGTGCATCCATTATGTGAGCAAATTTGCTTTCATGCTATCTCAAAAAAAAAAAAAATGTTTTCATGTTTAGATGTGGAAAAGAAAATTATGAGTATAGTTGGTAGATTTGAACTAATGATGGATAAAAAAAAGTAGGACGGTCGGGCAATTGGTTCTTCGTTCGTCTTAAATTCAGAAAAATCATATAAAAAAATTAATGCTCGTTTGATGACTATTTAGTTTTAGTTTTTACTTACTTTCACTTATAATTTATTTATTTTTTATCTATTTTTTATCTATGTTTTCAAATTCTAAGTCAAGTTTTAAAAATTAAAAAAAAAAATTAAAATTATTTTTTATTTTGGAATTTGACTTGGAATTTAAATGTTTTCGAGAAATAAAACTCATTGTAGAGAAATGATAAGAAAATAAGCACAATTTTCAAAATCTAGAAATAAAAAATTAAATAGTTATCAAATGAATTAAATTTGGAAAGTTTTTCATATAATTTACTCTCTTCTTCTAAATTTTAGAATTAAAGATTTATATACGTAAAGTGTTAATATATATATATATATATATATATATATATATATATATATATATAAATTTCCTCATGAAAATTTATGGCTTTACCCCTAAAAAATTATTCACACTATCTAGGAGTACTAGAGGACTATCGCTTTAACATTGAGATTGTGTATGAATTATATAAGCAATTTTGTTTTCATGCTTATATTTGAAAAGAATTATAAATCTAGTTGGCAAATTTGAACTAATGATGGAAAAAAAAAAGTAGGAGGGGGCAATTGACCCTAATTTGTCTTAAAATTCAAAAAATCATATAAAAAGTTAAGATCGTGAAGCTTTTCATCTAATTTGCTCCCTTCTACAAAATTTTAGGATTAAAAATTCATATAGGAAAATTTTAAAATATAATTATCTCCTTTCATGAAAATTTATGGCTTTGCCCTTGGTAATGAACACTCTAATTTAAATACATTTTTATGTATGATTTTTAAATACACTTAATTATATTAAAAAAATGTGTTTTCAGACAACTATTTTAGAGTAAGAGGTTATAGATTCGAATTTCTCCACTCTCATAATTGTTGAACTAAAAAATTATTGTATAAAAATTACATCACAATTTTTTAAAGAATATTAGCTCATAAATATAAAGATGGCATGTTACATGATTTTAAAACATATATTTGTCTCAAGGTGGAACAATAATATTTTTTTTCTTTGCATAATTCATAATATTTTATCAGAGAGAAAAAAGAAGGCCTGAAATCCAAAAATAAAACCAAAATTTGAAAAATAAAGAAATTAAAAATTTCTAAGGGTTTGATTTCTGTCTTCCATGAAAAATAATTTTTCTGTTGAAAATGTATATGTGGGGTTCAATTAATAATGATTTATAATTTTGACTTAATTGATCAGCTAAAGGATAGGCACAGCCACTTGTTGAAATAGCACAATAAAAGTGCTATCTAACTATTCTTGATAATGTTTCAAATAATAATCCCAATATTTTTATTCACATATTCCTTTTTATACATTTTCATTTTTTTTTTTGCAAATGAATATAATTTTTATTTTAAAGCACTCAAATTAAATAATGTTGAGACATATTAAATTTACCCCTTTTTTGCCTGGGGAAAGTTGTGGCCTACAATGGGACAAAAAAAAAATGGGGATCTAGAAATTAAAATTATTATAATAAAAATTTTCATGGAAATTCAAAAATTTGGCCTCTCCCTCTTTCTTTTTCTCTCTCTAAAAAATTTCAACTCCCCCCAATTCTTCTCTCTCTCTATAATTTGAAATTGGGGATAGAATAAACAAATTGGCAAGCACTCCCTCTCTCTCTAAAATTTGAAATTGCAATTGGAAATTGGAAATTGGAAAAATTCCAATTCATCTCTCTCTGGAAATTGATCAAAATAGAATATATATATAAAAAAAAAACCCCCAAAGCCGTGTCAATTACTCAACAAGAAAAAGAAATCAGGGCACAAATCTGCAGATCAAAATCAAACTCTATCTCAATCCCAAAACAGAATTGAAGAAATCATCAACACGATCGTGTAATTTCATTATCAATATCAAATTCATGATCTCTATAGCTCAACTATTGCAGCCACAGATCGAATTCATTCAAACAACAGTCATACGAAATAGTTAGGGTTTCCAACTTCCACGAGTTCGATTTGGAATTTCAGATCAAGAATCAAGAAATCCGCAGGTGATAGAGACGTAAATGATCAAAGAACGCAGTGAATTTCATGAAATCGGTGAGAATTTCAGGGGAGAGAAAAAGAAATATATGTGCATAATTTATTTTTTACTTTTTTTGTTTTTTGTTTCTGGAAATGTTTTACTTGGTTGATAATCCGATTACGATTATCTATCTCTGATTATGATGCAAAGAGGACTTGCATTCGATTCGAATCGATTGGATTCCATGTGTATGTACGTGTAATAATAATACACATCAAGAGCTGACTCACTATGGGAGAGAAAGAGGAAAAGGAAGAAAAAAAAAAGGAAAGAATTAACGAAAATTTGATTTTCTATAATCGGTGTAGTAATTTAGGGCTCAAACCGGCAATCTGGATTATCAGGCCGACCGGCAACAGCTCCTCTTCGGCGGCGCCGTTGAAGAAGCTTCGAGATCGTAAGCGGATCGGAAGAAATTATCAACCTCTTCTTGATTCACGATCTCGAAGAACTTGAGCTCCATGGTCAACTTCCTTTTGCAAGGGACGGGCGGACGCTTCGGCTTCCTCGGCGCTCCAGGACAGCTGATGATCTTCGGAATCTTGTGCTCGGCGGAGGTCGGCGTCCGGCATCCACGGTGGTCGAGTTCGGCGCCGCCGCCGTCTCCGTCGCGATCGGAAGCAGAGGAAGGGATGTTGTCGGAATTGGAGGGCTTGGGGGGCGATCGGACCTGTAAAGGAAGGCGGATTTTGGGGAGATTTTTGGGGAATTCAAGGTCCATGGACATGGCGGAAAGATTGAAAGATTCGACGAAAGAGAGAAAGGATTTGTGAAGGAGAAAAAAAAAATAAGGAAAGGGGAAAGGAAAGTGAATGGATGAACAACACTATAAAGGCGTTTGTCTCGTGGAAGAGTATTTATTTAGGAAATCACTTGGAAGACGTGCCTTTAAAGACAGTAGAGAGAGAGAGAGAGAAAAAAAATACAGAGAAAAATGAGAAGTGGACAGGTTGGTGAATGGTTATGGCTTCTTTTTAACTCTCTTCTTAGCTGACTCCATTTGCTTCCCAAATCCAGCTAGAGTTAGCTGGTTGGGTTTGGGGACCGACTCGATTCGACCCGACTCGATCCAATTTATCTTTTTAATTTTTCTACTCGGTCACCCGATTTAAGTTTGTTTTATTTTGATCTTCTTAAAGTTGAATGATTCGAAATGCTCGTAAATTCAAGGTAGGTCAAATTATCCAATGCAACTGTTGTGTAATAATCGTTGAATGTGCCTTTAATAATTTTTATGCTCTCTAATAACTATAGAATATAAATTCCATATTTTTTTTTACTCGGACGGTAAAAAATTGTCGCTCACATCAAGGATAGTTTCAATTATACTTTCTATTATTTAAAATGTTTCCTTTCTATCTCATGAGGGATTCAAATATGTTTTTAAATGATTTTATGAAGCGGTTAGAATAGAGCACATGATTTTTAAAAAATGGATGTGCAAATGTTGTTGTATAAATAACTAACTACTATTCAACCAACCATGTCAATTTTTATCACTTGTTTTAATAAAGTGAATTGTTTTGGGGCATATATGAATCAATTATAAATGTGAAGGGTAAAAGTGAAACCTTTTTAAAGTATATGAGTATATAATTGGGCATTTTTAATAATTTAGCATATTTTAAAATTTGACAAGATTATAAATTTAACCTCTTCCAATTTTTAGTTCAACAACATATATAGGTGGAGAGATTTGAACCTATGAGCTATTGGTGGAGAATATATGTTTTAACTAATTAAGCTATGTTTAGATTGTCATTTTATTAATGTCGTGTTTATTAACTATGTATTTTAAAGATCTCAAAATATGTTCATAAACTTTTAAAAAGTTGTGTTTATCTGTTTTTTTTGTGTTTTAAACTATTTTTTATAGGTTGTTTTTTAACTTTAATTTTTTTTTTGTTCGATATGTTCATATATTAACTTCGATAGTTTAATATCTATGTTATTAAATGTCTGAACATGATTGAATTAACTCAATATTTATGTTATCCTTAAACAATATTGACTATGTGATTTGAATTTTTCTTAGTTCAATATTATCAGGGGCTCGAAACTCTAGTATTTTGGTCGAGAGTACATGTCAATTCCCACCGAGTCATGCCACTTTTTGGTTATGAAAATGTTAAAATAATAGAGTTAATAATAAAGACATTTGAAGTTGTGAGGATTCGAAACTATATGACTTTTTCGTTATAAACTCATATTTTATGTCAGCTGAGTTATGTCTTTATTGACATTTCTTCAAGTGAATTAAGTGATCATTAATATTAAGCTTATAAAATCTTTTTTAAAAAAAAACAATGTTTTAAAAGTTTATAACATAGCTGAATTAGCCAGAGAGTTTTAAATTCCCTTTTTTAGTAAAAATTTAAATGGCTCGAGTAAATTCTATAGTAAATAAGTTCCAAATATATTGATTTTATTGCATTAATTAGCTCAATTTCATAAAGGTATGGAGCTTTTACTTCCATTTGCATTCAAAACGCCATCCAACATTAAATTTTCTACCAAGTTTGCAACTCATAAGTTTTCATTAAAGCTCGTTTCAAAAAAATAAAATAAAAAACTTTCATTAAAGCTCACTGAAAAAGGTCTACTCTTTATTCACGATATTTTCATATATTATATTTTTGGGAGTTACGTCCTATCTGTATATCATTATCCGTTATATCACTTGAGGGTTTTTTTTTTTTTTTTTTCCGGAGCTTGGAGAGTTTGTTTTTAACAATGATTTTAGAAATCAATATATTGTTTTGTATAATTTACTCAAAAATAAAAAAATAAATCAACTTTTTAGAACTATCATTAGATGATTGGTACAGGAAAGAAAAAAAAACATATTTGACGAATTTGTGAGTTTTTTAAAAAGAAATAAAAATTTCAATTGTTTTTGGGAAAAAACAAAAGAAAATTATATTTGGAAAACAGACTAATAAAAACAAGTTTTTTATATGATGATTACATATTTACTTGTTTTCTTAAGATTTTACCTTAATTTTTATTTCGTTTCTTAAAATTTTTAAAACTTTATATTAGTCTCTCAATTTTGTCTTTTTTAAGAATTAGTTCCTCAAATTTTAATTAGTTTATCCATACAATAAATATATGGAGAACATACAAAGCCTAAAATTTAATAATAATTGATCGAAATTTTTCTTCACTTGTCGACCAAACACTAAATCAACAGTATTACCAAATTGTTGCGTGACATTGTAATGTCTTCAATATTTTTTATTAATATTTCCTTTCAATTTCCAAACTTCTTTCCTTTCTTTGTCCATTAAGTTCAATTCATATTGTATTTATATATAAAAAATACGCTTCATATATTTTTTTTTTCAAACTTTTTAGTACAACAAATACATAGCAATACATAGTGAATTATTTGAATTTTTAATTTCTAGAGAAAAATACATGTTTCTTTTAGGTAAAAAAGTACATGTCTTAACCGTTAACTATGTTCATGCTAATATATAATTTTCAATTTTTAAGCTAAGAAATAATGTACATTATATTTATAACAGTAACGTTCATATCCTAAACCAATAAATATATGTAAATGTTAACTAATTAATTAGGGAACATATCTTATCATTTAAAAAAGAATAACTCTCACCTCAAATTTCAACCGAATACCAAATCGAGAACACATTAAAATTGGATCGATAATCTTTAAAACTTTAAAGGGAAAAAAAAAGTTTGAGATCAAAAGCATATTTTGATCCAAAAAAGGAGAGTGAGTTTAAATTAAAGTTGAGACAAAACTTGTAGGGTTTCATCTTTCTCATCCAACAATCCAAAGAAAAAGCAGCATGAAATTCAGAAGAAGAAAAAAAAAAAAGAACAGTCGTAAGAAAGAAACAATAATTGGTTACATACGATGGCTGAAGGACAAGTAGGATCAGTACACGTGTCACGGAATGATGAGCTGGACGAAAGAGAAACCCTAAACAACAGACGGTGGGAATCATCATGCATTTTTATTTTTATTTTTTTTTAATTTTCCTAAAATCTCTTTTTTTTTTTGGAATAATCCTAAAATCTCTTCAAGAGGTTGACAAGTGGAACTTAAATTTTACGTTACAGTACAAATAACGGGCAGCGGGCAGGGGGCAGCCAAAAGCCAAAAGCTTCCGCCGGACCACATTGAGAGTTGTCACCCCCACGCGCCTCTTCTTAGGCGCGTGAGCCGTGTCGGTCGGGGAGGGTTTTTTGTGCCTTGTTTGGTGAGATTTCACGTTTCTTGATACCGATTTAAAACCATCCAATATTGTATTGTACTTAAAAAATAATAATAATAAATAAAGATAAAGTGGTTTATGTATTTTAAACCTCGATTTATTTATCTACTTCTAAATATTCAATAATTTTAGTAGGATAGTTTTAATAAAGTTTAAAATTGGTTCTTACTTTTCGTTTATTTTATCTTTATTAAACTAAGTCTCGTTAATAACTATTTAATTTTTTGTTTTGTTTTTAAAATTAAGCTTATAAATATTATGTTTTTCCTTACTTTGTTATCTATTCCTTAACCTATTTTTTCAAATTAAGCCAAATTTTGAACACTAAAAAAAATAATTTTAAAAAATTTATTTTTATATTTTTAGAATTTTGTTAAAAATTCAAGTGTTTTCTTAAGAAAGATAAAATCCACTATATAGAAGATAGAAACCATTGTGGAGAATTAGTGAAGAAACAAGCACAATTTTCCAGAACCAAAAACTAAATCGTCATCAAACGAGACCTTAGTCTTTAGTTTTTTGTTTTTGAAAATTAAGACTATAAATACTACTTATACATATGGGTTTTCTTGTTTTGTTATCTACTTTTTACTTATATCTTTTTTTAAAAAAAAAATCAACTAAGTTTTGAAAACGAAAAAAAGTAGTTTTCAAAATTTTGTTTTTGCTTTTAAAATTTGGCTAAATAATTCAAATAATTTCATAAGAAAAGTGATAACCATGGTAGAGAAAATAACAACCACTATAGAGAATAGTGAGAAAATGAGTACAATTTTTAAAAACAAAAAATCAAATTATTATCAAACCGGGTTATAGTTTTTCACTTATAAATTTTAGAAATATGTTTACATTATCATGTCTTTTTCTCTACCAAAATTATTATTATAATTTAACTAATTTTGACCAAAAAAATTAACTTTAAACCTATCATAGGGATTGGTTTTAAGTTTTATTTAAAATATAAAAACTAAGATTAGACATTCCATAACATACTACCCAAAATCCAAAGTGCAAAGGGTAAAATAGTATTTTGACCTAAAAATAAAATAAAACCATAAAAAATATTCATTTTCTTTTCTTTTCTTTATTTAATTTTTGGGAGTGAGGTTACTTTTGGGATCTCAAAAAAAGTTACTAACTTTAATGTAGGCCATTATATTTATACTTTGGAAAAAGGATGATTAGCTAAATTATATTTGTAAAAAATTGGTTTGAATCATTTTTTCGATTTATTGCATCTAAAAGTCTCTTTCTTTATACCCATTTATTTTTTCTTTTTCAATTTTGTAATTCTCTGATATCTCACAAATTTATTTATTTATTCTTTTTTAAAAGAATATGAGTGATATAAATTAGTAATTAGACTAAAATATTCTAACTTCACTTATATGAGCTAAGTACTTTCGTAATCTAACTTGTTTAAATTCATTTTTAAGGAAAGAATAAAGTACAACTAGGCAATATTTTAAAGAAAGAATAAAGTACAAAATAATAGATATCTATTAAAACTAATATTTTAATTTTCTTTTTGTCGGCGTATTAACATTTTCATCGACATTTCACATGTTTATGAGTTCGACATCAACATGAGGAGTGAATTCGATATTTCTATTATATCATAGAAAAATTAAATAAAATATAACTAAAATATCTACATTATTGTAGATCTAATATTAATAATAAGAATTTTAAACTTACTTCAAAAGGGTGTTCTGACAAATATCTGTTCAACTATGACATCTTATCGATATTTTCATTGATATTTTTGTCACTATCGAAAATTAAAACTATATTTATTTTCTTATAATTTAAACTTTTATAAACTGGTTACAACATTACAACGTTGAACAAAATATCATATATTTAAATTTTAAACTCACATGCTATCAAGTTAGAAAAAAAAATTGAAAAATTATTTGCACGATATGAAAAACGAAAAAAAAAATTATTAGTAATTCAACTCGATTAACGTCTCCATATATTAAAATCAAAAGATAAAAGAAAATTTATTGTTTTGTTCTTCTCTTTTTTCTTGTAATTTTATTAGGTAGGATGATCGTGTCCTTACTATATATAGTTAGAAATCTAGAATACAAATTTTCTATAATGACATCATAATTCTCGTCAATTATCTGTTTTTTTTTTCTAGATTTTTTAAATAATTTGAATTGTACCATAATTAGAAGGTGATCAAGGATACTTTGATTTTACCCTCGGGAATAACATAGAGCCATTTTTTACTTTTTTGTTTTAAATTTTCAATTAAAGAAATACAAAAAAAATCTTTTATTTTCTGTAAAAGTTCTTAAACTCAGTTCAACTTTCCAATCTTATTTTTTTTTTAAAAAAAAATACGGGGTTTTTAAAAAAAAAAATTATAAGACAACTTAAGTTATTTTGTAATTATTTGTCTTGAAAACTAATAGGCTCGTAAATAAAAATAAATAAAAAAAAGAAAAAAAAAGCGAATTTGACTTTTAGAAAGATGAAAAATGTTTTTAACTAACTAAAAACATTTTATAAACAATTTATCATGATGTTGGAAATTTATAACCAAAAGTTATTTTATAATAAAGTTTTTTTTTTTTTTTTTACAAAGAAAGTTCAAGTCTAACATTAACTTTAGTTTTGATAGTATTTCTCTTGTGAAATGTTTTACTTGAATTGAAAGACAATACCAATTAAAGAGTTATTCTTCTAAGTTATTTTAGAATTCTTAAAAGTACTTTTGGCTGTTATCAGTTTTTAGTGCATCTTAATTTGTTTCTTAAGTCCTTCATTGACTTATCTATGTTAGCAAGAAACTTTTTTCTTTTTTTCTTTTTACTTTTTTTTTTTTTTTGTTTTTGGCAATTTTACTAAACCTTTGAGGGGAAAAAGGTATATATATGAAGGATGGTTTGCAATTCAAACCTACCAACCTACCAAACAATGTAATTGAGCTTCATTTGACTTCAATAAATAAAATTCAAGATTAAATACATTACAATTTTTTTTAAAAAAATAATCAAAGAGACAATATTTTTTATTTATGACAAGAGCATATTCAAATCTTTTTTGGAAAAGAAAAAAGGTGATTTAATTTTAATTCCATAACTTAAAAGCTTCTAGAGACTAGAACTATATATAAAGTATTCTATGGGACAAACTCTTCATTTTACATCCTTCCAAAATTTCTAAAAATTGAGAAACTAATATATATATATATACACTACGATGATACTATATGTACACTTTTTTGAAACAAGAAAAATATATATTTTGTAAAGGTGCACATTATTTATAAATTTAAAGATTTTATACATTAAACTCAATTGATAAAGTCTAGTGAAGTATTAATTGAATTTCACTCAACAATTTAAATATTTAAATATCTCTATTTCACCTATGTACTTGTAAAAAAAATTGTATTTTTATTTTAAAATTTAATTCAATAAGTCATATGGTAATTCCATCAATTTGGACTCTAAATATAACCTTAGCAAAGACTCAAAATCAAGTAAAATAATTAATTAAAACAAACCTGGCCAATGAATCATCCAAATTATAACAAAAAAACAAAAGTATTAAAATGAAGAATGTCAAGTGAAGCCAAAAGACACCCTAACACAACAATCAATTTGATTAGCCATAAAACACAAAACCCTTATACACCTCAACATGGCAAAAAAATCCAATTAAAGAAAATGCCAACACACCAAGTACAAAGCAAAGAAGGAAATAAGACTTCCCTCTTCCTTCACCTTACCAATTTAAAGATCTCTTTTTAATTTATCTCTTAAGAGTTATTTGAAGCGTTGAATGAGTTATAATAATCTGTGAATTATGTAATATTATTTAAAATGCAGAGTTGTTTAGTCTAAAGTTATAATAGTCTATGTTTGGAGTGCAAAGTATTCTACAAATTATTATAACACGTGCTTCAAACATGTCCTTAATTAATTTTAGCTCAATAATTACAGTCGTGCAAAAAATCAAACAATCAACTTTTAAAGTGGGTATAGCTCAACGGTAATTGACATGCACTTCTTCTCTTGAGTTCGAATCCCGATAACCTATACCTTTGATATACTAAAAAAAATCTATCCATTGAGTTATCCTTAGATGGACTAAAATGAAAAGATTATATAGATATAAAACATATGTTGTTCTTGACTAAGAGATCAGAAGTTCGAATCTTTCTACTCCTACTACTTGTTGAACTAAAAAAAACGTTATTTACAAATAGTTTCACATAATTGTAAAAACATTTATATCTAACAACAAATTTTTAAGCTCGATTCGATGAAACTAAAAGTTTAGATGATGGATCGAAAAGAGGATTCTTCGCTAAAAAGGAAACTATTAGAAGAAAAAGGTAGTAGGTGATGATGCAATGTGTTTCAAAACTAGAGAGTTAGAGAAAGAAGAGAGGTTGATTAAACCATGAAGAAGAAAGCGCGTGATGTCACCGCACCGACGACGGCATTGGATACCCACCAACTTGAGCTTTCGTTAACCCTACTTTTCTGTTTTTTGTTTTGTTTTGTTTTCTTTTAATTTTTTTATTCTTTTTTATTTTTACTTGGTCTAATCTCTCGACTCGTTTCTTTTTATTGTTTTTTTTCTCGAAAAAATAATTGAGTAAATAGTAAATTATAAATTTGATTTCTAAAGTTTAGTGGGATAATTTTTTTAGTACATCATCATATTTAGGGTGAAAGGATTCGTACTCATGATTTTTTGGTCATAAGTCTTATTTGATGTCTGTTGAACTATGTTTTTCTTGACAAATTTAGTAGGATAATTTAACATTACTTTTATCTATATTTTTATGGCTTCATTTCCTACTTTTTTTAAAAAAATTGTTTTAAAAAGTTAAGTCAAAATTTTAAAACTAAAAAAAATTAATTCTTATTGGATAATTATTTGATTTTTTTAAAATTAACCTTATAACACACTACTTTTACGTGTGGAGATATTTTTTGTTTTGTTATCTACTTTCTATCTATGTTTTCAAAATCAAGCGAAGTTTAGAAAATTTAAAATTTTAGGTTCTGTTTGATAATCATTTGGTGTATAGTTTTTTTGTTTTTGAAAATTAAGTCTATAAGTATTACTTTCACTTATGAGTTTTTGATATCTACTTTCTTCCTGTATTTTCAAAAACCAAGTCAAGTTTGAAAATTAAAAAAAAAAAAAAAAAATTTGTGTTTTGTTTTTTGAATTTGGCTAAGAATTCAAACATTTTTTTTAAGAGAGATGAAAACTATGGTAAAAGAGATGAAAATCATGGTAGGGAATTGTGAGAAAAGAATCACAGTTTATAAAAAAAAAAAACAAATGATCATCCCGGGCCACAATTATTTAAAACATGTTTTTGTTTTTGAAATTTAACTAATAATTCAAATATTTTTTTAAGAAATGTGAAGACCTATGATAAAGAAATGGTAGGAAAACTAGCATAAATTTTTAAAACCAAATGACTATCAAACCAAACCTTAAATTTTTAGGCCTCATTTGATAACCATGATTTTTTGTTCTTGGTTCTTTAAAATTAAGCCTAAAAAAATCATTCCTACCAATGAATTTCAATATTTTCTTATCTACTTTATACCTATATTTTCAAAAATCAGACTAAGTTTTGAAAACTAAAAAAAAAAATAGTTTTCAAAAACTTGATTTTGTTTTTAGAATTTGCTAAGAATTCAAATACTTCTTTAAGTAAGATGAACCTCATTGTATAGAAATTGGGAGAAAACAAGCTTAATTTTTAAAATTTAAAAACAAAAAATAAAATAGTTATCAAACAGGATCTTAAAAACTTGATTTTATTTTTGAAATTTGGCTTAGAATTCAAATGTGTTTCTATAGGAGGTAAAAAGAGTTACCAAAAAATTAAGAGGATACAAAATTAAACATTTAGAGACTTATACGATACTTTTAAAATTGAAAAAAAAAACGTATGGGAACACAAAATTTAAAATATTTTTAAAGTTCGAGAATTTGTTAGACAAAATATGGATAGTTCATCGACTAAAATTGTAATTTAACTTTGGATTAAAAAGTAAAAAAATAAAAATAAAGGGGAATTTGAGAAATGAGTTCATTGATGGATTGGGTTTACCAAATCACAAACCAAACACATTACCTAAATGAATCTCCCCCACGTGAAACTGTTTTTTTCCTCTCTTTTATTTATTAGTTAAAGTTAAACATTTTTTTTCAAATTAATATTATCTCTCTCTCTTGGTTTCACCGTCAATCATTGGCCTTCATTAAGTATATATTATATAGTCTCTAAACCCGGATTAATATAATTTATTTTATTTTTTTATCCGCAAGGGTAAAAAGGTCAATTAACTTTTTATTGGATATATTTTTTTGTTTGAATCTTGCTTATGAATGGACCTTGAGTCAATACTATTTTTTTTTAGGGAAAAAAGCTTTTTTTTTCTTTTTTCTTTTTTTAATCTATGTGATTAGTGGAGGGAGTAAATTTTAATTTAAAATTTGATCCAATTCAATTATAATCTTTAAGAAATTTTAAAATTAATAATCTGGTGTTATTAATTTTGATGGGAAAATGTTGCCTTTTTGTTTTTTTTAATGGCTGTATGGTTTTCTCTTGAGTTTTTTCATTTTGAAAATAGAATGGATATAAAATGTTCAAATATTAAGTAATGAATTGCCTTATATTTAAATGGTAAGCCAAACAAATATTCATGATATTGACTATAAAAAATATAACCCTATAATCCAATGATAAAATATGTCAATTTAGTCAATAAATAAATTACAAAATCAAACGATTAGGAAACATTCAAATTAAATATCAAAATATTAACTCTATATAGAACAAATGGTCAACTCAATAAAATAAAATTAAAAAAAAAAACTTACACTGTCATAAATGGTCTTGTTTATCTACTAAAATACCAAAATTTAGTAAAAAGACAATTAACAACGTAATTCAATTTTATGAAACTAAACATATACATTTAACTAAAATAGAAATTAAAAAGAATGAATATTTTTTCTCACTTTTTAAATGAATAGAAATATATTTGAGGCAATCATTATAATACCATGTGATTTCATTTGAAAATTTGAAAATTGAAAATCTCTGCAAATAAATGTACTTCAAGTTTTCTATTAAAGAGAAAATAATCTATCGATATAAGAAATATGTGTAATTAACATGCGGTATACATTATAACTAGCCCTAATTTATGACATTTTTTTAAAAAAAAATAAATAAATTGGTAACACGTGGAATGTTTCTAACATGGCTGTATGTAAAAACTTGGCAACCCCCGGTAATGATATTAATTATTTAATCTTATATATTAAAAATGCAGACAAAACAACATTCCAGGTCTAAGAATTTTAAATAAATTTATTTTGCTAATACGAATGTTGCTTGAAATTACAAATTGTCTGTACATTGCAGATTTTTAAAAATTATTAATTATTAATTTCCTCGAATTCTATGTAATCATTTTCTATATTCTCTCTTTTTATTGCAGAATACTAGAATTGGAAAAATAAAAAGATTTAAAAATAAAACCCCAGATCCAATGGCATAGGGAAAGGGAGATAGAAGAGTTTATTACAAGGTTTGTTTAAAATAATATATAATTTATTTTTATTTTTTCTCTTTTTTTTTTCTTTTTCTTTTTTTAAGAAAAGGCAAGTCAATTATGAGAGAAGAATATGTAGTTGAGTCCATATTAGATGGTTTAAATTTTTATCTTTTTTTTTTTTGGTGTTGATTTATTAAAAGTTTTTCTTACTAATTAAATAGGAATGATAATTGGTTACTTTCAAAATCAGTTTTGGTTATTGCCTAATGTGAAAAAGACTGAACATTGACCATGTGAATTGTGAACACAGACACACAAAAAAAAAATGTTTTGGTTAAATGAAAGAAAAACATGGCATTTAATGAATTCGTTCGTTGATATGTTTTTTTTTCGAAAGTGTGCTTAATTTGACTTTTTTATACGATACTTATTGATTCTATTTTTTTAAAAAAAAAAGAGCAAAATGTATTTTTAGTTTTTGAAGTTTTAAAAATACACTTTAGTTCCTCAAGTTTGCACAACGATTCTAAATGGTCTATACCTTAACTTTAACCTAATAAAATGTTGACTAGATCGTTACGTGATGACATGTATGGAATGCCAAGTCTAGATGTGTTGACCTGGATGAGATAATAAGTTAATTCCATTCAATTACGTGGATGAGAGAAAAGATTTTGGAATATTTTCTTATATTTTAACTCATTCTAATTTGTACTTAACAATTTACTTTTTTTTTTAAATTTATTTTTCCTCCAATCAAATAAAATAAATTTGTCATCTCATTCATGTTAGCACATACAAACTTTATCATCTCATCCACATCATCACACTATGGTCAAGTTAACATTCCGTTGGGTTAAAGTCTACGGACCATTTAGAATCATCTTGCAAACCTAGAGACTAAAATGTATCTTTTAAAATTTTAGAGATCAAATAGACATCAATGCCAAACTTTGGAGATTAAAAGTACATTTCGCCCTAAAAATTGTTGCTTAATAAAAAGGCACATCAAACACAATAAAAATTAATATAAATTTACTATCTTATTTGAAAAAAAAAACTCATTTTCAAAAAACATAGTTTTTATTTTAGTTCAAAAGCATAATTTTTTAAGTTCAACATATATGCCCTCTTCGTCGAGGTACATACCTTAATCAACTAAACCCTCTTCATCGTGGTATATACCTTAATCAACTAAACGATACTCAAAGTTGCTACTTTCAAAAAGCATTTTACTCTTATTCCATTGACTAAAAATAACATTTGCCCTATACCCAAGACTTGATGTTTGAAGAAAGTAAAAGAACATATATAGAAACACATTTGACTTTTATTTTTAGCATTAAACACATAAATCTTCTATCAAAGAGTTTGTTCAGTAACATTTCCCTTTTCGATTTTGATGTTTTCAAAAATATTTTTAAATTCTCTAGAACTTTGTGTTTTGTTCCAAGAATATCTATATTCTTTCAAAAGTTACAATATTACCCTTAAACCTTAACCTCTTATAAACATTTCAAAACTACCATTGAGGTGGAAAACTATGAAAATGATGAATAAAAAGTTGACCTGACAATGATTTGGAACAATTCAAAACTATCCTTAAAATAGAAAATCCAGTAGAATGTTGGACAAAAAATTGGTGGCATTTACCTGGAACAACATTTCAAAACTATCCTCGAAATAAAAAAACCGTTAAAATGTTAGACAAAATATTGACATGACAATGAACTATAATGACAGACGCTTGCTTAGTTAAGTCTAAAGAAACAGTATTCAAACAAATTAAGTCTGAAGAAAGAGTATTCAAACACGTCAACTTTTAGCTCAACATTCTAACTATTTTTCTCTTACCCAAGTAATTATTTCCTAGGGACCACCGTAGCCACTAATGACCCTTTCTCTTACCCGAGTAATTTTAGGACGCTTATGGAAGGTAAGGGCAATATTGCAACTTTTGAAAGAATAGAGGTGTTTTTGAAACAAATGGCAAAGTTCGAGGGTATTTTTTATAATTTAGCTGAAACTAAATAAAGAAAACTTAGGAACAAGTAGTTTTCACGCGCATAAATTGATACAAAATCCTCATCAAACAGGTGCAAACTTATCAAAATTGAATATAAAAATGAGAAATAGAATTGACTTATACAGAAGAAAAAAGAAGTGTATTATTTGGAATATATTTTTAAAAAAGGCTGCAAGAGAGTACTATTAGAAAATAGGGGCAGCAGAAAATCATGTGACTACATGATCCATATGATATAAGATGTCGGGTCAGAGCAAAAAGGGCAAAGAAGATGCCTATTAAAACTCCAATCTGTATATGCCTTTCTCTCTTGTTTCCCTGTCCTCCTTCTAACACACAAGCACCTTAACATAAAGGCTCCTTCTCACGTTACTGCAACTTTTCCTTCTCTTTTTTTGACCCTTTCTTTTTTATCATATGGTAATGAAAAAAATAATAGAAAACCTTCAAATCTGGAGGAAAATCATGGGGGTGGGACATAGATCTCATCTCATGGTTACAGTAAAAAAAAAAAAACCCTTCTACTAGTTTAAGCTTGCTACTCCTAAATTTTCTTTCACACTGCAGAGTACAGAAATGCCAACCCACGTCCAGTTTTCTCTTCATAAATATCGACGATGGGGCCGACTGGAGTAAACGGGGTAACTGACTGCAGGTTTGGTACAAAGACAGACAGGTTTTGTGGCAGGAAAATTAACTACTCTCTATTCATCTATTTGACAATCATAGAACTTACTCGGACCAAAATTTCACGAAGGCGGCAATGAATGCCTTGAGGATTTCCAAAAGCGGGTTGTTTTCGGGTTTTGAAGACTTCTTTGACATCCCTTCCCATGATTCGCTGAAAAGAAACGGGAGGAAGATGAATATGTGGTTAAACTGTTTGATAACCATGAAAAATGATCGACTAATTTGGATCATAAAGTAAACTGAAGATGGGGGTGGGGGGACTGGATATTCTTACAGATTAATTCTATTTAGTGTTGGAATGCTTTCTTTCTGGGAGCCACCAGTCTGTTCAGCATCTACTTTATTTTCAATCTCTGTCTGCTCTTTGATTTTTGAGGCCTGATCAATGCCATTGCTGAATGTCTTGTTGAGATTCTCAGTACCACTCGGTGAAGCATTTGGAGCCTGTAAAAGAGCATCAATAATGGTCCAAACGCGAATTATGCTTCCAAAACTTTTGAGTTACAAACAAAAAAAGAAAGTGTGGCAAATCCTTGATATAAAGAACTTCAACTTAACAATTTCTTCTTTTCTTTCTCTTCCGCTCTCTCTCTCTCTTTGTGTGTGTGTGTGTGTGTGGGGGAGGTTCTGATTAGATGAGCACATATTTTTTTACTTTGACAATTTATTAATTAATTTCTCGAAAATATGGAAACAAGATAACCAATATGCAAATGAACATCGAAATGTCATCCATAAAGTTTTAGATGCAAGGAATTCTCTTTTCTTTTTCTTCACTCAAAAGTTTCAAATGGCCCAGAAACTACTCAAGTAAAATTGCTTTTGTCCCCACAATATTTTGTCATAATCTAAAAGTCAACTTTAAGCAGTTATACCTATGCCCCAGAAATTTAAAAGACGATAGATAAGAAAACTTTAAGGCCATTCTGTGCTTGGCCATAAAAAAAATAGAACACTCACCTTCATTTCATTAGATTTCTGGCCTTGTTCAAAGGTCACGGATATTGGAGTATCAGTGCAAACTTCCAACCCAGGACCCTCAAATTCATGTACGCTACCCTCTTTCACAGTAGATCCATTAGAGGTTTCAACAATCTGTGCTACCTCCACCAAATCAGACTTTGTTTCTGATAATGGACTTACAAAGTTTTCCTCTCCCTTTTCAACTACACAACCAGAAGCTTTTGTGGAATTATTATCTTCGATGTTAAACAAGCCAACATCTGATTCTAACTCAATGGTTTGACTAACTTGATTTTCCGAGGCATTGGCTGAAATCAATGTCTCAGATCTTACATCTGAACCATTAACAGCCCAAGAAATTGAATCCAATGGGAATGTCTCTACCACAACATCTGCTGCCCAAGGAGTTACATGATTAATTGGCATTCCTGATTCCTCTACTTTCTTGTGTTCATTTACAAGCAACTCTGTCTTGATAAATTCATCAGAATCCTTGTCACTTACATCCACCAGGCTGCCGTTAATTATTGCCCCATTCTGTAATCCCTGACTATTTGTTGAAGTGCATTGCTCATCTGAAACAAAGATTGGTTCTTCATTTATACATTGGTTGTAGTTGACTGGAAAATCAACTTCCTTTGATGGTAACGTTAAAGGAGATTGAGGTTCAATAGCAATCGAGTGCAGTGGATTCTCTTCAAATAAATGATCAGTGCTGTGCTCTTCTAGTAACAACTTTCCTGGACCAAGGACTCTATTTTCTTGGATTATATCACGTACAATCTCCCGCACCGTATAGAAAGATCCACCAACTTCTTTGTGAGTAAGGTTGAGCGAGGGGAAACTCCCATTATTTGATTCCTGATACCTGCAAGCAAGATGTTGTGATCCTGCTTCATATTTTTACTAATTAAAGAAATTACATCTGTATCTAGCTTTGGTCATTAGCAGTTAAATAAGTTTCCTATTGTAATGGGAGTTTCATGGTCTAGTAATTTCTTTGATTTTAAGGATTTCTATAGTGTTCAAATCATCAGAGTAATGGAGAATGAGAATTTACTTGTACAGAAAATTTGTTTTGGGAAGTTGGAGTACCCCCAAAGTTCAATCATAGACGTCTAAACTCTCTTGTATAATTTTATTATTTCTATTTAGATATAGTGCCATGCAAATTGGTACTGTAGCTAGTTTTTCACAAATAAGACCAGAAGAGCTCTTTCATTTTTAAAGGCTTCAATACTAGGATTTTAAGAAAATATATCAAAGGAGTTGGTATATTCTGAAATCAAAAGGCTCAACATCAGGTTACACGATATCAAAGATTCAAATCATCCTCAAAGATCTCCTCCTTTAAGACAATGGTGTCCTTTAAGGGAGAAGGAAGGCTACAAACCTATTTATGTTATTAATTAAATTATGCTTTTGGATATTAGGTATCATCATTATCACACACACACACAAAAAAAAAAAAAAGAAAGAAAGAAAGAAAAGAAAATGAAAGATACTAGGTATCCTGTTAGGTTACCAACCTCTTTATTTTATCTTAATTAGCATGCAGATAACAGTCAACAAAGTCATTTATTGCAAGGATTCACGGGTTATTGGTTTCTTTGGTTTTAGAGATTTTCCATGGAAGAAGTAGAAAAAATGGAACATTTACTTGGAACTTCCATCCTAATTTCATGCCTTTTAATATTTAAATGGCCCAATAAAAATGCTCATGCATTGTTCCTTGTTCTAAAAAAAATGCCCATCCAATATATATACAATAAACAAAATGCTATCCGTCATGATTTTGGAAGCATTTTCTTTTTCCCTACCTCCTCTGGAAGCTAAGACTTTCATAACTATTCCCCTATTGACAAAAGCTCAACTAATTGGAGTCTTTTTTTTTCGACAACAAGGAGTCTTTTTTTTTTCGACAACAACATAGCTCAACCGGCATAAAGTATAGGTTTATGACCCAGAGATTATAGGTTCGAATCTGCCCCCCAAAATGTTGTTGAACTAAAAAAAAAATTAGAGTATGTTTTTGTTCCACTTCATAGTGGGGGAAATAACCATGACTATTTTTTTGGATAAGAATAACCATATGACTATTAAGCTGCAAGAGAATTTATCGACCTAACAGTTTCTAGATGCTTGCTATCCAAAAGTTTAAACAAAAGCTCAACAAGAAAACAGTGTCATAAACAAATCCAAGAAGGAATGCCAAATTACAGTGATCCATGCTAACATGAACAGCTCAGATAAATCATGGAGTGAGAACATAATATGGCAGGCAGAACAAGGTTTTCTTGAGCAAGATATCTTGCACTTGGGAATTCAATATAATTGTAGGTGAAATGTGATCATGCAGGGACAATTAATAATTTCCACAATCTAAACAATTCGTGCATTCTTTCGAAGATCGGTAGAAGCAAAAATATGAAATAAAACCATTGTGTGGTTACTTTTTTATGAAGACTTCAACCATTGCCTTCCTTTCCTCCTTTGAACGCCGAATTCTGGTCTTCCTCCCTTCAGACTCATTATGCTTGGCTAGGGCAAGAGGAGGCCCTGTCCACCCACCCTTTATAGCATGCATGAAATCCACAAAGTTCAACCCTCTTAGTACAAACCTACAAGATAACATAACAGTAATAAGATGATTCCGTCCATATAAAGTTTGTGTTCCAGAATGAATTGGATGAGATGAGAGCCACTGGATTTCACTTTCTTTAACACACGGATTAACAAGATCATTTAACAGATTATAAGGATTAAGAAAAGGCTGACTTCCCTCTTAGACCAACTTAGAAATTACTGTGAACGGCCTGCAACATGTGGAATTATTGCTTAATATTGCTCAACTCAAGTTTAACAAGTCCGATATGACATATATATACTGGAAGCTAGTCCTGATCACAAGCCGTGCCTTCTGATATAGCAATTATCCACTTTTTGAGCTATCAATTAGTTAAAGATCATAAAGAAAAATTAATAAATTGCTGCTTGTAGCAATTTTCTAACCATAAATTTGTCAATTCATATTAAAACAAAGTAATCTTAGAACAACTACCTAACCCTACTATATTTGGTTGTCAAGTAAACTCGAAGGCCTAGGTAGTTGGCCACCATGGGGTTTTAACTCATTCCATCTAAATCCCTTTACTTTTTCAGCAATTCAATGACCATTGCGCCAACCCATTCACACCACTACCATTTTACCAAATGAAAAGGCTTGAACAACTCACCTGGAATTTGGAAAGAACAAAAATGATAAATGAACAGAACTCTAAGAAATTGTCGTGAAGTTGAAAACTAAGTACAATGCGTCCACATACATGCACTAGGAAACAAACAAAACTAACCAAGATTGCTACCCTGAACTAATCGTACTATTATCTACAAATACACATTGTCCGTCCCGATAAGACCTTGTGAAATTGCAATACAATCCAGACGAACAGTTAAAATCTAAGACAAAAGGTAAAATTAGGACCAAAGCCACGATGAACAAGCCCAAATACACGCTAACAGCTCATGTTCCAACAAAATTCCAAGAACCAGAGGCTACAACAAACTTAGAGAGTGAAGCCCGTTTTAGAGCAACCCAGATACCAAAACAGCCAAAAGAAAACAACCCAGCGGCGAAAATCTAACACTGGATGGAACTCTAACTCCCATAAGAGGAAACGATACACTTATACAGAACAAAAAAAAAATGATCGCCATTGAAGGGGAGGGAGCCAAAAACATCAGAATTGCAGTGTAAAAGTAGGACAACAGTGCAAAAGGTGAGAGAACTTTACCTGGAGTCCGAGAGAGAGTGAGAAGTGAATTGATAGAAGGAGAATGGGAGATAAAAGAGGTCTAAAACCCTACTGACGAGTTACAGGGAGCGAGCCAGTGTGACATTCTGCAAACTTCCAACAAAATTGCCAGTAGGGGATGAAAATGGGAATGGCGAGCGTGGGATATGGATGTAATTTTGTTGAAATCTATGTCTTATTTTTATTCATCTCTTTTATTGGATTGGGCCGTCCCAGCTTGTTATTGGGCCTTATTATACTTTCTACGATTCAATTTTAATTGTTAAAGTTAATTTTTATCAAAATTGATTAAATAATAATAAGAATTAAGACTAATAAAAACTAATCTTCTAACGATAAATAAATAATAAATTAATAGTAAAGACTAATTTTAAGTTTTATGGAAAGTACAATAATTTAAATTGGGCATTTGAAGTACATGTACCAAAATACCATAACCAAAATAATATTTCAATCCAGTTTCTTTTTTTACGCTAAATTAGTTTTTTTAGTGCAAAACATTTATGATTGTGGATTTGAATCTCTAAACTTTTGGTCGATGTCAATATCAATTATCACTGAACTATACTTCCTTTGACTTTAATTTAATATTAAATTATACCATTGTATCAAAATGTTTAAATTATGTTTTTAAGCTTTGAAAACTTTCATTTTTATTCTTTAACTTTGAGATTGTTTCGTATAAAATAAATTCTATGAATTGATGTGGTCAATTGATGGGTGAAAATTGTAAGGTGCATATGTCATATTGTTTACGAATATGTAAAATGTTACCATCTTAATTGTCAATTATTTACCATCTTAATTGTCAATTATTTTATCTCAAATATATACTTAGAAATTATTTACATAATTAGTTCTTATACATAAGTCGTCGTATAGACTACGAGAGCAACCTTGTAGATGATATCACATATGACAATCATTTTTTACACATTACTGATTACCACTCTTCATCTTATTTTAATTGAAGTAACTCTTCATTTTGGAAACAACTTTTAAATTTCAAAGGTAAAGGTAAAGGTAAAAC
The DNA here is from genome assembly GCA_036507285.1 of Trichosanthes cucumerina. NCBI lineage: Eukaryota > Viridiplantae > Streptophyta > Magnoliopsida > Cucurbitales > Cucurbitaceae > Trichosanthes > Trichosanthes cucumerina. The sequence continues at coordinate 7,629,880 of CM071845.1, forward strand.
TCAAAGGTATTTTGTATTATTTAACATTTTCTATGGCATTTTTGCCACCATGATTTGAAATTTGTTGAATTTTAGTTATTACACTTTTAAATGTTTAAATTTAATTACTGTACATCTAATAAATTTGAAAGATGATTGTTGATATTAGTTTATGTTTTTTTTTTCTTCTTGTATTTGTTAGTATTCTCTTTGTAATTGTTATAAATCTAACTGCATTGTGTCTTTATCTAACGAAATATTATTATTGTTTTACCAAAATCAATAAAATTTAATTTTGAACTAACATCGACCATTAATTTTAAGTTTTGTTGAAACTACCTAGATTGAATTTAGATTTTCTATAGCATTTTTGTCTCCGAACTTAGAAATTTGTTGAATTTTAGTTATTATGCTTTTAAATGTTCATATTTAATTGTTGTACTTCTAATAATTTTAAAAGATGGTTGTTGATATTAGTTTATGTTTTATTTTCTTCTTAGGTTAGTATTCTCTTTGTAATCTTTATAAATCTAATAAGATTGTGTCTCTGTCGAATGAATTATTATTGTTGTTTTACCAAATTCAATAAAAATTAATTTCGAACCGACATCAACCATTAATTTTAAGTATTGTCCAAACTAACCTCGATTGAATTTAGATTTTTAGAAGCATAAATATCAAATTATAATGAGATTTAATATATATATATTTTGCATAATATTAAGAACATGAGTCTGATTGGTTGACTTTTTGCATGGTATATCACTGTGTGTTGTGATTGAAAAATATGGCATGGGTGTTCTTTAATTTATTTAGGTTTGTGTGTTTAACTATATGTGTATTTTAAATTGTTGCTTAAGTAAGTATACCATTTATCTGAAGTTTCGTTGTTTTCTATTGCTTAGGTTAGAAACTCATACAATGATACAATATTTAAATATAATAAATGTTAAATTACAATTTTGATCTCTATAGTCTTAAAAAGTTATAATTTAATCTATATGATTTTATGAGCTAGAGTTTTATTCATATAGTTTGATAAAATTTCATAAATAACTCGTAGTTAGAATTTAAAAGTCACTAATGTACTAAAATTACCACATATTCAATCTGTCAGCAGTCTCCAACGGTCACGCATTCAATACGTTAGCACGTGACTTCTAACCCTAAAGACTATTTATGAATTTGAATCACAAAGATGAAATTCAAATTTTTTTTTTTACCATAAAAATCAAATTTATAATTTCAATCTACAAACATTTTTAAATACCAAAAATGTCCACCTGCATCTACCAATGATTTCACAGCCAGTCACAAACCGCGTAGCAGAAGAACAAAGTCAAGTTTTTCCGAGTATAAAACCAAAAAAAAAAAAAAAAGTAATTTAAAAAGACAACATTTGGAAAATAACGCAATAAATAAAATACAGTAATGCAATAAATAAGATTATTTTTTATTTTTCTTTTTCTTTAACGAGTTGTGTAAATTAAAACTGGCCGACTTGGCATATTTTTCTTTTATGTGAAATTTTTTTGGTCATTTCATTTTGCATTTGTCTTCTTCTAAAACGGAAGCCATGGCAGTGAGAGCAATTCAAATCTGAGTTTCACAAAATTTCTTCTCCATTCTCAAATTCTTCTCGTCAAATCCTCACAAATCCATTTCCCGGCATTCACGTTCTGGATAAAGATTCAGAGCACAGAATCATCTGAATGAGACGAAGTTCATCTTCAGAGATCGACGACAATGGGAGTGGAAATGCCGTCCCCGGCATTCACTCGATTCGTGATCGTTTTCCTTTCAAGCGGAATTCCAGTCACTTCCGTTTACGACCCAAGGACTCGTTGGATCATGCAACTTCTCGCTCCCGATCTCACCAGAGCCGGATCAATCGCAAGGGCTTGCTCTGGTGGCTTCCGGCTAGAGGACAAACGCTTTTCTACTTTGTTGTCGTTTTTGCGGTATTCGCCTTTGTTTCCGGGTCTATGTTGTTGCAGAGCTCGATTAGTTTGATGTCTAGTTCTGGGAGTGACAAGGGGCGGTGGCTTATGGAGCGTATTAAGTTTGGGAGCTCGTTGAAGTTTTTGCCGGGGAGGATTTCGAGGAGCCTGGTGGAAGGTGTTGGGCTCGACGAGGTGCGGAAGAAGGACCGCGTTGGCGTTCGTGCACCGAGGCTTGCTCTAGTGAGTTCTTCTAGTTTTTGATTTCTATTTGAAACTACTTGCGTTCTAGTTACTGATTGTAGCTATCAGTACTTAGCATATGCCACTTAGTTGATTTCGTTTCGTTTATTACTGGTCATGTGCACAAACATTCAAGTCTCACCAATGGAAGTTTTGTCAAAGCTAGATTGGGAGTGAGTTCTGTCGATTTCTATCAGTTTGAACTTTTCTCCCCCACCCCCTTCCCTTTCTCGAAGGTTAAGTGAACTGCGCGATCGTGTTTATTTGTATAAACCAATCCACATTTCCTGTCATACATTAGTTCAATTCTGGGAAGTAGATATCCGAGAACCATTTATTTGGATTCTGTACCACCACCCAACGGCACTGATACAGGACCCCTTCTATAACTTAGGTTCATAACTATCATCCACTTGGAAAATATTTTCAAGTTCTAAGGATCTGTCTAACTTGTGACAAGTGAGTTTATGAAAACATTGAAAGTAAGATAAATAAAACTGTTCATGGAGACTTGTAACAATTTAGGAATGCGCATAGTTGCAATAACACAACAGTTCTCACAATACCAAAAGTTTCAGTTATTTTTTATTGTTAATTATCTTAGTTTGTATATGTCTCAGTTAACCAGACTATTTTAACATTTTTACTTTTTAAATTTGATTTTAAAACAATAGTTCAGAATATTGGTTAAAGTTCTTTCATATTGTCAAACTTTCCCTACGAAGAATTAACACAATAGCATTTAAAAACAGAGAAAGTAGCGTTTTTAGCATTTTCATAATATTAAGCCTTTTAAATAGGATATAAAAATCATTTTTGTGATTTTTCGTAAAGACATATTTTTAGGCTGCCGACAGTAAAAACATATACACTCATTCCATAGGAGAAGTTTGTGAAAGGTCAATGGGATGAAGAACCTGCGTCTCCGAGTGGCAGAAGTACAGAACTTGCCTCTCTGAGCATTTGGAAGATACGAAGTTGAATCGTTTCTTTGAAGAGAAACACTTGTTCATTCCTCCATGGAAGCTGAAACGAGTTAAGAATCAAGATAGTCTGCCTTGTTGAATAATGACTTATTTCAAGATTTATTGAAAGTACCAGGACTAAAATGGTATTTTAACCTTAAAATTCAGTTTATGCACGACTTCTCATTTTACTCTGGAGTCTGGATTGCTTGAGAACAAACAGTATCTGAATCTGGATTCATCAAGGGACTAAGTCATGTACCAATTTTCTTTTCTTTTTCCTTATTTTTTTTCACTGATGCCAGATCTTAGGAAGCATGGAGAACGATCCACAATCATTAATGTTGATTACTGTGATGAAGAACATTCAGAAACTTGGATATTTACTTGAGGTGAGTTTTTTTTTTTTTTGTGTGATTCATACAAAAAGATGTTTTATTGGGATTTTTATTTCACGTATGACAGTAGAAGATGTAGAGTTGCCTTCTTTTGTCCACTGTTGTAGTGCTATATTTCCATTTTCCAGTACATATATGGTGCATGGATTTTCTTGCAGATTTATGCAGTTGTTTATGATTGCGTCTTCTTCAGTATTTAAAGATATTTTAACTTCTGGTTACAATTATTTCTTCTGGATCCTCATTTAAGGTCTATCTGACAGATTTTTGCAGTAGAGAGTGGAAATAAGCATTCGATGTGGAAACAGATAGGAGGCCAACCTTCGATATTAAGTCCAGAGCGTTATGGTCATACTGATTGGTCAATGTACATGCTTCCTTTTTGTTCGTTAAACAGTTTTGTTACCGTTCTTTTATTTTATCTGTTCTCTGTGATGATTTTTTTTTTCTGTCTTTCAAGGACTCTCTGTGACTACTTCTCAAATTCTTGGCAGAAATGACTGATTCCATTTTCATCTTTTCCAGATATGATGGTATTATTGCTGACTCCTTGGAAGCAGAGGGGGCAATTGCAAGGTTTTTTTCCCTCTCTTTATTGCATAAATTACCTTGTGAAACCTTTATTAGGCAGAGTAATCTTTATTTATACTTGTAATGACGTCACTGGTTCTTGGTCTAGCAGTATTTGTGAACTTAGTTGCATTAGGCATGTCTACAGACTATGGGCATACAATCTAGTGCAATGAGGTCACTGGTTCTTGGTCTATCTCTTCCTTGCTAGATTTCGTGTTGGTTTTTTCATAATAGATATCAAGAATACATCCTAATGGACTTAGATTAACTGGTAAGTTCACTGTTGTTTAAGCATTAGCAAATATGAGCATAGCTCAACTAGTTAAATTATTATACATCTCTCCTAGTGGTCAAATGTTTGAATATCCACCCTCATATTATTGAACTCAAAGAAAAAAAAAAGCAGAAGTGAAATAGTTGGCTTACAAAGATTGGGTGTACTATAAGTTAAATTCATTTTTAACGGGTGAAGTAACAAATGAAGATGATTTAAAATGCAAGTCACTCTAAGAGGGAAATTTAACTTTCATCGAAGAGGGAAATTTAACTTTCATCGAAGAGGGAAATTTAACTTTCAAAGTGTAATTATCTAAATATCCTTTCACTGATATGTTGTAAACAAGAAAAGGAATTTATAAACTCAACTACAGAGTATTTTGGTAGTTTGATTCGAAGAACTATTTGATAGAGATGTTATCAAGTGTGACTTGTAGGGAAAAGGTTACTTACTGTCTGTCAATATATTTCTACATATAAGAAATTGAAATAAAATAAAATAAAATAACTATGATGCTCACGATTCCAATAAGAACCTATAAATAAAATATAAAAACAACAATGCCTATGTTTTCGGGAACATAACGCATGGAAATGAAGGAATTAGCAAGGGTTTCAAAAAAACAATACATTCTAGTTTATGTGTGAGCTTGTAACGTGTAAAAGAAACTCTGATTAAAAGGTAAGGTAGGATCATGGGCGTGCATGTGCAGATAAGAATACTTGTCTTTCTGAGTCCTATTGTTTTCATGTGCTTAAAAGCATGTGATACTCATGTAACATATTGTTTTAGTTTGAGAATTGAGATACTATGATTAGTGAGGTTTATATTTATGCAGCCTTATGCAGGAACCTTTTTGTTCTGTACCACTCATATGGATAGTTCGAGAAGATACACTTGCCAACCGCTTACCGATGTATGAACAAAGGGGCTGGAAGCATCTTATTTCACATTGGAAGAGTTCTTTCAGAAGGGCTAATGTTGTTGTGTTCCCTGATTTTTCCCTCCCAGTAATGCTTACTTTCATCTCTATTTCTTATTGGATGCTGTGCTTATTAATAGAAAGTCTTGTATTCCCACATCAACACTCTTATGCATTTGCCATTTCCTTACTACATCAGATGTTGTATAGCATTTTGGACAATGGGAACTTCTATGTGATTCCTGGATCCCCAGCAGATGTTTATGCTGCAGAAAACTACAAAAATGTTCACTCCAAAAGTCAACTAAGAGAGAAAAATGGATTTGATGAAGATGATATACTGGTTCTAGTCGTTGGAAGTTTGTTCTTCCCAAATGAGCTGTCATGGGACTATGCTGTGGCAATGCATAGCATTGGACCTCTACTCACAATGTATACGAGGAAAGAAGTAGGAGGATCATTTAAGTTTGTTTTCTTATGTTGTAATTCAACTGATGGATCCCATGATGCTTTACAGGTATTTAATTTTCTTTTGCACTAAAAACTTACAAGTTTATTTATTTGTTATTATCATTATATATTATAATAGTATTGGAACTCCACTTGTATCATGCCCATGGCTCTCCTCCATTTATCTGGGAGTTGCCCAACCAAGGCAGCTTGGAGAGATAACGAGAGCTCTAAGTTATTAAGTTTTCAAATTGGGGGCTTGAAACACTTAAAACACTTATCTTGATGTTGAGATTGAAGAGAATATTATCTAATTCCTCAACTTTTTTGATGTATATCTAAAAATTTTGACTTGATTCTTCTCTGACCATTGGATGATTCATTGCCACTTACATCCTATACCATACGCACATCAAGATTGTTCATAAAGGTTATGCTTGTGATTTGTTTCTTCATTTCCTATTTATGGTCTTTAAATTTTTCTGGTAGGGAGAAAAGGAACAAAAGAGAGGAAAGTAAAATAAGAAGGAAAAAAGATAATATACATGGTTGTTTTTTTAAGTTGGAAATGAAGTGATTTCCCCCTTTTTCTAATTATATTCTTAAATTCTGTTTGGGCAGCATCTGGGTGAATACTGAATAGATGAAGTGGTTAATGGATTTACATGTAATTCAAAAAGTCTAGCTTTTGGTTTTTTTCAATATGGTCATATACCAACTAAACAATGTGAAGCGAGCTTATATTAAAAAAATTTCATATAATCATCTTTGTTCGTGTCTAATAATTTTCCAATTATCTATAAGCATCTTCCTTGGTTTGATTGTTTTGATTCTACTCATTTGAAAGCTCCTTCATGGTGTTCTTTTTCTAAGTCGTTTACTTTATGTTTGTATTTACTCATTCATGGAGTTTGTATTTTTGAGCATTAGTCTTGTTTCATTCCTTCAATGAAAAGTTTCATTTTTTGTTGAAAAAAATCCAATTATCTAATACCATCTATTCCTGCATGAAGTTCTATTTGCCACATCGATAATCTTTCCTTTGCTTCTTTAGGAGTTCAATCATTTTCTTGCTTACTTTTTAAATGCTTCACATGCTTACCTGGTTTCTCTATTATTTTCTTTTATGTAAAATATATTGACTTTGTAGGGATCGTTTATCTTTTGATGTACAATTCTTTTTTTCTTCATCTTAAAATGTTAAGCCAATTTTTGTTGTTGGCCTCATTATTCCTGATCTGTGTATACTCCCTTTATACCTGGTTTTTCTATTAAAAAAAAGAAAAGAAAAGAAAAGAAAAGAAAAGAAAAGTAATCTTTCCTAATTTCTGTGTACTTCTGTCATGGAGTCTGGCTCACGCAGGGGCAAAATGCAGTTTCTGACCATTGATCTATCTTTAAACCTATGTGCAGGAGATTGCTTCACGTCTAGGACTTCCTGATGGCTCTTTAACACATTATGGCTTAAATGGAGATGTAAACAATGTGCTGATGATGGCTGACATTGTGATTTATGGTTCTTCACAAGAAATACAGAGTTTTCCGCCTCTACTTATTCGAGCCATGTCCTTTGGAATCCCAATCATGGTGCCTGATTTACCTGCCTTGAGAAATTACGTAAGTTTGTTTGAGATATGCTGCCACAATGTAACAGCACGACTCCCACCTCCCCCTCTTTTATCTTTTGCCTTGTGCTGTTTCTTATCTTGTGCATTTTCTGTGGCTCTCAGATTGTGGATGGTGTCCATGGGGTTATCTTCCCAAAACATAATCCTGATGCTTTATTGGACTCTTTCTCACAAATGATATCAGATGGAAAGCTCTCCAGATTGGCAGAAGCAATAGCTTCCTCTGGAAAATTGCTTGCTAAGAATATACTTGCATCAGAATGTGTTACCAGTTATGCACGGCTCCTGGAGAATGTTCTGAATTTTCCATCTGATGTTAAGCTTCCAGGTTCTGTCTCCCAGCTTCAACTAGGGGCCTGGGAATGGAATTTGTTGAGGAAGGAAACAGTGCAGACAATTGACAAAAATGCAGATAATGAAGAGAGGATTGCAGCAATAAGTAAATCCAGTGTTATTTTTGCTCTTGAAGAACAATTAACTAATTTCGTTAATTTAACAAAATTTTCTGAGACTGAACATGGGACTCTGGAGCAAGATGTTCCAACTCCACAAGACTGGGATGTTTTGGGAGAAATAGAAAATGCTGAAGAGTATGAAACTGTTGAAATGGAAGAGGTATATTGTGGTACCCTTCTTGCAATTGGATTATTTACTCTAATCATTTCCTTCCCCTGTTTCTGAACTTCCTTTCTCACATATCCTTCTCAAATAGGCAGCTAAATATAAAACCATCTTCCTTTTCTGTAGTTTCAAGAAAGAATGGAGAGAGATCTAGGTGCATGGGATGAAATATATCGAAATGCCCGGAAATCAGAAAAACTCAAGTTTGAGGCAAATGAACGAGATGAGGGGGAGCTTGAAAGGACGGGACAGCCTGTATCCATTTATGAGATATACGGTGGTGCTGGAGCTTGGCCATTCATGCACCATGGCTCTTTGTACCGTGGACTAAGTCTTGTGCGCTCCATTCATTTTTTTTTTATCAAGTGATACTTTCCATTTACTTCTAGTTGTTTCTGTTTTCTTAGTCAATTACATAAGAATCAGTTTCACTCATCTGTTTTCTTTTTTTAAACTACTCCCAACTGTTTTATCTCTAAGCTAGAATTCTGTTGGGAATTCATGCTTGTAGCTATTTACTTTGAAGTTCTACTCATTTGACGTTTCAGCTCTTGAAAATTTCTTAAAAGTTTCTGAAGTTGTATGGAATAAGTTTCTCCTTTTTCCTTTTTCCCCCTTTTTCTTGGGTCTTTTTCACTGTTCTATTCGACCAATTGAAAGTTTGGAATTTTGGAATTTTTGCTTATCGTTCACATCTTAAGGGCAACTATGAAGTTTTTACCTTGTTCTGTTTGAGTTTGTAAAGAAATTATCTTAAATTTTATGACAGTCTACAAGAGCACTGAGGTTAAAATCTGATGATGTCAATGCTGTTGGACTGCTTCCTCTTCTGAATGATTCTTACTATCTGGATACTCTCTGTGAGATTGGAGGAATGTTTGCTATTTCAAATAAGATTGATAACATTCATAAGAGACCTTGGATTGGGTTCCAATCATGGCGGGCTTCTGGAAGAAAGGTATTTATATACTGGTTGACTATTACAAAATTTACAGTTTGCCAGAGTCCCCCTCCCCATCCATTTTTTGAAGGAAAAATTTGGTCCCCTTCCTTTGGTGGATAGGGTGCCCGACAGCTACAGGTATACTAATATCATTTACTCTTCATCTTTATACAGGCTTCCTTATGCACAAAAGCTGAAAATGTTTTGGAAGACACTATAAGGGACAACCCTAAAGGAGATGTTATATACTTCTGGGCACACTTGCAAGTGAATCGTGGAATCATGGGGGGCAGTAATGCTCCCACTTTCTGGTCGGTGTGTGATATCTTGAACGGTGGTCTCTGCAGGTAATTTTACATGTCCCATATGAAAAGGATGTAATCTAAGCAAGCTTGGATGAGTGCTCTGTGCTGGGATGGCGTCATTTGATTTTATTTTACTTGTGGATATTTACTTCTCTAGGTCAGGAAATTGCAAACAATGGTCTTCATTATCCTTTGTTCCTACATATGAAACATTTTGAGTTTCGGATGTCATTTGGAAAAGATGTTAAGATCGTATATGAAACGTTGATGCCTGCTTTGATGTCCATCGTGGATGTGCGTGCATACACTCATAAATGACCTGAAATTATATAGTAAATGCATCTAAAATATGCTGACTGCTGAGAATGCGTTAAAGTGTGGTTTTATTTATGGCCATTTCTATCGAGTTGAGTGGACTTGACACTAATTATAGTTGAGAAATAGCTAACTTTTTCAAACTTGGCTCATTTTACTTCAAATGATTGCAGAACCGCCTTCGAGAAGACCTTTCGCGCGATGTTTGGATTGTCATCGAGTATGGAAGCTCTTCCCCCTATGCCAGAAGATGGTGGTCGCTGGTCTACCCTCCATAGTTGGGTGATGCCAACCCCTTCCTTCTTGGAGTTCATAATGTTTTCCAGGTGATTAGTAGCAAGTTTCCTGGAGTTCATAACCCACACATTTACAGTAATTGTTCTTCATTATTTGGTCATTGTGTTTGGGAACTACAGGATGTTCACCCATTACCTCGATGCTCTGAATAGAAATCAAAGTCAACCAAATGGATGTTTGTTCGCTTCCTCAGAGCTTGAGGTAAGGATTTGAGTCCAATCCATTTTTCCTTCCATACTATTTTCTCTCTCTCAACTCCTGTTAGTTTCTATGATGAGCAGAAAAAACACTGTTACTGTCGGATATTGGAAATCCTGGTCAATGTCTGGGCTTACCACAGTGGACGGAGAATGGTTTATATCGATCCTCACTCGGGTTTTCTCGAAGAGCAGCATCCAGTTGAACAACGGATGGAATTCATGTGGGCGAAATATTTCAACTACACATTGTTGAAGAGTATGGATGAAGATTTAGCAGAAGCTGCCGACGACGAAGGCGCAAATAAAACGGGGTTGTGGGCATTAACAGGGGAAGTTCATTGGCAAGGGATTTATGAAAGAGAGAGAGAAGAAAGGTATAGGCTGAAGATGGACAAGAAGAGAACTACCAAAGTAAAACTAATTGAGAGGATGAAATTTGGATACAAGCAAAAATCACTTGGAGGATGAGAAGCTGGAATTCTGAACCTTAATTAGGCAGCTAATTCTGAAAGCTTCTGACTGCTGACTTGGCTAGAAGAGATTGAATGAAAGACTCTCCTGTCCTCATATTAAATTTGGTACGTAAAAGAATTTGAGTTCTTTCTGAATTATACTCTCTCTACAGAGCATTTCTAGGCAACAGCAAAAGCTGAAATTGCAGCTCGGTTATTAGAAGCATATATTATCAGAGAAATACCAGGTTATTTTGGGAGAGGTACTAAATATTCTTTTAAATTCTTTTTTCTATATTCCACATACCTCGTATAGCAACAACAAGATATAGGGAAATTCCTTTTTGCTGTTGTACAACCAAAATAGCAATTATTAAGGCAATTTTGGTCACACATAATAATAATAGTTATTGTTGTCCACATTTTGTTTTTAGTTCTGTTTTATCCTCTGCCAATAACCATGTGGGGAAACCTGCAAACTTTGTCCAAAGTATGCCAAAATTTGCCCATATGATTCTATTGTGTACTTTAGGAGGACTTGTCTTGTAACTAGATTTTATTTTGCTAAAAATAAAATATTGGTAAGACATTTTGAACTGTTCAAATCAAATTGTTCTGTTGTGTGTGTGTGTGTGTGTTTTTTTTAATGTTACTAACATAAATACAAAAGTAAAATTTGAACCTACAACCTTTTATAGAAGGTGAGATATTTTACGTATTAAGCTATGTTGAAATCGATCGAAGCTCACAATTTTAAGTGTGCAAGTCTTGTCCTCTTTTGAAATAGATTTATGTTATATAAATTTGTAAAATGCATAAACAAGTAATTTTTAAGGCTCATCTAATAATCATTTTGCCTTTCTTTTCCTTTTTTTGAAAGACTAATATAATTTTTGTACAGTTTGGGGATGTTTCTTAATCTAAGTTAATTTTAGAAATTCCCCCCCCCAAAAAAGAGTTCTGATAAATAATTCGGTTATGATTTCAAATTACTTCCAAAACAGTAGAAAATGAGAAAATATTAAGATTTTTTGGAGGAAAAAAAAGAGCAAGAGATAAAATGGTTGCCAATATTATTTTCATTACATGATGCAAAATCAATGGCATATACCAAATTTATATCAATCATAGAGGCAAAAATTACACTAATAGGCTCAAGCAAATATTTGAAATGATCATATGGAATAAGAATGTTCACCATAAAAGATGAATAAATTATGTAAACTGTACAATCAAATAATTATTCAACCAAACAGCAACTGGGATGCATAATTCCCAATAATACTACAAGATAAAGATTTCTTTCATTTGAACTTGATGATAACAGACAAGAGCTAGTTAATCATAATAACTGGATTAAGCCTCAGTTTTCTTTGGAATGTTACAAACAAATGAACTTGCAAACAAGCCTACCCGAAATGAAGTTCAAAGCTAGTAGAAGTTTGAAGAACCAAAAACAAGTACTCGAGATGCATCCTACGCTCGGTCGTTAATAGTTAACAGATGCTTTCACATGTCGACTGGTCCGAATGGATCATCAGCATACTGTGAATCTCCAACAAAGGAATCAAACCTGGGTCTTGCTGGTTGATCTCTTCCAAGAGGGAATTGCCAAAACGAATCGGAGTTCTCGTAGAAAATATAAAAAACGACAGCCGATGCAGCGAATAGACTTACGAGCAGCAAATAGATCTGCCACTCTGCAAATTTAAAGCGTGGTAAATTAAGACAGAAATATCATACTCTCTAAAGCAGAGAGAAGAAAGAGAGACATACCTTTCCAGTCAGCAGGAACATTTAGCTTAGTCACTAAAGCTCCCCATTCAACTGAACTAGTAAGAACAACCCTACAAAAGGGCAAGAAAAAATATGCATAAGCAAATGCCCAAATACTGAAAGAAAAAAAACTAATAGGAATACCATTAGTAATGTTGAGTATTAAGGGTATGTTAGTAAAACTAGTTACAGAGTTTGATATGCTATTTGGTTATAAATAGAGGGAGTGGTAGAGAAGAAAGTCAGGCAATTGTTTCGTGGTTTAGGCTTGAGAGTGCTTGAGAGAGGGAAAGTTCAAATACCTCGAATTACTTGGTCTATCTTGTAATTCTTTTATTTTACATTGCAATATATTCCGGGTTCTATCAAAAACATGCCTATGAAATAACTAGTTCAGTACTAAAAGTTTAATGGTTCACCTTTCACTGGGGCAGAACTCTAAAGTTTTTATGGATGTACCAAGATGCAGCCTCTTGCTCATATGACAGACTTCCATTTTCTTTACTTCAGCCACACATACATCCCCATCCTTGCTTCCTCTAGAATGAAAAATTATCACATTTAGTCAAAAACATTGTTCGATGAAGCGCGAAACGCACTGAAACACAATTAAAAAAAAAGTACAATTAAAAGTTTTGTATACAGAAAAATATTCCAGAAAGAATATTGAACTGTTTCAAATGATCTTGCTAATTTCTTACCGCTGCTGTCATCATACTTGAGGTATCAGGAAGAGATTTATCAATTAATCTAACATTATAGCCTCATTTAAAGTAAACAATAACTATCAATTTGACAAGGAGAAGCACTTACAAAGCCAAATATTTTCCATCTCGACTGATGGACATTACGCAAGCAGGCTTTCTCAGCAACCTCTTATACCCAATTCTTTTCCAGTTACTGATGTCCCAAACGGCGGTGACAGCCTTCTCGTCTGCTCCCAGAAACGCAACAAGACATTCAATAGGATTATTGGAGCTGATAATTACTTGGTCCTGAAAAAATTCATACCTTTTTGGACAGTGCAAAATAAAAATGGTTTAGTTCCATCCTTAGAGAATCGACAGAGCTCAATTTTCTCATCCTGAACAATTGAAAAAAAAAAAAAACATGTTAGCAATTATGAGAAAATGCAATAAACACAGAAGCAGGTAAAAATAACCATTATACCGCACTCCGGGTCAAAGTAGTTATAGGAACTCCATCATCAGTCTTCCAAACTCTGGCTGATCCGTCACTGGAAGTAGAAGCCAAGAACTCTGAGTCTAGGCTGGAACAAGATAAAATTGAGTCATTTTCAAATCTGGACAGGGAAGAAAGATTTTCAGATTTTCTCCAACATTTTCAGTTCCAACTAACAAATATTGCAAAATTCTCATCCACCATAATCAGAGTAACAGATTACTAAGTTCACGGATGATGTGTGTTTTAAAGTTCTTTATATAGTTCTTGACTTCTGATAGCAACAAGAGAATGTCAAGAGGTCTACACAACCTTCCACTCAATCATCATTTTTGTATAAATTTGAAGATGTTGTGAACGCTTTCCTAATAACAGTTTAAAAAAATCAAGATACAAACTGTGTTCAAAAGGCACCCCATTACATATGAATACACAATTTCTATTGCACACAAAGACATCTTAACAGAAGATATATATATATTATATACTGCATGTGGAAACAAACAAACAGACAAATATGTTGCTATATTTTGAAAAATCACTAAGTGCGGTTGTCCAGTAAGATTAGTCGAGGTGTGCGCAAGCTAGCTCGGACATTCATCAATATTAAAAAAAAAAGAAAGAAAAGGCACCAAAAGAAGACAACTTCACGGCTCACCTGAAGTCCATATCCCTTACAGATTTGTGTGCACTTGGTTCATCTAAAATGAGCCGCAGGCTTGGCCATTCTAAGATTCTGAGATGTCCGTTCTGCAGTTAATTTGATGTAAAAAATCCACCATGTTTTTTAGAATGAAGAGAATAAAAAGAAAAATGAACTGTATAGACAGACAACAGAGTCGTCCTTACCACCCCACCGGTGGCAAATTTAGAACCATCAACACTGAAAGCGAGACAATTCTGAGGACCGACGTCATTCAGTGGAGGCAATTCTTTCATCAACAGCCTCACGTTTAATTCTTGACCACACAGCTCAAATAATCTACAAGATGAACAAAAGAGAACTAAATCTTCAATGTCTCAACTTATTAGAGGAACTAGCAGTCAGAGTTGTATTAAGAGGGGGGAGAAAGAACAGCAGAGCATCAGGCAAACATCCACAGACTCAAACAGCAGGGAAAAATCTCAACACATTATACTCCAATATCGAATCCCATGTGTGTGTCAGTGAAACTACACATTTTTTCAAAAAGATCGTGATTCAGCTAGCAGTCATGTCTCTTGTACAAAAAAGAACAAAAAAAGCCAATCATTACAGAACCCAGATGATAACTTGACCAGAAAGTTATGTCCTCAGCATTCAGAAGCACGTCTAGTATAATAAAACACATATAAGAACTTTAATTCTCCTATGAAAAAAAAACTTTAAAACTTAATCTCATATGGGAACCTGAATTAGTAAGTAGATAACCAAGGAAATTCAATGGCCTCTTATTTTCTCTACGACAAACAAAGAATCATAGTTTTACCAATTATATTAATATACATGAACTAGTCTCAGATGTTCATACCAAAAAAGAAAAAAAAATAACTTACTTGCATCCACCTTGAGTAGTTGAACACACAATTTCATCCCCACTGGGATGAACAGAAACACTGACAAGATCGCCATCGCATTCCTCAAACACGAATTCAGTCTACAAACAAAAAAAATTAGGTCAAGCAACAAAATCGTAAAACCCTAGCTACCCAGTTGCATTTGATATTCAATTTCGTAAAAATCAGTGAAATGAAACAAGCAGAACTTCAAATTCAATCGAAAAATCCAAAAGAGAAAGAACAACCAGAGGAGAGGCCGAAAGAGAAGTGATCTTGGGATCAAACGAGAAGATCTCAAGCACGGAAGGAGATGAATCCGGTCGTCTGGACCTCCCTATAAGCGCCAAGTTCACGTTCTCGGGCCTCCGAATCCACGACCCACACGAAACCGGACCTGGATTCGACCCGCCGCCGCTGCCCATGATTAAAAATTCGCCGGAGAAATGAAACGGAATAACCGGAGGGGAAAAGGGGCAAAAATTCTTAATACCGTCTCGTCGGAAACCAGAAAGGAAAATTTAATTGTTAGAGACGAAAGTGGAGGGAAGAAGGAGGAGTTTCAACTTCCATATGAAAAGATCGAGCGAAATTTCATTTCTTTTTCTTTTTCTTTTTCTTTTTCCTTCAATTTTCGTTTTATATGAAGGTCAACTAGTCAATCGAAAGCATATTAGCCGTTTTCGTCCCGTACTATGCCTGTTACGACATGTCGGAACAAAGAATTCGACTTGTCGTACACGGCTACGGATGATTTAAAACAGAAAAAAGAAAAACTGAGTTTGGTGGGTCCCGCGTGACAACAAGGATATTGAAGAGTCAACGATTTCAAGGCGGGAGGAATATTCCCGTAAGATTCCGCGGGTAATGCAAGATGGATCGGACGGTTGCCGTCGTTCGATAAGAACGATCTCATCTTCATATATTTTGGGTTATATTGAATTATAATAAATGTTTCTAAATTTTGAGACAGGTTTCAATTTTTTAAAAAAAGCATTAGAAAATGTTTTTCCATATTATTTTAATAGATATCGTTAAAACTATTTCAGATAAATTAATTTTTACCTGCAACTATCATATTAATTTACATAAATGATAATTTATGTCTTTTAATTTTTATTCATTAGTTATTACATCAATTTTCATCGTATTTTAACACATACATAAAAAAATTTCTTTTTTTTATATAATTAATATTGCAGTTTTTAAATTTGTTATAAAAATTTATATTTTTTCAAACTATGGTAATTTTAATTAGTTGACAATGATCTATCTTTGGATCGTTGTCGTCTATTATAGTTTTTTAAAACAATTGGTGATGGTCGCACGATGGTCGCAAGTTCGCATTGCAATCATCTCGTTGTATTTAATGAATATTGTATTTGGTATATTAGTAAACTGATCAATTTAAATTTCAAAGAGTTGGGTGTAGAGCATCATTGAATACTTGTTAATAATTATAATAATTATGAGATGGAAGAGATGGCCCTCTATATATATTTTTTCAAATTGATGATAGATGGCAGCATCTATCTTAAAAAAAATAAAAAACCTTTTATTTGTTTAAAAAGTTGATATCACACTCTTCAACTCACAATGCTAAACTAGGTCATAGAAGAAATGTGTAGTTTTCTGTGAACTTGTTAAAAACTTGAGGTGATTTTTTTCCCCTGGACAAAATTATAATCCATTTTTTTTTCTACTCATTAAGGGACTTTTGACCCACTGATCATTATAACCTGTGTTATAATAATCTGTGAAATACTCTGCACCTCAAACACAAACTATTATAATCCCAGACTATACTACTTTACATTTTAAATAATATTATATGTTTCACAAACTATAATAACTCACAGATTATTATAACCCTATGTTATTATAACTCATTCAGCGCCCCCAAACAATCTCTAAATATCTCATGCAATTTTTTTTCATAAGTCAGTTTTACAATCCACTAATAAAAAATATATATATAATTGGAAATGGTTAAAACATGCCATCTTTTTTTACGAGATTAATTTTAAATTCGGAGAATATTCAATTTTTTCTTTTAAGAGGTGTCCACCTTATTTAATGTCTCGTCCTCTCATAGAGGCATTTTGAAATTTGAAACTCGTCTATGGATCAACGGTGGTTGGGGTCGTCGGAGTTGTCGTCAGCGGTGGTTGGGATCGTCGGTTTGGTCGTCGGAGCTAGTCGTCAGTAGTGGTCGGGGTCATCAGAGGTAGTCGTCAGTGTTGGCAGGGGTCGTCGGTGTGGTCGTTGGAGTTGCCATCGGAGGTAGTCGTCAGCGGTGGTTGGGGTCGCCGGTGTGGTCGTCGGAGATAGTCTTCAACGGTGGTCGGGGTCGTCGGTATGGTTGTCGGAGGTAGTTGTCAGCGGTGGCAGGGGTCGCCGGTGTGGTCATCGGAGTTGTTATTGGAGGTAGTCGTCAACGGTGGTTGGGGTCGTCGGAGTTGTCGTCGGGGTAGTCGTCAGCCGTGGTTGGACTCGTCAGTGTGGTCGTCAGAATTTTCGTCGGAGGTAGTCGTCAGCGGTGGTCGAGGTCGTCGGTATGGTCGTCGGAGGTAGTCGTCAGCAGTGGCAGGAGTCACCGGTGTGGTTAGGAATTGTTATCGGAGGTAGTCGTCGGCGGTGGTTGGGGTCGCCGGTGTGTTCATCGGGGTAGTCGTCAGCGGTGGTTGGGATCGTTGGAATTTTCGTCGAAGGTAGTGTCAGCGGTGGTCGGGGTCATTAGTATGGTTGTCGGAGTTGTCGTCGGATGTAATCGCCAGGGGTGGCAGGGGACGTCGGTGTGATTGTCGGAGTTACCGTCGTAGGTAGCGGGGTCACCGGTGTGGTCGTTGAAGTTGTCGTCGGACGTAATTGTCATCAGTGGTCGGGTCGCCGGAGTTGTTGTTGGAGGTAGCCATTAGTTGTAGTCGGGTCACCAGTGTAGTTGTTGGAGTTGTCACCGAAATTGTTGTTAAAATAATCACCGAAAATGGAAGATGACAAATAAAATATGAAAACATGGAACAAACCCATGAGATTGTACTGTTGTAACCCATGGGGTTGTGTTTCAAAACCAAGGGTTTTGAACACATTGGGGCAAACATGGTTTTGGATTCCAAATCCAAAACCATCCAAATCCAAAACAGGGGGCCAAACGGCCCCTGACTTGATATACTCCGCCCGGTCAATGGGTTGGTCAATCCAATATGTCTACCAAATATCTTCTTTTCTTTTTCTTTTTTCGGGCTTAAAAAAAAGTAAAGAAAGAAAATTAAAATACAATTATTGTTTTTTTAATAATAATTTTAGCTTATCTTTGACATTAAAATACAATTATTGTTTTTTTAATAATAATTTTAGCTTATCTTTGACATTAAAATACAATTATTGTTTTTTTAAAAAAGTAAAGAAAGAAAATTAAAATACAATTATTGTATTTTAATTTTCTTTCTTTACTTTTTTTTAAGTTCGAAAAAAGAAAAATAAGAGAAGATATTTGGTAGACATATTGGATTGACCAACCCATTGACCGGGCGGAGTATATCAAGTTAAGGGCCGTTTATTCCTGCTTTGATTTGGATGGTTTTGGATTTGAAATCCAAAACCATGTTTGCCCCAATGTGTTCAAAACCCTTGGTTTTGAAACACAACCCCATGGGTTACAACAGTACAACCTCATGGGTTTGTTCCATGTTTTTCATATTTTATTTGTCATCTTCCATTTTCGGTGATCATTGGTTAATTTGTGTAATGTCATTGATATCATTTTTTAGTACCATAGGAGTTGGGAAATTCGAATCATAAATTTTGTGATCGTTAACACCTTCATATGTCAATTGAATTATGTTCTCTTTGGTATCATTAATATTAACATTAGAGTTGAGAGGTTCGATCTATAAACTTTGCGGTCATTATCACATTCATATGTCAATTAAGTTATGCTTTCTTTAGCATCATTAATATTCAGTACCATAGGAGTTGAAGATTCAAACCATCAATCTCGTGGTTGTTAACACATTCATATGACCATTAAACTATGTTATCTTTGGCGTCATATATATATATATATATATAAATCTTGTGGTTGTTAACACATTTGATTTATCAATTGAGTTATGCTCTTTCGACAAATAAACCTATATTATACACAAACACCATAGTTTATTATAGTTTAGTAACATTATTAATTAAAGGATAAAAAATGCAAAAAATGAGAGGGAAACTTTTTTATCTTGTATACATTAACTATAGATTAGGATACACACGTTGAGTTGGAGTTTTCTTTTTCTTTCTTTTTTTCGGACCAACTAAAAAAAGAAATTCAAGTACGTGAGGTTGGTTACCTCAATGACCAAATTAAGTTACAAAATCCAATCAAATCCTATATATATATATATATCATGGATGTTAACACATTCGATTTATCAGTTGAGTTTTATTCTTTCGACAAATAAATCTATATTATACACAAACACCCTGGTTTATTATAGTTTAGTAACAATATTACATGATTTGAACCATTTAAATGAATTAAAGGATAAAAAAAATACAAAATGAGAGGGAGACTTTTTATCTTGTATACATTAACTATATAGATTAGGACACACGTTGTGTTGAAGTTTTTTTTTTTTATTATTATTTTTAATTTTTTTTTTTCAGACCAACTAAAAAAAGAAATTCGAGTACGTCGAGTTGGTTACCTGAATGACCCAATCAAGGGATACAAAATCCAATCAAATTCTAATTATTTTTTGAGTTGGACTGAATTTGTTCGAATTTTTAAAATATTTTTCTTAATGGTTCAAAATAGTTTTGGCTCGAATTAATAATTAAAATTGCATAAAATTCAAATATTAACCTTCAAAGTTTATAATAGCTTAATATTCGTTAGAATCTTAGATTAAAAAAAAATGGATGGGTTGGGTTGGGTCTAGGTAGGGGTGTACAAGTAACCCGGTAACCCGACCAATCCGGACTACCCAACCCAAACCTTAAGGGTTGGGTAGGGTTAGATTTTTTTTCGGTTTGGGTTTAGTTAGAAGTTTGAAGAACCGAAAAGTTCGGGTCGGTTCTCGGGTTGGGCCTTTTAGGCTCGGATTGACCCAACCCAACCCAAAGTTTATATTTTTAAATTTTATTTTAATTAAATATATATTTAAAAATGAATTATTTGTTAATTTCTTATGTTTTCTTCTAGATTTCTAACAAAATGTAAAGATGTTATGGATTTTGAAGTTTGATATTTGAATTTCATGTGATTTTAGTTATTAATTCAAGAAAAAAATATTTTAAATAATTTAAAAATAATTAAAAAATAAATAAAAAAGTTAACCCGGTGACCCAACCCAACCCAATCCGAAAATATTGGGTTGGGTTGGGTTGGTTGCTCTCATGAATAGAGTTGGTTGGGTTGAAGGAATGACCAACCCGAATTTTCGGGTTGGTCCAAAAATCTCCCTCAACCCAACCCAGCTTATGTACACCCCTAGGTCTAGGGGTGTACAACTAACTCGGTAACCCGAGGAACTCGGACTACTCAACCCAAACCGTAAGGGTTGGGTAAGATTAAGTTTTTTTTTTTTTTCGGTTTGGGTTGGGTTAGAAATTTGGAGAACCAAAAAATTTGGGTCGGTTCTTAGGTTGGGTTTTTTAGGCTCGAGTTGACCCAACCCAACCCAACCCAAAGTTTATATATTTTTAATTTTATTTTAATTAAATATATACTTATAAATGAATTATTGGTTAATTTCTTATGTTTTTCTTTTAGACTTCTAACAAATGTTAAGATGTAATGAATTTTGAAGTTTAATATTTGAATTTTATGTGATTTTAGTTATTAATTGAAGAAAAAATATTTTAAATAATTTTAAACATTATATATAAAAAATAAAAAACTAATCCGGTGACCCAACCCAACCCAACTCGAAAATATTGGGCTGGGTTACTCTCATGAATAGGGTTGATTGGTTTGAAAAAATTACCAACCCGAATTTTCCGATTGGTCCAAAAATCTCCCCCGACCCGACTTATATACACCCCTAGTTGGGTCAACTCGAGCCTATAAAAGCAAGAACTAACTCGACATCTTGGTTTTCCAAAATTCTAACCTAACTCAAATCCAAAAAATAAAAATAAAAATAAAATACCCAATCTAACTCTTATGTGTTTGGGCTATGTACTTCGAGTTGTTCAGGTTGTCGGAGCTATTTGTGCACTCCTAATATAGACTATAGATAGATTACAATATCATATAGTTGGGTTAAATTATTAAAAATGTCCTTGAAGTGATTTCAATTATATCCCAAACTTTGAAAAGTTTCATTTTAATTCCTGAAGTTTGAAGTTTGTTTCAAAATGATCTTTAAAGGCTTTTCTTTCATTAAATTCATAGTTTGAAAAATGATGTGTATGCATATGTATTATTGTTTATGTGAACATATTTGAATGTATACTTTGAAAAAAACAAAAAAAATAAAAACACATGCAAATAAGGTGGACCCAAATATTAATGTTTTGGGAGTTGACATATTATGTTATATAAATATAATAAAAAATTATCTCTAAAAAGTCAAATGTTTGAATCCACCCCGCCAAAAAAAAACAAGTTGGGTATAAAAAGCTTCCCGACTAAGTTTCAACAACTTCAAATATCCATCTATAATATAGCTCATATTGACGTCGTATTAAATAGAAAACAAAAATTGCAAATTAGCCCGTAAGCTCTTAAATTCGAGTATATTAGATCCATAAACTTTGAAAATGTCTAATGAATCCCTTAACTTAAATCGAGTATTTAATAAGTTTTTAAACTTTAAACGTATATACTAAATTTCTAAACTTTCAATTTTGTGTCTAATAGATCTATAAACTTTAACAAATATTGAATATGTCAATAATATAATACTCTAACTTCTTATAGAATTATATTAAAAATAATTTAATAACCTTTAAAAATATTTATAAATTGTAAATAGTTTGTAGATATAATTTTTAAATAAAATGTGATTTAATATATGAACAACACTAAAAGAAAAATATGTTTTTATAGCTATTAAGCACAGCATTTTCTAAAATAGGCTATGAAATGAGATAAATAAAAATTATTTGGTAAATTTTAATTTAGTGCGCGGGGAGGAGATAGAAATTTTAAAAAACCCTTGTGCTCCAACAACTTCAACAAAATAATCCTGTATTTCATTTTTAAGAAAAAGAGATGTTCCGTGATATTGAAAGACAGGTCTTAACTTAGATAAGTTAATAATTTGTGTTTGTGATAATTTGTAAAATAAATATGCTTGCGACAAGTAGGATAAGTCCCAAAAGATCTTTCTTCTATGCTTCATTTTTTTTTTCAATATTGAAAAATTTGAATCACAAATCTCATCATTGTTAATAGGCCCCCTCTTTTCTTACAATTAAAGCAAACCTCTTGCCTCATCTTCTCCTTCACCCTGACACTATATAAAGGAAAATAGAATCTGCAAGCAGGATTTGAACATATTAGTGTTATTACCCCTACGACCAAGAGTGAGCAAAAAAAAAAAAAAGATAAAAAATTGACTCGAATCGAGTTCGATCAGTTGACTTTTACAAGAGTCGGGGGTTGGGTTGATTTTGCCCTTACAAAATCGATCGATTTTTTTTTAAAAAAATAATATATAATTAGTATAATAATAATAATCACTACAATAAACTAAAACTGTAGAAATTTTATATCTTAAAAAAAAACTGTAGACATTTTATATATTTATATTATATGTTATAAATATATTAAATAATAATTTTAAAAAATAACTAAAAAAAAAGAAGCCGACCGAAACTATTGATTTTTGTTGGTATATGGTTCATAAACCGACCTCCATCCGTTGATGATCATCCTAGCTATGACCAATAACATTTGTATCCAATTATATGAACTAGAGGTGTACAAGTAACCCGGTAACCCGACGGACTACCCAACCCAAACTTTAAGGGTTGGGTAGGGTTAGATTTTTTTTCGGTTTGGGTTGGGTTAGAAGTTTGAAGAACCAAAAAAGTTGGAATTGGGTTCTCTGGTTGGACTTTTTAGGCTCAGGGTTGACCTAACCCAACCCAAAGTTTATATTTTTAATTTTATTTTAATTAAATATATACTTATAAATGAATTATTTGTTAATTTCTTATGTTTTCTTCTAGATTTCTAACAAAATGTTAAGATGTTATGGATTTTGAAGTTTGATATTTGAATTTCATGTGATTTTAGTTATTAATTCAATAAAAAAATATTTTAAATAATTTAAAATAATTAAAAAAATAAAAAAAGTTAACCCGGTGACCCAACCCGAAAATATTGGGTTGGGTTACTCTCAATGAATAGGGTTGGTTGGGTTGAAGGAATGACCCGGCTTATGTACACCCCTAAATTATGAACTATCCAATAATATATATATAATAGTATATATATCATAATATATTAAATTAAAAAATTTTGGCAGACCGCGTCTCTTCTTAGTCTCAAAATAGATCGGCCTCTCATGCAAAAACGTCATTTCTCATTCATAAATTTAATAAAAAAAATTAAGAGTGGTTTTGAAACAAATTTTAATATTAAAGATTAAAATGAAACCTTTCGGATATAATTGAGATGGAAGAGTATATTTTAATAATTTAACCCATAAAATTTTGACCACTCAACATTTCCTAATCTGAGTCAATAACATAAGAGAACGAGCAAACCCTAAACCAACGCCCTATCGGCCCACACTTCGAAGCCCAGTTTAGAGAAAAACCCCTCTCTGTGACAGCGCGTCGGAGAAGGCAACGGGAGAGAGGCTTCGATCTTCCGTCGTCCCCCCGCGGTGCTTCTTCTCGTTTTCAGTTTCCAGGTTTTGCTCGTCAGACTAAAGAGCCGCCATTCTCTAAAGTCTAGCTGAAACTCCTTCTCGTTTCCAGTTTCCAGTTTTACCTCAAGCGCGTAGGATCGAGAACGGTGCAATCGGCTTAGTACTTTCAACACTCCGCCTCGGTGCTGAAACTAGGTATTGATGCTTTTCTGATAATCATAGAAAACTGTAGTTTGTTGTTTCTTTCCCACTTTCAACACTCCGCCTCGGTGCTCAAACGCCAGTTTGTGGAAGTCTGCTTTCCGTCGTGGTTTATGAGTTGTTTAACTCGATTTTTTCTCGTTTATTTTGCGTTCTCTGATATCTGTGTTGTTAAAAAGAATGGTATGGAGGAAGCTTTATGTACATTGTTGGTTTCTTATTTCTAAAAGAATTTTGAGTATTGGTGAAACTTGGTTATGTCTCTTTTGAATGTGTATACTCTATGGATTTGGACATGTTATTCGTTAATTTAAAGTACGTGCAGTTTTTGAAGACGTTGTAACCTAGCTAAATGGAGGAACTAGGAAACGTGGTTGCTGAAAGGATTCTGCCTCCAACTGAACAGGTATTATGTATACTCACACACACGCATTTTGTATACTCAACCTTTCTGTAGGTTGTATCTATTTAGTAATGCGTTTCTTATGCAACACTTAGATATAGGGAACTTCGTGAGCTAATTGACAAATTTTGTTAGATAAATGATCAAATTTGAGGCACGTTTTCCTTTATTTTTCCATCTATTTTTACCACAACGTTGGGATATAGGCTACCTCCATGTGCACATTGACTAATTTTTTTTGGACTAGTATGCAGCTCTATAACATTTTACATTTAGAAACTTGTAGGCTATTTAATATTTTAGGTTGGTTCACACCATTCGTACTTATGAGTTATGAATTTATGAGGCATCTTGTACACAAGGCTGTTCACATATGTAATGCTTTTTAAATAGAGAGGAGACACCTATTAAAATTGAACTTATGATTGGATTACTATGATTCTGGAAGTTCTGATGTGAAGTACTACTAGCTTTTTTGTTCAAACTTATATCTACCTTGTATCTCGAGTGTCAATGAGGTTCAAATGAGTTTGTGTTTCGTCTTCCACTTGTTCTTTATTCATCTCAACTTGCAACATCTTATTGATGTTTGCTTAGAAGGAAGGTAGCTTATGCATCTACTCCAGGAACAACTTAGTAATAGGAATCTGTGTTCTAAAAAGTGTGTTGTACTGGAAAAAGAAGAATTTGAATTCTAAGTTGCTGAATAATTACTGCATTTGTTATTGCTGAAACTTGTAGATCATTTGCATATTTTTGTGCAGGAGGTATCTGATGAGATAAATGAGAAAATTAAAAAGTATCTACGAGGAGAAGGTGCTAATCTTGAGGTATGGAAATGGGTTTTATGCAACTACATCTTATTATTCTTATTTTCTTTTCCCTTTTTCTATCTTTGCAATAAATATTTGGTGCTAAATGTCTTTTTGCAGGCTCTGAAAGATAAAAAGTTGAAGGGTCAACTTGCTGTTAGAGAAGATTTATATGGGAAATCTGCTAAAGCTGCGGCGAAGGTTGAGAAGGTAAATTCTTAAACTCAAAAGCATCTGATAATGTATTGTAACCATGCACAAATCTTTTTTCCCGTTTTTCCATATGAGAAACAACATCATAAAGAGAGTAGAGGAAATACAAAAAAAAGGGACAAGCAATCCGCCCCATATTCTTAAGGGCGTTTTCAAAATGTGGCTTCATTAGCATAAATTTTAGTGTCACTTGTATTAGCACAAATACAAGTGACACTAAAATTTCAAAAAAAAAAAGGGTTGAGGCTATACCAAGGAGAGCTGAGTCACATAGCTAAATCACCACATCTCTTCTCGCCCTTTGTTTGAAAAAATCCTATAGCTTCTACCAACCCACAAGTTGAACAAGACTTGCTTGACTGCATTAGACCATAGAATTTGGGGTCTCTTTGCGAACTTTTGGTGCAAAAGATGCTAAGACTTAGTAATTATGTGCCTATCTAATGAGCTGAAAGATTTTATTTAATGATACAAGTTCGACTAGACTTTGCCTTTCCCTCTTTCAATTTGAACTACTGTCATTGCACCTACATTTCTTCACTTGTTTTCTAATGTTTCATTTTCATTGTAGTGGCTTAGGCCAAGTGAGGACGGCTATTTTGAGGCTGAAGGATTGGAGAAGACATGGAGAATCAAACAGGAAGCAATTTCCCACGAAGTAGATATCTTAAGTAGAAGGAATCAGCATGATATTATTTTACCAGGTAGCTTTTTTGCTACTATGCATGCATTCTTTTGCATATTTCAATGACACCATTTCCCTTGAAATAATGTTTATGTTAGACCCCCAATTACTAAGCCTTTTCAGAGGAGGGGCAATGTGGGAAAATGATAGTGTAACGGTTTTGTGTGCGGACCTTTTGTTTTTGGGATCGTGGGTCAGTTGTACATTTGTTGGGTGAGGGGTTTTTGGCTTGTTTGGGTAGGAAGGAATTGGTGAGAAATTGACCTAGGTCGGACTCTCAGTACTCTCGAATTAGCTGAGTTATCTTGTTCTTTGTTTTTCTCTTGAGAAGTAATAGAATCGGCTCATAAACCTCCTGTTCTTTCGGGAACTCCCAATAGAACAATGTGGGTATTCATACTGGTTAGTGTGTGTATTCTTCTTGTGTATTCTCCTTAAGTTCTTGCAGGTTTACGGCTTAGATACCTAACAGTTCATGAAACTTGTATTTCTGTTCCTTTTTTTTGCTTGTGTTTTTTCTTCCATCATTGGCCTTTGACTTCTCTTGCCTAGCTGACACCTTTGTGCTCCATGACATTGTAATTTTCTGCTCTTTAGTAAGCAATTTGGTTTTGATGACGTATAAATTTTTGTGATTTTCCAGACCTAGTGAGGTTTATAACTTCTTTAAGAAGTACCCTCTTTTGAGATTTTTGTTACAAGATTTCTGATTTTTGTTACAAGATTTCTATGTTCTCTTTTACGTGTTGTCATTTTCTGTGGTGGAAATGGCCACAAACGAGATTTACTGTGCAGATCTTATCATTTTTGTACTCCTTTAGTTTATACTTGGCTTTCCTCTCTTTCTCTCTCTCTTTTTTAATTTCATTTATTGTATGAAATTAGTTTCTCCTTAAAAAAATAATTTCTAATTCTAAGTTTTATTCATAGTTTGGTCTAAATTTTAGTACTAATGTTTATTCTTCAATTCATTTGTGCAGATCTTGGACCATATTCTCTTGACTATACTTCAAACGGTAGATATATGACCATTGCTGGACGTAAGGGCCACCTGGCCCTCGTAGACATGAAAGATCTTAATTTAATTAAAGAGTTTCAGGTATATGATGGTGGTTATCCCTATAATATCAGCTTGATTTGGTATGGATTTACTTTTTCTAGAAAAAAGATTTTGTTCAATGGTAGAATCTTAAGAAGTGAATAAACAATCAAAGTTAATCAAGAACATGAGCTTAGTTTACACTTTACAGTCATTGCTCACAGTTATCTGTTTTCAGGTGAAGGAAACTGTGCGGGATGTGGTCTTCTTGCACAATGAGCTGTTCTTTGCTGCTGCACAAAAGAAGTATGCTTGTTTTTTTTCTCTCTTGTTGATTGTTAGTTCATACATGACAGTTTATTATATGTTTTCTTTATTTGAGTCTTCACGCTTAGAATATGTAACTTCACGCACTGCTGAAATGCTTTCTATTAAAGAAATATAATTGAGCATTTTGAAATTTAACAGGTATCCGTATATTTATAACCGGGATGGCACAGAGCTTCATTGCCTCAAGGTTTGTATATACTACTCATTGAGCGATCTTTGTTCATAGGTTTACCTCATTTGGATGTAGTTTATTTTTTCTTTTTGTGCAATGGATGCACTGACGGTTATTACTGCTCCACTTTTGCGCATGTGAGGAAATCCATATTGAATGTTATTTTGATGGTATTTGCACTTAGGTTCTGAACTTATGAATGAATCCGAGTTTGCATTGTTATGAGTTTCATTTAGATCATGTTTGTTTCACTTAAGCTTCAGCAAAGATAGTATATGCTCAAAGTTCTAGAGTAATGTGTACGTGGACCATATGCCTGGCCTTTGATAATCATTACTGTGTTGTTATGCGTTTAAAGTGTTTCAATTCTTTAAGCATAAGTCTTATCTTGCTTGATTGGAACTCCTTTTTATAGTTGGCTCCCTTTTTTGTCGGTTTCTTTTTTGTTCGTCCGTGTATGCTTTCATTTTTATCTCAATGAAAGTTCGGTATTTTATCAAAAAAAAAAAATCTTTAAGCATAAGTAACCCATAGGGGAGACACATTTTTAAGTGTAGGTACCGTTAGTTTGTTCTCTCATCTGCCTAATTATCATGTATTAATATTGAATTGACCAAATTCTAATAACGTTTTTAGGAGCATGGATCAGTCTTGAGGCTTCAATTTCTGAAAAACCACTTCCTTTTGGTATCCATAAACAAGTTTGGACAGCTTCATTATCAAGATGTAACAACGGGTAGCATGGTCGGTGTCTTCCGCACTGGTCTAGGCCGTACTGATGTGATGCAGGCAAATCCATTCAATGGGGTTATAGCAACTGGTCATTCAGGTGGTTCTGTTGCTATGTGGAAGCCTACAAGCTCTGCTCCTCTCGTAAAGATGCTTTGTCATCAAGGGCCTGTGTCGGCGCTAGCATTCCACCCGAATGGCCAACTCATGGCTACCTCTGGTTCCGAACGGAAAATTAAGATCTGGGATTTGAGGAAATTTGAGGTGCTTCAGACTCTGCCAGGACATGCTAAAACCTTAGATTTCAGCCAGAAGGGACTACTTGCTTATGGAACTGGGTCATATGTACAGATTCTGGGTGATCTTTCTGGAGCTCAGAATTACACTAGGTATATGTCTCACTCAATGCCGAAAGGTTACCAAATAGGAAAGACATTATTTCGACCTTATGAAGATGTTTTAGGCATTGGTCACTCAATGGGTTGGTCTAGTATCCTCATTCCTGGATCTGGTGAACCCAACTTTGACTCTTGGGTAGCCAACCCATTTGAGACATCAAAACAGCGGAGAGAAAAGGAGGTTCGGTCTCTGCTTGACAAGCTTCCTCCCGAGACAATTTCGCTGAACCCCTCGAAAATTGGCACCGTTATGGCAGTAAAGAAGAAAGAGAAGAAGACTAAGAAGGAAAGAGAAGTTGAGGAGGAATCAGCAATTGATGCTGCGAAGGGCATCACCATGAAGAAGAAAACCAAGGGAAGAAATAAGCCAACCAAGAGGGAAAAGAAGAAACGTGAAATCATTGAAAAGGCCAAAAGACCTTTCCTTCATGATCAGATGAAGGAAGAAGAAGAATTGTCTCGAAAGAGACCTAGGTCGAGCGAGGAAGTCGAACTTCCCAAGTCCTTGCAGAGGTTTGCTCGTAAGAAAACTGCGACGTGATCTTAATTTGTATCGTCATGTTGCATTATTCAGAGTTTTGTAGTCTATAGAATTATTCAGGATTTTTCTTCATAAATTTTGTTTAATATTGTTTGTTTTCATTAAGAAAGGAAAGAAAAATGTGGCCAAGAAGGATCTGATTTCCTGCTTACACTCACACACATTGCTTGCACATTAATTTAGTGGTGTTGAATTTTCTGATTTTCAGTTGAGGTGAAGATAATTTTTGCCCTCAAATTGGAGGGTGATATAATTGGTTATATATTCTTTATACATGATAGATGAAAAATATATGAACTTCAAAATTTAGGAGCTGTTTTCCATGGTTATCTCATTAGTACACTTCTTTGCTGAATTTTCTGCCACAAATGGCTCCTAAGTCCAATTTTAACTTATATATTTCTTTTCTTTTAACGTTTCTATTAATTTTGTTTTCATATTTTTAAAAGTTCTCTATACGGCTTCTATTTTTTTTTCTCTTTCTTTTAAGTTCAACACTACTCGGGGAGATTTTAAACCTTGCTTTAAGGATAAAGCTATTGAGCTATACTCGAATTAGTATTTCTATTTGTTATTATTTTATGAAAAAGATTTCTTCATTGTTATCTAGGATAAGGGATTGCTAGTCGCATAAGCTAATAGGGGAAAATGAAATTGAAAAAATAAAATAAGGTCTAGAGATGATATTATATGAGATATATGCCTTTGATTAAAAGCTAAGCAGTACGAATACGGATACAAAATACGGATATAATCTACGATACGGACACGTCTAGGACACTTTTATTAAAATATATATCATTTTTATATCAAAAAGAAATTTAAAGTCAATAAATTTATTCATCTA
The DNA here is from genome assembly GCA_036507285.1 of Trichosanthes cucumerina. Lineage (NCBI taxonomy): Eukaryota > Viridiplantae > Streptophyta > Magnoliopsida > Cucurbitales > Cucurbitaceae > Trichosanthes > Trichosanthes cucumerina. The sequence goes on from CM071845.1 coordinate 7,660,071, forward strand.
TATTCTTAAAAAAATGATTTTGATGTATTTCGTTCTCAAACTTTCTATGTACCTATTTGGTATACTTGACAAATGTTCATTATGTGTCTAACAAATACTCGACCTATACTGACTTTGTACCATTAGTTTCTAACATATATCTATTGTGCTAACAAGTGTCCGATATGTGTCCAACAAGTGTCGGAGTGTCCAAGTATCCAACACATGTCAGACACGGACACGTTAGCCAAATTAAAGTGTTCGTGCTTCTTAGATTAAAAGGTTGAATTTGAATCCCTCACCTCGTTCCGATTAGAAGTGGTTGTTTATGTGCAAATGTTATTATTATTATTATTTTTCTCCTTTTGGTTTAAAAGAAAACATTTTTCAAAATTAGTTCAAGAGGGTCATGACCTGTTTTTTACAGCACATATTTTAAGTTAACAGACAATATTTAAATAGAATAATAATTGATTGAGCAATTTAATAATTGATTTAATTTGTTACCTAACTTCGTAATTAAAGCTCTACCTTTTTTTTTTCAGAAGTGGTTGTCTATGTGCAAATGCTATATTTTTTTTTCTTTTTAGTTTAAAAGAAAACATTTTTCAAAATTAGTTCAAGAGGGTAATGACCTGTTTTTATAGCGTCTATATTAGTACATCAACAATTCTACTCCTAGGAGTAGAGGATTCGAATTCATAATCTCTTGGTCATAAGTTTTACTTATGTCATTTGAGTTATGCTCTTGGGGGCTTTATAGCACATATTTTAAGTTAACAAAAATTATTTAAATAGAATAATAATTGATTGAGCAATTTAATAATTGATTTAATTTATTACCTAACTTTCTAATTAAAGCTCTACCTTCTTTTATTATTATTTTTATTTGAGTACAACAATATGTGAGATAAGATATTTGAATTTTTGAACTCTTAATAGATGATACATATTTTATGTCAGTTGAGCTATTCAGTAACATAATTGTAGTACTATATTCTCTAGAAACCAAAATTTTCGATATTGAAGGTTTTTCTCGTCCTACTTAGTTAAGCAATTTTACTTGGTTTGGTAAAAAAAATATGCACATATTTTAGTTGATGTTATGTGTGTTTGATGGCAAAGTAGGCATAGCTCGAGCAATTGGCACGTACCTTTGACCAAGAGGTCAGAGGTTCGAATCCTCCAATTCCCAAATGTTGTAAACTAAAAAAAAAAGTTAGGTGTTTGATGGTAGACTTACATTTAAATGAGAAATTAGGTCAATTGAGAGGGTTACTAATTACTCCTCTAAAGTAGGAAAAATGTCAATTTTTCCTATTTTATGTCAAAGTATCATGTTGAGCTTACCATCAACCATAACTTGAGTATAACTCAACTGGTTAAGATATTGTTATTTTGCCTAAAAAGTTAGAGAATAAAAAAAATCGTATAAAAAAAAATCTTACCATTAACCATGTTTAACGTTCATTAGTAATAACAACAAAGTTAAAAGATGTTATGAGATAAAAAGACTAAATTGAGTCTTTTTAATTAATATTACTAAATTTTTTATTAAAAAAATCCAAAGAATAGGGGCTAGAAAATATATAAGGCAACATTCTCATTTTTCTTTTTCTTTTTTTTTTCATGGACTATTTTTTGTTTATTGTTACCACTCCTTTCATCATAGAAAATCAAATGATAATTGTGTTGGGTTTCTCGTTCCTTCTTTCATTATATTACTATTATAATGAAAACATGTTTAGTAACCACTTCTAATTTTCTGCTCTCACAAATTTTGAATTACAAGGATTTACATGAAAAATAATTTTTTTTAAAAATATGTAAATTTGTTCTATTACATTTAATTTTAAAATATTTATTGGGCTCTTTTTAAGTTTAAAAAGTGATAAAACTATTATAAATACATGAAAAAAATAGACGTCTACTTTTCATCTATCCATGTGTCATGTCCTCCCTTTGACCATGCATCTTTCAGGTGTCATGTCCCCACACCATGTGTCTTTCATGTGTCATAAGCCTACTCATGTTTGGTGTCCAAAATAACTCACTTGTTTCATGTCAAATAACTTATAAATAGTGGCTTTTAGTAGATAATGAAATATACAATTAGATGAACACTTCTCCAATCTTATTTCTTCTCTTCCACTTTCTGTCTAATTTCATTCTTTTATTTAATTTTGTCATGTAATTTCACTTTCTTTTCTTTATATTATATATATTCTTACACTTATATTATTTTATATTATTAATATTATATATATATATATATATATATATATATATATATATTTTCATTTTCTTATATATTCATATTATCCATATTATTATTATTATATGTTTTGGTAAAATTTTCGATGCTCGGTTTGCCTCCAATTTTTACAACAAAAATAATGATTTTGCTTATGTTTTTGAAAGACTAAAAACAAGAACAATAATTTTTTTTCTAGATTTTGTTTACAATGTTGAAAACATTCCTTTAAAATGCAAAACAATAGAGTTTGATAACTATTTGATTTTTTGTTTTAAAAAATTAAATCTATAAATATTATTTCTTCCTATGAATTTTCATAATTCATATTTTGTTATCTGTCTTATACATATATGGTTTAAAAAACGAAACCAAATTTTAAAAATTAAAAATAAAAATAAAAACTATTTATTTTTAAAATTTGATAAAGAATTCAAATGTTTTTTAATAGATATGAAGCACAATTTTTTTAAAACTAAATAATTATCGGATATTTTTCAAATTTTGTGAAATGATAAATATGAAGATTAATTAGATCCATATTATAAAAAAAAAAACAAAACAAAAAAAAGAGTAACTAAATGATGAACTCTAAAATAAAATATAGATTTTTTTTTAGGAAAAAGACAATTAATTTTTTTGTGGCATTCAATAATCAGTGAGAAGATCGTAGAAGAAAATATCCCAAATGAGCCAAAAATAGAAATGGCCGCCGTATGCTGCAACCAATCACCGTTGCGCCGTCGCAATCACCACCGGTGTCGTTATTGTTGCAAATTACAAATAAGAATATCATTAGAATGTATTTTTAACCCGTTAAATTATAAGTTTAGTGCTAAAATTTTTATATTTGTATTTAACATGATCTTCCATTTTTAAAAAACATTATTTAATAAGTCTCTAAATTTTTAATAGTGTGTCTAATAGATTCTTAAACTTTAAAAATGTGAAATATGTCATTGAAGGTTTAATTTTTTATTTAATATATTCTTTAACTTATTTAATTTTTTAAAAATTAACAAATCTATTAGACATAAAATTGAATTTTGTATCTAATAATATATTAAATTTTGAATTTCATATTTAATAAATTTATGAATTTTGAAAATTGTTGAATAAATCAATAACTTATTAAACACAAAATTGAAAGTTTAATAATTTAAAATATATAAAATCAAAAGTTTTGAAACGTATTCGACACCTTTTAAAGTTGAGAGACTTATTATACACAAAACAGAAAGTTCGAGAATTTATTGGAATTTTTTTTTAAGTTTAGTGACATATTTGATACAAACCTAAAAATTCAAATATTAAACTTATCATTTAATTTTTTTTTTGAAGTTTGAATCTCTCACCCTATATATTATTAAACTAAATTGAAAAAAAAAATCTCTCTTTTTTCTTTTTTCTCCTTATTTTATTTTCGAGAAATTAGTGAACACTAGTGCAACTGTTTTATGTTACTGAATTGAATGAATAAAAGGATAATTATAATTCACATTTTCATATCCAATGGCGTGTATATATGTACGTATATATTTGTGTGTGGATTACTGATGAAAAATTAAAATAGGCTTAAACAATTAATGTTTGATGTGTGTTTTATTTTTTATTTTTTAATTTTTAAACATTATTTAATTATATATTCATTTAAAGATACTTGACATCAATTTATTCTATAACTTAGTCCATTTTTTTTGCTCATTAGGTTATCTTTTAATTTGATTACGTCTCTAAAACTATATTAATGGTGAAGTTAATGCAAGTAATCAGCCAATGTAATCAACGATTTTCAATTAATTATTAATCGATGTAAAATCAAAGATGAATTTCTTGCGTATTATATTGTGTGTTTATGTTAGAAGAGCCTATTTTATGACTTTTAATTCAATTTTAGTTACTATATTATTTTTACTTATTAAATTTGGTGTTAAACACTACTTTAGTTTTTTTTTTTTTTTAAATGTAACTATCGTTATTTTGAGTGTTGCTTTATTTTGAATGTATTATATTATTTTTAATTTAATAATAAATTTGTATGGACTTAATAAGGATGATTATGCCAGAGAATAACTCAACTGACATCAATTTAACTCATGACTAAGAGGTTATGAGTTCGAATATTCCACTCCTAATTATTGATGTACTAAAAAAAAATAGATAGTGGTGAGATTATATTATTCCAACTTTATTTATAATTGGACTTAATTTTTAGCTCACATCTAAAAATATTAGCTATATTAACAATATTAATTTCAACTATGATAGGAAACAAATGGTTAAATACCATTTTAGTTCCTAAACTTTCAAATTTTATTTCACTTTGTTCTTAAATTTCCAAAACATCTATTTTAGTCCTTAAACTTTTAAAAAATAACTATCTTGCCCAATATTTTTCTCTAACTTATGACTTTTCTTTGTTAGATAACATGACTTTTCTCTAACTTATATGACTTTTCTTTGTTAGATAACATGACTTTTCTCTAACTTATATATGACTTTTCTTTGTTAGATAACATGACTTTTCTCTAACTTATATGACTTTTTAGATAACCTGACTTTAAATTATATTCATAATATCATGTTTATACACATACTCAAAATCATGTCATTATTTTTTTTAAATAAAATAAAAGTAAAGACAAAAATGATTATTTTTTAAAAGTTTAAAAACTAAAATAAATATATTAAAAAATCACAACTAAAATAAATAAATTTAAAGATTAAATGGAATAAATAAAAATTAAGGGGCCAAAATGAAATTTACGCCTAAAATTAATTTTACAAATTTCATTTTAGTTAGTCCCCATCCGATAACCATTTAGTTTTTAGAAATTAAGCTTATAAATACTATTTCTACCTAAGTTTTTATATTTTATCATCTACTTTTTACCCGTGCGTTTCAAAAACCAAATCTAGATTAAAAAAAAAATAGTTTCAAAAAACTTGTTTTGTTATTGAAATTTAACTAAGAATTTCAGTATTTTCTTACAAAAGATAAAAACTATTGTAAGAAATACGAAAATCACTCTAGAAAAATGGTAAGAAAACAACTATAATTTCTAAACATAAAAAATAAAATGATTATCAAAAGGTACCAACTAAATTTGAAAATATAAGACTTTATTTGATAATCATTTATTTTTATATATATTTTTTTAAGATTATGCTTGTTTTTTTTTTCACAATTTCTCTTTATGTTTTCTATAATGATTTTCATATTTATTGAACAACCCTTTGAGTTTCTAGTTAAATTTTCAAAAGCAAAAATTACTTTTTGAAAATTACTTTTTTAATTTTTAAAAATGTAGTTTGATTTTTTTAAAATGGAGATAAGAAATAGATAAAAAATAAAAATAAAAATTTATAGGTGTAAGTAAGATTTTTAAGCTTAATTTTGAATGGAGCGTGAATTAACTGAATCAAGACCTACCATATTTGTTCCAGTCTGATATTTTCTTCCGCTGGTCCAACGTGCAGTAATTTTTTTTTGTCAACACGTTTATTTAATTTTATCGAAATATATATAATGTCCGATAAATCTTCATTCTTGCCGTTCCATTTCAGTTGATGCTTGAGGCCGTAATTTCTTTCCACCATGAGCCTCTTGGCCCTTAGCCGCTCTGATTCTCTACTCCGCTTCCGCCGCGCCGCTGTTTCTTCGCTCTCCGGTGAACTGAGGCAGCCTCAGATTCTACCTTTCCGAACTCTCCACCGTACACCGCCGGCGTTTCGGATTCCATCTTCCTCCTCTAACCGCGTTTCGCCTCCACGAGCAGTTTCCGGCGACCTTTTGCATGATGCCGGTGCGACGGTGGCTGTCCTCGTCGGCGCCTACTCGCTCGTTCTCGGATTCGACAATCTCACCCGGCGGAAGTTGATTCAACAGGTTCGTCGAATCCGCTCTCTTCCTCGATAGCACATCACATGCAACTTTTTTTAGTTTTAGTTTCGAGGTAATTAGATGCGTGCGAATGGAGATCTGGATTCTGGAAAACTTTTTTAGTACATTTGTAGATTGTTAATTTGGCAAAACGATATGAACCTTTTGTATGTGCCTTAGAAAAGTATGTTTCGATTTCCACAAATGGAAGGGCGATGATTTGTAATGAAGAAATGAATTTCCGGTTTTCCTTTCTCTAAATGAAAGTGGAATGAAATTTTCTTGGAATAAGCGGATTGATAAATACGGAAATCTTTAGATGCAGAGTGTAAATAGTAAGTTCTGGCAAGATTCAAACCTAATGCTTCTTCACTTGCTTTTGTAGATGGATTTAAGTATATACAGAAACAGAAACTTCATGTAAGTAGAAACTTCATATAAGTAGAAAGTAGTTCATTGCATTTAGCAAGTAAGAGCCATGTGCAGAACCTAAGTCTGGTAATTTTACGAAAATAGAATTAGAAATTCCCCATTGCTCTTTGGAAATGTTTTGGAAACATTACTGCCATGGTAACTAACTTTTAAGTGCCAAGCTGGCCAAAGTTAGTTACAACCACTATTTATTGAGGTTATCTTTTCAAAAAATAAAAATAAAATAAACTAACTTTTAAGTATCTACCTCTTAGTTGTTTAGGTCTTCTAGGTTTACTCTTTATGTTGATGGATCTGTTCTGGGCCGTTTAGTTCCCAGTTTCTTTGTTGTTCATTTGGGTTTTGGTGGATTAGGTTTTCTTTAATCTGCTTCATTTTGGCTCTGTTTTTAATGTTCTGTTTATAATTGGGTTATCTGAGCGCCTAGTACTGGTAGGTTAGGGAAGTCAATTACAATAATTGTACTGGATATTAATTCTTTTATAATTCAAATAAGAAATCTATAACTCCTCTCTGCACATCAACTAACTTTCATTTTGTACAAACTTATTGTCTTTTGTTATTCAAATAAGTAGTTCATTAGTTTAGTGGTCATGGAGAAAATATTAGTTACATGAAAGAAGAGGGAAATCTCAGAGAAAATATTGTATTCCTTTGTTACTTCTCATAGTAACTGGTGTATAATGAAACAGAAATTGAGCAGAAAACTTGTCCACATATTGTCTGGATTGCTTTTCATGATGTCTTGGCCTATATTCAGGTAAACATCAACTTGTTTCTCTTGCAGAGAAGTTATCACCTCATTTATTTTGTACACCAACGATTTAAATCTGGGTGTTTCTCAACCACTTCAGTTTATCGTTTTGATTCTGGAATAGCACCTCAATGGAGGCTCGCTTCTTCGCATCAATAGTTCCAACTGTGAATTGCTTGAGGCTTGTTGTCAATGGCCTCTCATTAGCCAAAGATGAAGGACTTTTGAAATCCCTTACACGAGAAGGAAAACCAGAGTAAACTTCCTACTACCCTTTCAGAATTATTGGTAAATTCCTTAAATTATATACCTCTAGCACAATCTCTTTAATCATTTTAGGCATGTTAATTTCCAATCTGCAGCGAATTGCTGGGAGGCCCTCTATATTATGTTCTAATACTGATTTTGTCGGCTGTCGTATTCTGGCGTGAATCTCCCGTTGGTTTGATCTCATTGGCAATGATGTGTGGAGGGGATGGTAATTTTCAGCTTCTCTAAGGGCAAGTTGGAGAGTGATTTTGGAATGAAAAATCACTTTTGAGATTGTAATGTCCTTTCTAGCTAAAAATGGCATGACAAAAAGTGATTTTGGCCACAATCACTTCCATAAATGCCCTAAATAGCTCCTCATTACTACTACTACTACTATCATAACTGTTAACCTTGTTGTTAACTCAAACTGCAGGTATTGCTGATATAATGGGAAGAAAATTTGGGTCCAAAAGGCTTCCTTATAATGAAGGGAAGAGTTGGATTGGTAGCATATCCATGTTTATCTTTGGATTTTGTGTCTCCATTGGGTAAGTTCTTTTTGTTTTTTTTCAAAGCACTACTTGCTGCAGATTGATTTGAAAGTAACTTGGAAAAGTGCTTGCTATGTGTGTAGGATGTTGTACTATTACTCAGTTCTTGGATATTTGGAGTTGGATTGGGGAAAGGCAGTGCAAAAAGTTGCTTTAATTTCTCTGGTGGCAACTGTGGTGGAGTCTCTTCCAATTGCAAATGTTGTAGATGATAATATATCGGTACCACTGGTCAGCATGGTAGCAGCCTTTCTGACTTTCAGCATTTAATCTCATGGATTTTCTTATCTTCTTAGTTCTTCCCATTCCACTACCTCTTGCCACTCTTATAAAGTGGTTTTCAAGATTTTCCCCCTTTTTTCTCTTTTTCAAATTTTACTTTGATTTTTAAAAGCATTTTTAAAAATAGGTTAGATTTTTTTTTAATATAAAAAGGGTATTAATGAATAAACTGATTAAAATTATTAGGGGAAAAAAACAATTTACCCATGAATTTATTGAGTCTGAGGTGTATCACTTTTATTTACCATTTTTAATTTTGCACTGTTGAGCTAAAGAATTTGAACATAATTCAATTGATATGTTATAAGCTCGGACTCAATAAGAGTATTCTAAGGATGACAAATAATAAAAAAAAAGAGTATTCTAAGTTTGTTCACCTAAAAGAAAAAAAAAAAAAAACTCAAGTTCATTGTTTTTCTTAATAAAAACTAAATAAAAATATGTTATAACCTACTAATTTCATTAGTTTTTTTTAAAAAAAAAATCAATGAAAATTAACTTTGGTACTCGCACCATGTTAATCTAAGAATAACTCTAACATATCTCTTGATCAATTCTATTTTTTTTTGCTTTTATAAAGTCTTGTCAATTTTATATTGGAATTGGATGTATGTTTTTGTGGTTTCATCAACAAAACTTAGAATACTCTTTTCTTTTTTCTTTAAATGAAAACTTGTAAAAAAATAAAAATTGAAATGTTTGTTCAAATTTTAAGATGACGTTTATAATAAAGATGGAAACATGTCAAATTGAAGGATAAAAATTGTTTTCTTTGTCATCCTTGGTAAGACGTACGAGTAAAAAAAATGTGTCATTTTCGTTCTTACTCCTTACGTTCTAATTTGAAATATCGTACTATTAGCTTTTTGTTAGTACAATAGGGATGGAAGAGTTTGAACACAAAATATTCTTTATATCAACTGAGCTCAAGTTAGAACCATTCCATTTTTTTTGTCATCCTTGGTAAGACGAACGAGTAAAAAAACATGTCATTTTTGTCCTTACGTTCTTATTTAAAAGATCATACTATAACACAAACCTCGTGGTCATTTAGATATTTCTTATGTCAATTGAGCTAAGCTTTCCTTGGTAAGTGAGGACCATTTTCATTTTTTTTTTTTTTTTTTACAGAAGCATATTTAATTAATTAAAATATTATGATCTCAGTTAAAGTATTAAAAGCAAAAAAAAAAAAAAAAAGACAAATTACTCTAAGCTAGTAAGTGATGCAAGTACTAAATCATTACAAATTTTAGAGTACAAAGACTAAATTGTTAGATACTACAATTTAAAGTTAAATTATTACCAAATTAAAAGTCTAAAGACTAAATTATTAGTTATTAAAGTTTAGATACTAAATCAATTTTAACTTGAATAAAATTTTCTTAGTCTACGGATGGAATATATATCTAAGAAAAAAAGAGATGCAATAAAAACCAAATGTCCAAATATATCTATATATATATATATATATGTATGGGGAATCCGAAACTGCATAGTGCTAACTGCAGAGAATCAGTATGGTCCCCAGACGGCTAAAAAAAAAAAAAGACTCGGGCTGCCACATTTCACATGTGGGATTGGGATTGAGACCTTACTTTGCCCTCCTTCATTCAATAATGGAAATGACTTTTTTTTTTATTATGTTTAACAAAATCTATAAATAAAAAGTCTGTGGATCACTACTTGTTATTTTTTTTATTTTTTTGGAAATTGAAGCTTATAAATATCACTTCTAATTTATACATTTCCTTGTTTTGAAAAACAATTCAGTTTTGGGGTAAAAAAAAAAAACCCAGTCTTGAAGATTAAGCCTCCGTTTGATAACTATTTTGTTTTTTGTTTTTAGTTTTTGAAATTTAAACCTAAAAATATTATTTCTACCATTGAGTTTATGTATCTTTTTATCTACTTTGTACCTATGTTTTCAAAAATCAAGCCAACTTTTGAAAACTAAAAAAAGTAGCTTTTAAAAACTTAACTTTGTTTTTAGAATTTGGCTAAGAGTTTAAATACTTACTTAATGGAGATGGTCTCTATTGTAGAGAAATTAGGTGAAAATAAGCTTAACTTTCAAAAACTAAAAACCAAAAACAAAATGGTTATCAAACGTTAGAAGGTTGAATGGAAAATTGCATATAACGGTGACTAGAATCTCAAGGTAACGACTAATAATTGCTAAGAATTCAAATATTTTTTTTAATAAATATGACAATTATTTTATAGCAAATTATAGAGAAGTGATAATAAAACAAACACAATATTTTTTTTAAAAAAAATATCAAGGTCCCGTTTGATAATCATTTAGTTTTTAGTTTTTCGTTTTTTAAAAATAAGGTTGTTTTCTCTCAATTTCTCTACAATGGTTTTCATCTTTCATGAAAAAAGATTTGAGTTTTTAGTCAAATTTTAAAAACAAAACAAGTCTTTGAAAACTACTTTTTTTAGTTTTCGTAACTTGGCTTGGTTTTTTAAAATTATGGATAAGAATTAGATAAGAAATACTATAAGAAATAATGGTCTTAGCGACGAAAGACCAACGGCGAAGCAACATAAAATATATCGCTAGGCTTGCAACGAAAACCACAACCTGTCGTAATCATTGCAACGAAAAGAATGTTATGACGCAGATCATGCAACACACTAATATAGACGTTGCAAGCCTTGCAACTTAACGAGCCAAACCGTTGCAAGTTGTGCGACGTAAAAATCAATCCGTCGCAAATTATGCGACAAAATGAAAAATGTGTCATAGAGCCTCGAGAAGACCGATAAGCATGCGACAACTGCGTATGTCATTGCAAGTTGCAATACGACAAAACAGAATGTGTGTCGCTGAGCCTCAAGATGATGAAAGCATGCGACGAACGAAGCAGATCATCTGAAGGTCTGCATGCGACGTATTATCCTCTACGTCGCACGTGTCTGCGATGATAACTTTTGTGTGTCGCTCGTGCGTGCGACGAATACCATATTGCGTCACATAACCAAAATTAAATTGCTCTTTCCCTTCCATTTTTCAAATATCCTTTCGTTTCCATTCGTTTTTTTTTTTTTCGATTCCTCTCTACCACATAGAACTTCGCCCGGTGGTAATTTTTTCGTTGTAAGAGGAACTACGACGGATGTCGCGTGGGCTTTACTGTTTTGAGGTTTGTGTGTATTTTTCATTTCATTTTTTAAATATTCTTTCATTTCCTTTCTTTTTTTTTTTTTTTTTATTCCTCTCAACCACAAAGAACTTTAGCCGGTGGTCATTATTTTTGTTGTAGGAGGAACTACGCTGGAAGTCGCGTGGGCTTTATTGTGTTTGAGCTTTGTGTGTATTTTTCTAGTTTTTTGTGATTTTTTTTTTGTCATTTTCAAAACTATCTCTTTATTTCAATAATATTTTGTTTCAATTTGGTTTACACATAAAACACTTTGGGTGATCATTGAAGAGTCGGTGGTCGCCGAAAATTCGTCGGAAAATGGTTGGAAATTATTCGTGTGTTTTAGTTTTTGAGGTTTGTATGTATTTTTTGTTGGATTTTTTTAGGTTTTCTTGAATTTTCAAAGCTATTTGTGTTTAACATATTTAAATATTTCATATTTCATGTGTTTAAGTATATTGTTGTTGGTTCAAACTTCAAAATGTGATTGGATGGAGATTCGTGGGTTACAATAAATAAGTTGAGTTTGTTTAATTTTGTGGACACATTAATGGGTTATGCAAAATAGTTTGCTTTTTATGTGATATATAAGACTTCATATTGTGAATGGAAGACTATTTATACTATTTGAAAGCTTAAACTTTCAAAATGTCCGTTTCTATTGTGAATGGAAGACTATTTATACTATTTGAAAGCTTAAACTTTCAAAATGTCCGTTTCTAGCTTTAGGAAAATGGCCACTTTGATTATTGCTCTTCTTCTTCTTCTTCTTCTTCTTCTTCTTCTTCTTCTTCTTCTTCTTCTTCTTCTTCTTCTTCTTCTTCTTCTTCTTCTTCTTCTTCTTCTTCTTCTTCTTCTTCTTCTTCTTCTTCTTCTTCTTCTTCTTCTTCTTCTTCTTCTTCTTATTATTATTATTATTATTATTAGTTACAGATTGATAACGTACTTTCAAGTATGTATATACAAACCTTAATGTTGAAAACAATAATCAGATAAGTGAATACCAGACAAACAATTCTATTATCAAGGGTTAACCGACTGTTAATCGGCTAAAACATGTACTTTTTAAAAGTTTAGGGACTAGAGACACATGTGAAAATCAATAGACCAAAAAAAAAAAAAAAAAACATGTTGAAAGTTAATGAATCAAAATATGACAAACTAAAATAAAACTAATATTGATACTATCCTACCCCATGTTATTCTTAAATGATATTGATATGAGTAGTCATAAATAAAAATAATATCTATATTATAGTTTTAAAAAATCTTAGTTGTTATGGGTGAAATTGGACCATAAAGACAGATTTGAAATACAAAGGAAACAAAAAAGCAAACACACAAAGAAAGACCGAGACCATGCAAAAGGTAGAAGAAACTGGGCCTTCAAACTGAGCAATAGGTGAAGATTGGGCTCGCCTGTCCAAGGTCGAGGTCGAGGCCGACCACGCCAGCCGAAGCCGAGGCCAACCACAACTCAACCGAGGCCGAGGCCGACCATTACCCACCCGAGGTCGAGGGCGACCTCTCTGTGGGATCGATTTGTCTTCTTCTTCCTCTTCTGGGCCCCAGATCCACATCGGAAGATGACACTCTCCTTTTCCTGTTTCATGATGGATTAGGGTTGACACCCTAGAAAGACCTATAAATATTCCTCTTATCAAAGAAAAGGTAACTTCTTCTCCACTCTAGAAACCTTGCTAAACTCATCTAAACACTCACCTAAGCATCGGAGCCTGTGTGGCACCGATGTTCAGATATTTCTTCTTTTGCAAGCCACGTTCTTCCCCTTTCAAACAAATTTACAGTGGTTGTCACGTGAAAGTCAGATGAGTTATCCTGTCCGGATTTTGGCAACAACATTAGTCAAAGTGATCAAAGTTCAATGGTAATTAGTTCATATCTTCAATCAAGACGTTATAGATTTAAATCTGAAATCATAAATTTTGTTGAACTACAAAAAACCTGTTGGAATCAAGATCCCAAAAACTAGAAAAAATAAATTAGATAAGATTATGAGAGTCGGCGGAGATCCAAATGCCAAACACATTGTCGCATAAATGGGCATCGGCCCAGATATGAAGTTTCGAATCCTACGATAAATGGGCCGTAGCCAACATTTGGCCGACCGAAGCCCATTTGGGCCATATTCGGCTCGTCCTAGGCCCAGATCATAATCCAATCCAATAGTGTTCCTTTTTTTTCCCATTAATTAATCTAATATATTTATGAACTTATTTATATAATTGAGTAATCCTAAACTACTTTCTATAAATTGAGGTCCAAAATTAATAACAAAAATATTGTGTAAAAAATACCGTCAAATTATAAATTTAGTTTATGACTTAGAGAAAGTTAGAGTTTAGTCTATATGGTTTTAAAAGTAAGAACTTTCTTTTATAATTTGATCAAACTTCATAAATAATTAATGTCACGAGGATAAATTTTAAATTTTAAAATCATATAGACTAAATTCTAGCTTTTCCTAAAGCATATGAGCTAAATTTTTAATTCAACAAAACATTAATTTAAAAAAAATACTTTTTTTTTTCTCCACTTTTGTCCAACTTCTTTTTCCCTTTTGCTCAATATGAAAAGAGAAGGATAAGTAGTAAAAGTGTATATAAAATGAAAAATAAAAGCATTGAACTCTATTTAATCAAACCAACATATTCGTAATTGAAACTTTTATTTTTAAACAAAATTGAATTTTAAGACTGCATGTGATAATTATAACAAAACTAGCAAAATAAACATAGACATTTATCGTGCATATAGCACATTACAAATATTTATAGTGGAAGTTCAAATGGTTCAAATTGTTCTAATTATTAAAATTTAAATTTTGGTTAAAATATTATTTTGAACTTTGTTACGTTTTAGTCATTGTACTTTCGAATGTTCAAGTTTAGCATTTGTACTTTCAATGAAGCTTAAAATTGGTTATTATAATAAGATTGAAGTTAATTTTTATCAAAATTGGTTGAATAATAATAATAATAATATCAATGCAAGAAAAGACACAATGTGAACATATTTCTAAGATATGTAGAGGAAAAACTAATGAAAACTAATTTTTTAAAAGAAAAATAATAAACCAAAGACAAACTTTAAGGTTTATTTAAAGTACAAAAATTAAAATTAGACATTTGAAAATATAAAAGTTAAAATAGACCAAAGTTCAAGACTAAAATGTTATTTTAATCCTAAATTTTGTATGATATAATTATTAGTGTGAAGTTTTGAAGGATCCAATGTTTACTAGATTATTATTATTTTTTTTGTTATTTATTTTTATTTTTCACACGAACACAAATTAACAAAAAAGTACGTGCACGTTGAAAGGAGGTAAATTTATTTCCCTTTCTCATTTTCTCAACATATTCCATAATTATAATTTAGAATTAGAACATAACAACAAAAAAAACTTTCGTCGATACGAAGTTTGAGCTTATGACTCCAATTATGTCTTTTATGCTGAATCTATATTATACTTCTCGTTTATAGTGAATCAAGCTCAATCGGAAATTCTCTTCACGAGCCGCCGTCCGGTGATTCTGCTCCGACCTCCGGCATTGCCGTCCCACAATTTTCTTCCTATTTATTAGTCAAATACTCGATTTCTTCATCTGAATCTGTTCTCTGAAGGAGGCTCACTATGTCGCTTCATCGGCTTCGCGATCCGGTTATCGGCCGCGCTCGTTCTCTTCTCCGAGCTCGCCTAGGAGCTTTCCATTCGTCTTCGCCTATCTCCTCCAGGTACATTTATCGGTATGACTTTTCGACTGAATGATTGTTTGATTTTAGTTTCTTATTATATGGTCGATCTTCTTGGCTGAAGTTGTTTTTAATTTCTACACGACCTGTTGTTTGTTTCTCGCGTGGAATTGGTGCGTGGTTTTGGCTGGTGTGAGAAATTTGATATTATGATTCATTTTGCGCGGGATTTCGTTTGATTTGAGTGTTTTAAGATGTCAAATGTCAGTTTGGTTTAATGGTGGAGGAACCGTTGAGGAAGAGTCTCAAATGCTGAATTTGCTTGTTTAGCTCCATTAACTGACACACTCGCTCTTTGACGTATAATAGAACGTTTTTTTTTTCTTGTTTCATTTATTTGTGAGGCCTTTGAGCCGCCGATTTGAACGCGAGGATCTTGACGATTTAATGGTAGTTGAGCTAGTATTTTCCTTCCTGTCTAATGCGCATCATTTCTATTAATTAGCTGCCTGGGTTTATGGAAGGACATGTAAATGTCATTTTCATTATTGGTACTTGCCCGTACTCCTGTTATCCAGGAAAAAGTAGACAGAAAAGATTAAAGACATGGGATAGACCTTAGAAGTCGGTCACTCAAAATATGATGGGTGTGTTCTGCTTCTCCCACGGCAGTCTCTTATCCAGCCTGTCCTTTTTGGCGCCTATCAATTTGTTCCTCAACTCTATTTGTTAATTTTCCTACAAAAAAATTGTTCCTCAACTCTGGTGGCTAATGTCACTGCCTCCGTGAGGATACCCCAAAGGTTGGAGCTCCACCCTTTCTTGGATATCCTGCCATAGACTAATCACATTTTCTTTTTGATGAATAACCGAACTTTCATTGAGATAAAAATGAAAAAATACACAGGAATATAAAAGGTAAGCCCACAAAAGGGAGCCAACCGTAAAAAAGGGCTCCAGTCAAGCAATGCCGTAGACCAATCACATATCAGCAAGATTGTTATGTACTCTCAATCGATCAAATTCCTCCATGTATTCTGCCACCATTCGGGTCCCTTGTTTGAAATGGTAGTATTTTTTATACAAAATTTGCTCATGGTAGGTAAAAATCTTTCTTTCATTAGCTTTTGCATTCCTAGCTAAGTCGATTGGTTTTTTCCCACATCTTCTTCAATTCCCTTTGATTTGCTCCCACCATGCAGATGTGCCACTCTTTAGTTTTAAGGCCACCAACTTCTCCTTTTTCTCCTCCTGTGTATCCGTATAATTGAGGAAGTTCTCCATTTTCTTGATCCAATCAAGAAAAACGACAACATCCAACTTACCATTATAGCTAGGTAAGTTAATCTCCATCTCATAATCTTGTGTTTCAAAACTGTGATGTTGGTTGTAGAACACTCCTTGTCATTCATGAACTTGTTCAAAGGCTGGGTGTTGTTGAAGAAATGCATCTTCCTCACTAGAAGAGTCAAAATCTTGATAGGGCAATCTTACATTACGAAGTTCTTGCAACCTATTATTGGAAAATTTCTTTTTGGCGTGACCTAAAGGTTGTATTCTTTGTTCTTGGAGCATTCTTGGTGGTTGTACGTATTGTCGTTGCCTTTTCACATGAGGATTATTATAATTTCTTCCAATTCTTTCCGGACCATGTGGTTGATCTAATCTCGATTCAATTCTTTCTCATCATTGAGCCATTGTTCCCATCATGTGCTTCTTTGAATCGCTTCGATAGATCTTCAACCAATAACAGGCGTTGGTTTAAAGTTTTCGGAGAATAAATTGTTGGTGGAGTCGTGGAATCCAAACTGGAATGAACAGTGTCGATTTTGGAAACCGTGATGACTTTCTTTCCCACTGGTCCTCTTTCAGGAAGGCCTTGATTTCAAAATTTGTGTAAACACTTCAAAGTAATTTTATTGATGATAATGTTAATGGTGAAGCCTGGAAGGGAGGGTAATTATATCACTCATATAACTGAATGGTTGGTTAAGAGCTTAACTAACCTATTTAGGTAAACGGTTGTAACGAACAACTACCTATACAACCAGTAAAAATATACTAATTACATCAAAATATTTTCAGTGCAAACGTAAATACAGGCCAACTTATATGGTCAGATTTTCTGCTGCAAGTCCCTTCTTCCTACTTAGACATTATTTATGCGATAAAATATACAAAATTGATCTATGAACTCTCTGAAGGAAGATTATAGGAAAATAAAATTATGCAATTGTCCTGTAACATCTTGGAAAGCTTAATATGGCTCTATTGATAGTTTGAATCGTACTAAAAAAGGTTCAAATCTAAGAATCAGAAAATTGTCAACTGTAGCAAATTTATGAAAAACTGAAAGATAAAACTTGAAAGCTAAACAAATAACATTCTTACATCCATGGGCATATTTAATTGGATAAAAATTATATAATCTGAATCTTGCCCCATCTGCTGCTAACTGATTAGTGTTTAGGTTGCTGCCACTAGTATAATATAGAAAATCTGTACATTGAGTTGCTGAAGTGGGTAAAATGTTTTGGAATGATATCTTCTAGTCATTGACTTGGTTTTCCTTTTCAAATGTCACTACCTTTTTTGATATTGAGTGCTTTTAGAAATGGAGATTATCATTTCTATAAGCCGAGGATACGATCGCTTAATCCAATAAAATATGGGGGCTAATAAGTATCAAATCACATCACAATGACACTTTTATATTTTCCTCCCAAATCTTCATTCTTTTCGGAAATTGGACGTTGTTACTGCCATGAAAATTGATCTATCCTTATGGACGGAACTTTGAAATTGTGTAAGCATGGACTTGCAGGGGTAGCACTTGGAATGTACGAAGGTTTTCTGTTGCTGGTGATGGCCTCCTCTTTAGGTTTGCATATCCTACTGTTTACAATTGTTTTGTGCAGAAACTAACCCATATAATTATACCAGGCAATGTAGCTGGCATAATCTTTTTACTCTTCACCTTTTTCTCAACATTTTGACTCACCAACTGAAAATAAACGTGATAGGCCTGTGTCTTTTTCTTGTTTCACTGGAGCTTGTGGTCGAGCATTACATCTAGAGGTTAGCCTTCAAGGTGCATAATTTTGACTTGTTTAGTTGAAGCATTCTCTAACCTGGAACCATGTTTTTATTTTCAGCAGTCGGTTGGTATCAGGTTTTTCTCATCTACAGGTATTGCCTATTTGTTTTGTTATTCATCCCATTTTCCATTACTGAAATACTTAGTCTATGTTGTTAAGAGGTGTTGGTATTTCTAGTAATGGTCTATTCTCCCTTTTGCTTTCCTAAATTTTGGTAGTTTAACATTCTACAGAACCCGTTATTATTTTGCTCAGAGGATTGCTAGGATGATGGAAAATGATGAGAAAATTGAAATAGTAATCTTATTGCTTCACTGATGCTTTGCAGCACCATGAGTACTTGGGTCGGGGTAATTATGAAAATTGTTTGTAGAAGTCTTAGAAATTAAAATGCTAAGAAGTGCGTGCATGCTGCAATGCATGATTGTGCAATGATAAAATCCAAATTGCTAAAATAATATTGAAAGATGAAGGAATATAGTATCTCGCAAGTAATTCGAGGTGTTGGACCCTTTCGCCCTTGACCTTGAGAATTCTTACGCCAGCCTAAAATCACTGAACAGTTGCCTCTCAACTCCTGGTTTCATGTTATTTTAACGTGATTTATAGGATTCTGACAATTATGTCAATGTATTGTCTTCTGACTCTAAGTTGACTATTGCTTCAGATTCTTCACATGCAGTCCTTGAAATGCCCGCACTATCACCTACAATGGTAAGATATTTAAGAAGGAACTTTCGAGTAGTTACAGCTGACCTTTAGTTTGTTGAATTTTTTCCCCAATTATTCTCCTTCATTACCCAATTATTTATGTTTTATACAGAATCAAGGTAATATTGCCAAATGGAGGAAAAACGAAGGGGATAAGGTCAGTTTAACGTCCTTCTGGATAAATCTATATCATTGATTTGTTTCCGTATGATTTAGAGATGACTGACTAAAGTGATAATCCATCTTTCAACTGTGAATACTTTTGTTGACATAATTAGTTATCCTTATCTTCTTAACATGGCAGATAGCTGTTGGCGATGTCCTGTGTGAAATTGAAACTGACAAAGCTACTCTTGAGTTTGAAAGTCTCGAGGAGGGGTAATCTTAATTATTATATCATTGTTTTTTTAGTACAAAAAATGTGGAGGTGAGAATTAAAACCTCTGACCTCAAGGGGAAGAGATCATGTATTCGTAACAAGAAAGTAATTCTTATTCAACCTTCAACCTTCAACCTACAACTATATAATCGTTGTAGATCTCGAAATTCATCATCAGTGTATTATGAAAGTAATCCTTTTTGGCACTTGACCTTGAGAAAATTGGGTATGCGTCAATTTTTTTTAATAGTTATTCCCTGTAGTTCTTATTTTGAAGTTACAGCAATTGCTTTGATTTTCTTTTACTTTATCTCACAACGTTGTTTTGACTTAAGGCTCGAGACATAATACCTTTTGGTTATGGGCATTCTGCAGGTTCTTGGCTAAAATATTGGTTCCTGAAGGTTCAAAAGATGTCCCAGTTGGACAACCCATTGCAATTACGGTAATTGTTTCTGTGTGCCTTCAAACTATGTCAATATTTTTTTTATCAAAGCTACCACTCCTTGACGTGGGGAATTTCCTTTCCTTGATACAACAATTGCTTTAATTATGTATTACGGTAAATGTCTTGTGATGCTTGATTAAATGGAGTATTTGGAACTTTTAGCCCAATTGTAGAGGTAGATGATTAAATGGGGTAATGACGTGGGGAATTTTGCTTGAAAAAGTACACCTTTTCAGGACAAGGATACAAATGTAGGCGGAGCGTGGGCCTAGAAGTGACTTGAATGTTTCTTTCTCATCCTGCTTACCATTTTTATTTGAAGAATTCCTTTTCCATCTTTATTCTTTCGATTTTAATCTTAGCAAATGGGTGAAGTTAAAGAAATTAAAAAAAAAAATAGAATTCCATCTTTATCTTTCCCCTTTTATTCTTTTTGTTTGTTTGTTTGTTTTAAATTGCTGTATCTAATGGAAGAAATGAAAAACTTCTTTTAGTTTCTTTCTTTATTATTTTTTTTAATAAACATGATTGTACTTTGATGTACCAACTAGTTGTTAAATAGTACATACATAAGGATTCAAAAGCCTTGGAAACCATCTTCTGGTTTTGCACTTCATAAAGAAAAACAATATTTAAACTTTACGACCGGAGGCAAGAGAATAAGCTCAAGAGTAATAATTTTTACATCTTCTTCCCTAAGGAATGAGCGGAAATGCTTTCTCCTTCACCTGAGCATCTCCGACCACCATGTCTGCGGAAATGCTTTCTCCTTCACCTGAGCATCTCCGACCACCATGTCTGCGGAAATGCTTTCTCCTTCACCTGAGCATCTCCGACCACCATGTCTGTTGCTCCCCAACAATCTTCTTCTATTTGGAATTACTCCACTCGATCGGTCCTCATTGGTCGAAAAACCTTCACGATAGCTTTCGATGAGTCTTCTAGGGGAAGTAGAGGAAGGATCACTGAACTTGGAAGATTCTCACCTTATTCTTTATCCCTCTCTTGGAGCTCTCTCAAATGGAGCTACCTCTTTTGAGGCTCTTTACAAAGACCCTTTCTCTTACAAATTTTTTAAGAAACGTCAGACTACCCATGATACTTTTTGGCTGGAGAAACTTAGTAACAAGTATGGTTTTTATGTGGAGTTCACCCAACTTAGTCACACTGGAGAAAGGAATAAACTTCTTATTCCATCGGAGGACAAGAAGCAAGGATGGTTTTCTTTCTTTTCTCTTATTTTTGATTACCCTGGTGAGGCTCACAAAAAGGATTCGTCTATGTCTTTTAGTGCGACTGTCACGAAGCCATTTCTTAAGGAAAACTATGTTGATTATGGTGACCTACCAACCAACTCCCATCAACAAACGACAAATTCAACAAAGATTTGGAGTGGAGTTCTCATTTGTCAGCGTTTTTCCCAAAAAGATTCTTGGCCAAATATTCGAATTGCCTTACAAGAAGACTTTTCTCCTCGATGTA
Source organism: Trichosanthes cucumerina (assembly GCA_036507285.1). NCBI lineage: Eukaryota > Viridiplantae > Streptophyta > Magnoliopsida > Cucurbitales > Cucurbitaceae > Trichosanthes > Trichosanthes cucumerina. The sequence continues at coordinate 7,681,445 of CM071845.1, forward strand.
CTATCAATCCATTTCAGGATAACAAGGCAGTGATTCATATTTATGATGCTTATCTTCCTGTGCAGTTTCGTACTAGTTCCTCTTGGCATTTGGTTGGGGATTTCAAGCTCAAATTTCATGCTTTCTCTACTTCTTCCTTTTTGCAAGACAGGATGATTGCCTCTTATGGTGATTGGATTGAGGTGTTGGATCTCCCTCTCAACCTATGGACAGAGGAAATTTTTAGGTTCATTGGAGATCAATGTGGCGGCTTTGTTCAAGTTTCAAATCACACATAAAGGTGGTTATCCTCATACGCCGCGGTTGAAAGTCGAAGAAATTCAACTGGTTTCATTCCAGCCGGTGATTGTTGTCTGCGGAATCCATTGCGAGTCTCGATCTCCGTTCACATCCGATCGATAACGGCTAGCGAACAATTAAAGGAAAATCCTACTATTATGGAATCTTTAATTGCAGTTAATGTTGACTCGTCGGTTTCCTATGATCACGCAGATAAAAAAGGCAACCAACCTTTAATTTCTAAGATCTTGTTGTTGAAGGAAATCGTAAGTCGTGCTTGAGTGATTTGGTTCTTTGATTCTCCTCCTAAAATTTCGGTTTTGAGTAATTTGGTTGCTGATTCTCCTCCTAAAATTTCGGTTTTGAATGATTTGGTTGCTGATTCTCCTCCTAAAATTTCGGTTTTGAGTGATTTAGTTGTTAATTCTCCTCCTAAAATTTCGGTTTTGATTGATTTACCAAATCCCCCGACTCTGGTGGACCCCCCTTTGCAAGGTATGAATCATTTGGGTATCTCTAAAGCATCTTATTCTTCGGTTTTAATTGGGGAATCATCGAACACGAGCTCCCCTGCTCGATACAACCAACTCTCTCCTCCATTTCATTTATTGGGGCCCACAGCTTGATCGGATCCTTCAACACTCCATATTGGATCGAAACACTCTACATCAGATGGAAAGCCAAATCTACCCTTCAATGCTTCGGATATAGAGGCGTATCTCTCTAGTCCCAATTCTATTCGATCAGGCCATGATGTTGTTTTCCAACCAGAACCCTTGGATTTCGCCATTTTCGGGATAATCCATCCATTGATTCTCATGATTCCTTGAGACACTTTACCTCCAATTCCACGGGACTTGAATTCAAGTGTCACCTTTGTGAATCAATCTCGGTTTTTAAACAAACCACCTTTACCTTTTTCTCCTCCTTGGAACCTTCCATTGAACCATCTTCTCCAACCTTCTCCGCGAAACATCATACCAACACTTTTCCGTGTGAGTTGCGTGACATTGCTCACCTTCTCACTAAGCATGGGTTATGTATCATGCCCATTCCAACCCTACCCCCACCTACCAAGCCTAAAAAGACTTATAATAGAAATGGGAAGAAGGACAAATTAAAGAGGAGTTACTGAAATTTACAAACCACTGCTTCACTATGACAAATCGCCACATTGGCTCTAATGGAGGATCTTGGTTGTAAAATGAAATTTATTACTTGGAATGTTTGGGGTTTAGTTTCTTGGAAGAAACAATTCTTGTTTAAGGAATTCATTCTCAAACAAAATTCAGAATTGTTCAGAAACTAAGTATCTTCTGTCAGTCACCAACTGATAAACTCTATTTGGAGCTTGGTCGGGCTTTCCTTGATGCACTTATTTCTGCTGGTGGATTTTATTTTTGGAGTGAACCGGGCTTTACTGTTAAAGAAGTCACTCAGGATTGGTAGCTTTACTTTGGTTTGAGAGAAATAGTTGTCTTTTCGGGGTTTTTCTGTTCCTGTTGGGTTTTATGGACAAAGTTTCTTCTATTTGTTTATTCATGGTGCAAGATTGTTCATCCATTTAGCCTTTTTGGTTGTTCTTTTTTATTTCCTTTTGGTATTTTCTTGTAATACACCTTTTGGAGTTTTTCTCCATTTCATTCATCAATGAAATTGTTTCTTATACCAAAAAAAAAAATAAACTTTACGACCGGATATCCAGCTTGCAAAATTAAAAATGAAGAGATGTTTTTGGATAGCTTGATAATCAAGGCATATGAAGCCGAAAACACAAGTTGGACAAATATCAGTTATATCCTCATGTTTGCCTTAATATCCTGTTGGTTTTTCTTTCAAACATCTCAAATAATTGTCGTAATCGCATAAATGGAAAGTGTGCTCTTCCTCTTATTCCTTTTCAAGTACATGTTGTTTATAAATATCTTTTGGTACTAAGAATGACAGTAGATTTGTTTGATCGGCTGCTTTACTGTATTTGAATTACTGTTTTATGGCAACTTCAAGAATTTTATTTTAAGCATTAATCCATTAGGTAGTGTAGGGCTAACGCTAACCAATTGCATTATCATCAAGGTTGAGGATCCAGATGATATTCATAGGGTCCTTGCCAATGATGTATCAGGTGCACCTGATACTAAAGATGGCGCGATAGGGGATCAACCGGAAAAAAATGAGGAAAGGGCACAAGCAAGTTCTGCAGAGATAAACTCGTCAAAACTTCCCCCTCATATTGTACTCGAAATGCCAGCTTTATCTCCAACTATGGTAATAAATTCATTTCCCATTTCTGCTAAGGTTATCCTCCCTCCCGTTGAAATTTGAGATTGCTGGTCCCATGTTCCTTTCAGAACCAAGGTAATATTGCTAATTGGAGAAAGAAAGAGGGAGACAAGGTTTGTAATGTGCTTTTCAAGAAATTTTCTTTCAAATAGGAAGGTTGATGAAATTTCTATTTGTTATTCCTTTCCCCATTTGATCGTGTGAAATTTCACCCTACTTTATTGCCTTACTTTTCTAACAGATCGAGATGGGTGATGTAATATGTGAGATAGAGACAGACAAGGCTACCCTTGAATTTGAAAGTCTTGAAGAAGGGTAATGCCATTTCATATGATGGGTTTACCTACTTTCACTTTTAAGCTCGTGCACATAACTGCATATATAATTTTTCAGTATAGTTTGTAGTTTTCAACGGTATACGCTTTTGAGGACATCAAGTAACCATGATTATATTAGGGTTTCGCTAACAAAATAAATAATCGTTGAAGTATAACCTAACACTTTATGTTTCTCATTAAAAAAAAAAATTAAAAAAGAGTATGACCAAACACTTCACTTGTTGCGTAAGATAAGGAAGTCTAAAATCAAAGCGACACAATTCTTCTTGAATATACTGAATTAAAACTAATAATCCAATATTTTTGCCTCTCATTTATCATACTAAAGTCCAATCTCCTCATTTGTTAGGTACCGTGAAGAAATATTATAGATATAGACGATCAAATTAACCAAGGCCAAATATTTTAATATTTTGAACAAATTATAAATAGTAATAGCATAAGGTTGTTCACGCATGCATTGGCAATCGAATATAGTCCCCTTGTGTTTGACTTTGACATGAAAGGTTGTAATATGTCTCCCATTGATAACAATTATCTTTTCTACCGAACTTCTACAAATCCTCTAAATTTCTACCCTTTTCTTTGTGTACTCTCTCAAATTGTTTTTGTAACCTAGGCAAGTTAGCGGCACTCTTTTTCTATATTACCTTGGAATTTATTACGTACTATTGAGATATGTTGTCCTTTTCCCCTCATTTTCTCTATGCCAACAAGAGCATAGCTCAACTGGCATCAAGTATGACTGATGATCAAGAGATCATGGGTTCGAATCCCCCCACTCCATTTGTTGATGTACTCAAAAAAAAAAATTAATATAATAACAATAGTAATTCAATTCACCCCTATTGCAGTTCTATAATCTTTCAACTGTACTTTAGTGCTGTTGTTTTCCCTCTTTTCTTATCTTTTAAGCGATGTTGTTGATTAAGAAAAAGTAATTGGATATGTTGGTCGAAGGCACTTAGTTTCAACCTGCCACCCAGCGATGATGAGTTAAAGCCTATTGAGCTAGCCCACACACATTAGTAGAAAGTAGTGTTTTGTTCAATTCAACTATTGTAGTTCCATAATCATTTAACTGTGCTTTAGTACTATTTTCTCTGTTCTCTTTTTCTTATATTTTAAGTGACGTTGATTAAGAAAAGGAGTTTGTGTATGATGGTTGAAGGCTCAATTCAATCCAGAGGTGAAGTTAAAGCCTAATGAGCTAACCTAAATGCAGAAAGTAGTGTTCGGTTTTGAACCTAATGAATGTTTCATGAAGTGCACAAAGGAATTTGTAAATATATCAAAACACTAATAAAATGTTGCTTCAGAGACAAACAAGATTTTAAACTTATTCACTATTGGGTTTTATTGCTGTTAGATAGCTAGCTGCTTCCAAAGAAGTATCTTTTCTTCAGGGTTTTATTTCAATGGCTAACTTCCTTCTTTTAATAAGAAATAATTCATTATAACAACTAAGGAACTATGCACAGAGGACAAAGGGGCAAATAGAACATCCTCATAGATTAGGATTAGACGATTAGTCAAGAAACTAGGAATAGTGATGAAAAGTATTGCCATGAGAACTCTGTAAAGGAGCTAAAACATATCGAATACTAGAAACTTCTTAGTTCCTCTCTAACCAGAACCCCCAACCCTAAGGAAAGACCATGTTGGAAAGAAACTCATTAGTTCACATACAAACAAATGACCAGTAAGAAATGCAATGAACTTATCTTTTAAGTTACATAGTCAGATGACCTACACCAAGTAGAAGTAGGAAGTTGGAAATTACTCCCGAAATTATAAGTTTGCCTTCTTGTTTTATTTTCTTGAATTTTAAGCTACTCTTTTGTATTTTATAGGAACTATTACTTATCTGTTAGTCAAGTTTAGAACTATTACAATAGTTATTTTTTTAGATGAGAAACAATTTCATTGATGAATGAAATAAAGGGAGATAAAATTGGCCAAACACCAAGAGGTGAATTACATTAAAGTTCTCCAGTTAGAAATTAAAGAAGAAAGACTATTATTGCTAAAAGAGTGTTTATATTTACCCGAAAAAAGAGCATTGAAAATAACTAAATCCATTAAAAAAAAAGGAATAATAAGAGGGGCTTTTCCTTCTATCACAAAACTTAATTATTTTCATGGAACATATCCTGTAGGTATCTGGCTAAGATACTAGCACCTGAAGGCTCGAAGGATGTGGCAGTTGGAAAACCAATTGCAATTACTGTAAGTGTTAAAATGCCTGCTCTGTATAACTTTCTTTTGCTGTTTCTTGTTATATTCAATCAAATTATATTGGCGATTGATGTAGTGTTATTCACGATGTTCTAACGTATTTAATGTGTGAGAAATTCTGCGGAAGTTCTTATTAATGTGGACAAGTCTCTTCTTGCTTAACCAATATGTAATGTTAAGTTGTCTGTTTGGCAAGGTTGAAGACCCTGCAGATATTGATTCTGTAAAAAATGCTGTTAGTAGTAGTTTGGGGATCAAAGAGGACAAACCTGTCCATAGTACTGTTAAAAATGATGTTGGAACATCAAAAGCAGGTAGTGTTGCAAGAATAAGTCCTGCTGCAAAGCTGTTAATTACGGAACATGGTCTGGATGCATCATCATTGAAGGCATCTGGTTCTCATGGCACACTGTTGAAAGGGGATGTTCTGGCTGCCATTAAATCAGGGAAAGGCTTATCAGAAGTTTCTTTGTCCAAAGAGAAAAGATCTCCTGAGGTTCGTGCACAGGCTTCTTCCACAGCTTCATCAGAATCAAAATCTTCAACAAAGCAATCTGATTCTTTTGAAGATTTACCTAATAGTCAAATTCGCAAGGTACAACTTTCATATTTCCGTTGCTGAACCATGATTCTTTTTTAGTACCAGGATCAATTTTCCATACACTTTGGCATTCAGTACTACCAATAAAAAATTGGTTTTTCAAAATAAAAAATCACTACTGTGCTTTTAAATGTGTTCACAGTTTTGAATAAATTCAACGAGATTGAGAGGAATGTATATGACGTCTGAGCCTTTATTTCATTCATCAATGAAATTGTTTCTTATACGTTATACCAAAAAAATCTGGATCTTGTACATTTTCTAGCTTCTTTATGGAGTTCATTACCTAAATATATTATTTACTCTTCCCCTTTTGTTGATGCCTATGCGTATTGAAGCATGTCATTTTAATCCAGAAAATTATAACTTGGGAGTATGTTTTTCTTTTCTTGCAATTGCTCTCGTCTTCATTATCTGAGGTTTTCTAGTTGCAAAAGCTAAAATATTACCTTCTGCTTTACTTGCATGTGCAAGGCTACAAAAATTTTCTTTTAATGTATCTCAAGAGGCGCATTATAGGAAATTCATTGGACGCTAGAATGTGAACTGAAGTTATATGATCCACCAACTATAGTATACATTCTTTTGTTGCAAGCTGTATACAAGCGTTATTATACAGTACTAGTGTTCTATATATGAAGTAATTGGGGTTGTACTAGGAGTAACAACATGTCATTATTACCTCTCCCTTTCCCTCTTCTGTGTTTGACTTAAAAGTTATTATAATATCTTTTAAAGTTGTAGTTACAATATGGTTTTTGCAGGTGATCGCTAAAAGATTATTGGAATCAAAACAAAATACACCACATCTATATTTGTCCACAGGTGCATGGACTTTGGCACTACACTTGCATCTTTAGAATTCAATTTATCCACTGCTAACGTACTTAACCCCTTTTTCAGATGTCATATTGGATCCTCTTCTTTCACTTAGAAAAGATCTTAAAGGTTTGAGACATAAACTATTACTTCGTTTAATTGGTTTCTTTGCCTTACTTCTTCAGCAACATTATCCACTTTACATTATTTGTAATTCTACAGAGAAGCTTGATGTCAAAGTTTCTGTGAATGATATTGTCATCAAAGCCGTAGCAGTTGCTCTAAGAAACGTGCCTGGAGCCAATGGTACGATTCATTTTTGCATAATCTTATTGGGTGCCAAAGTTTTCTTTCGAACTGACAGTAGAGTTGACTATGAGAGTATGATTTTACTTTATTTCTAGTTGTACGATCTCAAAAAATATTGTTGGTTGTTGGGAATTTGGAAAGGCCGTTGCTTGTTTGGACCAAAAAATTGGTCAAAAAACTTAGGATCTGCTTACAAGACAATCTGAAAATAGAATTTTGAAAACAAAGGATTTAATGAAAACAAAGTTGTATTTCATGTTTTCAGATATTTATTTGGTAGTAGATCTAGAAATTGGATTCCAATTTAAACAATTATTCAAAAAGTGTTCTAGACACTAGTTGTAGTAACAAAACTAAAACTTAGGTTAAATATAAACTATTATTAATTAATTTATGAATATGTTTTTTGTTATAAATTTTGTATAATTATTATTTTATAATATCATATTATTTATATATAATATGCTATACATGTTTTAATTTAACAAAAATAAACTAAGTTTTTAACATGAAATACTATGTTTATTAAAGTTTTTATCTTTTTAGATATAAGTATGTATTTTAAAATTTCAAATTCAAAATCTAGATATAATGAAAACATAAAAATGGTGTTTTTAGATTTTCCACTATTTGGATCACAAAATCTAGAAACAGATTTCAAAAACACATTTGCCAAACATAGTTTACTGAATTTGAAAATATAAAATAGAATCCAAATTGCCTATAAAAAAAAAATGAAGCGATTGATATACTTTTCAACTCAAAACAAACGCAGTGACAGACTACTTAACTCAAAACCAAGTGACATAAATTTCACTTAACATAAATGAATGATGAATACTAGACATGACAGGGAGTACCATTGTGCGTGCTTTTGCAATTGGTTTCTGTCCTGAAACTGTAGAACTGTTCTAAACTGAAATGTTCATTGCATCGCAGCCTATTGGGACAATGAGAAAGGGGAAGTTGTTTTCTGCGACTCTATTGATATATCAATTGCCGTTGCAACTGAGAAGGTATATATATCTATTTTATTTCCAACATAAGTCATTTAAGATCAGTAGACAGGCCGATGACTACGTATTTAAATTGCTGTAGGGCTTAATGACTCCAATTGTGAGGAATGCCGATCAGAAGACCATATCGGCTATTTCTTCGGAGGTACTATCTTTATTTGAGATATGGTTAACCTTTGGCGGCATGCTTATAAATTTTTGTCACACATTCTTCAGTATGATCATTATTTCAAGTTTTCAATTTGAAATTTTAAACTAGTGAGAGCGCAACAAATAAAGAACAGCTCGTTTAAATTTCTCTATCTGGACTCAAATCTTCCCCTCCACTTGTACCTATGTCAACAGAACTAGGTTTTTTTTTTAGTAATTATGCAAATTGCATATTCAGTAAAAATGTAAAAGTACTTCTACCTTTTATTTTTTAATTCTTAGTAATCATGCATCTGATTTAGGTCAAGGAGTTAGCTGAGAAGGCTCGTACAGGAAAGCTCAAACCAGATGAATTCCAAGGAGGCACTTTCAGGTGATTGTGTATATCAGCTGACGCAAATACACTGATTATAGCATGATAATATTAATATCCAATACTAAGGAATATATGCATATTGTGCAAACTATGATGTTGTTAGTGTATAGCTCTCATCTAATACAGCTACTATATAGCTCAATCCCTCTCCTCGTCAGATGTATCCATAAATGACCTGTTACTCTATGGCTTAAACTTTTGTTGGAAGCATCAATGATTAACTTACATTGTTGTCTTTTCTGCAGCATTTCAAATCTAGGGATGTTCCCAGTGGATCATTTTTGTGCTATAATTAACCCTCCACAGGTTCTTCTCTATTCATCCTCTCTCTGTGCACTACTTAGGATCACCTTACACTTATTGACCTCTGCATGTATTTCGGAGCTTATAAATGTAGAGATGGGTATACTTCAAAAAGATTATAAAGATCATTTGATATATGGTAACTAATGCTCTTTATTTCATTCTTTTTCCTTCTCTGTTCCCATAGTTTCAAATGGTAGGTTTGAATGTTGATCTCTTTTCTGTTCCAGGTTCCTCAACCAAGTTATTCTGAAATAGAAAACCCACCCATTGTTTCACATTTCTTGATTTACTTCGTTTTGATGAATTAACTGAAGAACAATACATCCTCGTAGATTCACGTTTCTAAAGTTTTATCTTATTAAGATGCTATTTAATGAATATATAGTAGGCCATGCATTGGTTCTTTCTATTAGAGCAAAGTCCAGGTGAACATATGAAGCAGCACTGAAGAAATTATCTAAATAAATCAACTAAACTTTACTAGTTATATTCTTTTCATTCATGATGATTTAGTAAGAGCAGCTTCAAATGCTCGTTTGATTCAGTATGTGTGCTTCACATTTTGTATGTGGACAAACCTTTCTATTTTTCCCTGGGGATGGCTGGCTTAAGTAAAGTATCACTTCTTTCAGACATTTAAGTTAGGTTTCTTGCAGGAGAATGTCAGGAATTTGATAAATAGCAACATTCTGTATGTCCTTGTAAATTTGTTTTTATGTCTTTCAGGCTGGAATTCTTGCTGTAGGCAGAGGTAACAAAGTTGTTGAGCCAGTAATTGTTGATGGTACAAAACTTCTTCCCCCTTATATTTTGACCCATAAAGATCTTTGATGCTTCAAATAACAAGCCAAGTTATTTTGGTTACATCTCTGTCTCAGGAATTGAGAAACCTGCGGTCGTCAATAAAATGAACCTGACGTTGTCTGCTGATCATCGCGTCTTTGACGGAAAAGTTGGAGGTACCAAAACTGTTGTGGCTTTCAAGCTTTTTTTCCTTACCTTCTTGTTTTGGTCTTGTTGTGACTGATGGATATGGATCTTCTCAAATGTCTTAATCTTATCGAGCACGGTTTTCACAAGTTTTTTAAAAACTAGTTTGATTTTCATCTTGGGATGGGAGAATTCGAACCTTTGATCAAACTTCAAACTTTTTTGTCAAGACTACATGCTTAATAGTTACTGTTGTTGAAAAAAAAAGGAGTTATGGCTTGTCCTTGGTAAGTCTTCTTCAGGTTAGCATATTTAATATAATGAAGCAGTCTGATAACCAATATATATCCACTATGTTCAATCTTTTTCCATGTGAACAATCCATTGTCAAAATTAGGCATAGAAACTCTTGCCTTATTCGCATTGTGATTCGAATCGGTTCTGTTTGATTTGGTTTCGCTCAATGCTTTACGAACAAAAAACGACCCATGCCATAGAAGGTGACTACTAAAACATGCTCTTTTGCAGGTGAATTCCTCACAGCTTTACAAGCAAACTTCAGCAACATCCAAAGACTGCTATTGTAATGTGTTTCTTCGAGATCGAAAATTGCAGCCGATGGATATCGAAACCGTCTATTTATTCCTCAAAATGCCAAGGTATAATCCCTTTGATTCTGGGATTGAACATAGTGATGCAGCTTTTGCCTGTTTTCAACTTCAAAAAGTTTTGCTGGTTTTCACATAATTGGAACGAACTGGCTTCAAGAGAACCAAACTTTGAGGTGACACATTATTAAGCAACCTTTTCGATGACCTGAACTCATCAAGGAATAATGGTGTATAAAAAAGATGAGTCTTTGAGTGTCTTTTTTTTTTTGTTTTTTTTGAATAATTGCTTTTTTCTTCAGAAAATTTTGAATAATTTTTATGATGCGTTCTATCAGCATCAAACTTCATTCTATTTCGAGAGAATAAATGAAATTGGAGATCAATTTACATGTCAATTTCTTTAAAGTCAGTGTCAGGAACTTATTCCTGTTTAGACAGCAGAACTTTTGACCATAAAAGGGATAAATCATCAAAGTGAATCATTCAGACCCAAATGTTTCACTCTGAACCAGAAGCGTCCTTTTCAAAGTTTACGCATGAAATTCAACAAAAATAAATAAATTGTTAGGCTCTCTTTCATCACTATTTAGTTTTTAAAAACTAAATCTATAAATACTAATTTCACCTAAGTTTTTTGACATCTATTTTCATATTTATCAAATAGGGCCTAATCACCTAAAAAATGAACCTTAAAATAGTTTTATTTATCAAATGAAATTTTATTTTTATTTTTGGAATTTGCACAATTTTTAAAAATCAAATCATCCACAAATCCCTTCTTTTGGAAATTCAGATGTTGCTATAAATATATGTGATTCAAGAAAAATAAGAATCTATTTTCAAAAACTGTGTTTTCGAATAATGTGATCCAAATAATAGAAATTCTGAAAATAACATTTATATGTTTTCATTATATCCAAATTTTAAATTTAAAATTCTAATATACAAAATTATATTAAACAAAGATAAAATAAATATAATATTTCATGTTATAAATTCAATCTACTTTTGTTTAATTACAAAATATATAATATAATGCATTATAAATCATAAATTCTAAAATAATAATTCTAAAAAATTTATAACTATGTTTATAAATTAATTAATAATAACTTACTTATATTTAACATAATATTCTTTTTCTTAAAAATATTTAACGACTTATATTTAACATAATATTTAGTTTTGCAACTATAATTAATTTCATGATCTATAAATGTATTATAGAACATACTTTAAACAATAATTTAAAATGAACACATGAAAATATGAAATACAACTCTATTTTTCATTGAATCACCCGTTTTCAAATTACCAAACAAACAAACCTTAATAATAGTTCGGAAAAGAACTGGTTGAGATCTCCATTTCCATCATTCACATTCAGAATCTAAGGTAGGGTCTCTTTTGAAAGCAAGTGGTTCATACCATCGAGGACCAAAACCAGCAGCTTTTCTTGCCACTTCGTTGAAAGGTGGCTTCAATGGCCCCCTGAAGTGCTTTCTCACAATTTCATGAAACTTGTGAATGATTTCTTCCTCATCCATTTCCATTGCATTATCTTCTTCTGTCCCATTCATTATCTGTTTTCCAGTTCTCTGGCAAAGATATTTAAACCATTTTACTCCTGCACCACAATGGGTTACTTCTTCTGGGTACACTACTTTCTCCAATAAATCTGCAGTCTCATTGTCACCTCCATTTCTGAATCGCGAGATGGTCGTCGGAAGCACATCGAGCCCTCTAGCCTGTTCATACAATTTATTCAACAACAGGTTTTTCGGTACGATAAACATACACATACATACACCTCTAAAAGAGCTTCAAGATCATTGGTGTGCAATAGGCCATCTGAGTAATTTAAATAGCATATTTCCTTAGTTTCTTCAAAATACATATCAAAGTACTATTAAGGAGTTTCCATGTTTTTAAAAACACTCTCATATGCGACCAGCCATCATCATAAATAAATCTACACAAACGAATTATAAAGATAACTCAGTCCCCCAAGTATCATTATTTTGTTCTATTTTATTTTATGTTCCAGGTTTAAATATTATTTTATTTCAGGTGTTTCGGTCCTTCAATTTTCCATAAATGTATATACTGGTCCTTGCGTGATAATTTCCTTATTGCAGAGACTGTCCTTAACCACATATAAGGGGTCTATTCATCAAATTAGAAAATAGTTAAAAATAGATAACTTTAAATTCTTGTTCTTTTTTTTTTTTATGAGTTCTAACAATCGCAGGATTCGACCATCAACCTTTAGATGTTATAGTGCCTTAGCCACTAAACTATGCTCGGATTGTCAACTTAAGATTCTTGTTAAACTAGTACAATGGAAACGTCATAACACATGTGAAAGTTCAAAGAACGAAATAAGATTTTTACCCACAATTCTACCACCCGATCTTAGAAATTCATTGATGTTGAAAGTTCGTTAATTAAAAGAGAGAAATTGAACTTAAGCATACGCTTGATAAAGCTCATTCTTTTCTACTTCATCATCAGCTAAATAAATCAAGCACGCACCTCGTGGACACAATGCTCAATTGCCAAGCGTGCTAATAAATCCTTGGAAGTAGCAATAGCAGAATCCCAAAGGCCATCATGAGCGGGCAGTGCTCCATAGAAAGAGCCCAGTTCCTTAAGTCGTGCAGCTAGAAGAGTGAAATGTCTACCTTCATCCTGAGCCACCCTAACGAAATCAGTGAAGAACTCCCTCGGCATTCCTTCTTGTTTTCCGAACCGAGCTATTATGTCCTACAGAAAATTAAAACTTGGCCTAGTCAATAATGCTAAAAAAATTAACGGTCACATGAAATGATAGGTGAAGAACTAGGGTAATAGAAATATCCCAGAAATGGATGCCATAGAGAAGTATAACTAGTAGTTATTGCAAAAATTAAACACACTTAAAACACAAGAAGACAATTTACTGGTAATAACTGGCTTCAATGATATATTTCTTGCAATTATCAGACAGGGTACTCTCTTCCTCACTATAGGCAATTAGGTGTAAATTTTCCATTGTAGGAAAGGGAAAGAGAATATCAAGCAGCCATAAAATAAACAAAGAGTCAAAATAGAAGGGACAAGCAAAAGTATGCACAAGTATAATAATTAATAGTATACTGTACATAAAAAGAAGCAGCAAAAGGGGAACGACTAACGAGGTTTTCATAACAGCAGATTACACAAAGAGAAATGACGAATTGATTATTATTTCAACTCTTAATGGGCAAAAGAGAATCGATAACGGCATTCGAGAAAGAAGAAGGGATTCATTAACAACGAAGAGAGACAGAGAGACAGAGCAACAAAAAGGGTTTGGGATTTACTAGAACCTCCAAAATCGAACAGAATGCCATGAAATAACAAGAGTATAGAATTAAATGCGTACTCTAAATACGGAATTCAGAACAAATCCGACTTAAAAATAAAACGGCGAAGTACCCACGACAAATCGATAGCCCAACTTTCAGTGTGGACAAGACTATGCACAATAGCCTGCCGGCTCTGTAAGCTTCCCGCCTTCCCCAGCTTCGGCATGAGACTCGGCGAAACCAACTTCACCTAAACCATTTCGAACGCAGAGAATCTTCAAACCTTGCACCATTGCAATGAACATACAATATATATACACGAAGAGATGAGGAAGAGGGGTTGATTGTTACATCGGAGAGCCTGGCAGGGCGGTCGGGGACCGCAAGATCGGCGGAGGGATCGTAAGCGCGAGAAATGGCGCCGTTAAGCCATCGAGAAGCTACGCTATCGCCGAGTTCGGCCTTCTCGAAGGGATCGGAAGTGTTGAGAACTCGAAGCGCCGCTTCGACCAAGGTCTCGTCTGCCATCGTCTTCGTCCTGCCTAAGCTCCCGCCTCTTCTTCCATTGTCGTAACTTCAAGAAGCTGCGTACAGGTGTGTGTATATATATATATAGCAAATGAAGAAACGTGATGGGCCGAAACTGGGCTGAGCCTGACTTTGGCCCATTTTTAGGTTAGAACCTTTGCCTGGACTGGGCCTAGATAAAATTAAAATGGGCCGAAGCCCGTTCAAGATGTTGGGTCCTAACTCCTATTTCAGTCGGTCATCGGAGGCACCTGATGATTATTATCATCATTATTATTATTAAGAATTTCATATCAATATCAATAACATAAATGCAGGGATAGGAAGAAGAAATACGATAAGCTATGTTTAGGTGACGAAGACACTTAATTTCAAGACATTTTTTTAATTCCTTATATCTCTCTGTCTCTTAACTTAAAAAATATATTTTTTTGTCTCAAATAAAACGCCATAACTAGTTGATAGATTCAAATTAAGCATATTTTAGGCCCCGTTTTTCATCACTCTTCCGGAAATATTTGAACTTTTGACTAAATTCTAAATATAGCTTGATTTTTTAAAACATAGGCAAAATGTAGATAACAAAACAAAGTAAATCCTTAAGTGAGAGTAGTATTTTTAAGCTTAATTTTCAAAAATTAAAAATCAAATGATTATCAACGGGAGAATTACATTAAAGTTATCCAAATATTTAATACTTGCATTAGGTTGGATTTACCTATCATAGTCAATGTCATTTATGTTGTTCAAATATTTCATACTTAATGTTGAGTTGGATGAACTTGTTACAACCAAGGTCATCAATTAAGATAGAAAAAGTTTACAAAGCAAACAACTTGTTTCAATCTAAAACTCACACAATCACATATATGATTACGACTATATTATTTTACAACAAATGTGGGGTATGGAGACTTGAACCTCTAACATCAATTGAAATGAGAACATGTCAATTATCGTTGAACTATGTTCATGTTGACGAGATTATATCTATATGGGTTATATAATAAAAATTTCATCAATATTTATAACAAAATCGTAATTTGAAATTTAATTTGAACTCTCAATTCAAAGTAATAATAATAAGATAACAATAATAATCTACAACTCCAAATGAAAAAGAATATTTTACTTAACACAAATATTTTTATTGGTTAAATTTTTAATATTTTAGGTTGTTTGATAATCATTTAGTTTAATGTTTTTGATTTTTTTTAAAAAAAAAAAATTCTGTAAATTTCTCTATAATATGTTTCATCTTTGAAATATTTGAATTTCTAGACAAATTTCACCAACAAAAATAAGTCTTTAAAACTTATTTTTTTCAATTTTTAAAACTTTGTTTGGTTTTTTAAATGCATGTACACAATAGATAACAAAGCAAGAAAGTAGAAGCATTTATAAGTTTTATTTTAAAAAATTAAAAACTAAAAATCAAAGGGTTATCAAACACAACCTTACAAAGTTGTGTTTAATATAACTCGTAGAATAGATTTCTAAACTTTCAATTGTGTCTAATAATTTAGCATAATACAACCGATTAAGATATATATCATCGATATCATTGAAGAAATTTTAGGGATATAATTTGACCTATTTTAGTCCCAACAATTGAAGTTAGGGATTTGGTCTGAAAATGACATTGTTTTGGAAGAAAAGGAACAATTGTATTATCCGCCGCTTCAACAAGACAATGACTGGTACCACTGCAAGTATTTGATCGGCATCATCCCTCTGAAAATTTCTTCTCAAAAAGAAAAATGTCAGACGACCACACCCCAAAATCCCCTTTCACTTGGTTCTCTTTTCTTCCCAAGTTCGACTTCCGATTGCCTTTTCCGATCAACGACGCCAAGAAACCGCCTGCTCCGGTTGTTGATGAAGCCCGAAAGCCCAACGACGACGCTCAGAAGCCGGAGTTCGTGAGGTTTCCTAATTCAGAGTTGCCCGTCGCGTCCGTGGAGGTTGAAGCCGATGTCTCCGGCAAGACTTCCAATCCGGCGGTTATCTGGCAGGTTTGTCTTCTCTTTTGTTTTTATGGAGTGTGGTTGAATTACAACTTGCTATTGCGATTTTGCAATCCTACTGAACTGGGAATAATTGTTGTTTTTAATGGTGAATCAGAGCGTAGAGAACGTTTGCCTTTTATTGCCCTTTGTTGTGCATTTTCTGTGCTTGTACTTTCAGCTTTTGGGTTCCTAGTTTTCAAAACTCTAGATTCCTCCGTTACCCACATCAAAACTCCTTGAATAATTTCACTCTTATACATCAAAACTCTGTTACACGATGTAATTTCTCTGAGTTTTCTCCTTCTTTTATCTGTTTTTTTATTAGCTGATTGTTAATTGGCTTGTTTGGGTAGTTAGTGGATGGTTCCTTATGATGTTTGGAAAACGTGCAAGGATTTCTCTTATGTACTAATACAAATAGAGAACTAAACCTCTGCAGCCATCTAGTTGAATTTTACCCAATTATCATCAAGTTTGATAGCTTTTGGTGTGTAAAGAGTTTCCAATTATCATCAAGGATAGATAAAGCAGAAAGGAATTTAGATGCCTAATGCAACATGGAATTTATCTGTGATACTCTTATCTCTTCCTATTGAGTTGCCTTTTCTTTTCATTTCTAATAATTGAGAACTTGAAAGCTAGTCTTAGAAAGTTGTCGAAAATGGAGGGTGGATAGAGTATCTCCAGGGGAGCAAAATAGAAAGAAAGAGAAGAAATTGAGGAGAAGAAGGTTCCTGCTTTATTATCTAGAGGGGTGACCAAGCATCTATACATATATTCAACGAACGCAAACATTCAAAGTTTTATATTTATGTCCTATTAATTTCACTTTATATTGACGTGTTGTTACATTTTGCTGTGAACGAGCTATTTAAAAGTTTAAATAGATCAAAAGAGATGTGGAAGTGTGGAAGGACTGGGGCCACTAGAATTTTTAGTTCGAACATAGACTGAGTAAAGGTATCATTATCAGGGGTTGTTCATAAAGGAGAGAATCCCTTTATTGTCAGCATCCTACTTTTATATTGATTCTTTTACTTGTTTTTATCCTTTTGCCTTGCTGACTTCATTGGAATTTGAGGTTTGATGGCTCCTCGATTATAATGTGAATAATTTCATTTGCATTAGGTATATGCTCTTGGAGGGTTTCTAATTTTGAGTTGGGCGTGGGCAAGATGGAAGGAGAGAAGGCCACAAAGGCGTTCGAATGATGACGATGAGGGCGAGGGCGAGGATGAGGATTCCCGGGATACATAGTTTTGTGTTTGCCATGAACAGCCATTAATAAATGTTATAGTAAGTTACATTTTTAGTCCTAGAATCAATCTCGAGTTTACTTGTAAGTTCAAGTTAAATCAGTCATTTCCCAACCATTTGTTGATCCTTGAACATGAACTTAGTATCAAATTAATTCTGTCTCCTTGAGGTACTCTAACTTATTGGTGCAAAAGCAACAATATTAGATGTTAATAAGAGGCTTCCTGCTTGGGCTTCTAATCAAATGAAGTGTTGCATCTTAGTATAATCAAATAAAGTTAAATAAGTCATTCTCCAACCCTTTGTTAATCTACCAATATATAATATACTTCTCATTTTAATAAATATTAAACATAAATGCCAGGATTTTTTTTTTTTTTTTGACATTTCCAAACACCATATCCGAGTACAACTTATTTATTGTTAATCAGGGAGCACAAGTGGTGAATGAATTGAAAGCCAGCAATAGTTTTATTATTATTGTTAATCACAAAAGAATGATACATCTTGTGTCAAACCTGTACAGAGACCAATTTATGCAGGAAATCAATCAGTTTCTAACATGCTATCAAGAAAATTTGTGTATCGACAACTAACTAAACCAACTTTTCCATGTAGCCTTGTCCAAGTGTGGTAGTCTTGATTTACCAGCTAACTCAGCATTCTATGTACACCATCCTGAGACCCCTTCCTAATAACTGGGGTCCGTGATATGCGCGGCTGGTCCTGCATATAACTTCATGGTATATTCTTTGTAAGAGCAAGGAGAAAATCGGTTCATACCGTTATTTTGACTATGAAACCAAGTGGAATAGTAGTCATTCTGGCTTGAAATAACCATCGTATATGGATAGTTGATCGAATGCATCGTAATTTGCCTTTAGTCCAATAAACTGGCTACCCAAATGAGCACAACCAGCATCAGGCCACCGACACCCTCCATCCCGAGTGCGCAACGGGCAAAGAGCTTCACAAACATGACTGAGAGGGTTGCTTGGCACATCATCTGCTGTAACTGTGGTAGAAAGGGGGATGTCATCCTCTTCTTTAACGGGCAGTGTACGATGTGAAGCCCTTCTTGAAGCAGGACGACTTTTCTGATTGGATTTCATCAGGTCGCCCTCAATGTCAACAGTACAATAACCATTACTAGAGACTTGTACCTTGCAACCTAGAGATTGAATTGCTTTCTTTATGGCTTCACATTCTTTGCTTGCACTTTTTGCTGCACTTATAGCAGATATACTTGACTGTTTCTCGTTTTGCAACTCTGCTTTTAATGATTCCATGGCAGCCGTCGTCTCTTGGGCTTTTCTCTCGGCCATTTCTTTGTCCTATTAGACATTTTATGGTATGCAAGGATCAATCAGGTTGACACAGAGTACAACAAAACATTGTACATAAACAATGCCCATTCATAAAATAACATCAGAAAAACATCAGCTTCACCAACCATGAATTGAATCGAATCTTAAACAGTTATTTCGCTCCAAAACAATCAGATTGAAGTAGAAGCATTTAATATCACTAATCAAATGACTATAGAACTGCTTCATTGAAGTGAGAGGAACTTGTGCATTTGCAACAAGAGAACATATAGTTCTGTAACTCCCTTGGCTTGGAGAGTTCTCTTGGCTTTCCCCTCTTGCAATTTAGTTACGTCCCTCATTAAAAATAAAAAGGGAAAAAAGAAAGGCTTGTTCCAAAGTTGTTTCAAAAAACTATTTTAAAAATGAAATCAGTTCTTTACATAGAAAACTCCAAGATAATTTTTGAAACAGCTTTTTTTAAAAAAATATATATATATAAAAAAAACAAACAAATAAATTATTTTTTTAAAAAAAAGACAGCTGTATTTTGTTGTTTTCATTTGTTGTCTTAGCGTCTTCTATGTTAACTGTCCTTCGCTTTTAGAATTAAAAACAACAGAAATGATTCTTTAGAAAAATCAATTTGCAAAAGAGTTAAAAACAAAGTATAATAACACACCTGAACAAAGATTTAAATTTCTTCAGTGACTCGTATCTAGAGTTTGGGACATTTATTCATTACCCAAGTATAAGATAAGAAGATACCTTCTGCATTTCAGAGAATTTTATAGCCATTTTCCTGCATCTCGCTTCAAGTTCCCCAGCTTGGGATTCTTTAGGACAAGCCCAACGAAGATGGAACTGTGGCCAGAGAGTTGGAGCTAGAGCTGCTGCAGGAGGTAAGAGAGGACCTTCATGTTTGGTTGGATCATAGAAGAGGTTATAATGCACATGTGAACTTCCTTCCGAAACTCGTAAATCAGCTAAATACACCCATAGACAGCCGCAAACTTCAGAAACTGCACACTGCTGCCGCTCCTTCTCACTGAGTCATCACATGAGTATCATTCACCAAGACCCTCCAACTAGTGGTATTATTAGTGTTTAAATAATTTAAGAGGGAAACGTAAACATTCATCAAATCCAGAAAACTCTTTTCATGTCAGAAATGTAAGGAACAAATCATGGGCCTGTTTGATAGCATTTTTGTTTCCTATTTCTAGTTAAAAACCAATGCATTCTATAATATTATAATATCCCCTTACTTTCAAGTTTCTCATCTTTCATAAGCGTTTCATACAAAGTTTTAGTTTTGAAATGGTTGTTCTTATCATTTGGTTCATAAATTACACATAAAATATCATGATGATAATAATAATAATAATAGTGACATAAAAACTGGATACCTTTATTTTAAAAATTTTATGTGATACTTTTGTTTATTGTTTATTTTAATAATTTAAAATTGTAGAGAATTTTAAACAAGGAAGAGGAATCAAATGCGTATTTGTTACACTTTTCTTTGGAAGGGATTTTTTTTTTTTTTTTTAAAGTCACGATGACAACTAGAAGACAAGAAATAGAATGTTATTCCAAGAGCCATACATATATCGTCTTAATAGTTCTAATCATTGAACGATGATCTTTATCTACAGACAATAATTAAAGGATCGATCTAATTGAAGGAAATTACCAATTGCATAAGAAGTTCCCAAAGCGACAGGAAAGCATAGAGTCCAAGAGATCCACCAGGAATGCCTAATAAAAAACGCCAATAGGTCAGCGTGTTAATCATGTTATGCAAATTAAGAATGAAGAATAATTTCCTCACAAAAGAATGTGAAGTAAAAACTGTTTCAAGTCAAAAGTTGAGTTGCATCTAGAAGGTTACTTACAGAAGAGAACTCAAAAGCAAAGGGATACATCCGCAGAAGTTGTGAAACGCAATCAACCCACTGGAAATAATTAAGTAGTATTCTATTAATAGGTAATGCAGTTTTTGGATCCAAGGATAAAAATAAGCACAAATGATCTTCGCACCTAGCAGGAGTCCCAAAATAATCACACAATATTTCACACAGATGATACTCAATGAACCACAAACCTGTAAAAATATGGGAGAACAGTTGTTCGAGGTTTGTGCATGAGAAGGACTGGAAGCTTGAGGCGTGAAGGATCCTGATGGCTGACGCACAGGTGAAGAAGATAAACTTCCAGTTGAAGACTGCCTAGTGAGTTCATACGGCATGTTACCACTTCCTGATATAGTTGGCGTGCCAGATCGATCTGAGAAAGGATGACCAAATGCCAGCCAATCCTTTTCAACCAATGCCTGTATGAAGGATACACATCAAAATTGACCGATGACTAAATATAACCAACAACTATGGATAAATGAGGAGTTATACGCAATCATTGATAACTCCAGGGATAGGATAAAGTGATTTGCTCATGATATATAAAGAGATATGAAACCTTTTCTGAATAAACAAATCAATTATAGAATAAAGAAGAAGAAAAAAATGTACCGAAAGAGGTCTATAAAATTAACATAGAATACCTGAAATCCAGTGAACGTCCTATAATAAGGATCAAGTAGTAAGCTAGCAAGTGAAACTAGTTGCGTTGTTCTGTCCCACCCATCACTATGCAAACAAGGACACAAGCAGATGGCAAATTAATCTTTTGAGCATTTCACAGAGCAGAAGTTCCAAGCCAAAGTAACAACAATGTATAATTTGCCACAGGTACAAACTAAAAGATGAAAGATCAATTACTTTATACCTGCAATGAACTAGCACCGTTGCTTTTTCCAAAGCAGCACGTGCAGCAATCCACGCTGAGCCAGCCAAGACGCTTTGAACATGGATTAACCAGCCACTATCTCCCAAAGTTGATACAGATGCAGACATGCTACTAAGATTACCTCCACCCCAAGTCCATCCGCCATGTCTCTGCATATGTAAATGGAGAGTGAGTTTCTTTAAGAGAAAAAATTCAAAGTAGGGAAGGGAGACGACTTCAAATGCAATCTTAAAATTTCCTCCATTATTGGTCACCTTACTTATTGAAATGTTTACACATCTACAATTTCAAGTTTATCTGAGAGAAAAAAGAGAAATCTTTACATGTTATCATGAATTGGATAGACGTTGAAGGGAGGGCATGCTCATGCTTCTAACGTTTCAGGTCGATTGGAGGGGAAAAAATTATCTAGAGGGAGGGAGACAGAGAAATGATGACAGACTAACCAAGAATGACGACATTCCATCAGGAGTAATCAAGAAGGCCCGTGTGTTCTTTCATTTATTCTCAATAAAAGTTCGGTTTTTCATTTTAAAAAAATAAAAAAAGGTAGGGAGGAAGAGAGAGGGAGACTTTCTATAAGACCAAAACACAAAGGGCCTTTGACATATTAGGACAAAAAATACTGACCAAGAATGATGACATTCCGTCAGATGATCTTGCACCATGAGTATCCAAGTACTCTTTGAGTCGAGTAAGACTTTCCCGCATTGCATGTATGTTGTCAATCCCAAAAAAAACTATCTATTAAGGACGTCGAAAAGAATACAATGTTAGTCAAGCATCCAATAATCAAATTGTAAAGAAAGAACAAATCAAACCTCAGAGGCTCAAACTAACCTCAGATTGAAAATAATTTGATGAAGATTCTGAGCCACCTCCCATAGCTCCATTTGCTAAAGCATTTTTTCTAGGCCTTGCGTCAGCTATATAAAGCTTCCTAAAGCGTAGTTTACAAAAAAGAAATAGATTTATCTCTGAAGTAACAATATTGGAGGGGAAAAAACCTCAACCTAAGTTAGGATGGACAATGGAAAATAATATTCCTCACAACTTGATGAGACTGATAGCAATAAGCAATAACAAGAAAAGAGAGAGTTCAAACAACACTCTTTTGGTGTTTAGAGCAAGGAGAGTATCATCTTTACCTGTTCGTTCGTGTATATTTTTCCTTTAACAATTTGTTTCTTACCACATACACAAAAAATAAAATCAAGATAAAATGATTTCTTTTTTAGGAGGAAGGTTCAATACAGTAAATTTCAGTCACTATTTCACCATGTGTTGATTTACAGCAAAAATAAGCTATGTTTAAAATCTCATGAATTAATTCAAACAATCTTACAAGTTTCCAGGCTTGGCATAAATTTGCTACAAATCGTAATGGCAAAAATGTTTCGAAAGGATGCTCCAAGTTGACGAAAAGAGTCTAACTAGGTCGGTCCCAAAAGACTTCAGAACACAAATCCCATCCCTAGAAAATTCTTTTGTTTCTTTCAAACCATACTCGCCGCCAAACACTCATGTCAATTGATCTGTTATTTTCAAAGGTAAACCTACGGGGAGGATCTGTTATTTTCTTTTACTCTCCACGTATAATTCTTTGTCCATGTGGGGGAAGCCCTGGATTTTCTACTTATATATGTCTAGATGAAAGCTGGGGAAAAAAAGTAATGTTGCAGAAACTTTTTTCCATGGGAAATATATGACAGCATCATAAAGAACTAAGCAGCACAAACAGTTCAAACCACATATTGAAAGGACAAACTTCAAAATAAAGAAAAAATAGCTATCCATGGAAAGAGAACATTGAAACACTCACCTACGTGATGACCCTTGAACTCCAGCAAGATGTGAGCATAGCGCAGCAACAAGCTTTTCGTCAGTATTACTGCAACAGGCATAAAATTGCATCAATTTAATGGTCTAATATCCTATCAATTCATACCTAAACATATGCACCAACATTATTCAGAATTCTCTAGAGCTGCGGAAGTCACATTTCTTAGAACATACAGACAAATGCGAATGTCCAGTATAATAAGTAAACATTAATGGGAGTTCTTTTCCAAATGAGATACTGTCCCTTTTTTTCTAAGAAACTAAGCTTTCATCGAGAATATACACGGGTATATAAAAAAAATCCAGCATCAGCCAACCAAAAGGAGTCCCAAAACTAAAGTCCTACATTATAATATATTAAATGTGAAATGATTGGATGCTGCACATTACCTTCTCATATTCATTTTGCGGTAAGAAAAAAGACTATTCATAACCATAAGATATAAAGCATTACAATTTATCTTTTTTAATCTCCCATTGGAGAGTTCTTTTTAATTCACCAATAGGTTCTCGGAGTTTTATCTCCGGAAATAAATGAAATTGTTTCTTGAACTAAATAAATAAATAACCATAAGATATAAAGGCAGCAGGAGAGCAATCCACTCTACAGGCTACAGAGGGAAACGCAAAAAGAATCCCTCCTCTCACTCCATCTTCCCAAAAGATTACCTTGACAGCATTAGACCATATGATATTACCTTCTCATATTCATCATAAGACCAACTAAAGGTTGAGATGAACGTGCAAGAACAGCTCCAGTACCTAAGAGTTTTCATCACCATTAGAAATATAAGTCTGGCTAAGAATTGTGATTAAGAATCTTAGCTTTATGTCGGTACCAGGATTGCACCACGAAACAACTGGCAAACGACATCTAGCACGAAAGGTAGAAGCCTGCAACATTTCTTCATCACTAGCAGTAGAACCACATAGTTAGTTGCATCAATGACTAAAAAAAATCATCAATAATGAACTTCTTTAAGGGATTAAACGAACTCTCAAAAAAATGGAAAAGGAGGCATTTCTTAATTCTAAGAGTTTTAAAAGAAAGAACAACTTGTCTCCAAAAATCTCAAAGAATACCTAATGTGTTTTGGAACAAAAAATAATACCTAATGTGTTTTGGAACAACTAATGCAAATGGATAACTCTGACACAAAGTATAACTGGAATTGACGTTAGTTATTCTCCATAATTCATTCGACAATGTAAATGATCCATCTTCAATCATACTCATCGATGCACGTAGGGAACCCTTTCCAAGAAGCCGAAAATACTCATTTAGCAAGCGAACTTTTGGGTCTGTATTACTGTACTTGGATGGCCCGGACTTGAATGCATATAGATCCCATATTCTTGCAGGTTTCATACACTTCAATAATGCATCATATACTTTACGCCTCTGTAAATTGAAATACCCATACAAGATCTCAGGTTATGTAAAAGACAATATGCAATATAATGGAACTTCTCTTCCATGTTGGATAAAAATATGCAAAGCAATTATATATATGCAAATAATTACTTCAGTATGATCATAATTTATAATAAAGTTTTGGGAAGCCTTTAAGGCCATTGATTTTTAAATTTAATTTGTGTGATATTCATAAAGACAACATGAAAAAATTTAGACTAGGAGTTCCAATAAAGACATAAGTCCCTGAACTTTAAAAATGTCTAATAAGTCTATGAACTTTAAAAATGTCTAATAAATCTCTGAACTTTCAATTTTGTATCTAATAGGCCCCTGACATATCTAATAGGACTCTAAACTTTCAATTTTGTGTCTAGCAAGTTCATGAATTTTTAAATATGACAATTAGGTCAATGACTTATTAGACACAAATTTGAAAATTCAGGACCTATTGGACACAATTGAAAGTTTAAGGACTTATTAGACACATTTCAAAGTTTAGGGACTTATTAGATACAAAATTGAAAGTTCAGGGACCTATTTGACACTTTTCAAAATTCAATGACCAAATAGACACAACCCTGAAAGTTCAGGGACTAGACTTGTAATTTAACCTAATTAAACGAACGGTTCATAATGAAATTAGAGGGCCTATACGGGAAACCTCCCCACTTCACTAATGTCTGCAAGAATTACTACTAAGAATAAATTAAACCATGAAGATTAGGTATGGGTTTATAAGCCTGAAGCCTAAGATACGACAATTTCACAAGAAAGGACTGAAAGTACATACCTGTTTTGTTCTTGGACGAAAACCAAAGACAATAATTCTCATGTCATTTGCTGCAATACACGAAGGAAGAAGAAGACCTTAATTACTACATATGTAGAATATGTAAAATAAATAAATAAAAGAAAAAGAACTAGGACACGAGCAACATATGAAGCCACCATTTCATCTATTATAATATTCATCCTAAATTAACCTGATAAATTAAATTAGGAATAAATAAACATCAGAAAAGGTCGGCTAATCAATAAAATATGCAATGAGGCAGGAAATCCCTTAATCCATGCTACCCATAATGCACGTAAAGATCTAGACACCTCCCTAACACCCATCAAATGATTTTTAAGAGAATAAAATATTCCTCTATTTGTTATAGGACCCAAAATTTGTTTCTTTCCTGATAATATAAATAATTCACGTAAAGAATATGCATCTATAATGGCGATAATATAACAAAGCATACCAATGACCTGAAGAAGTCGTCTAGATGAAGACTTTTCAGACTGGCGAGAGGCAGAATTTGTCTTCACAACCTAAAACCTCGCAGTAAAAAGACAAGCATACTATTACTCCCAGTTCAAAATCTTCAAAAGTGGAAAGTACAAAATGCAATAACAGATTAGGTAGAAAATCAAGCTGTAATTTAGGGCATTATATTTAGGACTGTTTCCTTGTATATAGCTGTATTTTTCTTTTCCATATGGGTTAAGATTGATTGCATATTTTCAGCTTATTTAGATTGAGAGTTTCTTGTATAAATGTAACATTGCTATATCGATGAGATAGAGAAAAATGTATTATCTCTCTCCATACATAGCTTCAGATTGCAGTTTGGGGCAATCAAGTCAAGTCAAGAGATTATCAGCAACGAAACTTAAAAAGTTAAGGAAAATAAAAATGGCCTCCTAATGTTGCACGACTACTGGATAAAATGTTGCAATCAAGAAAACAGTGTTGATATTTTAAACTACTTCAGGAAGAGCAATTAAAAAAAGCAACAATGTATGTATAAGGTGATAAGCTATCGAATAGCTGATTGACAACAAAATAACAAAATACAACTTAAACTAAAAATAGGAATTAGCCTTTTTCTTTTGGGGGCTTTTCTTTCCCAAAAAAGGTTGTCATACTAAAGTTTAGTATAGTCTAGAAATAGATAATTAATAGATGAGTAAATGGAATCCACCATAATCAGCACTGAACTCAGATTCAAAACATTTTCCCACTCGCTAGCCTGGTGGAAGAGAATTGCAAATAATAAACTATAGTGCTAGCAAATGATTGTCTGCTTGCTCCACAGAAGAGACTAGCAAATAAAATGTTATAGTGCCAAATAAGGACAACACACTTTAGAACGTGTCTCAATTTTAGATTTATGAATTAGGAACTTACTAATTTGTTGAATTTTTCAATTGTCGCCAGTGGTATAGTGCCAAGAGCAATAACATCCATGGTTCCTTCACTCTAGAAAAATAGCAAAGAGAAGTTATTACTCATTCAAATGATCGAGTACAAGAGATCTTATAGTAATAATGACATCTTGGCGAAATCACGCTACTTCAAAATAAATAAAGGGAGGATGAAGAGATACAACCACAACAACCTGAAGGCAAAGCATACATGAAATTTTGCGGAAAACTAATGACATGTTGGCTTAGTCGGGAAAAAATGAACAAAACTGTTAGATGGCATACCACCATGCTATACGTGCAAATCTAGTAGTAAAATTATCAGGAACTTGTAGTCGGTTGCAATCACAAAAATTTCCTTTCAGGGTTTCTGTTTTTGATAGGCAACAAACTTTGTACAAGATAAAACAATCACTTGCAAAAGGTGGGGGCATGAGGCATCACATGAACCAAGGCCAAAGGAGGCCAGAAAAAAGGCCCACCAATCAGCCTATGTTAATCTGTTTACTTTACCCCCCATTTCTCCTCTACCTTCCTAATATAAGCACAAACTAGACCAAATAGACTAGGCTGATTAAAATATGCAGCATGCTTATACTTGGAACAGATTTTTAACAAGAAACAGACTATATTCGTTTAAAAGATGCAAGCACTGCACGACAGGAAACCAAACAGAAACAGGGCATAGAAGCCAAAAGAAGAAGAATAAAAAAGGAAAAAAAAGGGGAGAAAAAGACTAAGTCAGATTTTGATAAAATTTTAATGAAATTTTCCCGAGCAGAATCAGGGCATTGAAGTTAGAGATGTTTCTACCATATGATGCATCATTAATAGCAATCATCATTCACCTGCTCTCTGGCCCAATAACCCAATGGTTCAGGTTGCCAATAAATGATGATACAAAACTCATGAGGCAAAAAAATAAAACCACATCCTTGATAAGAAAAAATAATAAAAGTATTTGAACAAGAGCTAACAAATTTAATGCTTACAGTGACCTACGAATAAAAAATTAAGATAAAGTATGGACTCATTGTAACACTTACTAGAAATAGAAGACGAAAATTGGTTACAAACAAGGTACCCGCCTCATCCGTATTCACAAGAACGACACCATAGCCCTGATGGTAAAACTCAAATGATTAATAGCCCGCAAATACAGAAAAAATAATATCAAAGATGCCTCCTGTAAATGTGATATCTCTCCAAAAGTTATCAGTTTTGTTACCTTAACAGTCAAAGCAAGCAGAGTAGGTGGGGGTTTGAATAAAAACAATATTATAAACCTTCAGTCATCCACTATGTTACAAAACTAATCTCATGCAATGCATTCTCAAGTAAGCCATGTATGGCAAAAATGCCCTTCGATTGTTCCAGACTATAATCCAATAATTGGCTGGTGCTGGAGATAATTCCTTTTTTGGATTCCTTTTGGGCTGCCCTTTAAAACCATGCCACAGTTGGGCTAACTTTTGGTTGGCTACCTTGATCTTGTTTATATGGATAGCTTATCTACCCACCTTTTGTATTATTTTATTCCCTTTCCAATGGGAGTCCTTGGTTCTTTTGAATTGTAATAACAATAGGCTCGTGCAATATTTCTTAATTGTCATCAATTCCACAAAAAATTTAATCTACCAATAGGCAATAGCATCTAAGGAATATAGCGATAAAAGACCATGGGTGTGCAAATGCACTCAAATTTGGAAGTCAAATAATAGCGTTTACTAGGTAAGGTAGGTATATGAACTCCCAATGCTAAACAAATAACCATCAACTCTCCAAAAGATAATGAAGTTCCCAGGGTATTGTTTGATTAAGAATGACTTCTGGACCTCTTCAAAAAACCAACTTCTTTAACAAACACATATGTGGTGCGGATTCTACATTAACCATTTCACAAACGCTTCCAAACAGTATTAATTTAAAAGAGAAGCTCAGACCGTATTTCTTAAAAATAAGATCTCAAATAATCAGTTCCCTTCTCAATAACTCTTTCTTCAAGTACAATTCATAGCTTTATCAATCTTTTTTCCAAAAATCATGAACCACCATTCTGCTTCCGGCCAGTTTTTTTAAGAGCAGGGCTGAAGGTATTTTGTTCAAAACTATACAGCACCGCCAGAAGTCAAACTGATCGCAACCGAAGGTCTTAATTCTAGTGATATGTCTAAGAGTACTCAATTATAAAATCATGTTAAGCGAGTATCTAATAAATAATTCACGATAAATTCCATTCCCCAATATCCAATTCGTCGTTTCCAAGATCGTTCATTCGTCATTTCCAATTACAGTAACATTTCAAAACTTTAAGACGAATTCAGTACACTGTAACCCGCAAAACTTTCCTCGCACAAAGAACTAACAATTCAACAGAAATTGAACCCCTCAATCTCCACCCATTATAAAATTCAAATTCCAAAACCAAAATTAAACCTCTACAAACCTCAGCAATCACTTGTTCGGCTTCGAGCAAGCAATTCAAGTTGACACGCGAAACCGACCGAGGAACGGGCTGCAACAAAAGCGATAAGCAGTGCGTTTACAAGCGTGAGTATAGCGTAAGCCCCAAAAAGAACATCAAGAAGGAAAAAAAAAGGCGAGAAAAAGAAACCTCAATCTTGGTCCATTCGAGGGCGTCCCAACTGTAAGCACCGTCCATCTTCTCCAAATCCGGAACATCCCTGTGAGACCTGGACCGAGTGGCGCGAGGCTTTGGCGCTGCCATGTGCGGCGAACGGACTGAAGAATCAAGATTCCCAATTGTACGATACGATGACGAAAATCGGACAGAAATGGAGAAGAAAAAAGCTTCGAATCGGTGAATTTTGGATGGAAGCGAAGCGTGAGGCTAAAGCTCTTACGTCTTTCTTCTTGCAAATTTGTTTATTATTCTGATTTTTTTTTTTTTTAAGCACGCTCTTTTATTTCGAGGGACTTCCAAGTTTCAAGTTCCGCATCTCTTGCAATGTTAATTTTGCTTGTCTATATAAAATATCCAAAATTTTCTTTTCTTGATTTTATCCATAATTTGAGCATAACTAAATTAATAAGTTACTTATATTACTCATTCCTAACTTACTACATAAGATATTAATTATATTATAATTTTTTTAATTTGTGCTTGTAAAATTAATTACGATTTTAAGGAGATTAATTATTCTACTACTTATTCGTGAGTGGTGAAACTACAAAGAAAACAAACATAGACTAAAAGGCTATGCATTCTAAATATATATTATGTAACTCTATAGACTGTTTCGTCCATGTACTTTAAGTTTTGTTCTAATTTGGTCATACATTTAATGTCCAATTTTAGTGTGTGTACTTTTAATAAAGCTTCAAATTGACCTCTATTATAAGTTTAAGTTAATTTTTATCAAAATTTGTTAAAAAGTAATAATAATTTTAATAAAGAAAAAGACACAAGGTGAATCTATTCCCAATATCTAGATAGGAAAAATTAATCGAGACTAGTTTTTTAAAAATAAAAATTACTAAAATTGGACATTTGAAAGTACATCCACCAGAGTGGAACAAAATTTGAAGTATAAAGACCAAAATATATATACATTTAAAATAAATATGATCACTTTTAAATGTAATACAACCAATATAATTTATTATTTAAAGTATTTGAAAAATACAAGATATATAAATATTTTTATTAAAAATATATTTTTTAACGTACTTAAAGTTACGAATAAACACCTAACGTTATCTTCCATGATATACTAATTATATTGTTTAAAGATTACACGACAAATTAACTATGAATATGTTTAAGTGTTTTATGTATACCAACAAGAGCATAGCTCAACTGACATCAAGTGTGACTTTATGACCAAGAGGTCATAGGTTTGAATCTTCCATCTCGAATTTTGATGTACTAAAAAAAGTGTCTTAGGTATGATAAAAATTATTTATATAAATATTTATATATATATTACAATGTCAATACAGCACAATTAATCATATATTTTTTTTTATTTCAATATAAAATTAATTTTAAAATTTAATAAGTGCATCGCAAGATAGTATATTTAACATTTTTTTTTTTATTTGATGCTAACCCAACTAACAACCATTATTTTTTTTTAATCTAAAGTGTAGAAAACAAATTTTAAACATGGCTTATAGTATTGTAAATATAAAACATACAAGCTAATTTCTATAATTTTTTTAAAAGTTAAAATATTATTTTGGTCTATGTACTTTGAGTTAGATAATAACAATAATTTTCATCTAAAAAAATATACAATGTGAACATACTTATAATTTCCATAAAGTGGCTAATTTTAGGGTGTGTTTACCTCCCTAAACAATCAAACACATTTTGAAAAAGTATGTCTCTATTATGAGGTGTTTAACGTTTTTTTTGGAAACGTAATCCACCGTGGGACACGACAAGTTTTAGTGGGACTCATCCATCTTTTTTTTGTTCACTTTTCATGTTTTGTCCTCGATTAATTTGTTTGTTCTCTCTAGAATTTATTCAAGTTGATACATAAAACTCGTAATTATTTTTATGGTTGTATTAAAAAATTTATCATTCATTTTATGGGATCGATATTTTTTATGCGTGCATTATTTCGCCATATTTTTATATCTATCTATATCTAATATCAGGGCCATATAGTAATTATTATTCTGATGTCATGTTTTAATAGATAATTTTGTTTATATTTTCTATTTCTATCAACAGGTCATATTTTAATCGATAAAAAAGGTTAGATTCACTAACTTCGCAAGACTATATTTAAACCGATAAACAAATAATTACACGAAAATCTGTTATACTTTTTTTGATAATTTTGTATACACTATCTTTTATTTGATTCGTTAAAAAAAAAATCATTTAAAAAAATTATAGTAACATATTTACTGTATCTTAGATTTGGCCGAGCCGAATATACATAATTGCACGAAAAATCTATTATGATTTTTGGATAATTTTTTATCATTATTTTTTTTGTTAGAGTTGTTACAAAAAAAAAGGTTAAAAAATTATAAAATTAATTTTATAAAAAATTGAATAAGTAAATAAAAATTAAAGAAATAAATCTTAATTAAGTGGCATATTACCGTATTTTACTTAATTATAAATATAGAAGGGAATAATGGTAATCACACATATTTAGTAAATTTAAATTATCCTTATCAATTATGGTTGGTAAACAAAGTCAAATGTAATTCTCTTTAGACAATTGAAAGTAGACTAAAATAGTATGAAACCCAAAGTACAATGATCAAAATAATATTTGAACTTTTTTATTATTTAATATTTAT
This sequence comes from Trichosanthes cucumerina, assembly GCA_036507285.1. NCBI lineage: Eukaryota > Viridiplantae > Streptophyta > Magnoliopsida > Cucurbitales > Cucurbitaceae > Trichosanthes > Trichosanthes cucumerina. The sequence continues at coordinate 7,713,683 of CM071845.1, forward strand.
GAGTGTCCAAAACCATTGGCGTGCATTACGACAAATCTCACGAGACTATGATATCAAGTCTCAGACAAGTAGCCACCATGGATTGAACTAATTAACTTCAAGCTCCTTTTATTCTCACGACCTTTATTGACCACTAAGTCAACCTAGGATTGTTATCTTTAACACTATGACCATATTATATACACACACTTTGCCAGGTGCTTTTAGGCCTAAGTAGTTTGTTGAGAAGCACTTCAAGAATTTTCAGTGTAGAAGGCAACAAAACAACAACATTAATTTGTTACTAAAATGCTTGTAACTAAAGTTACTTAGTGCTTGTTCTAGAAGCACCCCCAAGAACATCACAACCAACATAATAACTTCTTCAAAGAAGTCATAATATTCTCTTGTCCCCCCCTAATTGGTGGATAATTGTGGTGCTGCACTGCAATGATGAAATTCCAAGATCATATCTTCCTTCATTGTTCCATCTTAAAGGGTGCTGATTCATTTCACCACTGAAACCACAAGAAGTGGAAGGCAAGTCAAGCTCAAGATTGAGACTTGTGATGGCCTATTTTCCTTTGGTAAATTCCTTGAATGGACCACAGAGCCAAGAATTTGGTGGATTTAGTTTGTGGTGGTATTATTAACCAGGAAAAAAAAACCAAAATGAAATGACTAATCCTAAAAACTTCTTAACCCGAGTTACGCTACCCGCCTAAGATTTAATATCCTAAACGAGTCACGTTAACAATCAAATGCAGTAAGATCAGCAGTTGTTTTGTGAGAATAGTCAAGGTGCGTGCAAGCTGACTCGAACACTCATAGATTAAGAAAAAACCTTCTTGCAAGGCTATAAAGGTTGGTTAAATCGAGAGCGATAAGAAAAAAAAGAACAATATTGACCAAGTTACACCAACGGGATCTTCCACAAAAGAGTCACTAGAAGACTACATGCGGATAAGGATGAGAATTAAAGAGAGCACCAATAAATTGAAATATACCTAGAAGTCAATGTCAGTTAAACACGACAATGAAATCCATGAGGAATGGCCACGGCAAGAATCAAAGTTCCTGATAAATGGCAAGGAAAGCTGGAACTATTGAAGACCAAATCACAAAATTTACAAGCATATATTGAATAGGAAATGGGAAGGATATTAGCAATTCGTGAAGACTTCTACTTAGATGCATCGTGCTCGGTCTCGAGCGATTTTCTGTATGTAATGGCAAGCCTATATATAGTAGATATTTTACAGATCTGGAGAACGTATCACTGATACATATACAACTTTCAAGTAATGACAACTTAATAGTGGCAAACCATACTTTTACGAGGATGGGAGTAGAGCCCATTTGCACAAGCTGAATAACTCTATAAAAAGTAAAAGAATGTTAAAAAGCTCAAACCTAGCTCGTCAATAATGACTTCTGGTATTGGAGTATTGATAATGCAACCGAGAAGCGACAGCTCTCTCTCTCTCTCTCGTGCCACTTCCAATTTGTCGATATTGATCTTGTAGAGCTGAGGAGGCCTCCTGTCGTTAGACGACTGAGCTGCAATTCAGTTGGCAATACCAATAGAATAGAAAAGAATGTTACCCAACGATATCCAAATATTCATCATGTATTCTACTGCTGGCACACTCATTGAGAGCTTTTGCATTGAGTTCTCTACCAAACCTCCATAGGTAATTCAGGCCAACAAGAAGTTCGGTAATGATCGCTTCAGTCTTTTCTTGATTTGCAAAGAAAAGGGTTTGTACAAGAAGCATATTAGTCCTGGAAACAAAATTCTGTTGTTCAAAACTACGTTCAGATTGCCATCTAACCATGTTATGAGCCAATGGAGCAAGCCATTCTAATATCCCTGATATTGCCTCATTCCACTCTCCTGCAAGACCCGTGTCATAAGCAGATGAAGCCAAGCTCTTGGCATATGGCTTTAGGGATGCCCTAAGGCTAGCTCGAACTTTAGCTGGCAGCATGTTGTAGAGGTCGTCTCTAGCATCCAGGCCAATCAAATGAGGAGATGCAGCAAGTTTCTCAATTACAATAATGACATTTGCATAATGCAGTGCCAAAGCAGCAGCACCTAGAGTCTCGGGTGGGGCGTCCAACAATCGACACTTGGTACTGAGCAACTCTTTGCAAGGATTGGTTTTGTTGCAAGGATCAACGATCTTTCCAGTATCTTTGGTCCCATTGATAAGCTGTGAATGATGCCCATTTGAACTAATGTGACAATTGGCAACCGTAGAACTAGGGCCAGATATCATGCATCCTTTAAAAGGTCCAACTTGAGTTAGTCTGTTTGGCTTCTGATGAGATTTCTTCCCATTAAATAGGGAAGAGTAACCACCGACAAGCCAGTTCTTCTGATTCGTTTTATTGTCTATTCCAGAAATTGGGCCTGATCTTATAGTTGAACTTGTGAGAGGACCTGAATAAGAATTGAATTTTCTATTGGTTCCAGAATCAGGGCCTGAAATAGGACCTGATTTTGTAATTGAGCTACCAAGAGGACCTGAATAAAAATTATTGGGTTTAGCCGTTTTTGAAATTGGCCCTGATTTAGCTGTAAACCTCTTCAGGGGACCTGAAGCAAATTTAGTAAGACCGTTCTCGGAGGGATGGACCATGGACTGCATTAATGAAGAAACTGATTGACTACGTGATATGTAGTCAGAATTCATATCTCGTGAATCATTTCTTTCATCAATCCCCACGCTCTGCTCAATTCCAAAAACATGTTTGATCCTACTGAATATTGTGAATAGGGATCTAGCTAGAAGAAGAATTGTGTAGTCATAGGTCCTTCTCCAAAGTGACATCTCTCGCAAATTTTTCACCTCCTGCTGCTTCCATGAAACCTTCTTTTGAAACTCGACTAGGTTCACTATGTCTGTGTCGTCGTTAAGCTTCATCCTCCTCAAAGTTTGCTCTAGATCTCCAAGCATCTCCATCTCCTGATACAGATTTGCATTGACTGAAATAAAGGTATCCATCTTCTTCACTTTCTTTTCCATCTTCTTCCATGAGTATATCCAACCATAGGGATCAGAACCAATTTGAATTAAATCATCAAAAACATGCTCAAAGTTTTTTAAACTAGGATCACTGCATTTCTTCCCAAGCCTGGCAACAGATTTAGCCACATGAGCTAAACTCTCTGTCATCTCTGCACATATTAATCTAACAATATATTCGTCGTCATCTGACACGAGCTTCTTTATGCCCAATGAATTGGTTATCTCTTCCCTCAACCTCCGAACTTGCTTATCGCTCAAAGACTGCCATAGATGAACCAACCTGGACATCAAGCTAGCAATTTCAAATGCCAATACTCCAATAACAATCTTCTGCGTGCTGGAATCACGCTTCCTCGGAGGCTTCCACAGACTGCGAAACCAAGATTCTGAAACCATCTCTCCCCAATTTGAAAATTAAGATATTTAAGATGCTCACAACCACATCCCTTACTCTGTAGCAAAAAATGAAAACCATAAGCATTAATTAACTTAATATAAGTTTAGAGTACAAAAACTTCTATAGAAGAAAGAGAGAAACATCCATCAATCTAGGGGAGTTAATAATTTCCTCCGATCGCTAATTCAAAGTCAGTTAGACCAAGCCACTAAAACCACAAACAATACCAATTACGCTCAAACTCATAAGCAAGCACAAAATTGCAAGATCGACGAGATAAAATAACAAATCAAATTAAGCTTCCATGTCATAAAAAGGTTCATTCACTAACTCAACCGATCAAATCAAAATTCTCCTAGCTTTCCTCCCCCTTTAAGCCTCGTTAAAAAACACAAAAACCAGTGAAAACAAAAACAAAAAGATGAAGATGAAGAAGAAGCCATAACATTCCAATTTCGATTGGATCTTTACCAGATTTCCAAACCCACCAAAACAGCAACTCGCAATTCGACAATAACACAAAAAAGGGTCAGATTCAGGATCCAAACACCGAAAATTCACTCGCTGGACTTGGAATACAATCAGAAACACAACAAAAACTCTCAAATCCACCAACCTTGGGGCGATTGGCGAAGTAAAACATGAATCAGCACACAGCTTCCGAAGTTGGAATAGCACAGATTCGAAAAGTGGAAGAATCAATGATGAATATCCTTAAATAGACAGTTTGGTGAAGAAGAAAAAGACGAACAAAAATCAGAGGACTAACCGGTCACATGCAGACACAAAAGCCCAACCAGAGGTCTTCCAGCGGAGACGAAGAATGAGAGCTGAGAGAGAGAGGAAGAAGAAGAAGCGAAGGAAGTAGCGACGAAGGTGCAGTGAAGACTTGGACCACATGGAAGAAGAGAAATAAATATATAAAAAAGAATGGGAGAAAACGAGTGGAATTAAAGTGTCACTGTTTTTTTTTTTTCCTTTTTATTTTTTTTTAATTTTACTTTCACACTCCCTCATTTTCTGCCACTTCTACTTCACACTGCCTGAGCTTTTATTTATTTATTTTCACTGTCCCATTTACTTTTTTTTTAAATGTCAATTTATTCGGAAAGTGAATGATTTGTGTCCTATTATAATCATCAACCCAAATTGATAAATTGATAATATTTATGATGGTGAGTTCAAATCATTTACTCCAAAAATAACTCTTTTTAACTCTTTGTTTGATCCAAGAGTTTTTTAACTTTTATTATGTGTCTCACAAACTTTTTTTAATTTCTCAATTAATTCCCTCTCATGAGTCTCACAACTTATTAACTCTTTTTCCAATTTCTATATTGGGTCCCACAATTTTTATTATCTAGTTTTTTCTCGAGTTCACTCCACATTTACCTCTCTCTTCTCTTCTCTCTTTTCTCCTTTTTTTTTCATAATTTTTAAAATTTCTTAATTTAAACAAATATATATTTTTTATAAAAATTTTCTTATCATTATTACTAATTAGGGTCACTTACATAGATACCATTTTAAACTAGGGGAATTGCAAGGGGAAATTGTGACAAATGTCTAAAATAAATAGTCTACAATGACTTGTTTACCTATTTTTCTGGGAGGAGTGTGAAAACAAAATAATACCTATTTTGCCTCGGTATATAATTGTATTTACAATCAAACCAAATATTTACAATCAAACCAAATTTTTCCTAAATCTATTCCAACCGATTTTTACTAATGTTCGATTCTCCCAATTTTGGCAGATTTGATTTTTTTTTTTTTTTTGTGGTTGTTCACTGTAGGTTCTCTCATGGAGGTTGGACAAAAGTAGATTATCTCTCATTAATGGTTTATTATCATTCAATGTTCGTGAAGATTTGATTATTCCTTGAGTTTACATACTTGATTGATATTGATTGTCAATAGACTATCATAACATCCCTGTCTTATTTGATGGTGTTTGGGATGAGGAAAATGGTTAAAAGGACTACAAGTCTATATCAGTGGTACTCTTCCAGGACTCTCTCAATCCATTGCAACGAGATTAAGCTTGATGGATCCAAAGAATTGCACAACTTTCAGAGGGTTGTGCTTTTTGGTGTAAGTATGATCTCGAGAAAGTTGTATATACTCTTGTATTAAGTTGTATATACAAAAAAAACTACCAAATAAAGGAGTCGATCGAACACATTTGATTTTCGAAGGCATAATGACACAATAGATAAAAATATATACCTCATAGACAAGCCCAAATAAACTCGAAAACAAAAGAAAATACCAACAAGAGAGGTTTTTGTGTACATTGTGACTCGTTGAGATAAACTAGTAAATAAAAGAAAATACCTAATGATCTAACAAGCATGTGGTTTTTAGGTGGAGCATTAATTATGACAGATGGTTAATGATGGCATTCTTGTTTTTTAGTACATCAACAATTGGAGGTGGTGGATTCAAACTCATTAACTCTTGGTCACAAGTCTTACATGATGCTTTCATTCCATTAAATCAATCATTTATGCCCAATATATACTATAAATCCAATTGCTCGTCATAAAAATCGTTTTGTTATAACCTATGCATTATTTTATTCTCTTTAAATGATCCGAACTTAATGGTTAAGATTTGATTTAAATTAACTAATATTTCTCTCTCCCCTTATAATCGTTTATTTTTATATTTTATTAACTATAATTTCTTTATCTCCCCTCTTATAATATTGCTTTTTTGTAAAGGAGTAGAAAATGTAACTAAATGTATTTTAGTCCCAAGAGAATTATAAAATCATAATATAAATAAAGTGAACAAAGATTTAAACATTTTGATAAATTTAAACAATTTTAGACATTTTTCAAGTGGGATGAAATAGATTTAGACATTATTCTTGTTGCCCCAATTGCAAGTGTGTTATTGATGAATTCAATTTGCAAAAATATAAAATTTTATAGGCTCAATCCAACCACATGCAGCAGAAAGTAAAAAATGTCTTCATGTGTATCGATATACCTAACTAAAAAATAAGTACATGATATACTACTATATTCTTATTTGAAGTTAATCGATAGTATATTTGTAAGTGCAATACTGATATACTCGATTTAGCACAGGTGTTGTTCGATAAAAAGTTTTCAATAGTCTAACAATAGTATAATATTGATAAACCAACAGTATACCAAATATAGAATATGTCATCAATAAATTATTGATATACTTATTTGAATTTGTTTAAAAAGTATATCAGATATATTATCTATATCAGATATACTACCAATATACTAAATATAAAATACATTAGATAGATTATTCATACACAAATGAGGGTAATTTTTTATTAATAAAAAATAAAAAATCAAATTCTTAAAAAATTTGTTATATTTACGAATCTAAAAAAGGATGGTTAAATTTATAAATATACTAATACTTTTTATCACATGTTATAATTCCGCTTAAAAAAGATACTTACAATTAAAATATATCATTTTATCGCAACATCCTTTTTAAATAATGGATTAATTTTCTTTATTACGAATGTTGATTGAAGTTGTACATTCATTTTAGATATGACAAACAAAACCAAAAGTGAGTACAATGAATAAATTCATAAATATTCTAGATACGAATTAATATAAATAAAAATAATAATGGGTTGTCAACATAAATAGTTTTAACTATGTACTCTCCATCACTATATCATAAATTTAATTTCAATCTCTCACTTCTTTATTGTCAATAGAATAACCATCATAAATTTTTCCATCGTATGAGGATTAAATCAAAATCCTTTAATCGATGCGACTCTTGTGTGTCAGTTAGGAGTGAGGAAAAAAAAAATAAAACCTACTCAACCGATCAAAATTGACCGAATCAATTGATTTTTTTAAAATATGTATGGATATATAAAATAACAATAAATTTATATATTTGTATTAAATAATACAAAAATGATAAATAATAATGAACTAAATAATTAAATAAAATAATGATAAAGCGACCGGTCGGTTTAAGGCAGTAAAAAATAAGACCGATCGAACCGACCAAACTTGGTTCGTTCGATGTCAGTTGGGTTCGAAATCCGACTCTAATCACCCGATGATTCATAGTCTCAGTATCACAGTTGATACCGCTTAGCTCATTGCTATAAAATTGATGAACTTTTATTTTTGACACACCAATTTCATACTAACTTTTCTATGAGAGAGGTCTTATGGATATTTTAAACCAACATCTGCGATAGAATGAAAACAAAATAAAAAACAATCAAAATTAGTGGTGATATATATCTTCAACTATAAAATCAGATGTTTAAATTCACTCTGGATGTGACGAAATTCTAAATAAAAATAAAATAAAATGAACAAAAATAAGGAAGATAATTTTTCCCTATAAAAGTCAAATATGTTTCTAACTTTTTGTTTTAGAGAATCTTGTTTTTTATTTTAGAATTTTAAGTATATTTCATTATGATACATATACATTTACCCGCCCGATCTACAGTTTTGCTCAACTCCAACAAAATTTTAAGGTATCTACTATACTTCTGAATAATAATAATTATAATTAAAAAAAACAATTTTCCAGACTCTAAAATTTCAAAAATATGTTTTTTAATCCATGCATTAGTAAAAAATAATGTTTTTTATTAACGCAAGAATATTTGGTATTATTTATTATTTTGCCACTTGATATTTATCCACTTAATATACACTACCACATTTTATACCTGACTTCTTGATTGAAAATATATGTCGTAATCAGTTGAATTATGCTAAAAGTTTTTTTTTTCTCTATTGTTTCACATTTTTTAGTAATTAATAATAGAATTGAATTTGGTCATGAATTTTTGTTTCCTCTTACTTTTTGTTGTCTTTTCCTCAAATCGAAAATGAAATAAAAATGTGTTTTACAATCCCTCCATTTTTGTTCTTCCATATTTTAAACGTATTTCTAAAAAAAGTTTGACATTATTTTTTTTAAGAAAAAAAGTTAAATATTCAAAATCGGCATGTTATATTCACTATGTTAATATTTATTGTTTATTTTACAAGTAAAACATGATCCAATAATAGTTTTATTTTTCTATAAAAACAGAAACGGAAAAACAAAGGATTTTTTTTTTACTGTATTGTTTCAAAAATTTGCTTACAATTTTTTAAACGTTAGAAAAAAGTGAACAAAAATAGTACTCGTGCTTCTCAAACATTCAAAATCAGAAACATAAACCTTATCGATCCATCTCTGTGAAGGAACGCCAAACTAAATAACTATGCATTATAAACACAAATTACATAACTCCACAAATTGTTATGTTCTACAATTTATTATAACACATGTTATTATAACTTACTACCTGCCCTAAACACCCTCTTAAGAAGAGGAATCATATTTAAAAATTTGAAGGATCAAAAGAACGATTGATGCACAATTTCAGTACACACATGATTTGCAAGGCCGACAATGAATTTGTATTCTTGAGGTAAAAAGATGACTTGCAAAATAAAGAAAAGAAATATGCACATTGTTGCTTGCCACTCTTATGCTTAAGAGGTTTAAGTGTAACAATTAGAAGACTTATGAATTAGGTCACCCCTAATGGAGTTATACTGAGGAATTTATAGGAGAAACCTTTTCCCAACCCTAATTGAAGTAAGGTTTCAAGTAATAATGAGTTGGATCCGTCATCAATGTGCCTGGAGAGAAAAAAAGATTGAACCGAACCAGTTGGTTTATGTCAGTGAAACTCAGGTATAGTCGACCCGACTCAGGTTGAGGTTTTGTTTGTCTATTCCATGAACTCCTTTGGCTCGATTTCACTCTGAATCTTCAGATCTGGCCTGTCTTTATCCCAAATGTCTTGTGTGGTTGAATTTTACCCAATTTTCCAAATTTAACTCTAACATTAACCTTTGCACGGATAAAATTCAATCATTTCCTCAATACCTTGGGACAACCTCTCTTGCACGATAAAAGTTATATGTATATATATATATATATAATTTATTTAAATATGAAGCAAAAAGAGGAATTTTGAATCAATGGGACATTTGAAACGTGTCAATGAGTCAAGTGATAATTTCATAAAGACACTCAACACGTAAAAGCGACTATGCAAAATATTTGACCCTTTAGGATTTGATGGAACACTTGTTACACACGTATCCACATATGAATTAAAATATATAATTATATAAATACCGACTCTAAAATAATTAAAATATATAATTATATATAACTAAAATATAAAATAAACAATAAGAGGATAGCTCAACTCGCATCAAATACGACTCATAATGCCAATAAAAGTATAACTCAATTGAGATCAAATTTGATTTATAACCAAAAGGTTATGGGCTCGGATCCCCTTGCTCCCAATTTTTTATTTACTAAAAAAACTCTAAAAAGTAAATATAAATATAGTTAAACATATAACATGACTTTTCTTAACCACCATATAAATTTAAAACTAACTGGAAGGTTAGTAAATCATGCTTAAATCTAAACCTAGCTCAATTGATTAATATATTATATCCTTAATAATCGATTCAAAATTTAAATTTTCTCATATATATTTTCTTTTTAACTAAAAACAAGTATTATGTCAAAGTGAAATTTTGAACGTGTGTCTTTTGATCAAAATTACAATGCTTTAATTAGTTGAGCATATAGATTTTATTATTAATTATGTATTTATTTGTTATAAAAAAAATAACATAAAATACTATCGTTGTAGCTGGTTATTTTAATTAATGTTTTTTTAATACATTAAAAGTTGGAGAATTCCAAACACTAACCTCGATGTTGGTAGTATATTCAAGATGACAGTTGACCTGCTCTTTTTTACTTAATTAATGTTATACATGTAATTATTTTGTATAAAAATGTATAAATATTTGAGATAAGAAAAATTAAATTTGGCTAAATTTCATTCTAAGTATTTTTAAAAAGTATAAATAAATAATTGTCAAGAAACATAATCTTTTCAAATACTAGAAACAAAGTCGTTGTCAAGTGAGGTATTGAGTTTTTTTTTAAGAGAATGCATTGATTATTATATCAAAAGGAATTTGATTTCGTTTGTTTAATTAACCATAAGAAGTAATAAATAAATCATATTCATCATTAACCCATTACATCTCATTATATTACTAATCTGACATCATAAATTATCATTACGTCTTGCATTAAGCACATTTATGCATCAATATTTTTATAAAAATGTTATGAGTATTTTCTTTATGAATTTTTTACAACAACCTATACTTTTTATATAGTTTCGCATTTATATATACTTGTAATAATTTCCTATCATACAAAATTCTAGAAACATTTTAGATCAAGCGAAACAAAATAAGTATCTAAAATTAGGGGTGAGCAAAAAAACACCGAAAACCGACTCGACCGACCGAGCGGTCAGTCGGTTTTGTGGTTTTTTTCGGTCGGGGTCGGTTTTGTTCTTGACAAAACCGATTGATCTTTTTTAAAAAAAATAATAATAACTAAAAAAATAAAAATTATAAAGATTTTCTCAAAATATATTAAATAATAATCCAATAATAATTATAAATATTTAAAATATTTATATATAAAAAACCGATCAACGGAATCGACCGGTCGGTCGGTTTTGGTCAGTTAAAAAAAAATTGAGTCGGTCGAACCAACCAACTTTAGTCGGTCGGTTGGAGTCGAAAATCGACCCCGACCGATCGATGTTCACCCTACCCAAAACAATGCAATCAAGATAAAATTCAAAATTCTTTTAAATGACATAAATTCTTTACAATTACAATAATAATTAACAAAACCCAACAATTAAAAACATTTGGATGGATTTAACTTTTGAGTGGCATAATGAGAAATTAAGAAAATCTTGGTTGGCATTCATTACCCACTATGTATTCTCCATTTCTATTGACCTTTTTTTTCCTTACAATTTAATGATATCTTTGCAAGCATAAATGACTCTGAAAAAATATTAACTGTAATAAAAAGATAGCCTTTTGAATTTCTTTTAACATAATTAGGATGACTTTAGCCATGGTGTGGTGACCCATTTTCCCACTAATTTTGGTGTGTGATTGCCAAACAAGGTTTTAACATTTCTTTTAATTTAATTTCATGGAAAAAGTCTTGGGTCTCACTTAGCAAAAAATAAATAATTAATAAATATAAAGGGTGAATGATTGATTAACTTAAATAATAGTAGCCAACAATAGCATATCTGAACTTAAATAATAGTAGTGGGTGTGTTTTTTCTTTGATAAAAGTAAATCGAATATTGTGTGTAGTGTAACTATAATATTTTTATTTTTTTTAGTATGTTGAGGTGGAGGGATTCGAACCTCATAACCTTTTGGTCAAAGATCTTACTTGATATCAGTTGAGTTATGCTCTCGTTAACATAATATAACTCTAATCAATCTTTCAATTTTGTAAACAATAGTTTCATGAATTTATGTTTCAAAAAAAAAGTTTCATGAATTTAAATTTAATACAATAGGTTTGTGTATATATATATAATGAAAAAAACTCAAATTTTAAATTGCATAAATTAGGATTGATAAATAGAATAAACTAATCTTTAAACTTTAGCCTCAAACAAGAATGAAAGCTACAAGTACACAACCATAACATAAGCTAAGTTGAATTGAAGGGTACCAATATTAAACTTGCCACAAACAGGTCCTATCTCATTTATATCAAACCATAATTCAATTCAACTTAAATTCCATTCTTCTTCTTCAAAAAAAAAAAAAAAAAAAAAAAAAATCCAAACACACACAACAACAACAAAAAAACCCATTAAATTAATTCATTCAACAACCACCAATTATATATATAGATATATTAATCTTTGCCCATTGAGAGACATTGACAATGAATGATAACAACAACAAATTATTCATTTAAGCCACTCTTCAACATTTTTTTTAATTATTAAAAAAAAAACCCAATGATAATAGCTAGTTTTTGAATTTTGAATTGGTCCAACGTACAAACTCGAAACTCCTTACTTTTAACCATTATTTAGCGGATTAAAATATGTACCTTCAATCAAAAGATTAGGAGTCGAAGTCCTCACTCTCACATATTGTTGAAGTTTAAAAAATCATAATTAAATACTTTTCAAAACTTTTATTAGTTACATTTACGATTGTGTTAATTATATTAAAGTTTTTTTAAAATTCATTTCTTTTATCACAGGTTGAGATGGAACTCAAAATTTGAGATTTGATTATGAACGACGGTGGTTAAAAGTGAGCGTATATAATATACCTAGAAGATGAGAAGCCAAGTCATGCAGGCAGAGGGCTTATCACAAATTGTTGAACTTTTATATATATCAAGCCTTTGAAATTTGTACTCAATTTGCTCCCTGGATTTTTATATGAAAAAGTTGCAAAGTAAATTTTGCTCATCGTGAAAATTTTCGATTATGTACTCGTTAAGGTATCTCTCTCTCTCTCTATATTTTTTTTTCTTTAAAGGGTTCGATTAGAATTGATAGTCTAATATAATATTCTAAAAAGAAAATAAAAAGATAAGTGGTAAAGATATCCTTGATTAAGTTAAATAAAATTAGAGGGGCAATGCTAATGCATGCATAAAAAGCCACTTTCCAAAAGGCCATTTTATTGACATCAAAATCCCACTTTTTTTTTCCTTATTTTATTTGTTAGTCTTTGCGGCTTCTCAAACATTTTTCTTTTAATATAATAAGTTTTTCTATTGGTTACTACTTTTGACTTTCTTCTGGTACGAACTACCTCCCTCAAAATCTTTTGTTCTTTTATATATATATATATATATATTTATTTATTTATTGATATATTGATCAATGATTGTTACAATTGTAGTTTGCTTTTCAATAAATTTCAACTTAATGTGATTTGAAGATCAAAAGCTGACGACAATTTTATTTTTATTCTCGACTTTTAAAATTAGTTTATAAAATAAATAAACAAAAAATCCTCATGGTAATGTTTAGGCAAATTTAACAACTTAGGGGGTCAAAAAAAAAACAGGCAACGAGCACAATTTCTTTAAGCAAATCAACAAAGAAAGAACTAGAACAAAATCCTTATAAAAAAATTATATGGAATAGAAGAACACAATCATTAGACCTAATCTGACAAGGTAATAGTTTCAGTTTTTAAGAATTAGGCTTAACCTCTCAATTTTGTTCTCACCTTAAAATTTCAATCAAATTTATAAAAATAATTTGAAAAAACTATTTTTAAAAACTAGATTCCAATTAAAAGAAAGTATAAATTTATACTTAAAACAAAGCTTTTTTAAGACCTTAAATTGTTTTCCTGGAAAAAACTCCCATACTATGTGGGAAAAAATAAATAAATAAAACTTGCATTTGTAGACAAATATGATTCCAAACCCATTCTTCAAACCTAGGGATGTTTGGGATGTCGGTTATAACAGTCTATAGAATACTCCGCACCACAAACACAGACTATTATAACCCAAACTAAATAACCTTGCATCCTAAACACAAATTAGGATAACTATGCATCCTAAACATAGACTATTATAACACACTCAGTACTCCAAACAAGTTCGGAAAAACAAGAGATATTGTGAATACATTGATCACAGTCCAGAAAGGATGCATTGTTTTGCACCAGTATAGTGCAACAGGAGCTCCATCGTAGTGAGAATACAGAGCTTCTAAAACAAATCACATAGAGCTACGTTGTTCCTAATCATCCCAAAATAACATCGTAGCCCTTATTAATGCTTAATCGTGTATATGATTCTACTGGCTAATGTTTAGGAACAAAAATACGCATCATTTTCTATGCTTTCCTATTTTAGCCCCATATACTATTACTTGAGTAATAAAGAAATATAAATGGCATTTCAAATCTTAAATTGATAAGCAAAGTAATAAAGTTGTCATACTTGAGATTAACTGCAACCAGCTGAATCTGCCTTCGACTGATAAGTTCAGCCCCCCTAAACAAACATTCATGTCAAACGCTAATTATTAACTAGTTGAACTTTAGTCTCTGCATTCACAATAGTAGACATAGGTCCATTATCTCAATAGTTCCCCATGGGGGATGGAGAGGTAGTAATAATACATAATCTTTGTGTACGAAAGACAGCATATAAATGAGATGGGATGAGGTCATAATCATCAGCAATCATCTATAAGGGAGATAATAATTGACAAGAGTGCAGGGAGATGCAGTGTTTATTATTATTGTTTTTGTAATATCCATGCGTGTCTAGATCAGGTTACATGCACCCCAACTATTCTCATGAGACAATTGTCTCATCCTACCACATTTGGTTGTCAAGGAAACTTAAAAATAATAAACTCTTTACTGTTTACATTGACCATTTGCTAGGCCATCTGGCTAAAACTCAAATGAAAATGCAGTAAAAGAGGAAGTAGCTGATAACCAAAGATAGTGTAAAACAACAGCATTGGTAACAGTCTACCAGAAAACGCTTATTGAATAACAAATAAACCTTTACTCTTCTTCAGTCATACACGTAAAGAGCATGAATGCACGTGTCCAAGGAACTTACAGTTAATATCACCCTTTTCAGTGTCTATAACTAATTCCCGCTGATATTAAAGAGAGAATCTCGCAGAAATATAATTCAACAATGATAATTGATCCCCGACGACAAAAGCCTCTACCATCAACCTGCACATGATGCACAATTAAACCAGTCAGTGTAAAAAACCAACCAACCAAAAGGACACGGAATATGACCACAATACTTCGGTGACTACAGCATCTATATGTTTTGTACTTGTTATAACTCAAGGAAACATTTGCTCAGCCTGTAGTACAGATCCTGTTCGATTAAGGTTGTTACAAGCTTTGTATTAGTGGTTGAAGTGGATCACTGCAAGTAAAATTAAATCATAGCACATAAATAAAAAGGAAGCAGCCGAGCTTAAAATAAAAGGATAGGCCACGAAATATTTATTCCAAGTCTGTTTCTCCTCAATAGAAAATATATTCTAATTACACCAAGTTAAATATACAGTTGAAGTTTTCTTATCTGGCATGGGGATGAGAAGACTTGGAAGGAGAAGTAAAAATTAAAGAATGTGATATACTAATATCGTCTTAAAATGGGGGAAACATAAAGCATATTGGAACCAAGTTATATATTCTTTAGTATCTTGTTTATATACTTCTTCAAAGTCCTAATAAAGCTTGAACAAAATAGTACCACATGGGAATGAACAAACTAAAGAGGAACCGATACCTGTACATTTGAATTAGCAAACATCCTCTCCTTAGTTCTGAACCTAACTAGCTAAAACTGCGAGTGTAAACTTAAATCAAGCCCCATCAACTACGTCTTAATCTTTAAAAGCAAAATACTGTAGCTTCTAGTAGGAACAGCTAAGCTAGCAAACCCCAACATTACTGTTTTGTACGGACAGTGATGAACCAATCTCCATCACAATCTTTCACTGGCGATAGAGTAAAACCAAGCTTCCACTGACAAAGCATGTTCATGGACGAGAGCAAAAATTCATGGCTAACCTGTCTCATACCATGTTCTCAACAACATGATATCATCCAGCAGTTAACAAATCCATTTATCATAGACAAGCATTCAACAGTAAAGAAATGGACCTTAATACAACATATACGTCCTACCCTACATTCATTATCATACACTATACATTGAACTATCAAAAACTCCTTTAGCGTGAAAAAAGAAATCCATACAACTCAAATGAAAGTGTAAATTGAAGAACAATTTCGTACCAATATCTACCAAGAAGATTTCTTCACACCCATTATAAGACCTTTGGACGCCAGATCACGGAAAACGATACGAGAAACACGGAAAAGCTGGTAAACGGCCCTAGGTCGGCCGGTGAAAATGCAGCGATTCCTCAGTCGAGTGAACGAACTATTTCTAGGCAACTTCGACAGCTTATAACGCTGCTCTTCACGCACATCGTTAGGAAGACTCGGATCATTGCAAACGGCTTTGTAAAGCTTCCGCTTCAACTCAAACTTCGCAGCAAGCTGACGGCGATAATGGTCAAGAATGTTCCTGTTGTCCCCCGACATTTCGTTTGACCTAATTTCGCGAATTTCATGATTTCAATACCAATTCAAAAGCCTATAAAGATACTTGTTCCATTCCAACTATCAACGGTCCCTCGTCAATCGTTACTCAGCCGTTCAATGCCGAGACTGAAAACTCATGCTGGAAAACAGAAAGAGAATACAAAAAATGGACTATTGAGTTACCTTCAAGCTATCAAATCCTCTACAGTGGCTACCTTCGAGCAGACCAGGAAAGTGAGAGATGGAGAGAAATCGAAATCGGCTGAAGGAGACGAAATGCGCAACGAGGG
Organism: Trichosanthes cucumerina; assembly: GCA_036507285.1. Lineage (NCBI taxonomy): Eukaryota > Viridiplantae > Streptophyta > Magnoliopsida > Cucurbitales > Cucurbitaceae > Trichosanthes > Trichosanthes cucumerina. The sequence goes on from CM071845.1 coordinate 7,730,442, forward strand.
AAAAAGGACGGAAAAAAAGGGCGGCGGGCCGCGGCTATTGGGCTGTCGTTTACGATCTTCGTGGGCCCTGTTTGGATTTTGGGCCATGAAGCTTTATGGGCCTACAAAAGCAAAACCTTGTTTTGAAGATCTTTTTATTTTTAAATTTAAGAATGAAAATTTTCAAAAATATCTGCAAACAGGTTTTAGATCTCTTTTTCTCGGGTTTTAGTGCGAATAACCTATTTTCATGCGCTTTGATGGCTTATAACCTACCTTCTAAAAATAATGAAATATGATTCATTTTGACGTGGTAAACCGTGCAAAATTACTCATATGAGTAGTATGAAGCGGTCTTTTTATTCACACTCTCGTACGCGAAAATATTCCCGCTCAAATGAGCGGGCAAAAATATGGAAAAAAAGTATAGTAGCATAAGTAGAGAGAGGGAGACAGCGAGGACGAGACAAAAATAGTGTGACAGAGAGAGCGAGACATATACAACAAGAGCAATACAGTGAGAGCGATAACTATAGTGCGATTTTTCTTTTTTTTTTTATTTTCTCTAAAATTTCGACAACCTCAATACTATCATGAGGGAGAGCGAGAGAGCTAGATCCAGTGTACGATGTTCTTACGGTAATTCATATGAAATGCACAGTACAACAAAGGTCATATGTCACTAATTTTAGAACATTGATCAAATCACGTCAATGCGCGTGAAAGATAGTTTTCCATACAAATTTATCTTTTTTATTTATCTAACTTTTTTAGTTTGTTCTATCTTTCGTCTGAAAAAAAATTCAAAATGTGTCCATTTTTTGTATGACTTTTAAATTGGTAGAAGTTAAGGGACGAGTACGTGCTAATTACAAAACAAAGATGATAATATTTAAACTTTTGACCTTAAAAAAACGATTATATAATAATTACAGTTGCACTATGTTTATATTAGCTAAATATTATTTTTTTTTCTCAATAATGATGGTAGATACAATTTTTTAAAACATATTATTCGTTACATGTCTAAATCTACACATTGGTTAAATATATTATTATATAACATGGTTTTACATAAATAGTTTAGCTCGTGTATACTTTTTTATTTCCCTAGTTTCACAATAAGAGTGAATATTCAAATCTCACGCCTTCTAAGTTGAACTTATAACTTCTCAATCAAGAGGTCATAGGTTCCAATTTTTCACTTTCCATATTGTCAATATACATACATATAATCATGTTCTTGAAAGTCTTAATTCTTCCAAATTAGTTTACTTGCAAACATATTTTGTTAGGTTATATTTGTAATTTTTTAGTTAATTCACCACGCTCACCCATAGTTTAACTCAAGCTACAATTGTATCTAAAATATCAACGATTGGATCCCTACTTTCCAATTATTTAACTAGAAAAAATTGTAATTAAAGGAATGTTTTTTATTTTTTATTTTCAGATGTAAATATATTTACGAGAAACAAAATACCTCACAACTCGAGGTAAAGGTAAAAAGAACAAGCATATTCAACACCTGCCTAATAACATGTGTTGATACTTTATAAGTGTTATAGGTTGAAACTTATATGTTGTGTGATTTTTCTATAACCAATAATAAACTATGACTCTCTACTACTTTTGGGCTCGAGGTTCTAAGTGAGTTACCCCTCGTGACATGTTATGGCGTGGGCGAACGTTACAGGGCGAGTATCTTGGGACATTTACGTCAATTCCCATGAGTCGAAAATTTTGATATAGGGTCCGCTAGTGAGCGAATGTACACGGAAGGACGACATGTGCAACTAAGTTAAGTTAGGATGCGATCACGTTGTTGCCCGTTAATTCTTAATCTTTAGGATCAATCTAGGCAATTGGTTCATTTTTTCGATGGTAATGGCTAGAGTTTTATTGGAGGTCAAATCTTAATTTACGTTGGTAAAAAATTAATGTGTATTTTCATGTGACAATGAAATTACCGAAGTAGCCTCATCTCTCAATCGAAATAACCACTTTACACAAAAACAGGACATTCTGCCCTCGTTTGCGCCTAGCCGCCTACTCTTGCAGCAGCTCCAGAGCAAATCTTCGGCCTCTGAGCTCCAATGGCCAAGGGCGACGATGCGGTGACGAGGAAAAGGAACAAAGCTAACCGGAAGAAGCTCCGAAGTAAGAACGGAGACTCTTCCTCCTCCGTTTCCGCGCGCGTTGCCGCCATAATCGCCGCCAAGAAGAGGCGTAAGTCCGGCAAACGCAGTAAATGCCAGGTAACTTCCCGAAGTATTCATTCTTGTTTGATTTCATCATATTCTTGGATGTACGAAGTTATTGCATGTTTTAGAGTAGCATCCTATGTTTGAAGCGCGGTATTAGTAAAATGAGGGTTGTTCAGTTTGGGTTTCTTGTTGGTAGGCGAAGTTCGTCTTTGGTATAACTTATTAATTAGTGTTTTTTGATTCGTAGCACAATATTTTCATATGCTTGTAAGTGAAGACCATTTTTCTGTGGTTGGTTTGTTTTGGTTGGATCATACTTATATTGTAACTCGTAAATTTAATTTGCTGCTTAAACATGCTGGCTTTTGGGGCACTGATTAGCTGAAGCTGCCGAAATGCTAACGATTTTTGTTAGTTTTCTCGTCTGTGTTGATCGTTTTCCATTTTCCATTATTTAATTACTCTGTCTGTGTACTTGATATTTATACTCATCTCGAGGGTTGTAAATATGTGAAGTTTGAATTTGTTGCATTACAAATTTTCAGGGAATGTGCTTTAGCCTTCCTACACCGGAGGATCCCTACAATGATAGAAATGGGAATAAGGATTTGAATAAGAAAGAAACTAAGGTCACACCTTCAAAAGGCTCCAAGAGAGAATTTCCACAGGAGAAGAGTACTTCAGCACCTAATGGAACCCTTCGAGAGGATGGCCGTAAGAAAGTCAGGAGTTCGAAAGAAGGGTTTGATGATGCCCTCACTAATGGACACATAGCTAAAAGAAGCAAGAACGATCCTGAAAGGACAAAAGTTCATGCAAATGTGATAGGTGATGTACAGGGCTTTCAAGAAGAAGGCTCGGAAAATTCTATTTCCCCCTCAAAGTTTCTTATACTTTGCTTAAATGCAATAGAGAATGCCCTATATCATGATTCCATCAAGAGAAATGAGAAGCCTCTGTTTGCTGATACGTGGGGAATTGAGTTCTGGAAATGTTTTTCTTCTGGGAAGGATATTCTGGACACCAGTGGGTTGTCTTCTACAGATGAGAAAATTGCATGGGTGGTTTCATCGGCTGCTGATAGTATTGCTAGAAAAGAGAAAGAAGGTTTATCTTTTAGTAGCCCATATCTTTTATTTCTTGTTCCTACACAAGAGAAAGCTACTCAGGTTCGCTCTATGTGCAAGCCGTTGAAGGCTCTTGGAGTACATACGGTTAGCATACATACCGGGGCATCCTTAGATCACCAAATTCAAGGGTGAGCTTGCCTGTGTATCATGATATAGTGTAACAGATTTTTGTTTGAGCTTGAGCGTTGAAAGATTTTAAAGTATGAATTATTAGTTTGTCTTTCATCTTGTACCTGCCAATTGTACATACAATGGACTTGGCAGTGGTTAATTGACTTTGTACCATGTATATGTATTTAACACTATAAAGAATTTGGCCTCTGTCTGCTTTTACCATATTTTATATCTAATTGGAAATTTATCTCTTTTCTCATAGTTTGAAGAGCTGTGAACCTGAATTTCTCGTTTCGACACCTGAGAGACTCTTGGAACTTGTTGCCACGAAGGCTATTGATATTTCTGGTGTATCATTGCTGGTAATTTGACAGTCTATGTTTATTATTTGAAGAATGGTTTTGTATTTTGTTATTCATATTCTCTATCTTCTGTGATGAATTTTAATGATTATAAAATAATTATACCGTTTATTACTACTGATATGGTTATTTACTCCCAGGCTTTACAGATATTCTTTCTACAATGTACTGTCTCAATTATATTCTTCCAATTCAATGTCTCAAAAAAAAAAAAAAAAAAACTTCCAATCAAGGACCCTGAAGATGAATAAGTGGCTTGTTTTTACTTTAATCGCATAGTGCCAGTATTATGGACGTTTTGTTTTAAGATTCGTAATCTGTTGGTTTTTTTTTTTTTTTTGTCCCTTGACGTTTTATCAGGTTGTCGATGGACTGGAATCTCTTTCAAGAGCTGGTTATCTTGACATGACACAATCCATCAGGAAGTCTATATCGAACAATCCACATACAATTGTTTTCAGTGATAGCTTCAGCTGTGCATATGTCCCAGTTGTACAAGACCTCCTCAGGGGCTCAATTCGAAGACTGTCTCTTAATACTTCTGTGGCCAGTCAAAGTGCCTGCATTATCCAGTCAATAAACTTCTATACTTCTGAAGAGGAAAAAATTACAACGGTACATATGCACATCAACTTTACATATTAGTGCAGAATGTGCAAATGTGAACTGCAGGGAAATCTCATTCAGTCTTCTAATGCCATTTTTAAAAGGAAAAAAAATGAAGATGAATTGTATGTTGTTATTATTTTTTGAACAATTGTACGTTGTTATTGTGAGCCTACCTTCTTAAACCTTGACGTAGCAATTGTTTTCCAAGTTATGATGTAAAATGGATAGGTGTCTTATCGAAGCTTTTAGAAAAGTTTTGATAGTGGATATGACCCTTACAATTCTGATTTTGGTCAATCACTTTTGAACTTTTCACTCTCTAGTTGGTAATTCTTACTCCTAAAGTCATAGTTTGCAGCAATACTAAGAAAAGAAGCTTCTCCTTTTATCATTGACTTTTCATTTTACCGTCTCTTCCACTAGATTGGGAATTTATTAATAGTCATCATTAATGATTTTTGAAGGTCATCCAAGCTTTGGATCGAGCCAAATCCAATGGCAGTCAGCTCCGCCCACAGCCGTTGAAAGTGCTCTTTATTCTTGGGAAGGAGTGTAGTGTTCACGAATTAGCTGCTGCTCTTAAATCCAAGGGCCATGATATCATAGATGGAGCATTATGTGGTGTCCCAGTATTTAAAAACAAGTAAGCATGACCGTCTGTTTATGCTATTCTGAAGGGTTTTTTTTTCTTCCTTTCTTTTTGTAAATTTAAAATTTTATAATATAACTTAAATATCATTTTTTAATTTTTGTCCTGAACCGAATGTGTGGGCCTTGTTTGATAACCAACATGTGTGTTTATCATTTTTCTTGAATTTTTCCTACGTCACTGCATTTATGTTGTTTACCAACATATCCTTTCTCGATTAGTTGTTCATTCCTTGTTTTCCGACTGTGATTATGAGTCTTTGATGTGTTTTCCCTAGAAGTTAGAAATTGTAGGACATGCCATGTAGAAAGTAGGAATTTCTCTTCTTGTCGGGTAGGGTGGCTGTGAATCTCATTTGGAAAATATTGGCATTAGAACTGCGGATGCCAGGAAAATGTCAAGTGCTTCAAACTTCTAAATTTTTAATCCTGTAATTATTTTCTGTCAAAAGTTTCGAGCTTCCTAAGTGATACTTGTACTCTATTTAAACTAATCTATTTTTACTCTTTTGTACTTTTCTGTGATTGTCTTTCTGTTGTACTTTTCTGGTTTCTTGTTTTGCTTATTTTTTTCCTTTCATCTTGGAGGTTGTATTTTTTAAGCATTAGTCTCTTTTCATTACATCTATGAAAAGTTTCGTTTCTTATTTTTTTAAAAAAACTAATCTTTTTTACTCTCCTATTTGTTTAGTTTGGAAGTAGACAGCAAATTAAGGCCCGTAATTGCCAAGATTGACATAGAGCAAATAAACACCATAGATCTTGGAAATTATGAAAGCATATTCATACTCAATTCCTTCCCGCCAATAGACAAATATGTTCAGATTCTAACAGGAATGGCTCGACACACGGTCAGCGGTGTGTTGCACAGCTTCATTACCAAGGAAGAAGCATCGGTTGCTGGTTCATTAGTTGAAATCTTTGAACAATGTGGGCAGGCTGTCCCTGGAACTGTAAGAAACTTATGCCTCACACAAGGCACATCTCAATCTTGAACATTAATTACCTCTTGTCCTCCTAATTGTCATCATCATGTCTGTATAAAAAAAAATTTTGACCATCGATATATTCTTTTTTTAATCATGTACTTGTTAATTTATAAATTTTCATCTAAGAATTCTACACTCCTTGTCTATTTTTGACCTAGGACTATTCCTCATTCCCATTTCGTTTAATGACGAATAGGAAGCTGGTGAGCACAAAGGTATTAAAATATATATGACTGCTTTACAATTCAATCTATTTTTGTTGAGAAGTTATGCACTAATACGAATAAATTACAACCTTACCTGAACAGGATTTGTTTTATAGGTGGTAAAAATGTATCCTGAATTTTAAAAGTAATGCATGAATGAATTTGTTGATTTGAATTTTTCTGTGTTGCAAGCCTGCAACCGGGAAAAGCATTGTACGATTATGTGAGATTAGTGGATGAAGCTTTTATTTATTATAAATTTTTTTAAGTAATAATAAAAAATGACTGTATTTTAAGTCATATCTTTTAGACTGGCATTCACTTAGTTTGCTTCAAATGTCCCGTTTTTATGGTTTATTGCAAGGAGGAAATATAAAAGATTTGGTAAGCAAATAAATGTAAAAGTCAATTCTTAATAGAATATATTTTTAATCAAGCCTCCAAAGCTGAGTTTTAAAGTAAGTTTTAGTTTTAGGGAACAAGAATGCAATATCCTTTGCACACGGGTGCAGATACATGAGCAATGCAATAATTATTATTAGGTTAAATTACAAATTTAGTTGGTCCCTAGCCAACAAGAACATAGTTCAACTGACATCAAGTATGATTCATGACCAAGAGGTCATAGGTTCGAATCCCTCCACCCCCATTGTTGATACACTCAAAAATTTAGTTGGTCCCTATGGTTTTGAGAAAGTTAGAATTTAGTCCTAAGGGTTTAAAAAGTTCGAATTTTGTCCATATGGTTTGATAAAACCTCAAAAATAGTCTCCATCATTAGAAATCACTAATGTAACAATTAGATATCTTTGTGTCAATGAGGTGGTATTTTATATTTAGATGATTGTGCGTTAAGTGGAAATTGACACCTTGGTTTTTATCCCATTTGTAGGATCAATAGTCAAGGTCGTGCTAGTCGGTCTGGACACTCACAAATGTAAAAAAATAACTACAAAATTTCTTTAAATATTAATAAGGGTTGAGGGATTTTGTTTGCCATAAAAATAACTCTTGTTTCTTATTCTTTAACTTGGCCATATTTGTGTTTGGTATGTCCTTTTTGTGTTTGGTATGTTTTGAAGCACTATGGTTGGTGAGAAACTCATAGGTAGACAGCCTAAAAGCCTAGAGACATCCAAAAATGATTTCTCATCCACCAATGACTTCAAATCCCTCTTCTTCTCTTTACTTTTCTCTTCTTTTTAATGATGAATTGATTGAGATGCTGCTTTTAAAGCTTGTGATTCAAGATATAGCTTCTATTGTCCTTTTGAAGTTCCTTTCTAACTTCACAATGAGCTTTGAGTTAGACACTCCACCTTTTCATCTAACACTTCTTGTAAACTTACCTCCCAAGGTTGACCAAACCCCTCTCTCACACACACATGACTCACCCTGCAAATCTCTGATTTAACTTGCTGTCTTTTTCATTGATTTTATTAGGTTTCTTGCATTCTCCTTCCATAATGCCCATATATGAATATGAACAATGGTAGAAGATTCATTTGTTTTTCATCATTAAGTTGATCTAAATCGAAAAATTCATAATCGTTTGTTTTGAGATTGATAATTTATATTGAATAATAGTTCTTAATATTGCCACCCACCTACTTGTGGTTTACTATCCTACAAGCTTCTCTAGCAACTAAATGTAGTAGAGTCAAACAATTGTTTCGTTAGTATAATTGTGATGTGCCCAAATTGGTTGGACACTCATGGATATAGAAAGGAAAAGCTCTTGAGGTTGCCCAAAACTTAATTCTTTGGCATTACATGGTGTTAACTTATTATGCTTTGCATAGACTCAACAAATGTCTAGTACAAGTTCAATCCCTTTTCATTTATCCTATGAGTTTCTCTGGCAACCAAATGTAGTAGGTTCAGACGGTTATCTTGCTAGTGTAACCGAGTGCGCCCAAACTTGCTTGGACACTCATGGATATAAAAAAGAAAAGTTAAGTTATTGGGGTTGCCCAAAACTTATTCTTCGGCATTACATGATGTTGATTTATTATGCTTTGCACATACTCCATAAATGTCTAGTACGAGAAACTTTGTTCAGTCCTTTTTCATTTATCCTATGAGTTTCTCTAGTAACCAAATGTAGTAGGGTTAAACAATTATCTCGTTAGTGTAGACGAGATGTGCCCAAACTGGCTTGGACACTCGTGGATATAAAAAAGAAAAGCTCTTGGGGTTGCCGAAAACTTGTTATTTGTTCTAACACTGTGTTAACTTAGTATGGTTTGCACATACCCCACAAATCTCTAGTACACGAAATTTAGCTCAATCTTTTTCCATTTGTTTCCTTCATAATTTTTCACATAATATAATGATTTATTTTGACATTGATGAACTCGATGGAATAATGACTCTTTTGGAAACCTCATGAAGTCTCAGTTCATAAGACTGCTCACATAGGAATTGCAAAAATGTTTATGTATTCAGAGAGATGTTGTAGCTTACAGATTAATTGATGTTATTCTTTGTCTCTTGCTTGTTGTTTCTAATCACATAGTTGGGTTAAGTTGTACATTTTGCAGTTTAGAGTCTTGAATATGATAAAGAAATCTAGAGTGAGAACTAGAGCTAGAGAGAAAAAATTTCAGTGCACATTTGAGATAATTACTTTGCAAATGCTGTCGATTAGCTTAATTTCCCTGCAATTTGTATTGACTCTCTGTTTAAATAGAGTCATAAGCACTTTCATCATATGGATCAAAGATTTGCCTTTTACTCCATGGATGGTAAAATTGTTAGGGTGTGAATGAGATAATTTTGATAATAATATCTTTTAGGTTTAGATCCTATTTTGGTCTACTTTGGATGCCGGTTTGTTTTGATTCTTATACTTTCAAAACATTCATTTTAATTTGTTTAACTTTATAACGTGATTATTTTGGTTCCTTGAATATTGTTATATATTAAAAAGGTTTTTGTTGTGTATAAGATTTCTTTAAGATTTTTGCAAATAAGAATCAAAATGATAAGTATAGGGACCAAAATGGATGTTTTGGAAGTACATAAACCAAAATGGGCAAAAGTTGAAATTACGAGGGATCAAAATAGACATTTTGAAAGTATAAAGACCAACATAGGTTTTAAACCTATCTTTTAAGCTAAACAGTTTTTCTCTACTCAAACGTAACTCAATTGATTAAGACATTATAACTTCAACAAAAAGGTTAAGAGTTTGAACTTCCACGTATTGTATTCAAACACGTACTTCTTTGATTAGTCAAATTCAAAAATTAAAAAATTGAATTTCTTTGTATGAATAACATCATTAAACAATAGAAATTGGAGGGAAAAAACAATCGTTAATTATACAAATATATTATAAACTTTAACATAACTTACTAGTCAAGGTATATACTATCGATTAAAAAGTCAAATATTCAAATCTCCCATAACAGGCATAGGAGAGGCAGCTGGTAGTGGTCTTATATCCTTACCTACTTTTGAGATTTTCCATGTAACCAATATATATATATATATATATATATATATATATATATATATATATATATATATATATATCATGTTAAATTAAAAAAATAAAATAAAAATAAAAATTAAAGAGGGATAGATTACTTGATTTTGCAGTTATTGTTGGAAGGAGGGTGGAATTATGAAATCATTGACTGTCAATCAATAATGTATTGGCTGTCTGCAGTTCTCTGTAATGTGTTAGGAATCATGCATTTTTCTTCTGGATCTGAACTCAATAAGGTGAAATTCTTTAATCATTCACAACTTTGATTGATTGTGCCATTTCTCTCAAAATATATTGAAGTTTTTATTGGATATTCAAGTGGTTTTATGATTCAAAATCATTTAATCACATCTTTAATTTCTCTATATGGACATTTTAGAATCACTTTATAACTAATAAAATGAACTGATTTGTTATTTTCTCTATGTAATAATAGATGAAAGAGATTTTCAAATCATATCCGTCATTTCATAAGTTTAAGTTGGCCGAAGTTATTATATTACGTTTAACAATATTTATTTGGTTAAAAACCACTTTTGAATCATAAACCTAACAATTTAGATCCCGTTTGATAACTTTTTAGTTTTTTCTTTTTTAATTTTTTGAAAATTAAGCTTATAAATACTAATTATAACTTCAAATTTTTATATTTTCTTATCTAGTTTTTACCTATGTTTTAAAAAACTAAGTCAAGTTTTAAAAACTAAAAAAAAAAAAAGTTTTCATAAATTTGTTTTTGTTTTTTGGAATTTGACTAAAAACTCAAATGTTTTCTTAAAAAAGATGGAAATTATGGTAGACAAGATGAAACCCATGGTAGAGAAGTTGTGAGAAAATAAGTACAATTTTCAAAAACTACATAACTATCAAATAAGACCTCAATATCTAAATTTTAATTTGTAATGATTTAGTCCATAAACTTTCAATGTTATAACAATTTAGTCAATGAACTTAGACTTTAAATTTTATAACAATTTAGTCCATATCATGAAAAATATTGTTAAAATTCAATGAGATTAATAAATTGATTTGAGACCAAACATGTTTATAAACTATAAACACTAAGTTATTACGTAATAAAAATAGAGACTAAATTGTTACAAATTTGTAAGGAAAGTGACAATTATTACATAATAGAGTACAAAGACTAACTCACTATATATATACACACTAAAATTTAGGGATTAAATTGTTACAAAATTAAAAATATAAGGATTAACCGTTACAAACTAAAGCTCAATAAAACTCCGTAGTTAAATTGTTACTTTCATCAAAATTCAGGCACCAAAAATATATTTTAACTCATTTATTTTGTGATGATTTATTTGTTTGAGTAATAATGATTACTATTATGGCTAATAGAGTGTGAGCTAAATATAAAATATTACAATTTGATTGAAATCCACGTGAATGTTCAAATAAAAACAAACTTTTTGTTTGTAATCAATTATGATTTCCAATCATTACAAGAATCATTTTCTTTTAATTACTAGAAAAAATACATATAAAGTATGTTCTAAACTTGCTCACAACTTATGTCAACTTATGTAAAATAATGTTTGTTAAAATATTTATTTATTACACACGATTTCAACATATTTTCTCAATATATTATCCCAAACTAACTTTGAGACATATTTGAGAGTGGTTTTAATTTCTCATATTCAAAATCAATTCGAATAATTTTATACTTTTAAACACAATTTTCATATCATAAAAATTGATTTTGAATAATTAAATACATATTTTAGGGTGGTTTTGAAAATGCTTCTAAAATCTTCTTCTTTTTTAGAATATCAAATTATAAATATAAGGTAAGGATTCAAATATATGATTAAAAGAGAAGTCATATACGCTATTTATATATATATATATATATAGTATAATCTTTCGATTATATATTTTTTGAATTTATGGCAAACTAAGAGAGGGCAATTGTCTCCTTCTTTTTTTTTTTTTTTTTAACTCCATTCTTATTTACGATCTCTTGAAAAAATAGAAAATCCTTAACCATTCTATGTATATATTGACGGTTAAAATTTTAGGTTTAACAATAATTTAATTCATGAATTTTAGTTTGTAATAATTTAGTTCCAACACTTACAATTTTTTTTTTAAAAAAATTAGTTCTTGTACTTTAGTATATAGTAATTCAATCCTAAACTTTAAATTTTGTAATGATGTAATCCTTCTGTAAAAAATCTCATCAAAATTAAGTTTCAATTTTTATTATATAATAACTTAGTATTTATAGTTTATAAATACATGGATCCATGACCAATTCATCAATCTATATATTTAAAAAATCACATTAAATCTTAACAATATTCTAAATCGTAATAAATTTTGAAATACAATAACCAGGTCATTACATAGTAAAATTCAAAGACTATTATTATAAAATTAAATGTACTCTAAATTGTTAAAAACTAAAATTGATGATTAAATCGTACATGGATGAAAAGTACTTTTCAACCAAAAATTTAAAGGGTATATTAAATGTATTTTTATTTATTATAATATTATTGCCATTAGCAATTCATATCTATGAAATGAAGGCTTAGCTACTTCGAAAAGTTGGAAAGCCTACAAGACCAACTCTCAACACCAAATTTACAATTAAGCACTTCATTCCCATGTAATATATTTAAATGTCCATTACAAAACTTAATTTGAAAATGATTGTTAAGCTATCATTTTTAAATAACAAATCATTAAAGGAAAAAAAAATATTTTTTAAATCAAACCCCAAACAGAATTTGTATTCAAAATGGCACTAAATTTGGGTCTTCAGTCTCTTTCCTTCTCATTTTTCATAATCAAATTTCATGATATAAATACACTTAAAATCCCAATGGAAAAAACCAAGCTCCAAATTCCCAAATCTCTCTCTAAAAATCAAGAGAGAGAGAGAAAAGAAAAAAGTCCACAAAATCCATTTTTCCTCAACTGGGTTTCATCTTCAAAAGCTCTGTTTTCAAACAAAAGCAAACATTCTGACATACCTTTGATTTTTGAGTAACCCACAAGCAAAAAAAGCACTTAAAAAATTGGCCAAAATCTCTCTCAAAGTGCTTTTTCTTCAAACCCATCTCTTTAAAACCTCCATTTTCCTTTGTCATTTCTTAAAAAAAAAGCTTCTTCAATGGAGGAAGGGCTCTTCCCTTTTCAAATGGGGCTTTTTTGGCAACAAACCACAGCCCCTTTGATTGTTCCATTTTTGAAACTCTCTGTGGCTGCTTGTTTGGTTATGTCCCTAATGCTCCTCTTTGAAAGAGTTTATATGGGCATTGTCATTCTCTTTGTTAAACTTTTTGGGAAAAAACCTCACAAAACTTACAAATGGGAGCCCATTAAAGATGATCTTGAGCTTGCCCATTTTGCTTATCCCATGGTTTTGGTTCAAATTCCTATGTACAATGAGAGAGAGGTGAAAAGATTTAATACCCCTTCATTAGTTCACTTCTCTTTTGAGTCTTTCACGTCGAGTATGGAGTGGGGAGATTTGAACTTGAACTTTAGACTTTCTGCTCGAGTATATATGTCCCAACTAGTTGAGATAGGTTCATGTTAACGTTTTCGTGTTAATATTGGAGTTCGTATGAACTTCGAAAGTTTTTTGATTGAGTGAAGTTTTGTTAACTCCATTTTTCTTTTGAGTCCATTGTGTGGAGTGGAGAAATCTGAATTTGAATATCAAACTATTGGTCGAAAATATATGTTTTAATCAATTGGACTATGCTCATGTTAATGTTTTTGAGTTAATGTCGGAGGAGTTCGCATGAGCTTTGAAAGTTTTTGGATAGATCTATGTTCCTTTTTTTAATGGTGTGTGATTTTGTAACAGGTATATCAATTGTCTATTGGGGCAGCATGTGGACTTTCATGGCCATCTGACAGGATCATAATTCAAGTTCTTGATGATTCTACTGATCCTTCTATCAAGGTTTGGTCCTTTTTTTATAAATAATCTATTAATCACAATCTCCTTTTTAGTTTTAAAAACTTTATGCTGATTCTAGGGTCAGAAAGTGAGTTCTGTTGATGGCTCTTAGATTTTCACATTACTAACATAAATCTTTAGGTCACTTTTTTTTTTAAAAAAATATTTGAAATGTATTATATCACTTGAATATAAATTTATATAGGGTTGTTACTAGAGCTAATTGAATACACTAAAAAAACTAAAAAACTAATTATTTTCTTGTAACCGTCTTTTTTTTTGTTAGTTCAACAATATATAAAAGTGGATTATAACAATTATTCTTTTGATTAAATGTTTTTTGTCGAAAGTATAAATGCCTTAAAAAATTAAGTTATGCTCAAACTAACTATAAAAACTATTTCTCGATCAAATATTTGAGTCTATTTTTATAAAAATATAAAAGTAGGAAAATTTTATCAACAAATAAAGAAATAAAGTAGGATTAAAAGGTTTATAAAATTAATTAGACTTATCCTAGGAGTCAAATCTTAATAAATATAGAATTTTCTTAGGAAACCCACTCTTTTCCTAAATTGGCTTCATAATTATTTAAATTTCAAGTTAGTTAATAAGAAATCAGGACAAAAACAGAAATAAGATTGATTTATGAAAGTGAAATAACAACAGTAAAATAAATAAATTCACAAAATCTAAGCGCTAATTAATTAGTTTAAGCAATAATCAACAAAATTTTTAAGCTCAAAAGCATACTCTCTCCGAACAAGTTCAAGGCAATTCCTTCCTCTTCTTCCTCAACACAATTTTTTACGATGAGAGAGAATGGAAATGGAAAGATCTTTCATATAAAAAATCAGCATTTAAAGAACTTCTCCCTTCTGGGTTCTTCTCTCAGTTGCAAAATTTTCCATCAAAATCAGCAACCAACACAAATTTTGGTTGAAACCCACCTTTTTCTTGCTGATTTCTGATGTGGGTTTGTGAAATTTTGGACAAAAAATCAACAGGATCTGGTGGAGTTAGAGTGCAAACGATGGGCAAGCAAAGGCATAAACATAAAGTACGAGATCAGAGACAACAGAAATGGGTACAAAGCAGGGGCTCTAAAAGAGGGAATGAAGCATAATTACGTTAAACTCTGCGATTATGTCGCTATTTTCGATGCCGATTTCCAACCTGAGCCGGATTTTCTTTGGCGAACCATTCCATTTCTCACAAACAATCCTGAAATTGCTCTTGTTCAAGCTCGCTGGAAGTTTGGTAAGCTCTGTTAAGTTGTCGATTTCATGTAAATTTTCTGAAACAAGTTATGGTTTGATGGTTTTGAAGTTGGTTGTTGGATGCTGTTTTGTTGGGACTGTTGCAGTGAACTCAGATGAATGTTTGATGACGAGAATGCAAGAGATGTCATTGGATTACCACTTCACAGTGGAGCAAGAAGTTGGGTCTGCAACTCATGCATTTTTTGGGTTCAATGGTAAGCTTTGATTGTGAGATTTTGCTAATGGCTTTAATCTATGAAAGCGTCGAGCTCTGGAACTAGCTGAAAACGATGGAGTTCTTGCAGGCACAGCAGGTGTTTGGAGAATTGCAGCACTGAACGAGGCTGGAGGATGGAAGGATCGGACCACTGTTGAAGATATGGATTTGGCTGTTCGAGCTAGCCTCAAAGGCTGGAAGTTTGTTTATGTTGGCGACCTCAAGGTACTTCTACTTCATTTTTCTTTTTCGATGATGGTTATTGAGCGGCTCGATTCTATGTATTATGCTCATGGTTCACCTCTACTAGTTCTTGGGAGATCATTTACCTCAAGGCCACTTCTAGGAGAGAACCCGTTTATAAATGGTTAAGTTTTCACTTGGCAGTTTGAATCTAAGGACTACGATCTTACTTGAATAGGATTTGTTCTAGGTTCTATAGATGTGTCCTTGTGTTATAAGGAGATAAGAACCTAAGTCTGGTGGAGATCCACTAACTTACTTGACTAAGATCTGTTCTATAGGTTAGACTACTGTGTTCTTGAATTCTAAATGAATCTAAGGATTTTACAATCAGGTCCACCTTTTGTGGGAAATGGGAATAATCTTGCTAGGTTTTTCAGTAGCTAGTTAATGGTAAATGTAAATGAATTGTTTCAGGTGAAGAATGAATTGCCAAGTACCTTCAAAGCCTATCGATATCAGCAACACCGATGGTCTTGCGGTCCGGCTAACCTCTTCAAAAAGATGGTTGTTGAAATCATGAGGAACAAGGCATGGTTTGAGTAGTCCTTTGATTTGTCGAATCCATTGGTTGGATTCTCTTTATGCTTCTCACCATTAGCTTTCTATGCGCCTGCAGAAAGTCTCCCTGTGGAAGAAGCTTTACCTGATCTACAGCTTCTTCTTTGTTCGGAAGATCGTTGCCCATATTGTCACGTTTGTCTTTTATTGTGTTGTTTTGCCTGCTACAGTCTTGGTTCCTGAAGTATCGGTACCGAAATGGGGTGCCATTTATATTCCTTCGACAATCACTCTCCTTAATGCAGTTGGAACTCCAAGGTCATCATCTTCTTACCATTTTGTTTTATGTCTGCATTTGCAAACTTTCATCCTATCTTCATTTGTTAGAAATCAAGAGGGAAAGAAAGAACTTTTTCCTCAAGTTTTTCAGGATGAAAAAGAAGAAAAATGAGCATAGCATTATGCTGACCCTGCAAAAGTTTCCACTTTGATTCTAATCCCATAACCAGGAATTCTAGCATTTTACCTCAATATGAAATACTCTACACTGATACTTACAGTTTTGATTGATATCTTGCATTACAGATCATTCCACCTGATCATTTTCTGGATTCTCTTCGAGAATGTCATGTCGCTCCACCGAACAAAGGCAACATTCATCGGTCTATTTGAAGCAGGGAGAGTAAATGAATGGGTCGTCACCGAGAAATTGGGGGATGTGCTAAAGACTAAACCGGGTTCCAAAACTCCACGGAAACCTCGTTTTAGGATCGGGGAAAGGTAAAGGTTTATGCATGAGCATCTCCCATTAAAATGTGTGTATAAAATCTGCAATAGGCAATAGTATACATACTTGAGCTTTCCACTGAAACACTGAAATTTAAACCCAATTATTTGCAAAGATAACCTCCACTTCATAAATGGCATACCAATATGACACTAAACTAGATTTCTCATTCCACCGTTCTTGCTAAGAAATCATTCACATGCATTCCTATCTATAAGAAATGTGTCATTTCATTAGTTTCTATTAGTCCTCAACATTGTCTGTTTTTAAGAACTATGGAAACCAAACAATTGAAGCATGTCGAGATACATTGCCGACGTATATACCCGAGTAGAATACCATAGTTGCTTCAAGTTTCTAGATTTCTAGACTTCACCTTCTTCTTTCTGATTGTGGATGAACAGACTCCATCTGCTTGAGCTTTGTGTTGGAGTCTACCTCTTCTTTTGCGGCTGCTATGATCTCAACTTCGGAAAGAACCGATACTTCATCTACCTCTTCCTTCAATCATTCGCTTTCTTCATCGCCGGGGTCGGCTACGTCGGTACTCTGGTTCCCAGCTCTTAGCAGACTCATATGCTCAATCTCACTCAAGTATTTATACCATAAATTGGTTCCCTGCGCCACTGAAAGAAAAAATGGCTGAAAGAAAGAATCATAGGGAAGTTTTTCCTGTTCTTAACTTATTACATACATATTTTTTTGGGGGATGAGAGCTTTACTTGTTTTTAGTTTGGTATACCAAAAAGTTGGATATTAAAGGAGAGTGTTCATTGAGAGTTGCTGTGTTTATGGTTATGAAAAAAGAAAAGAGAAATGAAGAACAAACAATAAGAGCTTACTGCAAGAATCTGTTGTATACAGTTATACATTATACTTGAATTGCATTACAGAAAATGAAAAGGAAACAAACAAGAATTTGCAATCTCTCTCACCTTCATTGCAACTTCTGTAGAATGTGTTGCGACTGTAAAAGCTTTCCATCTCTAATCAGACAGAAATCAATGGCGCTTGATGTTCATATGTTCGAATCTTTAAACCCTTCTCGTTTCACATCCTTCTCTTTCGTGAATCCATAATCACGAAAACATACCATTAATCAAACACAAATCAACTTATATAATTAAGATTTACAAATTTTATCATTATTGTTAAAAATGAAAATTAAAAAAAAAAAGTTGCAAATTTCTTGATTTAAATAAATAAAGGAGATTGAACTTAATTAAATTTAAATAAAATCCATCCAAAGAGATTTAATTTGTTATGTTGAGAAATATATATATATATATATATATATATATATATATATTTTTGTTGATTTCTTCTTTGACATAAAAGTTTTAAAAAATATAGAAATAATCGATTGCATCAATATATAAAAAGAACAAAAAAAATATATTATTTTTATCAAATCAATAAATAAAAAAAACGTTGTGAAAATGAAAAATTCCATTGAAAAGAGCGAAATTATTGTTCTCAATTTCTAAAAAATAGCAAAATACAGTAAGACCTAATCTTGAGCCTTGGCATTGAGAAGAAACTATGTAAGCATGTGAGGTAAAATTGAAAACAAATTTTTTGAAACTTAAAATACTACCCTATTTAGAACGATTTTTTTTTTCAACAAAACAAGATTTGAAATCACAAATGTTTTGAAATTCCTCATTATAAATGATTTCAAAATTATAACTGGCTTGAAATCATCTCAAATCATGAAGTTCCAACATACGGTAAGAATTTTAATTGATATCATATTTAGGATTTTAAAATGTATAAATTGATTTTTCTCAAAATATATATATATATATATTTTTTTGAAGGAAACAACCTAATTGAAAATTTTAGTAAATTAAGAATAAAATTGATGGTTTTTTCAAGAAATTAATAAAACTGATGATTTAAAAGATGGACTAAATTTCGCAAAAAGAAAAAAAGAGGACTAAATCATTCGGTATATTTAGCCAAAATAATATAGAAAAGAAATCCTATCTCACATTCTTCAGTCTTCCAAATCGATGGAAACCGAACCGATCGGTCCGAGTTTTTTCCCAATTCTATTCAACCGTTCATTTTAATGAACCGAACAATCGGTTCGGATATCGATCGACCCGGTTCAAGACCAAGTCAAAGACAAACCTTTCAAAACGCAGCGTTTAACCTCATTAGTAGGAAAAGCAAAAATCCCAAGTCCTGGACCAATCCGTTGCCTCGTCTCTCTAATTCCGCCGCCTCCAACTCCACCCCTTCTCTCTCCGATTCCGATTTCCTCTTCTATTTCAGGTTCAGTTCTCTCCAAATCCTACTGTCCGTTTTATTCTAGCAAGGAAAACTCTGATTTCTCCTTCTCCGATCTTTCGCTCCACCATCACCCCGCCTCTGGTTGCTTTCTTATCTCCCATCTCCTTCTCTGCTGTCACCGTCGCCGGCACGACTCCATATCTTCCTCTACTGCAACCTCACGCCGCCACTCCAGGAGTTCCAAATAGAGGGTGAATTTTTGGTTCCAAGGCTGCTACAGGCCTCGACTCTTCTCACTCATCTGTATTCTGCTGCGTACGAAATTATTCCCATATCGTCTTTAATCTTGCAGCTCGTCGGCTACTCCCTTCACTCGTAATCCTAATTCCCAATTCAGGTGATTTCTCCTTTCTTTTCTTCATAAATTTTGGTTTGAAGTCCTCCTCTTTAAATTTTTAGGTCTGTAATGTTACATTCGGATGACTGATTATTCGATATCCGCTGTAGGGTTTTCAGGGAAAGGAGAATACGCGTGCTAGGGAAGGAAGACTATGGCTATAACAGCACCAGGGCAGCTCAACGTTAACGAGTCCCCTTCGTGGGGATCTAGAAGTGTTGATTGCTTTGAAAAACTGGAGCAGATTGGTGAAGGCACTTATGGGTCTGCTATTTGTGCCTATACCCTTCCCCGCCTTATTTTAATTATCCGTTGCGGTAGTTATTGTTTGTTGGGAAAATCTTTCTTTGCTGTTAATTTCGTTATATGTTCTCCCTCATTAGTCAATAACATACTGCTGTAGCGTTTTTCTAATAAAAAAATATGTATTTATTGATATATTCACGTGTACCAGAATTTGAGTTATCAAATGAAAATGGAACGGAAGTCAAGCTTGTAGCATCTATCTGTTTTTTTTTGCAGTGTTCCATGCCAAAATTTCTGCTTCCCACATTAATGAATGCTTGTTGGGAAAGATGTTGTATTTGAACTAAAATACTTCATATCATTCTGTTTATGTATTCTTGTGTCTTATTAACATCTATTTCTTAGATGGAAAACCGTAAATGTTAAGATACTGATTGATATATAATGACAATTAACTGAGAACATTAAGGATCATTTAACAAACACTAGACTGCACTGCACCATTATCGAGCACTGAAAGTGTGGTCGAACTATTTAAAAAAAGAAGAGTTTCTTTCCATCAATGAGCTGAGATCACATGGACTAACCAATGGTAATGTTGTTCCTGTTAGTCCCTATCCGCGCCCTCTTCCATTATTATTTTAGACATAGCTCATGTTCTAGGTGTGCTGGAATCTCCTCTAAGATAGGTTTCTTACTTTGATATGGTTTATACGCATGGTTCTGACTATAGTGTTCATGGCAATATGAGAACTTCCCCTTACCTTAAAGATTTTAATCACTCAAGGTTGATGATAGTTTATTTATCGTTAGTAGTTAGATAGTTTATTTCTCGTTGGTAGTTAAATGTCAATTTAGTTACTATAATGTGTGGAGTAATTTGTACCTATGTGCGTTTGTTCTTGCAGTCAAGTTTACATGGCCAAAGAATTAAAAACAGGTGAAATTGTTGCACTGAAGAAAATACGAATGGATAATGAGAGGGAGGGGGTATGTTTCTCATCCACTCAATCTTTTCACCATCTGGCTTACTTGGGTAGTTTATATTTGTTTGTAAGCAAAGCATTGTTTGTAGTTAACACTGCCATTATATGAGAGCATACATTTAAGTTGGAGCCTTAATATGCTCTGTTACAGTATAACGCTACCTGCCATGGAAAATATACTGTTAGTGCAATACTTCTATTTAAGCTAGAAGTTTGTTCTGTGATGTAACATTCAGTTCATTTGTCCATGTAGTTCCCTATTACTGCCATACGAGAAATCAAAATTCTAAAGAAGCTCCATCATGAAAATGTAATTAAATTGAAAGAGATCGTGACATCTCCAGGTATCATTTTAACATTACATCTGCTTTGTTGTGACTGGTTTTTGCCCCATGTTCTACAATTATGTAAGTTCTGGTGTGTTTTTCCAGGTCCTGAGAAGGATGAGCAAGGGAAGCCAGGCATGTTCTCTGTCCTCGTCTGCAGCATTAGCCTTCAATGCATATAATTGTCCTTTTCATCTTAAAACTCTTAGTAGAATTTAGTTGCATCAATGCAAGCTTCCTCTTTTTAAATTATAGTATGGAATGGATTTTTTCTTATTGGATAGCTCACCTGGATGTGCAGATGGTAACAAGTACAAAGGTGGAATCTACATGGTTTTCGAGTACATGGACCATGACTTGACAGGTCTTGCTGATCGTCCAGGGATGAGGTTTTCAGTTCCCCAAATCAAGGTATTTACAAAAAAATGCATGTGTCATTTTCATTGTTCAATAGCTATTTTGGTGAGAATTATGGTGGATTCTCTTTTCTGGGTAGTGCTACATGAGGCAGCTTCTCACGGGGCTTCACTATTGTCATGTAAATCAAGTACTGCATAGGGATATAAAAGGTAACTAAGAAGTCATTAGTCATGCGTATGACGTATCCCTTCTTTCTTATTCCTTTTTGGTGTTTGGCTTATTGTTTTTATGTTTGTGCTGCAGGCTCAAATCTGCTTATTGACAATGAAGGAAATCTAAAGCTTGCAGATTTTGGGCTTGCCCGATCGTTTTCTAATGATCACAATGCAAATCTAACAAATCGTGTCATCACCTTATGGTATAGGTATATTGCTCTGCTAATCAAGACTGTTCGAACTTAATTTGTAAAAAAATTCTCGTTGTATGGTTACAGTTCTCCACATTTTTTTTATATGTATGTAACTCTTCTTTCAAATATTTAAAGTGTGAACTGAAAATAAAAGGATCTTGGTTGCACATAGTTTTGATCATCATCAATTTCCAGACCTCCTGAATTGCTGCTTGGGTCGACAAAATATGGTCCAGCTGTAGACATGTGGTCTGTTGGTTGTATTTTTGCAGAGCTTCTACATGGAAAGCCAATATTCCCTGGCAAGGATGAGGTAGGGGCTTTTCCGTTTGTAACTTTTATGCTTAAAGAAAAGAAAGGAGATGCAATATTGTCTTAAGATGCTATATTTTATGGTTTAGGGAATTAATCAACTCTATTATATTCCCACCAAATTCAAACGGTCATATCGTACTACAGTCTCTTCTCATGAATTGCCCTTTTTCATTCTGTATTGGGCAAAAATTAATCATCAACTGACCAGATTTGCAATCTATTTTATTTTTTAAAATTTGATGTATTTGTGGTCTTCTGTTTTCATTAATTTATGTGGTGTCTGAATCTTATGCCTGAGTTGTAATTCCCCAATAAATTTGTAATTCCCTCATGATTGTATTCTTGAATGCTGAACTCTGCGACTGAAAAATAAGATAAGGAACATTTTCATCCTCCACGACTCAAATTCGCTCACGCACATGAACAATATTTAATTATGAGTTTATATGCCAATCTGAATATAGCTTAGTAGATAAAATACCTTTTACCACTGAAAAAGTACAAAGGTCGATGATTTGATCCTTTTCCTCTGCAATTGTTGAACTAGGAAAAAATATTTATGAGATCATTTTTACTTGCGCAGGTTATTCTTAGTATGCCTCAAGTAATTGTTTAATAAGACTGCAGCCATCTATACTATCAAATTTAATTAATTATTTAGGGCTCTCTATTTTTATTTTAGTCAAAAGTAATTTGTTTCAAGATTTATGCTCGTTGATTACCGTGATCAGTAAGTTTTGAGAAGTTTGTGCGTAGCAACTATTCTATGCAACCCCTTTTTTCCCTGGTCAGAAATGTGAATGTTTTGTGCATAAAAATGTAAAACAGGAAGTCTAAATAAGTTGAAATAGAGAATCCAAACTGGTGACCAATTCTTCATCCGAATGGGTGAAAAAACTTCTGGTACTTAAACTTGTTTCAGTGCACGTAGAAATATAATACGGCTCAAACAAATATTAGACTTGAAAGCTTTTTATTATGAGTTTGTTTAAACAGGCATCCTCAAGCCTTTTTGTTAATTATGGCAGCCGGAGCAATTAAATAAGATCTTTGAGCTATGTGGTGCCCCGGACGAAGTCAATTGGCCTGGGGTTTCTAAAATTCCTTGGTACAACAATTTCAAGCCCACAAGGCCGATGAAGAGGCGCATTAGAGAAGTTTTCAGGCAGTAAGTTCAGCTAGTGCTTTACCTTTTTTTTTTTAGTGCACGGTAGTTCGTATCATCACCTATTATATTCGTTTGTCTTTGATATTTTTTGTCTTTTGTAGTTTTGATCGTCATGCTTTAGAACTGTTGGAGAAGATGCTCACTCTTGATCCTTCACAGGTATCACTTTGATTGATCTCTCTGTTCTTTTTAAATTTTCATTTCTTGTCTGGATATTGACCGCCTTCAGCTCAATATAATTTTGGGATAAATCATAAATGCTAAACATTACAATTTAGAATGATGTCCTGCACTGCCTCCGATGGTTGCATGCTTGGGCTGTGGGGGGTGTAGGTGGGATCAGCTCGGGGACAGCTGCTAGTAGGGATGTTCACGGGGATGGGGATGGGGATGGGGATGTGTTCCCTCTCCGATTTCATTCCTCGTCCATTTGAAATCTTTCGCTTAATTTTGTGGGGATTGGATTTCCAATGGAAATTATTCTCTGTTTTATTATTAGTATTTTTTGATCTTGATTAAATAAAATGGATTCTTTTGAAAAATCTCCATTTACTTGGTTAATTCCCCGTCCCTGTGCCCTGTCCCAATTTCTTTTCCATTTTCTTATTTTATATACACATTAGTACATACATATGAAAGAGACCCTAAATTTAGATTTTGATGAAATATAATTTTGTTTCATTGGGAAGTTCACTAATTTTCAATGATGAAGAAAAGGAAAACTATAATAAGAAGTTCATTATGATTGTAGTGCTGATTTCTGAGGAATAAATGGGGGTATATATTTTAATGACTCACACCATGTGGGTAGCAAATGCATTTTTAGACCGAATGGGAAATAAAAACATGTAACATATAAACGTGGGTAGTATATTAACATATACACAAACTTTTTATTTTCATGGGGGGTTTACATATATATTTGATTAAGGTTCCAGAGGTTACATGATACAATTCAACTGAAATTTGCCCATTATGTTCCATTTTGGAGGTTTGGAAACAGTAATTCAAATATACCCTCGTATCTATTATTACTTGATCCATATTCTGGATTTCTTAATCTGCCTTCAGGCTCTTACACTTCTTTCTCACAATAAATATAGAGGATATCTGCCAAGGATGCCCTAGATGCAGAGTATTTTTGGACAGATCCATTACCTTGTGACCCTAAGAGGTAAATATTTAGGTTTCGTTTGATAACCATTTGATTTTTGGTTTTGGTTTTTAAAATTGTGTTTGTTTTCTCGCCATTTCTCTACAATAGTTTTCTTATCTCATATGAAAATATTTGAATTTTTAGCCAAATTTAAAAAATAAGTTTTTAAAAACTACTTTTTTTAGTTTTTAAAACTTGGCTTGAATTTTGAAAACATTGGCAAAAAGTGGATAACAAAGCAAAGAATTTCATAGGTGGAAGTAGTGTTTACAAGTTTAACTTTTAAAAACGAAATGGTTATCAAACGGGGCCTTATTTATTTGACTTCTCTATTTGATGTCTCATCATTTCCGTTAATCTTCTTCAATGTATTTCTAAAAATCTTTTATTCATATCCAGTTTGCCCAAGTATGAATCATCCCATGAGTTCCAGACGAAGAAGAAGCGTCAACAGCAACGACAACACGAAGAAAATGCAAAGCGACAGAAGTTGCAGCACTCGCAGCATTCACGCCTTCCACCTATTCAGCAGTCAGGGCAAGCTCACGCACAGATGCGACCGGTACCTAACCAACCTATTCATGGTTCTCAACCGGCTGTTGCTGCAGGGCCTAGCCATCATTTTGGGGGCAAGCCTCGTGGACCCCCTGGTCCTGGTAGATATCCTTCAGGTGGAAATCCTCCTTCTGGATATAACCACCCGAGTCGTGGCAGCGGCGGTGGCGGCGGCTATGGCAATGCGCAATACGCTCAAGGACGAGGTGCACCCTATGGTTCTGGTAACATGTCTGGTGCTGGTCCTCGAGGAGGAGCTGGTGGTGGTGGAGGTGGTGGTTATGGTGTGGGAGCTCCAAATTACCCACAGAATGGTCCATACGCCGGTAGTTCTGGTACTGGCCGTGGCTCCAATGTGATGGGCGGAAACCGAAACCAACAATATGGGTGGCAACAATGACAAAATATGGTCACAATATGCATTTTTCAGAGGAAGCTTTAGAAGTGATTGTTAGAGTTATACTAGGTTATATTAGGAATGTTATAAATGGGTGTGGCTATGTTGTTGATTTGAGCATGGCTATGTATGTCCAAAAGCAAGAATTAGAATCCTATCCCACTTGTCTGCTTGCTGTAATTTTTACCAATTTAACTGATCTATCAGGAATGATGTACTTTGCATCTTCAAAATTCTTTAAATTATGAATATTCAGATTAAGTAGTAATCTTTAATTGTGGAACTTTCATTGGTTGAATTTAAATACTATTAACATCCTATGTTGTAAAAGGCTATTGAGGCTTATGCTTTGAGACGGTTCTAACTTATGCCTTCTTTGGTACGTCTCTATGAAAATGTATTGAGGCTTAAAGTCTCAACGACTCATATAATGACTCAAGAATATCCATTTTTTTCTTTATGTACAACTAGTCTAGTTTGGATCTTCGATTAAAGGGGAGATAGTGGAGATTGGAGATAGAAACTCCAAAAGTAGAATTAACCAACCCACATGCCAATGTGGTCAATGAGGATTGAATTCAGATAGGACAAAATTGCTACATCCAATTGTTCAAATAATTTCAAAGGAGAAAGGGAGAATGCTTGGGACAATAATGACGGGGGAAGTCGATTAAGACTTGAGATGCATTCGATTCTTGAGAAATTAGGAAGGATAAATGCATTTGATTCTTGAGAAATTAGGAAGGATAATATTGTTGACATATAGCAATTCGATCCAGGCCATTTGCTTTTTAGTTGTATTTTGCAATTTTTTGTTTTGTAATTTTGTGTTTTGTTATTTTATGTTTTATTACGAAGATAAGGTTAACTGGGGTCGAAAATTTTATCGTAATCTTTTACTTTTTCAAATAGAAAGATTCCAAAAGGATAAGATGAGATTCCAAAAAGATAAGATGTAATTAGGAGTCTTACTATTTAATGATTTGAAGAATTGCATTAATCTGCCCCATTTTGTAAAAAATATAGAATATAAGCCTATTAGTTATATGTTAAAGATATCTTTTAGAAATTTTGTTTAATTAGTAATTGACGGTTGATTTGTTTTTATACGAATAATACTTATTCACACCATTTAAAATTTATCTAATGTTTTTAGATTAGGAAAGATTTAAAAGTGTAAAGCATGTCAACTAAAACATAATTTAATTAGTTTAGAGATATGTCATTGACCAATAAGTCAAAAGTTTAAATTTAGTCTCACCTTTTAAATTCAAGACAACCTAGATGAGTGGAATTTTAGCTCAATTTCCGGTTCAATTAACCCAAGTCGGAAGAGCCGGTTCGGCCACTCGGACCGGACCAACTATGTATTCCCCAATAAAATACGACACGTCGCCAGAAAGTAATCACTGATTCACTCGTACAATTTTTCGCTGTCTCGTTTTTCTTCTCCTGCTAAATCTAAACCCTAATTCCGTTTATCGTTTCAATCTAGAAGTTCTGAGATATCGTTTCCTTTCCGCTGACAATTTGCTATTTCTGCACTGAAAAGTTTTGTGGTAATTTTAGGGTTAGATTTCCTTTTTCTTGTATTTTTGGTTGTCCGTTTGTGTTCGAGTTCTATGGGGGCTAAGGCGAAGAAAGCTATGAAGAAGAAGCTCAATAAGGCTACTTCTCTCTTATCCAACAAGAAGGAATCTGCGGATTTCTTGGTATGTATGTTCTTCGTACTGTTCATCAATCCCTTCGACTTGGTTTTTTATTTTTTATTTGGTTATTCCATCTCTTATCCTCTCTAGGGTTTTATGTACTTATTCCTCTCTCTTGCCTCTGATTTTCTTGTTCTCTCTGTTTTTAAGCCATTGGAAGGTGGTCCTGGGCGTAAGTTACCGGCACAAAAGCCACTGGAAAGCACTGCTACGGTTCTCTACATTGGTCGCATACCCCATGGTTTCTTCGAGAAAGAGATGGAAGGTTTTGGCTGCTTACATTTTACATTCAATGAAATTTGAAGTGTAAGTTTCTCGTTATCTTGTCTGCTAAACCTAATCTTTTTACAGGGTTTTTCGGACAGTTTGGGAAAGTTAAAAGATTAAGAATTGCACGAAATAGAAAGGTAAGGCTCCTGTCTGCAAAGGGTTTTTCCAAGAAGAGAATATGTTCACATGAGGATGCTGCGTTACAATAAATCACCAGATTCTGTGGGGGGTTTGGATTGAGAGAAAAATTGGATTTTTTGAGGTAGGGAGCGGGGTTTCGATGAGGTTTGGGAGGAAGTTAGTTTTAATGCCTCCCTCGAGACGTTGATCACTAGACGTTTTTGTAATTATGGTATTGGTTGGATTGGTGTCCATTTTTTTTTGTAGCTTTTTGGGACAATTTTTCATTGGACTTGTTTTTTTTGTTTGCCCGTGTATGTTCTTTCATCTTTCTCAGTGGAAGGTCAACTTATTTTAAAAAACCAGATTTTACTGATAATCATAACTTCTCCACTTAATCTAACATTCTTTTTAAGTATCTTCATCAATGGTTTAATGTATGATATATGTTTTTTTCTGTATGCAGACTGGGAAGTCGAGGCATTTTGGATACATTGAATTTGAATCTCCAGAGGTGCTATATCTATTTTAGGGCATTTGTGCATGTAATTTTCTTATTGTTGGTTATTCAGTTGAACACTTTATTTTAAATTTGGATTTTGTGGGCACAGGTGGCAAAAATTGTAGCTGATTCTATGCATAACTATTTGTTATACGAACACATTTTGAAAGTCCATCTAATTCCTCCCGAGCATGTTCATCCAAAACTGTAAGTAATCCATTGCATTTCTGCTGCTAGAATTTTCTTCCACCCGTGTGATGACATAGACATAGTTGTCGAATATTTCAACTAATATTGGTTCTTTTTCACTTAAATGTTGTCATGTCATATTTACAGATGGAAAGGTTTTAACTATCGCTATAAGCCCTTAAACTGGTCTGAACTTGAGCGTAAACAGCATAACAAGGTACAACTATCAAGCTTGGAAAAGGATCTTTTAGACCGTAAACAAACATATGTTTTTTACTTGCTTTATAATAATTTTTCAGGAAAGGACATTGGATGAGCATAGAAAGTTGGTGGAGAGAATCTTGAAGCGGGATCAGGCTAGACAGAAGAGGATAAGAGCTGCTGGGATTGATTACGAGTGCCCAGAAATTGTAAGAAGCTTTTTTCTTTTCTGAAGATTATTAAATTTTAGCTGTTTGTTTTTTCAGAAAAGAGCTGTTTATTCGCCAAATCCTAATTTCTAATTATCCTTGGAGTTTTAATATTGGTATAGATAATAAGCACATTCCTCAATTTGATTGGCTGATTGCTGCTCTCGTGATCGAACAATTTCCATAAAAAACACTTGGGGGGTTTTTGTTGTGTTTGTCTAAAAAACTAGAGCTTTCGGTTCTAAAGAATGAATGCAAAAGAGGGCAGTCCAAAAAGGAGCTAAACCAAAAAAAAAAAAGCTGTGGGATTACTTGTTAGGTCTTATTTTTCTTGATTGGAGGCCTTTTCTTTGTTTGACCCCCTTTTCCTTTTTCTTTTTTCTTTATTCTTTCTTTTTTTTTTTGTGGGCTCAAGTTCCTTTCTATGTCCTTGTATTTTTTAATTTTTTCTCAATGAAAGTTCGGTTATTCATAAAAAAAAATAAAACCTGAAATGGCTCCCATTTAGAAGAATATGGTTACAAAAGAACTCAGAAATAGATACCCAAAAAGAGACATTGAAGCTAGCTAGTAGCTACCGAGGGAGGAGTACGTCTCTCAGGAGCTCATTGGTGTTATACAACCACTGTGAGCCACTTCACTTTTTCATGGTTTCCATACGGTTGCCCACTGTGAGCATCTCACATTTTTCATGTTTTCCATGTGAAATGGTCTTACTTATATAGACAATTTTAGGATATAATGTTTAGCTAATCCTTTTTAACAATTCGTAGTTCTCGAGTTGAAATGACGTTTAGTTTTATTAGAGTGCACTGCTAAACCTATTTAGCTAGGAGTGCTTGTGCATGCCTTGGTTAGAGCTTTAGCAACATATGAGCCCCCTCTCATGATATCTGGTTGGTCAAACCAAAACTTAATTCGAGATTCAATGCCGTCATTTTAATGTCGATGTCCTGCAGGGGCTTCTTCCCCCTCTATTTGGCTTTCTGCTGGTTTCTTGGGTGTAGATTTTGCAGTCTAGTTTCCTAATATGTTGACTCTTGGTGAATCTGCAGGTGGGTAGTGTCCAACCAACTCCCAAGAAGATCAAATTCGACGAAGATTAGAATATGTGTGTTCAGCTCGTATAAGCTATAATATTATCACACCAGAAGAAGGCAGCAAGGGAAGGAAGGAAGGCCATTGCATTGCATTGCATCTTTCCAGTTTCTTATGCTGGAGGGTAACCTTCCCAATATCCTTCAATCTCCAAATTTTGATCTTTGATATTTTTGTGTCAAAACATATTTTATACTCTTTAGTATGTATTCCCTTTTATGAAATGAAAAAAAAAAAGAATTATATTTTGAAGCTCTTATGGCTAACAATTCTGACTCACAAGGATAGAAACTGAATGGTAAATTTGGAAGTTGTACCATGTCAGCTCTACATGTATAGTTTATCTTCAGGTTCGTCCATTTAATTTTTAATGCCTTCATATTTACATGGAAATTAGTTTAGATTGGTTCCCCAACACTTACGATTTGAATGGTTCCTATGCTGATGGTCTTATAGCCTTCTTTGATTTGATATGGATGTTATTTTTTGGTCTTTTATTCTTTTCTTAAAAATGGATTGTTTTAGCCGGATTGATAACTAGGCTTTCGTTGGGCAACTATTTGATTTTTGGTTTTTGAAAATTAAGTTTAAAAATACTATTTCTACCAATGAGTTTCTATGTTCTCTTATCTACTTTGTACCTATGTTTTAAAAAACAACAAAAAAATAGCTTTTAAAAACTTGTTTTTGGTTTTGAAATTTGGCTAGAAACTTAAATGGTACCTCAAGAAAGATGGAGAGAAATTGTGAGGCTTGTGTCTTTTATTTTTTACTTTTAAACTTAAGCATATAAATACTACTTTCACCTTGTAGTTTGCTTGTTTTGTTACTTTTTATAAATGTTTCAAAAAATCGAAACAAAAATTTAATAATTTTAAAAAAGTAGTTTTAAAAACTTGATTTTATTTATAATTTTTAGCTTAGAAGTCAAATAAGGGGAAAGGCTAAAACAAACATAATTTTTGAAAAAAGAAGATAAAAAAAAATAGTGATCTTGATTTTTTTTTTAGTTCAATAATGACATGTGGGGTGAAGATTCAAACTTATGACTTTTTGATAGGATTTAACTTCAAATTTATGACCTTTTGACAGGATATAACTTTGCAATTGAGCTGTGTTTATGTTTATGTTGATGTTTGGCTTTTAGTGGTTTGAACTTAACAACAGTAAATAGCTCTAAAAAAAATTGTCTTCAAACTTTGGCTGAAAATTTAGAAATAGATTTCTTTCTAAGAAATAACTGTTTAGATGTGTTCTAGAATATAATTTCAATATCCTAGAAATAATTTTATTCTGATACAGAGCATAAATATGTAATTTGATACGTGTAATGCCACTTAAATATTCTGTGATGGATATAATTTATAGTTATACAAATAAAACATTGGTTTTTTTTATTAATCATACACCAAAAAAACGTAAATAAATGAATTGAATAAAGATGCGTTTCTAAATCCTAAACTGAAATAACAGGAGTAGTTTAGAAGACGCCGATGTGATAAATTCTTATATATATTTTTTTATTTTAGTATTGACAAGTTTTGCTTTATGCACGTGTGGATTGACATAATTCAAGTCATGCCGATATATTATTATTATTATTATTAATTTTGATTTTTGAGTTCAACTAGTGAGAGAGAGATTTAGACCTCTTACTTCTTGGTTAAAATACATGTTTTATACCAGTTCAATTATGTTAAGTTTGATTGGTATATTACTTTATTTGTTTTAAATAAGATGTAAAGTTTAATGAAATAATAAGACATTAACATCACAATGATGTTTTAGAAAAATTGAGGTGAATAACAACTTTATATAATTATGGTTAAATTATAAGTTTAGTCTCTCGACTTTAAAGTTTTTATTTAATTAGTCTCTAAATTTTAAAAAAATGTATAATAGGTTTTTGAATTTTCAATTTTGTTTTCGATAGGTCCTTAGTTTTTAAAAGTGTTTGTTAGGTCCTTAACTCCTCAATTTTATGTCTAATAAGTCGTTGAATTTTCAGTTTTGTATCATAGGTTATTGACCTATTTGGCATTTTTTTAAAAAAAATCATAAACTTATTAGATACAAAAATAAAAGTTTAAGGTCTCATTAGATATAAAATTCAAATTTATATCTAATAAATCAATTGTTTTTTAAAAATTTCAAATATGTTATAGATCAGACATAAAATTGACAATTTAAGGACTAAATTTGTACAACCTTTATTTATTTGTTTATTAATATCATTATTTTTTTTTAATTCAACATGTAGGGTGAAGAGATTTGAACCTCTAACATTTTCGGTTGAGGGTATATGTCAACCTTAACAGTCGAGCAACTACGAGTTTAGTATATGAACTTTTAGATTTATGTCTTCAAAATTGCCAATGACATTTGACACATAATTCAAAGTTCGATGACACAAAATTGAGAGTTAAAAAACTTATTATATACAAACTTGAAAGTTCAGGATAAACTTATAAGTTCAAATACATATTTGACCTCTACCGTTTGGAGAAAGTTAGAACTTAATCCCTATAATTTAAAAGTTAGAATATCTTCTTTATGGTTTGACAAAACCTCGTAAATAGTCTTTTACCAGTATGCACTATTCATGAGAGTTTCATCAAACTATAAGAATAAATTCTATCTTTAAAAATTATAGGGATTAATTCTAACTATCATTCTGATAGGACCAACTTATAATTGAACAAAAAAAAAAATGTAATGAAAGATTTACTTATTTCCATTACCAACAAATGGGCCATGATTGAGTTGAAAATGTGGACAACTTGACTTGTAGTGCTTAAATGCAAAATGGATTCTTAAAGATTGGACACAAAATTTTTCAACAAAGCAAGTGGGTAATGGTTGCCTCATTTTTCTTTCATTTTCTTCTTAATTGAGCGGCAACCTCCTTCTCTACATCAAATGGGAAACTCATCAATTTTTTTTATTTACAATTATATATCATAAATTAAGTTAAAGTTTTGTTCCAAAATTTTTATAATTGTTCCTATTAAGTTGATGTATTCCAAAAGTTGCTAGAATAGGTCTTTGAATTTCTTTAAATTCTGTTTATATGGAGCAACTTTGAAAATTTTCTAATAGCTTCTCGTTTATATAGCACGACACCATGTATTATTTAAAGATTGTGTAGCAGATGATTTTGAGTAGACATGTAAAATCGACAATGTTAAGAAAAGAATCCTATTAGATATAAGATTATAAAGGCATGCTTGGCAGTCAATCAGGATTCTATTATATGTGTTTTTTGATTTATTGAATACAGTAAATAATGTGTTTAGTAGATATGTTTTCAAAAGCCGTTTCTGATTCTATGATCCAAATAGTAGAAATTCTGAAAATAACATTTTTCTGTTTTCATTGTATCTAGATTCTAAATTTGAAATTTTAAAATGTAGAATTATATTAACCAAAGATAAAATCTTAATAAATATAATATTTCAAGTTATAAATTCAATTTATTTTTGTTAAATTAAAATATGTATAATATAATATATGATAAATTATATAATATTATATTATAAAATAATAATTATACAAAATTTATATATAAAAAAAACATGCTCATAAATTAATTAATAGTGACTTATATTCAACTTAATATTTTGTTTTGCAAAAACAATTAATTTTATGATCTATACATATATTATATAACACACCTTAAACAACGGTTGAAAATGAAATCAAATTTCTAAATCTGAAAACATAAAATACAACTATGTTTTCATTAAATTTCTTGTTTTTGAATTTTTATTTTCAGATGGCTTATCAACACACCATTTATAGGCTATTTGAATGTAATTAAAATATCATGACTAAATATACTTAACTTTGAAAAATGTGAGATTTATTAGAAACTTTTTAACCTACCTCATAGGACTAATATATAAATTCACTAATAACAAGAAAGGTCAATTATTAAATGTTTTCAAGGATATTTATTGTTACAAAAATAGAAAGAAAAAAAAAGGACAAATAGTGAAATAATTAAACAAAAAATAAAGTAACATAATGGGGTATCCTCCACCATAGAGTGCCCCTTGCAAATGGATAGAGTATTTAATTTACACAACTTCCCCCTACCCTCTCCTTAAATGAACTCCTTTTTCCCACTCATTGCACTTTTAATTCATCTCATGTGAATTTTAACTTCATTTATGTCAAGGCTTTGCTTTAATTTTCATTTTCTTATCCCATTTTATTTTTCACACTTTTAAATATTTTATTTTGATTGCCAAAATTCTCATATTATATTTAAAAGACATGTTACATTGCATTTTATTTTACGATCTGAACCGTTTATATTTATCAAATTTGTACCTTAAAGGGTCGTTTGGTGTAAGGTTTTATAGATGGAAATGGGCAATAGTTTTAAATCTTTTTGTTTGGAACAAGGTTTGTGAGCATGGACATGGGTATCACATATTCCCATGCATCACTTTTTCCAATGATGGATGAGTTTTCTATACCTTTCAAGAATGATGAGTTTTCTTTATACCTATATATCTCTCTTTTCTTTATTAATATCTCTTATTTATTACATAAAAATCTGATAACATTCCTATGTAGAACCAAACACAGTCATTTTATTACCAAACATTTATTGTTCATGGGCATCCAATAAAACCTTAAACCAAACGACCCCTAAGATGTAGAAGCATAGTTCAATTGGTTAAAACATAAATATTTGGAAGTATTATACCGAAGACATAATAAGTGAGGAAGTTTTAAGGGACTCCAATTAAATTTATATTTAAGATTTGAAATAATGTAGATACCAATATAAATATTTGTGTATTTTATTCATTGATGGAGGGTGAGGTTTAATTCTTAAAAAAAATTATTGATAGATTTTTTTAAGATTATGAGTCTCATGTGGAGTGGAGAAATTTGAACTTTTGACAATTTAGGAGAAATAAAGATACTTTAATTAACAAAAATACTCATACTTTAATTAACAAAAAATACTCATTCTTGTCTTTTAATTTTTATTTTCAAGTTCAATATGTAAGGCAAATTGTAATTTTTAGGTTAAATTACAAGTTTCGTTCTCGAGCTTCAGGTTTGTATCTGATATGTGAACTTTAAAATGTGTTTAATACGTCTCTTAATTTTAAGATTTGTGTCAATTTGACCCATAAACTTTAAAAAGTGTCTAATTGGCCTTTAAACTTTTAATTACGTATTCAATAGATCTATAAATTTTTAATTTTGTATCTAATTAGTCCTTGACATATTCAATATTTTAGAAATTTTATGGATCGATTAGACAAAAAAAAAAAAAAATGGTTAACGCCTTATTAGACAAAACTTATTCTACACTTTTAAAAGTTTAAGGACCAAACAAACATAAATTTAAAAGTTATTTAAGGACTAAACTCGTAATTTAACCTAAATTTTATTTGGATAAGGAGATTCAAACATTGTAGGAAGACATTAATCCAATTAACAATAGTTTCTCGAAAATATCATTGATTGTTACTTTTAAAATTTTAATATATTAAATAGGTTAAATTACAAATTTAGTCTTTAAACTTTTAATTTTTTCCTTAAAATCACATATCTGCCCAGCAGAAAATTAAAATTTTAGGTCAAACATAAATTTTAAATTCATATCTAATAGATCAATTATGTTTTAAATTTTTTGAATTTGTTAGATATCTATTAGACACAAAATTAAAAATTTGGGTCCCTATTGACATTTTTAAAGTTCATGGACCTTTTTTTTTCTACAAATTGTTAATATATTAATTAAAAAGGCTACAACCTACAATTTTTTAGGGTTATTAAGGCTCACAACTTATTAGGGTTGACTCTTAATCTAACCCTAAAACTTAGGGCATGTTTGGTAAGCAAGAAATTTGAAAACAACGGATTCAATGAAACACAGAGTTGTATTTCATGTTTTCAGATATGTGTTTGATAGCATATTTAGAAATTTGATTCCATTCTAAGCAGTTGTTTAAAGTGTGTATTATAATATATTTATAAATCATGAAATTAGTTGTAGTTGCAAAACTAATTATTATATTAAATATAAATCATTATTAATTAATTTATGAACATGATTTTTTTAATTTGATAAAATTATCATTTTAATAATATAATATTATATAATTTATGATAAATTATATTATACATATTTTAATTTAACAAAAGTAAATTAAGTGTATAACATGAAATATTGTATTTATTAAGATTTTTATCTTTGTTTAATATAATTATGCATTTTAAAATTTTAAATTCAGAATTTAGATACAATGAAAACATACAAATATTGTTGATTTCAGAATTTCTACTCTTTAGATCCCAGAATCCGAAAATAGTTTTCGAAAACACATCTGCCAAACACATATTTACTGTGAATCCGAAAACATAAAACAGAATCCAGCATACGAAATAAAACCTTAACTATTTCAAATTTGCCATATTTAATGCTTGTTGGATTATATTTGGAACCATATCCAAATATATTTGAAACTATTTTTAAAAACCAATTTATATGAATTTAGAACTTTCTTTCTTCTAAATAATACTCTTTATCTTTAAAAACTTTAAATTCATTATTGGAAAATTTTATTTTAATTTCCAAACTTTCCGCCTATGATTATTAGTTTTATTATTTTACTTTTTACATTTATTAAATCACAATGTTTAGTTTCCATTCTATTTTTTCTTCACATAATCATTATTTTTCATACCCTAAAAACATATTTGACTTTTCACTTTCCCGTCCATCACCAACCATTTTAAATCGTACATTAATGAACTTCAACTTAATTGATGCCACATGTTTATTGGGCATTTTTTTTTAATATTGTAAATTTTTAAACTTTTTTTAAAAATATTGTAGGTTTCAAACTATTTTTAAAAATATAAGCGATGTCGTCTCTTGAGAGACGACTGCTGTACGTGGATGAAGGTCGTCTCTCTTACGAATACTTGTACTTGCTCTCGCTATTCGCCCAAGCTGTGGTGAGGAAGAATTACAGGCGTAAAACAAAAAAATATATCTTTGATTCGGGTTGGGTATACTATATTTCATTTATAACTAACCCCCCGCCCTTAACTATGGAACTTGGGTGTGGGTCTTTTGTCGAAATGGAATGGCCTTATCTTTTGATTTTTCTTTTTCGTTAATGGGTTAAGGGCGGGGTTCCGTTATAAATGAAATATAGTATACCCAACACGAATCAAAGCATATTTTTGTTTTACGCCTGTAATTCTTCCTCGGCCCGAGCTTGGCGAGAATAGCAGAGAGCAAGTACAAGTATTCTAAGAGACGACCTTCATCCACGTGTACAAGGTCGTCTCTTGAAGAGACGACATTGCTATATTTTTAAAAATAGTTTGAAACCTACAATATTTTTAAAAAAAGTTTAAAAATTTACAATATTAAAAAAAAATGCCCCATGTTTATTGGTCCATCCAACTACTTTTTATTTGTTTGTATAAAAATATATTCTAAATTTTTAAGTTTCTTTTTTTTTTTCTAAAAAAAAAACCTATATTCATACACGTTTTTTTAAAAAATATAATTTTAACTTTCATGCCTTAGAAGTTTTGAGAAATTGACACAAAACACTGATTTTCACGCATTTTAATATCGTTTGACCCGTGTTTTGAAAATAATGACATATTACCCTTTTTGTACGGTGCATTCCGTCTAAATTACCATAAGGATATGGATATCGTGCTCTCGCTTTAGCTCTCATTATCGCTCTCGCTCTCGTTCATGATAATAATGAATGGTCATAATTCTGGAGAAAAGAAAGAGTCAAGACAAATCGCTATCTTGCTCTGGTTCTCACTCTCGCTCGCTTACTCTCGTTCACGCTCTCGCTCCAGCTTTGATACTCTATAGTTTTCTCTCACTTAATTTTTTGGACTTTTTTTTTTTATGCAGATTTTTCGACAACTCATTTAAGCGAGAACAAGAACAAGAACGAGAACGAGAGCGAGAACGAGAGCCATGTCCTTTATGCGTACGAAAGCGTGAATAATGAACACTATTTCATGCCCTCATATGTAATTTCACACACATTGTCACGTCAGAATAAGTTATATTTCGTTATTTTCAGAAGACAGGTTATCAATCATTTAAACAAAAAATAAGTCATCCGTACGAATGCCCCCAAAGTTAAAAACAAGAAACACAAACATACTACTCAATTACTGCTAGCCACTTTAAACTAAATATAGTTTAACAAATAATTGACATGTACTCCTTTTTTTAGATCGAAAGTTCAAATTTCTATACCTCATACATTTGTTGATATTAAAAAAATATCACTTGGCACGTAAAATCCAATCAACCCATCAAAATATTTATTTTTTCAAAGTGCATGCGAGCACTTCTAAGTATGTTAATAAAATAATAATTTAATAATACACATTCCTTAACATATTTTAATAGATATATTTTTATAGAACGGTCTAATTAAGATTTCTTTAAATAAAAAAAATGGTAAACTACAAAACTTTGAAAGATTTAGAATCACGTCGATAATTATATAAAAAATTGTGGGGTTTATATAATAAAAAATAAAAGATTAAATTATAAATTTGGATCTTATAATTTAAAGAAGGTTAGAATTTAATGTTTAAAGTTTTAAAAGTTAGAATTTTATTCTTATTATTTGATAAAATCACATAAATAATCCCTATAGTTTATAATATTGTAGAGACTAGTTCTAAAATTTAAAATGATAGAGACTAAATTTTATTTTATTTTTTAACTGTCAAATTTGTAATTAAATAAAAATAAAAATGATTGGGAGAATAAGTTATTAAAAAACGGTGAACTTTAATTATGGGCACAGAAGAAGCGAGTGCCCCGAAATCACAGGTTGAATTATTCCTCCCCACCAATGCATGCACTCCATGCATTTTTTTTTATTTATTATTATATTTTTTAACATTAAATGCCCCCAACCCACCCCCTTCAACTAATTCTTTTCACTTATATATATAATTTATATATATGAATTCTAAATATTTATATATGTAAGACAAAATAAGTTTTTTCCCACATAATTTTTATATTTTTTACATTTTGTCATGTTATCATAAATATAAAATTTTAAAACTCTCTTCTTTTTCATTTTTTTAACACTATAAGACCAAAATGGAGCATTACTAAAAATGGAAGAGTTTCATATATGTTGGTAATTTATGCCAAGTTTAGCATGCCTCTTTTATTAAAAAAAAAAAATTAAAAATTGTTTTCTAACTAAACACTTTATTATATGCTTCTTTTAGAAGAAAATGACTTAAATATTTCCCAAAGAAAAGGATAATACTTATTGCCGGCAAGAATCTATTTACCTCCACCATTTAATTGTTGACAAAGAGAGAGAAAATATTTTTTAACTTTATAATTTTTTTTAATATTTCTTTTGTTCAGACTATGACTTTGAATTTATAAATAGTTTTTATTTAATAGGGGTGGATTCCACATGATTTTCAAAAAATGCTGACGTGACAAGCAATGAGTGGTAGTACTAGAGTTTTTCACATTCCCTCTCTTAACTATGCTTTCTCTCTTATTAGTGTCAACAATTAAATGGTGGGAGCAAACATACCCTTATGCGACCAAGTATATTATCTTAAAATGAGTTAAATATTTCCTTTAAAAGCACTTAAAAATAATACATTCGCTTTTTTAATAATAATAAGGGCATAACTTGGGTATAGTTAGGTTGGATCTATATCTGTCCAACCCACCCCAATCACACAATAGAAAAAATATGAAATATTTATATATAAGAAAAAAGTAGCAAAATGTGAATGTACATTTGAGTGGGTTGCACAAAGATGGATACTGCCTGAGCACCTAAGTTTTTTTTTTCCTAATAACTATGCAATACATACTCTTTCCATTATTCATCATTCGACACACCATTAGATGATATAAAATAATTTTGAATTAAAAAAAGAATTATATTAGACCCTATTTGATTTTGTTTTTATATTTTTTTAATTTTGCCTGAAACTCAAATGTTTACTTAAGAAAGATGAAAACTAGTGTAGAGAATATGAGAAAGTACAAAAATTGTGATAAAACAAACACAATTTTCATAAACCAAAAACTAAATTAAGGATAACCATTTGACTTTTATTTTTTAGCTTTCTAAAATTAAGCTTATTTTCTCCCCATTTATCTATAATAGTTTTCATCTCCCTAAAAAAATAAAAAATATTTGAATTCTTAGCCAAATTCTAAAAACAAAAATTTAGGTCCCGTTTAATAAGCCTTTGATTTTTGAAAATTAATCTTGTTTTCTTCTAATTTCTCCATAATATTTTTCATTACCCTCAAGTAAACATTTAAATTCTTAGTCAAATTTTAAAAATAATTTTTTTTTGGAAACTACTTTTTTTTTTCTTTTTAAAATATGACATAGATTTTAAAACATAAGTAAAAAGTAGATAATAGAACAACTAAATTCATAGGTGAGAGTAGTATTTATAAGTTTAATTTCAAAAAATAAAAAATCAAATGATTATCAAATGGGCCTTAATTTTTTAAAACTACTATTTTAGTTCTTAAAATATGAGTTGGTTTTTAAAACCTAGGTTAAAAGTAGATAACAAAATAAATAGATTCATAGGTAGAAAAAAGTATTTATAAGTTTAATTTTTAAAAATAAAAAATAAAAATAAAATTGTTATCGGTATTAGCTTTTTATTTATTAGTTTAGTTTTCAAAATATTGGTTGGTTTTTAAAACATGGATTCAAATCCTGACCATTTTTTTTGTTAAACTAAAAAACATTATTATCACAAAAAGTTGGAAGGAAAGAAATATTAAAAAAACATTATTATCACAAAAAGTTGGAAGGAAAGAAATATTAAAAAAAACATTATTATCACAAAAAGTTGGAAGGAAAGAAATATTAAAAATAAAAAATCCTAGAGTCCTCAGTTTACTTCTATAAATTTCCCACTAAAAATGCTCCTTCTATCGTTCGACTTCCTTCACCCAACACAACAATGGCGTCTTCGTCTTTCAGTTTCTCCTCCATTTTCTCCGATCAATACCAGCAACTTCTGTTCTCACTTACGGCCTTCGCACTCTCTGCATTCATCTTCTTCCTCACGCGAAAACGCACCTCCAAGCCACGACTCCACCTCCCGCCGGGACCCCGCGGCTGGCCGGTCGTCGGAAACCTCTTCCAGGTCACCCGCACCGGCAAGTATTTCTTCGAATACATCGAAGATGTCCGCCAGATTTACGGCCCGATTTTCACTCTCCAGATGGGCTCTCGCACCATGATTATCTTGTCCGGTGCCGACCTCATCCACGAAGCTCTAATCAAGCGCGGCCCTACCTTCGCCAGCCGCCCCGCCGAGAATCCCACCCGAATCGTCTTCAGCAACAACAAATTCTCCGTCAACGCCGCCGTCTACGGCCCCGTCTGGCGCTCCCTCCGCCGCAACATGGTCGAGAACATGCTCTCCTCCACTCGCTTGAAGGAATTTCGCGACGTCAGG
The DNA here is from genome assembly GCA_036507285.1 of Trichosanthes cucumerina. Taxonomy (NCBI): domain Eukaryota; kingdom Viridiplantae; phylum Streptophyta; class Magnoliopsida; order Cucurbitales; family Cucurbitaceae; genus Trichosanthes; species Trichosanthes cucumerina. The sequence goes on from CM071845.1 coordinate 7,771,497, forward strand.
AAAAACGCCATGGATAAGCTCATTGAACGCATCCGAGCCGACGCCGCCGCCAACGGTGGCGCCGTTTGGGTGTTGAAGAATGCTCGATTCGCCGTGTTCTGTATTCTCTTGGCTATGTGCTTTGGATTAGAAATGGACGAGGAATCGGTTGAGAAAATGGATCAAGTTCTTAAAACCGTTCTGATCACCGTCGATCCGAGAATCGACGATTTTCTCCCGATTTTGAGGCCGTTCTTCTCCAAACAGAGGAAGCGCGCCATGGAAGTGAGAAAAAAACAAATCGAATTCGTCGTACAGTTCATCAATCGAAGGAAAAAAGCGCTTCAAAATCCAGGTTCGGACATTAACGCAACTTCATTTTCATACCTCGATACGCTCTTCGATCTCAAGGTCGACGGCCGGAAATCTTCCCCAACGGATGCGGAATTAGTCACTCTCTGCTCCGAATTCCTCAACGGCGGCGTCGACACGACGGCCACTGCCATCGAATGGGGAATCGCAGAGCTAATCACAAACCCTAACATCCAGAACAAACTCCACGAAGAAATCAAACAATTAGTAGGCGACAGAAAAGTAGACGAATCGGATGTCGAGAAATTGCCATATCTTCAAGCAGTAGTGAAGGAATTGCTGAGAAGACATCCGCCGACGTACTTTACACTGACACATTCGGCGATCGAGGCGACGAAACTCGGCGGATACGACATTCCGGTGGAAGCGAGTGTGGAGGTTTATTTGGCCGGAATCAGCAACGATCCGGAACTGTGGAAGAATCCGGAGAAATTCGAACCGGAGAGATTCATGTCCGGAGAGGAAGAAGCAGATATGACGGGAATCAAAGGAATGAAGATGATTCCGTTCGGAGTTGGAAGGAGAATTTGCCCTGGTTTGGGAATGGCGACGATTCACGTTCATCTAATGCTGGCGAGGTTGGTTCAGGAATTTGAATGGAGTTCGTATCCGCCGAACAGTAAATTGGATTTTACGAAGAAGTATGAGTTTACTGTGGTGCTGAAGAATTCTCTCAGAGCCATTGCCAGAACCAGAGCTTAGGGCAACGAAGAATAAGAAGAAGAAGAAGAAGATTATGTTGTAATGGTTACATTTCTTCGTAGTGGAAATTACTGGTTATATTTTTCCTTTTCGTAAGCGTTTTTTTGCGAATTATCAAATTATACTCTAGTTTTGTCTTTTTTTTTATTATCTTATTTTAGCTGCTATAAACTTATAACTAGGGGTTCAAAAAAACCCAATAACCCCGAATAACCGGATGATCGGTTGGGTTGAGTTATAAATTTATTTAGGTTCAAATAAATGGAAATTTATGGATTGGTTATTTCATGGGTTCATTCAAAATTAATTTGGGTTGATCCGACCAACCAAAATTTATTATTAATTTTTAAAATTATCTTTTTATCTACCATATAATTATATATTAACTCTTAGAAATACATTTTTTAAGTTTTTAAGATGTAATTTTTCATAATATAAATTGAAACGAAATGACTAATTTTAATTCAATGTTTGAAAACTAAAATAAATAGATGATTAACCTATTAATGTTTTACTTTTTCTTAAAAGTAAAAGAATAAATGACCTGAACAACCCAAACCAATCCAACTCAAATGTTTCAGGGTTGGGTTGAAGAAATTTACAACGAGAACAAAATACATCTTATGCAACTCTATAATCCTTTTAAATAGGTTTAAATGTGTTTGTTAAAAATAAATAAATAAATAAGATCCTATCTTACAAGTGACAACCACTATTTCAGAAAGCTATTTTCATTTGATTTTTTCTATGGAGCCCTCTCTTGACCTTAACTAAATACACCCTCGATTAAAATACCATTTTGGTATATGTATTTGAGTATTATTCCATTTTAGTGTTTGTATTTTTAAATGTCTAATCTTAGTCATTGTACTTTCAATAAAGCTTAAAATTAATCGCTATAATAAGTTTGAAGTTAATTTTTTTATAAAAAATAATTAAATAATAGTAATAATTTCAATAAAAAAAATGTACAATGTGAACCTATTTTCAAAATTTGTAGAGAAAAGATTAATAGAAACTATTTTTTTTAAGAAAAGTTAATAATAAAATTTATTGTAGGGACCCAAATTTAAGCTTTATTGAAAGTACATGAATTTGAACATTTGAAAGTACATAGACCAAAATGAAAAAATGTTCAAAGTACAGGGATCAAAATAATATTTTAATTTTTTTAGTTATAAATATTGTTAAATTGAGCAAAGCTTAACAAAATAGGTAGGATGGAAAAATTCAAACTTTAATATCTTCATTAATAATAGTACATGTGTTTATGTCAGCTGGTCATATTTGTTAATATATATGTGATTGTATGTGTGTGTTAATCTTATTAATTGTTGGGCCCATGGGTTTTATTGTCTAATGTTACCCCATTTATTGTCTTATATCAAACTGTTGTTGTTTATGATCATTTAAGGATATTCAACTGCTTATCTTATTTATCCACTTTATTAGCACATTGTACACAAATTTGATCATCACTTTTAGATTTTGTTTAATTTCCCTTTGGATGAGGATATTTTCTTCATTATGTGCTACCTTGTCCCATTTTTTATGCCTTTTTTTTTTGCTTCTCCACAAAGTTTTTACTCTTACAAAGCCACATTATCAATTTTTTTTTTTAAATAAATGTAATGATAAAAATGGTTATTTTTCTAAAGTTTAAGGATTAATATAAATTTGAAAGTTCTAAAAATCAAAATAAAATAAATTTAAAAATTTAGAGATTAAGACCGGCTTGATAATCATTTGATTTTTAGTTTTTGAAAATTGTACTTCTTTTCTCATCATTTTTGTACAATTCTCTACTACGAGTTTCCTAGAAAACATTTGAATTCTTAGCCAAATTCTTTAAATAAAAAAAATACTTTGGAAAATTATTATTATTATTTTTTTAGTTTTCAAAAGTTCGATTGATTTTTTAAAATATAGGTAAAAAGTGGATAATTGAACAAGAAAACTCATTAGTAGAAGTAGTATTTATAAGTTTAATTTTTAAAAACGAAAAATTAAACATCAAATAATTATAAATAGAAATTTTTATTTTTTTAGAATATAGAAATTTTGAAAGTTAAAAGACAAAAATAGAACAAAAATTGAAATTAGTGACCATTTATTTTTTATTTTTCATTCTATCATTTTAATTACTTTTTAGTACAATTAGGGGATTCAAACCACAGATCTTGTAGTCGTTAATACATTCATCATGTCAGTTGAACAATACTCTCTTTGATATGATTTTAATCTTTAAATTTAAAATTGTTTGAGGTGCATTTTGGAAAATACGTATATTTCTTAAGAAAACACTTACTATTTAATCACGTCGAGAAGAAATTTAGTAAAATGTTTCATCTTATATCATTTTTAATATTTTCAATCATTTTTTGGAATTTCTTAAACCACTTTATTTTAATCATTTTTTAATCTGTAAAAACACACTTTAAGACTTCAATAAAATATTAAACATTTTTAAAAAGGGTATTTTTAATTATGGCTAAGTACTTTCAAAGGCATGCTAAAAGCACACTTAAAACAGATTAAATCATCCATTGTGTATTGCTTTAAATGTTTGCCTACTAGAAAATAGTAAATAAACAAACAAAACATATATTAAATTTAAGGCTAAACAAATACTTTACACAAAATATTTATAACTAATTAGAATGATTTTAGGGTAAATACCCTATTAGACTTTAGGTTTGAGAAATGGTTTTCTAGCATTTGTAAGTTTCAAATTGTTGCATTTTAACACGATTTGAAAATGATCCATTCTAATTGTTAACATGAGCACAATTTCATTAAAACATCTATACCTTCGTTTAAAAGTTAAAATTTAATTACTCACCCTACATTTGTTATAAAAAAAAATACATTTTAGTCTATTAGTTTAAATGATACCGAGCGCATGAAGGATGGAGCAGACAAATTGGCAAAATCAACTTGGCAGAGAACACAAAATCCTATCCTTCCTTCACTCACCCGTTAAACCCCTAAAATAATAAAGTTAGTGATATCTACTCATTAGATACTAAATTGAAAGTTTAAGAATTTATAAAAAAATAATTAAAGTATGATGGGGACTAAACAAACATGGTTTAAAAATTTGAAGTACTCATTAGAAACTTTTTCAAGTTCATGGACTAATATGTCCTTGAATATACCTTAGCCAGTTTAAAAATAAACTCATCATGTAGGCTCTAATTAATACAATTAATATGCCAGGTAAGCTTTAAGCTAATAGAGCTAACCACTTAGACTTATCTGACACAATCTTAAATGTTTAAACTCGTTTGATAACTATTTGATTTTTGAAAATTATGCTTGTTTTTTCACAACTTTTCTCTATATTCTCTACAATTAATTTCATCTTTCTTTGAGGTACTATTTAAGTTTCTAGCAAATTTAGAAAACAAAAACAAGTTTTTGAAAACTACTTTTTTAGTTTTCAAAACTCTTAGTTTTTAAAATCATAAGTACTGAGTACATAAGAAACACATAAAAACTCATTGGTAGATGTGATATTTTTAGGCTTAATTTTCAAAAACTAAAAACTAAAAACTAAATGGTTATCAAGCAGGACTTTAGAGATCTATTTGAACTTTCTTGAAGTACTAAGATGAAATTGATATAACTTTGACAATTTTATAATCAAATTTATAATTTAATAAAAGAATGAAAATTTTCCTAATTTTTTCTGTCCAACTAAACCTAGTTTAATCGATTAAGACATTATATTTTCGACCAAAAAAGTCAAAGTTTTGTTTCTCAATTCAACATGCCATTTAACTCTAACAATATAGAATTTTTCAATATTAGAAGTTTATTTTAGAGCCATTTGCATGAATAGCAAAACAAATTTACTTAAATTACAATCGTGTCTATTGCTTATTCAATTTGTAAAAATAGTAAAAAAAAAAAATCCAACCCAAACAGACCATGCACAAAGTTAAATACCCCTATATTTCACGCACGTATTTTTCAATATGAAGTATATTAGTAGTCTATCAATGATATATTATTGATATACGTATTTTTCAATATGAAGTATATCAGTACTTTATTTTTTGCACATTTTTCAATTGAAGTTTGTCGGTAGTCTTTTAGTCATATATTGTTGATATAATAATGATATACCTAAAATGAAGTATATCACTAGTATACTATTGATATACTCAATATTATCAGTGGAATTAACATACTTAAAACGGAGTATATCAATGATATATTAAATATGCAAAATATATTTGATATCCTCTGTCTATATATTATTTAACTGATACACCTATACTACTAATATACTTCGTTGTAGGTACATATTAGTTTATTGATATACCAAATATAAAGGATATCATAGATAGATACACTAATGAGAATAAAATTGAAATAATAAAAATAAAAATCAGAATTTAAAAATTTTGCTATATTTACTAATCTAAAAAACGATGACTATATTTATAAGTATTCTAATATTTTTTTCTTTCTTTTTTTTGAAAACAAGAGAATTTATAACCTACATAGGAAAGTATTTTTATGTCAATCTAATCATAACTCTATCGTTAGAAGTATTTTTAATTCCTCTAAGATATCATAAGGTTGAAATAAGACGTAACATATTATTAAAAAAAATGTTAGGTGCATGATATCACGGTCGCACGATTATATGGGGTTCCATCTCAACACCAATTGACAATGAGAGGAGTAGCTCATATATCTTATATATTGTGAGATTACTCCCTACTTTTCGAATGTAGGATTCTCATAAGGCTAAAATATAAAAGTGTTAAGATACAAGGGACAAAATGAAAATTTAGATAAAATACACTCTTGAATCTTGATTCATGAGATTTGGACTTAGTTTTTATTTAGTTCCTAAGTTTTCAAAACTAACACTTTTGATCTTTGAGAGTTGAATTTAGTTTCCATTTGGTCATTGAGATTTCAAAATTGGCATATTTGGTATTTGATTTCTAATTAGTCCCAAAAGTTTGAAATTAATTTCTAATTACTTTCGTATGTGATAGTTAACATATGCTAACTAGATTTTAATGATATATACTTTTTAAATGAGTTGATATATATATATATATAGTTCAAACTTTAAAGAGAGAGAAACAAGGGCATTTAAAAAGTGATGGTTGGAAGGTGAAAAAGTTGACCACCAAAAGTTTTTATAAAAACTAGGCATTAAAATTTTAGGATGTGACTTTAGAAAAGTCAAAGCTTCTCCTTTTTTTCCAAAATGGAAATTGAAAACTACCCATTTCTCCTTTTATCTTATATTAAATAATTACTCAAAGAACAACAACAATTCATCTTCAGAAAATCACAATACAAGCAAAAGTAAAAGAATTTGAATCAACAATCAATCACAGAAAGCAATAAATACCTGAGATGAAGAATAACACTTTAATAAAATTGACAAGTGTCATAAAGAGAGAGAAAAAAGGAGCTGCATATAATAATAAGAACATGTGATAAGAAGAACAGAGTCAACTGTAATCCACAAGAAGAAGCTGGCAAAGGTGGTTCAATATTTAATGTGACAGCAGAAACTGGAGAGTTTTAGAATTTGGGTCAATTTTTGCAGTTTTCATAGCCCACAGGAAAGTACATGAAAACTTTAAAAACACAACACCACAAGCTTCAGACTGATTCTGATACCAGAATTTAACTAAAACTTAAAAGCCTAAAGCTGCTCTCTCAGCATATTTCTTTTTATAAAATCTCCGAGAGAGGAGAACAAAGCGGCTCACGAGTTAGCTGCTTCGGTTGACGGGGGTTCCAGCTGACATGTTAGCCTCCATTCTCGAGAGGGAGTAACTTCTCCTTTGTGGTTGGTTCTGTATATGCATTTCTTAGGTTTAAAAAAAAAAAAAAAGAAAAGAGTACCATTACTCCCTCTTATGGTTTTGTCTTTATAAATATTTTTTGGTTAAATTACAAATGTGGTCCCTATGTTTTGGAGAAAGAATTTCGTCCTTATGGTAGAATTTCATCCTTATGGTTTGATAAAACCTCATAAATAGTCTCGAGTACGTGACAGTTAGCTATCAATGTGTCAACGAGGTGATCTTTTGTATTTAATAGATTGGGTGAGTTAAGTAGCTGACTAGATAAATAAATAAAAAAAAAAAGAGTCGTCAATTTCTAAAGAAGTTGCATTAAATTATCAATCTTCAACTCGTTCTTTTTGCACTCAGCTACTTAATAAACACAATTAACTAAATACAAAAAACCACATCATTGACACAAGGATAGCTAACTAACATGTATTCAATCCGTTAGTAGCATATTAATTCTTGCCATAGGGGCTATTTATGAGGTTTTATCAAACTAGAGGGACGAGATTCTAATTTTTAAGACTATAGGAATTCAGTTCTAACTCTATCCAAACTATACCGACTAAATTTACAATTTAACCCTACATTTTTTATATTAGTCGACCCACATCATTATTAAAAGATACCAACACAGCAGACAAATTGGAGTACCATACTCCTGTGGCACCTGAAATTTTCTCCAAATATGACAGAGAGAGGGAGGGAGATGAACTATCAAAGCAAACTTCATGGTGTAATTAATGTTGTACAGAAGAAAAGTAACAAAACTGCTCAAAACCAGCAACAGACTAATTCACTAAAAACAACACTTATATACAGTGGTAAATAACAAGACAGACAAGCTTTCTAAGGAGATAGTTAAGGACATCTACTTTTAGGACACAGCACTGTGACCAATCCAGAGTCCTATCACAAGCCAACCACAGAGAAGCTCAAGCATTTGATGGACTTACTACATTTTTGTTTATTGAGCCTTTACTATTCTGGTAACCTTCGGTAAACGAGGAAGCGTTCTCTATCGGATCCGCTGCTCCATTGGCCCGATTCTCTTGGATTGGCTCCAACCCACTGTTTTCATGGTCTCTTAATGGGAACCTGCGGCAGGGATGAGCACAGACATCTGAGTTGAGGTCGTAGTGAGAGCGAATTGCTGAACTAAACAAAGGTTGCATCGTTCGCTTCTTGTCTGGGACCTCACGTAGCGATATACGACAAACCGGGCACGTTGAGTGCTGATGCAGCCATATGTCTATGCAGGTCACATGGAAGGAGTGCCCACAGTAGGGGAGAATGCGCAATAAGTCTTCACTGTGATAATCTGCTAAGCAAACTGTGCATCTGCCATTTTGAAACAGAATCTGATTTAGCTGCTATGTAATAATAGGACTAGAAGATTTGTGTTGTCATATTCTGGTGAAAGTTCACCGTTCTCCAAAATCAATTAGCTAAATTTCAGCAACAAACAATTAAGCTCGCTTTCAAAACTTCTTATTCCTTCAGCTTTTTCGTATGAATACATCGCAAAGAATGGAACTAGAGGAAAGCCATTACTAAAACATAGAAAGAGAAGAAACAAGTTTCAGGTAGAAAAAGTGTCAAATACTATTTTATATTCTTCAACATAAACAACTACCCAGTTCCATGATTTCTCCTATCATAGAAAAAGATGAACAACTTCATAAACAACAATCTTAGCACTTAGCAGTTCTATATCATTCCAATAAAAGCTATGTCAGGTATCTGATTTACAGAATCACAAATGCAATTGCAGGCGATTTTTGCATGGAAATTCTTCTGGTTTAAGAGACTTTTTGCTTTTACTTTCAAGGGGAGATCCTAACTTTCTGCCTAATGGGCGCATGGTTGTGGATTTAACATCCAAGACTATATGTAGGAAAGCTATGTATAGTATATTAAATTTTCTAAACTACAGGGAAGATGGATGATGATAGATAACAGAATATCATTTCCAACCAACCATCCTCAGTCTATGTTTCAAATCTATTGGAAAGGATAAAACTTCAGAGGGAGTTCTTAAATTTCAAAAGCCCTCAAGCCAAGGCGAAAGGAGAGGTGCTTTGCCTTTCTTCACTCTTCACACCGTTTAAAGATTATCATTTATTTTCCCTCAAGAACTGTCAACAAAAGGTATCATATAAGCAATATGAACTTCAGACTAGATCTGGAGATCCACCTTGTTTCCTAGGATAAAAAAATCATCTCTCGTCTTTTCTTTCCCCCAAAAAAACATGAGAGAGACCTTCAGGTGCATGGTGCCCTCCAGAAACTTCTCCACACGCTTGAATAGTATCCATGGTCATGCTTATGCTTTCATGATACCTTTTACACTTCTCTAACATTGCCAGAAAGTCCGGGACTACTTGGATGATCAAGATGTTGTATTAGATTGTTGAAACAAAGCGCAATAAACCAAAGCATATAAACTGTAATTTTACAATTTATAATCCTATTTCAGGTGTAGGCAGCCTATTCTCTTGCCTCATGTTTTCAACAGCACCACCAGAGACTGTAGAGGAAGTAGGAGAAATTTACATCCTATTCCAAAATCTAACGGTTACCTAAAAGGACCAAACGAAAGTCCTAACTATAAAGGTTAGATTCAATTTTTTTTCCCATTTATATTGATTGAGTAGATGAACTTGGTAGACCTGCTATTGTGGAAGTGTATGGTAGGAAAGGGGGAGTGCTAGTGAGTCTTCATCTGTGAGTAAGGGAGAGGGCTTCTATTATGAGTGGGACCCATTTAGTTAAGTTGTTTGTTAGAGAGATACAAGAGGGATACAGTTTCGTAAATCTGGTTAAATATGGTAGCGAGAGGGGAGCAGGGCATCTTTTGATCATTTGGTATATTTTGGCAGCGGAAGAGTATAGGGGGCTATTGAGTTTTTTTAAACATAAAAATAATAGAAGAGGTTCTGAAATGAAAAATTACATTTGCTAGCTACCCCCCCACACACACACACAGGGAACCAAAAAGATATGGGCATGAAAGAGTATTTACAATCATCTATGGAGGATTAACTAAATCCCCATCTTTTAAAATTTAAACAAAAGAATCCTCAAGATTTTACTAGCTATTACAAGGAAACATGAAAATGAGACCAATGAGTTAATCCAAAATAAAGCAACCAGAGGTTATTTCATGAGAGCTAGGAGCAAAGAAGATATGCAAAGCCAGTTGAACTCATCAAAGATATCCTTAAGGTTATTTCATGAAAGCTAGGAGCAAAGAATATATGCAAAGCCAGTTGAACTCATCAAAGACATCCTTAGCCACAATATGTTAATTCTGAAGACTTGGGTGAAGTTTTACTTTATTTTATTTATACTCAAGTTAAAGGGAATTCAACATTGTCAAAGATCCCTTTCATAAAGATCTTAAGAAAGCTACAAGGCAGAGTGAAACTAACGGAACATGATTGAAAGTTTGAACCAGGTCCACTCTGACATGAATATATGGGTTACCACCACCTTCATGCCAAGATGCAATTATCACATCTTGAACCATTGGTAGATGTCTACGAAAGAGAGAGAAAGAGGAAACTCCTGTAACGCATTATCGTTTGTTCCAAATCATAAGAGATTTTAACTAGTAACTCCTTTTTCCGCATCTATTGCCAAGGGCCCAGGCTGATTAGGATTATGCTTGAAGCCAACTTACCAAAATATCTCATAAAAAAATCACCATTCTATTCACTTTTGGAGATTTTTTCAAGAGGCCACCAATCACTCTCACAAAAAAATTTAAACATGGCCGAACGAAACTGTTTATTCCTCCTTTTTGCTTTTCCACCTCAAGGTCCTGAACAGTGTGACAGGGCTAAATATCTGGTTTGTGACATCTCATCCTACCACCCAATATTCACAAATGATTATGCTGAGGGAAAAACCAATCCACTAAAAGACCAATTCATTTCAAGCTCATCATATACCCATAGGTAAAGCACTTAGTCGCCATTCTTTCTCCATTCATTGATTAAACCATTATACTTTACATTAAAATGATGTTAATACATCATCCAAACTTTTCACAGACGCCATAATAGAATCTTATCCACAGGAAACAAATATCAACATATTTCACTGCCATTCAATTATAAAATTCTCTGGTGGCAATTTACCACTGGTAATATATATATTTCAGATAAAAGGGATTTTCTTGAGAAATCATGAAAACCAATGCAGTGAGAAACTGTGAAATGAAGGAGCACATACTGAGCATTTCTCATAGATGAGAAGAATTCATCACTGTACTTCTTAGTTGGAAAGTTAGCTACAACAAAAGGCTCTACACCGTGTAATCCCCGTTCCAGCTGCAACAAAGAAATTCAATGTGTAAATAAAGAGATGTCCACAAACAAATCGGCGTAAAGCATGAAAAAAAAAAACTAAAAGTAGTATATTAAAAAAAATGAATAGACAAATACAAATGTGAAATAGAGATGCACAACCATAAGCACCAACAATGATTGAGTTTCAGAGACCCTTTTTGTTTCTGTCTAACCTCCCAATTCATCAGTAGTTGACTAAAAGTGACAATGCAAAAAGGCTATCAAGAAAATGCATTAGCACACCTATGAAAGAGGGACAACCAAGCAACATGATATCCAGAGATATATGAAATTGACCCTAGCAGACCAAAAAGACAGCGAAAAAGGGGGGGAAAGATCAAAACGGAGTAAAACCACTATATGAAATGAATGCTGAAACTACATTAAAATGGCAGAAAGACAAGTTTCTAAGTGGTGGCACTATAAATATAATGCAGAGAGGCAATCATATCCATTTTCTTGTGAAAAATATGGCTTATGAATCAGCATACGAAATTAAACCCAGAACAGCAAACAAAAAGGGAGAAGAAGTAGAAGGGAAATTAGCACCCCTTTTTCTTTTGGCAAGTGACAAAAATTAAAATCAACAAACCAGTACAAAATTAAAAGTATATATTATATACATCAAATCTGGAAGCAAATTAAATAAGAGAAAAACAAGCTCACCCCACTGAGATCGGATCTAGAAGCGATTGGGAAAGAGCGCCTTGAAGCATTGAGATGAATCCGAGCACAAACAAGCCTTGTGCAGACGAACACGATGAACAAAGTGCTTACAGTGAATCCAATCACAGTCATCACCAAATTTACCCCTGAAGACATCATTCTCGAAATACCCTCTTCTCCTCAACTCAAATTTCCCTTCCAGCACCAATTGAAACTCGAAATTTCCCAATGAAAACCGTTTCTGCAATTCAACAGTGTCTTCTGTTGCCAACTAAAATCGTGCTAACTTCAGCAGCTTCAACCTCGGAAGGAGAAATTCTAATCCCATTCACGCCAAAACTAGAACGAAATTCGATTCCCATGATGAATCATGTCAAGAAAACACTAGAACCCAAATGGGTAATGGAAAAAAGAGGCTAAAATTTTGAATTAATTTGCACGGAAGTGGGAGGACTTAACTAAAGTTAATCAACTGGTGGGTGTCGATATCAGATAGTGACTGTTTTATTGTGGGAGAGAGAGCAAAAATCCCAGAGAAAAAGATTGAAACCATGGTGGGGGAATTGGGAATTGGCAAAAACTGAAAAGGAGAGAACCCATTTGGAGAATTTCGTCTCTCGATTGAGATTGAGAGAGAAACCCAAAACCCACCACTATATCAGTTTTAAATTGGAATCACTGGGAGAGTGGAATTGAAATACAAGTAGTGTTGGAAAATGGAATCTTCTTATGATATTTAAAAAAGAAGAATCAAATCTGTTCACACTTTGATAGAAATCACTACTAAGTAAGTATTAATTGAGCAACAGAAATGAGGGGAAAACAAAATTCAATTACTTACCTCATTTTATATGCCAAGTTGTTTAAATTTTCTGCTTTTAAAGAAATGATAATCATGCTTTAAAAGTGATTAAAGCTTGCAATTTGCTTTAGAAAAAGCTAGTGAATTGATATTTTATTTTGTGTTTGTGTTTGTTACTCTGATTTTAAATTAAATATCTTAGAACTTGCAAAGTCAAATCTTGTTATTTAAGGTTCGATGATGATTTATTTACATTGTTTGAGATTCTTAAATTCATTCAACTTTATCCCAATAAGACAAGTTCATCTTGTACTTGACTTCTTTTGAGTGAAGTTTCAAATAAATTCCTTAAACCTTCCAATATTTGATAGACATGGAATTTTTTTCTCTTTTTTTTCAAGAAAGAAATTTCATCAAGTCCCAAGAAACAACATTTGTTTAATAAGGATAGATTATTCAAGGAGAAAAGAAGAAGATCAATGTCCTAAAAAATGGCATATTATGCAATTCGTGAGCCATAATATTTTAAAAATTAGGCAAAAATCAATTTATAAGGGTATCAATTTACACCTTTCATAAAAAAAAATGTCTCTGCAACTATTTCTACTTGATTCAGTTTAAAATAAACTTAAATGTATTTAAAGAACATTGTTCTTCTAAAAAAATATTACCAAAATAGCAATATATATATATAAAGAGAAATATAGGATGAATAGAGATTAAAAAAAATGTTAACTTTGTTAATTTGATATTTGATGAAAGCTTAAAAGGTTGTTTGGAGCACTGAGTGAGTTATAATAACATAAGATTATAATAGTCTATAGGTTATTATAGTTTGTGGAATCATATAATATTATTTAAAATGCAGAGTAGTATTGTCAGAGGTTATAATAGTCGTGTTTGGGGTGGAGATTATTCTACCATTTATAATAACACAGGTTATTATAACTTGTACCCAAAACAACCCCTAAAAGTTTAATTTATAAGTTTAAACTAATCCACTAATAAAAATTTAAAAGTTTAATTGGTACAATTCTAAGTCTCCACACGTGTGAACTAACAATTTTCAAACAAAATATAAGGGAAGGTGTAATTGATATACTTATAAAAGTTTAGAGTTATAATTAATATAACCCTAAAGTTAGGGATGCAAATGGATTTTTTTTTTTTTTTTTTTTTTTTTTTTTGTTGATATTGATTTTGATCCTTAATGTAGAACGTCCCAAAGTAGAAATATCATTTATGATTAAAAAAAATTAAAGAAAGAGATGGGTGAGGCAAGGCTTAGCTAAATTCTTCAACTTAAAATACAATCTTTGTCATAGTGATGTAATTGATTTTATTTTTTTTCTTCTTTTAGTCCAATAGTTACCAGACCATGTGTCTCGATCCAACCCAATTGGACCATATATTTTTCAAATCCATAGGCACTATATTTTTTTTTATTCATTTATGGGGTGGAAGTTTTATGGTGGAAAACTTTGGTTTTAAATTTTTGGAAGCAATTATAGGCAAAAAGCTTTTGTACTTCTGTCCCTCCAAAAATAGCAAATTGTGAATTTGGAAGTTTGTTTGAAGATTTTACTTTAAAAGAATTTTCTGTTCATAAAAATCAATATTATCGTACCTATAAAATGTAACACCCCGAAAAAGTGAACACAACTATTCGAGGCATTACTTCCAAGTTGCACCTTTCGCGCTGAAAATCCGGCAGCATAACGGCGCAACCTGGAGAATCCAGAAAATTTAAAATGAACCTGAACCTAAACGAGAGCACTTCAAAAGACTCACGAGGGATCCTAGCCTACACCAAACTACACAGAAGCAATAGGTTGGGCTCCAGTCCCTCGGAGTTAACAGAGATCTCAAACAGTAGAAGCATGCTTTGAATACGGAATAAAACAACAGAACATGCTTTAATCCAAACGAAACAGGAACGATACAAACTAAGTTTAAAAACATAACGAAAGAAACATAACGCAACAGAAGAAAAGAAAAATGAAAAGAACAACTCCCAACGCAACCCCTAAGTCCTACAAGTCTTCCATAGCCTCGCAGGGGTCTCGCCGTCGGTGGTCATCTCACTGGTTTGCCTTACCTGCAACAAAAGAAATAAAGAAGGAATGAGTATAAAAATATACTCAGTAAGCAGCCCACTTCGTCCAAGAATAAAGAATATAAAGAACGACCTTAGACTTAGCTAAACACGACACCTAGCCCGCCAAACAACCTCAACAAGCATCCTCGGCCCTACTCTTGCTTTCGGGTTTCTCGATTCTGTCCTACCCTTAGCTCCTAGGCGGGTTGGCGGCCACGTGGCCACGAGACTCATCCCCGGCCCGCACTAGGGCGAAGGACTCTATCCAACCCTCTCGACTCTAAGGATCACACCCCGAGTCGCACAACCCCGGATGGGGCGGACTACCACATCCATAAACATCAAAGCGGTACTCTACCGCGCACAATCAACCACGAGGCTCATTCCGGCTGCACTAGGCGAAGGACTTTATCCAACCCTCGACTCGGGGATCATACCCCCGAGTCGCACAACTGGATGGAGGGCGGACCATCACATCCCATAACATCATCGTCATCTCGCCAACCTCGAGTCTCAGTCTACTAAGGGTTACACAGATACTTAGGACTTGGGCATGCACTAGGGCTAGTTGTGCTAACTACAATCCTAAGGCTCAACGACACTTCCCGAGTCACTTCAGAACTAAGCACGAAATTATCAGGCTTGGGACTGACAATCATAGCAACTGACACAACCAGAGTTCTCAGCACGAACTACTTCGGCTCTACAAGCTACTATTCACGTAGGACTAACAGACAATTAACCCCTGAACCAACAGGTTCGGGTTTCAGTACAGATATGCAACAAACATCAAAGGAGCATGAGTCAGGCACAATTACACTTCTCATATCCTAACATGGTACTACGACCCAAAACAATAAATCTACTTTCAATCAGGTGAATGCATGCAACGTACCCCTAAGCCCTACACTTAGGGGTAATTTGGTCCAAACGACTACTTACAGGGAAAGCCAACGACAACGAGCGGTTCGAGTAACGCGACGTTCCAAACGTGCTTCAACTTCCAAGCTCCTTACGAAAACACGCACAACTTAACAAACCGAAACGTAAAAGTGACCGTAAGAGCTTTCAAGGAGTAAAACTCACCCAACGAAGTGACAAAACGGACTAAGGAACGGACCGAGGCGACCAGACGGAAGGGGACTGTCGCGGCTCTGCAGGCGGCGGCGCGTGGACCGGCGGACGGCAGCGGCGCGTGAACTTGACGGCAACGGCGCGTGGGATGCAGATCTGGAATCCTCACGACCCAATCTACACAGAATCGGACTCCATTTGTCAAAAACCGGCCGAAAATGGCCTGAACCAGCTGAACCAAACGAGGACGACTTGCGGACCTGGGCACGCCGACGGCTTCGTCTGCGACGGTGTTGCGGCGGCTGGACGGCGCTGAGGTCCACGAACGACTGCGACGACGACAGAGACAGAATGGCGGCGAGGTTGAACGGCCTGAGAGATTAGAGAGAGAAACGGCGAGTGAGAGAGCAGAAAACGAAGAGTGAGAGAGAGAAAGAAATCGGAGAGAACGAGAGGGAGAATGAGAGACTGTGTGAGCGAGAGAGAGGGAGAAAGGGGAGAAGAAGAGGCAGAAAGAGAGAGGGTGTGGGCCGCCGGCCGAAACGGCCGCCGGCCGCTTCGCTTGCGGCGCGAGAAGAGAGGGAGGGCGAAGCCCTCCCCGAATTCGTTTTCCTCTTTTTTTTTTTTTTTTTTTTTGAAAAAGGCGGTCTGTTACATAAAATACGTTTGGAGAAGTGAAGTTTGATAACTATTTTATTTTTTATTTTTTGTTTTAAAAAATCAAGCCTATAAATACTACTTTCATCTGTGTCTTTCCGTGTATTCATATCTACTTTTTAGATGTATCTTCAAAAATAAAAACAAATTTTGAAAACTAAAAATGGTTTCAAAAACTTGTTTTGTTTCTGAAATTTAATTAAGAATTCAAGTGTTTTCTTAAGAAAGATGAGAATTATTGTATGGAAGATGAAAACTATTGTAGAGAAATTGTGAGAAAACAAGTATAATATTTAAAAACAAAAAACCAAAACCCAATGTCTCGTTTGATAACCATTTGGCTTTTAGCTTTTTATTTTTAAAAATTAAGCCTATAAATATGACTCCCACCTAAAGATTTACTTGTTTTTTTTATCTACTTTTACCTATCTTTTCAAAAACTAAACTATGTTTTGAAAACTAAAAAAGTAGTTTTCAAAAAGTAGTTTTTATTTAGAATTGGGCTAAGAATCAAAATGCTTCCTTAAGGGAGATGAGAATTATAGTAGAAAAATTGAGAGACAACAAGCATAATTTTCAAAAACCAAAAACAAATAATCAAATAATTATCAAACGAGACCTAAATAATTATCAAATAGAGCCTTGGTTGTTAGATTACAATGGGTGTACGAGGATATATCTTAGAAATAAAGAAATGATATTGATTAATGCCTTGGACTATTTAAAATTAAATACATAATTAGTGAGAAAAAACACATAGTTTAAAATTTATTTTTCGAAATGTAATATTAATAGATGTAAGTTTCATAGAAAATACTTGATTTGCTAAGAACAAAATTTATCTCAAGGTCAACAAGAATCTTTCTATTAGTTACCACTAAATATTTGACAGCTACATTTAAAAAAAAAAAACAAAAACAAAAAAAGAAAATCTCTCTTTTACTAGATTCCTCTTTGGTACTTTTTACTATAAAAAAATTTTGGTTGCTAGCAGCATTTTTGTTCACAAGTCAACATGTAAATTTTGGATGGACATGTTTGTGGATGCTGCTTTCAATAAGACTCCAGGACAATTAGGTTTGGGTGTTGTAATTAGGTATCCAGATGGAAAGGTCATGGCTGCTATGGAGAAATGCAGCAACATTGTAGTATCACCAACTTGTTCAGAGGTGGTAGCCATTTTAGAGGGGGTTCGATTGGCACATAGATTGGGCTTGTCATCAGTGCATGTTTACTCTGATTCCTTAGGCATTGTACATATGGTCAATGGTGTTATGGAAGCATCAACGGAAGTTCATAACATAATCTACGATATCCTCTCGTACACAAAGGAGTTTCAAAGGATTGTGTTCTCCTATACACCACGTGAGTCTAATGTTCTGGCAGACGCTTTGGCCAAGTAGGCTTTGTCGGGGAACTCCAGCCTCTGGACAACTGATCTACCATCTTGGTTTCTACTTTTGTAGCTAATGTTAAGGCAATTGATGTAGACCGAAGGGCTTGACAATGTTTAATGATTTCTTTCTCCAAAAAAAAAAAGTCAACAGGTAAGTTTTTTCTTTTTTTAATTAAGACCCTTGATACTCTAATTAACTTTGGGGCGATGAGTGAGTTATAATAACATGGGTTATAATAGTCTGTGGGTTATTATAATCTGTAAAATCATATAATATTATTTAAAAAACAGAGTAATATAATCTGGAGTTATAATAATTTGTGTTTAAGATGCAGAGTATTACAAAGTTTATTATAATTTGCGTTCCTAATATACCCTTAATCTTTATGATTGCTAGCAGCATTTTTGTTCACAAGTCAACGAGGATTTTTTTTTTACCCATTTTTCTCATAAAATACTACATGGGAGTGGTGACTTTATAAATTCACTTGATTATGGTGATGACTTCTTCACTAGATACAATTTTTGTAATTGCTTCTTAGATATATATCATAAAAAGAAAAATAAAAAAAGACGTGTGGTCCCCTCAATTTTGTGTGTTTTCTCAATTCCAATTACTTCTCAATTGTTGTTTGTCATCTAAAAAAAATATTGGGGTGTGAAAAATGAAAGTCTTCCTAGTGATTATTCTCCAACCAATACTTAATTTTTCAACATTTCGCTGCATTACAAAAGGTTAACATGTTTATTTGAAAATCCCAACAATAAATAAACAATTTTTAATAAAAAAAAAAGAAGGTCAATTTCATTCTTCATTCTTCACTTACTTTTTTTAGAACAAAATAGGTTTATTTCTTTCTTTAAAAAAAGTACATCCTTAAATTTTGAGTTATAGGTGTGTTTAGTCCTAAGTTTTTAAAATCTACTTTTTTTTAGTTC
The DNA here is from genome assembly GCA_036507285.1 of Trichosanthes cucumerina. Lineage (NCBI taxonomy): Eukaryota > Viridiplantae > Streptophyta > Magnoliopsida > Cucurbitales > Cucurbitaceae > Trichosanthes > Trichosanthes cucumerina. The sequence goes on from CM071845.1 coordinate 7,790,371, forward strand.
CTGAATTTTGAGAAATAAACTTAAATAGTCCATCGCACTAAATTCTTTCATTTTCTACTGTAATTTTATCATTATTTCTTCTCCTTCATATACTTTCTTTTACAACAAAATATGCTAATTTGAATTTTCCTTCTTCTTCTTCTTTTTTTTAGGAACAAAATATGCTAATTTCTTTAATTTGATTTATTTCTTGTCAATCATATGCTATTCCACTCGCTACTTTCAATGTGATCACTACTACCAATCAAAATTATAAAGGAAAAAAAATAAAATTAATGTCTGAGTCCTTCATAATTTTAATTTGTAATTAGCATTTAAAAGTAATATTCCTTTTATTTAAAAATTGAGAGAGAAACAGTTAAATGAATAAAAATCTATTATATCATCGGTTCTTTTAGGTAAATCAAGTCTCTCTCTTTTTTTTTTTTTTTGTAATCTAATATATAGTACTTTTTAGGTAAATTAAATCTTTAATTTAGGGCAATAGTTTAATAGGGCAAATGCATACATATTTACATTTTGTGAAAATATAATTTGACTAATCATAATACATTTTTACCAACAAGAGCATGGCTCAACTGACATCAAATAAGATTTATAACTAAGAGCTCATGAGTTCGAATCTCCCACCTCCAATGTTGATGTACTAAAAAAAAATCATAATACATTTTTGGTAGTTGCTTATATGAAGGAGAATTATTTGGATTTTTTTCCTTTCTTATTTGCTATAAAAATAAATATAATTCTTGGTCACATGTCATCATCAAGATTACAACACATCATTTCCCTATGTTAATTTTTTTTACAAAGAAAAACTTATTTAAAGAAATAGTTTAAGTGATTCCTTTATCTAAAAAAACACTTTTAAATTTTAAGATAAGAAAAGAATTTTATTTTATTTTATTTTTTAACAAACAATTTCTTTTGTTGGGTGGAAAAGCAACTTTTTATTTGGGTCCAATCCGAAATGCGTAGTTGTTAACAAATGAGTGCTTCCCCAAGTTGACAATGTCAATATCCAAAAACGATAAGAAAAAAAAACAATAGACTTCTTTTTTAAAAAAAAAATAAATACTATTGGAGATTAAAACTTGTAACGTGTGAGATGAACAAAAAATTAAGAGATTTACCCACCATTGCATAATTGGAACTAAAATTTTAATTTTTTTTTCTTTCCAAATTATAAATGAGAATGTATAGAAAAAGGGAAGAATATTATAAGAAACAATATGTTTATTTAAAAAAATTATGTTTATTTAATAGAAGTGAAAACAGAGACATAGTTTTCTCTATTAAAAAAAAAACAAAATTAGAAATAAAAAGATTAAATGAAAATGACATTTTGGGTGCTACCTACCCCACCCCATAAAACATCTTTGCCAAGGTAAAAAAAAAAAAAAAAAAAACAAATAGATATTTAAAAATGTTTGGTTGTCCAATGAACTATGATACAAATACAATATCATATTGTTGGTCCAAAAATATCTTGGATTGGAGTTTGAAAATGTCAATGTCAAGTCAATTAGTGCTTTGTTTTATATTTTCAAAAACAATTTATGAGGAGTAATGGTGAGCATGTATAAGATTTCATTCTCCTTTACATTAAACACAAATTGAGATTTCCAATTGAGTTGGAAAGATTTCCAGTGGCTTATTGAAAATTTGTATGGTTTTTTTATAAGTTGTAGTTTCTTATTTTTAATTAGTGTATTAATTTTTTTTTTCAAAATTGGGGTTTAGCAGCAGTCCGTTGGAGTCAATTTTCTGTCACAATCGACACCGAACCAACTATGTTGATTCAATCGAACGACTTTTTTTTTTTGCAGAAAGCTTAAACCAGCAGACCGAACCGCAAAAAACTAATATATATACATATATAAACTTATTATACATTTATACCTTACATTTTTTTTCAAAATTAATTTAAATAAAAAATTTGTTAGGTTGCCCTTATCCTATTAATTATAAATTTATTTTTATTTCCTATTAAATATTTGAATGATTCTCATTAATCACTTTAAAGTCTTTTTGGATACTTCATCTACCAAGTGTTTGTTCAAAACATGTTTTATAAATTAATCCCACTTGTTTGAAGCACTTTTTACTTATTAAGATTTAAAAACAAACCACTTTTGGTCACATAAAATCACTCAATAAGTTATACTAAATCCACTTTAATGATTAATTTTTTTCGAAGGTGTTTGTAAAAAAGAAAAAAAGATTTTGTTCCCAAAAAAAAAAAACTTTTTTTCACCTGTTATTTCAAACACATACAGGACTTCTACAAAAAAAGAAAAGAGGAAGTGTGAGCAGCAGTTTCTCATAGAATCTTAGAATGGTTTTTCTTTTCATATGATAAGAGAAAATAACAATGAAGTACTTTACTGTCTCAACTTGGAAAGGCAACCTCAACAATGTTCCAACTGATGCTCCCAAGAGATCCTGGTGGGATAAGGACTTAGAATGAACTTTAAACTTTCAAATTAAAAACTAGAGAACTGAAAAGCTCTCATCTCGCAATGGAGTGGGTTTGCAGATCTCTTGGTTGTTAAGGGTGCAGCTCGCTAATCGGACACCGATGACTCGAGGCAACCGATGTCTCGAGGAAACCTACTGCTAACTAGTAAGGAGGCTTAGAATGAGTTTAAGCTTCCCTGACTAAAATATTCACTAACTTAAAACTCTCGTTGTCGAGTGGGCAAAGTCTCCCTAAAGGTTGACAAAGTAGGACACGAACAGTTAAACCATTTGTTGGTTTATTTGTTTACTTATGTAGATAATTATCATTTATTGCATTGCATTATATTGCTGGATTTATTTCCTTACTTGTAAATTCCTTATGTGTAAATGGGTATCTCTTTAAAGAACCCTAATTCTTATGAGATCAATACAGAACATACAGTATTCATTCTGTCTTCATGGTATCAGAGCAGAAAAGAAAGAAAAAAAAACCCTAGCCGCCGCTGTCTTTTAACTAGCTCTCCGGTCAATTTCTCTGGGTGATCTAAATCACAACTCGATCTATACCCAGACCTTACAGACCACAATCTGTAAAAAGACAGGGAGGAAATCACCAGATCGATCTTGCCAAAGCTACAGTCGTTTTGACCGAAGAACTGCGCGAACGTCTGCACGCACGAACGGCTGACGAGCGACCCGCGAACGAGTGACCCGCGAACAACCCGGCTGACGAGCGACCCGCGAACTGCACTCGCGAACGATTGACCCGCGAACAACGGCTGAAGACCCGCGTGCACCTGAACACCCGCGACCCGATACCCGAGACCCGTGTCTAAGTGCACAGTAGCTGCAAAGATCGTGTACCGTGACCTACTGGTTTTTTTTTCCAGTTTCTGTGTTATATTTTATCGGGCTCACTGTTTTCTTTGGGATTACTACAGAGTGTTCAGGTTTTTGGGTTGTTTTTTTATTGATCAAACAATGTCGCAAAATAAGGTTTTGTCCACTGTTAAAACCTTAGACAGTCGTGGTCATTCCAATAGCCCTATTGTCCAAATTACTACAATTCGACTTAATGGAGACAACTTTCTGCGTTGGTCCCAAAGTGTCAGAATGTATATTCGCGGACAAGGGAAGATTGGATATCTCACTGGTGATAAAATTGCATCTGTCAAGGATGACCCGTTGTTTGTTGTATGAGATGCTGAAAACTCCATGGTTATGACTTGGCTAGTCAATTTCATGGTAGAAGACATCAGTTGTAACTACATGTGTTACTCTACTGCGAAGGAGCTATGGGACAGTGTGACTGAGATGTACTCTGATCTGGGCAATCAATCACAAGTATTTGAGTTGAATCTCAAGTTAGGTGATATACGACAGGAAGGTAACTCAATTACACAATATTTTCACTCCTTAAAACGGATTTGGCAAGATCTCGATCTCTTTGATTCATATGAATGGAAGTCTATAGATGACCGAAAACATTACAGGAAACTAGTGGAAGATGGTTGGATTTACAAATTCTTGGCAGGCCTCAATGTTGAATTCGATGAGGTTAGAGGTAGAATACTTGGTAAGACTATTCTCCCGACTTTTAGTGAAGTTTTTTCTAAAGTGCGCAGGGAAGAGAGTCGTCGGAATGTTATGATTGGAAAGAAATCGGCTGAGTCGGTTGAGAGTTCAGCCTTGGTGGTTGAAGCACACAAGGTTTCTGATAAATCAAAGAATCATGAAAAACCTCATGTCTGGTGTGACTATTGTAACAAACCCCGACATACTCGTGAGAGATGTTGGAAACTTCACGGAAAACCTGCAAATTGGAAAAGTACAAGGCAAGGTGAAAAGAGCAACAATCAACAATCTTCTAATATGGGACCTTCAAGTGCTAATGTTGTAGAGTCCAACCCATTTAACAAAGAGCAAGTTGATCAACTCCTGAAGCTGCTAAAGGTCACTTCATCATCTGGTAATCCTAGTGTTTCCTTGGCACAAACAGGTAATTATTCTAAAGTCCTATCTTGTCTCCACTCCTCTCCGTGGATTAAGATTCCGGGGCCTCTGACCATATGACTAGTTCTTCCAAATTATTTGAATCATATTTTCCCATGTATTGCAATGAAAAAATTCGAATTGCAGATGGTAGTTTCAATTCTATTGCAGGAAAAGGAACTATTAAATTAACCCCACAGATTACTTTCCACTCTGTTCTTCATGTCCCTAAATTAGCTTTGTAGAATTTGTTATCTCTGTTAGTAAAATCTCTAAGGATGCTAATTGTCGTGTTACCTTTTTTTACTCTCATTGCATCTTTCAGGATCAGGATTCGGGGGAGACGGTTGGGCGTGCTAGGATGCTCGATGATCTCTACTATTTTGATGAATCTCCAACTAGCCATAAAAAAGTTCAGGGCTTGAGTAGTGTTAGTTCTCCTTCTACTCAAGAAACTATCATGCTTTGGCATCGTCGATTAGGACATCCTAGTTTTTTCTACTTAAAGTATTTGTTTCCAAATTTATTTAAAGGAATTGATTGTTCTGTTTTTCATTGCGAAAGTTGTATTTTTGCAAAAAATCATAGATCAACTTATTTGCCAAAACCTTACAAGGCTTCTGCACCTTTTTACTTAATTCATAGTGATGTATGGGGTCCCTATAAAGTTTTAACTCATAGTGAAAAGCGATGGTTTGTTACATTTATTGATGATCACACCCGTTTAACTTGGATTTATTTGTTAACAAAAAAATCAGAAGTGAAGGAGATTTTTATTCGATTTTACAACATGGTTGAAACCCAATTTCAGACTAAAATTAGCATTCTCCACTCTGATAATGGTACTGAGTATTTCAATGAACACTTAACTGATTTTCTGCAAGCTAAATGAATCTTTCATCAATCCACGTGTCGAGATACTCCCCAACAAAACGGTATAGCAGAGCGCAAAAATCGTCATTTACTTGATGTTGCTCGTGCACTTATGTTCTCTATGATATGTTGCCTTTCTTATTTGTGGGGTGAATCTATTCTAACAGCTGCATATCTTATAAATCGAATTCCTACAAAAGTTTTAGATTTTAAAACCCCTCTAGATCACCTCAAAACCTTCTTTCCCAATGTCCGTTTGTTTTTTGATTTATCGATCAAGGTGTTTGGATGTACTGCTTATGTTCACATACCTAGCTTCTCTTGATCTAAATTAGATCCTCGAGATGTTAAATGCATCTTTTTAGGGTATGTCTCCCACAAAAAGGCCTATAAATGTTTTGATCCTGTGACCAAAAGATATTTCGAAACCCTGGATGTTTCTTTTTGGGAAAATCAATCATTTTTTTAAAAATTCTCTTCAGGGGGAGATAATACCTAATTTAGAAGATAATTTTTGGGATACCTCTCCTCTTCCTAACATCATTAGTCCAGAGATTACCAACTCTAGTTCTTCGCTGCCAAATATGGAAAATTCTTGTTCAGGGGGAGAAACACTACAAAATAATCAAATTGATCGAAATACTGAACTTCAGGTTTATACTAGAAGGATGGTGAATCAAAAGAATAGGGACCAAACAGTGGGCTTATCACGAAACCAATCTGATACTCCGTTGAATGATTCTGAAGGTTCAGGTAACATACCCTCTAACCCCATTTCTTCATCAACGTACAATCACTTATCTGAAATATCTGATCTTGATATTCCAATAGCTCATAGGAAAGGTACTCGAAACTGCCCTAATCCTAAATATCCTATTGCAAACACCTTTCTTATCATAGATTGTCTGATAGCCATAGAGTTTTTACCTCTGGGATAACCAATCTGTTTGTCCCGAGGAATATATAGGAGGCTCTAGATGACTCGAACTAGAAATTAGCAGTTATGGAGGAAATGAATGCCCTTAAACAGAATCACACATGGGACATTGTAGAATTACCAAAGAATAAGAAGCCAGTAGGGTGCAAATGGGTATTTACTATAAAGTGTAAAGCTGATGGAAGTGTTGAAAGATATAATGCCAGACTTGTTGCGAAAGGCTTCACTCAGACCTATGAGATTGATTATCAAGAAACTTTTGCCCCAGTTGCTAAAATTAATTCCATTAGAGTCCTACTATCCATTGCTGTGAATGCAGATTGGCCACTTTATCAACTTGATGTCAAGAATGTTTTTTTTAATGGAGAACTTAAAGAAGAAGTATTTATGGATTTACCACCTGGCTTTGAGAAAAATCTTGGGATTGACAAAGTATGCAGGTTAAAGAAATCTCTATACTGATCTTAAACAATCCCCTAGAGCGTGGTTTGAAAGGTTTGGAAAAGCAATCACTAGTCATGGATTTCTTGAGCCAAGCGAGATCATACCATCTTCTATAAACATCACCGCAAATAACAAGATTGTTGTTTTAATAGTATATGTTGATGACATTATTCTCACAGTGTAGTGATGAGGCGAGTTAAGCGGCCTTAAGAAAAACCTAGCTAATGAATTCCAAATTAAAGATCTCGAGTCTTGAAGTATTTTCTCGAATGGAATTTGCTAGATCAAAAGACAGTATTCTTGTTAATCAACTAAGTATATTATTGACTTACTTGAAGAGACAGGATTACTTGGTTGTAGAAAGCGTGAGAAACTCCCATTGAGCCAAATTTGAAATTGCAGAGTCACGTGAGAAAAGGAAGTAAAAGACAAAGAAAGATATTAAAGACTTGTGGGAGATTGATCTACTGCCTCACACACGTCCCGACATCTCCTTTGCGATCGATGATGGTAAGTCAATCTATGCATGCTCTAGATCAACTCATTTTGAGAATTTGTATAGAATCCTCATGTACTTGAAAGGCACTCTGCAAAGGTGTATTGTTTAAGAAGTATGGGAACCTACAGGTTGAAGTTTACACCGATGCAGATTGGGGCGGGTGTAGTGCGACGGATAGGCGATCTACCTGCAGTTCTTCGTTCCTTTGTTGGAAGAAATTTAGTTACATGGCGGAGTAAAAACAAAGTGTAGTGGCGAAGCGATCTTTGAAGTTCGAGTATAGGGCCCTAGCTCATGGTATTTGTGAGGGTATATGGATAAAGAGACTATTGGAAGAATTGAAATTTTGTCCAGAACAACCCATACGTATTTATTGTGATAATAAGGCAGCGATCTCGATTGCTCATAATCTAGTCCTTCATGACAGGACAAACCACATTGAGGTTGATAAACATTTTATAAAAGAAAAGATTGATGCAGGTGTTATATGCATTCCATATTTGCCTACGACAGAGCAAATTGCAGATGTGTTAACAAAAGGGCTTCCGAAAACACAGTTTGACAAGATGATCAGCAAGCTGGCAATGAAAGACATCTTCACACCAGCTTGAGGGGGAGTGTTGGTTTATTTATTTACTTATGTAGATAATTATCATTTATTGCATTGCATTATATTGCTGGATTTATTTCCTTACTTGTAAATTCCTTATGCGTAAAAGGGTATCTCTTTAAAGAACCCTAATTCTTATGAGATCAATACAGAACATACAGTATTCATTCTGTCTTCACCATTCTCATTACATAAGTCAGTCTCGATACCCCGACGATCGAAAGAAAAGATAGAAACAAAAGCATGCAATGTCCTACAGAATCTTAGGAATTCATGAACTACTGATGACATTTAAGCAAACACAAGTTTTGAGCTTTTGATGTGTACTACCAGAGCAAATGAGTGTAGGATTCATAATATCAAATAGTTTATTTTATGTATGGAAAGTTGGAAATAACATGATGTCTAGGCAGAACAAATTTCAAGTTACAGGACAAATAATAATAATATTACAAACTTACAGTATGATACAAGGTCAAATCTCCTTTTAAGGCCAATTTCCTTCCAGCAAGTTTGCAGAAACCAAGAGAATGCAGAAATGGCCTTCCAAGATACATGAGTCTAATGTTGCAGAAGAAAAACAGCTCTCCTGGAACCTGAAGAATGTATCACATGCCTATACTGATAAATACAAGCAACTATCTATACATATTTGGCCTAAATTGATCATCATAGTATGAATATGGGTTGGGCGGAGGCATTTCTGCGGTCCGACCAGGAAAAGTTCTTAAAAAACTATCATCGGGATGTATGTTTGAGGATACTGGACGTGATGGATAGTTGTGTACATAAGGAGAGGGTTGAACTGCATTGAAGTATGGATCGAAACGAGGCTTCTGGTTGGGATTTTTCCATCTATTCTCAGGAAAATGGTTGGTCAGATATCCATCTCCGGTGAAACCTGAACCAGGGTGGTAGTTGCTGTTGCGTAAATGAGCATCTCTTAGAAAACTTGGTCTATCCTCCATTTCATGACCAGGGAACAATTGATGATTTGCAGATAATGCAACACCCTCACCAGGATAATGAGTAGTTAATCTTAACTGAGAACTCAAACCTGGGAAGTTTGTTTGAGTAGAAGCTTCAGCAGCAAAGTCAGTTGGAAGCCTGAAGAGCCCTGCACATCCAACAGGGATTTCTAGCCTATCCCCAACTTTTCCCTCAGAACGGGCTCCAATGGAATTATCAATTGATTCACCTTCTACAGAGGGTAATTTGTTGATTTTCTTTGTTAGTGATAACTTCGCTTGTTTAAGTGCCTCAAGTACACTATTTAACGCAGGTGGTTCATGTGGCACCAATGCATATAGATCATTATTGCCGTGCGGGGTTTCTTGGTCATAGAAATTGATACCACCATGAGATGACAATGGTCTTTCCGGGTGCCCATGATTGAGTTGGGAGGTACTTGGTGGTTCTTGTTCACTGTTTTCTTGGCTTTCTTGGCATTGCTTCACATTAGCCATAGGAAAGGTAAATTCTTCAAGTGATCGTGAAGTAGAAACGCTATTCGTATTCGGATCCTCCAAGTCTTCCACATCAGCACACAACGATGGGCCAAGCCTATTGGTTTGAGCTTCGGACGAATCTCTAGTGACACAATCAACTGCAACCTGTGATTTTGCCTCATTTGCAAGAAAAGCATTATTAGATGGATTTGGGACTTGAGCCCTGATCTCGTCCCTTTCTTCAGTGATATCTGAATGGTTTCCAGGGTCACAAGAATCCTACATAAGCAATGAACCAAAAGAGAATAATGAGTTGTTAAAGAAACTGCCACTGTGCATACAACAATGTAATTAGCTCAAAACCAGAGGAAATATTGTCACCAGCCACGGTCCCACAATGTTCTAACATTTACAGACTAGTACAAGGAGAAAGACACTTTAGATGGACATGATCAACTTGAAGCAGGTAATTGGGTGCAAAAAAACAAGGTCTGGTTCATCTTCATCTCTGATAGGATTGACTGTAAAACAGGTTTGCCAAGCAATAAAAGCCATGGCCAACGGCTTCCCTTTTTCTTTTTGTTATAAAAAAAAAAAAAAAAACAAACAAACCTTATGTAATCGTACAGATTTACTAATTCATACTCCTCTCCGGTCCCACAGATTTGCATTTACTTATTTATACTCCTCTCCTGAGGATTAAAATTTATAATCATGATATCATTGAAATTGATGTTTGCTAATGAACTGAAGCTTCTTGCTCGAGAAAAGAAAGAGCAGGCATTACCAAAGTTAACTAGCTAAAATAGGAAAGACTTAAGAAAAAAGTGACCAGTAAGACGAAGAGTGCTCATCAGAGAAGGTAGATGATAAGAAAGAGGGAATGCATGATCCTAGCATCAAAGCAAAGCTTTCATAGGAACCTCAATTCAATCGTGGACATAATGAAAGGAATAGTCAGTGGTCACAAGTAATCAGTTTCTGATGGAACATACGGGAGTACTGTTGTTATTTTCTCTGAACTTCTCTTCCCATTCTCTTTGAGCCTTTTCCATTGCTTCATATTGATCAATGAGTTGTGCTTGACATTTCAATGCCTTCTCCATATCATTTACTTTTTCATACTCATCTAAATCGTGATCTTGATCTTTATTTCCTACACTATTAAGAACTTCTGAAGAAGGGCGTGACTTTTCATGAAGTTCATAGTCATCTCTCAATAGCTTGTGCCCATTTACAGAGAAATTTTGAGAGTCTTCTGAACAAGTAGATGGTGCAATCTCTTGAGAACCATCCACACGTGCCTCAGATTTGACCTCTTGCTCCCCACCTAGTGGTCTGGTATGCAAAAATACTAATTAATATTTCAAGTACAGAGTTCAATAAGAGTTCAAAACTCTACAACATCTCTTTGGCACTTAATCAAATGATTGAATTACACTTTAAGGATCTATGACATAGTAGAAGAAGTCAACTATCAACTATCACCCCTATGAGATAAGCCAAACAGGTCGAGGCAAGCCTGTTAGAATTACTAATGAGTACTGTATGTCTTAATTAATTGATGGATTTCAAAAAGTATTAGAGTGAGGATTGATAAAGTAAACATTGTTTGCTCTACATACCATTCGAGCCTAACTTCTAACTTGTCATTTTTTTTAAGATAAGAGACAATACTTGCTTTTCCAAAGATAGAATATAAAAGAAGCGGACAAACAGCAATCTTATCCAACAGCCGCAGAGTGTGGCATATAAAAAGCACTCCAATCAGCAAAGATAACAAAAGAGTAACAGTTACAAAATTGTATACGAAATGGCACCAAAAAGAGGTCAAGATGCTCACATCATCTAAAAAAAAACACCATTCTCTATAAAGGAGTCTCAGAAAGTTATATTCCTTTTAGAATAAAACACCACCATTTGTAGGAGAAGGGGCAACATAAGAACATATTAAGATTAACTAAATGGATTAACTTGAGAGAGAGATTAGTAAGAATTGATTAAATGGGTGGTTTGAGAATTATAAGGACGATATGAAATTCAAATTCTTTTTTTAACTTGAATTAAGGAAACATGAAAAATCCCACTTTTTTTTCTCATCTTTGGAAAGCTTAAATCCCAAAGAAGATAAGGTTTTTCTCCTCCTAGGTTGCTCTGGGGAGAACAAACACCAGGATCTTCATCTATGGTTTTGGGGTTCCTAGTGTTCGGCGTTCAGCAAGAGGGGCATCAGAAAACTTGGATTATGGGTCATAGAGGTGTCACTTTGCAAGTTTGCGTTGGAAAATGTGAGATAAATGTCTTGACAAGTGGTTTTCTTTGTGATTATTTGAAGTGTCTAACTATAGAAAAATAGGAGAATTTTATAGATTGTAGTCATTTTCTGTTCACAATTATATTGGAACAATGACGATGACAATTAAATTCAGATCTATCCAAAATCTAACTTCAGCAATTAGGAAAATAGTCACTCCAAGATGCCATGTCTCCAAGTATAATAACCTAGAGTCTCAAGTCAAAAAGAAATTCAAAAATAGAGGGGAAAGATAAACAGCTTAAGCATACCTTGCATCTTTACGTTTTATCTGGCGGCATGATCTTCCAAGTTGGTGTTTTGGTGAAGAAGAACCAATAGAAGTAAAACTGCTTCGACTTCTTACAGAAATTTTTTTGTACTTCTCACGAGTATGTGGTGAATCATTGCGTCCCTTCCAAGACAGGCTTCCACCTAGCACTGGAGAAGTATCAATATCAGAACCTGAATATTCTTCACGTTCATTTCTCCTTCGTGTTGAACTGGAGTTCACATCTTCTTTTGCAGGATCATTCTCAACTTTTGATTCACATGGTGTTTCATGGTCAGAATTTGAATCAAGTGTCTCAGAGATATCACTAGCGCCATTATCTTCTAAAATGGCAAGTACGTCTGCTGTGGCCTTTTCAGCCATCTTTCTTTGAAGAGACACGACCTTTAGCTGCTCCTCCAGTTCTGCAACCTACAGTAAACAAATGATATCTACAGATCAAACACATGAGACAGAAGCCATAGAAAACCAACAAAAAGAAGAAACAAACACTGAACTTTGTTTGCTAGTTCATCCGCTCTTTGTCTTGCACTTTTTGAAACAGATCTTTCGGATAGAAGTCGAGCACGAAGAAACTCAATAGTCATTGCAGTTGTGTCCTCCACACCAGGAATGCTCCTGATACACCAATGATCATTAAAACACACGCAAACCAGAGAGAGTGCGGCAATGAGCAGGGGAGAAAAAAAAAACTGAGGAAGTAAAGAATGTAAACTAATTTAAAGTTCAAATTCAATCACGGGCACTTCAGCATTTGACCACAACCAAACATACTACAAGAGTACGAGTACAGTTCATTTTCATAATAATCCATAAATTTGTGTGATGTTTTTAAACATTAACTTAAAGAAGATGCATCTGATCCAAATCTTAAGATAGAAACCATAAATTTCATTTCTCTTGTGTATATCCCGTCCATGAAATTTATCGCAATCTTTAGCTTTGAGACAAAGCCGTTTACGTGCAAAAAGATATGTCCCATCCATGAAGGAGCTAAAATGTCTCGATCGTATCACTAAAGAAATGAAACGGTACAAGAGAAAAGAAAAATCCTCGATTAAAATGCAAAAAGAACAAAAAGATCAAATGAAAAATGGGTGAGAAAAGATGAGGCCAAATATAAACAAAAAGAAACCATGAAAATTTTCCTATGCAAAGCGGTCTACGCCTGCCATTATTGATACTAAGCAAGTTAAATTACAAAACAAAATTCGATTACTCAACTCTAGAGGACGGCAAACAACTAATTCATACTCCATAATCATATAGAAGAAGTTAATCAAAATCATGTAAAACTTATCTTATGCACTTTGTTCAAGACACAAGCTCAAATTACAACGAAAACTTAGAGCAAGACGTAGAGAAACACAAACTAAAAGAAAACCCACGAACTAAAATCACTTCAAGCACTGAAAACCAGAGCCAAACATAGGATAACTATTAAAATCAAAGACACCCAGATGAGTCGTACCTCGGATCTTGCTGATCCTGATCAGGAATCTCCATTAACTAACTGATAAAAACAACTTCAACCTCGAACTTTCCAGTTTCTACGCAGATGGAAGAGAAGAACAAGACGAATGACTATGAACTCAGCATCAAAAACAGGAAAATTGAGCAGTAGAAGAGAAATGAAAGTCTCTGAGGAAATTAGAAGAAGAGATGAAGATTAAAGAAAAAACCCATGCTGACCTCAGAAGGAAGCTTCCATGAACCCTAACGGAGACTTTTACTTTCACTATGAGAGGAGAAGATGAGAATGGAAGAGAAATTCCATTTCCACGACCATTTGATTGAACAAAGATGGGACCAAAAAATCAACTGCAAATCGTGAATGTTTGGGTCCGATTCGATTAAGACAATATCCACTGCAATTCAAGTATATTAATACCGTTGAAGTAAAGTACTAACATTTTTAACCATCTATAATTTCTATCCATTTTTTCATCACCTGTTTTAACTAACAATTTACTCTCAACTTTGTTATGAAGTTTGATTTGTAACTATTAACTTATTATATTTTTAGTTATCTGAAAATTATTTTTAAGATATAATGAGATTTTTTGTACTGAGGTTAAAATATTATTTTGATCTCTATGCTTTCAAATATCTAATTTTAGTTCATATATTTTTAATAAAGCTTCAAATTAGTTCTTAAATAAGTTTGAAGTTAATTTTTATAAAAATTGATTAAATAATATCAATAATTTTAATATATAAAAAAAAACACAATGTGAACATATTTTTAAAATTTATAGAAAAAAACTAATATAGACTAATATTTTTAAGAAAAATTAACAATGAACTAATAATAGAGGTAAATTTTAAGTTGTATTAACTAATAATAGAATACATACACTAAAATTAGATATTTAAAAATAAAGAGATTAAAATAGAATAGAGCCCTAAAATTCAAAGTACACATACTAAAATGTTATTTTAACCATAAATTAATTAGAAATTTAATATATTTATATGCTACAAAGTTTAATGAAATTTTTTTACTATATTAAATTGTTGCGAAATTAAAATTACATAGACTAAATTGTTTCCTACTAAATTGAAGGATTAAATTGTTATAAATTTTTTAAAAAACAAATCTAAAGACATTCATAGGACCTAAAAGTCATTTTCAGGATAGGTACCACTTTTTTTTTACCACAATTTATTTTTATTTTTCCAGATAATTTTACATTATTAGAAATAAAAAGGAGATATTCACTTATGCTCAACCTGATAAAATTGTGAAATATATTTTGTTAAAGAGCCAAGTATTTAATTATTTATTTTGTCCATTTTCACTACAATATTATCACGTTGGATGTGGGTTTTGGGGGTAAATTGTTTATTTTGTTTTATTCAATTATATATCAGAAAATGAATCCATGAGAAATTCAAAAGGCAAATACTAATATTCTCTTTTTGACATGAAAAATAACATATTTAATACCATGCTAAATCACAGTGATTTTAACCACCAAAAGCACACCAATATCTTAGGTTAAATTATAAATATGCTCCCTATAATTTAAAAAAGTTAAAATTTTAAGTCATAAAATTTTAAAAGTTATAATTCAACGAGGTAATCCATATAATTTTAAAAGTTAGAATTTTGTCCTTATAGTTTGATAAAATTCTCATGAACTATCTTTATAATTGGGAAAAAAACTCATCATATAGGGACTATTTATGAGATTTAATCAAATCATAAAGATTAAATTTTAACATTTAAACTATAAAAACTAAATTCTAACTTTCTCTAAATTATTAGATTGATAACTTGAACTAATTTGACTGTAATAAAAGAAATAATTAATTAACTAGAATTCTGAAAATAATTAATTAACTAGAATTCTGAATCAAAATAATTTTGACAAGAAACTAAGGGCCTGCTTGGCCCTGGTTATTATAACCAACTTATGAAATACTCTGCACCCGAAACACATATTATTATAACCCCAGACTATACTACTACACATTTTAAATAATATTATAAGTTTCATATACTATAATAACTCACAGACTATAATAACTTCTGTTATTATAACCTACTCAGCGCCCCAAACAACCCCTAAAGGAGAAGAGTCACTTGAATTCATGAAGAATTTCTTCAATATCTCACACATATACATACACATTTTCTCAGTTCAAATGAGTGATTTATAATATCAAATTTCTTGATCCACGGTACATACTTCATGTTAGTTGAGTTAAGGCTCACACATATACATTGATGCAACTAAAATACTAAAATAAACATATAATTCTCTAAAAATAATATGTTTAAAATACTATTTTGGTCCATGTACTTAGGGGTGAGCATCGGTCGTTTGGGGTCGATTTTCGACCCCAACTGACTCCCGAACTGACTAAGGTCGGTCGATTCGGCCGGACTTTTTTTAAAAAAAAACTTACCAAAACCGACCGACTCGATCGGTCGGTTTGGTCGGTTTTTATATATATTTGTAAATATTTATTTAATTAATTATTTAATAGTTATAATTATTATTTAATATATTTTGAGAAAATGTTTTTTGTTTTTTATTTTTTTAATAATAATAATAATTATTATTATTATTATATTTTTTTTTAAATATTGGTTGGTTCAGTCGGTCGAGTCGGTTTTCGGTCTTTTTCTGCTCACCCCTACATGTACTTTGTGCTTTATTCTATTTTAGTTTTTGTATTTTCAAATGTTCAATTTTAGTCATTATACTTTCAATAAAATTTAAAATTGGTTTCTACTATTAGTTTATTGTTAATTTTTCCTTTTTTAAAAAAAAAAAAGTTTCTATTAGCTTTTCTTTTATAAATTTTGAAAGTGTGTTCACATTATGTTTTTTCTTGTATTAAAATTATTATTAATATTTAATTAATTTTTATAAAAAATAACTTCACACTTATCATAGAATTTAGTCCCTATAATTTTAAAAGTTAATTATATTCCATTCTTATGGTTTAATAAAACCTCACAAATAGTATTTATGGTTTGATAAAATATTGAGAAGGACCACATTTGTAATTTAATCCATTACAACTAAGTTGCAGGCAATCGAGGATCTACCTATCAAATTTTCCTTTCCCTATTTGTTTATTTCTTTTTTTAGTTCAACAATTATGGAATGAGAGATCAAACCATCCACCTTTATAATGGTAATTAAAGTCTTATCCACTAAACAATGTTTGAATTTTTCTATTTGTTTCATGTTCTTTTCATTGATTAACTATGATTATTTGTATTTAGAAAATTTATATACAATATTTCACTTTTCATCAAACTGAACATGATTTTTATTGTCAAAATCTTTGGATGTTTTTTTAGTGAAACACAATAATACTTATAGCATTATGCATTCACTTGAATAAACATAATTAAAAAAAAAACAGTAAGAAATTGAAGTTGAGATTGTAAGAAAATCAAAAGCAAAAGGCTGGTTTGGGTCACTTTGACGTTTTAAAAAAAAATAATAATGAATTCAAATGAATTTTAAACTGCAAAATCATTGAACACAAAATAACGTAAAAAGACAACCAACGTGAGAGTGACATTTACGCAATTAAAAAAATATGTAGAGAGACATTCACTTAAATTTTTTTAAGAAAATGGTCATATCAATTGACAATTATGACCCACAAAATTGTTTTAATTATTTTCTTCTATATAGTCTAAACTAAGCGTAGCATGAACTTTTACATAAAAACTAATTCTGACTTTGTTCATTTGACCTTTTTTTTTAAAAAAAAAAAAGACTTTGTTCAATTGACAACTAATCTAAATATAACTCTTAAACTGTTTTATAACGTTTTCAATTTTTTACAACTATTTGAAAATAGGGACGGATTTACCATGGGCCTAGGAGCCCCTCAAATTTTTTACTTTTAATAATATGCATAGAAAAAATCATGTCAAATAACAAAAAACCTTTTGGCATAGTGGTAAATATGTCATCGGCCCCCTTCAAGTCTCAGGTTCAAACTCTCGATATAAATTTTGGATCTGCCACTGTTTATAATTATCAGGTTAGAATTGTGTGTTAAAAATAACATATTTAAGAAAGATTGTGAATAAAATATAATCAGTAATTATTTATGTATAGTTTGTTTATAAGACATCAAAGAAAATTTTTATTAAAAAAAAGGTTGGGTTGGAATAGAAATTTTGGTCAATATAAAATTGTTATGTCATTATTTAAAGTCAATAACAAAGTTATTTATTTAATTTTTGACTAATTAAATTTACTAACATCTCTAAATTCAATTAAGGCAAATCCAATGCAATTGAGTTTATGAAATTTGGATCAATAGTAGACAAAGACCAAATGAGAGATCCAACCATAGGCTCAATCAAATGGTAAAGTTCAAGCCCATTTGGAAACTCTTTGCATTCTTGAAGACCAAACATACCAATAACGCTTTTTCAAGATTCAAATAATCCATTGTAGCTTAAATTTTGATAACAAGCTATATTATTGCAACTTCAATTTCAAGAATAATCTACAACCTTCGAACAACTTGAAGATCGAGAACAAGTTGCAAAACCTTCGAACAATTTTAAGATTGAGAACAAGATGCAAAGCTCTCGAACAACTTGAACATTGAGAACAAGCTGCAAAACCTGAATAGCTTAAAGATCGAAATCAAGCTGCAAGCCCCTCGAAACAAATCTACCTTCGAGAACAAGCTGCAAAAGACCTCGAAAAACAAATTCAGGCTCGAGAACAAGCTGTAAAACTCTTGAGACCAATTCACACTCGATAACAAGCTGTGAAGCCTTCAAATCAAATATATATCTGAGAACAAACTGCAAAACTCTCAGACAAATTACACTAGAGGGAGAAATAATCAGAGGAGAAACATAGATTGTAACTCACTACGTTCAAATTCATTTACACGTGTTTCATCTCTATTTCTTTGCTGAAATGACGTGTGAACCGATTTTATTTGATTTTTTTTAATCATCACACTAAATGTGCTTTTGTGATCATATTATAGTAAGTTATTTTCAAAAAATCCAGTTTTAATTTTGATATAAGCTCACAATAAGAAGCTTCCCATCAATAATTTTCAACTTATATATGATAACTATTTTATTTTTAAAAATTATGTTTTTTTTAATATATTTTTTCTACCACAAGTTTCATATTTCCTTTTTTAAAAAAATCATTTGAGTGTTCTCAACCGAATCCAAACAGTAAAAATATTACATTTTTTAGTTTTTAATTTTAAACTTAAAATATGTGTAAAAAATGGAAGAAAATTTACCCATAGAAATAGTATTTATATATTTAATTTTTTTAAAAACTAAACAGGAGTTAATTTTAGATTTTCATATTTGTTTTTAAAAACTGCTGGAGGTATGTTTAAGTAATCAATTAAATTATTGTTTCTTGGGTTTATATGTTTTGTTTATAATCAAATGGTACTGTCAATTGAATAATGGTGATTGGTTGATTTTTTTACCCGTAAAATAATGGCAGAAAATTACTTTTATCATTCTTTTATAGACAAAAGTAACAATATTTGTAATTTCAAAAGGGGGAATAAAGAAAGAAAGATACATATTTGTATTCTGGAAAATTCTGTCCCCTATTTATTTATTTTGAAGCATTTCTCTCCCCTATATATATTTTAGAAATTAAAGAATAATGCTATCTCAAATAGAGCATAACTCAACTAGTATATTAAATGTGACTACGAGATGTGTGATTCAAATTTCTCAATCTTTATTATTCTTGAAAAAAAGCCAAGATTGAGTAGGTAATATTATTTGAGGTTAAAATACAAGTTTAATCCATGAACTTTTCAGGTTTGTGTATATTTAGTCTATAAATTTTAAAAAGTGTCAAATAGGTCCCTGAACTTTCAATTTTATATCTAATATGTCCCCCAACTTTAAAAATGTCTAATTAGTCCTTGAACTTCTAATAGGTCCCTAAAATATTCACAATTTTTTAAAAATTAATCGATCTATTATATATAAAATTGAATTTTTTGTCCAATAGAAACTTAAGCTTTCAATTTTTTGTCGAGTAAGTTCATGAATTTTTAAAAACGTCAACTAGGTCAATGACCTATTAGACACAAAATTGAAAATTTAGGGACCTATTGGATACAAAATTGGAAAATTGAAGACTTATTAGACACATTTCAAAGTTTATGGACCAAATAAATACAAAATTGAAAGTCCAGTCTCTATTTGACACTTTTGAAAATTCAGGGACCAAACAAACCTCAAAGTTCAGAGATTAAACTTGTAATTTAACCTATTATTTGAATATAGAATTAGTATTAAAGTTGAAGTTACAATTTTTTATGATATTTAGGGAGAAATAAAAATACTTGTTGGAATTCTTAAGACAAATAAGAAAACTCAAAAAAAAAAAACAAAACAAAAAAGGACAGACTTAATTTTTTGGATAAGTGAAAAAAAAATTACTCTAGCTTAACATAATACCAAGGCATTCTCATGATTAATCATATAACCATAATTAAAAAAGTAAGTTTCAAAGTTTTTGTTCTAACAATTTGGTATGGAGATATTCGAAGGATCAATTATTACTTGAGCTAAATTTTCTTTTCCGCAATATTTTTACTTAAGCTAAATTTTCTTTTCCACAATATTTTTAGTTTAAAATCATACAAATTAACTCAATGTGAATTTGATATAATTTTTTGAAAAGTTCAGAATTTTCTTTTAATTCAAACAAATATTTAAAAATATTAGATTGTACTAAGCACTTATAAATAAAAGTGCTTTCGTTTCAACTTACTTGCAAGTTAAAGAATTTAATTTGGTCATGATGAAGAGCTCAAGTTTTATACGATATGTAAGGCCAATTACCTTTATAAAATAGGGCGAAAAAAATTTCATAGAGGGACAAAAAATTACATTCTAACCTTTCGTTTATATAATTTAATTTTTTAATTCTAAAAATTTAAAAAGTCAATAAGAGAAAATTATAAAATCTTAAGGTTTATTTGGTAAATAACTCGAATTCAAATTTTTGTATGGGGAGTTTTTCAAATTCGAAGTTTAAAATTTGAAAACATAGAATTAATATTAAAAAAAATTTAATAAAATATTTAATACACAATATCATCATGTTATAAACTCATTCCATGTTAAAATTAAAACATAATATATTATAAATGATATATTATTATAAAACGATAATTATATAAAATTAAATTATAAATTTGGTCTCTATCGTTTAAAGAATGTTAGAATTTAGTTTCTATATAATTTGATAAAATTGTCATACCATATGAAAATCCAATGTGATCAGACTAATCTTGTGTGATCAAATAGTTAAAATTAAGTTACGTGTCATAATCTAGATTTTTTCTAATTTTTTATCTTTAAAATTAAATTTACAGACACTTATCAATATGTAATTGGTACTAAAATTTGTTATATGAATGCAATTTTATTATCAATCTAAATTAATTACGTCACGATTTGTAATTGACTGAAATTTCTCGCATATATCATCTCTTTAGGATGAGCTTGTAATATTCCTAATTTGAATCTAACGGGAGCATCCACATACTTAACACTCTTTCCCTTCTCATCGAAAAATAACAATCTAATAAGCTTACATTGGAAATAAGAAACAATTTTAAAATTGTTAGATAATTATCATAAATTTGAGGCGTCTTTGCTTGTTTTACCATAACACAAACACTAATTTTTTAGTCGAAAAATAACAATCAAATAAAATAAGAAACAATTTTAAAATTTTATATATTTTCAGACAATTATCATAAAATCCGTAGGACAAACCCCAATCTACTTCTTTTCAATACTTCTTTCCAATAGGTTAAATTATAAAAAAATATTCCTTAACTATGAAATTAATTTCAATTATATTTCTGATTTTGAAAAGTTTCATCTTCAACTCTTGAAGTTTAAAGTTTGTTTCAAAATAATTATTGATTTTTTTTATTAAATTTATTGATGAAAAATATTTTATTTACATTTATATTGTTAGTTATGTGAACATATTTAAATATATATATTGAAAAATAAAATCAAAACTCATGTAAATATGTTGTCATTTTTCATTTATAAATTTAACGAAAAAATTTTAAGAGTTATTTTGAAACAAACTTTAAAGTTCAATGGTTAAAATGAAAATTTTCAGCCAAAAGAAGCATAACTCAACTGGCATCAAATATGACGCGTGACCAAGAGATCATGGGTTCGAATTCTCCCACTCTCAATCGTTGATGCACTAAAAATAAAATTTTTTAAAATTTAGGAGTATAATCGAAACCAACTTCATAATTCAAAGAGTGTTTTTTATAATCCAATATTTGATTCCAAACATGCATCCTAAATAATTTCTTAAGAGTTATTGGGAGAAAAATAAAATTAAGGCATATCAAAACAAAATAACAGCACAACGACAATTTTTCCTTGTTTTCTTTTTTCTTTTTCATTGACGAAGTCATCGGTTAAAATTCAGGAAGACCGACTTTATACTTTGAAGTTTGAACAGATAAATAAAAGTACACGTGGATCTGTACCGATCGACACGTGTGAATGCATGCAATATTTTCACTCAAAATATATATATTTTTAAGGAAATATATTATTATATTGTATACTTAAAATATATTATTATATTAAATACACTACGTTTTTCTAAGAGAAATAAACTAACAAAATTGTTGCAATTGGATATGTAACAATAATTTATGGAATTAAAAGTATAATTATAGCACTTTCAAAAACTCAAATAGCTTTTAAAAAAATAATAAAACAGCAAATTCTTATAACTCCATGATTGATCGAGTATATTAAAGTGGATTATAAATTAAGTGAATACAATAGTAAACTAGTTTTATCAATAGTTTCAATAAAAAAAAATAGCTCTATTAGCTTTATTGTTTTTACAAAGAAATATATATATGCTTCAAAATGCATATCTAATTAGTTAAAAAAATTCATCTCTAATTATATTTAGTTTAATATTACATTTATGTTTTCTTAAAAAAAGAAATCTCCATCATAAATCAATCTCTTTATATAAAGTTGTCAGTACAGTTTAATTGACATAAAAAATATTCTTTCGATCTAAAAATTAAAGGTTTGAAATTTTAAAAAAGGAAAATTCTTTATATGGAGCAATACTCCTAAATTTGAATGTAGAGTACCTACATAATTAAAACTCTCTCAATTCTTGTCAAGAAAAAACAATCAAATAAACTTACTTTGGGAATAAGAAACCATTTTAAAATTTTCTATGACACCCGAGATAAGAAGAAGTACACGAATGAATCAGGACCACATTTGAATGAGAGGAATCCCGAGGATATGATAGTATCATTGAAAAAGATGAAAGTATAGTTAAAAAAGGCTTAAAAGAATTGATAACTACTACTTATACCAACAAGGTGCACCTTCCTTTTCTGTGGCTCAATCATAGGAACTCTACAGTTAAACGTGTTTGGGTTGGGGCAATTCTATGTTGGGTGACCTCCTGATAATTTTCCTAGGGGGCGTATGAGTGAAGACAAATCATGCTGAAAGGACCCCGTGTTGGTTTGTGGGGATAATTTCTTCACTCTTACAAGCAGTCATGGATAATGATACGTGTTGGTTTGTGGGGATAGTGTCTTCATTGTTACAAGCAGTCATAGATGATATAGTAACGCAACCAGGTTGCAGAGGATCCTGGGCCTGGGGCGTTACATTTTCATATGTTTTAGACAATTATTTTCATAAAAATGAGACGTCTTTGTATCTTTCGTATTGCATAAGCATTGGTTTTTTACTTCTCCCATTTTTTTTTTTAAGGTTAAATTATAAACTTAGCCAACTTTTAAGTTGTATTTATTTGATAACTTTGAACTTTAAAAAGTATCTAAACAATTTTTATTTTTAAATTTTGTTAGCATTTAAAAAAAAAAACTAAAGAGAATCTAATAAATCTTTAAATTTTCAATTTTATGTTACATAGATTCTTGAATTTTCATTCGTGTCTAGGTACTTAATCTATTTGATATGTTTAAAAATTTATGAACATATATAGCCCAAAAAAATTGAAAACTAAGGATCCCATTATATATATAATTTAATTTTATATCTAATAAAATTAATTAAAATTTAAAAATTAATTCTATTATAACATTGATTAGATACAAAATGAAAAGTTGTACTTATTAAATATAAAATTAAAATAGAGAGTTATTAGATATTATTTAAAGTTTATTAAAAAAGTTTACAGGCCTGAACAAAAAAAAAAAAGTTAAATCTAATTTATATCCAAAATTTAGTAAATTTAATTTAGTTTCACACTTCCCCAAAGACCAAGCACAACATTATGATCTCATCATCACCACCTTTGTCCTTAACACAAGCCCTTTTGCTTTAAATTTCTCATAAACCAAACAAAAAAGCTTCAAAGGATAAGGAGAAAAAAAAAGAAAGAAGAAGAAGAAGATGGAAACTAATTATTATAGAAATGGCAAAATGAGCATCTTGATGCTCCCATGGCTTGCTCATGGCCATGTCTCACCTTTCTTTGAGCTAGCCAAATTACTCATTGCTAAAAATTTCCACATATTCTTTTGTTCCACCCCTATAATTCTCAACTCTATCAAACCAAAACTCACTCAAAAGCTCTCCTTTGACATGGAGTTAGTAGAGTTGAAGTTACCGACGTCGCCGGAGCTCCCGCCGCACCGCCATACCACGGCTGGCCTCCCGTCGCATCTCATGTTCTTGCTCAAGCAAGCTTTCGACTCCGCCGCCTCGGCCTTCGACGACATTCTTTGCAACTTGAACCCGGACTTGGTCATCTATGACTTTTTGCAGCCATGGGCTCCTGCAGTGGCTCTATCAGTTGATATTCCTGCAGTGATGTTCCAACCCACAGGTGCGTAGGGAAGAACCAACGAAGAAGGAAAAAAAATTGATGTTATGAGTTTTAGCATGTGTCAAACAGATTTTTAAACTTTATAAACGGTCCTAAAATATGAGTTATTGTCCTATTCGATATTTTTTAAATTGGCGGACTATTTAGATGTGAAATTAAAAATAAGAGTCTTGTTAGACATAAATTTTAATTTTATATCTAATAGATTAATTGTGTTTTTAAAAGGGTTGAACGTATCATGAAATTATTTAACATAAAGTCAAAAGTGTACGAACTAATTAGATGACACAAAATTAAAAGTAATAGAGAACATCCCTATCATACAAAAAACTGAAAACTTAGAAACCGAGACTCTATTTTAATAACAATTTGATTTTTGAAAATTATACTTGTTTTTTCCCATTTTCTTTTCATCTTCCCCACAAATGGTTTTCATCTTTGTTGGGATACCATTTAAATTTTTAGCCCAATTTAAAAATATAAAAATAAAATTTTAAAAACTATCTGTTTAGGCCCCGTTTGATAACCATTTTGTTTTTTGTTTTTAGATTTTGAAATTTAAACCTAAAAATACTACTTATACTAATGAGTTTATATGTTTTCTTCTACTTTGTACCTATATTTTCAAAAACAAAGCCAACTTTTGAAAACTAAAAAAAGTAGTTTTCAAAAATTTGACTTTGTTTTTAGCATTTGACTAAGAGTTCAAATGTTTATCTAATGGAGATGATCTCTATTATAGAGAAATTAGGTAAACATAAGCTTAACTTTAAAAAACAAAAAACAAAAAACAAAATGGTTATCAAACGGGATCTTAGTTTTCAAAATTTACCTTAGTTTTTAAAAACATAAGTACGAAGTAGATAGAAAAAATATAAAAAATTGCTGCTAGAAGTAGTATTTTTAAGCTTAATTTAAAATTTTTTTGACAGGTGCGCTTATGGCGGCTATGGTATCAACGTACGAGTTGAAGGATCCAAACTCCGATCTCAGCTCGATTTTCCCAGAAATTCGACTCTCTGAGTATGAGATTAAACAGATGAAGAACTTGTTTAGATCTTCTGTGAATGATGCGAGAGACGAACAAAGGGTTAAAGAATGTAATGAGAGATCATGTGGAATGATTTTGGTGAAATCTTTCAGAGAAATCGAAGGCAAATATATTGATCTTCTCTCTACTTTGCTGCGCAAGAAGGTTCGTAATTTCAATTGAAAATATTTTAGGCTCTTATTTTTTAAAAAATAAATTGTACTAGTTTTTTCTTATTTTTTTACCATAATTTTAATTGTTGTCAAGATAACATTTTACAAAAACAAATTTTTAAAAATTATATATATTTTTTTAATAAATAAATTAAACCATCTCCACTTAGATTTGAAAATAATATTAGTGAAAGATGGACAAAAAAAAAAAAAAAGAAGACGATAAGTAAAAATAATAGTATTATAAACTTAGTTTTGAAAAACTAAATCCATTTGATAACTATTTTATTTTTTATTTTTTATTTTTAAAAATTATACTTCTAAATACTATTTCTACTGAGTTTTCATGCATGTTTTTATATCTACTTACATATGTTTTAAAAAATCAAGGCTAATTAGTAGTTTTCATATTTTAAAATTTAGTTAGAGCTTCCTTAAAAAAATATGGAAATCATCCTTAGGAAATAAAAATGGTTTGTTAACTTTAATGTTTTAAATCATTTTCATTTTTAGAAAAGTTTTATTTATATATTCCTTTATACTACTATTTTTTATTACATAAATTACTTGTTTGATTTGGTACTAAATTTCAATTTTGGTTGTTTTTTTAAAAACTTCAGATAAATCCACTCGCATATAAATTATTTTTCTTTAATTTACGGGTTAATTAGGTGGTTCCGGTTGGTCCGCTTGTTCAAGAACCAGAAGACGACGTCGTATCAGAAATAAACTTCGAGAAATGGCTAAACAAAAAAGAGAAATCATCTTCCATACTCGTATCTTTCGGCAGCGAGTTCTACTTATCCAAAGAAGACATGGAAGAAATCGCGTATGGGCTAGAGCTGAGCCACGTCAGCTTCATATGGGTCGTGAGGTTTCCGGTAGCCGGTGGAGGAGAGAGAAAGAAAAACGTAGAAGAACAACTCCCAAAAGGGTTTCTAGAGAGGGTTGGAGAGAGAGCAATGGTGGTGGAGGGGTGGGTCCCACAAGCTTATATATTGAACCACCGTAGCACCGGCGGCTTCCTCAGCCATTGTGGGTGGAGCTCCGTCGTGGAGAGCATCAACTTCGGTGTTCCGATCATCGCCGCCCCGATGCACCTCGACCAACCGTTGAATGCTAGGTTGGTCGAGTGGCATGGCGTCGGCGTCGTGGTGGAGAGAGACGATGACGGTGGCCTTCGTCGAGAAGAAGTGGCTAGAGTCATACGAGAGGTAGGTGTTAAATTATCACTAAATTTAAAAACTCATAAATTATTAAAAGTGAATTTAAGGTTAGATTACGAACTTTCAATTTTGTGTGAAAACCGGTCATTTAACTTAAGTATCTTCATACACACCATCATTAAATTTTTTATAGTTAAGAGAGAAAAAGATGAAAAATGAGAAATTGAAACTTTTTAACTTATTCCTCCCATCTATATATATAAAAAAAAAGTAACAAAGTTGTTAAAGGTAGTGGGTAGGAAAATTTCTACACAATGATATATAACCAAGTATTTTTGTACATTTAAAATATTAAATAAGTTCTTAAACTTTCCATCTGTGATTTTCTAGCCTATGCAACATTTTTTTAAAAAAATTAATAAATCCATTAAATATAAAATTGACTTTTATGTTTAATACAACATTAAACATTTGTGTCCACAAATTTGTGAATTTTTAAAAAATCTTGAATTGGTCAATCATTTATTAAACACAAACTTAAAAGCTTGAACACATAAAATCAAAAAGAGAATGGTAGCTCAACCTGCGGCATAACAACGTGTTAACGACAATTACGAAAGCCTATGGTTCAAATACTCCAACTTCAATTGTACTAAAAAAAACACATAAAATTAAAAGTTCAATAACTTTGTTATTAAATACAAAATTGAAACTTCAAGATAGAATACACTTTAAAACTCTAGGGATTGAACTTAAAATTTAACCTTGTAAATTTAACTTTTTAAGTGATTATCAGTTAATACGGATGATGTTGATTATGCTTCTTAATATAAGGTGATGGTAGAGAAAAATGGAGAGAGAGTGAGGAAGAAGGTGAAGGAATTTGCAGAGATAGTTAAGAAGAAAGGCCATGAAGAAATGGACGAGGTAGTGGAAGAGCTAGTGAAGCTTTGCAAGAGGAAAAAGGAGGAGGATTTTCAGAGTAATTGGCATTGAACCGCCATTGATAGGCATTTTTGTGAAGCTACAACAACCAATATGGGACTTTTTGCAAATATAACAACTATCAAGGACTAGCATATGAAAAGTAGAAGAAAAATTTTGTAAACGTTACCTCCATTGTGAAAATTAATAAATGAAATATTTTCTTTATTCCCATCCGAGTATAACTTAGACCTCGTCTGATAACTATTTGCTTTTTTGTTTTTGCTTTTTTAAAATTAAACTTGTTTTCTCAATATTTTTCTACATTCTTTTCATATCTGATAAGAAAGTAATTGAATTCTTAGCCAAATTTTAAAAATAAAACAAATTTTTTAGAATTATTTTTTTAAATTTAAAAAACATGGCTTGATTTTTGAAAATAACAAAACAAATAAATTTATAGGGGAAAGTAGCATTTATATACTTAAGTTTCAAAAATAAAAAATCAAATACCGTATGATTGTCGAACAAGTCTTTATATAACCTTTCAAAAAAAAAAAAATCTTAATTATAAGTTTTATTTTTTAAAAAAGTTAATCTGCATGAGTAAGAAATATAAATTTTCAATTTCGCATCTAGGTCTCTCACACATTCTATATATTTTTTAAAAATTATTGAACCAATTAGACATAAAATTAAAAGAAACTAAATTTTGTGTCGAAATTTTATGTCTATAAATTGTCAAATAAGTCAATTATGACCTATTTAACATAAAATTAAAAGTTTATGGACTTATTAGCACAACAACGAAAAGTTTATGAATTTATTAGACATTTTTTTAAAGTTTAAAAATCTACCCAAAACAAAACTTGAAAGTTTACGCTCAATTTGATAATAATTTAATTTTTAATTTTTTTTCTATCACATTATTAAGAAAAATTTTAAAAACTAAAAAAATAGTTTTAGAAAGTAAATTTTATTTTTAGAATTTGATTAAGAATAGAAATGTTTTCTTAAAAAAATGAAACTGAAACAGAATTTATCAGTTTAATTAAAAAAAAAAAAATGATTATCAAAACACCGTGGTTATTAAACAAGTGTAGTGGACAGAACATGTTAAAAAATATTTATAATGGACTGAAAATGCAGTTAAAAAAAACTTATTTATAATTAAAGGAAACTATTCCTCGGAAGCTATATTGTTGATTGAAGGTTTGAAAGTCGACTACATAGAGGCTCGTGATTTCATCGATGAAAATTTTCGGTTAACGAACGAGTGGATACAAATCACCTTCAAATATATTCTTCGATATTCAAATTAAATGCCCACAACCTAGCTCAACGAGCATCGTGACTACAAAAAGATAAAGGTAGGATAAATGATTCTTTAAGACTTTTAAATTTTATTTCTTAAATATGTAATTGTCATGGTTTCTCAAAAAAAAAAATAAAGGAAATAAAAACCAAGGTTTAAAATGTCGATGTCGATGGATATTTCCGAAAAAAATTTAAAAATTTTAAAAATAAAAAAATATATTTAAATTAGAAAATAAATCTTTTTTACTTTTTAATTGAGTTAAAATGTTTGTTATAATATTATATTTACATTATATTACATTTTGTTATTATTTTCTTTAATATTCTATCAATTTTGTAGGGGTGAGCAAAAAAAGATTGAAAACCGACTCGACCGACCGAAACCGAGGGCGATCGATCGATTTTGTGGCTTTTTCGGTCTGGGTTGGTTTTGTCCGATATTTTTTTTAAAATATATATACAATAATAATAATAAATAAAATAATATTAATAATAAATAAAAACGATAAAGATTTTCACAAAATATATTAAATAATAATTAAATAACAATCAAATAACAATTATAAATTATTAAATAATTAATTAAATAAATATTTAAAAAATATATATAAAAACCGATCAAACCGACCGACTAACCGACTTGTCAGTAGGTCTGTTTTGGTCAGTTAAAAAAAAAAGTCAGTCGAACCGACCGACCTTAGTCGGTTCGGGTCGAAAATCGACACCGACCGATCGATACTCACCCCTACAATATTGTAGGATACAATGGTAATGTTCATTCATTTCTAGTATCGATATCGAACTGGACATGTGTAAATATGGATGGAAATGTTGCCGGAAATTTACTACCATGATAAAAACACAAAACAAAGAAATTCTACAAAAGTTCGTTATAATTTTATAAATAATCGGGTTTCGATCGCTCGCTCTTATAGTCTGCCGTGTGATTTCGGCTCTATAAATTTCCTCAGATGTCCAAACCAATGTTTATTCCTCGAACAAATTAGGCGAAAAGAAAACTAGGTCGTCAGGAAATTATTCGCTTCTGATTCGTGAATTTCGGAAACCGGAGCGAGAATCCGATCATCCGGCAGGCTTAAGCGAAGGAGTATCACAGACACAGACTATCGATGCATCCTCAAAATCTACTCGCGGAGGTTTGGAAATTTTCTCAGTTTGATAATCCCTCTATCGGATTTTCGTTGGATTTTTATTGCAATTTTTTCCTTGGGTGATTTAGGGCATGGGAATTGAAGTTTTCTGCCTGTTTATTGGGACGATTTAGTTCGAATCGATTTCGACCATTTTAGGGTATTATTCGAAGGTTTGTTAGGAGTAATTCTACTGATTAGTTAAAGATGCAATGTCGAAGGCGTGAAGATTACTATGTTAGAGAGTCGGAAAGTATGAAACTACATGCTCAGGATCGGCTCCACCTGGATCATGGTCGATATGGTAAGCCCCAACGGGAGGCACTGGATCGATCTCCGCGTCTCAGGAGGAGTTTGAGCCCTCACAGAATTGGTGGCTCCCGACGTGAAGTGGGTTTGGGTCAGAGGGTTGACACCATTGAAAGGAGGGATGAGGATTGGCGTCTAAGAACTGGAAGGAACAATGACATGGGGTCAAGTTCACATTCTTATGGTCAAGCGAGGGAAAGGCCTAATTACGGGGAAGTGTTCCTGCACAATGATCACAGGCAGCTTTCGGAATTGCAACAGACACGAGTTGTACCTGAGCCAAGGAAATTTTCTGCCGAGGATGAAGTTTTAGATTATAAAAAAGACCTTCAGTATAGGCATGATAACGTGAGAATTAGGAACGAGAGAGAAATTAAAGAAGGGAGATGGTCAGATGGCAGTGGACAATGGATGACGGATCAAAAACTTTTGGCTACGGAAGAGGGTGAGATGGCAATGGGATCCTATAATTCACATTTGGGTATGAGTCCTACGCCAATTTATAGAGACTTCTTACCATCTTCCCAGAGTTTGGATGTGCGAAGTCTTGAATATGAAAGACCTAAATTTCAAGATCATGTTGTTTCAGATAAATCACACGGCACAGATTTTCATGAAGTTGAAGAAAGCCGTAGGTTTAATTCAAGGAATATTGGATATTCTGCAAGCTCAGGATTTTATTCCAGAGAATATGAGAATTCTTCGTCTGGACCATTGACAAGCAAGGGTTTGGAATCTTATCAGGATGGCCAGTACTTTCAAATTTCAGATGGTTTTTCAGCAAGGAGCCATAGAGATCTTATGGACGCTAAACAATTTAATTCATATGGGAAAAGGACCCTTGTAGATTCAGCAATTGATCTTGTAGGTGGAAAGAGGAATCTTACTCCTCATCAACAAGGTACTAATAGTCCCAGGAGGGAGCATGGGAGCTATTTTTATTCTAAACCTGAGAGAACAGTGAATGATTCATTTGAAGATCCA
Source organism: Trichosanthes cucumerina (assembly GCA_036507285.1). Lineage (NCBI taxonomy): Eukaryota > Viridiplantae > Streptophyta > Magnoliopsida > Cucurbitales > Cucurbitaceae > Trichosanthes > Trichosanthes cucumerina. The sequence continues at coordinate 7,821,656 of CM071845.1, forward strand.
TCTCGAGTGATGCAGAAAATTACTCAAACGCGTGATTATATTGATTATGATAGTGCAATTGTGTCTGGTCGTGGAGACTTTTCAAGACCAAAAGTTGCGAGCACTAGTCAGCAGAAATCACCAAATGCTGACGACTTGTGTGCTAACCATAGAACTGGAATAGCACTCAACCGCTATAGTCTTAGAAAACAAACAGTTTTGGATTACCCTGATATAGAACTAACCACAAAAGCAATGAACCATGACAGTGAATATGCAGGTACTGGATCCATCCATGTTGAGAGTAGGAGAGTAACTCAAGATTATGAAATGTCACACATTAACCCTTCTCAGTATAGTCGAACATTGCATGCAAGATCAGATTATGGCTCTGAAAGAGAAGTAGGTTCGCATTTTCTGAAAGAGAGGTTGCAAGAATCCTCCATGTCCAAGTGTCATGGAGAAACTTACAGAAATACCGAAAGAGTCCAAAGAATGACAGAGGGTGTCTGCACTTATAACTCGAGAGATCAGATGCCAAAAAGAAAGTATTTTGAGGAAGATATGAATTTACTCAATCGCAGAATAGGAATGTCTTGTGAATATACGCCTAGTAAGGTTGTGGATCTATACAATAGTGGTGAAGAGTGGATGGATGATGAAACCAATCCTAGATATACATCCAGGAAAGCAGAATTTGTCCACAACAAATACAGGAAGCCAAATAAGAAATATGATCATCATAATTTGTATGCTTCTGATGATTCATTTTTACGTGAAAACTATTTAGATCATGCTCAAAAATATAAATCTGGTCCTAAATATATGAAGGGCAATAGAAGACACGATCCTTCAAACTGGATCAAGTCACAAACTGTTGATCGCAGAAATAGTCTTCATAGACCACATAAAGTTTGGAAAAAAGCTGAAGGGGAGAATGATTATGTTCATGTAAATGACGATGACCTGTCAGATGATTTGGTAATACCTACAGAATCTGAACCTCCCGAGGATTCTGAAAAGTTCAAACAAATGGTTCACGAAGCCTTTTTGAAGTGCTCAAAAAAGTTGAATATGAAGTCTAGTGCCCGGAAAAAGTACAAGGAGCAAGGAAATGCCGGTAGTTTATATTGCATCGTATGTGGCAGAAGGTCTGTCTTCTTCCCTATTTCCTAATCATGGAGACTCCATTTCATATATTGACTCAAGAGTATCCTAATTGCTATTGTGCAACGTATTGAAGTAAGATTACGAGAACTAACCTTCAAGGTTCTGTTCTGTAGGTTTCTTTGGGATATAAGATTCCAATCGTGCTTCTATTATTTTGTGTGTGTACAATCTTTTTTTTTTTTTTTTTTTTTGGGGAGGGATGGTGTTTTAATCTTGGACCTTTTCAGAGTTCCTTTTCACTTCAGCAAGGTGTGAATCTCTTGAGCTCTACTTCGTTATTTATTTTCTCATAGAGTTTGCTGACTACCAAATGTTGTAAGAACAATGCATGATCTCCGGATTGACTTCATGGGTGAATGTGGAAAGGTGAAGGATCTTTTTTATTATTAATCGAAGTCATGGGGTTTAAATTCTTTGGATTAGAGATTCCTGGAGAGGAGTGGCTTTAAGGATGTTGTTTGAGAATGATGGCTAGCGATATGCCTACAATTACTGCTTTCAAACAGGTTCATCATTTGATTGAGTTTGGAAACTTGGAGTTGTACAGAGTAAGCTTTGAGTTTGTATTTGCGTTGGTCATTGTAGTGAATGTATCCTTTGAAATGCACAATAACGTTAGGACTCCAAACTACTGGAGAAACATATGGCTGTTCAGATTAACCTTTACAGATGTGTCTGTGTGTGCTTTTTAGTTTATCGCATGTTAATGGTGGCAAGTATATTCCATAAAGTACACATCAATGTCCCCGAAGAGAATTTCATTGGAAAGACAATAAAGATAATCAGGTGAGATCATTGGGGGGTCTGGAAGGCTCCTTGGTGCATGGATCAGTCCATTTTCGATGTTTTAGAACTACAAGAGCAGTATCAGCTCGTTGTAGAGAAATCCGGCCTAGAGGGTTTGGTTTGCTTGTTTTTTTCATGATATAACCAATCTCGTTTGTTCCATTTGCATGAGCCAGTGGATGTATGGCCAGACCGCTTTAGCAAGCAGTAGTTTGCATGAAGATATGGCTTCCTTTGATATTTATCACCGTGCCAGAAGTTTGGTTCTGGAAATGTTATTTTCCTAGCTCATTTTGGAGAATTGAGTATATGTATACCTAGCTTGGGCTTCTGGAATGCATATGATCTCCGTTACTGCTTGTCAACTGCTTTACCTATAATGGTCATTCTTTGACATGCATATGAATTCTAAATGGTAGTATATCAGTGAGGATAGGTAGAATTGGTCTGTAGAGTGACCATCTTAAGTGCCAGCATAATAGAATTACTTGATAGTTATTTTTCCACAGAGGGTTCGAGGGTTTAACTTTTCTTTTAGTTAAAAACGTCATTTAACGGTAGATTGCTTTGTATTACTGTCCTTCATTTTATACTGTCCATACGTTTTACATCCGTCTATTAACTTGTCAGAGATGTATGTTGCGTCTGTGCACCAGAAGAGATTTGATGGTATTGAATATTGCGAGGACAATTAGGAACTCACTTTCTTATTGCTGTGGGGTTCATCCTCTAATTCCCCCCATTTCTGCCAAGTGGAGAATATTCCCCTCTTTTGTACATTTTATTTTTGCAATAAAAGTGGTCTGTTGTTTTTCAAAAACTGAAAAACAACAAATCACATGTCTGGTCTTGGAAAAGCTATATACATGAGAAAATAGAAGCGGACTTGGTGGTTCCGACGTTCATGAATGTGGCTCAATCGGTCAATCTTAAAAACCGTTGACATCCTCGGTATTTATTTTCTCATAGAGTTTGCTGACTACCAAATGTTGTGAGAACAACTCGCTGGATTGACTTCATGGGTGAATGTGGAAAGGTGAAGGATCTTTTTAATAATTAATCAAAGTCATGGGGTTTAAATTCTTTGGATTAGAGATTCCTGGGGAGATCTAAATGTTAATTCCCTGAAGTAGTTATGGTTATGGTCATCTGTGTGAATTTGATAGTTCTTTGAATTGGAATTCTCATCTGCTGTTACCTACTGGTCTTGTCCTAAATATAGCACCTTCTACAGACGTTCTATATGCCAGGGAGTACCGTGTTTTTTTCTTTTCTTTGAACTTTGTATGATTAATTCGGCTTGCCTATTTGTGCCCTTGCAGCAACTCGAAGGAATTCCTGGATACTCAACGCCTGGTAAAGCACACCTATATGTCCCACAAGGTTGGGTTGAGGTCTCAGCATTTAGGTCTTGCCAAAGCCATATGCGTTTTGATGGGATGGAACAGTACCCTACCCCAAGACACCGTTACATGGGTTCCTGAGGTCTTGCCCAAGGAAGAAGCTGTGGTTCAGAAGGAGGATCTTATCATCTGGCCGCCTGTTATTATCATCCGCAACATTTCAATGTCATACAACAATCCTGAAAAGTGGAGAGTTATAACAATTGAAGCACTCGAGACTTTCTTGAGAAGTAAGTGATCTTTTATACTTATATTCTCATGTTAAACAGGAATTGAACCGTACAATCCATGATGAGAGGGCCATATATCATATGCCCAAATACTCTCGGTCTGAATTAAATTCTTTCTGTTGCACCTGAAGACTTTGAATTAGCAGTATGGGATATAAATTGTTTTGCTATTCACAATAAAGATCAGGCTGTGACGATGTGTGGTCACGGTTTTAATACTGTTGAATGGCAGGTAAAAATCTGCTGAAGGGAAGAGTCAAAATAAGTTTAGGGTGTCCTGCAGATCAAAGTGTGATGGTGTTGAAGTTCCTGCCTACCTTTTCTGGTTTGACAGATGCAGAAAGGCTTCACAAATTCTTTGCTGAAAAGAGGCATGGAAGAGTAAATTTTGAGCTGTCAAAGGGCAACAATGGCAAAGCAGAAATGGAGGGAGACAGTATCGAAGAGGAAGTGCTTTATGGATACTTGGGAATTGCAGAAGATTTGGATGATGTAGAGTTCAATCTAAGGAAGTTGAGTTCGATCAAGAGCAAAAAGGAAATTTTGGAGTTGTAAAATGCACCCTTCATGATGTATCAGGACTTGTCAAAAGTGAAATCAAGGTGTTGCAGACACGTATAAATAAAGTTACTTTTCCTCCAAAATTACGATTTTTTATATTTTACCTTTTTTTTTTAATGTTTTTCAGAGGATTATACGAAAGTCAAATTAAGTTCTACATTCAATTCAAAATTTTCTTAATTGAATTATCTAACAAACAGAGACCAACATTAGTTATTCATTCAAAATTCATGTAGGGATTGGAACAGGGAACAAAAACAAATGAAGATTTATAAGTCCTCTTTTATTATGTGTTATTTGATGTTTTTAAAATTGTACAGTAGAGCATCATATTCAGATACATAAACTAACCAATTACACTACTAAACTTACCTCGTATATTATTGGACCTAGGAAAAATCAGGACTGTCTCATTCATTGTACATAATGAGGGGTGTGAGAGATTCTTCTAATCATACAAAATAGAATGTACACATTAATGAAATACTATACAATAATTAATTGGGATCTTCATAAAGAAAACATCCATAGTTATGAATGAATCCCGCCGTTATCGAAAATCAAATCTCATTCGAGAAAACAAGATGCAGCAGTAGCAGCAGCAGTCGCCGGATCAGCATCAGTTTCAGCTTCCAGCAATTCTGATGCTTGAATTGCTTCGGCAATTCTGAGTGCTGTCATGGCTTTGTAAGTTGCTAAATCTGCATTCTCCAACAGCAACTGAGCCCTTTGGCGCTTAACAACAGCGCTTTCGACGCATTTGTCTGCTGCTGCCTTCGCTTCTTTGTACTTTTGAACTGCATTCTGTTCCTCCATAGCATCTCGTCTCGAGACTATGGCTGCACATTAAATCACTTCGGATTAAAATGACATATTCTATGCTAAAAAAACACTCACAAGTAGCACAAAACTTGACCAAAATAACCCTTCTCCAGGAAGAAGATTCGCTCCCTATGATCCTTCTGTTTACCATCATGGCATAGATTGCCAAAAGGATGAAGGTTCTATCTACTTACTACATATTTAAAATCGTGGCGATTGATTGCTACAAATTGTTGATAACTTTTTACATTACCCACCAGCTTTGAGTGGTAAGTAATTATGAACGAAATCACTACATGTTAATATAGGGGTGAGTAATTACAAACGAAATCGCTACATCGCTCTTTGAGTAATTATGAATAGTCCTTACATGTAATTGACTCCTTTTTGTGGGTTTATTTATTGTATGTCGTCGTATATTCTTTCCGATGTATGCTCAGTTTCTTACCACCAAAACCCAATCATTTACTTTACAAAATCTAAAGCAGTTATCAAGTCTACCCCAAGAATTTTACCTTCTAAAAGACTTGATTGGGTAGTTCTCCCACTCCCAGATTGGCTAGGCTGCCTTTTGAATGATCTTCTTCTTCGCATGATAGGTTTAGGAATCACTGGAGGTTTCCTCTTTGCCTGATGAGCCTGAAAGGAAAGATCATCCACCAAACAGTTCATTTGAATTTCCACGCTCATGAAAACAAGTCAAGCTATAAAAAAAAGTATGCCCCCCCACAGTAAACACTCAAAACATATTGAACATTAGACAACGTATCCCCTTTAGGCTTTCACATACAAGTCCTAAAAATTAAAGCACGCCCAGATTTAAGGATAAAAAAAGTACCTGGAAAACCCTAATCAAAGATGTTTTTCTCTGTTTCCGTTTCTTCATCCAATAAGTAAATAAAGACTCGACTATCGACCGGCTACCGAGATGCATGCATATATCAGCAGGTGCTTTCTCATCGGAGAAGGCATCGGGATTACAGAAAAATCCCTTCTCAAAAGCATCGACCATCAACTCAAAATTATCCACTGAAATATATTCATGGTGCTTGTCTGTTGCAATAAGCTCGTCGTTGAACTTGCTTAACCAATCCTCATCATCAGAGTCCATGTCGTAGTTTGCTGCAGTCTTTGCCAAAGCTCTACATACCTCATCATCGTTTACGTAGATGTACTTATCTGGCCTTTGAAAAGCACCACTACTATCGACATAACCTGGAACTTCAGACACTCTGGGCACAGGAATAGCTTTAGCAGTAGAACATGGAATATTGCGATCAGAACACTCCTTGTATAGATCCTTGAAAATGAACCAATCCCTTCGATTTGAAAACTCTAGCTTCCAACCATTATCTGATGACCACAATATTGCATGTGTAAAACGATTGCAAGAAGAGGGCTTCATGACGTTTTCTGCTTTGTGGGTGTATCTAGTTGAACCATCTTTCTTGACAACTAGAAGCCATTCACAGGAAGAAGAAAACTCTAGCACAATAATGGCTCCCTCTACTCTCAAACATTTGTCAGATTCTACAATTAATATATTTGCATTGCAGCATGATGAGTCAACATCCATTGCTGATCCCAATGCAGTAGAACTCACTTCTCTGATGCGCCCAGCAGACTCTCTCAGGGTTGAGTTCTTGTGCCTGTTACAAGATGCAGCAGAAGGAAAAGATACACCGTGTTTCATATCTTCAGCTGCTAAAGAGCCAAAAGCTTTTTGCATAGCAGCAAGAGAATGGCTTCTAGGTCTCCTCATCCGCCGACGCGAACTTCTCCTTTTCTGTAGACCACGAGAGCTGAAACCATTTCTGTATTGCATGGTCCGACTACCTAACCTTGAAGCTCTAAGAGATGGATGTGAAATGGATCGGGTCTTAGTATGATCAACTCCAAAGGCCATGGCTTTGCTTTCCAAAGGACATCTTCCTGGAGCACTGGAAACAGCTTGCTCTTCAACGTTGTCGTCTTCACTATCGCTACTCATATCTACATCTAACTGCTTGTTATTATATACAAGATGAGCCTGAATCCAAGTCGCTCTAAGAAACATCTTGGAGTGCAAGTACATAAAAGAGATAGGAACAGCGGAAAAATCCAAATGAAACATTGGAATCGACTGCATGGCCCCAAAAATCACACACATGCCAGAGCTTCCGGTAGGAGGATAACTCTGAAAGATGGGACAAGATCAAAATAATGAAATACTTTCCTTAACGGTTAAAAAGTTCAGGGAACAAAACTAACAGTACTTATATCAAGAGAAACAACAGAACGTAATCTCTATACCCATTTCACAAATTTCTAACACAGCACACAATTATATTGAAGCCTAGCATTTCATTAAGGAAAATACTTGAATTAAGAAGGTGTAATACCTGCAAGAAACGCATTCCCTGAGAAGCAAAAACTCCATGGATTGGGTCAGACAATAAAAATGCAGAAACCTTAGCCACACCCAGCTCCGGACTCTTCAAGTGTCTAAGAACCGAAAGCATAAAATCTGAAAAACAGCCACCATCAAGATTACTCCCGGAAAAAATAGTGAGAACCCGATCCCGGGGTGGCGGTGAAATGCTCTGCCTATGGAAAAGCAGTTTAGTCGAACGGCCACCTGCAGTAGGCTCCCAATGTGAAACATCGGTCTTCCTCGATCTCTGTCTTCGAATGAAGCGGAGTCCAAACATCCTATCTCCTGACATAGCATTATCACCATCCATTTCATCAAAAACATCACCATTATCTGAAAGACCCCTCTTCCTCTTTCTTCTATAAACTTTCCCAAACATCCTATCCACACCACCAGATTCACCATCGCCATTAATCCTAGGAAAAACCTTCACTGGTTCAGGCACTTCCGCTACACAAGCATCCTCCTCCTCACGAATGTTAACAACGACAACCCTCTTTGGTTTGACATTTCGTACTCCTTGCCACTTACTATGGAACCTAACCTGGCCACTTCCGCCCCCATTGCCTCTGTTATCGATGACAGGGTACCAATCAGTGACATCTTTAGACTTCTTCAGCTTCGCCTCACCCGGTTCAGGGCAAAGCCGTCTTCCAGACCTTAAAACTCTAGCTCCATCAACACCCTTCAAACCAAAAACTCTCGTCCTTCTCATCCCCACCGTCGGCATTGCCGTACGGTTATAAGAATCAACACCACTCGACAATCGACCTTTCTCGAATTGACTCCGTCACCAAACTCGGAACCGGCCTCGGAATCGGCGGCCGTCGCCAGTGCTTAACAAGCATCCATCTCGTTCAATCAAACCAGTGTCTGTATACAACGATGAGCCACAATTTTCAAATGCAATCCAACTCGAAATCGAGACTTGGCGCCAAAGAATTCGAAAGGGGGGAAAAATTAAAAATCAAACGACGGAAACAAACAGAGAAACATGCAGAAATAAGAGAAAATTACAAAAATCTACACTGAATCGGACACTGTCTCTACGATAATCTAGATTCAAACCAAAAACCCAAAAACAAAAGGGAAAACAAAAAGAAAAAAGAAAAAAAAAAGAATCAAAGATCCATTTACAGAGGCTATGAAAAACCCGAAAAAGAAGTTGGAGAAAAAGAAAGAGGGAGAACCCAAAAAAGAACCCCAAAGTTTAGATCCGAAAGAATGATCGAGAATCGCTGAGAGTGAGAGAGTCTCATGCAAACTGACAGAGCAGAATAGAGAGAGAGAAGACGGCTAGGGTTTATGATAAAAACCACTGGACGTGGGGGCGGAAAGAAGGGGAAAATAGCGGTCGCCGACTGTGGGGAGCCGTTGGATGAAAAGATCGACGGTCAGATTCGTTCTAGGGGGTGAAGAGAAAATTTGGAACGGAAAAGCGTTTTTCGATTCAGCTTCTAGGGCTTCTTTTTTTTCTTTTTTTCTTTTTTTTTTTTATTGATTTGCAATTTTTAAGGAGGGGGAAAAAGAAAAGGCGGGTTTGATATTTTGGAGTCCGCGAATTTGGATGAATTTACTAAATTAGGTCTCAACGTGGTCACGTAGTTGAATGACAGCTGGCATGAATTTGAAAAAAAATTAAACTATTTATTTTTTGGTTGGTCAGAAATCGGAATTAAATGAGAGATGCCTAGAGGGATTGTAAATAAATTATCTTTATTATTATTTTAGAATTTAAATTTTTAATTTTCAAAACACTCAATATAAATATAATATATTCAAGGTAAAATACATTTTTTGTCCCCGAAATTTGAACAATAGGTGTGTTTGGTCTCTAAGGTCTGTAAATGAACCATTTTAGTCCCTAAGTTTTGTTAAATAAATTTAAAAGGTCACTCATGTTATTTTTCTATTTTTTATTTTTTTTTTCAATTTTTTATATAAAATCAATATTTTTTAAATTAAAAAATATATATATTTTCTCTCTCAATTCTCTATTCTCTCCCTCCTCCCTCCTCCCTTCATCTTCTTCTCTTCTTCTTTTCTTTTTCCCTCTCTCACATCTTCTACCTCACTCTCTCTCCTTTGCACATCACATATGGGACCTTTACATAAAAATCTAAGTTTATTCTAGAGGTTCAAAACTTAAGTGGGTTTGAAAGACAGTGATCATAACTTTATTATAGATGATGGGTGATTTGAGAAGATTGAGAAAAAAAAAACTAAATCTTAAGAGATATTTTTTTATTTGTTGCAGTTTTGTAAATTGAATGGTGGGTAGTTTAGATCCACCATTTTGAAGGGTTAGAGAAAGTGAAAAAAAGTGAGATACAAGAGAGAGTGTGGAAGATGATGTTGTGGGAGAGGGAAAAAGGAAAAGAAAAAATAAAAGGAAGATGGAGGGAGGACAGATGAGAGTGTAAGGAGAGAATTAAGAGAGAATTTATTTTTTATTTTTCTAAATAAAAAATAATTTCATATTAAAAAATATTGATTTTATATAATTAATTAAAAATATAATTAAAAAATAAAAAAATAACATAAGAGACCTTTTAAACCTATTTCTCAAAATGAGAGACTAAAAAGATCTATTTTAAAAACTCAAGGACCAAAGGCACCTATTGCTCAAAACTCGGGGACCAAAAAGGTATTTTACTCTATATTCAACTGTATATAGTATATACACTCAATGAGAAAGAGATTCAAATTTTCTATACTACATATTAAAAAAATCCAATTTCAAAACTAATGTATTATGTCTTTTTATGAAAATTTGTTTTGAAAATAAAAGAATTAGATAAAAATAAAAATAAATTTCTTATTTTCATTATATCTCAAATTTGTGTTGGATAGATTTGATCTTGAAAGAAAAAAAAAACTAATTTAATATAATTAATTGTAATTAACAATTTGATGAATATATATTCTTAAAAAATAGAGCAATTTATTTTTTATAAATAAAAAAATAACTAATTCTATAATTTTGTTTGGCAAAACTATAAATTGAGAATATATATGTTTTATAATTTTTCTACAAAAAATAGTAAATTCATAACATAAAATATGAGTATAATTCATTCGATCAAATAATTTTTGTGAAAGTGGGTGAGGATAAATAATAGTAAAATATATGTAAAAAAGAAAACAATAAAGAAAAATTATATTTGAATATCAGTATTTTTTGTTTCGTAAATATAAAATTTATAATAAAAAGAAAAACAAATCATTTCAAACTAGAGAAAAAAAAGTTAGAAATTATCTCCAACAAAAGAAGAAATAAAATAAATCATTAATGTTGGATGTAGTGAAAAATAAATCTTATTAGAGGAAATAATAAATAAAAAGTAGTTAAATTAAAGAGAAAAAATAAAACAAAAATAAAATATTTTACAGAAATCATATCGCTCGATTTTATAGTTTTTAAAAACGAAGAAAACAATGGTTTGTTGTTTTTTAAAATAAGCATAACACCTCATATGTTATAATGTCTTTTATATATATATATATATATATATATATATATATATATATATATATATATATATATATATATATAATGTCTTAATTAGACATATTAAAAACAATAAATAAATAAATTAGATTAGTTATGCTCATATTAACCATTTGTTTTGTTAAGGTTGGACAATGCTCAAATTATACTCAAGTTAACTCTTAGTTTTGTTAAATGACATAAATGGTAGATATTCAAATTTTAGTTTTGTAATCAATTAAATGAACGAACCAGACCTCATTTGATAACCATTTAGGCCTGATAATTATTTGGATCGTTTGATAATCATTTTATTTTTTATTTGTTATTGTTAAAAAGTAAACCTAAAAATACTGAATGTGAGTCACTATAACACCCATCCCCAGTGACATGCCCAGGTCGCAGAGCGTAACTTCTCCCAGTAAGATGTGGTTCGGAGACGAACTAAGAAGGAAGCCGGTAGGCATGTGACGCCCGATCGAGATGGTACATGAATGAATTGAGTTCACATATGAATAAAAGGGATCATGAGGATATGAAAGTATAGTCGAGAAATACTTAAAGGAATTGATAGTTACTACCTATACTAAGAAAGTGCACATGCCTCAATTATAGAAGCGTGCTTGGCTTGGAGCTATCACATGTTGGGTGGCTTCTTGTAAATTTTAGCATGTGAGTGAAGAAAAAGTATTATGGTCCATGTTGGTTTGTGGGAAAAGTTTTCATAAAACCAAATGGTTATCAAATATGGTCTGAGTATAAGGGGAGACTTGTCTAGTAAATAGTCAATTTATACTGTATTAATTTTGGTAAAAAAAAACATTAATATATGCTTAAACTAACTACTCTATGGGTTAATACTCTGTTTCATAAGCATTTGGTTTTGGGTTTGAAAATCAAGTCAAAAAATAAATCTACTGTATATTTCAAAAAACCAAGTAATGTTTGAAAACTAAAAAAAAAAAATAAAAACTTTTTTTTTTGTGTTTTATAACTAGTTTTAATAATCATTTGAGTTTAGTTTTTAGTTTTTAAAAATTAAGCTTAGTTTTTTCAATTTATCTACCATTGTTTTCATCTCTCACAAGCAAACATTTTGAATATTAGTCAAATTATAAAAACAAAAAAAAAAAAATTGAAAAATACTTTTTTTTTTTAATTTTGGAAATATGGATTGATTTTTTAAAAATATAGGTAAAAAGGTAGATAACAAAACAAGTAAATCCGGTGGAAGTAATATTTACTATTAAGCTCAATTTTCAAAAACCATAAACTAAAAACCAAATGATTACCAAAAAGGTCTAAATGCTCAATTAAGAGAGATAAAAACTATTATAGAAAATTTGGAAAAAACAAACCATCTTAATTTTTCAAAAACCAAATAGTTATCAAATAAACATATTACAATTTTTTTTTGTCATGTGATATTTTGTCACAACTATTTTTTTTTTCAAATCAAGTACCTCTAATCAAACCTTACTTCCAACACACAAGATATCTACCGATTGAAAATTAAAATTGAAAATACAATAAGAAATAACCAAATCAACAAAAATGATCTTACTATAAGGGTATTTTTAAATTAAAGAAGTGATTTTGAAAATACAATTAATATATGATAATTATATATATATAGGTCAAAATAGTGTAAACGGTAAAAGAAATTGACTCAAATCCATTTTTATAATAAACTTTCAATCTCATCCAATTTATCCCAAACATTAAAAAAAAAAAAATGCAATCTTACTTTAAAAAGGCGTTACAAAAGTACATCATAAAGTATGGTTTGAAAATTGTCATAGAAAACATTCTTAATTATAAAACATATGATACAAAATTGAAAAGACTTAAAAAAAAAAAAAAACATCAGAGATATTATAAAAAAAATTGTGAGTTTCGTTAATCATACTTAAATTCATGTCAAACTTGTTAGCAAGTTTATAGAGATGTGTAGCATTCTTTTAGTTAAAATTAGTAGATGAATTATTGAAATTTGAATAGATGGTAAAAATTGTAACATTTAATTAAGTCTAAAGTTCAATTTGATGTGAAAGTTTAAGATAAAAATTATACTAGTGACAAATTTTCGTTTTAAGATAAAAAATAGTATGTTAAAAAAAAAACTCGATACGTGACCAAGAATAAACAAGAAAAAAACTATCATATTTTATATCTATATATAGTATAGCGAACAATAACATAAATTGATGTACTTAAAAAAATATAAATTGATAGGAAACGTTAATACCTTGTTTTCACCTTGTGTTATGAGTTTTGTTTGATATGAATTAGTAAAACATGTTTATTTATAAAATGAAAGTGAGCACGAAAATTAGAATTGATTTTGGGCTTTAGATAAATATTAAGGTTGTGTTTGAAAAAAAATCTATCCCATTCCTATTCCCATCGGATAATGGATATGAAATGTGGATTTATAGTAATTTTAATAGAAACCAATATACTATACGGAAAAGATGAAAAAGAAAATATATAAATATAATCAATAATTGAAGGGGGAAAAAAAGATAACATAATTTAAAAATGAAATCCAAAATATGAATTTAAATCTATATCAAAATTGAGTAAACAAAATCAGGTTAAAATATTATTTTGATCACTGTATTTTGGATTTCAGTCACTGTACTTTCAAATTTCAAATGTCTAATCAATTTTAGTCTAGAATTAAAAATAAATCTTAAAATTGATTTGTCTATATGACTAAATATGTCTGAGTCTTTCCTTGAATTAAAATTAAAATTATTATTATTATTATTTAACTAATTTCGATAAAAATTAAATTCAAACTAATTTAGAGACCAATTTTAAGTTTTATTGAGAGTAGTTAAAATTGGGCATTCGAAAGTATATGAACGGACCCAAAACCATCAAATCTATTTTTTGTTCAAATTAAAAGAAATGTTAAAAGATTGTACGACGTTTTGAAAAAAAAGGAGTAAAAAAGGAATATTACGTAGATATCATTAATAAAATTAAAATGAATAAAAATTTAGAATTTAAAGGGGTAAAATATTTGTGAAATTTGAAGTTGACATCTATTTGGGGCAACAAGAAGAATGTCAAGATTTAACCAACCAAATTCGAAAAATATCTAAACAAATTTTAATTTGTAAATATGGCTAAAACTATTTTTAACTAAAATCTACCAATTGCATTAGGACGAAAATGCCCCTGTTAAATATTTATGATTTATTTTACCTAAAAAATGGCCAACAAAAACAGTGAGGAAAGTATGTTTGATTTTTTCAAATAACATAATCTAGGATTGATTTAAAAAAAAAAAAAATCTAAAGATTGAGAAGAAGGTTACAAAAACAATTCTAACAACAGTGAACAAAATCTATGATTGATCATTTGAAAGAAAAAAAAATTAAGATAATATATATACTACTTGTTTCTTGACACCATTCAACATTCATACGTCCCTCCCATTTCTTCAACTCAATGGATATATGATAAATGAGTAGAAATGTACATATTTATCTATCTAACCTAATGTGCAAGAATAAACTAAAACCAATCGCCATTAGACAAGATAAATAGATATAATTATTCACTTAATGCTATAATACACTGGTAAATAGTTATAGTTATCCAGTTCACCTAAAACTCTATCACATTTCTCCAACTCAATATATATGTTGGTTTTTAACGTAATAAATGAGTATAAATATGCATAAATACCTACCAAATAGTATACTTATGGTTTATATCCTATATGAAGACACAAAAATTCATGGGACGATATATCATCCTAATGACCCTAATGCAAAAGATATTGAGACAACTAAATAAAGAAAAAAAATGAAATAATAGCGAGTAATTAGTAATAAATATCTAAACAATCTAATTTTATAGATATTGTACATTGATTGGGGATATACATGGATTTTTCACAATTAAATTAGTTGCAAATATAGAAAGAAGAGTCTAAGACTTTTTTGCTGATCCTCGAATATAATAAGTTTGACTTGTAAACCTCATAATCATCGTCCTTATCACACACAACATCAAACATGATAAGAATGTTATGAGAACCCATTTCGAATGGATACAAACTTGTAAAACTTACCAATAAAGAGTTTGAAATGTGTACTTTGAGCAGATGCAGGAAGAGATTTCGTGCATTGTGACACCAGTTGTAGATTTTGATAGCCCCATGGAAGACGATCTCCATTAAGCCTTCAAATTTGGTCAAATGAAGATTTCGCTTAACAAAAAAAAAGAAAATGTGACTCAATTTTAGTTAGAGATTGTTGAAAATTTTTCAAAACAAAATGTTGGAATTATGTAAATACGATAATGGTGACTATAATTACGAATATATACTAAGGGCATCTTAGAAAATTAATATTATTATCAACCGCTCTTAAAAGTATGACTGTCATATTCGCAATATTAAA
This sequence comes from Trichosanthes cucumerina, assembly GCA_036507285.1. Classification (NCBI taxonomy): domain Eukaryota; kingdom Viridiplantae; phylum Streptophyta; class Magnoliopsida; order Cucurbitales; family Cucurbitaceae; genus Trichosanthes; species Trichosanthes cucumerina. The sequence goes on from CM071845.1 coordinate 7,836,931, forward strand.
ACTATTTAATTATTTTTTTTAATTTTTTTTAGACAATACTCACCATTCTCCCATCTATTTTGTCTGCGTGATATCAAAATGTATATTTTTTTTTTGTTTGACACCCAAAATGGATACTTTTAATCTCTCTAAGATTTGGAAAAATGGTCCAAATAATTGTATTTGAAACTAACAGAAATATGATGTGGCAATAATTAATTTGTCGAAAGGCAGATTATATTAATTTTAAATTAATTTTTGATGACAGGACAAGTTACATGTATATGTTGTCGACATGTCGTTTTCTTCAGCCCCATCGACAACTCTACCATTGGAAAAGCTTCCGTCGTCTAAGAATAATATATCAGAACGAAGGTTTTCAGGTTTGACTGATCAAACAAGAAACAAGGGGAGAACGTACCAACAAAGTTTTATTCTTCTTTTCTCATGTTTTTTTGTTTAGTTTTTTTTCTTCTCAATCTCTTCTTCCTTCTTTTGTTTAGTTCGTTAGAGTCAAAACCAGATTATGTGGTTCATTGCTTGCCGATGTCACCAAACTGGTAGACAAGTGGTCATCATATTGATTTTAGTCTAATTGATTTCTCTATAATTGACTTATTGAAAGTGATTTCCGATTATTTATGTTTGGTTCTACACTTTTAATAGTGATTTTCATACAATTAACTGATTTTTAAAACACATATTTGGGAAAAAAATTTAACGTTAAGTGTTTTAAACTAAGTGATTTAATTATAATTAATCTGTTTAAAAAGTATTTAGTTATACATCATTCTAATATTTGGAGGGACAAGAATTAGAAATATGGAGGGACAAATTTTTTTAAGGATGGGACAACAAATTCAGAGAAAGAATTTTAATAAAGAGAGCAAAATTCAAAGATAGAGAGATAAACAAAAAAAAATGGGCAAGACGATCAAAATTTTAAGAAGAAAAACTAAAATGAGAAGTGTTATGGGTTAAAATTGGACTAACAAGAATGGGCAGTCAAATGACCAAGGCATAGAGTCAGACAGAATAAGAAGCCCAATACGAGGTCAAAACAGGCTGAAATCGGAGAGGAACAGAACCAAGGCAAAACAAGAAGAATGCGCGGGCGTGCTTGGCTTCCCCGACCAAGCGTGGTCGGCCTCGGCATAGGCGAGGCCGACCAGTGGTAGAACCTTCCCATTTAGGCTCTACCTCTGCAACACTCCAAGAAAGAAGTCAAGGCTTAGGCTTAAGCCCGCTCGTGGTCGACCTCGGGCGAGGCCGAGGCCGACTGATCCAAGGTCATATCCTGGGGCCTGCTTCAATTCCACACGACCCATAAGCTTGTTTCCACTTTCTCCCGACCTTTCCTTTTCTCAATAGGCCAAGAAACCCACAAAAGACCCAACAGAGAAGAGACGGAGGCGAGAAAGACGCGGCTTGGGCTTTGGCCCAGCCAGCGTGGTCGGCCTCTCGCATGGGCCGAGGCCGACCAGGGTAAAGCTCTTCTTTGCTTGAGCTTTATCCAAGCCCTATGACACAAAGCATGGCCTTGGGTTTGGATTTTGCCCAAACCAATGGTCGGCCTCGGCCAAGGCCGAGGCCGACCAGCTTAAGTTTGATCTCCGGCCTCGCAGGCGGATCGGAAAAGGCCCGAAGCCCATATTCAACTTCCCACGATCTCTCCTTTACCCAAGAGGCCACGGGAACGCGAGGGGAAACTATTTAATCTCTCCCAGGAGGGGAGAAAGGGGTAAGTAAGATTCTGGTCATCATATTACAAAGACTTCACGATAATTCTCTCTAAGATCCTCACTGACTTAGGCATCGGAGCTCGTGTGGCCTACACCACACCACCTGTCCGTGTTTTCCTTGTCTTGCAGTGTGCGTTTTTTCCCTAAGAATTACAAATTTACCGTCGTTGTCACGTGGAGGTCAGGTGCATTATCCTGTCCGAAATTTGGCAACAACAGTTGGCGCCGTCTGTGGGGAACGAACAAACGCTTGCTTGGAGAACCTAGTGCCCAAGTCAATCTGTCGAGAGTGATGAAAAGAATGAAAAGAAACACGTTCTTGAACGAAGAACAACGCGACTCTGATCAGGATCGTCGTGTGCAGCGAACGCGAAGAAACATATCTCCTCGGCCTCATACCGAGGCCGAGGCCGACCAGGAAAAGACCGAGGCCGACTCGGAGGAACGCCGAGGCCGACTGAGGAATGCCGAGGTCGACGGAGGAGAAGGCCAAGGCCGACCAAAGACCGTAAAGACAAGGTCCGTCATACCGCTTCAAGCTACATGGCGACACAAACGGTAAGGATCGTGTGAAGACGGTAACCTCGCTCGTTGGTCATGGCCGACCACAAAAGCCGAGGCCGACCGAGGCCGAGGATAAAGCCAACGCCGACTTGTTCGTTCGCCTACGTGGCGGTCTGCGGACGTGAAGGTTACAAGATGAGACAATAAAGAAGGTGACCACCCACCTCTCTCGCTCCAGGGAGGATGAAACCGACCAAAGAGGCAACTGCCGAGGAATTAGAATCAATCCCGCTCACATCGGAAGACGACGAGTAAATATTGGAGCAAACCTGGGGCTAGCGAGAAAGAAAATCGATTAGTTTCTTAAGAGACAATGCAGATTTATTCGCATGGTCTCACGAGGATATGCCGAGGATGAATCCCGATGTCATGGTGCAATCGCCGGTTGAATGTAGACGATGAGATTTCAAGCCAATGAAACGTAGCGGCGTGCATTCAATCGAGCGAAAAACGAGATCATAGCCAACCAGGTAGATGATTTACTAAGAGCCAATTTCATTAGGGAAATCCATTATCCCCAATGGCTATCTAATGTGGTTTTAGTAAAGAAACCTAATGGCAAATGGCGAATGTGTATCGACTTCACTAATCTAAATAAGGCTTGTCCTGGGACGATTACCACTTTGCCTATGATAGATCGGTTAGTAGATGCAACAATGGGCCATGAATTATTGAGTTTCATGGATGCTTACTCGGATATAATCAAATCAAGATGTATGGACCCGATCAAGAGAAGACCTCTTTTATCACCGACGGGGGCTTTATCGCTACAAAGTCATGCCATTTGGTCTCGAGAATGCGGGAGCCACCTACCAAAGAATGGTAAATCGAATGTTTGCTCCTCTGCTAGGGAAGAATATGGAGGTGTATGTAGATGATATGCTAGTAAAAGCATTAAAGCATATCAACATGAAACCGACCTCCATGAAGCTTTCGAGATACTTCAAAATATAAGATGAAGTTGAACCCAAGTAAGTGTGCTTTCGAGTAACATCGGGAAAATTCCCAGGATTCATGGTACATCAAAGAGGAATCGAGGCAAATCCGGACAAGATAAAAGCTATCTTAGAGATGTCTTCCCCAACCAATCTCAAGCAACTTCAAAGTCTCAATGGAAGAATTGCGGCATTGAGCAGGTTAAATCGATGAAGCTATCGACAAGTGCCAACCCTTCTTTAAAATTACGAAGAAGGTCTCCCATTTGAATGGTCTAAAGAGTGTGAACAAGCTTTTCAAGAACTAAAAGTTTATCTAAGTTCACTCCTCCTAGCCAAACCAGATTAAAGGAGATGAGTTCTTACTTTATGTATGTAGCTTCTAACACCGCTTATAAGTTCTGCATTAATCAAAGAAGAAAGGTCATCAAAGACCAATCTACTATACCAAAGAGAGCAATGGTAGGGGTGAAACTAGACATCCTCAAGTAGAAAAACTTGCACTAGCTCTCAGTTACCTCAACTAGAAAGATTGCGCCTACTTACTTCCAGTAGCATAAGATAACTGTTCTCACGAATTTCCCTCTCAAACAAGTGTTGCAGGAGCCAGAAGCTTCGGGACGTCTAATGAAGTGGGCGGTGAGAACTCGGTGAATACGATATTCACTACAAAACCGAGGACATCAATCAAAGGACAAGCATCGCGGCGATTTCGTGCGAGCTCACCCCATCACAAGTGGCCCGACCATGCGCGGCGGCCGAGGCCGACCACGTGGGAACGAAGCGACGAGGCCAGGCCACGTGGGGGCTAAGGCCAAGACCGATCGTATGGAGGCCAAGGTCGAGGTCAACCCCATAAAGGGCGAGGCCGAGGCCGAGCACATGGAGGCCGAGGCCGACCCACGAGCCGAGGGCGGCCGAGGCCGACCACGTGAAAGTCGAGGCCAAGGCCGAGGCCGACCACACGAAAAGTCGAGGCCGAGGCCGACCACGTGGCGGCCGAGGCCGACCATAAGAGGAAAAGGATCGATCATCTCCATATGCAATGGAGATGGAGACATCTCATTCAGAAACCCCTAATCAGTCCTGGAAACTGTTCGTTGATGGGTCCTCCAACGTCAAAGGATGTGGAGCAAGAATCCTACTTGAATCCTCTGAAGGAGAAAGGTATGAATATGCTCTCAGATTCAAGTTTAAGACATCAAATAATGAGGCGGAATATGAGGCGCTCTGCGAGAGATTGAGAATCGCTAAGGAGATAGGAATCTCTAATCTATTAGTTCTGAGTGATTCTCAGCTAGTAGTAAAACAAGTAACCAATAAATATCAAGCTAAAGAAAGAAGGATGGCAAAATATTTGTCAAAGGTCAAGGAACTACTTGCCTCGTTCTCCAAACAGAAGTTCAAGCAAATCCCAAGATCACAAAATGCCAATGCTGATTCCTTAGCCCGATTAGCAGCAGTTTATGAAACTGAACTGAGTCGAATAGTTCCAGTTGGAATCTTATACGAACCATCCATACGCAAAGAGGAGATAATGGAATCAGGAAGCAAGCCAGATGAGGCAAAGATCGAAGACAACTCGGCCAAAACCGAGAAAGACTCGAGCGAAGTCGAGGAGATTTTAGGCCGAGGCCGAGAGAATTTGGCCGAGGCCGAGGAGATTCCAAATGAGGCCGAGGAGATTTCAAATGAGGGCCGAGGAGATTTTAGCCGAGGCGAGAAGACCTCTTCTGGATGGATCCAATATTGGAATACTTGAAAGAGGGAAAATTGCCCTTAGAAAAAGCGAAGCCAAACGAGTACGAGGCGATCAGGCTTCACCATTACCTACTCGGAGAAGGTAAACTCTACAAGAGGGCTATTCAATGCCACTCTTGAGATGTCTTACACCAAATGAAGCGGAATATGTGATGAGAGAGATCCATGAAGGAATATGTGGCAACCACTCAAAGGAAAGATCCTTATGTCACAAGATCACAAGGCAAGGATATTATTGGCCGACAATGCTTCAGATGCAAGAAATTTTGCAAGATCCTCGTGACCAATGTCAACGATTCGCCCCATTTCCAAGGCAACCGCGGAACCATTGGCGAGTGTAGTGAGCCCTGGCCTTTTGCACAATGGGGAATAGACCTTATCGGACCCCTTCCCAGGTAAAGGACAAACTAAATTCGCGATTGTGGCGGTGAGACTACTTCACAAAATGGGTTGAAGCGAAAGCATTGGCAACAATCACGAAAAGAAGATAACTAACTTTGTTTGGAGAAATATAGTATGTCGTTTTGGAATTCCTAATGTCATTATTTGCATAATGGAAAACAATTCGACAATGCGACCTTTCAGAAAATTTTGTGAAGATCTAAATATTGATCATCGATGTTCATCTCCAAAGACACCCTCAAGCCAATGGACAAGTGGAAGCGATGAAACAAGATTATCAAACTAAATCTTAAGACAAAGTTGGAAAATCTAAAGGAGCGTGGGCGGAAGAGTTGCATAATGTGTTATGGGCATACAGACCACTGCAAGATCTACCACAAAGTGAGACCCTTTCTCACTCACTTATGGTCTTTGAGCGATCATCCTGTTGAGATTGGTTTACCTCGCCAAGAGTAGAAGAATTTGACCTCAACGGAATGAGGAGTCAATGAGACTAAGCTTAGACCTACTAAGAAGAGCACAGAGAAAAAGCTCACCTTGAGCAGCAGAGAGTACAAGAAATTTACAAGAAGGTACTACAATAGAAACGATCAAGAAACGAAGTTTTAAAGAAGGAGATCTCGTGCTAAGAAAAGTCATGCAAAACACCAAGGATCCATCATCCAGTGCAGCTAGGCCCAATGTGGGAAGACCACCATACCAAATCGCTAAAATCGTCAAAGCCCGCACATACACTCTAATTGATCACAAGGGAAAAGTTCTTTCCCACCCTTGGAATGCAGAACACCTTAGAATCTATTACCAATAGATTTTTTCTCTTTGTTTTATTCCCTCGTTCGGTTAGGACGATTCTTGCCAGCATTTAGAATTTCAATCATACATGATGTTCTATTATGAATGAATCATCTTACTTAAGTAATTGTATCACTCTGCTATAATTGTATCACTCAAGCACAATTTTCAAAATCAAAACTTTACTTAAGTAAGGGGGCTACTAAAGGGATATGCTTCCATATTGAACAAGCAGAAGCTTCGCAAAACCGAGCCGACCTGACCGAGGTCGGGGTCAGCCTGGTCGAGCTCGAGCTGACCTGGCCGAAGCCGAGGACGACCAGAATAAGCCGAGGCCGAGCCGACCTGACCGAGGCCGAAGGAAGCTCGAGCCGACCTGGCCGAAGCCGAGGACGACCAGAATAAGCCGAGGCCGAGCCGACCTGATCGAGGTCTAGGTCAACCTGGCCGAGCTCGAGCCGACCGACCGGCCGCCGTGGTCAACCCGCCGAGCCGATGACGACCGAGTAAGCGAGGCCGAGCCAACCCGACCGAGGTCGAGATCAACTGGCCGAGCTCGAGTGACCTAACCAAGTCGAGGACGACTAGAATAAGCGAGGGCCGAGCCAACCTAACCGAGGCCGGCGGCGGCAACTTGGTCGGGGCCCGGCGGGGACGACGACTGAATAAGCGAGGCCGAGCCGATCTGACCGAGGTCGAGGTTAACCTGGTCGAGCTCGAGCCGACCTGACCGAAGTCGAAGAGAACTTGATTGAACCCGAGCCGACCCGATCGGCCGAGGCCAACCAACCGACCGAGTCGAGGCCAACCTCGCCGAGGCCGAGTAGAGTGACCCCCACCTCCAACTTCAAATCTTCGATTGCTTTTCTTCTCTCATGGTCCGTGCAGGCAAGCACGATGTGAAGCAACACAATTGTTGGATGACAAAATTTTCCTCCTACGAGGTGACAAGAAGCCCAAAATAATCCTCGTGAGAGGTTAGCGACAATCCCGCTTAAACTTGAGAACAACCTCAGTATGCAAAATCACTGGAGTACGACACAAGTCGTGAATCCGGATGAGAGCATAAACCCCCAAGAGAAGCAATCTTGGGATGATCTAAGGGAAAAGAGAACATCCGAAATGCATAATAAGCATGACGACTGACTAGAATCCCATTGGATAACGGAGAAATTGACCCCCTAGTAGACTGAATATCCTCATAAGGATGGGCAATGAGAATCGGGAAAATTCGAGGCAACCCTCAAATGTCTAAAATGACTCAATAAACCTTACTAGGAGAATCGAAAACGCAAATTAAGCGTGACGAGATCCTGACATTTGTATTAAATACCGGAGAAATTGGCACTTTAGGAGACTGAATATCCTTATAAGGATGGACAACAATAACTAGAGAGAATTCGAGGCAACCCTCGAAATGTTTAAAATGACTCCGAGGAAATTTGACTAAGGAACTAGGCAAATCAAACGCAGAGAATAAAGCGTGGCGAGAACCTAAAATTTCGAATTGAATACCGGAGAAATTGGCACTCTAGAGAGATCGAATATCCTCATAAGGATGGACAACAATAACTAGAGAGAATTCGAGGCAACCCTCAAAATGTTTGAAATGACTCTGAGAAATTTGACTAAGGAACTAGGCAAATCAAACGCAGAGAATAAGCGTGAGAACCTAAAATTCCAAATTGAATAACAGTGAAATTGACATTCTATGAGATTGAATATGAAGTTCATGAGGCTACTCCCAAGTCGCTTCATGTTATTAATTCGCCACTCCAAATCTCAAATCCTAACTAGGGAGTGGGGCTAATGTTATGGGTTAAAATTGACTAACAAGAATGGGCGGTCAAATGACCAAGGCATAAGTCGATGCAGAATAAGAAGCCCAATACGAGGTCAAAGCAAGTGAAATCGGAGAGGAACCAACCAAGCAAAAAACAAGACGAATGCGCGTGCTTGGGCTTCGACCCAGCGCGTGGTCGCTTTCTCGGCAAGATAGGTCGAGAGGCCGACGGTAGAACCTTCCCATTTAGGCTCTCTACCCTGCCCAACACTCCAAGAAAGAAGTCAAGGCTTAGGCTTAAGCCCGAGCCGTCGTGGTCGACCTGACGGGCCGAGGCCGACTGATCCAAGGTCATATCCTCGGGCCTTGCTTCAATTCCACACGACCCATAAGCTTGTTTCCACCTTTCTCCCGACCTTTCCTTTTCTCAATAGGCCAAGAAACCCCACAAAGGACCCGAGGCCGAGAAGAGAGGAGGAGGCGAGAAGACGCGCTTGGGCTTTGGCCCAGCGCGTGGCTCGGCTCGGCATGGGCCGAGGCCGACCAGTGCTCTCTTCTGTTTGAGCTTTATCCAAGCCCTATGACACAAAGCATGGCCTTGGGTTTGGATTTTGCCCCAACCAATGGTCGACTTTCGCCAAGGCGAGGCCAGCCAATCTACAAGTTTGATCTCCGTGCCTCGCAGCCGGCCGGGAAAAGGCCGAAAGCCCATATTCAACTTCCCACGATCTCTCTTTACCCAAGAGGCCACGGAAGAACGCGAGGGGAAACTATTTAATCTCTCCCGGAGGAGAAAGGGTAAATAAGATTCTGGTCATCATATTACAAAGACTTCACGATAATTCTCTAAGATCCTCACCGACTTAGGCATCGGAGCTCGTGTGGCCTACACCACACCGTGTCGAGTTTTCCTTGTCTTGCAGCCATGCGTTCTTCCCTAAGAATTACAAATTTACCGTCGTTGTCACGTGGAGGTCAGTGCATTATCCTGTCCGAAATTTGGCAACAACAAGAAGAAAAAAAGTTAAGAGTTGGAAGTAAATAGAGCCCGAGATAAAAAAATATTAGAGATAACAAATTTTAAAAGATACGAAAATTATAGGGAATAACAAACAAAAATAGAAATAACAAAAAATTCAAAGAGAGTTGAGAAAGGAAAGTGAAAAATATGAATTAAAAGAAAAAAAATAATAGAGTAAGATATATATTATAAAAAATTTAGAGAGAGAAAATTGTCATTTTATAAACAATGACGAATGAACTTAATAAGACGGTTTTGAAAAAATTAACTTTTTTTTGAAAATTTATGAATTTTGACAAAAGATAACAGTTTTTACCCGTCATTAAAAGTATACTATTTCTAAAAAAATGAAATAATAGTCATTTTAAATTACAATCACTTGACAAAAATCACTTGTAAATTATCTCCCAAGTGATTGAAAGAGAATCATTTCAAATGATTTTGGATTTTTCAAAAATCACTTGCTTAATATTGTCAAACATCACACTTTTGGTAGGAAAATGAGTTTAGACATGTCAAAAGTGATTTTGGTCACTCCAAAATCACTCCCAAACATGCCCTAAAACCGACCCACTCCGACCAATCCATTGATGAACACCCCTATCATCCATAAATGATCCAAAAAAGTACACCACTAAGGCCCCGTTTGATAACCATTTTATTTTTTATTTTTAGTTTTTGAAAATTAAGCTTATTTTTCACCTAATTTCTATACAATAGGGATCATCTCCCTTAAAAAAACATTTGAACTTTTAGGCAAATTCTAAAAATAAAGTCAAGTTTTTTAAAACTATTTTTTTTAGTTTTCAAAAGACAGCTTGGTTTTTAAAAACATAGGTACAAAGTAGATAATAAAGCATATAAACTCATGGGTAGAGAAGTATTTCTAAACTTAAATTTAAAAAAAAAAACAAAAGGGTTATCAATCCGGATTTAAGGGATGAAATTTTTTCAGCTTGTCATTTCAAAAACAGCAGCAAGGCACCCAGTGGTGCTTAGTTTCTGTTTTGAGTCGCCCAACATCATTGGTTCATTTGCCTCATCACCGAGGCGAGCCAGAAATTTTCATAAACAGACTAACTTTTTATATCTATTATTTTTTAGAAAGCTTTAAAATCTTAATTTTTCTATATAACTTTTTGATATGTAAGACAACTAAAGAGGGACAACTTCTTCGTTCTTCCCTCACCTTAGAAGACCAGTACAAAGCCGTCAGTAAAAGATGACTAGCCAGTCTTAAATCATCAATCAAATCAAAAGCTTAAACTGATGGTTTGGGGTAAATTTAATTATATCATACTAGTCTAACAATCAGCCCTCTAGACTCGAATGTTGCGAGCTTTACTTGTAGCTAACTGTTCAAAATTCGACGTCGAAGTACACAAATACATGCTCTTTGTAGACACCTACGGTCTGGAGCGGTTTCCACCGTATCTTCGAGGGCTCGGCTTCGCAACATCGACAACTATCATCCAGCCATTGATGATCTGCATCAACCACAGTATATATACACACATATAGAGCATGGACCAGATGAAACAGAGGAAAAAGGGAGAGAAAGAGAGAGAGAGTTTATGATTATTCACCTTGCCATTCATCTCATTGAGGGCAGCACCAGCAGCCTCCTCTGTTGTATATTCTATAAATGCATAGCCTTTGGATCTTTTGGAAATCTTGTCCATTATGATTTTAACTGTCCATGAAAGCAATCTATAACCATGATTTTGCCTCATGAGAAAAATTATAGTTAGAGTGTTAAGACGACAAGATGAATGCAGCATACCTTCGACGAGCTCACCGAAGCCTTCAAATGCAGCACGTAAGGTTTTCTCCGATGTATAAAATGAAAGACCTGTCCAGAAATGATTGATAGTAAATAAGACGAGCGTCAAACACTGCGACGAAGAACGTGTCATGGCATCCTCTTATCTGGTTTATTTTAAGAATTTTCTAAGGGTAAATATCCTTGTGTTGTAATTTGGCTTATAATGAGTAATCCTCTCATCTGATATCCCACCCCCACTTCCTTTTCACAATGAACTTACTAAGGAGCCATTGCATTAATTTCTTAAGAACATCAACCACAACAATGGTAATTGAATGGCTAAGACCCTAAGGCTCATTTGATAACAATTTCGTTTATAGTTTCTATTTTTAAAATTTACTATGGTTTTCACCTTTCCTAAAGAAACATTTGAATTCTTATGCAAATTCTAAAACCAAAAACAAGTTTTTAATAACTAAGGCCCCGTTTGATAACCATTTTATTTTTTGTTTTTAGTTTTTGAAATTTAAACCTAAAAATACTACTTCTACCAATGAATTTATATGTCTTCTTATCTACTTTGTACCTATGTTTTCAAAAACAAAGCCAACTTTTAAAAACTAAAAAAAATAGCTTAAAAAACTTGATTTTGTTTTTAGAATTTGGCTAAGAGTTCAAATGGTTACTTAAGGAAGATGATCTCTATTGTAGAGAAATTAGGTGAAAATAACCTTATATTTCAAAAACTAAAAACCAAAAACAAAATGGTTATCAAACGGGGCCTAATTTTTTCTAATTTTCAAAACTTGGCTTGGATTTTGAAAACATCTTTAGAAAGTAGATAACAAAACAAAGAAACACATAGGTAAAAGTATTATTTATAAGCTTCATTTTCAAAAACCAATGACCAAAAACCAAATTGTTATCCCACGGGAACTAAAATATCCATATTCAAAGGCCAAACCTGGAAGCATGGTATGTGGACAATGATCATAAAGTTGAATGTAAAAACTCTTAAAATCTAGCATATTTTGAATTGTCAATACCAGTGATAAACAGTTTCTTTGTTTTCACAGGAGTAGTTGGGCTTGTTTCTGAAGAATCTGGTAGATCCAAAGAATTCTTGGCATTATTACCTGAAGAAATGTAAGTTATTAATTCAAAGGAATCACTAGGAAAAATTGAGTTAATAATTACAAATAGATCAAAGTAAAATTCTAGTCAAGAAACAAAAGTATTGGCATAAGAGACTCTTATCTTTTTACTGTCAGACATATCATCCTTGTCAAGTAACAAAACTACTGGCATAAAAGAGACTCAGTATAAAATGCTATCACCTGTCCTCAATAATTTTTAAGGACAAACCAAATATCGTAAGGATTTTTTTAATATAAAAAATCGAGCTTTCATTAAAAAAAAAATGAAAGAATGTACAGTGGCATACAAAAAACAAGTCCACAAAGGGAGTCATCAACTACCTACAAGAAAGAACTTCAATCCAAAAGAATAAGACTCAATTGATAATTACAAAAAGTTCGATTCACAGACACCCATAAAGAGGCATTAAATCTCACCACCTCCCACACCTCCTCCAAGGACCTCTCAACCCCTCTAAAAATCCTATTATTCCTCTCAAGCCACACACCTCACAAGGTTGAAGGAACAAACCTACCAGAACACGCTTGTATCGCAAAACGGAGTTCATCAGAATCTCCTCAATCAGTAATTAAATCATTGCCCCATGCCAGCTAAAGAGGTTTTTAATAAAAAAAGTCCAATTAGCCATAACAAGAAGGGGGGAGATCACCAAAAATCAATTGCCAGTTTAAGCCAACCTTTTTGGCACAAATTCTTCCCTATTATAGTATAATATTTTAGCTTATGCTTCGGGATGAATGGACTAATTTCCCGAACCTCATTTCTAACAAATATATTGGGCATATACCAACAATTTATCCCAATACTTGTGTCTTTTGGTTAATTTTCATCTATTCAATCAGCAGATAAGCAATATCTTACTCGACAATCATATCTTGACACGCAACTTCAAGGCATCCATCTAAGATGCAAGCAATAGACAATCCAAAAGCTAATATTTTAAAATATAGGAACTCATCAAGTATGGTAGGATCAACCAAAGCAAAATGGAAGCTGGAATCCTTCAAGTGGAAAAAGAAATGGGCAAAAACCATTGTTCATCTCGGGCAATGCAACCACAGCTAAACATTATGATTGAAAATCTACTCAAGGTTAGAAGATTGAACCTCCATAATCCTTATTCTCTGCCTCAAAGTTTGCATCTAGTTGAACAGATAAAACACCAGGAACGCCTGCATATTGTGAGAATTTGCATCAAACACCATAGACCTATCGTGCGCAGAATAATGTATCTATTGAAGTGCCATAGAAAACAGGAGATTACCGGCTAGTTCTTGTGCACATTCCTCATCCAATTCACAACAAAAGCCAAAGCTAGACTGCCAGGAAATATGATATATACACATTTGTGCATCCTTGTCACTAAGATAATTGGCATAACCATTGTTGAGAACAATGAACATATCATAAACAAAATGAAGCAACTGCTTTTGTTAGACAATAGTACACTTACTTCCCCAAAACTTTGGTCAATATCTCAACATAATAATCAACCATTTGTGCCTTGGTAACCACCCCAATACCAGGCTTGTCTATTCGAACAAGCCAATGCTTGGTATTCCCTGAAGGGAACAAGAGTCTACCACCATTTTGCGGATATGGTTTTGGATTCAATTGAGGTGTCAAAGAACCATAAGCCTTCTCTGTGGAGCTGAAATTTGGGTCTGGCTCAACAGATATTACCCCTGGTAATCCTGTAACACATGTTCGTATGAAAATCAACAAAGATTGCAATGCCTGGTGAAAATGTTCAACTGGAAAAAAGCCATGAATCTACCAAATGGGTGAGTTTGGAACGACTTTTAGTAAGTGAAAAGTGTTTTTAGCCCATTGAAAACACTTCTACAATCACTTTCCAAAACTTTCCTAGTGTGCTTAGATAATAAAATGGTCTAATTAATGCTGCTTAAGAGTACTTTCATTTAAAGTAAAATGCACTAAGGTGATTCTAGCCTAGGAGAACTACTTATTAATGCTGCTTAAGAGTACTTTCATTTAAAGTACCTTTTTTTCTAAAGTTAAGATGCATAATCCAACGAGCTAACATTTGCAAAAAAACTTACGAGCGAGTTCAATTGAAGTCTGTTCATCGATGTCACAGCAAAACTCAAAGTGGGTACTCCAGGAAGCATCATAAATACACATCTGAGCATCCTTCTCACTGGCAAAATAATCCCAATGCAAAACAAAATTCAGCAGGGAAAGGAAAAGAAAATATGCAGAACAATCAAACTGGGAAATACGACGAACACCCACCAGCCCAAAACTCTTTCCAACGCTTTGACATAATAATCAATGACTTCTGATCTCGAATTGAGCCCTGATGGAGGTCTCTCCATTAGGACCCTCCAATGGCGGTTTTCGCCGAAGGTCGGAGACCAGACAGAAGAAGTAGAAGGTGTGGATGTTGAAGCTAAATTAACTGTAACAGAACAGCGAAGCGGAGCAGAGGAGTGTAGATAAGAAGAAGAAGAGAGTGAGAATTTGTTGTTTTTGCTTGATGATCGAGGGAAATTGATGTTAATGGCGGAGAATTGGAAGTGGGTTTTGTAGGAATGGAATGAGAAATGGTTTGATGTGCTAACTGTGGCCGAGGGAGAGAGCAACTCCATTGGAGCACGCTTCTATGTGTTGGGTTTGCTTGCAAATGAAGATGGGTTTCTGGTTTTAAGAAGAACTACATGGGTTTCTTGGGAGAGTAAACTGTGAAAACAAAAGGGACTTGACTTTGTTTTGAGCCTAAAATCACAAACTTGATTTCATTTTTGTTTTCAGAAAATAACACAGTTTCTTGTTTAGTCCTCCAACATGCCATTGATGTTTTAGGGTAATTAGTGTCTCATCTGTTAAGCTATATTCAAATGGATGAGTTTAGTATAGTTCGAAACATTATGTAAAAAAAAACATGATAAAGAGTTGAAAATCTTACACGATTCGTTAAATTTTTTACAAGAATAAAGTTAAAATATCTGTACTCTAAACTTTATTTCATTTTGGTCCATAACTTTCCAATGTCCAATTTTAGTCCATGTATATGAACAAAAGTTGAAACAAAACTTTATTAAAAGTACATAAACTAGAATTAGTCACTACTATTAGTTTATTGATTTTTCTTAAAAAAAATTAATATCTATTAGCTTTTCATCTATAAAAGTCATTACTATTAGTTTATTGATTTTTCTTAAGAAAAATTAATATCTATTAGCTTTTCATCTATAAATTTGGAAGTATGTTTAGCTTGTATCTTTTCTTGTATTAAAATTATTATTTATCATTATTTAACCAATTTTTATTAACGTTAAATTTTTCACAGGAACCAGAACTGATTTTAAATTTTATTGAGAGTGCATGGACTAAAAATTGGACATTTGAAAGCATAGAGACTAAAACGAGAACCAAACTAACATTTTAACCTTAGGATTAATTAGTTGTTCGCTTAGAAATAAAGAAATATTGCATCTTACAATTGATAATTGATTATTAAGTTACCAAATAGAGCATAGCTCATAACCACCCTAAGATTTCCCAACTTCTATTGTACTCGATTATTAAGTTTTGGTAGGTAAAAGTTGGTAAAAAAAATAGGTGAAAGTTAAAATAAAGGACAAATTCACTTCTATGCCTACATCATAAATATTAGTAAAAGAGTAAAAAAAAAAAACCTATTTCATAAATTTGGACAAGTTTTGTGTAAATAGACATGTCTGCATGTTCAAATACATGAATATTTATCATTTGTTAACAATTTCTAACTTGTTTTTTTAGGTGGGAAATGCCCAATTTGAGATTTTTTTTAAAGATTAATTATCAAATTGAGAATCTATCTTAAAATTAGTGACTACATATTTAATTTAGCTTGAAATGATGCCTCAATCATTTTATGGTAAAGTTTATAACCCAATAAATAAAAAAAAATGTGACATTTTATAGTCTCAGTTGATGACCCAGTCCAACATGAGACTGTTGATTATATCACAATTAAAATTCAAAATTGGTATTTAAATTTGAGAATGTTACTATTATTTACATAAGAATAATATACAAGGCAGAGAAAATTGAATATTTTCTAATTTGTAAGCAAAGCTATTTTCCATTTCAGGTAAAGTTTATTATATGATTCGATATTTAAGCATTGTTCAAAAGTGGTGCCTCAAGGTCATCACCCTCCTTGCTTTTATGTCCTTTCACCTTCAGCAGGCTACAACCATGCCATAAAGAAATCACCTGTGCAATACAAAACCCACATAACTCACAACGGGTTGGTTTGATTCAACTCAAATTAATTTTAAAAGAACGAGCAAATCAATCCTTAGAATATTAATCTATTTGAATATAATCATATTCAAATAGATTTATAGTCCATCGAGTAATAAGTTCATGTTAGTTTGGTCTAACCAAAATCGAAAATTTAAAGAAACACGTTAGAATTGTGTTTAACAGATCCATACAAAGTTATCGACTTATTGAACATTTTTATAAATGAATTTTGTATCTAATAGTACCCAACCTCTCAATTTTGTGTAGACATTCATGTCTAATAGGTTCGTCGATTTAAAAAAAAAATATAATAGGTCAATATAAAATCAAAGTTTCGGATTTATAAACCCTCCTAAAGTCTAGAGAGACCTATAAAAACTATAAAAGAACTTATGAATCATGTCTTAAAATATCAATTTATTTGATTTCAACCCAACTCAAATAAATTTATAACTGACTTTAACCCGACTCAAACAAGCTTATAACCCGAGCTCAAAGGTGAACCATTGAGTTATAAATTGGGTTGATCGGGTTGATCAAGTTATATTAACATGTCTAGGAGAGAATATTAACTTAGTTGAAGGGCTTACTAGACACAACATTGGTTATATGTAATCTAGACCCAACTCGACCTTGAACCGTAGAATTTAGATTGGGTTAATTGAGTTATTTTAACCTGCCTAAGAGAGAGAGTGTGTTTTACCAAGGATATGGAGGCACAGACAATGCTAAAGCCTTTACAATCAAAAGGGGCATCACTAGAAATGAACCAAGCTGAAATATCAAAAAAGAAAAGAAATTAGTAAGCAAATATAATTGAATCAGTTCCAATTCCAACAAGCACTGAAAGGATGAGCAAAATGAAACCCACTCACAAGTTAAGGGACTCATCACAAGTGGTGACAACAAACTTGCTATTGACTCCACACCAGCAACAAATCCTTGGGCCTTCCCCTGCCATAAAGGATTTAACAGCTAAGTTAACGATACGTTTTTCGACTGTACGGGTACTACCCATTTATTGGTTGCCATATCAACCTCCTTTAAAAATGAAGTGAGATCTAGTGGCGTTAAATAATTATTTAAGAAAGATATTTTATAGTAAAAACATAGGGGTAGGTACTACGAAAGTAGTAGAAAATTTTCCAAAACCTCCATTTCTTTGGATAAGAACCAATAATGGAAGCTCTTCTTTTTATCTCTTTTTCATAGAGATAATGTATTCAGATATGGCAATAGAATGAAGAACTTTGCTAACCTGATTGGTTGAGCTTGAAGCTTTGGAGATGATGGCAAAAATCTGTAAATGATTTGAGAATTCAAAAGATTAATGGGAATGAACATATAAATCAATTCATGGTATTGGAAAATATATATATTTGATTCTTACTGCAGGTCTTGCTAGGACATAAATGACTTTAAATGAGCCAGCCAAGTATGCTACCTGAGAGGGACAAAAACATCTATTAACAAATTGAAAGATTCAAGAAAAGAGCATACTTTTCTAGTAAAACAAACTTTAAGGCCCTGTTTTTGGTTTCTGATTTTTAGTTTTGAAAATTAAGCTCATAAATATCAATTCCATTTATGAAGTTTTTCGTTTGTCGTCTGAAAATATTTTCAAAATTCAAGTTAAGTTTTGAAAACTATAAAAAATAGTTTTTACAAATTAGATTTCAAATGTTTATTTAGGAGAGATAAAAATCACGATAAAGAAATTGGGAAGAAACAACCACAATTTTTAGAAATAAAAAACTAAAAACGAAATCATTATCAAGTGTAACCTAAGTAATTTGTTTGAGTTCTAAAGTTCATATATATATATATATATATATATATATATATCACATATGGTGCATACCCATGCTGCCCATGCCAAGCCATAGAACAATGCCTGCACAACCAAAACAAAAAAAAGAAACTTTTAGGACTGTATTATTTTGCTTCATAAGCTTCCCAACACCTTTTTCTTCATTTTCTTGAGGATGGAGCTCACAGGAACATATTAGCAGATAAAGGGCAAATAAGAAATACAATATGAAATGACTCACATAAGCTACTGATGCAAGTATTGCCAAGCATAATATAGCTTCCTCCCCAATCAGTGGATTTATAAGTGGTAGCACCAACATCTGAAAGCAAATTTGATCAGTTTCTTCCCGTGAGTATTGAACTATCTAATCAATTCAACTGATATGAAGGTGACGATTTTCGTTAACCGAGAGAGAGAAGTTCTAGGTGGGAGAAATCCATTAAAAGTATTATATAAGATTAGATTTATCATAACCCCTTAGCTTAAGCTTCTGGGTCTAATGATGATTTAGCATAGTATCAAAACAAGAAATCTTGTGTTCGAATCCCTATAAAGTCATTTCCAATAACCCATCAGCTCAAGCTTTTGAAATTTATGGAGAGTCCGAGCCTGATGCTATTTGTATTTGTTGTGTATTTGTTCTATGAGTAGATGTATTTGATTGAGTCTATTACAGAAAAGTACCTGTTTTTCAGTTCTAGTTAGAAAGGAAGTTACCTGAGTGAAAATTGAGCCTATTCCCACAAGCATCAAGATCTCTGAGTTTTGGTTTTTATCAAAGCCAAAAACTGCCTTCAAATAGAACTGCAGATCTTTCAAATTATTAGTTAATGAAAAAAGATACTTTAGCTAAGCATTCCACTTTTCCACTTTTACATTTCCATGAACGTAATAATTTTAAGGATAATAAAATTCACTTCATCAAAACTTTACCATTAGAACACTGGCGATGCCTGTCATTCCCAACTTTAGGAAGAAAGAAACATAAGTTATGCTCCTAAGTGTTGGACTGCATAACATAATGGAGCTCTTCAACAATGGACATTAAGAACCAATACATTGTTCTAAATAGAAAATAAAGTTTGATGAAAATTTGCAGACATGACTGGAAAACAAATAAGCTAGAAAGATACTTGTCGATGACTATTTCTGCTGCATCTCTCATAGTTCTGAATCGTCTATTGAGAACGTTGATCGTCTTTGACAAGCAACCGGGTTCTCCATCACTCTTTGGTGCTGGTTTTACCGTCTCGACCAGGAAGAAATACATGTATATGGGACAAAAGATCAGCAGAACTATTGAAACCTGAAAAGAGAAGTGCATTTCTGATGTGATAAGTGGAGAATGAAGTGATGAGAGTTAAATCTATGATGGTAAAGAGCTGTCGTTAGTACCGAGAAAATGTACTTTTCGGGAAGAAACCGAGCGAGAAAATTTCCAACAACATGGGAAGCAGAACAAAGGCCAGTGATCCAACCAAATACCGCAGCTCTTCTACTTTCATGAACAAAATCAGCCTACATTATGGAAAAGCCAAAGAGATTGCTTAAACTGTAATGTTTCCTTCAAAACAAAAAGTTAAGACCATGGTTGATTGCAAACAAATTTTGTTTTAGTTTTCTGTTTCTAAAGATTGAGCTTGTTTACTATAAATTTTTTCAAAAACATTGTAAATTTTAGTCAAAATTATATAACCAAATCTATTTCCTGTTTGGAGTGCAAATTATAATAACTTGTGCTATAACACAAGTTATTATAATAGTTTATGGAATACTCTGAACCCCAAACACAAACTATCATAACCCAGACTAAATAACTCTACATTTTAAACACAGATTATATAATCCCACAGACTATTATAACCCATTTTATTATAACTCACTCATCACCCCAAATAGCCCCAAAAGTAGGAAACAAAAGGTTGGGAATACTATCGGGATAGAAGTTAGGAATTTTGTTAGGATGGGAAAGGCATATTAGTAATTAGCCAAGAAAATGGTTATAAAGAGAGGGAGGTTCCCGTTATTGTATCTCTTTTTAAGTATGATTTTGGTCTATATACTTTGTGACTTGTTCTATTTTGGTCTTTGTACTTTCAAAGGTCCAGATTTAGTCTTTGTATTTTCAATGGATCTTAAAAATAGTCCCTACTATTAGTTTATTATTAACTTTCAGGAAAAAAAAAGTTTTTCCTCTATACATTGTATCTTTTCTTGTATAGAAATTATTATTATTATTTAACCAATTTTGATTTTTAAGTACAAAAATGTGAGGTGGTAATTCGAACCTTCAATCTCAAGAAAAGGAGTAGATGTCTCAATCGTTGAGCTATACTTATGTTGACATTATTATATTTCATTATCCAATAGAAAACTAAAAATGAGAATGCTATAAAACGGGCCGAAAGAAAATTAAAATAATAATAATAAAATATTCTTACGGCATATGCAACAGAAATGAAGAATATGCTGCCTTGACTCAGTATCTTTGATATTGTACGAAGCACATAATAAGCATATACAAAGTCCTTGGATTGATCCCAAACAAGTAAGGCTGAATCCAAAATGCATAAAAATAAATTAATTAATTAATTAATATAAAAAAAAAATAAAAATGCATCTGTTTTTCATATAGGATATAGAAATAGAAACATACCAAAGGGAAAAATGCTTGTTGATATTGTTAGTAGTAGTAAAGGTTTTCGACCATACTCGTCTGCAAGCTGACCAAGCAGTGGAAGAACCACCATTTTGAAAATTCCAACGACCTGTAATCCAAAACAGAAAGCTAAGAACATCATCATTTTACCTCAGTATCAGTTCCATGGCATTAGGATATGGATAATCTTGTGCATTTTTCTTTCTAAGTTATGAAAACAAAGCCCGGTGAGGAATAAAAACGGTTAAAATCTCCAAATATAGTAAGGGTATGTTTGAGAGTGATCTTAGAAATAGTGATTTTAACGATAATGATTTGCTTAGGAGTGATTTATTAAAAGTATAGGAAGATTTTACAAAAAAAGAAATTGAAATAGTAGTCATTTTCAAAACTTAATCCCTCGCAATGACTAGACAAAAATCACTCGAAATCACTTAAAGTAAATTTCAATTTTTCTCAAATCATTTATCTAGTATTGTCAAACATCACAATTTTAAAATAGAAGTGATTTTAGGCATGGCAAAGGTAATTTTGGCCATTCCAAAGTTATTCCCAAACATGCTCTAAGTTCAACAGTTGAATGAATGTGTAACTATTGCAAAAAATAATTTAAGTGTGGCCAAATCTATAGAATAGTATTGCAAATGTAGATATATTCATTACCAATGCAACTAAAGTTTCCACTACAAAAAGTGGAGAAATGTTGGCCACAAAATTTATTGGGTTCTATCTTCTATTGAATGAAATATTTGTGGGCCCAATCAAAGAGTGCAAAAACCAAAATTCTGGTTTAGTGATCTTGATGACCCCTAAACAGTAATGATAAATGTGCAAGAATGTTTGGTTCTCAGGAAATGCTGGGAAGGAGATGGAAATGAATAAAGCTATTGTAATTTTCAAATTCTGAGAGCATTGTAATCTAGAAGAACAGTTTTAGTCAAGTTTTTCAGCAGCTGAGAAATGCCAACTAAAGAATTAAGGAAAGGAGAGGTCCATGCAGACTTACCAGGAAACAAGCATAGTATTGAAATATTTGAAATTTTTTGACTTTTGTGTAAGAATGGAAGCCAATATTGTGGTAGTCATAAGCCCAATAAAAAAAGAAAATAGCTTAAAGAGGGTAGATTCGACTGATAGTGGTGAGATAGAATTTAATATCCTACGAATTTTTTTGTGGCCACATACCTAAAATCTAAAATCCTACGAATTTCTTCAACACGCAAGTATAGAACAGTCCGCCGAACTGGCCAACTACCTAGAGTTGAAGGGATTGCTTGTTTAGTAGGCAATCTAAAAACAAGTGATTTAATAAAAATAGAGTTGTATTTCATGTTTTCATATATGTGATTAGTAGCCGATTTAGAAATTTGATTCCATTTTAAATAGTTGTTTAAAGTGTGTTATATAATGTATTTATAGATCATGAAATTAGTTGAAACTAAATATTAGGTTGAATATAAGTTATTATTAATTAATTTATTAACCTCTCTTTTTATAAATTTTGTATAATTATTATTTTACAATATTATATTATAATATTATATTATATAATTTATAATATTATATATTTTTTAATTTAAAAAAGTAAATTAAGTTTATAACCTAAAATATTATATTTATTATTTCAAATTTAGAATCGGGATATAATGAAAATATAAAAATATTGTTTTCAGATCATAGTTTTCTAAAATACATTTACCAAACACATATTCACTAAAACAAAATTCGAATTGCCTATCAAACAGAGGCTAAAATCCTACCGATTTTCTTGACAAAAGTATAGAACGAACGACCAGGCAGAACTAACCATTGCTGCCTATTTAGAATTTAAAACCCGACCAATTTCCTTGACAACTAAGTATAGGATGGCTTGATAGAAATCATAGTGGCCAACTACCTAGGATTAATCGAGGTGGACACTATGATACTAGTCGAGGTAGACACCGAGGTGGACACTATGAGACTAGTCGAGGTAGACACCGAGACAATAGTCGAGGTGAATGTAAACCGAGCCTAAAACTTAGAGATATAAAAATAAAAAATAAAAAAGGTGTCAGGTTGCCAAGAAGAATGATAAGAAGTTTGAATATAACCAAAGTGACCAGTGAAAACATCAGAAACAACAAAAACAGACAAATTCAACAGCCAAGTATCTAAAACAATGGAAAATTTACCGTTTGCTCAGTTCCATTGAAGTAAATAGCTTGAGGGCAAGTGGGGTTGCCAGGACAAAGGGCATCAGTGACAACATCAACAAGAACAGAAACAGTCATTTCTTCAGCAATCCAATGAACACATAATGGCAACAACAAGTGAACCAAAGGCCTCAGCTCTCCAAACCCACATTTCCAGGCCCCCATATGCATCTTCAAACTCAAAAAACCTTGCCCTCTGAGCACTAATCAATTCAACACTAATCAAGACAAATCAACACACATATATATGAGGAACTTTTGCAGACAAAGACACTATTGTTTGTATTTTTCTGAAAAAACAGATAAAACCAAGTGATCCCCCAAGTTTTCAGATAAAGGGAAAGAATTGAAAACGAAGCTAAATTTAAGAGAAGGGGTTGGCAGAAGGAACCTGATTGGTTGAATTTAATAGAAGATGGCTGCGGCTGTAATTAATAGAAGAACAGTGTGATTACATAAGGAAATTTTGGGGACGTAAAAGGAAGTTGTGTTGATGTGGTGGCTGGGCGGGGCATGCGCGCCCACGAGTTGGCGTCTGGAAGGCGTGTGGCGTCGCATTGGATGCGCGTGGAGGGTATCGATAAAGTATGAACCATGCCTTCTTCTACCAATTGATATTGTACATGGCCACACCGCCACTCTTTTTCCTTTTTTTTCCTTAATTAAGAACTTTTATGTGTCTAATATTTTTTTAAAACTAAAGTTTGAAGATTCGAATTACTAATTTCGTAGTCTTAATTGAGCTAAGTTCGCCAATAAAAACATAACTGGTTAAAAAAATGTCATGAATTTTAATCCCCACTCTCTAATTAAAAAGAAGAAAAAAGAAAATATGAGCTAAGTTCTCTTTGATATATATCTAATATAGTTTTTAAAATTCGAAAAGTATAATTTTCAATTTCCATTTTGTGTCTATTAAGTCTATAAATTATAAAACAATGTTGAATAGGTGAGGTACCCATTAGACATTAAATTAGGATTTAGGAACTTGTTGGCTATTAACCACTTACGAAATTTATTGATATCTCAAACGCAAAAGCTAATCATGCAAGTCTATCATTTAATCTGTATGTAAATCTCCTCTATTCAAACTATAACTTTCATATTTGTGATATACATAACTTTATTTATGAAAGGAAAAACAATTTGGTCCAACCATATTTTATTATTAAATAATTATTAAACGGAGGCTAAAATAATCATAAAATTTTAACATTTCAAAGTAGTCACGATGGATTTGAGATCCCATTCTTCCAATATATTTTTGACACTAAAATCCGCGGTCATTATTTTGTTTTTATTTCTTTTTGTATGACAGAGGTAAGAATATGAACATTTGACCCACAACTCAAGGAAGAAAGTATATGTTAATTATCACAAAGTACATCTCACTTTGACAAATCCACCGTCATTAATAATGTAAAGTCGAACTTGATTTTAAAATTTGTATTGTACTCATTAAATAATCAAAAGATAGAGATCTTTGTCTCGTTTGATAATAATTTATGCCCCGTTTGATAACCATTTTGTTTTTGATAGTTAAGTTTATTTTCACCTAATTTCTCTACAATAGAGATCATTAAGTAAGCATTTGAACTCTTAGCTAAATTCTAAAAACAAAATCAAGTTTTTTAAAGCTACTTTTTTTAGTTTTTAAAAGTTGGCTTTGTTTTTGAAAACATAGGTACAAAATAGATAAGAAGAAATATAAATTCATTGGTAGAAGTAGTATTTTTAGGTTTAAATTTCAAAAACTAAAAACAAAAAATAAAATGGTTATCAAACGGGATTTTAGTTTTTAATTTTTGAAATTTAAGCTTGTTTTCTCTTCATTACTCTTTAATGATTTTCATGTTCATTAAGGAAGCATTTGGATTATTAGCCAAATTTTAAAAACAAAAACAAGTGTTTGAAAACTTTTTTTTTAGTTTTCAAAACATTCGCTTGGTTTTTGAAAACACAAATAAAAAATAGATAACAAAAACAAGTAAATTCTTAGGTAAAACCAAAAGGTTGTCAAACGGGGCTATTTTTTTTTTAATTAAGCTTATAAATTTTACACATATTTTCAAAAACTCATCCAAGTTTTGAAAACTAAAAAAAGGTAATTTTAAAAAACTTACTTTTGTTTTTAAAATATGCTAAGAATTAATATGTTTTCTCAGGAAGGATGAAAGTCATTATAGGTAAATGATAAAAAAAACGAGCATAATTTTCAAAAATCAAATAGTTATCAAATGAATTTGAGTGATTTGATTTGGAGGTAGTTTAGAATTTGTATAATTAATTAACATTTTGATCTCTTGTAATAGTCTTTGATATTGTCAATAATGGATATTTCCCGAAATGCAAAGGCGTTGAATTGAACTCATAATTGGCAAATGACTTAGAGTTGAAAGCTTCCAAATCCATAGAGTCCCTCCACTCGCAAGCCACCTACAAACGAGGTAAAACCTAATTTGCAATCCAAGTTCATATTTATTTTTATTTTTTTTTTTTAAAAAAGTTTTGTGCCAATAAAATTAACTTTGTAGTGAGAGGCTTGAAAGTGACTAAAGTGCCTAGTGGGTCTCCAAAGAATTGGCCAATTGCAACCTCACTCCAATATGCAATAAAGAAAGCAAACTACAGTCTTGATAAAAATTTATAATAAAGGGAGGTGGGATTTCAACATGCTTAACTCTTGATCGAAGGTATATATGCACCTTAACCACTCCAGTTATGCTAGTTGACATCAAATCTGCTTTTAAACTAAAAAAATCACATACAAAAGGATATTCAACTACAACCCAACCAGGCTAAATTTTAAACCTATCAACTTTGCCATTTATTTTTAAAATACCTCTATTCTTTCAAAAGTTGTAATATTACCCTTGACTTTTCATAAAAGTTTCAAAACTACCCTTTGGGTAGAAAAACCGTTAGAATGGATGAAAAGTCAACATGTCTAAATAGGGGTAAGCAAAAAAAGACCGAAAACTGACTCGACCGACCGAACCAAAGGCGGTCGGTCGGTTTTATGCTTTTTTCGGTCGGGGTCGATCGGTCAGTTTGGGGCAAAAGCCCCAAACCGACCGATTATTAAAAAAAAAATCTATATATATAATAATAATTAAAAAAAAAAACTAAAAAGATTTTCTAAAAATATATTAAATAATAATAAAATATTAATTATAAATTATAAAATAATTATAAAATATTAATTAAAAATATTAAATAATTAATTAAAAAAATATTTAAATATATATATATATAAACCGACCGAACCAACCGGTCAGTTTTGGTAATTTTTTTTTAAAAAAAAATCATGCCGAACCGACCGACCTTGATCGGTTCGGGGGTCGGTTGGGGTCGAAAACCGACCCCGACCGACCGATGCTCACCCCTAGGTCTAAATGTCGTTGTTTTAGACTTGATCTAAGTAAGCATCTTGTCATCACCATGTTCCGAGTCAACGTGCGTCATATCAATTTCTTATCTAACACTGTAACGAATTAGATATTTCTTATCTAACATTGTAACGAATTTCTACTCGTATGATAGTTTTGAAACATGTATGAAAAGCCAAAAACAATATTCCAACTTTAAAAAGGACAAGGACATTAAAAAAAAAATCAAAATCAAAATTCAAGGATATTTTCTTTTATATAATTTAGCCCTACAATAAAACCTAAATCAGATCCCAAAGGGGTCCCTGTCATGAACCTCCAACAAAATCCGAGAAAGAATATTGAACTATACCAAATTGAAAGTTCTTTCAGCATTAAAAGTTATTGGGTTAGATCTCTCACATGAATTTGCCACGTCGATCCAGAGCCTATAGGAACAGGCTGGGTTGATGCAGCATGCACCATTTCCTTAAAAATTCACACTGAGCATGAATAATTAGGTTGAGGGAACACACACACACATATATATATATATATATATATATATATATATTATGAATAACCAAACTTTCCTGAGAAAAAAATTAATAAAAGAATACAAGGAAAAACAAAAAGAGCCCACAATGGAGGGAAAGGAATCAACTTTAAGAAATTACAGGCAGATATAAAGGAGCAACAACATCCATGCGTTTTAACATGCATTGTCAAAAGGATTAAGCAACTTGGCAATAAAGTGCTGCATCAATACAGTGTCGAGATAGTAACATTACAAGCAATCTTTGAAATTGTTTCAACATTTCAGGATGTAGAACAAAAATATTATTATTGAAGGAACAACTGAATCTCTCTTACATTATCATATATGTGTGTCAAGTTCAAAATATTCTAAGCCCTTGAAATCCCAGTTACGGTTCAATATTCACAGACTTCTTTACTTAGCTAGGAATAAAAGTTGCATGGGACTATACTCTATAAACCATGAAATAATTGAACCTCAACGGCCTTCTTATTATCAACATAAAAACAAGTACCCGCATAGTCACCCTTAAGATCAGTGTTGTAGGCTTGTAGCTCAACCTAACAAAGAATGAATCGACCAACTCGTACGGGTTACCCTCAAGATCAGTGTTGTGGCTCAACGTAACAAAGAATGAATCGACCAACTCATCTGTTACTCCATCTGGCTGGTTGACTTTACATCCTCTTCCTCGACGTCAAATTCTTGTTCCACGCCCTTCACCTATAAATTCAGAGTCGACATTCAAATCATAGATAATAATAATAATAATATATATATATATATATATAAAATTCTGAGAAGCATAGAACAAAAGAGGAAAAGACCTATAATGTATATATTAGAATTGGGCTAAAGTAGCTCTGAAACATTATTCTATTTCTATTTTCTGCCTTTAAAGTGATTGTCTACATTGTCTCTCTATTGTGCAATACCTGTTTTTTTCCATATCATACATGCTCCATTTGTCAATGCATTCTTGTTATCCAACTAGAGCATGTTGCATTTCATATGATTATTTTCAGTAAAACATGACATGAATAGTAGCAAATTATCTTGCATATAAATAGTCTTTCAAATAAAGTAGCTAGAAGAAGTTGACTATTATGGAGGGATAAAGAAGTTAGAAAACCAACTGTTCTTATAATAATAAGATTCACTACTATCTAAAAAGAAACAAAAAGTCCTTCCATTCCAGATGGTGCGTATTCAGGCTCAATACTTGTAAGAAATATATGCTTGTAGGACACACCTCAGGTATCATATAAGAATAAAAAATACTGCCAGCATAAAATATCAGGAAACCGAAGCAATCAATATGCGTGAGCAATTGTGCCAGAAATGCTTACGAGGACCAACCTAGCTGTGCAGAAGAAAATTGGATACACTTTGCATTGAACATGAGGTTACCACAAATATAAAAGAACACGTAACCCTCACCTCAGGTACATAATGCATCAACATATTTTCAATGCCAGATTTTAGAGTGACAGATGAGCTTGGGCAGCCACTGCATGCTCCTTGCATTCTCAATTTGACAATACCAGTTTCTCTGAAGAAGACGAATGCAAAATTCAATCGATAAAAGTGACTTGATACTTTACGAAACAACTTTATCTAAATCCAGCAAAACCTACTCATCATATCCCCTGTATTCAATATCTCCACCATCATCTTGCACAGCCGGTCGAATACGGGTCTCAAGCAGCTCTTTGATCATGGCAACAGTTTCAGAATCATCCTAGAAAGTAGGCACAAGTGGAGGTATCTATTAAGCACTGAGTTGTATCAAACTACTAGATAATAAAAATATATGATGTTTCAAATTCCAACATGACAAACTACTAGATTCACTACTTGTAGCATGGCAAACAACCACATGAGAACCTCAAAATTATATATTATTTAAGAAAATTTGACATCTGATAGAAGACATTGACATACTCATCTTTGGATAAGTAACTCAACTTCATTAAGTAGACATACTCATTTTTAGTAACAACTGACGAGTTTCATTGGTTGAAAACAAAAAATACAATTGGAGTAATTTTATGTAATTCCTTTTCAATTCTCTAGGTCTCCAAGTGGCACAATAGCTTATATGGCCCTCCTTTTGTATTAATGGAAAAGCCCATTTCTTAACAACGTGATGGAAGAAAAAGGTTACTAATTTGACTGAGAGAAAATTGAATGTACATCAAAAAGACCAATATGGAGGTGATCAGAAAACTTCTTAGCCAAAGTTGAATCCAACGGAGTAAGATTATAATACAGTAAGTTCAATAAGAATATGGTGCACAAGTCTTCAATAGAGCTGCAAGACACCACATTATGCTATTAATACCATGAGCCTCAAGTACTTTTAATCTGAAGTGTGATGATGTTAAATGTTCATGTTTCTATATTAGTATTCAAGGAACAATTAAAAAACTATGCATATAAATTAGTGTGGTTTCACCAAGGAACTCTCATCCGACCTTGCATTAAATTACGTAAAGTATAGCAAGAGAGGAAAAGAACATTATAGAAATGCATAATTTGCTATCAAAACACATCCTAATATAAAATTACCATAAACATCCCCAGAGAAAAAGAGAAAAAATATGTAAGTGTGCTAACTTGTATGAACACTGACCAGTATTTTTAGTTTGGAGAAAGAGAACAATGTGTGATCTATAAAATTAATTAGTTTCTTAACGAAACTTAGAAGACATACTTGATTGATGGCTGTGTCCATTGCAGCAGCTGTTTTAGAGTCTAGAAACAGTGGTTGACCAGAAGAATAGAAGTCCATGATTGCGGCAAAAATCTCGGGCTTTAGGAAATCCCAAGAAGCATCATTTGATTTTGTTACAGTAACAAAATCTGATCCAAAGAAGACACGGACAACACCTGCACAAGCAATCAATTAAGCCCCACACCAGGCATCAATCAAACCAGTGAGAATACTTGTAAACAATCACAAAGTCATTGTAACAATAAAAATCAACTAACAATTCAACAATGTCCTTACATATGAGAAACATGAAAGAGTTGGTTAAATTAAATGGCATGGTTATTTTTGGTAAAGTAACCATTGATAACCTAGACCTAGATTAGTAGCACCGATATGAATCACTCAGAACATCAAATTGTTGTTTTATAATTTTTACGTAATTTTATTTTTTTCAATTTTATACTTTTTATGACATTTTAAGTATGGGTTATTTTTGTCATTTGACATGATCAATGATGTGGCTTTAAGGTTTGAGAAGCTATCGAAACCTTGGTCATTAGGTTGTACAGTACAGTTTTTTTTGTTGATGAATGAAATTTTAAGCGTTTGAGCTTCTTGATCTCTTTGTATTTTTATTTTTTTTTTTTTGTTTAACAAGGAAACAAGATAATTTCATTGACTTGATCCCTTTAATTCATGTCTTGAGTTGCATGTCGGGAACATTCAAGTAGGATCGATCATCCTATCTTGTGGAGTGTTCAACTCTTGGGCCAAGAAATTGTTATTGTGTTGAGAGCTTTGATCTTAAGATAATCCATTGTCTAACCTCATCCTTAGAATTGAAATCAAATTGATTTGGGGGCTTTAGTATTTGTAAATTAGGAGTTCACATAACCAAAAGGTTCATAATTCCAATTCACATCAAGCACTTATTCATTATGCCACACAACTTTTCTATGCTAAGCAGGCTATAGAGTGATAACTAAAGATATTCCATTGCCCAGTTTTCAATAGTAAATTTACTAGAGGTGATACTAAAAACTCAAATCAATGTGATCAACAATATGTCCATGCAGCCATTCAAGATCCAAATGCTTAGATCAAAAAATTCTTATGCACATGGTGAGGTTCCAGGACTCTGTTTAAACTTATATCTCCTGCAACCACTAGAAAATGAAAAGTAAAAATGTCAAGCCTATAGGGAAACTATATTTACATAAATTTCTCCTCGAACAGCCATGGGAAAACTTCCTGCCTCCTCCACCCCTACCCTTCTACATGAAAACTATTCATCGTCAGCATAGCACCAGTAGCGCATGTTTAGGCTAAATACCGATTTCAAAGTCTTCCCAATTTCACTTATTCAGAGTCCATAAATCAATAAACACAATCAAATAAAAGAAATTGTTAGTGACTTTCACTTAACTAACTTCATTTTCGAAAATATTCATTTCCATAGAAGGAGAATAAACATCCTACTAAGTCCGAACTTGCAAATTGAAAAATAGGAAATGTAACCATGCGCATTCGTAAGAAAAACTCAATACCGGTATCATTTCGATTTGCTGAAACCCAGTCTTCGATTCAGGAAAGGAAATGATAATAATGATAATTAAACGAATTCACACTCAGAAATCAGAATACAACCGTGAAAAAAAAACGGAAACACGCGGTATGGAGTTTAAAATTGATAAAACCATTTTTAAATTAAACCTTTGAAAAATGAGACGATGATAGAGAGCGAGAGAGAGACAGCAGCAACTATTCACACACAAAAAAAAAGAGGGAAAGAAAACCCTCGACGTCAATGTTCATATATTTTCAGACCGTCCAAGATCAACAGCTATGGTCTCTTTGACTCGTAAGAAATGCAAGTATACATCTTACAGCTCCTTAAAAACTGCAGATGAAGAAGGAAGAAGGATTTTCCCAATTGCAAGTCCAACAGAAATCCAAAAAGATAATACAAGTTCAGAACATGTACCATCAACACCATAAAGGGCTTTAGCTAGTGGGGAGTTCATAGCCGAACGCGCATTTGGAAAATCAGCGCTCCCAACTTCCATTACAGGCTTCCCAGGATAGAACATGAGAGACGAAGGATTGGGTGTAGATTGAGTTTCGATGAACATTGTTCTCCTCTGTCCTGAATGCAACAAAATACAACAGATGATATACATTTGATACGCAACTTTTCCATTGATAGTTCATCAAAACCCACGCACCTCCGAATTGGTTCCATTTCCAGGAGCGCAAGTAAGAATTGGAGCAAGTTCTATACGATACGGAACACGAAGCAGCTTCTTCGCCGCCGAATAGAGAAGAAGTTGCTGCAGCGGAAACGAATCGGATCTTCCCAACTCCTCGATAATCCAATCCTGAAATTCTTCGAGCTCGCACAATCAAACTTCCTAATCCCCTCATTCTCCCCTCTCTCTGTTCTTACAAAATGAAGAGTTCTTCTTGGCAGATACCTAGCGGTGAACAGCGTGATCCTCACGCAGAGTTTGGACATCGGTCCGGTTGGGTCTAGAGATTGTTCGGTCCGCTTTGGTCTATGACTTTTTTCCTCGGTTACAAATTTACAATAACATCTCGATCTCAATACTTAATAGTTCTATTTTGGTCCTTATACTTTTAAATGTCAAAAAAAAAAAATTGTACTTTCACATTTGATGATCCCAGTGAGTGGATGTGTTGTTTGAAAGTATTGTTGACTCTTTCCGTCTTTAGTTTAGGTTCATTGTGGTCATTGTTAGTTTCGTCTTTGGAAAAAAAATGGATAATCAATTCCTAATTAAATCTTAAGGGGTGTGAATTCATGTAGGTACAATAATTGTTCATGATATTTTAAAGAATGTTGGAGTTTTTATAGAACTTCTTCTTATTTACGTGGGAGCTATAAATGTTTTAATCATAATTGTTGTAATGCTTATGAAGGGTTCAAAATATTCCAAAGATTTTAATTTCTAGACTATTGGGAGTGGAGTTGCTTTTGTGGTATGTAAAGCTTAAAATTAGTTTCTATGATAAATTTGAAGTTGTGTTTTTTTTTCCTTTTTTATCAAAGTTGATTACATAGTAATAATAATTTTAATGTAAGAAAATGTATAATGTGAACATGGTTTCAAAATTTATAGATAAAAAGTTAATGTGGCTTTTTAAAAAAATGACAATAAACTAATAATAATGACTAATTTTAAGTTTTATTGAAAGTACATGGACTAATACTAAACATTTGAAAGTACATATACCAAAATGAAACAATACTCGAACTACATAAACAATCATGGTATTTTAATAAATATAATTTTGATATTATAATTTGAGTTTTATTCTATTTTATTCTTTATGTCTTCAAATGTCTGAAAATAGTTATTGTACTTACATAAAGCCTAAAATTGATCCATTGTTAGTTTAAAGGTTTTTTTTTAATTAAAATTAGTTAAATGGTAATAACAATCTTCGTTGGAGAAGAGATGTGAAT
The DNA here is from genome assembly GCA_036507285.1 of Trichosanthes cucumerina. Taxonomy (NCBI): domain Eukaryota; kingdom Viridiplantae; phylum Streptophyta; class Magnoliopsida; order Cucurbitales; family Cucurbitaceae; genus Trichosanthes; species Trichosanthes cucumerina. The sequence goes on from CM071845.1 coordinate 7,869,866, forward strand.
ATATTTCATAAATTTACAAACGAAGTGTTTGTATATACTGATTTTTAGAAATTGTATTAATGAGCTAATAAGAGCTAATTTTAAGTTTTATTAAAAATACAATTACTAATTTTGAACGAGTACATGAATTGAAATTGAATAAAACTCGAAGTACTCTTTTAAGTACAAGAGCTCGTTCCGTCGATAATGAGTAATAGTAATAAATTAAAAAGGCATTCTAAATAAGACTAACATGTGTCTTGGACTTAGATGTTTGTATCTCGTGACCTTCTAAAAGTTTGGGGGAATGATAATAGGTAGCAAAAAATATTATAATATTTGTAAATCTAACCATTATTTTTTATATTTACAAATATAGCAAATATCAGTAGGATATTTATGATTCATGTTTTACTCTCATTAGCGTATCAGTAAGATATTTTATATATTTTATATTTGGTATATTGGTAGTGTATATGATGTACTTTATATTGGTATATTGGCCAAATAATATATACATAAAACGAAGTATATTATCAATATATTACTGATACATTTTTTTAGGTATATCAGTTAAATGATGTGTGTGGAGCATATCTCATATATTTTTCATATTTAGTATATCGTTGATATATTTCACTTTAGATACGTTCATTTCACTAACATGCCTGATATTTAGCACATCACTGACATATTAGTGATATGTTTCATTTTAAATATATATGTTATACTAAATATGAATTTCTCACATACTATTTGTATCGATTAAATGTGTTTATTGATTAAAAACTAGTATATATAAATCACAAATAAATTAAATAACATGGCCAACCTAATCGTAGTTAGCGAAATGCCCAAAAAATATTATCATATTTACGAATTTAGCTGTAGTTTTTTTTTTTTTTTAGATTTTCAAATATAACACCAAAAAAATAACTATTATTTTCGTTCTTTTTTTTTTTATCAAATATTTTCATTCTTCTATTATTTAAGATATACCCTCATTATTGTATCACCAAGCATGTCAACAGTTTATCTAATATACTTTATATTTGGCACGTCAGTGATATATTAGTAGTACATTTAGTATATCAGTGATATATACATACAACGAAGTATATTATTAACTACATTACTATACATTTTTTTGAAGCGTATCAATTAAACAACATGCTCTATATGAAGTAGATCAGTGAATATCAAAGATATCTTGCATATTTGGAATACCATTAATATACCCAACACAATATATTAGTAGTATATTAGTGATATACTTCATTTAGTGACATGTTGCATCACTTTAAGTGACAAATACTATATCATTTACTCACTATTGATATAATAAAACAAAGTGTATTAGTAGTATATCGTTGATGTACACTTTATATTCTGTATATCTCGTTTAACTTTGATATACTTAAGTGAAATGTATCAGTAGCATATCGCTAATAGATTTCGTATTAGGTACATTTGATACACTTAATATAAATCACCATTATACTATTTATATACCTCATGCGTAATTTTTTTCATACATTGTTGATATACTGAGTATTAGAAATGCAAATATACTGGTATAGTTAAATAAAATATATCACGGATATACTTCATATTGGGTATATCATTAGTATATCAAATAGTATATAATTGATAAACTGTTGACGTACATCATATTGCAATCATGCAGGATTACACACGAGGGACATTTTGGACATCTTGCCGACTCCGACTAGGCTAGGTCTTTTTTTTTTTTTTTTGCTATGTTTGTAGCAAAAATAAATGGTAAACACGCTTGCAATTTACCTATATTTTTTTACTATTTGTGCAACTGACCCTAAAAGTTTCAAATTTATTCTAAGTTTTTGTTAGGATAACAAGGCATTACAAATACAATTAATTGATAAAATAATGTTATAATATCAAAATATATCTTCTATTTTTTTAATTGGGTTAATAATAGTACTCTACGTGTTTGAACTAAACGCATTTTTTAGTACAACTGTCGATGAAATAAAGACCGAGTAAATAAAGGAAAATTGTACTATGTAAATTGTTACACTAAATTAAATTGAATGATGAGTATAAGTCAATTAGTATGAAGTATGTGCTTGTGATTAAGGTCATAGATTAGAATCTCTCACCTCCAACTCTTGGTTATAACCATTAAAACATTGGCACACAAATCACTGACAAACTCATAAAAATTACTATTTTAAGTCAACATACGTTCATTCATTTAGAATTCATTGGTAACCATAACTTATTTGAAATATATACACGAGATTAAATTAAAACTTTTATAAACGACCAAAATTGAAAAATACTCAAAGTTTATAGATTATAATATATATTCAGTTTCTTTTATTCGATTTCAACCATATGTGGGACGAGAGAATCGAACTATACCCTCTTAGTAAAAAATACATGTTTATGTTGACAAATATTTAGTCAAAATATATACATTGTAGATAAAGATTGGACCAAACTCATTATTTCCACTTATGTTCATGAGTGTGGAGTATAAGAATTTGAATTTTCAATTTAAAGGGAAATAATATATATCAATTACCAAACTTAAAATAAAATGCCTAGCATCATTTCATGCTGGAGCAGTTTTAGTTAAGGTTCAGAAGGATTTTTTACTAAAAATCAAATAAAAACACAAAAAAAATTCTTATGGTTTAGTGGTTAGTATGTTTTCAGCCCATTATCCTGATTAAGTTCTCTGGTGTATAACTTGTTTTTAAATATTATTTTGAATTTCATGTACATAAAATCATATAATATTATTTAAAAGGCTAAATTATAGAAAATGCCCCTAAACTATGGGGTTTGTGTAAAAAATACCCTTAAACTTTAAAAAGTTTCAAAAATACCCTTGAACTTTCAAAGATGTTCAAAAATACCCTTGCCGTCAAGTTTTGGATGGTAACCATTAAAGTTTTGTTTAAAAAATACCCCCAAACTTTTAAAAAATTTCAAAAATACCCTTGGCCTTAAAAAACTTTTAAAAAATGCTTTTCAATAATTTCTTTAGTATTTAATGGAATTCTTTGAGATTTCATTTAATCAATCTATTACAAATTTTAAAAATTTACCCAAAAATGATGTGGAAGATCCAAAACATCCACTTGCTTTCGTAAAAGGTAATCTTAACTTTTGTTTTCCTGACTTATGAAATATTTGCATGTCAATCTTATTTGTGTTGAGCCCCGTTTGATAACCATTTGGTTTTTAGTTATGGTTTTTGAAAATGAAGCCTAAAAATACCACTTCTATCAATAAGTTTCTATGTATTCTTAACTACTACGTGTCACCATGTTTTAAAAAATCAAGCTAAAATTTGAAAACTAAAAAAGTAGTTTTCAAAAACTTGTTTTTGTTTTTGAAATTTCTTTAGAAACTTAAATGGGACCTCAAGAAATATGGAAATCATTATAGAGAATATGAAAAGAAATTGTAAAAAAACAAGCATGATTTTCAAAAACCAAAAATAAAAAACTAAATTATTATCAAACAGAGCTTTAGTTTTTGAAATTTAGCTTGTTTTTTTAAAACATAGGTACAAAGTAGAAAATAAAATATAGAAACCTATTGGTAGAAGTAGTATTGTTAAGCTTAATTTTCAAAAACAAAAACAAAAAATCAAATACTTATCAAACGGGGTCTTAATTAATTGAATTATTAGTCTGATTGATGAAATCAATTCCTTAAGATTGATTGTTTTCTTCCTCATTTATTTTGTTTTGCTTTTATTCATTTTTCTATTTCTTTTTTCAAATAAAATTGGGTGACTATATTCATGATAATTAAGTAAATTAGAATATCAATCCTATATAGACGAAACTCTAATATTCTTATACACTATATTAAAACTTAAACGGTGTTGTATTTTTCTATTTTTGAACTTTTTTGAAAGGTTAAAGGTATTATTGAAATGAAATTTTAATATTTTTCATCTAAAACTTAATGGTAAATATTTTCTAAAAAGTTTTTTAAGGCCAGAGGTATTTTTGAAACTTTTTAAAAGTTTAGAGGTATTTTTGAAACAAAACTTTAATCTGCTACCATCCAAAACTTAACTAAGCAGTATTTTTTTGAACATTTTTGAAAGTCCAAGGGTATTTTTGAAACTTTTTAAAGTTTAGGTGTGTTTTTGACACAAACCCCATAGTTCAGTGACATTTTCTATAATTTAGGCTATTTAAAATTTAGTTAGTAAATTTTAGCAGGTTTGACCCTTGACTGCCAATGAAGCGATTATACATAACGAAAGAAGAATTTATCGTCGTAGATTAACAGTGCTCAGTTCTCACTCCTCCCCAACATCAACAATCCCATGGCGATGGCGGGAACCAATTCCCTCCACAGCCTTCTTCTTTCGTCTCCTCGAAGCAATCCAGCGCCCATCCATTTCCAAATTTCTCGTTTCTCCTCTAATGGCGCTCTATTGCGTACCAGTTCTCTCGCTTTGAATCGCAAACGCCAAATTTCTAGACCCATCATAGCCTGCGGATTGCCCAATAAGGTTAAGTTCTCTTTGTTTGGATCTCTTTCAATGACGAAACCGATGCATCGATTTCTTTTCCTCGCATGTAATGGTTTTGAGATGAGATTTTATCACTGTGTGTTCAGAAAGACGACGGTGGAGGGATAAACGAACCTACCGGAGTTTCGGGTTCGGGAAGCGAGGTGTTCAAGGGTTTATCGAATTTTGCGAATAATAATTTTCTTCCTCTAGGTAACGGTTTCGTGTTCGTTATTTCCCTTCAACTGAAATGATAATCATTTGTCAGCTTATCGTATTTTTGATCCTTCCTCACCCTCCAATCCAATATGCAGCTCTTGTCACTGGTGTTGCAGCAGGAATTGCAAATCCTAGTCTCGGGTGTCTTGCTGATAGGTATTATCTTTCAAAGTTTAGCACATTTGGGATATTCGTCATCTCAGGTTAGGAACTGTTGCTAACTGTCCTCATAAACTGTAAATTTTGTCCTGTAATCCGTTATTTTATTTATGATGTGATTATGCAGGGTTGACATTGCGCACTGCAGAAGTTAGTGCTTCAGTGGAGGCATGGCCTGTTGCAGTCTATGGGATTGTATGATTCTGACTTATAATCTTGCATTATATTTTTTTAGCTTGTAAGTTCATTCTTTGAACGTATTCGTATTTTCTCAATATTTCTAATTATGTTATTTCCCTTTCATATATATGTTTTTTTTTTGTATGTGAAAGCCCAAGCATGTACCCATTTTCTATTATTGGGTAAATTTACTTCCCCCACTCGTAAAAAATAATTTTGTTATCTGTTTCGCCATTTTTTGATGCTTATGTATTTGGAGTGATAATGTTGTTCATGTTATGCGACTTTTTATCATTTTAGACTTTTATTTGTTCATCCTGATTTTAGCACTTAGTAGACTAGTTTCAAGAGGCTGTCTACAATGAAGTTGGATGTTCAAGTTTAGTACACTGAAGTTGGATGTTCGAGTTACACAGGGGCCCTTTTCTCTGTGTTGGCCGTTGGGGGTGGGGCGGGGCGTGATGGTTGCTCTTTCAGTACTTGCTATCCTTGTGTTTGGCAGAAATGAAGGGATCAAAGAGATTATTGCAGATCATGTTCACTAAGAAATGACTCGAAATTGGATCTTTGTCTATTTGAGACTGTTCCTTTTAATTGTAATAAAAGATGTTTTCTTGTCTCTCATTTCTCTTCAAAATGAATTGAAGAACCCTGTTTCATGGGTATGTTTTATGGCATACTCAATTCATGGGTATGATTTGCACTATTGTTGTATCAATTTTGGTATATTTGTTAAGCTCGTACTCACTATCTCTCAATTGTTTATTGTCAGGCTTCGATTCTTTTGCTTACTCCATACTTTTCCAGGTTGATATTACAAATTCGTCTTCAACCTCAAGAATTTGTAACAGGTTTGTTTATCCAACTATTTTTAGCCATTGAGTGAAATATTAGACATTTCGTTCTCTGTACCTTATTCAAAAAAGGAACCAATTAGCCATTCAGATTTTCTTGGTCTATCTTCTGCTTGAAAAATGAAGTTTCTAGCTTCACGATGTAATCATAATATACCAAAGCTACGATTTGTTTCGTATTCAGAAAAGAAGGATTAGAACTATCACATGCAATGTTAAAATTTGTTCTAATTTGATAATACTTGCATTAGCCGGTAATTCTAAATGGTTTTCTCCTAGAACATGAACTATATCTCGGTAAAAGATAAATTTGAAATTGATAATGATAGTTTTATCAAGAGTTTGGTCTAATAAGGTTCGTGCAGTGGCCATATGTGCTTCCTAGTATTTACTTTACCAAGTGATCCAGTTAGCCTTAACCAAACTCAATGGGCCGTTTGCATGGATAATTGAAAAATCAGTAGCTTATTCAAAATATACTCATTTACACAGGTGGCCTACTTTTTCCAGATAGAACGAATGTGTTGTGCTGCTAATTTAACAATTTTATGAGGAGTTTTTTAATACAATATTTGTAATCACTGTTGGTATATCATCTCTACTTGGGTTAGAGAGTGTCCACCATATCCTTTTTCTGGCCACAAATGCTCTCTACACTTGCTTCAAATTGATGCTATTGTAAGATGAATGGTCATAGAGAACAAGGTACAAATTCAACTGACTTGAGGACTGCCAGAAGTTTAATATTTTCTATTTGATGTGGAACTCTAAGAAATTACTCTCTGATTTGACATGAAATTGCAAATACCTAGGAGGCAATTTGGCAAATATTCTTTTAGATAAGATACTAAATTTCATAAACATGGAGTAGTATCAATATGGAATTGGATCAATATGCCACTTTTCCTCGAATTCTTTTATGGTTTACTCTCATTCTTTTTTGAATTGGGACCAACTTTCCCTTAAACCCACAATCTAACCCATTGGTTCTCCATTTTTTTTTATAGGATTAGCAATATTTACCTGCATGCCTACTACATTATCAAGTGGTGTAGCACTAACTCAGGTATGAAAGTTTTTGCCCCCTTCCCCCCAGAAAAAAGATGTTCAATACTCTCTGTTCTCATTCCATTTATGTTTTTCAAACTCAGCTTGCTGGTGGGAATTCTGCACTTGCTCTGGCAATGACAGTGATATCAAATATGTTAGGAATATTGGCTGTGAGTTGAAAATATATCCTTAGCTCTCTCTTGTTCATATATCTATGAATGGAAGGAATGGAATGAACTTGGAAGAATCATTGTACTAATTTTCTTAATCCAATTTCAATGCCATTTTTCTTCAATCATTTCCATAAAATTGTACATTAATTCTAAAGCATGGTCTTTTGTGATTTTTAATCACCAATTATGGTCCTTTATACGGTAATTTTTGGTTCAAGTATAATCTGCATTTACGGTGTATGCCCTAGTACCAAACAACCACAGGATACCTAACTTTGATCAACTGCATATCTCAATCTTTGATTATTATGCTTCACGTGTCAGCCACCGCATGATGCTTAAAATCATATTTTCCCTCTATATCGTGGTCTCTGATAACTCTTTCTTAAATGTTGAGGATTGCTCCACGCATGCTTGTGTGCATACGGTTATGTTGTAAGGTGAATCAAGATTAGATAGACTTGTAGTAGATGATCGCAGAATTTGGCCAAATCACCCTTTGTGAAGAGATCATTAGCCATGTGTTTAATATCCATTCAGTTTAAGGACACTAGCCAACAGAAGAGCCTATGTTATTTTTTATTTTTTATTTTACAAGAAACATATTGATTATAATTAAGGAAAGATAATACAATCTCCCAAACATTCAAAACTCCCATCTAGCATTTCTTTCTAGCGACTTCTTCTTCTTCTTCTACTTCTTCGTTTTTTCTTTCTTTCTTTATTTTTTTCCCCATAAAGCTACTCTCAGAACATTCGTCCACACACTTGAAAAGGGCACAGAAGCAGCCGAAGTTGACACGTATTCCTAGTATACTTTATTTTCCAATCCTTGAGATAATCTGTTCATCTGCTTAATTGTTACATTACTAACATCAAAATAAAGTTTTGACTTTCATATGCTAAATTTTTTTGGCATTCTAGATTCCATTTTCCATCTCGAAATTTATAGCTGGTGGAGTTGGTATCGCTGTTCCAACGAAGGAGTTACTCAGAAGTCTTGTACTTATGCTGCTAATTCCTCTTATTTTCGGGAAGGTGAACTGCTTTTTATTTGAAGAATCTATTCTAAGAAACTTGTCTCAAAGCTTATTATATTTCTCCTTTTAGAGTTCCAAGCTATTATTGTTAAGAAATGGATGGTAGGGATGCGTGTGTGGCAGCTTCTAATAAAGTTGATATATTTTACTAAGCTTTCTAACCGTGAGTATATATACATATATATATAAAATTTACTGTGTCTTATTCGTTTTGACTAGGAACTTTCATCTTAGGCTATGTAATGGCACGAGGCTTCAACCTCCAATTACACACCCAAACTTTGCTTTCTCAATTTAGGCTTTGTCATGTAAACCAGTCATTTACAATTTAGTTATTTTTTAGCCTGAAAGGGGCATTATATTAAAATTTAAATAAATAAATTATTAAGAAAAAACCAACTCAGTTTTAAAGTGTTCCAATTTTCTCCTTACCCTTGTTTCTTTTTGCTAAAAGCTTTACTTTAAGTTGTCATGTTGCAAAAATTTATTCGGTAAACCATGAAATAGATCTTGCGGATCACCAGTGTTTGAAATATGATTATATCACTTGTTTTTTTCCCTTTGTTATCAAATAATTCTATTATTTATTCCTTCCTTCTGTCCTTTCCTTTTCCTTCGACAGATCTTGAGAGAGTCATTCAAAGGTGATTTCTTGTCAGTATCATTCACTTTCTTGAGTTCAAGTTTGCTTCTTTGCTAGCTTGCATGAAGTGGGCGGACTTCATTTAGCAGAAACTGTTTACAATGGTTGCCCATCATCCTTAGTGCTTAACCTTAGAACGTTCTTAATTTTATTTCGACAATTGTTCTTTGAGTGCCTGCTAAGTTATTGTTCCTCTTGTTAATCTTCCTTTTAGGAGTGGCGGACTTTGTTGATGGAAATCGTAAGCTTTTTCCAAGGATTAGTGCAATTCTTCTCAGTCTTGTGAGACACTAATTCATTATCATCATCATTATTATTGTTTCACTTCATGATTGCTCGAGTATTGTTTTCTCCATATTTGCTTAGTATAATGAAAACACATGTTATTATCAAATAATTATGAGGTTCTACTTGACAAGTGGTTCGACAGAAGAGCTTTACTATTTTATTTTATGAAATCGTTGATTTATGTTCTTTAATCAGATTATAACATTTTAAGATCAGGTGCCATGGATGCAAGTGAGCAGATCGAGGTCATTACTTCTGATGGTCAAGCCTGAAGTATTTCTTGTAGCCATAGGAATGGGAACGTATGCTATCAAAAAGCCTTCCTAGTTTCTTTATCTTTTCCCAATAAAGCTTTGAATTTACTGGTCAATCACTATTTTCTTTTAGATTGATGCCGCTTAAAGACTGATAGATTGTTGTATTTTCAGATCCTTGCATCTCGCCTTATTAGCCTTTAATGCTCTTGGTATACGAATCCTAGCAGCATTTTCTGGTGGTAACGAGTCTGTTTTCTCAAGGAGACGAAATGTCAGTGCCGTTTTGCTTGTGGCGAGTCAGGTACATTATATTGTGCTTTTGAAAATTAGTAATTAAAGCCCGGTTGGGTACCTATTTGGTTTTTTATTTTTGGAAATTGTGCTTGTTTTCTTACCGTTTCTTATAATGATTTTGAAGCATTTGAATTCTTAACCAGATTTTGAAAACAAAACACAAGGTTTTAAAAACTACTTTTTTTTTCCAAAACATCGCTTGGATTTTGAAAATCTTTGTAAAAAGTAGACAACAAAACAAGAAACTCATAGATGGGAGTACACACTCAATTTTAAAAAACAAAAAAACTATGACTCTGTTTGATAACCATTTGAGTTTTAGAAATTGTGCTTGTTTTCTCATTCATTCTCTGCAATATATTTCATCATTCTTAACCAAACGTTTCAATTCTTAACCAAATTCTAAAAACAAAAACAAGTTTTTGAAAACTACTTTTTATTTTTTTAGTTTTATCTTAGCTTGATTTTTTAAACACACATGTAAAAAGTAGATAACAAAATAAGTGAATCTATAGGTGGAAATAGTATTTATAGACTTAATTTTGATTTTTGGTTTTGGGAATTTATGCTTGTTTTCCTATCATTTCTTTATCAGGCCCTTCCTAAAGAAACATTTGTATTCTTAGTTAAAATTCAAAAGCAAAAATAAGTTTTTAAAAACTACTACTCCTTTTAGTTTTCAAAATATGACTTGATTTTTGAAAATATTGGTAGAAAGTAGATAACAAAACAAAAGTAAAAACAGTGTTTATGAGTTCGGTTTTAAAAAATGAAATGGTTAACAACCCATGACCTAAACAACACACATTATCTCAAAGATATGAGAAATCTGTCTCTCTCTTTTTTTTTTTTAACATATCTACGTGGGAAAAATAAAAAAAAAAGAGAAAACAGTTCCTCAAAGATATGAGAAATCTGTCTCTCTCTCTCTTTTTTAACATATCTACGTGGGAAAAATAAGAAAAAGGAGAAAACAGTTCCTTTTTGCGTGAATGGTTGTGGTGATCAATACGGCAGACACTTTAGTTTAGGTAATGTGTTCTCAACATGTTCTAGACACTCACTCGAACACTTATTGGATACGTGTCGGAAACTGATGTGTTTACATTGTCTCGGTTGAACAAATTAAATACGAATCATTAGATCTATGTCAAACACTTGTTAAGCACAATAAACATATGTACATGTTCTGGACACTCACTCGAACACTTATTGGATACGTGTCGAAAACTTGTCAAGTATAATAGATGTGTTTACATTGTCTCGATTGAACAAATTAAATACGAATCATCAGATCTATGTCAAACACTTGTTAAGCACAATAAACATATGTATTGGACACCCACATTTCTGTGCAGAAAACTCTGCCCGTGATGGTGGCAGTGGTGGAACAGCTTCGTGGTGCACTTGGCGTATCCGGTTTGCTGGTTCTTCCATGTGTTGCAGCTCATATAATCCAGGTTTCTTAGACTTAACTCTTCAATTATCTCACAATTCTCTTTTCAGTTCAATTGACATGATAGTGTTCTTATTTGTAGATTATTATCGACTCCTTTCTTGTCAACTTCTGGTTTCGTTCGAATGACTCATCAAATAATGTGAAGGTAACCTAATTGATGCAAGGAGTTTGTTTGGCAAATATTTGTTATTGCATATTTATTCCACTACTTAATTCCTTCGAAATTCCTCAAATGATATAGGTGGACTGAATTTATAAGTAAATAATGTCTAATTGGAAATTAGGACGGTATGGTTATTTTTTAGTGTATTTGGGATAGGGTTTGAAAAAAAGTGTTTATTGATTTAGAGTGCATATAGTGTAGCTTATTGAGGTGTTTTAATAGATCGTCTATCGTCATCTTTCAATTTCACAGAAGTATGCACTTCTCATCTTCCTTATCGAATCTTTATCCTTTTCTTTTAGAAGGATAAAACTAGTTGCATTCTTTTCTTAAGTTCAACGGAATGGGGACGAGGATTCAAAATTTTTCAAACTAAAGGTAATAGGTGTCTTATCTACTAAGATCGACAAATAAAATGAATTGCAATTATATAATGTAATATCCCACCCCATTATTTTTTCATAGTTACACATATGAGAGTCTTTTTTCTTGTTTTACTATTTTGCTGCAAATTCACTATCTAAACTTGGGGGATTTCTTTTATGTGATTAGTGCAAGTAAATTGTAATAAAATTGAAATGTCAGTAAAGCAATGAAGACATATTTCTTCCTCATCACACAATTAAACGATATAGTCAAAAGGATTACCTAGAAAGGTAAGTTAAAAATCGAAAAAAATCACCAAATAAATATTCAAAGTTTAAGAGTATGCCTAATTTAGTCTTTATTCTTAAAAACTATAATTATTTAATATTAATTTATTAAATACGACGGTATACCTATTTAAAGTTGAAATTTACCAAATACTAAAGTGCTAAAGTGCTCGATTGAGAATAAAGTTTTTGTTTTTTATTTTTTAAGAAATATACATATTTGATAACGGATCTTGTTTTTTCATTTCTAAATATTGAGAAATTTTTCTTAAAAAGAGACATTTTAGTTTCTCATTATTTTATTTCTTTTTTTTTTCAATGTTCATAACCATAGTTCTCTTTCTCTCTCCGTATCTCCTTTACCTTTTTTTTTTTTGGTTTCATTTCATTAACGGCCTTTACTTATTGTTTTTAACTTAAATATTTGTTTTTTTTTCTCAATTTGACTCCCCCCCCCCTATATTTTGATTATATATTAACTTTCACCAGTTTTGTCCTCTTTTCCTTTAGATATTTTTTTAAAAAAATTTCTTGTCACCTATAATTTTTCTACACCTCTATTATCAATGTAACATTGGCAAATGTCTATTTGATATAACTTCAAATTCAACTTCAAAAATGGAAATCCTAAAAGTCAAATGTGATAATAATACTTCTAACTTCTAAGCGATGACATAATGGGACGAAAATTTGGTATTTAGAAGAATGTCTAATTAGTCACCGTAAAATTTTCTGCCGCTTAGATTAGCAAAGAATCGATGTTTACATAATATTAGGAGTGATCATCGATTGGTCGGGGTCGGTTTTCGACACTAACCAACCTCGAACCAACCAAATTCGGTCGGTTCGATAGACTGTTTTTTTTAATAAATTTTTTGGTATGTTCGGTTGGTCGGTTTATTTATTTATTTATTTATTTTTTTAATTATTTAATAAAAAATATGTTTTACAGTTTTCTATTATTATTATTATTATTATTATTATATATATATATATATATATATAATTTGGTCGTTTTGCCAGGAAAAAATTGACCCCGACCGACACCTTCAATAAACCAACCGACCGAGCTTGGTTCGGTCGAGTCGGGTTTCGGTTCTTTTTTCTCACCCCTACCTAATATCATTAAAAAGTCAATAAACTATAAAATTGTCAACAACAATAAAAGGAATTAAAACTTTTTGTTGATTTTTTTTTATCAATTGAATTATAAGGTTAGTGCTTGAACTTTCAAGTTTGTGTGTTACACATTATTAACATATTTGAAATTAATAAAAACAGATGAATCTATTATAAGGTTTCAATAATTCTGTAAATTCTAAAAAAAAATGTCTTGAATAAGTCAATAATATATTATTCATAAATGATTAAATTATAAATTTGGTTTCTATGGTTTTGAAAAACTTAGACTTTAGTTGGTATGATTTTAAAAGTTAGAATTTGTCTATTTGGTTTGATAAAACTCATAAACTTCTTGCATACAAAATTTATAATTTAATCGTACATAGATTTGAAAATTCAGGAATCTATTAAATACAAAATTAAAAATTTAGAAATTCATTAGACTATTTTTAAATTTAAGAAGCTATGAAATTCGGGAATCTATGAAACCCAAATTTACAAGTATTTAACCTAAAATGTTGGAGAAAAATATCACAAATATGATTTAAAATATTGACATTAAAGTCAATCTGAACCTAACCAATTTGACGGTAAATATTTATAATTTATTTATGAGCATTTAAACAATTTTTATGGGTATACTTTTATATTGTTTTTAAGATTCTAAATTTATTAAGTTTGTATCAATTTTTATCATAAATTTTGAATTTCATCAAATTGCACCTCAAATTTGTACAAGTGCTACAATCTTAACCTTAAATGTTAATAAGTTTTCGTGAATATTGTTAAAAAAAACATTCTTTTGTGTGTTTAATAAATTATAAAATATGCATGATACAAATTAATAAGTGATTTTAGAGAAAAAGGTCATTGCTATTAGAACCAAATTTTTGTTGAAATTTGTAAAATTTGACAAAGTTATATCAGGATTAATTTTTGCATTAAATATCATATTTAATTTTTCTATCAGTTTCTTCTTTCTTTTCTCCTGTAAAGTAGCTTTTACTGAAAGATTTTTATATTTCTTTTTCTAAAAATTAGCAGGTGAATGTAAAAATAATTGAACGGATGAAAAAAATTAAAACACTTCTATAAGTTTAGGGATTCAATGAGATAATATTGAAAGCTTAAGATGAAAATGAATATACTTTGATAAATTTGAGAGTAAAAATATTGTTACCTTCATAAAAATTAAATTACAAATATAACTTTTAAACTTTAAACTTTACGTTTATTTATTCTTAAACTTTAAAAATTCTAATAAATTAGACCTTTTAGTGTCTCATGTGTAAATTATAGTTTAAAAATTTAAAGATTTATTAAACATATTTTTTGAAAGTAGAATTAAAATTTGACTTTTCTAAAAAGAAAAAAAAAATTAAATTGAAGTTTTTATTTTACAATTAAAACCAGTACTTATAATTTTTTTGGCTCCGTTTGTCCCTTCTCTCTCACAATTTCGACATTTTCGCGGGGTTCGTCTTGGGTATGACGCGGCGAGTCTTTGGCCAAGATAATGGAGAAGTGGAGTAGGTCTTAAGTTTAAAGAGCCTTTAAAGCGGCTTGTGGGGCTATGGCTTTGTGTTCATCCATGCAACACAGAAGAGAAGAAAGAAGAAAGAAGAAGAAAAAGAAAGGAGCCAGAATCTACCAATTGCTTCAAATTTGAAGCTCTCACCACAAAGGTCTTTCTCCCTCTCTTTTTTCTTCTTGCTTTCTATCTTTCTCTCTGTGTTTGTGTTATTATTATACCATTTCTGCTCATTTTGGCATTTGGGGGAATTTCTGTTTAGGGCAGTGTTCTGCAATATTATTCTGAAGGAAGAAGGAAGATGGGTCTTCTTATTTTACTTCTTTGGAGTCTGGATTCTGGATTATCCAATGACCCATCTTATCACTTTTCGTTTTGTCCTTCTTTGAGCTTTTTCTGTCGAGAAACTTGTACCTTCCTAAAATTAAGTTTCAATGTTAACATGATGATGTCTGATGATACCAATGTTGATGCCAAATCGAGCTAGCTCGATTGGTTAAGACATATACTTTTGACTTCTAAGAGGCCTGAAGTTCGAATACCAATGTTGATGCCAAATCGAGCTAGCTCGATTGGTCAAGACATATACTTTTGACTTCTAAGAGGTCAGAAGTTCGAATTCATTCCTTAAACTCAAAAAGAAGAGGATGCGAATGTTGATTGTGGCAGATCCTTCATAGTTTCTAGGTTTAATTCTAAGGTTCAGCCCTTAAACTCTCTAAAACCCTGTTTAATTCTTCGTATGGTAAAAAGTACCATATAGATCACAATTGTGTTTATACTTCATAAAGTTTGTAGATTCTATTGTCTAAATTTTCAATTTTGTATCTAATGAGGGTTACCTTACATCACTATAGGCTTGAACGTACCTGAAATCAGATGTGCCATAGAATCTTCAAATAATCTAGCTACTGTTCCATGAAAGCATCATTCTAATGGAGTTAATGATATAAACCTATTAGGCATAGAATTGAAAGTTCATGTATTTATTAGAGACCTTTTAAAGGACAAGAACTGAATATTCAATAGACATGATCTTGGAAGTTTAAACTTTTTAAGGTATTAGACGTTAATAAACACAAGTACAAGGATTGATCTTGCATAAATAATGATGTTCTGTTGGGTTCTTTCTCAATCAAACCATCCCATTGGGATTTACTTTGATCATTAGTCTTATTCTCAGGGATGTTCCTAAGAATTTTAGGTGTCATTTTAATTGGGTTGTCAGCCTGGGCATTTTCAGCCTTTCACCCTCCAGCTCCTAAAATATGCGGTTCTGTTGGCGGTCCGCCAATAACTGCGCCAAGAATAAAACTTAGAGATGGAAGGCATTTGGCTTACAAGGAACATGGTGTCTCCAGAACAGTCGCCAAGTTCAAGATCATATATGTCCATGGCTTTTCTAATTGCAGACACGATGCAGCAGTTGCAATTTATCCTTCTCCAGTATTCAGCTACTACTCTCCTTGGATTTTGTACTTATTTACTGTTGTTGCAATGCCAGTTAGACGGTTAAATATTTTCTTCTCTGGTGATTCATTTTCAGGGATTCCTTGAGGAACTTGGAGTTTATGTCGTCTCTTTTGACAGACCTGGGTACGGCGAAAGTGACCCACATCCAAAGCGAACGGTAGAGAGTCTAGCATTAGATGTTGAAGAGCTTGGTGATCAGCTGGGACTGGGTCCTAAGTTTTATGTAATTGGCTTGTCAATGGGTGGCCAAGCAGTCTGGGGTTGTCTCAAGTATATCCCTCATAGGTATTACTCAATTACACATCTTTTGCTCATTAATTTGGTAAAATCTGGAATTCCTCCATATTCGCCTCTTGGGCGAGTTACAACTTATTGATGATTGTAAGAAGCATTTTATACAGAGTCCACAGCCGCAAATTCATGTTTTAGTATATTTCATTCAAGCTCAAACCTAAATTCTAATCAACATGATTTTCTAGATTGCAGTCTGTATGGTATGAAACTCCTTATGTTATAGCTACTTGTATCATTTGAACACAATCCACCAACTATATGGTCTTCTCACTGCAAGAAGTTGATCGGTTGGACTACATTGGACTACAATGCTACCAATAGTAGGGTCTGTTTGGAATGACTTTCTAAGTGCTTAAACCTACCTTTTTAACACTTAAAAATCCTTTTTTAAGCACTTGAAAAATCATTCAAAACAAGCTCATACTTATCATTCAACCGTGCTACCAGAGTTGTTACTAGTTATTGATAATGTTGTAGTCACTAAAGCTAATCGATGGGATAATTTTCTGCAATAAAAATGCAAAATTTTTTGGATGTTGCAGATTGGCGGGAGCTTCTCTACTTGCTCCAGTTATCAACTATTGGTGGCCTAGTTTGCCTGCAAACTTATCTAAGGAAAGTTTTTCCAGTCAACTACCACAGGATCAGTGGACACAAAGTGTTGCTCATCATCTTCCATGGCTAACTTATTGGTGGAACACTCAGAAATTCTTTCCTCCATTGAGCATTATAGCCGGTAGGCATGAGATTTTTTCCAGTCAGGATATTGAAATCATTCGCACTTTCGAAAGGCCAGTGGATCAGGTAAATAAGTCTCTTTCGTTTTGTTGATTTTTCAGTCCCTCTTTTACACTTTTTAAAAGATTAGTCTCCTTTTATTAAAAGAAGAAGAACAAGAAAAAGAAAAAGGAAGCTAACTAGGAGTAGTCCTTAAGGAAAAGGATGCAAAAGCGAGGAGTCTTTAACAAGCCAACTAATTTACAAGAAAGTACTCTAGTTGGCATAAATTACATTGATTAGGGAACTCCAGTTTGAAGCTGAAAAACTACCCTTTCCAATCATCAAGCATCATCAAACACTTCAATTCCCTGAATAAGCCAATTTATTTCTATTAAACCATAGTTTCCACCACACTGACTGAAGGAAGAATTCTATCTTTTTTTTGTTGCCTCAACCTCAAATACTAGTTCTCTCCATGTCCGCTAATGCCTGAGGCTTTTTTCAAAGATTTTAAGAATCTTACTCTAGAGAGGTAGAAAGCTTTGACTGAAGTGATAGATAAGATAGCAGATAGGATAGGACAGTAGATTTTGTTATTAATGTTTCTGAACCCTTATTCGTCCTCCATTATTACCATGGATTGAAAGGATTTTTAATCCTTGAAAGCAAGGACAATCTTCTATACTAGATAGGGAAAATCCATTTTCATCACATTGCTGTCGAATCACCACGGTGTTCTAGTAGCTTTCTAAACGCCTACACAAGTCTTCCTTAGGAATTTATTTAAAAAAAATATTTGTGAGTGTCTAGGCCATTTTGCACCCACCACCTATTTTCATAGGGCAACTGCTTGACTCTATTACATTTGGTTTTCAAGGTAATTCGTAGGATATTAACTCCTATGTAGGTGATCATCATAGCTTGAACTCATTTATTCTAAGCTCTTTGTTATTTACCTGACTTTTTTTTTTACCACTAGCATCTGGGCCAACCCATGATGAGTGCCTTTAGGACAATTGGGGTCTAATTTGGAATATTGAGTACCATTTGTTTCATGTCAATATTCCTTCTCCCCTGTTGCTTCCATGACTTGTCATTTGCTTTTAGGGTCGTAAATTGTAATTGACTGCCTTTCGGAACTCAACTTTACACTACACGCCCCTTTCAATTGGCCAGTTTTGACTCCTCGTTGAAATGTATTTTTCATCATGACTTAATTTACTGCTCAATCAATTCAATAGGGACGAAAAATCATTTATATTTATTTAAAAGGGAAAAGAACGCGAATGCGATTCAAATAAAATTCTTTTTTTTTTTGACAATATGTGGATGGGATGGGGTGGGAGATTCGAACCTCTGACATTTTCGTAATGGTACAAGTTTTATACTAGAATTATGTTCATGTTGGACAAATACAATTATATTTAATTCATTTATCTTTAGGGATTTGATTTTGGCACTTCTTTTTGTTTTGTTTAGGGATATGTGAACCAACAAGGAGATTTCGAATCCTTCCACCGTGACCTGATGATTGGATTTGGAAAATGGGAATTCGATCCAATGCTTCTTGGAAACATATTTCCTAAAAATGAAGGATCTGTCCATCTATGGCAAGGCGACGACGACAAGCTCGTGCCTGTTAAGCTACAACGTTATATCGCTCAAAAACTTCCTTGGATTCACTACCATGAGTTACCAGGTGCAGGGCATTTGTTTGCATTAACAAGGAAATTTAGTGAAGAAATTGTAAGGTCATTGCTTGTTCAATGAAATAAAGGCGTTTGTTCATTGTAGCTTTGTATTCTTCTGTTCTTCTGAGTTGCATTTTTTTCCAACAAAGTAGAGATGAGGGGTTAAACTTTCAATCTCGGGAGGATTCGAACCACAGTTCTCATAGTCGTTTGCTCTCTTTGACACAAGTATTTTATACATTGAACTTTCTTCAAATTGGTAAATAAATCAAGTTGCTATGATAAAATATAATACCCTCTACATTATCTTTTCATATTGGTAAATAAATCAAGTTGCTATGATAAAGTATGATACCCTCTCCCTTATCTTTTCATAGTTACCACATGTTTTTTTCTTATTTATTTTTCCTTTTCTTATGCACTCCTTCAAAATGACACTGATGATGAATGAAGCTTTTTTTTCCCTCCTTTATAGTGGATTGTAGCCTTTTTTTTTTTTTTTTATATGGCTATTTTTTCTGTGTGCGCCCGTTGGCTTTGCTTTTTGTACCGTTTCATTGAGAAAGATTTCTCATTATATATATATATCAATGTACCTATGGAAAAAATAATATCATAGGGAGACATGAATGAGTTTTTTTTTTAGTGCAACAAAGGAAATCGAAACTAAACATGTAAATAAAAGATACTTATAGCCCAATAAATGAAGATTGTGGACTTCACCCGACTCCATCTGGAACTTCCTTCATCCATTTCCCCTCCTAAAAGCAATTGATCGATCGCTAAGGGCTTGTTTGGTATGCAATCCGGATCTTGTTTTATGTTTTCGAATTCACTAAATTCATATTCCAGTAAATATGTGTTTGGCAAATGTGTTTTCGAAAACTGTTTTCGAATTTTTGGATCCAAATAGTAGAAATTCTAAAAACAACAACATTTTTATGTATTCATTGTATCCTGATTTCGAATTTAAAATTTTAAAATGCAGAATTATATTAAACAAAGATAAAAATTTTAATAAATACAATATTTCATGTTATGAATTCAATTTACTTTGTTAAATTAAAATATGTATAATATAATATATTATAAATTATATAATATTATATTATAAAAAGATAATTCTATAAAATTTACAAAATCATTATTTAATATAATAATTAGTTTTGCAATTACAACTAATTTCATGATTTATAAATATGTTATAGGACACACTTTAAACAAAGTTTAGAATGTAATTAAATTTCTAAATCTGCTACCAAAGGCATATATGAAAACATGAAATACAACTCCTAACCTTGTGGTTGCGTGTGCCAGTCCATTTGCCCTCGCATGTTGAGAACTTGTTTGAGAGGGGATAAAATCTCTTTGATTATTGCTCCCAACTCCGATTCATCTCTTCTTTTCCTTTTGATCGATCAGTTAATTACAACGAATGAGTCAGTTTCAACCCATCTCTAACGCTAATTCCACCCATTCACGAACAACAATCGCTTCTACAACTTCAACATTCGTTACCCACTAAACGGGTGAGGCCATGGTAAACATAACTTCTTATTTTTCATCCCATAGCACCACACACACCATAGCCACTTTCAATTCCCATCCTTTTTTTTACTATTGCATCTGCATTGAAGTTTGAAGAATGAACAAACAGGTGGGATCCTAGAGCAATGGTTAGCGCTCAAAGTAGAATTTGAGGCTATCGAAGCCCAAGCATTGTGTTCTCTGAATTGCTGCATGTAGGTCAACACATTATTAGGAATTCAGAGAACACAATCTTCATTGTCAAAGAGCCATTTATTTCATCTCGTCTTCGATTTTCCCCGTAGTCGTTTTCGGACACCAATAATCCATTTGCATCCCTCTTCGAATTAGATTAGTAGTCGTAGGTAGGAAGTCATGCACCACGTAAATACTTTGATCTTATTAGGTATACTACAATTCCAAAGAAGCTTCCACCAGCTACCCCATCCCTCTCTCTCTCGATTCGATGTAGATTCAAATTGCCATTTATTTCATGTAGATTCATTCATCCTCATGAACAAGTAACCATTAACTACCTCACTATCCCAACTTCCTGTCTGATTTCAAAAGAGCTTCAACCTTTTCATTTACATCATCAAACCTTTGTTAATGTATAACCTGTACGGAAGGTAGGCGACAAAGCCACTTATCTCATACAATATTCATTCATCTCCCATCACCTATTCTTCATCTCATCCCCTTTGCTAGCAATCCATGACCCCAAATTAAGCGCGGATCCAAAATTTGTATCGAGGGGGACTTGAATAAAAATATATTTAACATTGTACAAACAGAACTTGAACATAGGACTTGAAGGGAGGCTGATGGCATATTTACCACTACGCCAGAAGGTTTTTTTGTTATTTGAACTGACTTTTTCTATGCATATTATTAAAGGTAAAAAATTTGAGGGGAGCTCGAGCTCCCCTGGGCCCATGGTAAATCCGCCACTGCCTCTAAAGATAGGATGTTGAGTATTGTGGTGTTGCTTCAAAAAAGGTAAGGTACACGGAGGGAAGTATTTCCTTTCAGGACCTTAGCCATCAAGGAGTTAGGGAACTCAATGAGTTGCCATCCTTGCTTAGCTAAAAGGGATTGGTTAAAGAGTTCTACGTCACTAAAACCTAAGTCTCCACTAAATTTGGAAGTACAAGCCTTTTTTCACGTTAAAGAGTTCCATTAATGAGTTAAGTCTCATTTTATATCTATTTTATTTCATAAAATTAAACTTTGTTATCAAAGTATCATTCCTAGTTTCAACTTTTCAAAGAGTATTTCTGATATCTTACTTAAGTTTCAAAAACCAGAATATTATTTCTAAAAACTACCGTTTATGGTTTTTAGATTTGGCCAAGACAAGATTTGGAAGCTGTTTCCAAATATAGATTACAATATTTTTTTTTCTTAAAACAAAATAACAGTTCGTAAATCATTGTCAAAGAGCCATTTATTTCATTCGAAATTATCTCTCCAAAGTGCTTCTCTCTACAAACTGATTCAAAAATCCACGTTCTTTGTATGTTAGGAGGAAAAAGGGGGGGAAAAAAGAAAAAAAAAACATAATAGTCACCCTAATACACCAAAAGACCAGTACCAAACAAAATTCTTTATGAACATAAAATAACATCGCCAAAGTCTATCCACACAAATTTTCTTTAAAAAAATGTCCTACCTTAAAAAAAAAATATATGTGCCTTTTTAGAATGTTGGGTGAGTTATAATAATTTGAGTTATAATCTTTTTTATATTATTTTAATATAATTATTGTTTTTTAATAATAAAAATTAAAGAGAGAGAGAGAGAACGGGGTTTTTTTTTCCCACGGGACCCGAATCTCCGACCCCGACTCCCAAAACGGGTAATGAGGCGGGGACAAGGATTAGAAATCCCCATGGAGATGAGGATGGAGAGTGCATTCCCGACCTCGCCCCGCCCCATTGTCATCCCTAATACCCACAGAATATTATAACCGCCTCAAACAACCCCCAACATTGAACTTAGGGCATGTTTGGGGCACATATTATAATAACATGTGTTATTATAACCTGTAGAATACTTTACACCTCAAACACAGATTATTATAACCCCAGACTATACTACTCTGCATTTTAAATAATATTATATGATTTCACAGACTATAATAACCCACAGACTATTATAACTCACTCAACATCCCAAACAACCTTAGTTTCTATTTGGTCTCTAAATTTTCAAAACTAATATTCTAGTTCTTGAGATTTGAATTTAGTTTTCCTTTAGTGCTCCATATCTCAAAAGTGACATGTTTTGGTTTCTAATTCGTCTCTAAAGTTTGAAATCGATTTCTAATTGATCCATGACATTTGAAACTGGTTTCTGATGGGTCCCTAAGTGTAAGAAATAAAATAGAAACTAAGTTCAAGTACCATGAACCCATTAGAAATCAATTTCATTTGTTACCTCGAAGCTCAGTCTTGCACAGATACAAACAGACATGGAAGATTTGCATTTGTTGTGAGAGAATATCTGATTCTTCGACTCTATACAAGTAAATTTATGGTCTCAGGATGAACAGCTTTGAGTTAATCAGGCATTATTCTCACCAAAAGCATCTCAGAATACATCTGAGAGCTTGAAATTTCGAAATAGAAAATTCTAAAAAGGACGAGAGAGTGTACAAACAAAGGGTCTAATGGCAGTTTCAAAGCTTACATTTGCGATGATGTTCTTCAAGATCTTAGTAACTATCTATGTCTGTCTCGGGCCTCCGCAGATAGTAACGAAGACAATTTACCAATACCTGCATATTAATTAATGAGAAACTATGAAAGACATAGATTAACATCAATAATGATATGTCAATTTAAAACTCAACTAGTTAAGGCATTATATCATCGATCAAAAGTTCAAATCTTCGCCTCATGAGGAGTCCCTAAAGCCTGAAGACTTCTATATCACTTCACCCCTCGACATTCTTGTTTATAGCCCATTAGAGTCTGTTGATAATTTTTATTTTTTATTTTCAAATTGCAATTTAGTTCATGAACTTATAAGTTTGATTCGTTTTGGTCCTCAACTTTCATAATTATGTATTTCATCCCCTTAAGCTAAACTGAAGGTACTGAAGGTGATTTGAGTCCCAAAATAGTAGGCAGGACCTCCAATGCTTAAATCAGTGGTCGGTAGTTGGGGTATAATAGAAAAGAGATTCAACATTATTCAGCCTCATAAATTTGAAAGGGACAAGCGTGATAGAAATTTTATAATGCCTAAACAAATGGACGGTTGATGAACAAATAAGAAATTGCCTCAAAAGAAAAAACAAATAAGAAATTGCCTCAAACCAAAAAATAAATAAGAATGTTTTATCTATTCCTTATTTAAAAAAAAAAAATCCAGAGTGATTGTGATTAACTATTTACAGTTCTCAAATATTTCGTGGTGAATTAGAAAAAGTAAAATAATTATAAAAACACTTGGTTTCTTTTCCAAAGGTGCTAAAAACAAAAAATGTTATGTACCTTTAAAAAAACTACTTCCAGAATATGGCCAAACACACACTAAATTTCATGAACTATGTACCTGAGACAATGAACCATTTAGGGCAGCTCCCCCGTAACTGACATGAAACTTGTCCTTGGCGACCAATCCCTAGAGAACAAAGTTGAAATCTTGTTATGCCAAGTCAAAGAAAGAGAAAGAGAAAGAGAAGAAGATGGGAAGGGAGGCTATACTTCTGTATCTATCTCTGCCGATTCAACCTCAATGTTTATATCGGCAAGTATTTTAATAACTTCAAGCAGCAATCCAGGTCGGTCTGCTGTCTCCAAACATAGTAGGCTATAAATTGAAAATAAAAAGTAGTTGATAATTGAACAATTAACTCTGCAAATTTTTTAATTACATTGCAGAATTTTCCATGTACTGTTATTAGATGGGAAGCAACAAAATTTTCGCAACAAATTGCAGCAAGTTATTTCAATTCAAGTAGAGCAAACCTCCTCTTAGGTCCATCAGCTTTCACGTGAACATGAGTTGCAATGTCAATATCAAGCTGCATGAAGCAAAATGGAAATCTCAATTACTTTCATAAATGAAGACCTCATTACCATCGAAAACTTTATTTGGATCCCTCGAAGTGACAATAATTCTGTGACCAAAAAATGATCTCAAGATACTGAACAACTTACAGCTTCATGCATGGCTAATGAATGAGATTAATGAGAACAATTATGACCCACTCACTTAAAAAAAAGGACCTCAATTTGAAAGGAAGAGAATTTCACTCAAGACAATGATGGCCCATTTAGCTCTAGAGGAATTATAGGAACAATGCCAAACCTTCAGTTCATTTCACCCACAGACGAAATTGTAAGGGGATCGGCAAAGTAGCGTTATGTGTGTACATAAGCGAGAGATGGGAACCAATAGGTCATTTTCAGGTAAAAACAAGTTATATCTTATAAGGGGAGGAAGTACATAACAGTGTCGTGTAAGCTAAGGGAGGTTCTAGTCGGGGGAAGACACCGGGCCTCTTGAATGCCGATAGCTTACTTAGTAAATCAATACAAAAACCTGTGCTCAATCAGAGTCCACAAGTAAACAAGAGTTTCCTACAACTGTTTTACTTATAAACAAAAATTAAAGCCACATTTCATGTAAACAAAAATTTCCTAGAAGTACAATGCAAATAGCTATTAACAAACAAACAAAAAGAACAGGGGACAAGTACTTGGTTATCTGAAGGAATACAGTATCTTCTACCATGTCGGTAGTTTGGAACTTTACCAATATATTATATATGTACTTCAATGAAACTTGAGATGTTGCTGAAGTTATTCTTTTTCTCGGGCTCTGGCACTTACATCAAAACCCTTCTATAATTATCATTTTTCAATATGGTTAGTTGGAAACTCCTTTGTAATCTTCTAGCCTTCAGTTGAGCCAGATCCCTTGCCTCTTTGTTTGTTTTTATCCCCTTTTTTTCTTATATAAGAAATAATTTCGTTGATAGTAGAAATTACAAAAATGGGAGAAGAGAAAACCACATCTTAAGGAAGTTACAAACAACTCCTCGAATTGGATGAATGGTTTTATTTTCTTTAAATGCAATTATTTATCCATAAAAGAGAATATGAGCATCAAGGAAGTTATACCTTCTTCTCTGGAGGTTGAATTCCAAAAGCCTCACCCATAGCAAGCTTTTGACTAGATTCCTACCAAGAAACTAGAAAGCTAAGATAAAGAAAATAAGAGGAACTATTCAGAAAGTTAAGTGAGAGATCTACTTCAGATTCAAAACATTAAGATAGTCATTAGTATGTTGAGTTATTCAGTTACATACTGGGTGATACTTCAAAAGGTTGTTGATGATGGTTAAACGAATACTCTCCAACAAATCAGGATCTTCTACTTTGCGGCCCGAGTCTCTACAATTACAAACATCAGAACACGTGTTAAAAGGTTTGTCAATAGGTATATAAGAGCACGGGTAGGATATCCCTGCAAGATAGCCCAGCACATACGTGATCTACAATTAAAATCATACAATAAATCCTCAATTAACAGAAGGTAACAACATATCAGAATGCTGGCATGCGCCAGAACTAAGAATCTGAATAGGGGGTCACACTCTCACTTCCATATCAGAAGTGGGCAGAAGCTATGCCTACATCTGGCAACATAGCCCATGCATGAGTTTTGGGTGCTGACCAGGAGTTGGCATATTAGCTGAACTTTCCAAAAAGATCTGGCATCTTATTATCTACTTTATGCCTCTGTTGTCTGCTTCCTTAAACGTAATTTTCTTCTACTTGAAATTTTAAATAAAGACTGGGACTTCTCCTGCAGCTGGCTTATGAACATCCCTTCATTCAGAAGGCCAAAATCTCTTGCCTACTAACTTTCTTTAGTCTACTTTTTGTTAAATTTGAAAGGAAAGAAATCGTGGACTTTAACTGCGGCAGGGAAAAAAAGGAGGTGCACGATCTAGTTTGTATTCATGCTTCTTATTAGGGAAAAAGAGAGCTTTAATTTCCTTGGATTTCATATACTTACCCCACCCCTTTCCCCCATAAATTGTAGCGATGATAATTTAAGCAGAGCAGAGGAAAAACGATGTGGACAAACATGCTTAGGCTTTAGGGAAATTTTGAAAGCAACGATAGAAAAATTCTTTAAGACTAACATGGTGACATAGTGTATATGGAGTCGTAAATTTTCTACTTCCACCCTTTACACCGCCCTTTGCTAACATAACAGTTTCGTAAATTCTGTTCAAAATAGTCCACGGTATCATAATTTCCTTCCTCTGAGTTCAGGCACCAAAAGATAGAAATGAGACAAAATTGAGCCCACCCATACAACTTGTGATATTCCACAAAATAAAGAAAAGAGACGGTAAACATATAAGATATCAATGGAGAAAAAAGTGATACGCAGACACTCAGCATGTGAAGTGACAAATTTGGAATAAGGTAAGCAAGACAGCTGTCTAGCAACCACTTCAGACAGTAACTCGAGTGGAAAAGAAAATCTAAGAAGTAAAACAACTCACAATCTTGTCAGATAAAACTTTGTTTGCTTGACTGATCCCTCTGTGCTAACAGTTCCTTTCGCCACATCCAAACCCAAATCTTTTAATGCTCTCATCTACACGCAAGAAATCCAAGAGAAGATGATGATATACGATTCAGTACCATACCAGATGATATTTTATAGAAACAAGACTAGAAGCATTGACTTGGCTCTAAATTCAGACCAAAACGTTCTTTTGGAAACTGAGAATTTGTATTACACAAAATGAGGATAGTAGAAATAAATGTACACATAAGATTCCTATAAGCCAAAAAAATTATTTCTGTGATCATCTATTGCTCCTGCATTTATAAGCTCTGACCACAGCGTTGAAATAGAAAAAGGATTCCTACTAGTGAATAAATTCAATTATAACCCAGAAACCAACATCTAATATGAGTAAATTGTTTAGCATTTACATTGAACCATACAGCCTGAAAATGACTTCATATAATGCATAAGGAGAATGAGATATATGAAGTCTTGTAACACAACTTCCAGAAAGCATAAGATAATGGAGCTGCAAAAGTCACCGTATCAATAAGAGCTCCAAGACGATCGCCAAAACTGACTTCCACTATTGTTGCACTGGAGTCTGAATCCTGATCTATGAGAACTATGGGCATTGGCACATTATCTTGATCAAATACCTGAAATAAAAATTTTCTCATCACAGTGTTCAGGTCATCCAGATTTACAATTACTGATAAGACTTAACAAACGGAAATTGTCGTACAATCAAATCAAATTATCCAAACTGTCCATGATTATAAGTATTTTGCAGCAAAATAAATGGATAAATTCTTGAAATAAAAATGAATTTGTCGAATGGTCGACCAAAAGAGATTTTCGAGTCCAGTATTTTTGACATCTGAAAAAATATATAGCAACTGAACACAACACACATACAGCACAAAAATGAAGAGCAAAAGGAGTGCCTAACCCTTTTTTTAAATGAAAGACCATAAATTCATAGAGAAAATGAAAGGATATACAATGGGCTATACAAAAACTAGTCCAAGCCAAACAAAGCCAAAGTGAAACAACAGGAATAGCAAAACAAAACTAAAACTTGGGGCCTCAACTGTTAAGAGTAAAAAACAAAGGATAAATACAAAACCCTTTAGTCACTACTAAGGAGTTATTTAGGGTGTTGAGTAGGTTATAATAACATGGGTTATAATAGTTTGTGCAATGTTTAGTCTAAGATTATAATTGTTTGTATTTGGGGTGCATAGTACTACACTAGTTATTATAACACATATTATTATAACCCACCCCCAAACAACCCTAACAGTCTAACACCCACAAAAAAAGCTAAAAAGGAGATCCCTGACACAATAACATTGTTAAAAGTTTTTATGTAAAGAGAGGAGAGAGCTAAAAGTTAAGGAGTAATTGACATTTACGCTGGATGTTAGAAATCTTATTTATTATGGCTATGAATCAAACCTTGGATGATGGGATGAAAAAATGTAAATAAAATGTAAGAGAACTTAACGTATTAACTTTATCACGTAGAAAATAGAAACAGTAAGGAGTCCAGCCTTGAGGATATCACAAGAAAAACATTATTTCAATAGTAGATTTAAGAAGCACATCACTGACCAATGATGTTGGACTGACTGCATTCAAACCATTGGTTGATGCACTCAGGATATTCCTGCATAAGATTCGATCAATTTTAACAAATAGAACATAAGCATTCGCTTAAGTGGTATCAATCAAGAAAAGGCCATCAGATATATGGGTTGCATGTTTCAGTGAGCAGGAGAATCATTGAGATAAACTAATGGGTGAAAATCAAAAGGTGTCAAAATTGGTGACTTAAGATTTTTCGATAATTAAAATAGGCAAACAGCAAACAACCAAAGTTAAATGATATGACTTCAGAAATAAGATCACTCTTTAATTGAATCAACTCGGGGCAAAGATCATTGAAAGCAACAGTTATTTGCAAATCGCAGAGCAATTAAAATTTTAGAATTGTCCATTTCCTAATGCTCGTCTATGCCAGACAGGTAGTAAAATGCACAAATTGACAAGCCTAGATTATATTTTGAAGAAGAAGAGCATCCCAGACAATTAGCCAGCTTTCCTTCAACAACTAGCAGTCAGCTTCTAATAATCAAGCATGAGAATCCACATTACCGATCTTCCTACGTAAGTGTAGAGTATAAGAAAAATTCAGCCCAGGGCTCTGATACGTATCAATACCGAACATTCCCTAGGCGGAGAAATAAAAGTAACTAGCAATACGCGGCAGAACTTCTGTACAGGTCCTGAAGCAAAAACGCTACTATAAACTAAATTACAACTCATTGCTTCGCAAAATGTCAAATATTCAAGTTCTAACGAGCCTAATAATTTCTCTGCCAAACTCAAAAGCTCAAAACCCTACTCTCTTAGTCTCCCGACAGTCAACTAGATAGCCGACATTTCTAATTCTCACATTATCCAGAAAAAAAAGCACCAGAAGAACGCAAATCGAGCTATCAACAATTTAAGATACTCCTATAACAAGCAAGCAAGCCCAGCAGACGATTAACCAATTGTTGTTGTTCGAGATAGATTCAACGAGTTTCCATCTCAACTCGTCCTCAAACACAAAAGTACGGAACAAAACCAAACTCCACGGCACTCAAACCTTACCATTTCCTCGGGAAAGTCAGCCTAGCCGCTCCAAAGCCGCGGTGAGAGACATGCGCAACGAACTCCGATTCCGAGAACCTAGACCGGCAGAGAAAAAGAGAAGGAGAAGTGTAAGAAGAAGCGATGAAGGCGGAGCTCGAGGTCGCCATGGCCATGGAGGAAAATGGATCGGAATTGGAGTCGGAATCGGAATATCGGTGGGTGCCCCCGTAAGCAACTTTGTTCGTTTTTTGGTAGTGCTAAACTGCTAATAATAATACAGGAGGCGAAAACGGGGTTATGTCAGAATTTTTTAATAAAAGGAAGCGATTTTTAGTGAGGGTGGTTGGAATGCTGCCTCAGCATGTAGGACCCACTTGAATGTGATTGGTTCAACGTCAGAGTCCAGCTTACGTGGCGTGTGGGTTTGAGAAGACAAAATATATGCACTCGTACGGTGCTTATCTTATCGCAGTCCCTATGCTTAATATTAAATTTTTGGAGTGGTTCATTTTTTTAATATATAGTTATATACAATTTGAGATTAAAAAATTAAACCTATGGTTTGTTTGTGAGTTATATATGGTAGGGGTGTACATAAATCGGTTTGGATTGGATTGAAACAAATTTTTGGCTCTCTCCAAAAATTCGGGTTCTATTCATGAGAGTAACCCAACCCGTCATCCGGTTAATTTTTTATTTTTTATAATTTTTTAATTATTTAAAATATTTTTCCTTGAATTAATAACTAAAATCACATAAAATTCAAATATCAAACTTCAAAATTCATAACATCTTAATATCGGTAAGAAGTCTATAAGAAAAACATAAGAAAATGGCAAATAATTCATTTATAAGTATATATTTAATTCAAATAAAACTAAAAAATATATAAATTTTGGGTTGGGTTGGGTCAACCCGAGTCTAAAAAGCTCAACCCCGAAAACTGACTAGAACTTTTCGCTGCTCCAAATTTCTAACCCAACTCAAAAAAAAATAACTTTACCCAACTCTTATGGTTTGGGTTGGGTAGTCCAAGTTGAAGTTGTACACCCGTAATATATGAGGCGTCGAAATAAGTCAGAATTTCAATGTAGCTTCTCTCATTAATGGAGATGGTGATCGAAAATAAGAGAAAATCTTTTATTTTTTTAACAGATATGATTTTTAAATTATCAATCAAACTAAAAGTTTAATGTGATAATTTGGAGTAAATTTAATTATATCAATATAGTATAACATAAATTTTTAAATATTTATAGGAGAATATCCCAGCTCCTAGACAAATTGATACGATAATGGTAAAAGCTCCTAGACAAATTGATACGATAATGGTAAAAGCTTATGGAATGATGATGGTAAAAGCTTATGTAATCTCCTTTGGCATCTGAAAAATCCATAGAACATTATGGTTTTCGTGTGGAAATTTTTTCATAATATTATTCACCATGTGTTGTGTAGTTGCAAAGATTCAATGGAAAAATTGGTGTCATTTCTTCCTAGGATTGGACTACCTTGAGTACAATCATTGGACTCGAGCGAATTATTTAGTATGGTTAAATAAGAAGCTAACTTCTCACTCTAACTCTTGTGATTTTATGGCACGTTTGGTTATATATAAATTATTTTATTTTTAATAATATCTCAATGAAAATTGAAGACATAGACATTTTCATCAACATCTATATTTCCAACACTAAGATTTTCATAATAATGGTAAAATAGTGTTTGAAAACTTTAATATCTTTTTATTTTTATTTATTTATTTTTTTTAAATATGAAAGATCACAATATCTATTACATGCTCAACCCGTTTTTTTGTCTTTTTTTTTTCTTTTTATGACGAGATATAATAAATAGAAACACCACAAGGCACGCATTAAAGACTAGGACGTGAAAGTAGCATTTTATAAGCTTGTTTTTTTTTATTAAAAAAAATCAAATAGTTATTCAATCAAACCTAAATTACCTAGCCATATTATATTAGGTTAAATGGGATATTTTGTTGTTACCTCATGATCTCACCCTAATAATGTTCATATTGGACTCATCAACATTTATTTTACTATTTTACTTTTAGGATGCCCATTATTTCGTATATAATTAAAAAAAATATTTGTTTAAATGTATTTGGATTCACTTTTTTGAGTGTTCAAAAAAAATATAAGATACTCAAAATTACTATTTTAAAAATGAAATTGATAAATCAGTTATTTTTACCGAAAATCTAAATTATAGAAAAAATATATATTTTTAAAGGTTTAAGTGATAATTATTCTCGATCAAAGTACCCTCACACTACATCCACTCACCCATGCTCATCACTATCCACCTCCGTATCGCCCTCGCCCACCATTAGAAACCATCGACAAACGCTGCATCAGTAGCCACCGCCTTTCACAGTTACTTTACTGCAACCCACTGTTGTCGTCCACCAATACATCACCACTGCAATCATGTTGTGAACAATCATATGGATTGTTTGAGGCGTTGAGTGGTTATAATAAAGAGTTATAATAGTACGTGAGTTATTACAGTATGTAAAACATATAATATTATTTAAAATGCAGAGTAGTGTAATATGAGGTTATAATAATCTATATTTGGAGTGAATTATAATAACCATTGAGCCAAACAGGATCATAGTGTTTTGAATACAAATGTAAAGTTATTAATTATAGTGTTTTATAATAATCTGACATTTGTAGAAACATTTTGAATGTAAAACAAACCAACAAATTTATGTATACAAATACTTTTGAAAAAAGATAACGAAATACCAGTGTTTTAATTCTAAATAATTTTTATTTAAAATTTTAAAACATAATGCAAACCAACCAAACGTATGAGTGAATATTATGTACCAATTTTGACTACGAGGTTTCAAATTCATCATTTTAACCTCAAACTTAGCAGAGTGTATCAACTTCAACCCCTAAATTTTAACTTTAATAAATTTAAACTTCAAACTTGAATAAATGTATCAATTTGACATGTACTTTTTTTTTTTAAATACCTAACAAATTATTAAATCATTATAGATTGGATCGCCATTATCATGAAAACTACAAATTAACTCTCGGAAGCAGAACTCACATAAAAAATAAATGAACTCTGGTGTTTTCCTCGCCATTAGTATCAATATTAGCAACAACAAGTGTGAAGAAAGATTCAAGCAATTACATCATTGAGAGCAACCATGACCATGGTTGTTTCGTTGACTTTGGTGGCATGAGGCTTGAGCTTGACTAAAATGCAAAATATAACAAGAAAGAAGTGGTGGACAGAGTGACGATCATGAACACAACAAATTGTTCATAGTTGACCTTGTCAATCTCATCGATAGTCTTATAAATGATTAAAGTGGCATTGATGTCAGAAAGGAAGTAGACAAACATTTTGACGAGGGCGATTTCGAAATCTCTATTTTTGTTGTGGCGGATGAAAGACTAATCAAGCTTCAAGATGATGATAAATTAACAAAAAAAAAAAATCAATATTTGCGACCAAATCAATAATGAGAGTACTCCACTGAGAAGAAATATAGTGCAAATAAGTTGTATTTCTACTAAAGGGTGGTGGACCAAGCATAATCATGCCTTAAATTTGAAAATTCCTCCATTAATGAAATGATAAAGAGAACGTGATAGAAAAAATGCAAGAAGTTATAAAAAACCCATGCTCTCTCATTGAAAAATATTACGGTGAGTAAACTCAAATTTTATTCAACAATTTTATTTTTTTAATAACAAATATGTATATATTATAAAGCAACATGTGGCTTTTAGACATGTATGAGAAACCTTTCTACTAGAAAATTGAAACAAAACTAAATTGATAAGGTAGATTGATACATTTATTCAAATTCGAGGTTTAAAATTAATAAACCTGAAATTTGAAGGTTAAAATTGATATACGTCAAAATTGAGGTTTAAATGGATGAACTTGAAAGTCAGGGTTAAAATTGATACCAAAGTTTATGGGTTAATAAGGTTTTTTTGTTCCTCGAAATAAAATTGAGAAATCAACTAATTTGAATGAAAATCCAAAATACAGAAATAATATTTTTAAGTGTTTAATTAGAAGTTCCATCCATTTTTCACGATATCTAAAAATGACCAAAATACCCTCACACTATATTCATTCTCCCATGCCCATCGTTGTCTGCCACCAACAATCATCGCACGATCGCCCTCG
This sequence comes from Trichosanthes cucumerina, assembly GCA_036507285.1. Taxonomy (NCBI): domain Eukaryota; kingdom Viridiplantae; phylum Streptophyta; class Magnoliopsida; order Cucurbitales; family Cucurbitaceae; genus Trichosanthes; species Trichosanthes cucumerina. The sequence continues at coordinate 7,903,546 of CM071845.1, forward strand.
CCCACCATCGACAACCATCAACGATCGCTACTACCAACAACCACCATATTCCACCGTCATCCACATTGTCGCTTATCGCTACCTTATTGTTGGCAACCATTAGATTTCATTGCCACCTCACCACACTACATACAATTATAATGTTTTAAATATAGATTTGGAGTTATTAGTTTGTAGTGTCTAATAATCGCCATTTATAATAATATGATATTTGAAGAAACATTTTGGATGTAGAACCAATAAAATAAATTTGTGTATGAAAAAAAAACTTTTGAAAAAAATATAACCTAATATAAGAGCATGGTTTTAATTTTGTCATTTTATTTAAAAATGTTTAAAAGAAAGATGAAATCTAAGGTAATTCCATAATTATATAGTAGAGGTGAATATTGGGGGATTCGTACGGATGACTCATTTGTTACTGTTTTAATGGCATATGATATGACACTCCGAAATAATGAAAATTGACATATTATGGCATGGGTAGGCGCGACAAATTATCTAAAAGGGCAGTGTTTGGCTCGTCTCGTATGTTCACGTTCTTGCTCTCGTAGATTCACTATCGTTCACACTCGCGATACCAGTATGCAAATGATCACTCACTCACATTGACTCCCTCTCATGGAGCTCCCACTCTCGCTTTCATAGGCTCGATCACAATACGATTCATGCAAAGATCACTTGCTCACGTTGACTCCCTTTTACGGACTTCGCTCATGATACGACTTTTGCAAATAATCACTCACTCACACATACCTCGAACTCTCACTCTTGCTCATGATTTTTATAATTTTTTTTTCTTAAAATTTCGATCACTCATTACTATCATAGAGAGAGTAAGAATTAGAAAACACGATGCCAAATATGAAAATGATCCTATCTCAAAAGGTTTTATGCACAATTTTTTCGTGAATATCATTGAAAAAAAAACCTGAATATTATGGCTTCATCTTGAACTCTGAAGGGTAATTCCGTAATTATGTAGCAGGAGGCCGTATATATACATCATCCGTTCCAAATTCCATTGCCATTAGGGTTTGAGTTTCCGCCGGTCAGTCTAACACACTCTGCATTTGCACTTGGGCCTTTCTTGAAGAAGTTGCAGCACCTTCTTAATCCGCAATCATGGGGTAAGCATTTTTCTCTTCTCTACTTCGTTTTCATCCAATTATATTATCTCGAAGAAGTTCCAAAACCATCTTCATGGATTTGCTTTCGTTCAACCTGCACTTTAACCGAATTCTAGGAGCGTCATTTGTTCTCGATGTGTTCATGTTGTTTGTTGAACCTTCATGAACCAAGCGGAGCTACTTTAAATGATTTCGAAGGCGTTATTTCATACGGACATTTGATGCTAGCTGATTGTTAGGATGTTAAACTGGGAATTGTACACCAGGAGAAACGATGTTCTGAACTTTTGAGGATTGTTTTTGCTCGAAAGCAGAATCGAGGCATTAAGTTGGATATATATCGTCAAGCGAAATGTCTAGGTTCACAACATGTACCGATGCGATTCTGATTGGTTTACTGATCAACCGATAGCTCGGAGTTGTTGATAATCTGTGGAAACAGCTCGCCGAAATTCATATGCTAAGCTTGAATTCTATTGTCGATAGCTTCTCTCTCTTCCTTCCTTCGCTTTTCCATATGGTTGAAATAATCTATCTGATAATATAAGTGGAAACAACTTTTAGAACTCGCAACCCATATACTATGCTTGGATGTGTTTGTTCACAACTTCTATACGTAATTTCTTGGGAGGTTAGTGATAGGATTTCCTATTCATGTCCTCAAGCTCAATATGTAGATTTGTGGTTTTTCTTACCTTATGGCGAGGGTTTTAGCCTCTCTTTCTCTCTATCCGATCATTGTTGAGGAGTATATTCTGATAATATAATAAGCTTGGGTGATGGATATTGTTGTTTGACAGTTTCTATTCCTAATTTTATAGGAGGAAACTTAACATAGCTTTATTGTCGTCGTTGAATTTTCACACTCAGGCCCTCAATCTTAATATATAGATCAAATCATTCTTCTTCACACATGGAAAGAGTTTTTAGCTCCATACAGATTATTGAAGGATACATTATTGGCCAAAGCTGATTTACTCTGTACTGTATAAATTTGTTCAACTCCTTATTAGTTTATTTTTTTCAAGTGGATTGATTCTGAATATTTCCCGAATCCTGTCATGGTAATGACTGATTTCTTGTTTCATATGTGCAGCCTTCTAGTTGGTTTGATCATGTAATGTTAGTTATATTTATTTTGTTTGCATCATATCTTGCAGAAAGACTCGAGGAATGGGAGCTGGTCGTAAGTTGAAGTCCCACCGTAGAAGGCAGAGGTGGGCAGATAAGGCATATAAGAAATCCCATCTTGGTAATGAGTGGAAAAAGCCTTTTGCAGGTTCATCTCATGCGAAAGGGATTGTGCTTGAAAAGATGTAAGGTTGTTTGTTCTTATGATATTCGTGGTGATGAATTTTTAATATGTACTAGTCCTGTGACAAAGTTGAATTTGCTAATGCAGTGGTATTGAAGCCAAGCAGCCAAATTCTGCTATTAGAAAATGTGCTCGTGTTCAACTGATTAAGAATGGGAAGAAGATTGCTGCTTTCGTACCTAATGATGGTTGCTTGAATTATATTGAGGAAAATGTAAGTTGATTTAATTTGCTATTGCAGTGAATCACAATGTTTATGTTTTTGTTGACTCTCTTTCCTTTCTAACTCGTAAAAATGTTTTTGAAATCTAAGCCGATTTTGAAAAATTAGAAAGAGGTGTTGTGCATGATTTTTATTTTCAGCTTTTTTTTTTTATATAACTCTAAGTATTTGGGTTTTCATTTTCAGATGTAAAAATGTTTCTACAATTACAAGTAAATTTTGGAAATCAAGGAAACAAAATTTTCAAAAACTGGTTTCTACATTTCCCAATATTTCTCCTTATCTACAATACCACTTCGTTCGGTACTAATACTTGTAATTGAATTTGGGGATGTTACAGGACGAGGTATTGATCGCTGGGTTTGGACGTAAGGGTCATGCTGTGGGAGATATTCCTGGTGTTAGGTTCAAGGTTGTGAAGGTTTCTGGAGTTTCACTTTTGGCTCTCTTCAAAGAGAAGAAAGAGAAGCCAAGGTCCTAGACATCTTCATGTCATACTCTCTCAGTTAAGGTTTGGTTTTTTGTTAGTCTACTTGTATCGTACGACACATCAAATTTTGATATCCACCCTTTATTGTTATTTTGAATGCTTGTCATCTTTTTCCCCCCTAATATTATTATTGATTCTTCAAACAGCTTCAATTGACAATTAAAATGGACAAAAGATACTATAGATTCGATAATGATTCAGTCCATTTAAATGAACAATCGAGTTATTGTTTAGATCAATGTAGTTAATCCCCGTTTAACTAAACCCTCCACTTGATCCACGGAATTGACCTCATTTTCCTGTTATCATCCTATCATATTTGGAAGTCCAATTCATGGTACTGTGCAATGATGGTTTAGGGTTTCATAGATTGTTTATTGCAACACTAGACGATCCAATTATATGACTTCACTTTAGGACTTCTATCATCGGTACCAGGTAGAGTTCTAGGAGATTGTAGCGCAGTACATCGGGTACGATGTGCAACATTCTGCTTAGCGTTAGCAATAGTGGCTTACTCCAACATGTTTTTGGAAGGATTGACAACAACAAATATTATGGGCTTGTTTGTTCAATTAATGGTAAAATGAAGGAGACTTATAGAATGGAACTAACCGCATTGAAAAAACCAAGTTTTGGTTATAGCATTCGCAAGCCTGAAGGTTTTACTTCTCTTAATATATTCGAAGAAGTATTAGTAATACCATCTCCTCTATGGTATTTTCTATGGCGTTGGTTTGCTAATGTTTCATGTGTGATTCTCAATCTCTATACGAGAACTTCTAAGATTGGAATATGGACTATGCTTGCATCTATTAGATCTTTGAGGTGTAGAAATTGATGATCTGATGACTATTCATCAATCGAGCTCGATGGTGATTCGTACCTATGATGAGAATGTTGGTGTGGATTGGCACTTACTTCTACTTCCGTCTTGTTTGCCCTCACCTTCGTCGGTAGAGTCGTTGAAGTCGGACTGACAACGAGTATATACAACGAGTATATTCGAACATTCGTTCTCAAATGAGGCATGGGATGGTTTGAGGGAAGAAGATGGAACATTTTAACGTTTCCTACTTTCACTCGTATGTTTCGGCTAAAGAGAGAGCACTTATTAGTGTGATCATTAAGATAAATGAATAGAGCTAAAATCAAAAGACTTTCTAATTTTGTCTCGTATGTGCAAGCTCTAAAAGTAATCAAAATACAGACTTGTCATATATGTTAGCAGAAGAAGAAAGTGCATCTAATGGAAAAGTAATGGGAGCTTTCATCGAAGAACTGCACCCAATAATCTTTTGCTGGCATAATATATTAGACTCCAAGTCAACTAAAGACTGAGTATGTTATAATAATATGAATTATTATAGTATGTGAAATGCAGAGTTGTTTAGTCTTTCATAATATTGTTTGAAAATGTAGAGTTGTTTAGTATGAGTTTGTTTTTGGTGCACAAGTTATTATAACTCGTGTTTAGTAAATATCGACATTTGGGGGTGGGGTGTTCGAACTCATGACCTTTTGGTCGTGAGTCTTACTTGATGTCAGTTGAGCTATGCTCTTTTTGACATCTTGTGTTATTATAACCTGTGGCATACTCTGCACTCCAAAGGCAAACACATGCTATTATAATTATAGACTATACTACTCTCCGTTTTAAATAATATTATATGATTTTACATATTATAATAACTCAGTGGTTGTTTAGGGCACTGAATGGGTTATAATAACAGTGGTTTATAATAGTCTGAGTTATTATAGTCTGTACAACCATATTATATTCATATTATATTATTTAAAATGTAGAGTAACATAGTCTGTTATAATAATGTGTGTTTGGGGTGTAGAGTATTCTACATGTTCTAATGATAACACAAATTATTATAACCTATGTCTCAAACAACCCTTCATAAACTATTATAACTCATGTTATTATAACCCACTCAATAGTATGTGTTTGGAGTGCAATACAAACAACCCATAAACCCTTTATTGTACAACGCATTTGAGATCACTCAAAATTGCTGTTTTTAATTTCAATTTTGAGGGTAGAGAGTTTAATGTATGATCTTTTATGGGATAGAGGAATATCATGCTAAATTTTATTTGCTGCCAATAAAATTGTTTGTCACGTGTTCATAGGCATATAAAACTAAAAGTTCAAGTTCAATCCCTAATTACCTAAAAAAAGATCAAATTTATTGTTTAATGAATTTCATCGTTGTGGTTTAAGAAGTTTTCGAATATATGATTATTTAGTGAATTTCATCACTGTGATTTAAGAAGTTTTTGAATAGATGATTCCACTACTAAGATTCGTGGTACTTTGAAAAATTATAATGGGCCATTAAACCTCAAATTTTATTTCTCATATATTCATGTCGTTGAATCCCATCAATCTAGCATTTATGTGGTACACGGTTTACTATATTATTTAAGTTGGGTAACATGTCGGGTTAATTTCGAAAAAATTCAAGGTTTGATGGCATGAGTGTCAATTAATAGAGTTGATGGTAATAATATGTTTTACGCAAAATTAAAATTCGAAAATACCTCTTTGAACCAATTTTATATTACAGTAAAGGTATGGATTGATGAATTTAAAGTATGTATTTTATAACAAGATAATACCTTTTAAGATAAAATAACAACTATCAAAATGACCATAATTCAACTAACATTAAGTTTGTACTATATTAGAAGTTTGATTCTCCCACCCCACATATTCTAAAAGAAAAATATAAAATATAGTGTCATAAATAACTGATGTTGCTGGTAATAATAATATAATTAATAAATAACCAATAACATTATTCATAGACCTACAGACGATTAATTTACAAATAACTCTAAATACAAAGTTACAAGTTAACATGAATAGAGTTCAAAGGCATTTTTAGTAGTATAAAGTTGGGAGGTTCAAATCTTCTCGTCTGTTTGATGAATTTAAAACATAGGGGATATTTACTTTTATCACAAACTTTAAAAGATATATCAATTAATTGTTACATAAACTATTGACTTCACCTTATTGTACCTTCAATTTTAATACTTATTGCATCATTCTTTAAAAAAAAAAATATTTATTTATTAGTTAGTTTAACAATCTTCAGGGGGTGGGAGATTCGAACTTATGACATTTTGGTTACAAGTCTATTTTTATTATGCCAATTCTTTTGTTACCTATTGCAACATTTACTCAAACTTGAATTAGTGTTGCAATTTTGACTCTGTGACTATTTTCTTTTTTCATATACATTATTCCATAAATATAAATATGTTTAGTATGAAATCAATGAAACTTTAAAAAAAAAATGTGAATTTGAAACATGTATTTATTTGTGAGATTTTGACTTTATTCTATTTTAATTAAAATCAATAGTTATATTTAGCGAAAATCAAATCAAACATAAAAATTAAATACTCATTAAACTTAATATTCAAATGATTAAACGATGAGCATAGTTTAACCATAGATATGTCTTCATAAAAGTCATAGGTTCAAATTTAACACTACTTTTAGTTGTAAAAAAAACATATGATGAAATCGGTAGTTAAAAAAAAAAGACTTAAAGAAAAAAAAAGGAATATTCAAATGTTCTCGGAGTGAAATTTGATTATTTTTCAAAAGAAAAAAAAATACAAAATTACATCATAATTAATCTTAGGAGAGAAAAAAAATGTCATAAGAGCGTTGACTAAGTCGTCATACAGTCAAAATAAAGTTTTGACTGAGTCAGTTGTTAGAAAAACAAAACATTTCAACGCAAAGCGTGTATATATATATATACACATACCATCATCTTACCGCCTACTTCCGATTCACACACCGATCATCTTGCTCAGTACCGATCGTCTCCGTCTCCGACTACGATTTTCCACATCACTTCACTCTCAAGATCCTCCGTCCAAGTAGCTTTCCGATAGGAAGACAGGGGGTTTTCTTCTGCCCATCGAATTAGCATTCCGTCCATCGATCGATCGGCGAGTGGCGGACGGCGACGGGAGAAGAGCGGCGGCGAAGTTGGATGAAAGTGATGACGATGGAGATTTGAGGAGGAAGAAGAGGTTTCATGGAGTTTATGGTTTAAGGTGAGAGCGTTTGTTTTTTTGATCTTCTTGTCGTTTTAAAGGAAAAAGTATATATCTATCAAAAACTTGGCGCTAAATTGAAGGGACCCACGAAGACCGAAGCCTGATTAAGGGCTCTGATTGTAGCGGCGGTGTACTATGGCGATTACTGCCTTGTCCGAGTAAATTTCAGCGGGACCTTCCTAATCTCTTTCTTTCTTTCTTCTCTCTCTCTCTCTTTCTATCGGAATCTCCACGGCGGCTGCTTTCTCCTTCATCGTAACCCTCTCTCGTTCTCTCTCTTATTCTATTTTGTTTTTCAAGGTGTTTGAACGGTGCTGTTTGCCTTCGAGAATTATCTTTGTTTCTGTTCGATGTGGGTTTGATCGGTCAATGCAGGTAAATGCTTGTTATCTGGAGTTCTGTGATTTTGATTAATTCGATTGTTTCCCCGGGGGATTAGGAGTTCGATTTCTGGCAATTCTCTGCCAAACCCTAGAGGTTTTGCTTGAACTAGGGTTTAGAGCTTGCTTGGTCTATTAGTTTTGTATTGGGGAGGGTTTCTGATCTGAGTCGTTCAAGACCTGCGAATTTTCTGAAATTGGATTGTTGATTGAATACTTGATTTCCTTGTTCGTCTCTGTCTGGAACCGAAATCTTGGTTGGAAACTTTGATCGTAATGGAGGGGGTAGTATAAAGGTACTGAAAATTGGTGTTCGTTTATTTGTTCCGATACTTTAGCTAGATGAAAATTTTGGTTTTTTAAAGTTGAATTTTGTTTTGCTACCCGCTCTGATTGTGATTAGAACATCATCCCCGTTTCCCCTTATTTTGTTTTTTCTTTTTTAGGTACAATGGCCAAGTTTTCCAATGGCTACATACTGTTGTCTATGTTCAGCAAAACGTAGTTAGCACTTCAAAGGTGTTACTTAATAGACAGGGGTTGGAACTAATTTGATGTCATGGTTACTGCAGATAATTCTAGCTGTTTGCTGCTCCAGATCTGGGTTCTGGAGTCCTGCATATTATAGGGAAGCTGTTTTCTTTGGGGTTTTGCTCAACTAGCTTGAAGTGATGGCAGGAAATGTGAGGTTTGAGTCCTCAAACTCAGCTATTCAGGATGAGTTAGGATTTGGGGGGAGCTATGGCAATGGACAGAGGATGAGCCAGACAAGTAGCAGTTTAGATAGGTCTGGAAACTATCGTGATGGAGGAGAGAGTCGGATGTTTGGTTTGGGTTCTAGTTCATCCCGAGGAATTGCTTCCTCCGCCGGGGATCTGCCTACATTATCTCAGTTTTTATTGTTGGATCCTATAAAATTGGGAGAGCAAAAGTATCCTCGTTCAGAAGAGTTAAAAAAGGTTCTTGAGATGTCAGTTGGGACGAATGTGGAAGACAGCTCATTCGGATCTGCTCGTTTGAAGCATCCTCTAGCTGTGGAGGAGCTAAAGCGGTTCAGAGCTTGTGTCCTGGAAGCATCTAATAAGGCTAGGTACTTTAATTTTTTTAATCGGGTTTGAATTTTCATATTCACAAGACGTGTGTTTTCCCTCTCCTTTTATATAATGTTGTAATGCTGCAATCATCGAGGTTGAAATAGTCATATCCTGATAGCTAGAAATTCTATCAGTACATTTTTCATACTTAAATTCGGGTGGGTCACCAGAGTAACTGTTGGGTAAGTTGGCTTGCAATAAACTATTTGATTACATAAATATTTAACCCTTTTCTTGGTTAGAGATTGTCGCATATATTTCGTGAATAGAAATAGTAAACTTTATGTTAATAGGAGGCAAACAGTTGCAAGAAAAAGAAAGGAAGAGCCTTTCAAGCAAAGGGGAATTTATGACGAGGAACTTGAGTGACATAAATGATCAAAGGGCGATAACTAACTTTTTTTTGGAGAGGTAAACATAAGCCAATGACAATGAGAAGTTACAAAACCTGCTAACTAAAAATTCAAAATATTTACAACTATTATTTTTTTTTTTTTTGGTATAAGAAACAATTTCATTGATAAAGGAAATAGAGAAAACTTCGAGCACCCGAAGGTGAATTACAAAAATGATCGCCAATTCAAAATAAAGAAAGATAAACTATAAAGGCCAAAATGTGGTAAATGTTTGCCCCACAAATAAACAATAGGGAGAAGAGAACATGGTCCCTAAATCGATCCAAAATACGGAAAACATCCCTGAAATGACGACTATTCCTCTCCATCCAAAGATTTCATAGAAAAGCACGAACCAAAGCAAACCAAAGACATTTTTGTGCATCTCTAAAAGGATGCCCCACCAAAACAGAGGAAAGGAGATCAAAGATATTATGAGGCATAGTCATTGACCAACCAAAAGCATCCAATATATACCACCATGCACAAACGATGCTCAACTGTATCTGAATCTAAACCACACATGATTCACCACGAAGGAGAAAGACTCATATAAGGCGTCTTCGTAACATATTAGCAGTATTATCAAGTACTGTTTTCTACTTAAAAAGAATTATACTTCTAGTTTTGTCCTTCCTCAATGCTCAACTCCATCCGTGAGACCATTTTCCCACAAGATCTTCCATTTCTTTTAATCTGGTTCCCGCAAAAAGCTTATTCCAAGAATCCTGTAATAGAAGGTGGGTGGCTGGGTCCAAAGAAGGAAAAATCTAATAAAATATTGTGGCTTAGTAGTATACATTCAATGAATGAAAAGGAGGTTTTGGGTTTCCTCAAATGTATCTCAAATAATACATATAATAACACACTGTTCTCGGAAAAGTTTGTAATAGGAAATTTCCATTGAACTTTGTCACCAGTATTCAGTCCTCTAAAAGAATTTGTTCTTCCAAATGCCTTCAGTCAAATCTTTGTTAAGGATAAGTACAAGAGTTGAAACTTGTTGAGAGGGTGATTTACTATAGATTTCTCCCCAGTGCTTAAGAATCGAGATTCTCTTGTCTCTCTCTCTCTCTCCTTCTTCTTCCTCTTCTTTTTAATAGTGGGAAACTTTAATTTTTATTGAAGAAGAAACACATTCAAAAGAGGAAATGAGGTATCCCCATACAACCAAGAGGTTACACAATAGAAGCCCAATCGGTGGCTATATGCACAAGCACAAGATCATAATGACAAAAGAGATTAGAAAGTCACAAACTCCACTTCCACTTCCTCCTAAAAGTTCTCATCCGAACAATCTGGAATGAGGGTACTGATTCTGATGATCATATATTCTTCAGGGGTAGAGCAAGAAGGATGGATGAATCCTTGCACAAATTGAACAAGTATTGTGAGTCCCAGGTTCAGAAGAAGCAAATTCGGAATGAGATCTTAACTAATGAAAGGCCTGCTGGGCCTAGCCTGTTGAAGAAGGGAAGTCAGGTTCACCGAAATTCTCCAGATGTTGTGAATCAGAGAATTGAAGACAGGGCAAAAAACAATGTTCTTAGCAAGCGAGTTCGGACTTCTGTAGCTGAATTAAGGGTCTGTTTAAATTTTCTCAATCATTTTACTTTTATTCTAGTTTTCAACATTTGCGTCCCTTTGTTTATACTGTTTTTTCTATATAATGAAGATTATTGTTGTACATATCTTTCTTTGGCTTTCTTCTGTCTTAAAAAAATTGTATCTTTCTTTGCCACCCCCCAAAAAAAAAAAAAAAAAAAATTGGAAGAGAGTACTAGTACCGGTTAGTCATCTGCAGGCATTTGAATTGAATTTATTTTGTTTCCCGTGGAAGTTCACATCATAGTTTAAATTCATTTGTTATTTCTTTTTGAGAAGAGGTTAGCTATATTGCATTGCTAGTGACCAAAGCAGCAATTTAGCGGAGGAGAGCAAAGACTAATTGAATAATGCTTTGATTGCTAGTTTTTGGTAATTTGGAGAAAGAGTGAAGCAATAGTCTTTTAAGAGATGTTGCAATTTCATGTGTTTTTGGAGTAAAATTCTCTTTGTGACCCCTTTATGGTCTTTAGATAGGAAGGGAAATTTTACTTTGAAAAAAGAATGGTACTTGAAGATATGCTATATGATTTGGAGTTTTTGAAACAAACTATGGATTGTGACTTCCTTGAGATCTTCTATGATAAAGATTCTTTTTGTAATTTGGAAATGAGAGCACGTGAAGACATTTAGTGCAACTTTGGAGTGTGTTTGGAGTATAACATATTACTTGGCTTCTTTTATGACCTTCAATCATGAATCGTGAAGGACTTCTTAAGTGCCAATTGAAATAATAAAGGGTTGGGCTTGGAGGGTGTGAATTCAAGCCGTGATTGCCACCCAAGTTTTAATATCCTACAAGTCCCTTTGCAACCAAATGTAGTAGGATTAGACGGTTGTTCTATGAGAAAAGTTGGGGCATGTACGAGTTGGTCTTGTCATTCATGAATATAAAGAAAAGAATGAAGACCTCCTATAACTTTCCCATTTTTTCTTTATCTTTACAAATCGAAGTTAATTATTTGGTTAATCTCTAATTTTCCTCTATAGTTTTTTAGCATGATTGGACATCTAGTCACCTGATATGTATAATTACTTTTTGATAGAAATGAAGCCTGTGAATTTAACCACTGTAATTTAGGTATAGTTGATATAATAACTTATAAGTGAAAGGTAAGTTTCTTATCAAAAGAGGAAAAAGGAAGTGAAAGGTTGAAAATGTAGACTGTAGTGTTGGGAAAGTTCTGAGAGGAGCAATTCTGAGAAGTCATAAATATATGATGATTAATTAGATATAACTTTCATGCTGCAAAGTTCTGAGAGGAGCCCTTCCAGCCAGTGATTCATCTAATTATAAATCTTTGTTAACTGCATTCTCAAGGTTTTCAGAAGGCCCCTTCACTATAATTGAGATTTCTTACTGTCCACAATTTTCTAGAGCACATCTTCACTTTCTACACACTTTTCGCCATGTATATATACCTATTTTTCTTTCACTGCATGCTAGTTGGATATTTCTTGAACTTAAAACTGCTGGAGTAATTTTATATTGTTTTAACTTTTTAATAGGCTGAGGGTCGGACTAACAATGTTATGAGGCAGCCTCCACCCTTGGGAAGAGAGAGAGATTTGCTTAGGGATGGAGGTGAAGCTTCTGATCTTGTTGAAGAAAAAATTCGCAAACTTCCAACTGGTGAATCATGGGACAGAAGAATGAAAAGGAAGCGGTCTGTGGGTACAGTTTTAAACAGACCCTTGGATGGTGAAGGAGAGCTAAAACGTGTCATGCTTCATAAACTTAATAATGAGCCGGGAGTGCAATCGTCCGAGTCCCAAAGTGTGAGGTGATTTATTTCATCATTATCATGCATTTATTTACTTTTTTTTTTCCTTTTGTTTTATGGACAAATCTATCCAAACATGAGAAATCTAGCTAGGATATTGTTAGTAATGTTCTATAACTAGCAAGGTTGTATGCTAATCTTGACATTTATATATTTTTTTCAAACAACAATTTATGTACCATTGGCATTGGTCTTTTGAGATTGTTCAGGAGATGAGTCTAAAAATTGATTTTTGTTTTAAAATAAGTCTCAACCTTTTATGAACCTCCCACATAGCAACATATTGTTGGAATGTTGGCAATGTTCTATAACTAGCAGGGTTGTATGCTAATCTTGACTTTAATGTATTTTTTTCTTTCCAAACAACAATTAATTTATCATTTTGTTCTTAGATAAGTTTTCCTCAAGTGGTTTTTTTTTTAAGTGTACAGTTTTCAGCCTCTATTTTGAGTTCTTTACACAATTCGCAATGCACAACAATTTCTTATTAATTTAGATGGGAGGCGCCCTATCCTTTTGACCCTCCAAATTAGGCATGGGACCCCTCATCCCTAAGCTATGGCCTTTAAGCCATGTTCCCCCCTTTCTTCCTCTTGTTGAATATATGATAAATTTAGTTATATCAACACTCACACTCCCCCTCACTTGTGAGCTTGGAAATTTGAATAAAGGCCCAACAAGTGGAAATCAAACTCCCCCGCACTTGTGAGCTTAGAAATTTGAACAAGGGCCCAACAAGTGCAAATCAATAATGGGGAGAAAACAACTTCACCAGGGTTCGAACACAGGATCTCCTGCTATGATACCATATAAATCACCAATTCACCCAAAAACTTAAGCTGATAGGGTTATGGTAAATTTAATTATATCAACACTAACGATATGATGTGCTATGTTTCCCATAAAAAAAAGTTTTATCATTGGAATTGACCTTGTGAGATTGTTTGGGAGCTGATTCTAAAATTGATTTTTTTTTTTTTTTAATAATAAGCTTCAACCTTTTATTAATGTCCCAATAAAAACTCCATTAAGAAGATGTTGCTATGTGGCTAAATTTTAAGCTAAATCTTAACTTGTTATATTGCTGAATCTGTTTCAATCCATTGCCTTCATGTAGCCTTTAGTTGGTTCTTAATGAAAGTTGTTCTCTTCATAAAAAAAAATCCTGTTCAATCCAAATCTGGGAAACTCATGCTTTATTGACTTATTTTTTAGAACCATTGAGGCTGTTTTTATTTGGGAAAATCACGAGCGTGTGTTCTATTATTTTAATTGCACATTCTCAACCTTTACCAACTTTTCAATAATAACTCTATCAAACAATTATTTACTGTAGTTTGTTTTGATGGCTTGTGTAGTTTTTTTTAATACAAACTGGAGATGATTTAGAGTGGACCTTCCTTTACTTTCTCTTTTCCTACTCAGGTGCTTTGTTTAACCTTGGACGACCCAATTCTTTGTGCTAGTCTAATCCATTTCTTCTATCAGAAGTACCAAGAAAAAAGTTGGTAGCACTCAAATCTTTAGTTACAGAAATTTAGGGAACATCGAACCTAGGCATTCCAGACCTCCAAGAACTGTCTATTCTTCTAGAAACCCTACTACTTCTGTAAGCCAAAAAATATTTCCCAAGACTGCAAGGAGAAAAAACCCCGTCAAAGAGTCACCTTCTATCTTGAAAATTAGGGTGAAATGACACGTTTAAACTAATTGACCTGCTACAAGCCATTTGCACAACAAAAGCCTCTGAAAAATTATCCAAATTGCACATAGAATCTGACACAATGTGTTCTAGAACCTTTGTAACTAAAGATTTGAGTGTGAAGACTGTTAGCCTTGCAACACCAATATTTTTGTTTTTTGAAATGCCAACTGAGATTTTTTTAAAATATTCTCCCATTATCTTTCTATAATTCTCGAGCAGATATGAGTGGATAGCTTATTGTCCAACCCCAGTTTTCTGGTATTGATATTAATGAAATTGTTTCCAACCCCCTTCCGTTACCAGAAGAAGGGAAAATTTTGAAGTCGAGTAGTTATTTATGTGGCATCACTATGAAATAGTTGAAGTAGGTTTGAAAATTTTCAGTTTTGTTTCATTGTTAAGTCATTCATGCTAACATATACGCATTTAAATATATAATCCATACATTTTCAATTCTATCTTCTTGTCTATAAAAGAGTAACATATTTCTAATTTCATGGATAATTCTATGTATTGCATTCCTTTCACTTTCCATTACCTGACATATTTAATTTATGGGAAACTGGAGAGGATACTTGTTGGTCGTGAGTTATTTGATGTGTCATTAGCTGTTTATTAATGCTATAAGATGGATAAACGTTGAAATATGATGTTCATTGCAGATCAGGTTCTTCTAGTGGTATTAGTGGCATGAACAAGTGCGATGGAAGTTCTTTGCCTACCAGTTCAAGTGTGCGTATTATTCCCAAGGCCGAGCCTGAAAAAAAGCCCACTCTTTATAGGGATCCTGCTGGTGGACAAACAAAGGACCGACTACAAGTTAAAGGAAATAATAAGTATGTCATTCCTTTTAATATACTTCACTAGTATGACTGGGTGCTGTTCTCATTTTTATGTTAAGAAACGGTATTATATATTAAAAAAACACACACAAATAGACAACTACTGAAAATTTTTACCAGTACAAGAGGATGGGAATGAAAGAAAATAAGTGATGAAATGATAGTGCAAACCCTATATATATATATATATACATATTTTTTTTTAATAAGTAATATTGCAAACTTTTTATCCATCTTCCAAAACAGGCTGATTTTTTCTAAGCTAAATAACCCTACAAAGAACTATAACTGCACACTCGTAAAAAGCATTCAATCTTCTATTGTGTGTTACACTAAGAATATCTCCATAGAATACAGAATTTTAAAATGCAATTGCTGAACTGGAATCAGACTAAGAGAGAGCCAATATTCTAAATCATTTTCTGCTGGGAGCCATTTGGTGAAGGGCACTCCTAACTCCTAAAAAGATACGGTTCCATTTTCTCTGTGATTCAAAAATATGTTCTTGAAATTGAGGAGCTTTGTCAAGAACATTGTATTTCATGAATTTTAAAATGCAGCATTTGGTAGCAGAATTTAAAAACTGGCTTTTGGATTCAGAAATTAAAAAAAAATCCAAAATGTATAAAATAAAATGTGTTAATAGAATTACATTTCTTGAAAAATCGTAGTTTGAAGTATAATTCTGGGGGGGCAAAGATTTTTTTTAGAGGGCGAATGGTGTCGGCCAGTCTTCTACAACTTTGGTAATATGCTCCCACTCTTCATTCTCCAAGGCTTCTCCCAATTATTTCTTGGCAACAATTCCAAACAAAAAGGGAAGGTGTTATGGAGATATGGTATTAAAAAGCCTTCTTTGGGGAAGTTTGACTGGAAAGAAAGAATAAAATTTCATACAATTTTTAGAGTGATGTCCTCGAGGTGTGTGGATGACTGCTTAACTTTCTTTTGGTGCTCTCTCCCCAAGTTTCACAACAATCAGAAGGGTTCTGTTTCTGAAAATAGCTTGTTAAATGATATGCTCTTTTTTCTCCAGACATGATTCCCAATCCTAATTAATTTATTGAGCCACTTCTTGAGACGATGTAGATGAACTGATTTGCATTAAGGATTTGTGGTTTGCTGCAATTGAACTTTGGACTTTTGATTTATTACTGGAATATTTTTGTCTACTTCCATATTTTGAGTAGTTTATGTGTACTAGCATATAGTTTATAATTAGCAATATTTCAGATGTAATTTTTTATTGACGTGAAATTATCATCAGATTAAATGTTCGCGAAGATAATCATGTAGCTGGTCCTTATTCGCTGGCAAAAGGAAAGGGCTCAAGGGCACCCAGGTCTGGCTCTACTACAGCTGGAAGTCCATCTCCTAATCTTTCACGCATGTCTGGAGCACTTGATGGCTGGGAACAACCTTCAAGTGCAAATAAATTTCAATCAGTAAACGGGGCTAACAATCGCAAGCGTCCTATGCCCAGTGGATCATCTTCTCCTCCCATGGCTCAATGGGTTGTGCAGAGGCCGCAGAAAATATCCCGTACTAGAAGATCTAATCTATTATCACCTGTTTCAAATCATGATGATGTGCAAGGGTCTGAAGGTTCTCCTTCAGATTTAGGTGGTAGAATGGCTTCACCTGTGGCAAGTGGTTCATTTCTTGCAAGGAACTTGTCTATTGGTAGTCAACAGGTTAGAGTGAAACAGGAAGTTGTGTCATCTCCTGCCAGGTTATCCGAGAGTGAAGAATCTGGTGCTGGTGAAAATCATGACAGTCAGTTGAAAGAGAGAGGATCAGTGAGTGGGGAACCAGATGAAAGAATGTTGGTTTCTGCTGCTCAGAATAATGCTCCTAACATATTCCATTCTATGAAGAACAAGGTGCATGGCAAAGAAGAAATTGGAGACTGTGCTAGAAGGCAAGGAAGGAGCGGTAGAGGTTCATCATTTTCAAGGGTTTCTGTTTCACCAGCTAGGGAGAAACTGGAGACTCCAACTTTGACTAAGCCACTTAAAAGTGCAAGGCCTGGTTCTGAGAAAAATGGAAGGTGATAGATCTGCCAACATTTCTTTTCTATCTCTTTTCATTATTTCTTATCGATAATCTTTATCTCATTAGTATATAATATTACATTCAGCAAGTCAGGGCGTCCCCCACTGAAAAAGTTATCTGATCGGAAGGCCTTCACCCGAGTTTCGCAAACATCAGCTGGTGGTTCCCCTGACTGTACAGGTATGTTATGTTTGATTCATATGATGTTTAATGAGGTGTTTCACCTAGAAATAGGATACTTTCTCTGTTTAGTAATAGTTTTAACGATAAAGTTCTTACCTTTACGGCTTATATCCAGTGACTGTGAGTGATTGAAAGTTATGAATTTTAGTGTTTAATATGTCATGTCTTGCTCCAATTCACCGGTTTTCAGCTATCAGATTAATAATTAAAATCTTTTACATGACACAACATTCTTTTTGCAAGAAAAAGAGGAACATATTTTTGAGCGAGGAGAAAGCATAATGGTGGTGGTAGGTCTAGAAGTTCTAATTAATAGCTGTATGAAACATTCTTCCAGAGTAACAGTTTGATGAATTCTACAAAATAGTTTTATTTAGGTTTGGATTATGCTTTCTATTGACCGGACTTTTGCTTCCCTATGAAAAGAATATGTTTTTGTTTAGGGTTTAAATGTATGCTTTCGGTATTGAGTTGACTATTTTTTTTCTATGAAAAGAAAATGTCTTTTAGTTGAAATAATAATTTTTATAATGATATCATTCTACACCTCTTTTCTTAAAAGGAAGATAAAGTTTAACCCATGTGTGGTATGACGATGTGAAACATGATAATGAGCTTTAGAAGTGGGAATTGAAAACTCTTCTAAGAAAGTTATTATTTCTTGTTCAATTTCTTTATTTCCATTGAGATGACAAATGGATGTATATCTGAATTTGTTCACTTCCTAAACGTTACTTGTGCATTAGACTAGTATTCTTATACATGGTTTATAGGTGAATCAGATGATGACCGTGAAGAACTCTTAGAAGCTGCTAATTATGCTTGTAATCCGAGCTGTACGTATGCCTCTTCCAATTTTAAATTTCTTCTTAGGAAAGAATATCTAGTGTGTGTATCTGTATGTATGCATGTACAACTGCTTATTTCTTACACGTGAAAATCATGGTCATGTTATTCTTTTTTATTTTTGCTATTGCAGATGTTTGCTGTTCTAGTGCATTCTGGTGGAAAATGGAATTTTTATTTGCTTCCGTCGGCCAAGAGGATGAATCCTTTTTGAAGCAGCAGGTAATAAGAACTATAATATTTTATTATACTGCTGACATCAATAGTTTTAAGTGCACTAAAAGATATTCTTAAATTATCATTTATCTTGATATGCAGATATCTCTAGACAAGAATGATGAAAGCTTTTCTGAAATATTGGACAATGAGAACACTATTTCGGTATGTGTCTGGATTTTCAGTCTAGCAGCATATGTAAATTATGCAAAACTGAAGTTTTTGCTAAATTGTCAAAAATTTAGGTGAAGATATTGTGTTTATAAAGAAGTTAATAGAGAATTGTTTAGATAAATTTGAACTCTGGGAAATATAGTGGGAAATGCAAATAACTTTATTTCTTTGATGCACTCAAATTCTTCTTCTTCTTCTTTTGTTTTTTTCAAATAAGAAACCATCTTAATGAAAGATTATTTTAAGGGCATACAAATAAAAGCATACACAAAAGGAGCCCAAACCTACAAGAAGGGCCTCCAATTCAAAAGAACGATTCTTAATTGATAATTTCAAAAGGCCCTTAGTGGTCACCATAAAGAGGTGCATCCACAAATTCTCGAAGGATTATCTAATATAATTGGATGGTATCTGCTTGGGGCCGGTAGATTGTAGCTCATGGTAGCACCGACTCATAACGAATCATTTTTTTTTACTATAGGTTTCTAGTCACTTTTGAGTTAACACTTCTTTCTTGTTAGTTCTTTCCATTTTTTCTTCAATCATTCTGTGTATTTCAGTACTTGTTTTTGTGAAAATATTCCAAAAGTGAAGGAGCGAAATAGGAATGGAAAAAAGAAATCTGTCTATATAATTGTTTTCTTTTCTTCACGTATAGTTATGAAGAAGTGGTATTTTCTCAGGGCGCTTTTATGGCAGAGGAGGATTCATCACCTCAAGCACCTGGTTCTGGACGGAAAATCCAATTCTCACTTGAATCACAAAGTATGCCTAGAAATGTTGATCAGGTTGATGAAGCTGAGGACTTTGTTGCTTTAAGTGGAAAACTAGAATCAGAAAAGAGGAAAATCGTTACTCCACTGTACCAAAGAGTATTATCAGCTTTAATAGTTGAAGATGAAACGGAGGAGTTCCAAGAAAGTAGAGGGACAAATATGTTCTCACAATATGGGGGAGATGACTTTCCTGGTGTTATGCATTCCTCTGTTGATGTTGAGCCTGGAAACTCCATTGGAATTGCATTTGAATCTGAGTTGGATCTTAAAACTCAGCAAATTGCTGGTCGTAGATTTTCTTGCAATGGAAGCACTACCTTCAATTCGGGATCAAGGCGTGACAGCCAGTTGTTCAATGATGATGTGCATCGAGGAGATCATGGATATCAATCATTAAACAATGGATACTTCCTCGAGCTTCATGAAAATGGTCTTGATGGACCACTAGGCATGCATTTGAAAGAGTCTAATGTGTCTGTCTTTAATTCCCAGTATGAGCAGATGTCTGTAGAGGATAGACTCATGCTGGAGCTCCAGAGTATTGGGTTGTACCCTGAGACAGTGGTATGCATTTCAGGATTTAGTTTGTGCATTCTCTATATCCTTTTCTGTGTAGTTGCCTTATTTTTTCTACTTTTCAATGGTATCTTTCTTAGCCTGACCTAGCAGATGGGGAAGAGGATACTATGGATCAAGAAATTCTTGAATTAGAGAAGAAGCTTAACCAACAGGTTGCAATGCTTTCTGCATACTGCCTTTTATGTTTTTCAATTTAGGCTCATAAGATTTGGTTGTGCAATCTCCTTTGACATTTCTAAGCTTTATATTTGGTGCTAATGTATTAACTTATGCTGCATAGGTTATTAAAACAAAAATTCATGGAAACAAAATAATCAAAGCAATTGAGGAAGGCAGGAAAACAGAAGAACGGTGGGTTTTCAGTTACTTGGACCTTTGCTTCAATCTTTAACATATACATAGCAACATTATTATTAACCGTGAGATTTTTTTAAAAAAAAATATAACCTTGCAGGTCCCGTGAACAGTTTGCAATGGATCGGCTTGTTCAGTTGGCATGTCTAAAGCAGTTGGTATGTAAAAATATAGAATACTTGTGCTTAGTTTCTTTTGTTATCCCGTTCATTGGTGTATATTCATGCAAGACTTTTGCTCAGTCCTTTTCCAGTTTTTCATCTTGGTCAAGGTTGATATAAAATGGTCTCTCTAGTATTGTATGATTTTTCTTACAAATGACGTCATGT
This sequence comes from Trichosanthes cucumerina, assembly GCA_036507285.1. Classification (NCBI taxonomy): domain Eukaryota; kingdom Viridiplantae; phylum Streptophyta; class Magnoliopsida; order Cucurbitales; family Cucurbitaceae; genus Trichosanthes; species Trichosanthes cucumerina. Next base: position 7,924,116 of record CM071845.1, read on the forward strand.
TGATGGTTTTTGTTATTTAATTTTAAATATATATGCCATGCCTGTTATGTGCCAATTTATTTTTATCTGGTAGATACTTGTAGTCGTTTAATGTTTTTGGTATGTAAGGCCCTTTATCTATTTTTTAGCATGTTTCTTTTAGTGAAAACTGAGTTCCAGGTTATAGTGTCTTTTGGTAGTTTCGTTTCTTTTCTTTTCTTTTTTGGGTGGTGGGTGGAGGGACGTAAAAGATTTTATTTTCTTTGCAATACTGCGAATCTGGCGGTATATTGCTAAATGTAATAACAGTTGTGAACAGTTACATCTAAACTCATAACAAAGAAGTGTTAGCACACTACAATTACCAACGAACTTCTACAGGGAAGTTTTATCAGCTCAATTACAGTCTATATCACATCTGTTTAGGCGTCTTGATTGACCCCTCTTATTGACCAAGCGTCCCTTCTCCAAACAATATCCTTCTTCCATGGTTACAGACAATTGGAGAGCTTTCTGTAATCTTTGTTGGCTTGGACCATTCTCATGTATTAACGTAATGTTTGCTGAATAAATTCACAAAGGAGCTGCAAGTGAAGATGCCCAAACTATCCACCCAAAGCCGTTTGTCTAGGGAGCTGTTGAAAGAAAATGGGGGCAGCAAAGAGGCAAGATATATCCAATTGTTCATCGTTCAGCCAGTTCCTTCGAAGGCTCATGTCATCTGGAAGGGAATAAGAACTTCATGATCTTGCAAATGAGTGATTTGCATTTAGCTGAATCTTTGGAAAGGATAAAGAAAGGGGAGCCTCACCTAACCAAAGATCATCCAAAAGCTGGTGATGAGTAGGAACCAACCAGAAAATTTTGTTCTCTTTGAGAAAACCTCTAACCTCTTTTAAGCTTGTAAATGGCAGATTAAGGTCCTTTATATGAGTGAAGAGAACAGTTTCCAGCCAAACATCATTGGGAGTTAAGAAAATTTAGCACCAATATTCTTTCCTGCAAAGACCCATCTTTTTCTGAATGGAATTTTTAGAGGCATCTAGCTGGGAGAGAGAGATTCTTTGCTTGATATTGCCAATTCCTTGGCTTCCCAATCAAGGGAAAAATGCACTGTAGACCAACGAATAACATCCACCTTTGAATTCAGAGAGAGAAATATATTGAGCCTTGCCTTCTAATACTTTAAGAGGTCTATCTAAATGAAGATTCATGATATGACTAGGAAGACTCTCCACGTACCACCAAGTATAGTGCTCACCAACTGCCTTCTTTCTGTTAGTCCAGGTGTAGGCTTTCTGAGCTGAAGTAAACTCTTAACTTATATATCAGTTGGTTATTGAGATTTTTTTTTGAGTTTGTTCGTATTTAGAAAGACCACTTTCATAGTGGGGTAACACAACAATGTTCTTGATTGGGTTTGGGATACACCTGATGGCTGACAGTAATTCTGCATTTTCCAGGGAAATTATATTATTGTTACTGTTCTTTTTCCTAAGATAAGTAATCACTAGAAGGGAAGACGAGCTGCTTCCCTAGCTTTATGAGAGTAACACCAATCCTTTCATAGGATTTCAATTATTAAAAGTTAGTTTATCATCGTGTATACTCGGCATGGATTTACTTCTGCAAATTAATTTGCCTTGAAAATGAATATGGAATGTGATACTTTGAATCAAAACAGATTTATTATTATTAATTTTTTTATACTCCGATTGAGTACTCCCTTGGAAGTATTAAACTGACGTTGCAGTTTATTGTAAATTTTAAATAGCTCACGTTCATTTATTAACTCACTATTTTACCATATGATTGATATGATAGGCCACTCGAGGCAGTAGTGCTGCAAAATTGGGGATTCCCAAGGTATCAAAACAAGTTGCTTCAGCTTTCATGAAAAGAACTCTTGCTAGGTGCCGAAGATTTGAAGATACACAAAAAAGTTGCTTCAGTGATCCTGCACTTCGAGACATTTTAACTCGACCTTCTAACCGAATTGATGCTGATGTTATGAATGGTAATGATTCAATCACTTCCAGTTAGTTGACTCATAAAACAGAAGCTTAATCCATTACTTTTGCTTATTTTGTTTGATGTTTTGTCGAGCTCGAATATTATATTTTTCCTTAAAAAAAAAAAGGAACAGAAGAGGCAGAAACTGAATGGTTATATAAGGTGCTTGAGCAAAAAGTAGAGTTCATGAATTTGTTCCAGAGCCATTTAATGATTTTTCTTTGCTTCATGCAGGCCTCTGCTGTAACGTCAAAAAAGTTATTCAATCTTTTCATCTTGTATGCTTGGTTCTTAACATATTATCTACCATTGCAGGTTCCTTTCCTGGTGAAGCTTATCACAATGGTGTGCAGAATCATAAAGGTGGAAGGGGATTACTTCATTCTTCTGATCAGGATTTCACCCGAACTGGGCCTATAGTGAATAGGGGGAAAAAGAAAGAAGTGCTACTTGATGATGTAGGAAGTGCTTGCATGAGAGTTGTATCAACCATGGGTAACAATTCATTAGGTGGAGCTAAGGGGAAGAGAAGCGAGAGAGAAAGGGACAAAGATATGTCAGCTAGATTATGTGTTACCAAAGCTGGGCGTTCATCTGCTGGGGACTTTAGGGCTGAGCGTAAAACAAAAACAAAGCCTAAGCAGAAGACAGCTCAGCTATCGCCTGCAGGAAACAGATTTGTAGGAAAGTTGTCGGATGGAACTTATTCCGATAACACTGCTAGGATTTCCAATGAAGTTGCCAATGGTAGCACAAAAAAGGAATTTACTGTGGTATTGCCCCTTAATAATGCTGCTGAGGATTCTTCGAAGGAAATTAGTGAATGTACAGATTTCACAAATCTTCAGTTACATGATTTAGATTCAATAGAGTTAGGTGTGGGCAATGAACTTGGTGGCCCTCAGGATCTCGATTCTTGGTTGAACATTGACGAGGATGGATTTCAAGATCATGATGCAGTGGGCCTTGACATACCTATGGACGACCTCTCTGACTTGAATATGCTTTTATAGTGATTGTATAGTGTACCCTTTTTCCCTCATTTACTGGGGTTTTAGCATTCTGTTCTTCAGTCGGGGGGAAAGCTCCATGTATAAGTTAAGCCTCTGACAGATTGGCACTTGGTATCATTGTCGTTCAATTCTTTCACTTCTTGAGTGGTGGGGGGTGTAGGTGGTCATAATTGTTTATGTAACCAGATAGCTTTTTTCATATGCAAACAAAACAATTTTCTCATAAGACTCTGTCTATGATGTTCTTTTCCGCTCATTTCTTTTACATCTTATTGTCATTTGGTGTTCTCAGAAACTAATCTTTGGTTTCTCCTGCATGCCTATGCAGAATGTGGTCAGTGATGGTGTTTCAATTCTTACCCTGTTACTAATGATATATTTTCCAGTGTGGATTGTTAGCTCTGCAGCACGTTTGATTCTTATATCCTCACTCTAGAAGTTCAGCAACTTGGCAGTGGCTGCTCTCGCACAGAGTTTAATGCAACTAATAGTACACTTGTGCTGAAAATATGAAAGCCTGGAGGTCGCCCATATTATGATTATTACCAATTCTAGAACTAAATTCCCTGGAAAGTGAATGCTTGATTGTAATTTCTTTTGGTTTAGGGTCAGGGTGGGTTCCTTTCCCCACTTTTTTTTTGCTTCGTTATGAATTGGTGTACATGGAATATAACTTCCGTTGTTACAATAATTGGTTTCAGTCTAACTATGTTACCTTGTCATTGAAGTCAGGGAGCTGTTGGCAGTCAGAGAAAAATGATCATTGCATTACTGTCCTAAAGTTGATTTTCTTCTGCTATTTGAGTTAAATTGTGGGAACTTCAGGATGATGTCTATTTTGATTGCCAGTTGGTAGGAGAAGATGCTTGTCGTTTACCTCTACTGCTTGTCATAGTGCCAAATCCCTTCATGCTTGTGGTAAGATACGAATTGAGAAGAAGGTAAGATACGAATTGTTTTGTTATTGCAATGCATTGTGTAGAAAATAGATGTATGGTATGGTTCTTTTTACACTTAATTCGTATCATTAATTACTTTTGTCTGCAACTGCCTTTATACCGAGTCCTGATTTTCTGCTAATCTCTTTATTGTTTCTGAGGTAAGCACTCTCTCTTGCATGTGGAAAAAGCTTTAAACACATCTCGGTCATAGTTGGACGGACAAATGTTCACGATTATATGACCCGATTCACTGTAATGATTTTCGCTTCTAGTAAACAGTTCATAGGGCTTAATTTTCATTTCTTCATTTGGTTATAAAAGGGATCTTGTACATTTTTACTCTCTTTTGTTTAGCATTTCCAGTTTTTAAGTTTCATATGCATCTATTTTTTCCTTCCCTTTGGTATTTTATCTGTCTTGCAAATACAGGTTGACGATAAAAGCGTTTGTGGAGTGCATCTGTCTGACAGGAGACTTCATGGAAAAGGTTTTTTTTTTTCCTCAGATCCGGATTTTAGTTGTCTTGTTGTGGAGTACATGACTTTTGAAGTTTGATCTCTTGGAGCTTTTCACAATTTCAATGCTTTTTTTTTGGTTTCTGCTGCTAAATTTTAAAGTTCTGATTTTCTTCATACAAGATTGACTTGTAAGGTTTAGATATAGGGGTTTCTGCTGAACATAGCCGATTGGATAAGACGCCAATTACCATCCCAAAAGTTGATTGTTTGGTCCCTAACTAAAACAAATAGGTATAGGGGTTTCTTCTTTGTTTGTGCGTTACGGCTAGGGCCTGTGAGTCATTCTTAATAACAACTACATTGTCTGAAACGGATGTAATATAATATTATTTTACGTGATTTTGTCTTTCTTCCTTTCTTCTAGGTTCATGATCTGCCTTCAAATTTGTGGTGCTGCACAATGAGGTATATTTTTTGTGGAGTGTAAAGCTCGTCCATTTTAATAGCTGCACCTGACTGAATAATTGGAAACATGGGGTTAACTTTGGACAGGGGCACCCTATTTTGTGGTTTCCCTTTATTTATTTGTTTTTTTTATCAGTTTCATAGTTCGGGTGACTTTGTTTATATTTCAATTTCTGCTTCCTTTCCTATCTGGTAAAATTAAAGGTGAACAGGACAACCTTATTTCAATTATCGTTTAGCCTTGCTATTCTTCCTTACAGTTTCACGATTTTTAAATTTCCCTGATAACTTCTGATTGCATGCTGCTTAGATTGTATGAACTCTTATTTATAATAGGTAATTTAAATTCTGACAAATAATTTGATTTGTTTTTCGATCTGCAACCATTTACGCTTCCATGAACAGATTACTAACATAGCCGGCCAAACAAATCCATTTCTTGCCAGGAAATGAATTTTCTTATGCGCTTAAGAGCTGCTGTTTGCTGTATTTCTAACATGTCATATCTGTGCTACTTGCTATACATACATTCATTATTTCAAATCGACCACAGGGTAAAGGAAAGTTGCTTCTTTGAAGGACAAAGCCTCACGGCGAAGTGTGCGAAGCTTCACGAGGTCAAGTTCTAACAAGACAGAGATTCAGATCCCAGAAACCGGTGTCGTGGGAGAAACACTTGCTGATGCAAATGGCCATAAAAAATGAAGCTTTAGAAAACAATAAGATTGATGATGCTATGAATAGGGTTGAAAAAGACTTGTAATGAAGCAAAAACAACAGCAGCAAGCAACAGGAAGTATTTGTTGTTGGTGAGAGATAATGGAAGCAGTAGAAGATTAGACCTTATAATCTTTCTGTAGTTTATCTTGTTGTGGTTCATCATCTTGTTTTAGGTTGTGGCCATTAGAAAGCATGCTAAGAAAGACCAAGTACCTAGTTTTTTTTTTTTTTTTTTTAGGTCAGCAAATGTGGGGGTAAGAGATAGAATCACCGATCTTTGTGATGGTAATTTGTGCTTTATCCACTAAACTATGCTCGGGATGACTAATACTAAGTTTTGTAATATTCTTTCTTATACTTGTTTTTTGTTTTGTTTTTTTTCCTGAGAGAAGCAATTTGAGTTATGATGTAATTTGTAAATTGAACTTAGATGCTTTATTTAATAAGCTATGCTTGGATGGATGTTGATAAGTTACATGTTGAAGTATGGTTGTTGAATAGCTATTGGTGTCTAATTCTACTTGCTTAGGGTTATTTTGGTTCTTGGCCCCCATCCTCATAACCAATTTAAATAGAATGACAGTTCAAATGCATGAGATAAATAACCAATTAAAGTTTTAAAGCGTAGTATGTATATGGGTGCCTATCTTTTTTCCTTTTTAATAACAATATTGTTATTTTTTACTTTTAAATTTGGTTAAATTATTAAAAATGTCCCTCAACTATGAGGTTGATTTCAATTATATCCCTGAATTTTGAAAAGTTTTATTTTAACTCTTAAACTTTGAACGTTGTTTTAAAATAGCCCTTGAAGGTTTATTTTAAATGAGTATTTGTATATGTTTTGATTTTTTTTTTCAACCTATATGTTCAAATAGGTTCATATAAGCAACAATATAAATGAAAATATAACGTTTTTCATCCTTCCAGGGTTATTTTGAAACAAACTTCAAAGTTTAGTGGTATAATTGAAACTAACTCCATAATTTAGAGATATTTTTGATAATTTAACATTTTAAGTTTTTTGTCAAATTTTGTTAAGATAAGTATACCTCAACGACAAGTAGCATTTATCTTTGATGTTAGAAGTTTAAATTTTTCTACTATACTAAAAAAGCTTCTTGATAAAATACGATATATGGTCAAGGTGAAATATAATTTTAAAGGACTTAGACATAAACTCTAAAAAAAAAAAAATTAACATCAAACTAGAGTAGGTTAGAGCTAGAGCATCAAATAAAAAGAAATAAAAAACACTTTGTAACATTTAAAATATAAACGTAAACTGAAATAGGTTATAATGAGATTCATGGGCTGAAAATTTGATCCTTTTTTAAAGTTCAGCAGAAATTTCTTCCTGTCATTGTATTGTAATTTACGACAAAACAAAGAAGAAAAAAAATCATCCTTTTTTCCCATTGGCTTCATTTCAACGAGGATTGGAGGACAATTCTCGATGTTGCTTCTTCCAGTTCTCCCTCGGCTTCCACGATTCATAAGATCGTAATTGATTTCCAAACTGTGAGAACCCTTTTGATTTTCCGATCTGATATTCATCTGGGTTTTGAATAATCCAACTTTTTGAGGCTCCAAAACGATGAAACCAGGATTATCATCATTGATCGGGTTGAAGGCAGCAGCCTTGTTCTCTCTATTTCTATTTCTTAGATTCTATGGCTTCAGATTGTTATCGTTTCCAATCTTGTACGCCTCTTTAGTTTCTCTCTTGGTTTCAATCGCTTCTCTTCCATCCATCAATCTTCCCCTGCTTTTGGGGAAGAAATCAGACGGGACTTTTCCAATTTGGTCGATCGTTATTTTTGGTCCCTTTTTGTTTTTCGTTCGATTTCTTCCTTCATTGCGTGGATTGTTCCGTAGGGATGATCCTTACTCTGAAATTTGTGAGGGTGTTTATGTTGGGGCATGGCCTTGTTCATCTGATAGATTGCCTCCTGGTAATCCTGCCATTGTTGATTGTACTTGTGAATTGCCAAGGTGTTTGGAAGTCTCTGGGACTGGTTATTTGTGTGTTCCAACTTGGGACACACGTTCTCCTCAGCCTGAAGAAATTGAAAGGGCTGTTCGGTGGATTTGTAGAAAGAGAGAGCTGAAGAAGCCGTTGTTTATCCATTGTGCTTATGGTAAGTTCACTAATTGTAATGATTTGTTGAAGCATTCTGATTTTCTAGTGCATTGTTAATTTGTTTAGGTGCAAAAATGTGTATAAATAAGTTTAAGAGTTAGAAGTTTTCCTTGAATCAGAGTGGATGATTTACTCATTGTGCTTATGGTAAGTTTCACTAGTCGTAATGATTTGTTGAAGCATTCCGATTTTCTAATGGAAGAAGGGGATTAATTGATGTCTTAGTTTGTTTAGGTGCAATAATTTGTATAAATAAGTTGAAGAGTTAGAAGTTTTCCCTGGATCTGAGTGGATGACTATGCTTCTGTTTATTCAATGTGCTTATAGTAAGTTCACTACTAGTAAAGATTTATTGAAGCATTCTGATTTTCTCGTGCATTGTTAGTTGTACGGAGCAGAGAAGGAAGAAGGAGATTAATTGATGTCTTAGTATGCTTAGGTGCAAAAAGTTGCATAAATTAGTTTAAGAATTGGAAGTTCTCTAGATCTTAGTGGATGAATATGGTTCTGTTTATTCATTGGCAAGTTCACAAGCTGTAATGATTTGTTGAAGCATTCTGATTTTCTAGTGCATTTTTAGCTGTAGGGCGGAGCGAAGAAGTAAGAAGAGGATTAATTGATGTCTTCATTTGTTTAGGTGTAAAAAGTTGTATAAATAAATTTAAGAGTTAGAAGTTCTACCTGGATCTGTGTGGATGACTATGCTTTTGTGATGATTGTTATGTGTTGTTATTGTCCGATGCCTGTTTTTGGAAGAACTGATTCCATGGATTACTTCTCACTTGATTCTTAGCTTGCATCCTTTTTAATGGATTTATATAGAGAGTGCTTGAATGGGCTACAAAAAAACTAAGCTCACCAAAAGGAAGCTAAACTAAATAAAGTAAATCCAGTACACGTAAAGGATAATTCCAAAAATACTTTGTCACCGAAGTCTATAGAGAAACATAAATCCTTTGTCACCGGAGTCCCTATCAACACCTCCTACAAGCTCACTGAAGATGTGTTCCTGTTACTTTTTCTATGTCCTATTAGCAAGTTTCCACAGTTTTCATAGCCCAAAATCTGATTAGTCACTGGAGATGTATTCCTGTTATGTTTGCACTGTTACTGAAGATTTGAAATCACTGTCTATGGAACAAAGATTCTCTATATTACATTTCGCTAGTGTAAGGTAACGATATCGACATCTTTCTTCCTGTTTTCCAGGCCATGGAAGAAGTGTTGCTGTTACATGTGCAGTGTTAGTGGCTCTAGGAGAGGCAGAAGATTGGAAAAATGCAGAGAAGATAATAAAAGAAAAACGACCTTGCATTCGGATGAATCCTTCTCATCGTAAAGCTTTGGAAGAATGGTCGAAACTTCGGTTATCCACTCCGAAGAAGAAGAAAGATAATGATGTGAATTCTATGCTTCTTTCTGGTAGCTGAGGAGCAAAAAAATGAATCTTATAGGCCATTTCAGACCCCTCTTGTAATCTTGCATATCTTACTTATTGCTTGGATGACCATTTGATGTAATGAATGAACTTTTGAGTACTGCTAATATTAATAGGTAAACAAACAATCAAACTTTGTAGCAAGAACTTTTCATTTTTATTTTTCTAGGATTCAGTCCTTCAATTTCTGTGGCTTTCAATTGCCATTATTGCTCCAAAACTGCAAATTGTTAGTTCAGCTTTGAAGTGTGGTTATGGAAATGAGTATACAAACTGTTCAAACTTATGAAACTGTATTATTCAGTAGCTATTTGAATTTAAAGCTAAGAGCTTTTTCTGTATTCTTTTTCAGTCCCATGATTTAGGGGATGTTTGGAGCTATTTGACTTGTAAGCATGATAATAAATTTCTGTTGATATGTCGATATTTCTAGCATATGTCCATTGAGAGCGACATTGACATAAGAGGTGAATCGACATTTTCATTATACAATAAAATATCAATAAAATGTTAAAAAAATAGTAACTAAATTTAACTAATGTGAATATAAAGTTTACAATAAATATTTTAACTTATTTAAAAAGTGTAAAATGTTCACTTACAAATATAATTTTTTTTAGAAATGTCTATCGACATTTACATTTCATCGATATTTCTAACGAGAGGGGTACAAATATAGACGTATCAGGTATAATAGAAATAACCTTGGTTAGAAAAATGGGTATAATATCTCTCTTTTTTTTAGTAGAGCATTATATTTGCAGCTTTGTAGGCAGAAATTTAAAGCTTACTGATGCCTTATGGTTGAATTATATGCTGGTTGACAAATATATTCTCAATTTTACTTTTAACGAAAAAGTTACTTTCTTTTTATTGTATAATTTCTACGGTTGTAAATTTTCAATTTTTTCTTCTGTTAATTCTCTTTTCTTCCTCTTCAACTATTAAACATGTTCATAACTAAATTCTATTCAACTTTTATGTGATGTTTTTACTTTTAAAATCTGGACTGCCACTTTTTAAAAGGAATTCTAAAACTTTTGGATCAAATTCAAAATGAGATAAATTTTGGGGACTAGAACTAGAGAATTTATGTATTAATTGAAAAAAAAAAGGAAAATTGAAGAAATATTTTTAATTGAAAGATTACTTTTTTAATTAAAAATAATATATAGAGAGAGATTCAAATGCTTGATTTTTCAAAATGTTAATAGGGATGTCAACATAGTGAGTGAGGCTTCAAATGTTTTCCATCTTTATCTAGTAGGAATTTTAATCCGGACTTTATACCACATCTCCCCCGATTTTGTGGTTGAGTAGGTTTAGGGATTCCCAATCTCATTAGGAGTCAGCTCCCACGAGAAAAATAGACATTCTTATCCTTTTTTTTCTTTAGAATAAACATTCTTATGTTCAAATATTGCAATATCGATATCGAGAAATTTTAGTTTTATGGATATATCATATCAAAGGATATTTTTATAAATAAAAAATTATAATTTTTTAAAAATTAATAATTCAGTTGTTTTTACTTCCAAACTAAATTATAATTTTGTTATTAGTTATTTATATATTGTAGATTGTGTGTGTATATATATATATTATGTTCTTGAGTATTTAATACATTTCATATATCAATTGGAAGTGAGGAATTCGAATCACAAATCTCGTGGTCGTTAATACATTTCAGATATCAATTGAGTTATGTTCTCTTCGACATATCTAAGATATCAATTAATCCTCTATATTGAGGTTGAAAACTTGAATCCTCTAATTTGATATATTGACCTATATTTTCTTGTATTTCTCTTTTTTAATTTGATATTTTCATTATTGTTTATATTTTAACTATTGAGTTACAATTAATTATTTAGGTAGGTTGGGCGAGGAAGGTTCTAGCAATTTCACAAATAATTTATAATAGAAGCGGTACGGAGAATCAAGATCTCTCACCAACTATTATGTTTAAAATCGCTCTTTCATAATAATCGATAGATATGAATTCAATAATTTGTATGTTTCTAATAATAACTCGATATACTTTCTTTAAATCTACGGTGAAAAACTAAATTGTGACAGACCTCAACAAACCATTTGTACACGTTTTTTTTAATACAAAATTTGTACGCATTTGGGGTCTGCTCTTAAAAAAGGAAAGACAACGACAAACACACGTACTTTAGCATCTACCAGCGGCGTTAGGGCTTACCTTCCATTTCTCTTCACAACCAGCCATCCGCCATTTTGATCGCTCGCTTCTCTCTGTAAGATCTCTCTCTCTCTCTCTCTTCCTTTCTCTTTATCATCTTCATCCTCATCATAGTTTTTCCATCTTTTTCGTTTTCAATATTCCGTAATCATCTGTCCTTTTCACTGTTTTGTTTCCGACCTAAGTTTCTGTAAGTTCGCTTTTTCGCTTTTCTTGTTGTTCGCTGCTTATTTTGTTGATCGCTGGATGTTTTTTTTTTTACGAATTTATCATGTGTTTGTTTCGGATCAAACTTTTGGCTATTACGGACTGTTTGTTGATTTCTGATGATTCTCAATCTTTTGTTTGTTTATTTATTTGTGCGTCTCTTGCACCTAGAAGTGTTGGAATCTCCGCCGAGAAACGCTTGAATTTTTTTTTTTTCAAATTTCGGAATAGTTGCTTTTGGTTGTTGCTACGAGATTCAGGAGGATTTGCTCTTTTTTTTTTTTTTCAGGAATTTGATGTTTCTGTCGCCATTTTATATCGTTGCATGCTCGATAATATGTTTAGTTCTTCTTTTAATTCCAGATGAAGAGTTGTTAATGATTTTATAGAAGTAGTTCTGTTTGCTTTGCGGTATTATGCGGAAAATTTTTAGGATCTCGACCTTTTTTGCCTTCTTAGTCTCCAATCATGCACCAAAGGAGTCTTTTCTGTAACCTCTTTTTGTGCTAGGTCCTTGAGCCTGTTATAGATGCACCAAAGAAGTCTTTGTCATTACTTCAAAACGTTGATGTTTCTTCTTTTTTTTTTTTCACTGTTTTAGGATCGAGTTATCATAGGTTACTTAAACCACAATCGTATTTGGCATTACTGGTTGATCCGTTTGAAAATTGATTTTCATTCCTGAATCAAATGTTATTGAAATTCTCTATTATGTCGAGTTCGTCATCTGCAAGTATCTTACATCCTCGATTGAACTTTTTTAAACGGACACCCAATGTTTTTGTAATTTGCTGGAGCTTGTGTGGATGAGCGTAGCTGATGGAATTCCAGCATCTTGGCACTATGATATGAAATATTTGGAGATGTTTTGTAGTCATGATCTTGTTTGATTCAATTTTTCTTGTATATCTTGCCATTTTCATTTTTTTTAATATAACATGTATAATTTCAAGCGTATAAGAGCTAAGATTGCTGTGTAATTAATTATCTTTAATCTCCTGTTGCGTCTAATAGACGATTGCGATTTTCTTTCTGTTTAAATTCCCTATTTGTATTTTCATGGATTCAGCAATCACTTCAACTCCAAACATGTCGACCGTCAAACTTCCAACATCCTGCTTGATCAGAAATGCTACACCAAGGAAATCCTGTGCCTTAGTTCAGAGGCCATCTTCCTTGGGTTCCTTCAGGAATGTATCCCGGGCATTTGGATTGAAGTCTTCCTCATTCAAAGTGTCAGCAATGGCTTCCTACAAAGTGAAATTGATTGGACCAGATGGTGAAGAGAATGTGTTTGAGGCCCCTGATGATGCTTACATTCTCGACTCCGCTGAGAATGCTGGATTGGATCTACCTTATTCTTGCAGGGCTGGGGCTTGCTCTACTTGCGCGGGTCAAGTAGTTTCTGGGACGGTGGACCAGTCGGATGGATCGTTCTTGGACGACAAGCAGATGGAGAAAGGGTATGTCCTAACCTGTGTTGCATATCCACAATCAGACTGTGTCATCCACACACACAAGGAAGGTGATTTGTACTGATTTCTTTGTTTGGTGTGCATTTTATCAGTTGAGTTTGATTGAACTTCAATCATGCTAAGACTGTTTATTATGACTTAGTTTTTGAGGTTGATAAGTCTAGTCACTAGAATTGTGTTGGAACTACTGCAAATTTCAAGTTGATGCTTTAGCGAAAGGTGAATCTTTGAAACATTATTCGTGAATAATGAATATTCGTGTCAGTTTTTAGCAAGTGAAGTAACAGAATGTGCAAAGTTTGGTAGGGGATAGAAATACCCACTACGGATGGATTTTAAGTTTCCAGCTAGGTTTCAAAATATCCTTAATACTTTTGTTAAAAAGTATTCCTATTATAAAAACAAAAGTGGAGGACATAAATCTATGGTGGGGTGCCTTATAGATGTCATTTATATAGTTGTCCATGTGGTGGGGAATTATTTCCGGTTTATGATTTTTTTCTCTATTTAAAAAGATTTTTTTTTAATAAAAAATCTTTAAAAAAAATAAAATAATATATCATTAAAGTTTAAATTTAGGATTTATCATTAACGTATTTGTGGTTAAGTTGGGAGTTTTGGTTGAGCCAATGGAGACAAGTTTGGAAGAGAATCATTTTGGTTGATGTTTTTTCAGGATTTTTTAAGAAAATATTCCATTTGTAAAAAGTATTTAGTAATTTGTAAAGTAATTAGAAACAATTTGATGTTTTTGTCTGATTCAATCAATTGGGTTTCAGTATATATTTTTTCTAAATGCCGAATAGGATTGATAGGAATGTTTTGATCAAATTTTATTTTTAATTGTGATATTGGATCAATCAAAATATTGATTTTTACGGATGTATCGGTAAATATATTATTATTTTCAACCTATAAAATCAGTTGAACTAATAATTATATAATTTATATATAAGCTTATTTATAATTATGCTGATGACAGATGGTTGATATTTTTATATTTTATTATCTAATCGTCATTGCATCTATAAATATTCTAGTCGGTCATACTCATACAACAGTTTTGTTGTTCGTTACGATTAAAATTTGAAGGGAGTCGAGTGTAGAAACTTTTAATTTAACCAAATCAAAATTCAAATGAACATACGTCTGAACAAAATCACTTTGGAAACTTCACTTATTCGCATTCTCGATTTCAGGCCCATAATTCTTAAACATATAGGTTTATAAAAGTGATAGAACCCGACTCCAAAGGTATTTTAGCAATCCTAAATCATAAACATAAGAGGTTTGTTAAATCCATATTAATTAATCATGATAATAGTCTTACAATATAGAGCATTGTGATTGAGAATATAAAAAAATGACAGCACCTATATGGCAATTGATAAAACAAATAAAAACTAAGTGACTTAATGAGGATCCTTGATTCAAAGGCAGAATAATAACATTAACAAATTCAAAACACATCACGTTTAGAGATCATCCGGCCATTATAACAAAACTAAAAATCTAATCTCATCACTGAACAAAATTCGGAATTGCAAAATGGAAATGCAAACACTACATATCTATACCCCTTCCGGGCACAAGTGAAATCAATTTTCTTTCTTTAGGTGTTCGTTGCTCTGGTGTAGATCTGCTGACTGGCATGAGCGGAGATCATTCGGATAGAACCTCGTGCCATTAAATCCTTAATTGCTCTCCGTGCAAGCGAGCCATTGATCTGAATAGCAGATGACATAATAAATTTAAAAAAAAAAACCCATTACGAAATTCTTAGACCGATCGAATTGCTATAAAAAGTTGCCTCAGAAGAAGAGAATCAAAAAGTTTTACCATAAATGAAATTCTAGATGCTGAACCAAAAAGTTCTACATAAGATTTTAAATCTGATTCCTTCACTAACACACAAAACCACATGGGTTTAGTTGGGTTGCTCAGGATACCAATTGAATCACAATAAAATTTCAAAATTTATATGTTGATAGAATAACCAAACTATCATTGAGGGAAAAAAATATGAAAGAATACAAGAGCCTACAAAAAACTTATGTTGATAGGTTAGGATGAGTCAATTTTTTTCCAATATATTCTGGTCCAACAACAAACAAATTGCAGTATAAGTGCATAACCATGGATGAATATAAAAGGCAGAGAAGACATACCCTCAACCTATCAGAAAGGATTGAAGGAGTGACTAGCTTGTACTTGGGAACTTCAGAAAGAAGCTTATCATAAGTTCCTTGATCAAATAAAACCATGTTGTTCACCTTCTCCTTTTGCTTACCCTTGCTCCATTTCTGCAAACAAATTCATAACAAACATGTGAAATAACAACTACAGCCAATGTACAAAGCCGGATTGCATTTCATCCATGAATACCAAAAAGAACACCCTGGCTATGGTCATAGAGATCATCCTACTCAAAAAACTTCAACAGTTTTCAAACATCTCATTGTAATTTACAGGGCGTTGAGCCTTATCAAGACATAATGATTTTTACTGTCCCTTATACTTGAATATCAAAGTGACTTTCTAATTGGCCAATAATCTTACTCCTAGATTAGTATTGTGAAGTCGTGAAGGATAATCTACACAATGTATGAAGACCAAATTACAAACCAGATCATTCAACTTCCACAATGTGGAAATAAAATACAACAATACTAAGACTAACTTCGGAAGGACACCAGTTACACTGCAACTAAGCAATGCTAAACAGTGGAAATTGAGACGATTAAATCTTATTTAATGATATTCTCGAACGATCGCAAGACAAAGACTAAACAAAAATCGGCATCATCCGCAAACCTAAAAAAAGGATTAATCAACCGCTAGCCTAACAGTATCCAAACCCGACGTGACATTGTAAAAATAAATTAAAATTTTGACATCGTTAAACTCTAAGAAGCTTACCTTCTTCTTCTGCTTTCCACCGCCAGATTTCGCTGGCTTGGAGGACGGTGGAGGAGCTTTCTCCTTCTTCGGCGCCTACGATTCAAACGAAAGCAAACAAAAAGAAAACATGCACCACAATCAGTACGTCAGAATTCCAAATATACCAAACGAAAATCGAATGGAATAAAGAACAGCTTGAATGAAGATGAACCGACTGAAGAAATACATTAAACTCACCATGAGATCTGATTTCTAGGGTTTGAGAGAAGGAGTTGCAGAGGTTTCGGCTGGATCGAAGAAGAACTTTGGTTGGAGGGGAAAGAATATATAGGACCAACGAAATTTTCTAGGGCTTCAAATAGAATCTGTAGTTAGATACTATTGCGAATGGGCATTCCATTTTGGGCCTAAATCTTAAACTAAATGGCCCATTGTTGTATTGGGCTTTGAGATGGATTGATTTTCCATGTTTGTGCGTGGCCTCATCATATGGCCCAACGGCTAAGAATAGCGGTTTTTTCCCGAGAAAACACAAATTTGACCCTAGGTTTTATCCATTTGGACACCGACTTGTTTGGTAGACAATCCAGATTCTGTTTTATATTTTTTGACTCACTAAATAGTGAATACGTATTTAACAAATGTGTTTTTAAAAATTATTTTTGGATTTTGTGATCCAAATAGTAGAAACGATGTTTTCATTGTATACAACACTAGAATTTGAAATTTTAAAATGCAAAATTATATTAAACAAAAATAAAATCTTAATAAATATAGTATTTCATATTATAAACTCAATTTACTTTTTCTAAAGTTGGAATATGCACAATATAATATATTATAAATTATTTTATATTATTTTATAAAATAATAATTATAAAAAACATGTCAATGACTTATATTAAACCTATTTAGTTTTGCCACAACAACTAATTTCATGATTTATAAATATATTATACAATACACTCTCAGTTTAAAGTTGAATCGAATTTCTAAATCTGCTACTAAACACATATCTGAAAACGTGGAATACAACTTTGTTCCCACTGATTCATTGTTTTCAATTTTTTTGTTTTCGGATTGTTTACCAAACATATCCTAAACTGTTAGTTTCGTCAAATTGGACCTCGATTAAAATATTGCTGAGTCGTCCACTAGTAAAAAAAAAAAAAAAAGAATGTAATAATCTTTCTAAACTCATTAATTTCAATAAAATGAAGTTTTCGCATAAAAATTAACCATTAAATAAAATTCATAAATTTGAACCTCTAATGTTGATTTTCTCTAAAATTTTATCAATTACATATGGTACATATGTTTTATAATTCATGGAAGGCATAAAAGAGCTTCATTTAACATTATTTGGAGTGAGATTAGAGGATAAAAATTACAACACTTTCTAAATTTGAGGTGCAATTTTGACAACTTTGTTTCCTTTCCTTTTTATATAAGTTTATTTTCTTCACGGTGGTGCTGTTAGAAAAAGTCAAAAAGTAGGGTTTGTTAAACAATTATTTTGTCTAAAATTAATAATTCTTAATTCTTTCTTACTTTAGTTTCCTTTCAAGAAAATTTTAAAACTAAAGGTTTTTTTTAAAACAATTTTAAGACTAAAGTTTTTAAAATGTTACTTTTTGTCATAGAAAGGAAACTTACCGTTTTTAAAATTTGGCTGATTTTCATAACAGTTTCTTGAAGTATATTACTGAAGAAAAAGTTATTATGAGTCTTCTTTAAGAAATTGAAAATTAAGGGTAAAGTTGCCATTAGAACAAACTATAGATTGTCCAATTGTACTTTCCCAATGCTTCAAAAGAAAATTCACAATAAACTGAGTGTGATTTAATTTTTGTGTTATACTAACTAACTATTGAAATGAAGTTTTATTATTTAGCTCCAATTGAAAGTCCAATGTTAACTTAATTTCAATTAAAATGTTTGATGTTGGAACCCTTACTTTGACTTTTTTTTTTAAAAAAAAAGTACTTATCATCCAACAAATTTTAGATTTTGCAAAATTCAACAAAAGCCCAAATTATCCAACCAACCAAACTTTTTCTATAAACAACAATTTTAGGCGCAGTTTAGTAATTATTTGAATTTTAAAAATTAATTCTAAAAATACTTTTTTTATTAATAGATTTTTATGTGTTTTTTATTTACTTTGTACCTATGTTTTCAAAAACTAAGTTAAATTGTGAAAAATAAAAAAGTAGTATTCAAAAACTTGTTTTTGTTTTTGAAATTTGACTAGAAACTTAAATGATATCTCAAGGAATATAAAAATCATTAT
This sequence comes from Trichosanthes cucumerina, assembly GCA_036507285.1. Classification (NCBI taxonomy): domain Eukaryota; kingdom Viridiplantae; phylum Streptophyta; class Magnoliopsida; order Cucurbitales; family Cucurbitaceae; genus Trichosanthes; species Trichosanthes cucumerina. The sequence continues at coordinate 7,942,371 of CM071845.1, forward strand.
AGAGAAAATGAAAAGAAACGGTGAAAAAACAACATAATTTTTAAATGAGATCTTAATTATCCTAAAAATTTACTAATATTTACACGTTTAGGGTCTAAGCCCCTAATCACCCACTGTTAACTAGGTTGTCATGGTCACGACGAAGTGCCAACTGCCACATCCATATCTAACCAATGGTAAGTTTGGTATGTCTACCAAATTTAAACACTTTTTTTTTTAAAAAAAAAAGTTTTAAAACTCTTTTATTGAAGTAAATTTAATTTAAAGACTTTTGTATTTTGTTACATTTTCTTTAAAAGTAATTTTACAAATACCAAATAGTAATAAAGGGAAGAAGAGATGAGAAGCTTTAAATTTAAGGACAATTTTGTAATCTCTCCGGATTTGTTTAAGTAGTTCATTGAGAAAATGATTATTAACCAATCTAATTTTAAAAAAATGGTTATTTTTTATGGTCATACACTCTAAAATTTTTTAAATGCATTTTTGGTCCTCCACAATCACTTACTCATAAAGTGAATTCAAACACACCCTAATGATTGACATTCATTCTTATTCACATAAGAACATAATATGATTATGATACTATGATAGTAACTAATTATGTGAACAAAACAACAATGGTCTAATTATGAATCTTAAAGTCCACAATCATAAGCATTTCTTCTTCTTCATCTTCATCTTTTCTTTTTTCATTTCTGTGGCACACACTGCAATCAGGGCCAATCACTTTGCTAAAAAAATATGCAATAAATGACTATACTTCCATCTCCAAAACTAAAACAAGAAGCCAAAGAAAGAACACCCATTCTGACCTATTGACACAAAAGGATGTTGCCCCCTTGCCCATCCAATCTAGAAGAAAAAAAAAAACAGAAAATCTATATACATCTTTGATCTTACTCAACATTCATCAGAAGCATAGAGCCTAAGCTCGTGCGGATTTTATCGCTGCTGCTCGTAATCAGATCCAAATACTGTAGAGCTTCAAGAGGGAGAAGACCTTCAAGAAAGAAATTTAGCAAATGTGAATGTGTTTGTTTCATCACATCCAAGAGCTGCTCTAATGTTTTGTCCTGCTGTTCTTTGTTCAGCTCTACAGCCTCAAACCAAGGTAGTAGATTTTTCTCTTCTTCCATGAAGTGATGTTTACAGTGTTCCTGCCCCCCAAAAAAAGTAAAGGAAGAGATGGAAAAAAAGAAAAAGGTAAGGAAAAAGAATTCAGCTTCTTCATAATTGCCATTGATGAGCAGACAATCTTAGAGTGCAATAAAGAAAATATTTGTGAAGTGTGAAGTACTTATAAATGACTTTGGTGATCATAGTCAAGCAAACTACTGAGCATCAAAACTTGGCATTTTACTTTTGATTCTAAAAGTAAAGTGGCTTCCACATTATATTTTACTACAGAATAACTAAATGGATCTAAGAGCCTACAAGTGAGTGCAATATAATGTAATAATGAGAGACAAGAGTAGTTGAATAGATTTAAAGAGAAGTGGCAGTGGTTTGGCTATTGAAGTCTACTAAATCATCACTATGTTCAAAAGGTTATGGCAGTTTCATAACCATTTAGTTTTTGGTTTTTGAAAACTAAGCTTATAGATACAACTTTCACTTGTGGGATTCTTTCTTTTGTTATCTACTTTTTACAAATATTTTTAAAATTCAAACACAGTTTTGAAAATTAAAACAAGTAAGCGTCGTTTGGTTTTTTGTTTTTGAAAATTGTGCTTGTTTTCTAATGATTTTCATCCAATTTTAGAAAACATAAATTCTTAGTCGAATTTCAAAAACAAAAACAAGTTTTTAAGAACTTGACTTGGATTTTGAAAACATAAGGTAAAAAACATATAACAAAACAAAGAAAACCAAAGGTGGAAGTAGTATTTATAACCCAATTTTCAAAAACAAAAAACCAAAAGTCAAATGGCTATCTAACAGGGTCGTAGTTTTAAAAAGTTTATTTTTTATTTTGGAATTTGACTAAGAATCCAAATATTCTTTTAAGAAAGATAAAAACTATTGTAGAGAAATAATGAGAAAACAAGCACAATTCTTAAAAACCAAATAATTGTAAAACGGGCCTTTTAACTTATTAAATTTGATAAATTTATTACATTCTCCAAAATTTCGTATAGTAATGTAGTTCAGTTGACCTGAATTTAATAACTTCAGCAAAGGGTTATGCTATTGCTAACAGCCAGTCTCATGGTGTGGTCAAGGTGTCATGTGGTACAGAGCTTCCCTTAATGCTCTGCAGTTCACATGGTTGAGATGGTTGTCTTTATTTCCTACTTTGCCCCTATCAGCTTGAAATAAAGTCATAATGAATGTTCGTTGTTTCAGTGGAACTTAGTAGGGTCGACCCAAATGTCAGCAGAGTAATTAAATGTCTTTGATAGAGATGTTATTGGGAGTGAAACAGTTTTGAATCTTAGACCACAATCCTACATCGACTAGAATTTGTAAAATACAGGAACAAACCACTCACTTAATCCTTTTCTCTTGAGTGGTTTGTTCAGACTTCATAGTTTTTTTATGGCTAGATTATTAAAAAAAAAAATACCCTGAATTTTTGTCTTTTGTTTAAAAAATACCCTTATATTTTTAAAAGTTGCAATATTACCCTTGATCTTTTCGGAAGGTTTCAAAACTACTCTTGGAGTATAAATTTATTAGATCGTTTGACAAAATTGATGTGGCAGTGACCTTGAATGACGTGGCAATGAGATGACAAAGACACTTACTTAAATTAAGTCTAAAAGAACAACACTCAGACACGTCGACATTTTGTGCAACATTCTGACTCTTATTTCTACTCCAAGAGTATTTTTGAAACGTTTATGAAAGGTTATGGGTAATATTACAACTTTTGAAAGAATAAGGGTATTTTTAAAACTAATGACAAAGTTCACGGGTATTTTTTTATAATTTAGCCCTTTTTTGTATCATTCTTTGAGAAGAAATTGATGATACTTCTTTTATCTTTTGAGGTTTGTTCAAGACTTTTGATCCCTTCCCAGACCTAATAAAGAAAAAAGAAGGATCACTTCTTGTAGATGGTTGGACAATTTATCACTCAATTTACTGCCTTTCTTTCGTCTGAGATTTTCCTCTTTGGTCTATACATTTTCCCTGAAATCTTAAGCATAAGGTCTTACGAGCTAATCTGAGTTAGAATTTTAATTCCCATGGATTTTGAACAGGTTAGGAACTATAGAAGGTTTGAGTGGAGTTACCTGCAACAACTTGAGCCGTTTGGAAAGGTTGGAGAGCGCTTCTTGACAAACTGAACTTCCCAAGTCTAAAACGACAGTGGACTTAATGTCTTCTTTGATGCCATTCATGATGGGTAGATCCCTTGCATGCTCTTCGTTTGAAGCTTTACATAGTCCTGCATTATTGCATCTAGCAATTAGTCCTTCATCTTTACTCACAAATGTAATATCAAATAATAAAAAATTTAAGCCCTATTCGATATCCATTTTGTTTTTGGTTTTCTGTTTTTGAAAATTATACTTGTGATTATACTTGTTTCCTCACCATGTCTTTGCTATAGTTTTCGTCGCTCTTATAAGAAGGATTTGAATTCTTAGTCAAATTCTAAAAACAAGATCTTATTTGAATAAATACCAAATTTCCACACCAAAAAATAGTCACCAAGTATATTTGTTTAGAATAGACTCAATTTGCCAATATACACATAGTTTAGTAGTTAAGGCATGTTTGACTTTTTAAAAGGTAAGTTTGGATTCTACCCATTTTTGTGATGAAATATTAAAAAGAAAATCCTCGAGATATTCTCCACCCCAATTTAAATCTCAGTAGTCACCCAGAGCCTATCTTTTGTAGACACATACAACATAAATAAGGGTAATATCTTATAAAAAAACATAAATAATAATAATAATTAGATCAGATTCTTCTATATTGTCTCAATTCAGTTTAAATCATAATTTATCCTTCAGCTTTTCTATTTATTCTATATTTTATTTTTAAATTTTTAAATAATGTATTTTAATTCCTAAACTTTGTATTAAACAATATTTTAGTCTTTTTCATTATATTTTTTATAAATCATTAAAAATAAATCAACCTCCCATTAAAAAATTAACAGAAGATAACAACAATTATTCAAATATATATTTTTACGGCTAAAATAATATAGTTTAAAAATTTAAAGACTAAAATAAAATTAAAATAAAAGACTAAAATAAAGTGTATGAAAAGTTCTAACACTCAAACAAAATAAATATAAAAATTAATGGAATAAAATAAAGTTTAAACTCCATTTCTTAACTATCATTTATGGTTGTCTTTTTTTTTTTTTTTTTTTTGAGTACAGGTTGTCTTCTAGCATGTGGTTTGTTTTTTTTAAATAACAGAAACAGTTTTTCCTTTAAACATGTGAATAGTTGCACAATTCCATAGACGATAGAGAACTAGTCTTCTAAAAAATAAAAATAAATAAATAAATAATAAAAATTCATAGAACTTGGTAAAAGATGCCAAACAACCTCTTTCTTTCCCCCAAATTGAAAAGATAGAACAACCAAGGAAGTTAATGAAGTTCATCACCTAGTTCTTACTAATCATCTCAATTTTCTGGCCCAGATTGATAAATCTAAAGCAACCTTTCCTATAATCAACAACGTTTTTGCAACTACATTAATTCTATTGCAAATTCTCAATCACAATCACTTCTTCATCCATGCATTTTCTTTCATGATGCGACAATTTTTGGGGTTTCCATTGCATAAACTCAAATTCTATTCGATGTAATGTAACGCAAAGCAGAATCAGAGCCATGGAACTTACCTCGATCGGCCATTTCCAAGATCGGGAAGAGGACTCTCTCCTCCATTTGAGCGTGCTCCAGCATTACTTCCAACAGCTGAGAGTAGCTCCTCCCGAACTTCCTCAGCTCCATCCTCGGCGTTCCCACCGCCGGATCAACGGCCGTTCTCCCTCCACGCGCCGCCAGGTCTTTCGCCCATCTCAACATCCTCTCCAAATGCCACAACACGCTCTTATGCTGCAGCGCCACCACTCTCAACGCAACCAACTGCGTCGCTTCGTCGTCGTCGACGCAGCGGCTCGACAGTGCCAGCGGCGGATGAGGAAACCTATTGTCTATGAACCGAAGCAACATTTCGCGTGAACCGGAAATAGTCTCGGAACCGATCCGAATGGCCGGCGAATCAGAGCCGAAAGGCGTCGTCTCGGAAGGGACGAAAGTGAGTTTCACGGACTTGTAAAGCAAAGCGAATCGGATGTAGCAGGTGAGAGCATTATTCGGAGGGCCATAAAGCCGTACGATCGGATTCGAAGCCGCGGAATCGCTACAGCCTCTGATGAACTCCTGAGGCACAATCTCCGCCGCCGATTTCTTCGAACTCCCAAGGCAATTATTCCCCATTCCAAATCCAAAACACCGTCGTCACAAATCCTAATTCCAAAAAATGGCAAAAACAGGGCAGAAGGAACAATTCCCGGTAGTTAACAAAGCGGATTGGAAAATGCGTCTGGTGAAGAACAAAACAAAATGCGTCGGTTAGGGAAAAAATCGGCGTGCGAATAAGGAAAGTGGATAAATCTATATAAAGCAGCAAGAGAATAAATCCTCTACTTCCTCAGCCAACGCGCCAAAGAGGAAAAGCAATGGAATAACGAATAAAGTAACAGAGGAGAAACCAGGTGGCCGGAGGAGGGGGCAGAGCACGGTTGTGAAGATGGTGGTGCGACGGCGATGGCGGCGGAGGTTGCTTGAAACGAGAGGGAAATCGGTTGAGGGAAAAATGGAAGGGAGAATTTATATAATAAAGGAAGTTTGCTTATTGCTTTGGTGAACTGGACGCCCCACGCTCCTTTCTTCTCTGTCTTTTTTATTTTGATTCCTTTCTTTCCTTTTTTTTATTCTTTTTTTTCCTCCAAAATTTGTGGATAATGACACTATGGACCTCTCTTTCCTTTTCAAATATTTCACATTCATATCTTTATATTTTAAATTTTTCGTTTCTAATCCGAGCATAACTTGATGAATAAGATATATATGATGGTTCATAAAATTATGTTGATAAAATAGAGGATAATGTTTGATTAACGTGTAAAATAGTGATGATTGAATAAAAGTTCTAATGCAGAGTAATATGAGATAGGGAGAGATTTGAACATCACTTTAAGAGAAGAGCAAAAATCAATAATTTAAATAAATAATAAAATTTGAGATTAAATGAAGGATTGTCTTCAAAATTCATGGACTACAACTCATCTTTGATTAAGTTATCATTATAATAGTATTTTTCTCTTCCTCGTTCACGTCCCGCCCCGATTTATTTATTTAATTTTAAATATATATATTTTTAAATATATATTAAATCATAATTGTAAATTTTAATTAAATATCATTTTCTTTTTCAATAAAAATAATTGAAAAATGTCTTTTAACTAGAATTTTCTAATGAAGAATTAATCATTTAAATACAATTTAAAAAAAAATTAGTTAATAAAATTTTAAAAAATAAAATAATAAACGAGGAATTATTCTCGTGGGGAATCCGATCCCGCGGAAAATCCTCGCCCCGTTCCTCGCAAAATTAAATGGGAAATTTCACGAGAACGGGGAATGAAATGGGGGGCGGGGATGGGGACGGAGAAGGTATCCCGATCCCGCCCCGCCCCCGTGGGCATCTCTAGTTCTTATATTAAATTTATAATTATAAAAGTTGTATCATAATTCTTATGATTGGGTTAGATCTCAAAATGTTTTTAGTAAACAAATGTGAGATATGAAAATTTGAACTGCCAATAGAGAAGGAGTACGTGTCAACTACCATTGAGCTATGTTTATGTCTACAAATCTCAAGAGGCATGTGAATACTCTGCACCCAAACACATATTATTATAACTCCAAACTATACTACTTTACATTTTAAATAATATTATATGATTTCACATATTATAATAGCTCATAACTTGTTTGGAGCACAGGTTATAATAACGCAATTTATTATAACCTGTGGAATACTCTACACTCAAAACACATACTATTATAATTTCTGACTAGACAACTTTGCATTTTAAATAATCTTATATGATTTCACATACTATTATAACTCACTCAGTGTCTTAAAACAACTTCTCACAAACTATTATAACTCCACGTTATTATAATTCACTCTGCACTCCAAACAATCCTAAAATGTTCATGTTGTTCATTTTAAATAATATTATATGATTCCACATATTATAATGGCTCATAACTTGTTTGGAGCACAGGTTATAATAACACTGAAATACTCTACACCCAAAACACATACTATTATAATTTCTGACTAGACAACTTTTCATTTTAAATAATCTTATATGATTTCACATACTATTATAACTCACTCAGTGTCTTAAAACAACTTCTCACAAACTATCATAACTTCATGTTATTATAATTCACTCTGCACTCCAAACAATCCTAAAATGTTCATGTTGTTCTTTTGACCTTGCATACTTTTTTTTTAAATATGTAGAGAGACTAATTGATGGTAGCTAGTTAATATCTACCTAATTTTTTAGTTAAAGGTTCAAATTCTCACTTCCACATCTATGGTACTAAAATAAAATTGTTGCCTTTTGTGTATTGAGATTTGAGTTATATAGAAAACATCAACCAAAAAATAAGTAGGTTTTTTAGTAAGAGGAAATAAATTGTGCAAACAAATAATAGTGGGGTTTTTTTTTTTTTTTTTGAGTACATCAACATTCGGGGGTGGGGGGATTCGAACCCATGACCTCTTGGTCATAAGTCATATTTGATGCTAGTTGAGCTATGCTCTTGTTGGCGATAGTAGGGTTTTGTTGTACATCTTAAAAAATCACATTTTCCAATACTTACTATTTATATACAACTCGTTTTCGCCCTACAACCATACTCAATTTATTTTTGGTTAAATTATTAAACAAAAAAAAACTGAACTTTGTTGTTTAATAGTTTCAATATTATTATTGACCTTTCATCAACGTTTCAATACTATCTTTCGAGTACAATATATTAGAATGTTGGACAAAAAATCAACATGACGATAACTCGAAACAACGTGACAGTGATTTGGATGTTTGTTTGGATTAAGTCTGAAAGAATGACATTCCGTTGATTTTTCGTTCATTATTCTAATGGTTTCTCTATTCAAAGGTAGTTTTGAAATATTTATGAAAGGTCAACAGTAATGTTGCAACTTTTGAAATAATATGAGGTATTTTTGAAAAAAGAGGCAAATTTCAAGAGTTATATATATATATATATATATATATATATATATATATATATATCTTAGCCATTTTCTTTTATTCAACTCAATCTTTAATATAGTATTTTAGCATTTATACATATCTTATTCTCAACTAAAAAAAAGGTGTGACATAGGAAAACTATTAGCATTTGATAAAAGCATAGATACATTTTAAAAATTTTAACCAACGACAAAGATTTTAACAAAACTAATTTAAAAATCATACCAAATAGAATGATAATTTAACCATGGATGATTGATGTTTGAAAATTTGTTCAAATTGTTAGAATATCATTGTTGGGTTGGCAAAACCTCAAAATTTATATGACAAGTAAACTAATGATATGGCTTTTCTTATATTGTTAATTTTATGTGACGTGGCAAATTTTATTATTATTTTCTTCGTGAAAGGAGGCCATCCATATAAACAATATAATATATATATCTGATCATTTTGTGGGGGGAAAAAAACTTATCTTATCATTTAAGTAATAACTATTTTGAACAATTTCTAGGACTTATAAATATCACTTTTCGGTATTTGGGAACGAAAAATAAAAATATATTTATCGAACTGAAAATGTCATTTTTTTTTTTTTGAAACTCAAACTGAAAATGTCTTTGTTTTTATCACAATTGTTTTTTTTTTTAATAAGAAATATTTTGGCCTTTTTAATCAGCAATTTGCAATTACATTCAAATGATGAGAAATCAATTTCCTTCAAGTTCAAGTTTACTTTATTTTAATCGAAACATTTTTTCTCTAACGTGAATAATTTGATATGTCATTATCAAAATGATGTAATAGTGTTGGATAATATTGAAACAGTAGCATAAAGAGATTCAAAATTCAAAATAAGCAATATGAAAACAATTGGATTATTCTAGTTTTTTTTTTAATTAAAAAAAGGCATGCACTAGCCGTTAATGTGTTAATTTGCAATTGGGATTGTACAGCTCAATCATTCAAAGGCTCCCACCTGTTTTGTTATGCTAAGCAACAGTAGAGAAAAAAAAAAGGAATTAAATTTAAAATTTTTAAAAATAAAAAAATCCCAAATAATCCACAAATTTTTAGATAGAATCTTAAACTTTTAATGTTATATTTAAAGTTCAATAGAAATTCTCAATTTTGCATTGATTTTTTTTTTTTTAATTCATGAGTCTATGAAACACAAAATAAATTAAAATTTTTAATTTATTTTATATCTAATAAGACTTACTTTTCTATTTTGTATCTAATATGTCGATTTAAGCATAGTTCAACTAATTAAGATATTATACATTGGGATCAAATATTTAGATTCCTACGACATTGTCAAACTAAAAAAATCATAAATTTTAAACAATTAAAAAAATCTATCAGACACTATCAAGTGTCTAAAGTTCAAAAACTTAATTAGATATAGACTAAACTAATAATTTAACAAAAAATTAACCCCCAAAGAATATATAATAATACCAAAGAAAGCATAATCACTTGTTAAATTTAAACCATATGCAACATAGTCTTCAAGTTTATAAAAATTAAGAAGGGTAGCATAAGAAAATTGTAAGTTCAAAATAAGAGTTTGCAGGTAAGAACAAACATATCATGGAACAGTTCTGCTAGAACAAACCCTCTCCCATGAATAGTAATGCAACAAAATTGAGCATAATCTAAATAGTGTATGGTAATTTCATTTTAAACATAGATTCTTCAATACACAACAGATAGAAGAAACCCAACAAAACAAATAAATTTGAACAGGTAAATATAGAATGCTAATTACAAGTTAGAACAAGTGGCAAGGCATATTATAGATTTGGTAACAGTTTCCATACATAGCCAAGTGAAAGAAAACACTCATCTGCTACTAACTTTTTACCAAATCAACATTTGAAACCACCACATGCAATAAACCAAAGTATGATGATCAAGACCAAGATTCCTCCCCCAACCATCAGCTTCATGTGCAAACTCTGCAGCCACATTTTTCGTCGAAGTTGCCTCCCTTGTCGATGAAAGTTATCGGCCTAAATTTAAACAGAGATCCCGGCGTTAAAATGGTTAGATAGATTCATTTTTATCTTTTAACTTCCCATTCAAGGTTCTAAACTGACAGTCGGATTATATGATGTACCTGAAATTGTAGGTTTTCTGTCTTGTCCACCAGAAGCTCGATCCGTTCTCCACGATCTAAAACCTACATGAAGAAAAGAAATTGATATCATCTTTGTTTAGAACAGCTGAGAAGGATTAGATTTCTTAGCCCCAAGTCTCCCCCTCCTTAGGTACACATAACTTGGGAAATGTTTATGAGCGATAAGAGTTAAAATCACTTTTGTTGTTATTAAAAATCACTCATTCCGAAACATGTTTTTAATTATTCAAAATTAAGTTTATGGTATAAAAATTGCATTTAAAGGCTTGTTTGGCCCACTAGTTATTATAACCCGTGTTATAATAACATGTGAAATACTTTGCACCCCAAACACAGACTATTATAACCCCAGACTATACTACTCTGCATTTTAAATAATATTATATGTTTCACAGACTATAATAACCCACAGACTATTATAACTCCTTGTTATTATAACCCACTCAGCGCCTCAGTAAGTTGATTTTGAATAATTAAAGATATGTTTTGGTGTAATTTTAAACCTGACAAAAGTGATTTTAACCATTTTAAAATGACTCTCAAACATACCCTTAGTGGCTAGTGCAGATAACTGGGAGAAACTTCTTCTCATTTTCACTTTCTTTGCAAAAGAAACTTCTAAGCATCCCTCTCTCTCTCTTTTTATAATATGGGGGAAAGTATATGAATAGAATATATAGTAATACTCAAAAGTGTACAAAAATAATTAAAAAAAAATGAAGAATGAAGAACTAATTTGTCCATGAGGTAAAAACTAAAAAAAGATAAGATCATCACCCATATAAAAATTTAATACTATCAGAAGACCAAGTACTGATTCACCAATTCGAGACCATTTAAAATGTGGAAGAGCATACAAGGAATGATGAGGAATTACTCAACCCAAGAAAGAATTGTCGACAAACTCATCCAAATCCTTAGTCTCATCTTAAAATGTCTAGCATTCCCTAACTTCGCACGAGTTTCACCAGAAGGTATTAACTTTCAGTTTCAACTTAATGCCACAGAGAACATCATGAAGGAAAGATGGAACAGATATATTTTTTTTTGGCCAATCCCCACGTCAGTTATCAAGATAATCATATTTTACGACCTTGCTTTTATTGTCAAAAAGTGGATAGATAGTCCATTCCAACAAATTTCCATTACCCGCTCAAGGATATGCCACCAAATTTCTCACCAAGTAAATGTTTGACAAGTGGCTTCTATTACATACACGTAAATTAAACAGCACATAGAATATAACAGAGTTGATCTTTTGTATGTATTCAGAAACTTGTAAGCTCAAATAAGAAAATCAATAACAATATAATGAAAAATCCTATCAAATTGGCACTTTATTGTGTCTACCACAAAAGGCCAAAGTGATGCTTTATTGCTAAAAATCACCACAATCACTTCCAGTGGCTGTATTGAGAAGCAAGCAAGGGTAGAAAAGGGGAAAAAGGATGTGTGTGTGTGTGTGATAAATTCCATTCCACTTTTTCCAAAACTGACCACTACCAAATTCTTTGCAAACAATTGTTCAACTGGTCCAGCTGAAAATCTGGTCCTTTGAAAACAGGCAAGCAACATATTTGTGTAACTTTTTTTTTTATCAATTTCCTTGCAACATGATACTGAAAGTCTAAGATATTGACTGTGTTGCTTCGAGAGAGCAAAAAATTGTTCAGTACTCATGGCTAATATACCACTTTGGCTGATCTACCTACCAGGATGCCGCATGCAACAGGGATATGCCTAGAAACATGCGTATGTGATTTGGTACATTTGCCAAGATGAAAAAAAGGAGGAAGAATTAGAGGGTGCAAAGTGAGATTTTTCTAAAATGCTTTAATCTCTGTCTCCATGTTTATACATTATGCACAACAGTGAAAAAAAACCATATATGCTACGTAAAAATCTCAATATAAAATCTTGATCAGGAATTGCAAGATTTCAAAAAACAAGAAGCCTAACCTTTTCGATGTTATCCATCATAATTCCCTTCACCTCTGTTATTTGAGCCTTCAGCTTGGAAAGTTTACTCATTTCTTCTGGATGGCTCATGCAATATTGCATGTGCTCCTTAAGCCTTGGCCTATCATGAAAATTAGAGGTTGTTAGGTAAAACGTATGACATAGAACTCAGACATTGTTCATAAACATGGGCATACCCAAATTCTCTGTCAAGAGTGTATGCAACACTGAATCGGTCTAGAAACAAATCATCATCATCCTCATCATCTGCAAGTGGGTGAGGGTTCTCCTCCTTGATACTTGAACTATAACGCTGTTTAAAGTCATCTTTCACACGCTCAAGAAATACAAATGGCATATTCCTTCCAACTGATTCATCCGCAACAGCCAGAAAAACTGCAAATCAATCAAACACCTTCAGCAACAAGTGCTAGTGAAGTCAAAACAAGTATATTATAAAACTTGAGAAAACACAATACCAAATCCACTGTCAAGAAGAAAGTTGAATGTATGCCCATCACATGAGTATGTGCATTTGCTGCTATTATTAGGCAATTTCTGTAAGCATTGAACGGCAATGGTACTAAAATTCCCTGAGAATGACGTGTGTTCTGCTAACACAACAGTTCCTTTGGCAACAAAGCTATATATTAGGCCTTTCTGACTCATCTCCGACTGTTATCTGAGAAGAATCAAAGTAGTAGCACTCACAAACTGTAGCAGTAACCTACAAAAATTTTAAATGGATATATTAATTGAAATTCATTCACGACCTGGAGGAAGGAAACATGGGAAAATTCACAAACATTAGTTATTAACACGATATGAGGCTATCCATTCCGTTATTCTATTCTCATTCAATTTCTAATTGAGCTCAGTTACCTGACACTCCAAGTTTCCATAATGGCGGTTTATACAAATTGAGCCAAAACTAACAAAGGCAGCGAATATTGAGTAAATTACTTGCTTGTAGGATTGATCAATCGAAGAATCAAGAACTAACATCTTTTGTTTTCTATAGCAGTAAAGTTGTAATCTAAGCAAATGACAGTACCCAGTACGTAATTGCATCAAATAAATCAAACCGCAGGCGAAAAACCCCAATATTCCTTTTACACAATCAATAAACCTTGACCAAGGAGTAAGCAAGTAAACTCCGAATCACAAAGGAAAAAAGAAAATAAAAAATCAAGCCAACCTAATCGTACGAGTAGATTTTATGCTTACGAACGAAGGCTTCCCCTCTTCAACAGGGAAAACAAAAACAGAAAGAGAAGAAAATTAAACAAATGCAAATTCACAGCGTTTCCAACAACTCGTGCAATGATTTTCGCTCGAAAACAAAAATCGCAGGAAACAGTTCACAAATCAAATCAAACCCTATACAGATTGTTCAAGAATTAGCCAGAAAAAGAGAGAAATCGACGAAGAAAACAAAATTCAATTCCACGATCCAATCAGAAAGTAAAAATCGCAAGACAAAGGGGAAATTGCGAACCTTAAACTGGAAATCTCTAGTCAACTTCACGTAAGATGCAAGCTAAAAGATCGATCAGTTTGAAGAATACATGAAATTGGGAAATAGATGGGTAATTTATAGGGAAGTCGAGCCTCGATCAGTTTATCATCCTGTCTCCGTTTAGGAACAGGTCTCTGAAATGTGTTGATTGAAATACTCACAGTTTCCGACTTATTTTTATGGTTAAATTATCAAAAAAAAAAAAAAAACTTAATTATGAGATTTATTTCATTTTAACCATTCTTATTAGAAAACAGCCTTTAAATTTTACATATACAGCAAATTTAAAGTTTAAGAGCAAATTTATTATTATTATTTTTTTCAACGCATATGTTGAATTATGTTCACATAAACACCTATACATGTATAAATACATCATTTTTTGTCCATAAATTTAACGAAAAAAAATCATTTTAAGAGTTGTTTTGAAACAAAATTTAAAGCTTAAGAGATAAACTGAAACAATTCAAACTTTATAAATATAATTGAAACTAGCTCCATAGTTTAGGATATTTTTTTAAACTTTATAAATATAATTAAAATTCAACATTTGAAACGACTAGAACAGAATAAAAATAAAATTATAGGGAGCAAAATAGTATTTTAACCTTCTATTTTTTAAGATTTAAATATTCAATTTTAATTTATAATATATTTTATTAGATAGCTAGTTAGTTAAAAATTAACATTATTATTTTTAACTAATTAACCTTGTTTCCTATTTATTACAAAAATGGAAAAGGATCAGATATGTTTATTACTTATTAAATCGGTGTATTTAATATTTTGTTTAATTAATGTTTCACATACCAATTTTTGCGGTAGTTAAAGGGAATATTTATACAAAAGACTCCTTTTCACGTGTCTTGATGTTATTTGATCCATGATGTAAAATCAATGACCAATGATCATTTCCGTACTTTACATCCCCTCTAAATTACTGTAAGGGATACACTTACGATGATTCTCGTTCTAGTTCTCTAATTCTCACTCCCGCCCTTGTGAAATTATGGAGAAAATAAAGAGACGAGAAAAATCTTTCTCTAGTTCTTATTAATGTTACTCAATTATTCTAGCACTCGTTCTATCTTTTCTCTTACTTAAATTTTTTCTTATCTCTTTTTTTCTCTAGATTTTCGACCACTCATTTGAGCGTGAGCGAGAGAGCTAGAGCGATAGCATTTTCGTGTACAAGAGCGTGAACAAGTAATATCGCCTCATACTGTCTTCATTGGTAATTTTGCATGCATTGTCACGTCAGAATGAGTCATATTTCCATAGTTAAAGGCCTTTCGGAAAAAACGCCATAGGTTTCAATCGCCTTTTCTATGTACTTTAGATGATAGATTTGAATTCCTTCTCTGTTTTTATAATTTTATAATTTCATATTCTAGAGGATATACATTTAAATATTAATTTAATTGATAATCTCTTATAAATATAACGATGTCTTAAATAATTATGGAATATGAATAATTATTTTTTGTCAGGTAATTACTAGTTTAAGTTTCATTTTGGCCAAGTTCATTCAATTATAGTATTTAAAGTTTGAAAATGTCAATTTTATTTTAGTTTTCTGTCAACAGGAGCATAACTTGATTATCAAGCAATCTTTATGTTTTTTTCTTCTTTTTAACCAACATAGATTCAAATTTATCAACCCATATATTATAGTCTTGTAATGTGATGCTTTAAAAATACATATTATTACATTAACTTTAATTAACAATCTCTTGTAAATATATCAATGTCTTAAATATTTGTTGGATCTAAAAGACTAATTGAAGTTAGTTAATTAGCAGTTTAAACCTCACTTTTGTCGTAATTCATTTCCTTATAGTCAGTCTTCAACTTTGAAAATGAGTATAATTTGATAGTCAAGACATCATTATTTCTATTGGGTTGGAATAATCTGACAAAATATATGTTTTATATTAATTTTAAGGGCTAAAATAAATCTATATACTAAACTTTGCATAAAACCCTAAATTAATAATTATATCGATTCAAACTCTGAACTTTCATAAGTATATAACTCCACAACTAACAATACAAATGTTCAAACTTATAAATGTTAGTTCGAACATAATTCAATGGATAAAGCATCCATCATCATTTCATATATTCTATCCTCCACTCCTTGAACAAAAAAAGAAATAAAAATATTCTAACAAGTGTTAGCCACTTAATAGTTAATATACATATTTTAAGTTACTTCAAAGGTATATGTTTATTATAATTACTTAATAAAAAAAGAACTATATTTTAACTATATTTAATTCTAACACCATTTTCAAGTACATTAGTTGAGGCAAATTGGCTATTAGTTTCGAAACAAATTCAATTTGAAAATTAATTATTACCGCAACACATTATATTACATAAGGTTATCCATTTTTTACGCCAATCTATCCATGGATATTTTTAATTGGCATAATTTTGATGACGGGTTACCATTACCAACTAAATTAGAAGGAAAAACAAAGCAGAAAAAAAAATAAAAATAGAAATATTGACAAAGAAGAAGGTACATACTTTACAAGTATTTATTTTCCCTCGAACAATGAACTCTTATTGATGAAAAAAGGGATAAACGTGTGAGTTAACCTATATTTTCAGTTTAAAAAGAATACAGTGAAATTACAAATCTTAGTCTAGAAAAAGTTAGAATTTGTCCATAAACAAAATTCAATCATAAGAACGAAATTCAAACTTTCTCCCGACCAAATTTGTAATTTAACAAAAAAAAAAAAATACCAAGACAAAAATGCACATCCATTTTCCTTTCTGCTCGTCCCACTCAAAAAACCAGAATAAATCATGAATCATACCTAACACAACATTCACAAATCATCCCTATTATAAATACCCAGAAGGGAAAAAATGTCGAAACGACTGAAACCATCTACGAAAAATAATGTATGCATGCAATGTAATATCTATACAAATGATACTTCGATTTCGATTAGAATGATACGAATTTAACGTTCAAGCATTGATCGAAAAACATGTTGCTGTAGTAATGGCAGATAGATAAATAGCAATGATAATTAGAACTTAGAAAAGTTTATGAAAGTATTACAGCGCAGCCAACTGCAGAGAAGCTGCAGAGCTTGAATGATAAGTTTTTCAAATAACACTTTGGGTTCTTCAGTTTGTTTCTTGATGAATGGATGGCATTGAAATGACAGTGATGGAAAAGAAGCAACTGGGATGGAACATAAGAAATGTCATTCAAGCCTCCTATTTTGTTATAGTTCAGTACCCAAACTTACGCTTTGCAGATTTTCGCAGAAGCCGTTTGGAAGAATTGATGGTTGTTAGGCTTTAACCCCGACGACGCAGGGGGCCGTGCCCCGGGTGGTTTTAACGTAGGAGACATACTCACCGTAGTGCATGGTGAATAGGGTGCTCTGGTATCGGGTCAATCGAATGCGCTTACGCAGTGACTCGGTGATTGCACCAGCATATCCTGCCTTTCGCATCAATGAGTCGATAGCCTCGACTTTTGTCCAACCTGGAAATCAAGATGCAACCCAACCCGAAACTTTGGTTAGGTGGAGGAATTATAAAGCTAAACAGAGATTTGGCAACAATTTACCAGAGAGCTAAGCTTCACATGTTCTGTTAAAGTGCACAAATCAGGTCATTCTGTCAAAGTTTACTACAAGACAACAAGATATCTCACATGACTCGATAACTTTCTCTATCAACAACGATATCTTTTTTTACATCCATGAGTATCAGGCCAGCTTGCGTGCACCTCGAACCTCGACTATTCTCATGGAACATCCATCTGACTCTCCAAGAAGACACGTAGGATATTAAATCCTAAGTAGGTGGCCACCATGGATTGAATTCATTTCTTCGAAGCCCTTCATTATACTCATGACCCTTATTGACCACTTGTCAATCCATGATGGTCGGTTTAACAACGAAAATAAAACGACAAAAATTTCAATCAAACATGGGAAGATCAGCCCAGTACAGGGTAGTTGTCTTGTCCTGTTATACCAAACCCTTTGGAACAAAATAAATGACCATGAAAGCATATACAATAAAAACTATTATTTCACATCCTCAAAAATCAAGAAAGTAATGGTAGAACCGCCCATGTAGCTAAAATGAATTTTAAAAAGTATGCTCGCTTCATATGCAGAAAGTGAAACATATAAATTATATGAATGGTAAGAACTCATAAATGACAACTACTTTGCATTCAAAGCAAATCATTGGATTTCAGTAGAAGGAAAAGAGAACTAATATTTATCCACAAAAGTACGGTAGCAATAGCATACCTTCATGGGCAGCGACCTCGGGCAGATACGTAGCACTTCGTCTAGCATTATAGTCGGGATCGTTAAATTCAATAATAATACCATGCTTACCTACCTGCAATAAGACATGAATACCCCTGATTATCGTAAAGATGCCTGCTTGACTGGCGTATTCTGTGGGCCTGGCCAAAAACACGACAGGCAGGCAGGACGGGACCAAGCCCGAAACTTCAGGCAAACTAGCCAGAATCATGAAACGTGCTCAACCAATCCTTGCAAGACATAACAAATGCAGCAAGGCATGTTTTGAATTTCTAACAAACAAGCCTGGTGAGTCTTTACTTATATGCGAAAGTATTGTTATTCAGACAGTACTTGAGTATGAACTAAACATGCATCTTGAACACTACTATCATTTACTTCTTATCAAGGCTAGTTGTGTAAACCACTTGCATGTTATGCCTATGAACCTGTGATAGTATATAGCAAGAAAGTTCTGTTATTTTATTTTATTTTTTGATATCCGTTAGTGTAGGGCCAGGTTGCACAGCAAGAAAATTCTGTTATTCAAATGTCATATGTATTTAGTAGCTAACAAGTTCAAGATTTTCCATTTTCCTGATAAGTGCATTTTTTGTTTTCCGAAACACGATAAGTGTAATTTTTTATTTCAAAACACGATAAGTGCATGGTTTTGATCAGCAACAAAACAACAGCTAATACAATGAGAGAAAATGTTAAATTAAACTAGTTAGTTTCTGAGAATAAATTGGCTTGTATGCCTTTTAAGCAACCAGTTATCTGGCTGTTTATACTCCTGTAAAGTAGTAACTTTATGAATCTTACTCTAACAATATAGCTCAAGCCTGGCAGACAGATGTCAGATATTGTAATCATTAATAATGCAAAAAATTGTTTGAGATAGTTTAACCAAAAGGAAAAGGGGCACTCAGATTCTGTAAGACAGCAGAAAATCAAAGGCAACAACTATGCTTACTGAACAAAAACCTTGGATTAAAGACAGGAAACAGAAACGTACCTCCCAATCAAGATAATTGACAGCTATTTCATAATCAACTAGAATGGAAACTGTGCATTCCAAATGTGGTAATTCTTTAGGCTGTATTGGGGGGAACCTGCGGTCCCTCAATGCACTGCAACATATTCAAGAAAAAAGAAATCACAAACTAAAATCATCAGATGGCTAATGAAGTTGGCCAGTTCATGCGATAGAAAAATAAAATTTGTCAATGAAAAAGAGAGCATGTAAAACCAAAGCTCGAGATAGAGAAAAAGAACCGAGGTTATTTTCTTTGTCCAATGGAGTAATAAGTCAAAAGAGTCCCCAAGTGACCTCCATGCATGAATAAGAATAATTTACATACAAATCAGTTAGGCAATTAAGAATGGACTTTTCATTCTCTCTCGGACTTCGTTAACCAAATCAGCTTCCTCCCCACTGCCCCCGCAAACTTTCAACAATATGAATATTTCACATATGGATCACTTACGCCATGCGAATGGACTTCTCATTCACCCATTGACTTTTCTCTTATAATTTGATCTAAGAAAGCCAAGGAAACGGCAAGGTGAAAAGACTCAGGAAAGCAACCAAAAAGCAAATTCCATAACTACAGGCTCTATGTGGTAGTCTCCAGTTTGAAACCAATCAACAAAGAAAGGAGGAAGGTTTATACCCATTCACTTCGAATAAATCACATTTACAAAGGTGCTCCATCATAGATTCGTAGTTTAAGTGAAACCTATGTTTTGATCAGTGAAAAAAACATCCAACTATTTGAATATCTGTAGGGTTAAGGTTAGTAAAACCGATGCAATAATTCAGGAACTGCATAATATGCGTCAAAGTACAACAAGGTGATAAAGGACTCATTATAGCATTTGTACAGTTTTAACTCAAGTCCAATCCAACTCATAAAAATTGAAAAATCTAATTTATTTCTGTTAAATTTGTCACAACAATAGTTAATCCATGCAACACTCTAAGAGCAAAGGTACACAGAACCAGCTTTTTATCATATGTGCAAAGACAATCATAATTAATAATAAGTATTGACACACAAATTCTTGGAGTTGGGACAGACCATGGTTGCAAACCATGCCCCACCATCACCATACAAGTAAGTAGGACACCATTGGCAGACTTCTGGATTATTCATTACATAACTTGCAAGTGAGAATTTCAATCTTCATGTATCTAGAGGTCAATACTTACAGAAATGGACAGCCAAATTCAATAATAAAGACCACCATCAAAGACTCACAAATGCCATGCAATACTTGGAACAAGAAATTTGAGCTAACCAATTAAATTTGGGCCACCAGGTTTTTAGATTAGAGAGCAGTAGGTGAAAGGTAGAAGTATGCATTATGCAACAGTACCTATTTAAAGCATAATCCTTGAAGCCATTTATCAAGCAGCGAGCTTCTAGAGTTCCTATGCACCCTCGCAAACGAGGTTCACCACCATTGACCACTTTTTTCCAGGTAACAAACAAGGGGCTGGAAGAAAAGAAATATTCACGTGAAATGACAATATGTGCAATCTACAACAATAAAATTCTAGGTATGAAGCACGAGGCTTTTGAAAAATGGCTAGCATCACATAAGCGTCTACAAAAAGTATGCCTAACTACATGATAACACACAAAATGTGAAGAAAAACCAACAGATTGATGGCTGGATATGTCTCAGAAAACACATGCGCACAATCTATTTAGATCAGAAATATCACAAATAGTTTCAGAAAGTATCAAAACAAGAAAGGGTAAAAAAACACATGCATGTAGCGATATGAATGCCTTATATTGCATTTTTCCAGCGACCTTCATGAAGAAAATAAACATATGGAGACCATAAGAAAGTTGAAGATCAAATTTATGAAACAATCTTCGTCCAGTCACTTTTTACCGCCCTTAATAACTCTTTGCCTCTTTCAGCAAAAATTATTCAGTAGATTACAGACACATGTTCTGGCTACTTCAATTTCCTACTTGCAAGAGCAGCGCAACTATCCTAAATGAAATTGGACAATTACTAGTAGGTCATGAATTTGTACTAAAACCAGTGAGAACCTTTTTCTTCTTGCTTAACAAACTGAGATATAACCATATAACAATAAATGTAAAAAAATTATTACCCAGTAAGGATCAACAAGAATTTACAACAATTTTATATAAAACTATGAACAATCTAGAGAACATAAAATCATAAATAATTTTCATTACTAAGAAAAAAGAGAAGATAGCCTCGAGACTAGCAGCAGAAATACGTTTCATCATACAGATGAATCATTTTAGCTCACATGGTGCATCCTGTTTGTATATGTAGGACTTGATGTCAATGCCCAAACTCTTGAACAAGAACTTATGACTACAATATATATAATTCATCAACATCACAGTAGATGATTAAGAAGAAGACGACAGCAATGAAGTGGATCCTCAGCATTTTGCAAACGATACTAGAATTAACATACAATGACTTCTTACCATGAGAATGAACTAGACTTTGCGAACATTCAGAAAAAGAAAAAAAAGATCAAAAGCACAAGAACCAGTATCTTGGCAGATCTAGTTTTTTAAGCAGACATCAAACTAGATGCTCATTCAATTTATTGAGCTTGCTCCTGCGATGCTAATTAAAAAAAGAAACTTGCAGTCCATTAAAATTTTCTCTTCATGATACGTAGCATCAAGTGCCTAGCAACGAGTAGCAAAGTTGGGTTTTCTGGCAGTCAAAACAGTTAGTCCTCTTACCATTTGTCACCACTCACCACATTCCAATACTCTTATCATTACTTAACCATTTCAGATGAAAAAACACGTTTAATGAAAGGATGAACAAAGCAAGAGCAGAAACATTCACCAATAAAACATTTGAATGGAATTGAACTGTCGTTATTTAGTAAATATTTAACATGTTTCCTTCCCACTGTGATCCTTTTGAACAACATTTGAATTGAACTATTAAAAAAAGAAGGCATTACTTACTCAGTCAACAAAAAACAACAAAATGAACAATTCGCTAAAATTTGAACTACTTAGAGAACAATTAAATTAAAACCCAGAAATCACAAACTAAACCAACAACAATTAGTCAATTAACACGATCATCCAAAGACAAGAATCAAAACCCACTCACCGACCTCAAAATTACTAACCCCCACAAACTCGATCACATGCAAAAAAAAAATCCCACAACAGAATCACTGATCGCACGTCAAAACAGAGAAAAGAGAGGGAAATTACTGTTGACCGCCGTCGAAAGCGGGGGGAGGGGCTTCCTCGCCGTTGTAGTGAGCGAGAAGGGTATCGAAGCAGTACACCACCATCTCTCTATTGGCCGACACCATGGTTGCTGTTCTAAATTCAGTGAACAGTGAAGTGAAGAAGGCGAAAATCAATGGTGGGTCGACGAGGATGATGATGATTCGGACTGAAATTAGTGAGAAAGGAAGAGGGAAAGAGAGAGGAGTTCTGGTTGGTGTAATAATTGAGGGGCTGGAAGAAAAGGGAGAAGGAAGAAGAAGAAGAAGAAGAAGAAGAACAATAACAAGAAGAAGAAGACGAGCTTTTTCTCTCTCTCCCTTTCTCTCTTTCTCTCTCTAGGAGCCTTTTCTTCGTCGCCCACTTTTGCGCCTTTATTCTGAATAGCAATTATATATATTCATTTCTCTGCAGTGGACCCACTTCGTAGCTTTTTTTTTTTATTCCGCTTAATTGTTTTTGTTAGGGGTCTTCCCATTTTTCGTAAAAATATCGTTTTTTAGTACATAAAATTCAACCATAATATTATTATTTTTTATATAAATTAGATTTATCCATTTATAAATTTGAATCTATTTGATATCTAAATTCTTGAACTTTTATTTTTTTTTAAATTTACAGATTATTAAATATAAAATTGAGATTTTAGAGTTTTAATAAATATAGTATTCAAATTTATATCTAATAAATTAATTATTTTTTAAAAAAATAAAATTTTAAATTTGTCAATAACTCATTAGACACAAATTAAAGTTTATAAATATATTAGATACTTTAAAAGTTTTAATGATTAAATTTGTAATTTAACTTTGTTTATATAAATTATTATTTTTAATTTGATTTTCCTTTTTTTAATTCTTTTTGAGTTTAAGTAAAGGGCCAGACTGAACTATTGATTATTAAGGCACTTTTTCCTATGAGATCAAAGGTACACTCTCTCATGTTTCATATTTATTGTATTAAAAAAATTGAGATGATAATAAATGTCTTGTCCCTGCAAAATTGAATTTATATATATTGCCTATTTATTTGAAATTTTTTTAAAAAAATTTCAGGTAATAATTTTATGAGCACTGAAGGAGGATTTTGTTATTTTTAAAGTGTAAGATTCTTGTTTTTTTTCCAATAACATGTAGAGTATAAATTTGAAATTTAAAATTTTGTTTTTTTTGTCATGTTATAATATCTTGACTAGTCTAAGTACTTATTAATTTTTTTTTTCAAACAAAATATGTAATTTATAAGATTGATTGCAAATATGCATATTTTATAAAATAATTGCAAATATAGTCATTTTTAAATGTTAGTAAATTAACAATAAACTTAAATAATAGTATGAGTAGTTAAGCTAGATAATGATTAATTTATATTATTATCATTTTTAATTCAATAATCTTAGGATCAAGGATATATGCCTAAATCAATTAAACTATGCATGATAATTGGTTAATTATAATTTTAGCATATATTATTAATTAACTTGTATATTAATCAACCACAAATCTTAACATATATTGATAAACTATTTTCTTACTTCACCACTAACTTTTTTAGAGCTAATCAGCATTAAATACTGTCTTTCTTAGTAACTACCAATTGACTTATTGACTGATACTAATTTGGGTATATTTTCATTTACTACTTCCGCAATTATTTTTAGGTGATATTTTTGTAATATTTTTATATAAATTTGGCTAGAATTGCAAGTACAAACATTTCAAATTTAAACACACTTTTGTACTAAAAAAAACTAAATAACTTTTATGATATTTTTCGTGGCCAGTTTTTTATAATAGAAATGTATTTATTAAGTCGTTAATTTTTTTTTCTGACTAAATGAATTTAAAGCTTCAAATAAAGTAAATTACTCAAAACTATGATATCCTTATAAAGTTTAAATTTTTTAAAAAATGACAAGTAGGTAACACTATGAAATGCATTCGGTTCCCAAAAAGAAGGAAACAAATGAGAGAGACTTCCAAACCGACACGCAAGTAGGATATTTGAACTGAGATTAATTGTTTATATTAGATTTAAAATATTAGGACCACTTTTCTTGGACGATTCAATTTAGGCAGAATAGTTTATTTAATGTTATATTATATTGTGATTAATTAAAAAAATAATAACAAAAAGTTTGTTGAACCCATTAGAAAGAAAAAAAAATCAAATTTGATCCTAAATTTTCTATAAAATAAAGGTGGGCAAAAAAAACACGTTTGACCAAAACACAAATTAACCATTAAATAGCTTAACCAAAATTCATAAATTTCAACCAAAAAAAATTGCTCTAATGCCTTTTCATCTAAAATTTTATCGATTTCATATTCAACAAAAAAATTTATAACTCGTTTAACGCATGAAAGGAAACTTCTTTCAATGATATTTGAAACAAGAACTTATTAAAAGATTAAAGTTGCAAGAACATTTAAAGTTTAAGGCTAATATCACAACTAGGGGTGTACATAAGCAAGTTGGGATTGAGTTGAAGGAGTTTTTTTGGACCAATCCAAAATTTTAGGTTAGTCATTCCTTCAACTCAACCAACTCTATTCATCACAATAACTCAACCCAACCCAATATTTTCGAATTAGATTGGGTTAGATCGGATTGTTTTTTTAATATAATTTTTTAATTCTTTAAAATATTTTTTCTTTAATTAATAACTAAAATTACATAAAATTTCAAAGTTCATAATATCTTAACATTTGTTAGAAGTATAGAAAAAAAAATATTAAAAATTGACAAACAATTCATTTATAAGTATATATGTAATTAAAATAAAATAAAATAAATATAAACTTTGGGTTGAGTTAGGTCAACTTGAGCTTTAAAAGTCCAACTCGAGAATCGATCCAAACTTTTTTGTTCTCCAAATTTCTAACCCAATCCAAAAAAAAAAAAAAACTCAACCCAACTCAACCCTTACAGTTTGGGTTGGGTAGTTCGAGTTATTTGTACACACCTCATCACAACATTTAACTAAATTTGAGGTGCAATAATTAAAATTGTTACAACTTCAAATCTAGAAATCAAATTTGTTTTTCCTCGGGAAGAAAGAAATCATTGGTCAAACATTAAATCTATACAACTTGATATACAAACTTCTACTAGAACCTAGTTTTAGATTCGAATACTCCTCATAGGAAGCCTAACTCAGCAATAATTGTTATTGCAATGTACTTATGGAATAAGTAATACTGCATTTTTTGTTTCAACACCTTACTACTTCAAGCTTTCACCATTCATATAGTTTGTCCATGTGAGACTTCAAACGATTCTCAAGAAACATCCATTTTTCCATCTTTATCATATCCTCGATGTCTACTCTAAAAGAAAAGCCTTTTGAAGTCACAAGATCATACTATAACCATGTTCCAGATCACAACCATCTAACAAAACATTCATAACAACTACGCTCAGTGAAACTATGATTGAAGATTATAATCTTTTAAAAGAATCGGAGATTAGAGAAAGGAAGGTTTATTCTTACTAAAAGGAGTTGGCTTCTTCATTACCAGCTGCGAGCAAGCGCCACTAAAGCTACGGCCACCATAAAATGGAAGAGCCCGATGAACCTGAAGATTGAAGAACCGTACCTGTAACTTGACATCAGAGAAAAAACGATTATGAAATTAGACAATCAGGATTGAGCTTAAAGGATTACCATTAATACATGGAATGAAAATTCAGACAAATTATCAGTTGGCACACTCAATGAATTTCTAGTAATAGATGAGGTCCATCCCAAGTCAAGGTACAGAGTATATGGCATAGCAAATGCCATGATTCTCGTTTTCAATCAGAGTCATGTCTTCCCCTCTCTTTGTCTCTACTCCGTTTCTTCCTATCATTAGAATCACGAGAATGTCTCTTCTCATACTTCTCATGTTTCTCACGCCTTTCACGTCTCTCTTCGCGCCTCTCGCGTCTCTCTTCATGCCTCTCGCGTCTCTCTTCACGCCTCCTTTTCTTGTTGTTCTTTTCATCCTCCACTTCCTCTTCTGCATTCCTAGCAGACAAGTCAGGGACGTCTGTTTTCTCCAAACCGGCAGAGGTGCCCGTTTGAGCAGGCTGAAGAGAACTAGAATCTTCCCAGGCACGTGGTGCTCTGCAGCCAGTTCGAAAACAAATATATTAGACCAATAAGTAGGTGTTAATGAAACACCGAATTTAGGTGTAAACCGGTTTTACAAACTTTAAACCACTTTATAAGAAATTTCCCTTTAATCTTTAAACACTGCCTAGCCAGACTGTTTAGCAAGACTCGATTAAAATCCCGAGGGTAGTATCTACGAAAAGGCAATTCAGTTCTGATAGTTGATTGATGAGAAATGTTTCCAGACATCCCTAACCTTGTTTCCACTCAACCAGACAAAAAGGAAATTTCCATATATTTGCAAATGTTGGTAGATCTAACCTCAAGAAACCAAGACCCTGAACCCGTGCAGCTTCAGCGTGGCCCGCACCCAAGTCTTCTGCAGTGCTGCCTCGCTTTACAAGTTCTGAGAACTCATGCTTATCAAGGCGATTGCCGTGAGATCTGCCAGCAGTTTTAGGAGCTAAACCAAGAGCCTCCCTCATTGCCTGTTCCTCCTGCTCCTTGATCAATCTTATCTCCTCCTTTGCAGCATCCACATTCGAACTTGACTTTTTATCCCGTGCATACCAGTGTAGATCTTTCCCTGTTTAGTTATTAGAAAAAGGGTATTGTTAAAACATTTTATCAGCACACAATTACAGGGGAAATGAAATGAGAGGGATGATCCATAACCAACAAATAAGAATCAGCATGAATAATTACATTGTAATTCAAGCCAAAAAAGCCCATTTAATGCAATAGTTTGCAAATTGATGGGAAAAAAATGTGCCTCCCAAATAACCACTTTCACAGAATACCCAAGAAGAGGGGGAATAGTATAATGGAAATTTGGAGGAAATAAAGATAATGAAAACATAACATGACGGCATTCAAGAAGGACACGCTCTACAGTTAAACAAAGCAAATAATTTTTCCATTGAGAAATCCATTGGCTTATATGAAGAAAATCATTTAATTGATTTAATCGCTCAACTTACACATTTCACATAACCATAGTGGGCTTTCACAAAGATACCTTACCTTTTTGCCATCTTCCAACAGGAGCTTTGATGCTGTGGCCAAGGAAGTTTTCTCTATGTTTATCAACTTTCACATCTTCCCAACTAAATTCTGCACATCAAGACAGTACAAAAAAAAATTGCAGTGTATGAGTAAAATCCAACATGTTAAGAGAGTCGCTTACTAAATTCAGAAAGGAGACTTCATCAGGTGCACTAATTGTTTACCCGTTTAAAAATCCAAAAGGTTGGACAGTGCAAATATTGGTTAAGAGACATATTGGATAAAAAAGAGGTCATAGGGTTTGAAATAAATCCTTACACTGGTATAAATAATCATGACTTCCTCGACTACTAAGTGTCATATTCAAGCAGTAGTTTCCAGATATATAAAGCTAACATAAAATGGTTGGGATTATACTCATCAACAAGTAAATTTAAATCAACTGAGAATCAAGAAGAAATGGAGAATGGGGAGCAATGAAAATAAAAATAAAAGCACCATTCACGCAAATAACTCAATGTTGAAGCATAGGAAGGAATAGCTATCGTTATACACTCTAGCCTCTATTTATCCAGCCATGTTCGTGATCCGCATACCAACTATGAATTCTTCTTTAGCATCAAACTTCAACAGTCCAACTTTTGAATCCACCCGTTGCAGAGGCCGTAAAGTAGACGGGAGGATACGGACAGAAGCCTAACGACACTTCAAGGGAGGAAAAAGGAAGAAAAAACAGAACGATTATAACTCGAATGGTAGACAGGGACGCAAATATATAGCTTTTCTAAGCTACGAACATACAAATATCGAAAAAGTAACAGAAACCCAACACAGCAACTCAAAAACTAACAAGCCCTAAAATCCTAATAACCCATCATTTAACAACACTCATGGCTCACCACAGTAGACGACCAACCCAAAAACCCTAATAAAATTTTCCGAAAGGATGCTAATCACTCAACAAAGAAACGCGAATCCGAATATCGGAAGAGCAAACAAAAACCCTAGGCGGCGGATTCAGATCCACAACGGTTCTCAAACTTCACGGCCTTTAGTCTAATCCCGCGAGAGCCTACTTCATCGACAATAAAAAAAGGGAGACGATGAACAAAGTGGAAATCAAGGAAGATAAAGAAGTAGCTTACGATCTCGACCGCCACGAACGCCGCCTCTAGTTGGGTGATACATGATCGGAATTTATGGTCGCGACCGGAACTTTGCGACTGTCTTCTTGGCCTCTGGGTTTCGCGCGGGCTATCTTCTCAGGTGTCAACTTTATTTATAGGCCGTGTGAAAACAAGATGGAGGAATTAAAAAATAAAATAAAATACGCGCAGCCATTCATCGGCTAAAATCCATTTTTACCTGGGGCAGCTTTTACCTTCTAATTTTCACTATAGGTGTAAAAGAGATTGAATTGTAGGGTGAGCATCGGTCGATCGGATCGGGGTCGGTTTTCGACCCCAACCGACTCTCGAACTGACTAAAGTCGGTCGGTTCGGCTGGAATTTAAAAAAAAAAAACTTACCAAAACAGACCGACCTCGGTCGGTTTGGTCGGTTTATATATATATTTAAATATTTATTTAATATTTATAATTATTATTTAATATATTTTGAGAAAATATTTTTAGTTTTTATTTTTTTAAAATTTTTTTTTTTTTTAATTATCGGTCTCACAAACCCAACTCCGACCGAAAAAGGCACAAAAAACCACCTTCGATTCGGTTGGTCGAGTCGATTTTCGGTCTTTTTTTTCTCACCCCTATTGAATTGAGTTGGAGGATTGGACCAATATTCTATTAATCCAATGAATTCTATTCATGAGAGTACACCACATCACATTCAAATATCAAATTTCAAAGGTCGTAACATATTGACTTATGTTGAAGTCTAAAAAAACATTAAAATTTATAAATAATTCATTTATACGTATATATGTCATTAAAATAAAACAAAATAATATATAAATTTTGGTTGGATTCAGTCAACCTCAGCTTAAAAAGCTGATAATCGACCCTAATTTTTCAGTTCTCTAAATTTCTAACTCAACCCATATTGAAAAAAAAATAATAATAATAATAATAATTGAGTGACTCGAGTAGCTCAGGTGTAACACCCGCTATTTAAGGTACGGTTAATTTTGAGCTTTTATTAAAATTTCTTGGAAAATTAGTTTTTAGATTGGAGATGGTAATTGGAACTTAAAGCTTGAGTCAATATTTGGAAATTGAGAATGAAGTATGATGGTAGTTTAAAGGAAAGTGGAGGGGCAAAAGAGTAAAAACCTAGGGATTTAATTGATGAAGACTAAT
Source organism: Trichosanthes cucumerina (assembly GCA_036507285.1). NCBI lineage: Eukaryota > Viridiplantae > Streptophyta > Magnoliopsida > Cucurbitales > Cucurbitaceae > Trichosanthes > Trichosanthes cucumerina. The sequence continues at coordinate 7,972,262 of CM071845.1, forward strand.
TTGTCTTATATGGGCACAAAACCCTAGGAGCTATTCATCATCTTCTTCCCCAATCCATCTTTTACCTCATCTTCACGAGAACACCACCATTGAAGGAGTAGAGCTTAAACCATTCTAATCAAACCACTTGTTGCCTCGTCGCCGGTCATCTGCTTGTCGTCAGTGGTCGTTGTACTACTATTTTTCGTCGTCGATCGCCGCTTCGCCACGAACGTAGCTTCGCCAAACTCATCGTTCATCCGCCGTCGAAGCCACCTAGTCGACCATCATTCTGGATCTGCGTCGCAACCTGAATGCCTTTCGTCGAGATCGCATCCTCGTGACCAGATTCGCTGTCGAGCCATCTGCAACAAATGTTAGACTTCAGATTCGAGTTTCACCCCCTATGTTGAAGTCACGCCACCAGTGCTGTCAGATCTGCAAATCCTCGTTCATTGAATTGTTCAACCAAACCATTTTTGGGTTGTTGTTTGTGGGTAAGCGAAATATGAATTTTCAATCTTAGTAAACTGAACCAAGAATCTGTTTATGGTTGGTTGTAACTTGTTTCTTTTTAGAAACCTATAGCTTTCGGTGTCGAAGTAATAAAATCGGAATAGTTTTGGACACGATTCAAGAGGCGACTTTTTCCCAAGGTAATTTGTCTGGATGTGTGGACCATAGATTCTCTTGTTTAGATCAAGTGTTGTTTGCTTTTAATTTAGGAATTTCTGGTGGACATGTTTGGAAGGTGCATTGGAAAAGAACTTAATTTTGAGAATGTAGAGAGTTAGGCATGTTCGAGGAGGACCAATCTCCAAGAAATTATGTGAAACAGGAGAAATATAGGATATGTCGAATGAAGGCTAAGGTAAGGGAACCTACGTCAAACTTTAAAATTCAGAATTTAATGGCTTTGCTCGAAAAATGCCAAGATATATGTTTGAAAAGCTCTTTATAAATGCCAAGACATGTTTGAAAAATCCTTTATAAATGTCATGATATGTTTGAACAACCCTTTTATAAATGCCATGAAATGTTCGATAGGTCTGTTTAAAATGCCATGATCTGGTTGATTTGATAATTATCTGAAAGGCCATGAATGTCATGTTGTTGATGGTTTAAAATTGAAGACTCTGGTTTTTAGAATGTATTTATACCATGAAATTTTTGCACGAATATTGTTACTGTTTCATTTGAGACCATGAGTATGTATTTCTGAAAAATGGTTGCGAAGGCTGTGGAGAAATCTTCCTGATAATATTTATTATATAAGTTATGAATGAGTTAGAGTCGACTCGAACTAGAGGCCATGATTTGAGAGAATTTAATTGTCCACTAAATACCGAAGAGAACTTTTATAAAATAAAAATGCTTACGAAGGTCATGACAATTAAACTTCCAATATATATGTATAAACGTACTTAATGTTATGTAAGTCATGAATGACTTAGAGTCGACCTAAACTTAAAGGCCATGGATCAAGAAGTCTCAATTTTCCACTAATAGCCGAAGAGAAAAAGTCATGAAACATGTTTTATTGTGTATGGGTCCCACATAAAGCCATGATTTATTGTAACAACATGTTTTCAAACCTCGATGAAGGAGGTCTCTTCTCGAGCATTATCACAATACTCACCCTTTCTTTTTAAAAATGTTTTCGTAAATGCAAAGACATACTTGGCGAGTGATTTGGACATGCTCTGTGAAAGCATGGGGCTACAAGAGTCATGATTTCCACATTTTAGAAACTAGAGAAATTTTAGAAAAATATTTTATCTATTAGGTGATATTTTATTTGAGTATTAAAGTACTTCGGTGTTGACAGTAGAGGCCAAATTTTTAATTGCACGTAATTACTTTGTTTTATGGGATCCCAAATAAATCTGTTTTTGTTTTCATCGAAATTTATTTCTTTTAATGTTTTTGTGGCCTCAAAAAGCATGCATGTTAATAATGACCCTAGAAAGAAAGTCTTAAAAGTTAGGGTCCTTACAGTTGGTATCAGAGCCCAAGTTTATTGGTTCTGTAGACTTGCTTACATCGTAAGCGTTAGGAATCTCATGGCCAAGTAGCAATTCCCAGTCATCGTCAGGTATGCTCTTGAAACAAAGTTTCGTTTTATTCATGAAATGTATGTAGTTTTACATGAAAAGCCATACGTATATAAGATACGAGCTTAATATACTTTTGAGCTAAGAAAGAATGAGAATGTATGATCTGTATTGTTTGTTAATAGAAAGAAAATGCTTATATGTGAACTTATATCTATATGATATGACCATGATGTGTCTCTAAGCTGGGGAAAAATGAATAGATGTGAGCCCTACTCTTGTTGATAGAAAAGAAAATGTAAGAGTTAAGAATGTTCATGCTTAAAAAGGGAGGTTATTGACATAAAACACATGTTATGCGTTATTGAAAAGATTCGGTCTAGAGAGAGAGAGGAGGAAGTAAAGTCTTAAGAAATTGAAGTTGTTTTAGGGGTGCTAAGCAACTAAATTCATTAAGTAGAACTTTGAAAGATAAATGTTATGACTACTCTTGAGAAGTTCAAGATTTGAATGAGTTAGGTAGAATGTTTGTGACCTTATTTATACATGTCGGGCCAAAGGGATGAAGATGTTATGCGGTGTAGTATGCATACCATTATGAGAACTTAACTTTGTTAGTGATAAAGAAAAGTTCTTTCACTTCCAAGCGAATACATGAACTTAGTATTTAAAGAGTTGGGAGGTAATGAAAAGAAGAGTTATAAAAGATTGATGTTTGTCTTTCGAAGGGGTACTTGATATAGAAGTTTATGTCTTTTGGATGAGACTCTTAAAGAGGTAATGTGTATGACTACTGTGTCATGCTAGAAGAATATAAAAGTTAAAGATAGAAAATAAGCGACATTAGAAAGATCTCTTTTTAAAGGATCCATCCTAGTTGATGCGAGGTAAAGATGGCTAAGATGATTTTAAAAGGGGCTTGAGACCTAAATGAAAAAAAAAAAAACACAAGTTGTTAACTTTGGAATGGAAGTTAAATTTTCAAAGTGTTTCGGGATACTTGGAGCTCATCCATGGCAAGTATGCAAATAGAAACAACTAAGGTATTATTGAGTATGGGCCTGGTACGGGGTTTCAAATGTGATACCATAAGCTTAATGGTCTTAATAAAGACAAGTATGAAGAGGAAAAGTAAAGAGTTAGAGTTTTAATTTGAGAAAATAAGAGAGTTGATTGTCTGGACGTTGGATACTTGTGCACAATTTGACATTAACATGGTCATTTGTGTGTTTAAGCTTTTGGAATTTGTATAAGAAACTTCGCTACTAATCCCAACTTTATGTTTGTTTTATATAAGTTGGGAGAAATTGTATAAGACTTCAGCTTTGAAATTCCTTTTTGGCTTAAAGTTTTCTCTCCCCCGAGCAGAGGGTTAAACAAGGATGATTTGGGTAATAAAGGAAAGTTTTAGTCTTTGTCATGTAGAAGTTAAACTGAGAAACCTCTTTAATTTTGAAATTCATACATTTATAGTGGTCAATGACCATTGGAATGAAACTAGAAGATTTACTCAGTAAAGGATAGGTTAATGGTCTCTTAGGTGAAGTTTTAGAGGTTTTGATTTTAGAACCAAATTAGTACAAGAAACTGAAAATGTCCTAAATTTGACTGAATGAGAAAGATCAAGTTCGAGAAAAGTAAGTTTGATCTTTCAAGGCTGCCATTAGCACATGAGGTAAACTTGAGCATGAAGTTAAGGTAGAAAGCATCAGTTATTTCTAATAATCCTTACAGGATGATTCAACATTCAAAAGAGCGATAAAGAGATCATTTTAGCAAATCACCCTAAAGAGTACTAGTGTTGATCGTAAAGGGGAAAGATATATCTATGTGTTTGTGCATAGATTGCTGAGAATTGAAGTAAGTCGTTGCTAAGAAGAAATATCTTCTCCCTCGATTGAGCCATCTTTTCTATCAATGACATGAAATGACGACATACTCTGAAAGGAATTTAAGGTCAAGTTATTGTCCGTCAGGGATCAGAAATTGTTACATCCCAAAACAACTTCTAGATTGCGTTATAGACTTTATGAATGTACAATGATATTGTTTGTGTTGGCTAATGAGCTCACAGTGTTTATAGGACTAATGAATTGAATATTCAAGGAAATCTTGGATACTTTGGTGGTTGTGTTGTTTGACGATAGCTTGGCGTATTCTAAGTTTGATGAGGAACATGAAGAGCAACTTAAAGGGTTCGTAGTTGTTGAGGATAAATGAGTTGTGTGTCAAGTTCTTTAAAAGGAATCTTGACTTAGACGAGTGTCATTTCTAGGATGCGTTGATGTCGGGCGGCGTGAGTCGTTGTGAGTCATGCGCGCGGTGAAGGTAGTGACACCACGACTTCTTCAGTCCAACCACCGCCACCGAGGCAATAAATTTTTTTAAGTGGGTAGCATTGCTCTTCGTTGTTCCAGAACAAAGTTTATTCGAAAGGGCAACTCATTTGTGTGAAGTGAGCCTTGCGAAACAAGTTTCTAGAATCTCAGACTGCAAGAGTTTGAGGTGTCTAGTTTGGCGATGAAGTAAAAGCACATAGATTTTAAACCAACGAGTTATTATAACTCATAAGTGGAAATGGGATGAAACCTTTATAGACTTCATAGTCAGGCAAGTTACAAGTTCAGAAAAGTTGGAAATGGAACTTGTCCAAGGTTATTAAAAGTAAGAAGAGTAATTAGCATGTTATTTCATAATTGGTTAAACATCAAAACTAAGTAAATTAAGAAGGATTTATCACACTCTTCTATATTTCTCTTCTGAGATCGTAATGAAATTGCTAGACTATCTTGTTTCTTGAGCATTATTGTTTGAAGTGTTGAAGAAGCATAGTTTCACCTTTGTTTTGGTTGTTCAACATTTTTGTATAGTGTATATGTATAAATCTTGAGTAATCTTGAGTTGAAGTTTGGAGGCATGATTGTTTGGGTATCTAAGTTTAGAAGTACAACCTTGTGTTAAACAGGTACCTGAGAAATTTTGGCATCGTTGTGGTTATGTTGTTATGCTGCCGAAATTTTCTGGAGCATTTTGGTCGTAAGATTGGTAAAGTTTTGTGGAATGATCCATGTGACATAAAAATCAAAGAAACCTAAGTTTAAATTACTCCAATCATGACTCTAAGCTTGCAGTGAGACATTGGTGGTCAAAAGAAAGGCCCAAAGTTAAATAAATACATGACTGAGGTTCATTAGAAAAGATATTTTCCTGTTAGTGGCTAACTAGCCATTGTACCAAGTGAGAGCTATGAGGCAAAGGTCTCTTGGGTTAACAACCTTAAGTGTTCTATTTTTTAGAGGGAGTCTGTCACTACAACATTCATTATAAGGTTACCAAGAACCGTGAAATAATTGCTCGACAATTTAGAAAATCCTGAACCACCAAACGAGATTGTTAAGACTCTACCCTTAATGAGCCACATCTCTGGAAAAGCGAGAAGGCAAGTGAGTCGATGGTCAGAAGAAACAATTGAGTCATGCCTTGACATAAATGCTAGCAACTTGTACAATAGACCCTGAACGAAATTTTGAGATTTGACCGCAAAGGGAAGCCAAGTCCATGCTTTACAGGGCCATTTGAAAGCCTAGAGTGAATTTACTTCATGACTTATAGGTTGGCATTGTCGCCATATCTTTGTAGCTCATAGTGTATCCAAAACTCCGTGTTGAGAAAGTATGTGTCAAACTCATCTCAGGTGTTTGATTTCGAGCCCTTACAGTTGAATGAGCACCTGAGATACGAGAAGCGACCTGTAAGAATCTTTGCAGGGATAGTAACCTTCGTCATCAAGGAACCAAGCTTAGTCAAGGTACTATGGCAAAACCATTGAACAAAAGGAGCTACCTAGGGCAAGAGGCAAAAGTGCAGATTAAGTATCCATAGCTTTTTCAAGATTAGGAACTTTCGGGGATGAAAGTTTTAAGGAGGGAAGATTGTAACACCCGTTATTTAAGGTACGGTTAATTTTGAGCTTTTATTAAAATTTCTTGGAAAATTAGTTTTTAGATTGGAGATGGTATTTGGAACTTAAAGCTTGAGTCAATATTTGGAAATTGAGAATGAAGTATGATGGTAGTTTAAAGGAAAGTGGAGGGGCAAAAGAGAACCTAGGGATTTAATTGATGGAGACTAATTTGTCTTATATGGGCACAAAACCCTAGGAGTTATTCATCATCTTCTTCCCCAATCCATCTTTTACCTCATCTTCACGAGAACACCACCATTGAAGGAGTAGAACTTAAACCATTCTAATCAAACCACTTGTTGCCTCGTCGTCGGTCATCTGCTTGTCACAAGTGGTCGTTGTACTACTGTTTTTCGCCGTCGGTCGCCGCTTCGCCACAAACGTAGCTTCGCCAAACTCATCGTTCATCCGCCGTCGAAGCCACCTAGTCGCCAAACTCATCGGTCATCTGCTTGTTTGCTTTTAATTTAGGAATTTCTGGTGGACAGGTTTGGAAGGTACATTGGAAAAGAACTTAATTTTGAGAATGTAGAGAGTTAGGCATGTTCGAGGAGGACCAATCTCCAAGAAATTATGTGAAAAATGAGAAATTTAGGATATGTCGAATGAAGGCTAAGGTAAGGGAACCTACGTCAAACTTTAAAATTCAGAATTTAATGGCTTTGCTCGAAAAATGTCAAGATATATGTTTGAAAAGTTCTTTATAAATGCCAAGACATGTTTGAAAAATCCTTTATAAATGTCATGATATGTTTGAACAACCCTTTTATAAATGTCATGAAATGTTCGATAGGTCTGTTTAAAATGCCATGATCTGGTTGATTTGATAATTATCTGAAAGGCCATGAATGTCATGTTGTTGATGGTTTAAAATTGAGGACTCTGGTTTTTAGAATGTATTTATACCATGAAATTTTTGCACGAATATTGTTACTGTTTCATTTGAGACCATGAGTATGTATTTCTGAAAAATGGTTGCGAAGGCTGTAGAGAAATCTTCCTGATAATATTTATTATATAAGTTATGAATGAGTTAGAGTCGACTCGAACTAGAGGCCATGATTCGAGAGAATTTAATTGTCCACTAAATACCGAAGAGAACTTTTATAAAATAAAAATGCTTACGAAGGTCATGGCAATTAAACTTCCAATATATATGTATAAACGTACTTAATGCTATGTAAGTCATGAATGACTTAGAGTCGACCTAAACTTAGAGGCCATGGATCAGGAAGTCTCAATTTCCCACTAATAGCCGAAGAGAAAAAGTCATGACACATGTTTTATTGTGTATGGGTCCCACATAAAGCCACGATTTATTGTAACAACATGTTTTCAAACCTCGACAGTGAGGTCTCTTACTGAGCATTATCACAATACTCACCCTTTCTTTTTAAAAATGTTTTCAGGTAAATGCAAAGACATACTTGGCGAGTGACGGGGACATGCTACGAAGGCCATGGGGCTACAAGAGTCATGATTTCCACATTTTAGAAACTAGAGAAATTTTAGAAAAATATTTTATCTATTAGGTGATATTTTATTTGAGTATTAAAGTACTTCGGTGTTGACAGTAGAGGCCAAATTTTTAATTGCACGTATTTTAAATTACTTTGTTTTATGGGATCCCAAATAAATCAGTTTTTGTTTTCATCGAAATTTATTTCTTTTAATGTTTTTGTGGCCTCAAAAAGCATGCATGTTAGTAATGACCCTAGAAAGAAAGTCTTAAAAGTTAGGGTCCTTACATCAGGTTACCGGATTATTTGTACACCCCTAATTTTCTCACTAACGCCACTTGAGTGAGATATAATAGCATGAATTATAATAATTTGTGATTATAATAGTTTGTAGAGTTATATAACATGTGTTTAATATGTAGATTTATTTAGTATGAATTGTAATAATGTGCATTTGCGGTGGAGAGTGCAAAGTTATTCACTAACTATTATACCTAGGTTATTATAACATGTACTCCAAAACTCATAATATTTTTTTTTTGTGTGTGTTTCTATTAAACTTTAAAAAGTGTAATAGATATCTACATTTTTTATACTTAATAAGTCCCTCGACTTCAAAAAAATAAAAGATAATATATCTTTAAATTTTTATTTTGTGTTCAATAGATCTTTAAATTTGAAAAAAAAAATGCTTGATATGTCTTTAAATTTTAAAATTTGTATCCAATACATCTCTCAACATATCATAGTAGTAAGAGACTTTGATTAACTCAATTTTGCCATATCAGCGATAAGCAACCTAAAATGTCATTGAATAACATGTCATAGTGGTACGATAGTCTTGACTGAAAACCGATCAAATCGAACCGAACCAAACCGATCCAATGGTTTGGTTTTGTTTGGTTTTTTAGAAGAAAATTGGACATCCCAGTTTTTATTTTAGAAAAACCAACAAAATATTGGTTTGGTTCGGTTTTCGTTTAGAAAAATCATTAAAAATCGAACCATACCGAATTATATATATATGTGTACCTCAAAAAACCCCAAATTGAATCCCTATCCATTATTGCGTTGTTTCATCTGTTTTCTTTCAATTAATTTTAAAGTAACAAAATGAGATCGTTAGCTATATGAATTCTTATTGAGGTATTAAGAATTTTAGGGGCAAAAAATATTAAAATAGGGTGAAACTAAAAAATAAAATAACATAAGATGTGTAAAAAAAAAAAAAGAAATTCGAACCAAAGAAGAACCAAATCAATTGACAACCGAACCAATGGTTTTGTCCTTTATTGGACTTTGGTTTAGTTTCTCTTTTGATGAAATCGATCGGATCGGTTCGGTTCTCGGTTTGGCCTAAAATCGATGAAAACCGAACCAATATCAACCCTACATAGTGGGATGTGAAGGGTGAAATTTGAGATGTAAGGTTTTGAAAATAAAACAATATACGTTGAGATGAAAACAGTCAAATTAATAACCTACTCGATAACCATTTTGGTTTATGACTTTTTTTTTGTTTTGTTTTTTAAAATTGTAATAGTTTTCTCTTGCATATTTAATGTTCTTTAAGAGAATTATCAGCCAATTTTTTGTTAAAAATAATAATAATAATAATAAAAAGAAAAAAAAATTGAACTACTCTAAACCCATTTGAAAACAATTTCGTTTATGTTGGTTTTTAAAACTGTCTTCATTTTCTTAGTAGCTATTCACTTCAGTGTGTGGATATTTCACTTTTTCTTAAAAAAGTGTTAGAATTCCGAGTCAAGGTACAAAAATAGACAATTTTTTTAAAATTATTTTTCTAGCTTCTAAAATTTTAAAACATATTTAAAAACTACCTGACAAATCAAGGAAATACGTCCACTAGTATTTTTATGCTTATATTTGTTTTAAACAAAAAAGAGTTATGAAGCAATATACAGTTATTCAGTTTTTAAAATGTTAAATTACAAGTTTAGTTTTTGAATTTTGAGGTTTGTGTCTATTTGGTCCCTAAACTTTTAAAAGCGTCAAATAGGTCCTTGAACTTTCAATTTTGTATCCATTTGGTTCATAAAATTTTAAATGTGTCTAATAAGTTCTCAAATTTTTAATTTTGTACTCAATAGGTCTCTGAATTTTCAATTTTGTGTCTAATAGATCCTTAACATAGTGTACGTTTCTTAAAATTCATCAACTTACCAAGCATAAAATTGAAAGCTTAAGCTTCTATTGGACAAAAAAATCAATTTTATATCTAATAGATCGTTTAATTTTAAAAAAATTGTGATATGTTAGGGATCTATTAGAAGTTGAATGACTAATTAGACATTTTTAAAGTTCATGGACTTATTAGATACAAAATTGAAAGTTCATGAACCTATTTGACACTTTATAAAGTTCACGTACCAAATAGACACAAATGTTAAAGTTCAATGACTAAACTTGTAGTTTAACCTTTTCAAAACTTCAAATGATTTATGAAGATTTATGTAAAATATATGTAACGAGACAAGAAAAAATCATTAATAAAAATAATATATAGATTTCATTTTTAAAAACCAAAACCAATTCACTTGTTGTATCCACTCTTTTTTAATGATCTAAATCCATAATCTTTTAGAGGATGTCGTGATTCTTTGTTTAATCGCTACACAATTAATTTTTATAGGTTACGAAAACATAATTTAAATTAACCTGGTGTGTTTTCTGACTTTTTCGTGTGTGAACATTGAGTATTTTTTTTACTTTGATTTATAAAAACAAACAAATAAACAAAATTATGTTAGGGTTAAAGTAGACCAAATAAATAAGAAGTACAAACATTTTAGTCTATTTAGTATGTCCTTGTCCATCATTTTAGTCTGTTTTTTTTTTTTTTAGAAAAACATAAATGTTTTATTCAAATAATCTCGGCCCGATCCAAATTACAATCAATCAAAAGTAAAGAATTGAGCCAATTTGGCCAACTCTGAAACCAAACAACGGACTCTAAGGATAAAATAGCCCATTTGCTAAGTTATGGGTTACTTTATCCGTGGACCGTGGGCTAAAGCTTAGCCCAATAAACTGATTCAAAATCATTCAACTTCTATTTTCTTCCAATAATGGGCCCTAAGGTGCGGCCCGAAGAGAATGCTCGTGGATTGCCTTCATCAGCGTCTTCGCATTTGAACTAATATAGACATTTTGATGCCCAAACTGAGCAACCATTTCCATTCCACGTAATAATGCGAGAGCTTCAACCGAAAGTTGTTCTCATCTTCAGACAAATGGTTATAATAGTTTGTGGGCTATTATAGTATGTGAAATATATAATATTATTTAAAATACAGAGTAATATATTCTGGACTTAAAATAGTATGTGTTTGGGGTGTAGAGTATTTCACAGATTATTATAACACGGGTTATAATAAAGAGTATTTCACATATTATTATAACACGAGTTATAATAACCAGTGGGCCAAACAAGCCCTAAATGATAATCGATTGTGCAACAAGCATCTACCAATTCGAATCACGAAGCAAAATCCCTAGCCCTGTCTGATTACGAGAAGGGTGGTGCGTCGACGTTTAGCTCGTATCGAACACTTGTTAAGTATACTAAATAGACGCATAATAATATTGGACAAAAATAATAAATATTGAGAGCAATATATATCAGACTTTGGTTTTTAAGTATATAAATGCATACATTTTTTTGATAATACAAAGGCAAGAAAATACTAAGAAATAAAATTCAAAAGTCCCACATAATGACCATCCATCCAAACTTTATATAGTTTAAGGCGTGAAGCCCGTTGGGCCAAATTGTGGGTTGCCAGATTAGCATCGTGGGAAATGTATTTGAAGGAAATTTGTGTCCATGCACATTTTAGACGTAGGATTGCCTTTACGAAGTCACGAGCTTCCGTATAATCGTCTACCAGGGCTCCAATCATTTGTACTGCTTCCAATGAATCCGACTCAACCACCAATGGAATCTTTGTGTTGGGAATTACTCTGTGTTGGGAATGACTCTTAAACCTTGTAGGATCTCACTAAGCTCCAGTATCACGATCACCCAATTTGATGAAAGGCACTTTTGTCCAGCGCATACCACCATTCATTTCCAATCATGAACGATCCATCCTACCCCCACAATTGAGATCTGAACTCCAAGATGCATCCGTACAAAGGCTCCAAGATCCCTGTGTGGGCAGAGACCACCGATCTGGTAATTATGTATTATTTGGAATTTGTGTCCATACATACATTTATTGATTATGAAATTTAATTATTATATAAAAATGACATATAATGATTATTTCACATTCGTGTATGGATATTATATATTTTTTAATAATCGTGCCTTGTCGTGTCCATGTTTTAGATTTTTTAAAAATGACGTGTCACCATATTGTGTTGTCTTCGTGCTTCTTGGAAATGGACCGATCAAGCAATTAATAAGTTTTGGATTTTTACCAAATATATTTAATTAAATTAGTCTATATGGATCAGAGAGAATTATAATTTAGTTTTTATAATTAGATAAAACCTAATAAATAATCTATACCATTGGTAATCGTTGACAAATTAAGTAGGTGATAATTAGTTATTCATGTGTAAATGATGTAGTATTTTGTATTTTAGTAATGGTGTGAGTTAAATAGTTGATTGGATAAAACTTGAGTTATCAACTCCCCAAAAAAGGTCCATTAAATTGATATGTTCCAACCCATTTTTTTTATAATTATAATTTTTAAAACGATGGAGAGTAAATTCTATTTTTCTTCCAATCACATCGTTTAAATTTGTAATCTATTATTTAACCAATATATTTCAATAGAAAAACATATGAATCGCATAAACCGGTTCGGTCCGGCCGTTTTAGGTCGTCTAGCCGGGTATAAATACAGAAAAGGATCTGTTACTTGTTAGGGCTCTCAATACTGAACCGAAAAAACCTCTCTGTCACTTTCTCGAACATTTCAATTCACAAAACACAAATGGCCATGAGATCGGTGCTCAGTCGTTCGTCGCTGACTCCGTCGACGGTGCGTGCCGCCGGTCCCGGTGGATTCCGATTCCTCTCAGACGGCAAAGGTCGAGTTCTCAGTGAGGAGGAGCGTGCTGCCGAGAACGTCTACATCCAGGTTGAATTATTAGTTTCAAATGTTCGAGAAAAATGAGTTGTACTCGAAACTAGTAGGGTTTTGATCATCGATCTGTTTTTTTGGATGTTCACTTGTTCGAATCTCGAATGGACTTGATTGCGAGCGAAGTTACCGAGTCGGTACTTTATTTTTGTGCGAGGAGTTTGTGTTCTCCGATTTATAGTCGTAGGAGTCCGATCATCAATCTATTTGATTGAATGTTCACTTGTTGAAACTCAAATGATAATGGACTGGAATGAGGGCATATGTTCTGTTTATATCGGACGATATTTTATTTTTGTGAGAGGAGTTTGTGTTTCTCTGATTTATAGACGACCATCGATCTATTTTAACGAATATTCACTTGTTCGAAACTCAAATAAAAATGGACAGGAGTGAGAATGAAGATGCTATTTATATCAGACGGTACTTCCTTTTTGAACGAGGAGTTTGAGTTCTCCGATTTTTAGTTAGTGTTTTTCTAATGTTTGTAGAAAATGGAAAGAGAAAGGCTGGAGAAGCAGAGGCTCAAGGCAGAGAAAGAAAAGGCCGAGAAGGAGCAAGAACAGTCGGAGAAGGTAATTCATTACTGTCATTATTTTGATCGAAATGTGCTGCTTGTTTCCTCGTTGACCATTACGTGTTAGTCGATCCGTGGTAAAAGAGACTACGACGAACCGTATTTTGTGATCGATGCAATTTCTGTATACAAACGCTATATGGTCTTGCGGGACGTGGGATCCATCATCCTTATTGTTAGTCCACGACACTTTGCTTGAGTAGTTTCCATTGGATGTTAAATTTCGATTTCTTGTAGTTACACCCATGTGGAAATTGAGCCCGAGCGTCTGAAATAGATATCGATTGCAAGCTATTATAGTTGACTTTAGCTTATGCATCATTGCGGTTCAGTGGGATGTTCATAGCTGCTGGCATTTAAATGGACGGATGCGATCTAGTCCTCATATTTTAATTTCTTCTACTTTCACCTGTTATTACCAGAAATTTATTAGCACCATTCTAGTCCTAGATCAGTTTATGATATGTTACTTCTGTAGATAAGAGGTGCATATAGGATGCTGTTTTTGGGCGTTTGGAGTTGTTATTATCCAGAAGACCCTTATTGTAAATTATATATCTGATTCAACGAGTTCTTTCAACTAAGAAGTCTGGGAGGGACAACCTACTTGAATAGTATTTGTTCTATAGTTTGTACAACAGTAGAATACATGAGTTCCATCTCAAAATCAATTGACTGAGAGGAGTAGTTCATGTATCTTATAAATTGTGGGATCTCTCCACATTTCTCTAATTTAAGATCCTCGATATGCTCCCTCAAGATGGTGCCTATTTGGGTTCACCATTTTTGGATCGGATCTCAATTTTAGTTTTTTGGCCGAGTGTCCATTCGGGTTGCATGGGCTATATGATACTCCATTAGAATACATTTGGTTCCATCTCAAAACCAATTGACAATGAAAAGAGTAGCTTATGTTTTTTATAAATTATGAGGTCTCTCCACATTGCTCCATCGTGGGATCCGCAACATACAACTGTGTCATTGAGTTCTAAGAAGTATGAGAGGGAAATTGTGACTACTTTGAACTTTCTATTTTGGGGGTGTAGTATGCTGAAGCATCTATTTTTAACATGTCTCTAATTATTACTTCATACTTCTAGAATATGACAAACATTTGCTACTATTTTAGTAATATGACACTTTCTCCTACTATTTTTGTAACTCTTAAGATTCGTCGAACAAATATATAAGTTAAGGTTGCCCCTTGCGGAACAATTGATGATAAGCTCATTTCACTATATCCTTAGGAAAAAGTTGCATCACTGTCAACCAAATGTTTCGATGCTAGTTTTGTTGCTACGTTCCATCTTGAATGATAATATCTCACCCCTCATTCTTATTTTAGAAATTGTCTTTATCCTTTTTTTCTTCATTGCTTCTTATCTGCAGAAACGTGAAGGGACCCAGTAGATGTTGGTGGCTCATCTGCAAGTCGTAACATCTGCGCTGGAGTTTGGTCACAAGGAATAAAATGTGAGATTCCAACCCGCCCCTACCACTTTTCTGTAACTGACTGTTATAATTTGGTTTTTGTATAGTAAACAATGTTTTAAACGCAATTATCTGCACTACATTGATCTGAATAACATTTTGTTGCTGTTGGGCTTTGGACTACATCCCTTCACCTTTCTCTCAAAAAGCCATTATCAGGAGAAATTATTCAATGAGTCTGCCACAATGTGGCGGTCTCATAATAACCGTTTGATGTAGATCCAATAATTTTCATGCTCCCTAATATCCCTTGGATGCAAATTCGAAGCAATTCTCTCTCTCCATCCAACGGTGAAAAATTACCAGCCACATTGTGGCGATCACCGAATAATTTCTCCATTATCAGTGGTTTTTCTTTTGGACTTGCTCCCCTCTCATCCATTTGTTAGTTGATTGCCCTTTTCCTTCTCTCTCCCGGCTTTGTCTCATAGGAGAAACCATAAATTTTAGTTTAGTTCCTAGAAGGACTAGGGACTTGTTTCGATTGAAATGACTTTTCAAGTGCTTAGAAAATGATGGGTGAAATTACAAGTTTATTTCGTGGATTTTCATGTTTGTGTCTATTTGGTCACTGAATTTGAAAAAGTGTCTGGTAGATCCTTGAACTTTCATATTTGTGTCCACTAGGTCTTTGAATTTTTAATTGGTGTAATACGTCCTTGACCTATTCAGTGTCTTTTAAAATTCACAGACCTACTCAATAAAAAAATGTAAGTTTATGATCCTATCAGACATTAAATTTAAATTTATATTTATGGATCAGTTATTTTTAAAAATTTTGAATATGTTGGGGGCCTACTAGACACAAAATTAAAAGTTTAGGGACGTATTAAATACTTTTTAAAGTTTAGAGACCTTTATAAACACAAACATGGTTAAAATTACAAATTTGATCGAAAAAAAAACGGTATTTAAGCATACGGTAAAATGATATGAATAGGATCTAGATTTGAGAAGACGGGTAATAACATGTAGATAGAGAGACTAGGGTTGTTAAAATTACAAGTTTGATCCATGTAATTTGGAAAAATTTAGAAATCTAGTCCTATAGTTTTAAAAATTGGGATTTTGTCCCATCAAATTATATTGGAGAAATTATAACTTTTAAAATTGTAGACTAAATTTTAACTGTTGTTTTTAGAGCCTTGTTCGCATAGGTCATCATAACCTGTGACATACTCTGCACTTTAAATACAAATCATTATAACTCTAGATTAAACTATTTTATATTTTAAATAATATTATATGATTCTATCGATTATAGATCTGTTATTATAACATTCAACTATTTAACTAACTAGGTTTGATATAATTAAAGAGGAAAAGATGGTGCAAAACTCCATTGTCTTGCATTGCGGCAACTGCTTCTGGAAAAAAGTTAGAGAGAGAGAGAGGAAGGATGAGATTAATTGGGCTTGATTTTCTTTTCATCTCCATTGGGCTCATGTTTTCAAATTATCCATAATAATAATAATAATAATAATTATTATTATTATTATATAAGTTCTTTGGCTATTATATAAGTTGTCGTGCGACGTTATTGTGCACCTAATCAATAATTGGTCTAAAACGTCTTAGGTCATTTTCGAAGGGACAAATTTGAGAACTGTTGCTTTTCTTTTTTATAATATAATAAAATAATATTATTCAATGCTTCACGGCTGTTTGATATAATGGCCTTATTGTAATATATATATATATATATATATACACACACCATGGAATAAGAATGAAAGAAAATATATTTACAGAACTACTTTTTAATGCCGTCTTTTGGTATTTTTTCCCCCCCTTAACAATAACAATTGAACTTTTTAAAGGTTGGTTAGTGATGGTGTATAAGTTCTTTAAATATAAGTTTTCACACTAATCTTTTTAAATTGTTTTCCAAATTCATGAAACTGTTTGGATGTTGCATTTGACTGAAGCTATACATGGAAGCAATAAAAATTCAGAAGGAAACACATTTAATATTTTTCTAAAACAAATTTAATTTAAGAAACTTCTATTTTTATTACTCTGTCATTCCAATCAATGTTTTGATGAATCATCTTGTTCTTTTTTAAAAAAAAAAATTAAAAAACTTTTTCTTTAATATGATTTCCAATCAGAGACTTAAATTTCAAACAAAAAGATTCTCCATGCATGTGAATGAGACTTTTTTTTTCTCCCCTTTTCTCTATGGTTACTCTAAACTGGCGGCGAAGCCTCTATTCTCCAATAATTGCATAGACATGAAATGATGGGATAGTAGAAACTCCAAACAGGCGGCGCAATCGAAGGCTCCTTTTTTTTTTCAGACAGAAAAAAAAAGGAAAAAAAACTTTGCTGTTTTTTTGAATATTATCCTTGTTCTTTTTAAAAAATTACAATATTACCTTGACGATTCATAAATGTTCTAAAAATTAATTGATGTTGGATTAAAAATAGACACAACAATAACCTAAAACGACATAGCAGTGATAGAATATTATTCCACCCACGGATGGATTTAGTTAAGGCTAAGAGAGGCTCGAGCCACCTTCAATTTTTTTTTTTACTTTATATAATATGTATAAAAAAATCAAAATAAGACAAAAAAAAATCTTAAGGACTGTCTGGAACACTGAGTGAGTTATAATAACATGAAATTATAATAATTTGTAAAATCATATAATATTATTTAACATGCAGAGTAGTATAATCAGGAGTTATAATAGTCTGTACCACAGTGTGATTTCAACATTTTTAAAAATTACGATTCCACCACTAGACTTCCACCGCGTTAACTTTCTGTTTAATATTGTAATGAATTTTCTACCGTTTTGAAACATTTATAAATAGAACTTTTAAAAGAATATAGATATTCTTAAAACAAATGTTTATTTTCTATAATATAGAAAAGAAAGAAAAAAAAACTGTTAAAAAAGTCAAGCCCAATTCAAAGAGAGAACAGTAATCAGTCTGAATCTTCAGCCCAATAGACAATGCTGGCCGTTGGTTTATCTGTATTTCCATAAGAGTAATAAAACAAACAGTCATCTAATGAATGAAAGTGAAAACTTCCTGCAGCAAAATCTGATTGCAGGACTTGTCACAATCCAACAAAGAATTTTCCATTCATCTCTTTTTTTTTTTTTTTTTTTTTCCTAATCCTTCATTCTTCTTTCTTTTACATTAACTTTCAACTGTTGTTTTTCTAACAATCATCACTACTACTGTTTACTAACACTACTAATAGTTTGTTTTTTCTTCTATTTTACTTACAGACAGAATCCTACCACTGTTCAAATTCCATATCATCATCAGCTTTCCCTAAACCTGTGGCAACCAAAAGAACAAACCTCCCCAGGTACACCCGAACGCCTTTACAGATTTTTCGGTGTATTTACAATGTAATAATGTAGTAGTTTCTAACCATATCGCGTCGATCCCTACATTGGGAACCTGTAATTTTGGAGTGTGCCTCCTTGGTCTTGCAAATGACCTGTGGGGCTTATCTGCTGCTGCATACTTGGTTGAACGGTTGGATTCGGGGATATCCAGTTGGGGTCGAAGGGTATAGGGATGGAGTTGCTGTCGACTGTTGTGATGTCGTGAATGCTCGATCGTTTCCTTTCTTTCTTCCCGGAGTTTTGTCGGAGAAAGTATTTCTGAGCATGGCTGGCTACTTGAGTTGGTGTTCTTGTGATCACCACATTCCTTGAGATGCTCCTCCAATCGCCCTTACCGAATTTTTTCAGTCCGAGTAGGAATAGCCTGTCACAATGCCAAACAGAACTTTGCATCAGAAAACTAAACTAGAGGGTGACAAAAGCCTATAGAAACATCATTAGGTACTTGCTGTTTTGCTTAGCTTCGACATTACACTTCTAAAAATCCGCTGTTATAAGAAATCTCAGAAAGAAAATAACTCAATTTTAAGTATACAAATCTCATAATATTGGGGACAAAAGTTGAAAACTACAGCCAACTATTGGGTTTAGCTTTTAGACCAATGCTCAAAAACTTGATATAGAAGCTAATATCAATGATAAGTTGTAACAAAGCAATTTACAAATAGCCAGCAATATTCTTCTAGACCATTAGTCCAAACATGACCAAGATGAGTCAGCTCATTGGTTAAAAGGGCAAATCATGAACCCATATATGTCATCTAGCTACCTAACTAAGATATTAAGTACACTCCAGTTAAGTTTTTGAATGTCAATGTCATAAGGTTAAGTTGCTGTTGCAAAAGCTAGCTTAGACACTTATGACAAATCAATAGTTCAAAGCTTCATGTTCTCGGTTGAATTCTTCTCGCTTGAGAAAACTAAGACCCCATTTGATAACCATTTAGATTTTGAAAATTAAGCCTATAAATATCACTTCAATCGACTTTGTTTTCTACTCTTTTTACCTATCTTTTCAAAAAACAATTCAAGTTTGAAAACTAAAAAGAAAACTTGTTCTTGTTTTTTCAATTCGACCAAGAATTCAAAACTATTCTTCCGACACATGAACCAAGGTAGAAAAATGGTGAGAAAACAAGCCCAATCTTCAAAAACCAAATGGTTATTCGAGCAGAGATTATAATCTTGATACTCAAAAGAACTCAATTATGAAAGATGGGCTTCTCAATAGAAATCTCCTGCCAGTCATCTGATTTTTGTTCATGGGAAAGTCTTGTTCTTCCAATAGAGAGTCCAAATAGCTCATAACTTGGGAAGATTTTGCATTCCATAAGCCATAGCAGAAACAAAACCACCATACCAAAACTTAACCTCTTTATTCCAATGAGATTTGGTACCAAATCCCCACTTTCCTAAATTTAAGGACCCCAAAACAACAGGTACTTCCATTTCATAGATAACCATCTTAAGATGGAAGATCAAAATCCAGAGTAGTAACTTCAAGAGGAGAAAAAAACCAAGATCTTTAAAGAAAACACTTCTGAATCAGAAACTGGGGTTGGTTCTATTCTTCTGGAATTCCCAATTTGGAAGCTAGAACAGGAAATAAGTCACACAGAAGACAAACCCCAAAACCCAACAGAGTTCAAAATTTTCTTGCCAGTTTCTTATCCCTTTTCCACCATTTTCTCAGCAGCCAAACAGAAACAGAGAGAACTAAATTGAGCGTTAAGAAGAAAAAAAAAAGAATACCTATGTTCTTCTTCAGTCCATGGCGTCCCCTTCTTCCTCTCGTTATCCCCAGCCGGCTTAGCCTTAGATCCAAAAGAGATCTGTCCAGAAGAGTCCCATTCCCGCAAACCCACCGCCGATTCATCGGCATAACTCGGCAACTGAACTCGGCCAGAGTCAATTTCACGGACGTCATGAACCAGAGCCTCGTAGTGATCTTTAACCTCCGTCGGCGACTTTCCAGGGACAAGGTCGGCGACCCTTTGCCACCGATCAGGCAAATCGGCCGGAACGACCACCAAAGCCTCCTCAAAAAGCTTGTCCTCGGACCGAGTCCACTGAGTCATGTTCGTCCACATAACACAACAAAAAAGCAGAGGAAGATAAAGAGAGAAACAGAGGAGGAGGATTAATGGAGTTTTTTGACTGGAAGGAATGAGTTTCTTGAAGATTTCGCATATGGTTGGAAGAAAATGGGAAAATGGTGGGTTTGTAAATCGGATATATATAGCATTTTTACATGCAGAGAAATAATGGATTGGATATTGGAGGAATTTGGGAATTTGGGTTTAAAGAAGAAAGAAAGAATTTGAAATCAACACGTTTTTGGTATAATTGGGTTGGTTTTAAAAATGGATTTTAACTCTGTCGGCTTCATTCTTAGCTGTACTTTTACACTTGTTTGGTTGCTCAAAGCCTCAAATACAAGACCTCCAAAAACAAAATTCAATATTTTATTTTTCTCTTCCTTTTGGTCACTCAAGTTTTGGTGATTTGGATTTCATTTTAGTTTTTAATTTTTTAATGACTTGTTTTCTCGTTATTATTCTCCATTCTTAAGAAAATATTTGAATTCTTAATTATATCTAAAGAGCATAAACAAACTTTTAAAATGTATCATCCCTTTTTGATAACCATTTAATTTTTTAAAATTAAATTTATAAATACTAGAATTTTTTTTACACGTGTTTTCAAAAACTAAACCACATTTTTTGAAACTAAAAACCATCATTTTCAAAAAATTGTTTTTGTTTTTTAAAAATGGCTAAGAATTCAAATGTTTTTTTTTTATAAGAAAGATGAACACATTGTATATAATTAGAGAGAAATGATGAGAGAATAAGTACAATTTTCAAAAACTAAAAGCTACAAACGGATATCAACGAGACCTAGTTTTTAAAACTTAGATTGAGTTTTGAAAACACGTGTGAAAAATATATAGATACCAACACAAGGAAGGTCATAAGTGAAAGTATTATAAGTGCAAATAAAATCTCATATTCGCTAAGGAAGACAGTGATTCATGAGTATATAAGTAAAGATGATTGTCTATCGATTTTATAAACTACAATTGTCTTTGTAGTTTATAAAAATATTTGGTTCTTAATAAGTTTATCAATCTACCTAGGAAAGAAGTTTTATTAAATCTTAACATTTTTCTTTATGACATAGACTGAGTTATTTAAAATTTTAAAAGACCAAAACTAAATTATTATATATTAAAATTTATGCCCAAAAGTATTTTTTAAGGTATCGTTTGATAATTATTTGATTTTTTAATTTTTAGTTTTTGAAAATTAAACCTATAAATATTACTTGCACCCATGACTTTTCATATTTTCCAATCAACTTTTTAAATGTGTTTTAGAAAACTAAAAGAGATAGACTCTATTTGATAACCATTTTATTTTTGAAAATTAAGTCTAAAAATATCACTTTTACTTATGAATTTTTATGTTTTCTTATATATTTTGTACCTATATTTTAAAAAACCAAGCTAAATTTTGGATAGTAAACAAAATATTTTCAGAAACTTATTTTTGTTTTTGAAATTTGTCTAGAAACCTAAATATTATCTTAAGAAAGATGAAAATTATTGTAGAGAATATGAAGAGAAATAAAAAAAAAACATAATTTTTAAATATAAGAAATAAAAACAAAATAAGTATGAAACGAAGCCTAAATAATTACGGTCATAAACTTTTTCTTTTTCTTTATTTCCGGTTTGTTTCTATGTTTTGGAAGTTCGCAAAAGCTTGAAAATGAAATGATATTTATTTATTTATTTAAATATTTTATATTTCGAGTTTCAATGCACATACTTTGAATATTGATAGATCTTCCGAGTTCTGATCTCACAGCTCATTTAATTTCCTAAAAAAAATGTATTTGTTGGCTGTAACGTGTAAGTATTCTATTGGGTTCTGTTTTCATTTGACCCAAAAAATAAAAAATAAAAAAGTCTATATGGTCATAAATACCGAATAAATAAATTAAGATGAATCACTTTTTTTTTAAGAATTAAATTTAAATAATTGTAATTCTTGTAACTGCCTATTATCATATTTTCCCACTTTTAATGTAAGTTTACCTTTTCCATAAATTTTGTAAAATTTATTGCTATGGGAGATTGATTTTTAAGATGAAATATATACTTTGAATGTAGATGTTGGTTGTTGTTTGCTAATCTAGCACGTCTCAATTTATTAAATTTGTCTATAACCCTACCAACCATTTGTAACAAAGCTAGTATAAGTCCAACTACAATCGTGACTTGTGGGCCTTAATTTCTACATTGATATCATAACATGCATCCACTTGTGGCCTTACTAGGTAACTTATGATTCGTCGTAATTCTAATGTGTATTCCTTTTTGTATACATACGAGAATAACGAATAAGTCGATCGTGTCTTTTGTTATATGTTAAGGGTCTAACTAGTTGCTGATTTGAATATAGTTGAGTGGATAAGACACCAATTATCATTCTAAAGGTTAAAGGTTCAATTCTCCATATCGTGATTATTGTACTAAAAAAAGAGTCTACCTAGTTGGCTAGTTCATATTAGAATTGTTGTTTGAAGTGAAAGATTGTTAGACTAGTATTGGTATAATTAAATTTATCTTAACTTATAAGTTTAAGTTTTTTGGTTGATTAGTGATTTAACACGACATCAGAGCACGAGGTAGGGGTGTCCACGAGTTGGGTTGAAGGGTTTTTTTGGACCAACTCGAAAATTCGAGTTGGTCGGGTTGGCAACCCGAATTACCCGATTAAGGGTTGCAACCCAATCCAACCCAACCTAACTCTATATTTTTTGTTGGGTTGGGCTACCGAGTTAATTTTTTTAAAAAATAATATTCTTTGTCTTGAATTTATAACTAAAATCACATAAAATTCAATTATCAAACTTCAAAATTCATAACATCTCAATATTTGTAATAATCTTAGAAGAAAAACATAAAAAATTGACAAATAATTTATTTATGATTATATATATATATATTTTAAAAAATATAAATTTTGGGTTGGGTTAGGTCATCCGAGCCTAAAAAGCCAATTCTTAAAACCGACCCGAAATTCGGTTCTCCAAAATTCCAATCCAACCCAAACTGAAAAATAACTTAACTCAATCCAACTCTTACGATTTGGATTGAATAGTTCGAATTATTGGTTATCGAACTATTTATACACCCCTAGCAGAAGGTCATAAATTCGAACTCATATAAAATAGTTTCCTCCCCAATTAATATTAATTTCCAAACAAATTTACCTCAACCCTAAGGGGGTGTTTGGTTTATGGGGTTGAGTTGGGTTGAGTTGAGTTAATAACTCAACTCATTGTTTGGTTCACCAACAATTATAACCGGTGACTTAATAACCCAACCCTATGGAGTTGAGTTATTAACTCAACGTACGGTATTTTTCGGCGGCGGTCCGGAAACTTTCCAACGACGGTCCGGAGAGTCTCCGATGACGGTCCGACGACTCTCCGACGAGATGAAGAAAGTGGAGAAAAGAAGAAGATGAGGAGAGTTTTGAAGTGTGCTTTTAAGTTGCTAATACTCTAGTTTAAATAGACACCAAAAAGTCCTAATCCTTTTAGAACAAGGAATTCTAATCCTTTTAGAAAAAGAAATCCTAAACAAACAGAAATTCTAATCATTTTTTAAACTTTGAAACACCTTTTCTCAATCTTGTTCTGATTATCCAAAGATTCAAATTTAAAACAAATACAATTAAAACACCTAATTTTACGGAGCGCCACAATATACCCATAGAAGAAAAACTTTCATCCTAGAAAATTGCTAGAGCTTTACAATGGTCACATCTTTGAGCCATAATGTAAACTTAAACTCTAAACTACCTTAGCACAAGAACAAAAAAGTCAAAAGCATAACATAACAAGTGTCAACATACAAGCAACTCAAATAACTTTAACTAGACTTCCTGCGAGAGGCTATAAGGATCGTTGCCTACAATGTAGGCGAGTATGCAGAATCTAAAACCCATGCTTTGATACCAACTGTAATGACCCTAATTTTTCAAACTCAAAATTTCCTAGGGACGTTATTAAGCAACACCGCCTACACCAAAAATTTCGGTAGCATAACGGCGTTGCTAGGACCTTGATAACATATCTAATATTTTGTAGATATGCAACTTCAATATGACATAAAATATTTAAGTATGTTGATATATTTTTAACATCTTCACAAGGTAAACTATTTATTCCATTCTAAAGGTGTCCAAAGACAATGTATGTGTTTAGACAAATTTAAATAAACACTCTTCATATGCAAAGTATTAATACTAAATTAATACCTACCTAAATTAAAATAAAAAAATAGTGGTGAACATGTGCATAAAAAAAGAATAAAATTCATATTGAAGAGTAAAAGTTCTAAATAATGAATTTTATTGGAAAAGAAATATTGATATCAAACCCAATATCCATTACTTTTGCAAATACTCTTAACATACATTTGGCAAATGGTAATATATATTGTAATTTTATAATTTATCGCATAATTGAGTTTTGAAATTGTAGACAAATGTGTTTGTATTTGATTTGTTGTGAAAACAAAGTAAAGAAAAAAAGTCAAAAAAAAAAATCAGACATTTCACTTTACATAAGATAAAAATGATTTTTAGGGGAGAAGAAAAATTGATATCAATCTCAATATCCAGTACTGTTATAATTATCTCATACATCTTGCAAATGGTAATATATATTGTAAATTTGTAGTTGATCTCATAATAAAATTTTGAAATTGTAGACAAATATGTTTGCAATTGATTTGGTGGAAACAAAAAAAATAAAGAAAAAAGTCACAAAAAATTAGAGTTATTCACTTTACAAAAAACTGCTTCAGATACCCTTCACATAATAAATCAACTCTGCAAACCAAACACTGACTTCCTGACTGACTTTCTGACTCGACTCAACTCAACTTTCCAAACCAAACACTGATTTCCAGAACTAACTGACAAAACAACTCTGCACAACTCGACCCAACTCAACTCAAGTTTGCGATTCAAACGCTCCCTAAAGGCTTAAACATCATTTGACCATCTGCACTCCCTTGCACTCCCTTCAACGGGACGATGTCACATGCTCCCAACATTGCCGCACGTTTTACTACTATGCCACAATAAGTTTATTAGCACAATCTTCTATCTAACTAAAGTCGTACAAAACAACAATAATAAATAATTATTGAACTTTTCTATCTCTAATGAAAAAAATTATTGAACTTCTTTTTACTTTATTTCTAATTAGTGATTTAATATATTCACTAAATATATAAATTTGTTAATTATACGAATACTTTTTTTTTTGTTACATCAATGATTAAGTTGATGCAACATATTAATAATATGATGTGTTAATTATTTATATCTATATTTTAATTATGCATTAAATAGAATAGCTTAATTTTACTATATGATGTGCGTGGGTAAATATTATTGATGTGTTGCATCAATTTAATCTCTATATATACATACATGCATACACGTAGATCCATTGGAAAGGGATTTTTAAAATATACTATATCCATAGTTGTCCTTTTGAAAATATTATAATTACCATCCAGAATTATTATTTTTTTTAAAGGATGGTAAATTTGAATTTTAAACTTAAACAAATTAAAGCGTGTTTAATTGTCATTTAATTCCTCACTTTTTTATTTTTAAAATAAAAAGTTGTTCGCTAATAGTAATACTTCTCTCCCCCGCCTCACGTTTTTTTTTTAAGAAATATATATTTTAGCCAAATTGCAAAAAAAAAAAAAAAAAAAATCATACGAATTAAATTATATATTTAATTTATAAACTTTTAGATTGGTATCTATTTAATCTCTCTTTTTTTAAAAAAATAATTAATAAATC